>JARDVY010000077.1:8349724-9690836 GCA_029030555.1 Ornithoptera alexandrae | reverse complement strand
ACTGGCAAGGTATTAGGAAAGGGACACTTTGCAAGGGTTGAGGAGGCAACCCACAGGATTATAGGAAAAAAGGTGATTAATTTATTAAATTACGAATTTTTTATTCATCGAGTATAATATTACATGAGATAAAATGTTACAATTATTATAATATTATGATGTTATAGCAACACTAACCTTTAACAATTTACATACTATGTAATTACAATAAACTCAGATCTATGTATTAAAAATATTATGGTTTCCCTATGTTACAAGATATATTGAAATAACTAAGTATGTTCTATAATAAATATTACAACATTCTCCGCAGTTTGTCACATTATAAGATTAATTTTGAATTTGCTTTCCAATCACTAAGCCAGCTTACTGTTTAATATAAATTTCAACACGTTAGAAAAAAATATGTTTCGTGCCATGATCTGTAATTGAATCAGGTCTATTAAAAGCAGAAAAAGGTATTTTTTGAACTAAGCTATGAGGCAGCATAAGATGTTAATCTAGCACAACATTTTTTAGAATTTGCCGTCGTTAGACTAAGGATGTTAAGAAAATAAAACTGATATAAATATATAATATATCTACTTGGTAAAATATCATGTTCTAATGAGGTCATTTACCAGGTGGCCATAAAGATAATAGATCTAACGTGTATAAAAGAAGAATATGCTCGACGAAATTTGCACAGGGAGCCGAGGGTAATGGCAAAACTGCGACACCCGTGCATCGCCGCGTTGTATGAAACTATGATGGTAATTATTATTTTGATACAATTGTCAATGTTACCTAAAGAGATGGGACTTCGTCAAATTCATTTGTGCTATCGTTACATTCTCCAACTAAAAATTACTATTTTAATACCAAAATATCGTAAAGAAGGTAATCCATAAATTCTTTGAAATGGGTTAGCAGCTTTCTCAGCAACCATAAACTGCATAATGCACTCGCTACAGCTTAGAGAAAGTTTAACATTTTAATTCAGCACGGACCGCGGCTGTATGTGGTAATGGAGGCGGCGGGTGGCGGAGACCTTTGTGCCCATGTGCTGTCCACCCGTGGGGTGTCTCGCGGCCTGCCCGAAGGGAGGGCGAGAGCACTGGCAGCGCAACTGGTTTCCGCCGTGAGGCACATGCATGCGAGAGGCGTTGTACATCGGTTAGTTTATTTATTAAGCTCTCGGCGTCCATCACACACAGGTCACAGCTCAATACACAAAGACAAACTTTTGTATGTCTTAGTGAGGAGCTGCTTACTACCCAAAAATAAACAGATGAAAAAATAATCTCAAGTCTTTAAATGGTTTTCCTCATTATTTCTATATACAATAGACTTATTCTTGTCCTCGATCTCACATGATCTTAGAGGCAGTGAGTCACGGAAGGTAAAGTGTGAAATGCGCGATCACAGCTAGACCAGTTCTAAAGAACTCCCACGTTCATTTCATTATTTGGAAATAAGATTGAATCGTTCGTTCGTGTTTGATAAAGACCGTATCCACATCAACTTGCTTTATCATCTTTATCAGCAATTGAGGCATAAAACCTTACTAATACCGTCAAGTCAATGCCAACATCATAATCATCAAGCCGAACACATCAGAATGAAGAATCCTTGGCGTTTTTATCCTACTATCTGTTTACATAACTTTTCCACAATAAATTACAGTAGATAAAAAAAAACAAAGAAAAAAAATTCCAAGAATATTTTGACCATAGTATATATAATAAAATTCCAATACTCTTATCGCTTTGTTAAAAAAAAAAATCTCATTCCTTTCAGAGATCTAAAAATGGAGAACATCATGCTGGACAGTACGAAGCAATTCATCAAAATAGTTGGTGAGTTAATAGTCCATATGAAACCTAACCTAGCTGATGGTGGATAGTTTTAATTTTCAGTGTAGTAGTCACCTACCCTCGTAACCCCTTTTCAAATATTTAGTTGATCATGTGACACAACGAACAACAAGTCAACGAAATGAGACAAGCGGGACGATCATCTAATGTTAAGTGATACGCGCGGCAACAGGGACCTCAATCGATCATTAGCCAATAGACGTGCATAGCTGGACATAAGCCTCCCCCAAAGGTTTCCATATCGATCGGTCCCGCGCTGCCCGCATCCAGCAGCTTCCTGTGACCTTCACCAGATCATAATCAGCATGGTACAAGTGCTACAATATGAAGTTCTTCAAAAAGGGCGTTAAAAGGTTTCTGTAGGGTCAGCAACACGCCCTCGGATACCTCTGGTGTTACTGGTGGTTACCGCTCAACATCAGGCGGGCTGCAAGTCTGTTTGCCACTGAAGTGGTAATAAAGAAAAAAATATCTTCCGGTACCAACAGCAACAGGGACCGTCATTTGCAAGGATTCATTTGGGGGGATTTGGGCCCTTTCCTACCACGATGGGCCAATACGGGTCAGTGGTAGCCAGAGCCTCGTTTGTCAATAAGCAGAGTGCTCCACGAGCTAGTGAGTTTGGCTTGGCTCCTGTGAGTTGTGTGCGGGACCCGTTACACCCCGAACAGAGTACTACCAGCAGTGAAACCTTCCTTGATGCGTTTTACATGGACCGGTTTTATAACATCAGAGTCCCATTTGTTTTTCAGCAACAATAATAGGACGTAAACAATTTTTTTTTTTAGATTTTGGTCTGTCCAACGTTTGGAACGTGAGCGGCTCGCTGTGCACCCCGTGCGGCTCGCTGGAGTACGCGGCGCCAGAGCTGTTCGTGGACGGGAGACGCTACGGGCCCGAAGTCGACCTCTGGAGCATGTTTGTATCTATATATATATATATATAATGAACATGGGTTTCTTTTGGCGGGAGCCAGAGTGCACCACGTGAAGGTTAGGTTGGCTTGGGTCCCGTGAGTTGTTGTGCGGGACTCCTTACACCCCTTACGTAATGTATTATATAATGAAATTGGGTTTGGTATAATGAAAGTAGAGGAAGCGAGAGAGGTGTGCCAGGATCGTAGTAAGTGGAGAGAGGTGGTCTCTGCCTACCCCACGGGGAACGAGGCGTGATATATATGTATGTATGGGTTTCACGGGTCAATCACGTGAAAACTAGTGAACGTATCGACATGGACAAATGAGCATTCGACGCGAAATTATTTGTAGGTATTTATAGGTTATTTATTTTTTGAATTTCATATATCTTTCATCGTTTTATTTTAAATTAACTTTTATCGACATTTTCATTTGATGTTATTTACGCTGTTGCTATAGTAACGGTTGCTATAGAAAGTCGTTTGCGGTTGCTCTCAAGGAATATTTCAGACAAATCTCACGTTGAATTTTATATTACGGCTAGCAAAGCGGGAGAGGAACAGCTAATGTGAAATTAATTAAAACGTACACAGCGAATCACTGACCTTTAAAATTAAGAAGACTAGTAATATTACTATACAACATTGTTAATATCTAGTAAAACTGAAGTCGTTATTACTACTAACTGTTTACTGGTGGTAGATCTGTTTCTGGAGACCGTCTAGGTACCACTACACCGCCTATTGCGGCTGATAATGTGCAATTACTGTGTTCCGATTTGAAGGGCGCTGTAACTTGGGTAACGAGACTCAAAATATGTGGTTGTGTGTATCATGTTAACTAGCCCCACATTATTATGAGCAGGAGTATTAGTTACCATAATGTAAACTTCTCGCTCGACCCGTCATTTTGCGAAGTAAGAAATTGTATGAGCGTTGTTTATTTCGCCAGCGGCGTGATTGTGTACGGGATGGTGACGGGCAGCCTGCCGTTTACGGACGCGGAGGGCAAGGAGGGCCAGTCACGGCCGCAGCTGCGCGCCGCCATCGCGCGCGGGTTCACGCGCAAACAGCGCGCCGCGCTCGCGTGCACGTCCAGCGGTGAGGGCATACTGAACTAATCATCGTCATCATCAGCCAATTGGCAACCACAACTGAACAGATAGTTCCCAAAGATCTCCACGACGTTCGGTCCTGCACGATCCACATCCAGCGGTCCATTGCTTTTATATATATTACATAATTATTCTTATTTTTTACTACTAATTCTTCTCTGATGCAGCGGACAAGCAGTAGTCTGTAAACATTACTGTGTTCCGGTTAAAGAAATTACTAGGGTAACGAGACCTGACATCTTATATGTTAACGGGCACTACGTAGTGCAGTGTATACCGTCCCATTTAACACCAATTTGTTATGGGCAAGCGTATCACTTGCCATCGGATGTACATCTTATCTCATTGAAAAAAAAATCTTTAATAGCTAAAAAAAAAATATAATAACCGTGGTTTATACATAACGAATTTACTACCTTGTCATTGC
Organism: Ornithoptera alexandrae; assembly: GCA_029030555.1. Lineage (NCBI taxonomy): Eukaryota > Metazoa > Arthropoda > Insecta > Lepidoptera > Papilionidae > Ornithoptera > Ornithoptera alexandrae. The sequence goes on along the minus strand of JARDVY010000077.1, from coordinate 9,686,522 downwards.
CATGCAGTGGGTAATCGCTCACCTTGCAACACTGATATCTCTAGTTGAATTCCGGGGTAATAGGTGGATTTTTTTTTATAGGAAGAGTGGGCAAACAAGCGAACAGTTCACCTGGTGGAAAGTGATCATTGACGCCCATAGACAATCGCAATACCATAAGGATCGCGGCTGTGTTGCCGACTTTTAAGGGACTTTAAGGGTCAATATATGAGAGTCAGTTTTCTGGGCGAGCACACTTCACTCGCCACGGCTCAATGTGACAATACCGATGTGAAATCGATGTCCCATTGTAGACAAAAATATTCGTCCTTACCCTGAGTTGGACAGCGACACTGCGGTTATTACGACCTTTTGATTGTATTCATTATCGTCGTCGTCATCATCATCACCATCATCGTCATCACCATATCATCATCACCATCGTCATCGTCGTCATCATTGCCATCGTCATCATCACCATCATATCGTCATCATCATCATCGTCGTCGTCATCATCATGATCATCGTCGTTGTGGTCATCATCGTCATCATCACCATCATCGTCATATCATCATCGTCATTATCATCATAGTCATCGTGATCATCGTCATCATGATCATAGTCATCGTGATCATCGTCATCATGATCATAGTCATCGTGATCATCGTCATCGTGAACATCGTCGTCGTCGTCGTCGTCATATCATCATCGTCGTCGTCATCAGATAGACATCTACTGCTGGACATAGGCTCCTCCACAAAGATTTGATTGTATTATTGATGGATATTATCGTTTGTGAAAATACATACACAACATCCTTTAGTGGGTGGTATACTACTCCCAAACCTAATATCAACATATGAGATTTAAAAACAGTATCGTTATCGCTTATATATGTCGCTTTATTTTTTAATAATGTTCAATAGCAAAGACTTATTTTTTTTTTTAATTAGTAATCAATTTAAATGTCGTACTTTGTTCACAATTTTAATAAACACAATAATAAAGTTCACGACACGGCAGTCTCATTTAATATGTATTCAACACTGCAATTCAGGTGAAAGTACCACGCAACGGCAACACTGCAACGCTCATTTTGTGTTAACTGTAACAAGAAAAAAAATAAAAATTTAGTGGCTGTACGTCTATGGCTACCTTAACCTTTTTAGTTAAGTGAAAACAACTTTCACATTAAAAAGGCGAATTGTGTATTATTATCAATATTAACGTGTTTTTATTTATGTATTAGTGTTAGTATTATTTTTGTTTACTAGACTTCTCTCGTTGGCGGCCGTCACGTTAGATACCATTGTAAAACCTAGTGTTCAAACATTATTGTGTTCTTCAATTAATTAATAGGGTAAGGATACTGTGAAGAGCACAATGTGGTGCAGTGTATATAAATCATTTAACTGGACCTCATGTTATGGACCGACGTTCCTCTTACTACTATGAAAATAATGAAAAAGGAAATATCATATTCTATTAACATCAAATCAATCTTTGTATTATCTCCTTATCACTCCCTCTCTCTCTTTCTCTCTTGTACGTTTACACTATAGAAAATAAACAGAAAGATGTTCAATAGCAAATTGTCGTTTTTAGAATGCAAGACGTTTGTCCAGCATCTGCTTGAGCCCAATGTGGAGCTCAGGATGAAGATTGAGGAGGCCGCTAGGCACCGCTGGATACGCAAACCGGGCATGAGAATGAAGACCCATCCGCTCGCCGCGCCGGAGGCCAAGATCAATAGAGAAGTACTTTAAAACATTACATTCAACTAATCGATTACACTAAAACGTTCACCTATTGGAAAGTGATAAAATCAAGTAAAACATTGTGACGCTGATTAGGATCCTTACACTGCACCACATTGTAATCATCGCGTTAATATCGTATCTTCATAATCAGAAGTATCGTACACGATATGTTCTATCAACTAACCAATGAAGGGGACGAGACTTTATACTGGAAATGAATTTATCGCTCAACATTTGTCCAGATGACTTATATAATATAATTACTTTACATCCAGATATACAATCAAGTGGCGGAGCTTTGCAGCCAAACGAAGTTGGACGTGATCACGCAAATAAAGGCTGATCCCTTCGGCCCTGTAGCCGGCATATACAACATCAAGACACATTTGCACCAGATGCATGCAGTCGCTGGTGTGGAGATGCTGTGGTCCACTAACACGGTGGAACCTAGACCTCTATCACCGCCCGAATACAGAGCAAGAACCGAATTAGAGGCTTCGTCGAGCAACAGAAGATTTATACCGTTATCGCCTCCGCGGGGTTCCAAGAGTCCGATGAGGAGAATGGCAACACTTCCACCCAGACTACCGGATCCTAAACTTTTAAGCGCACCAAAACAAAACAAGCTTATTTCTAAACCGAACGACAACAACAAGGATATTAAACAACAAAGGACAAGCGATAGGAAGATTGCGGAAAGACCGGAAGCACTATACACGGACAATAAAAACCTTTGTGTTCCCATTGGCAATCAGTTGACCTCATCACATTGCATATCGAATAAAATAATAGTATACGACAGCGGGGATTGCACAATCAGCTCCAGGCTGCCCAGCATCAACGAACATTCCAACACGGATCTGAACGAGGTGCGGAGGGACCCGCGGGGGTTCGCAAGAGGCGCGACCGTCCGGAAGGTGAACGTTCAAGTTGATCGCAACCTGAGGCTCAACGGTTGTCCGAGCAACGCGGAGCACAAACGACCGGAGTTCTACAGCCGGGCAGGAGACGGCCTGCCGAGGTGAGCAGAGATATACCATCTGAAATTCCTTAACACTATACTGTCTAGTAGTGACAATGGGTTGGTCACATCTATAATAGAAGTGATCACCGGCGGAGTAGTCTTGGAGAGGTGACCACATTTAGACAAGCGTAGCGCGGGGCACCTCTCCGACTAACTACATCATAAAAATAATTTGGCTTTATGGTGTTCCTCGGAAGAGGAACATCATCAGCGATATAACTATCGCGGATCGATAAGTGAAAGCTTTTTGACATAGACAATAGGTACTATAACTTGCTAATGGACGCAACCTTGATCACAGCGATCATATTTGGTTATCATGTTGAGCAGTTGGCGGGCGAGCTGCGCGATCCCCACGCCACCCGCGCGTCTCTTAATGCAGAGCACCGCCACCAGCATCAAGAGAGCGTCACTTGGGTAAGAACTAACCCAACGTCACTTGACGTATTTTTAATAGTTCCATTTAAACGAGTCATCATCTAATTGGATGTGGTGGTGAAAAGTAATTCATCATAATTGACATAACCGAAAATGGATGAGAAAAGCTGTTGACCGCATTTCGTAGGAGGCATTAGGAAAGATTTACATTGAACAGTGACTAGAGAAGCAAACGCTGATGATGTTTATCGTCATTGATTTTGGTAATAATTTGTCATAGCCGGGTGTTAATGTTCCGCACAACATCTCACGGAACCCAACCCAACCTCACCTGCTCATGGCGCACCCTGCTAATCAATGAGCGAGGCTGTGATTCCCATCAATCAGCACTAAGCAAGCGTGGTGGGAAATGGCCCAAATTCTCCTATATAAATCCCTATGCGATCGTGTGGCAATTTTTGGGGAGTGGGCCTACGTCCAGCAGAGGACGTCTATCAGCTGATGATGACAGCCGAGTCACCACTTATCCAACTCTTTCTGTTAAGTAACACTTAAGTTGTAATATAATTAAAGTGGTTGAATTAGCTTCCGACATTAATGTGATTATCGGACTGTTTAATCATTTATGGGAGATGGATGGCAGAAGGAAATAGGATAAAGTATGAGAGAGAGAGGTATATGAAAGAGAGAACTGGAATAAATGGAAAGGAAGAGTGAAAGAGGAGAGAATGAGGAAATGAGAAATTCAAAATAAGATGGTACACGACTGTGTAAATAGACCCTAGCCCAACTAAACCGGAGGAATGATATAAAAAAAATGTGAAATAATTACAGTAACACATCATAAGCTTAATTTTTTTTTGTTGTAGCAACATCATTAGTCCGCACTCTTCAACAAATAGTCACTGCAAGAGTGAAAGGGCGATGCCGGTAAAGATTCCACATGTTTACAGTTTTGGTTAAAACAATTATAGCTTGGAGAATTTGGAAAATAAATAGCTCATTTAAAGTCCCCGCTGATGAAACGCTGGAACTTTCTCGCACGAGAACAGAGCCAAGTCATTTATTCACCAAATTAAGGAAGTACGAGTTCGTGCTTCACTCACATATCTGCCATAGCTGATGTTCTTAAAACACGTCAGTTTCCTAACGACGTTTTTCTTAACTGGAAACCCTCAGTGGGGATTCTGGCCGTCACTGTTTGGCCATGAGATTCTGACAGGAGCTATACAACAGGTCAGCTGGTTTCCCACCAAGTCGCCGCTGTGCAAGGAGGCCGCACACGCGCAGCGCATCAGGCGCACCGCCCCCATGAAGTGACGCGAGCCACCGGCGCGGGACTAAAGGGCCCGACGATTTTTGAAACCGCCATATTTTTTAAGCATTTTTCTTTGTAAAAAAATTCCTTTATAGACCACCTTATGTAATTGTAAGCGCATTTTTTTTATCTTACTGTACCGGCTAAATACAGGTGGTTTTTTTATACAAGATTTTTCGAATCACTCGAGGCCTTATTATTTGCTCAAATAAAATTTAGTACATTTGGACAACTCGATCGGATCATTTGGATATTTTTAAAGGTACAGTAGAGCCAACAGGTTTTCTAAAGTTTTTTGGCGTTTTTTCAGATATCACTTATAACATTTACAGTCTTTACAAAATGGATTTATTAAGAAAAAATTCTATCAAAATATAAATAAAGTAAATAAACATAATAAAGTATAACTGCAAATATAAAGGTAAGGTATCAGAATTTAAAATGACCATTGTAAAACGGCGACTTGATTAGGTTTTGTCTGTAGATCACTTTAGGATCTGTTGCCTAGTCTAGGTGAGTGCGCAACATCTACCACCACAACGCGTAAATATATATAAACATACACATACATACATACACATACATACATATGTCTACAAGAGTTACTGTCCACATACCCTTCTTTTCCCCCCTATAGTACTATCCATTTCTTTAACCCTTCCGCTTATTATCTCACCTTTCTCTTCCCCCTTTTATTTTCTTTTTTATTAGGCCAGAGTCCGATGAGACTAATAGTTGTCAATAAAACTTGGGGCGCCATAATTCGTCATAAAAAAAAACCTGTTCACATAGAGTTGCCTAGTTTAAGAGTACCCGTGTGAATGGCCATGTTGGATTAGGTAGTATTTCGTGGGACTCACACGGGATGGTGACGGGAGCTGGAACGGCGCCGGCACGCGACGTCCCGTGTCAGTGGTATGGCATGTGAGCCGGGTTAGCCATGGTCGCGAGCCGCGTGTATGTGGTGTGCGCACGCGCCAGCTGCGGCGAGTCGCCCTGCTGCGGCTCGTTCTTGAACACCGCCACACCTTTCCACTGGTTTAAGTATTGCACTGCGAACAAAGGTATTGTTTATGAACATAATATAAAACATATATCTTTCAGGTTACATCTACAGCGGCTGTGTGTATCGCCAATGAGTAGAGTGGAAACATTTTTTTTTTGGCTATAAAGAGCATCATACCTATTAAAATTACTAGGGTAACGAGACTAGTATCTTCTCAAGGTAACGAGTACAATGTATTGCAACATATATTGTTCTTACTGGCGCTACATTTTTATGGATGAACATATCACCCTTACCGTAAGTGAACGTTCTGTTCGTTTCGAAACGACTGAACAAAAAAAAAAAATTTTTTTTTAAATTAATTTGCTATATACTAAAACTTTATTTGCAATCTCTCTAGAGGATAGTAAAGACCTTACTTTTCCATAGCCGGACGCAACAGTCGTCTCCCGAGGAGGCGAGCAGCGTGCCAGTGACATTCCACGACACGCGCCATACACACGAGTAGTGGTCTTCGAACGCGGCCATCACTTCCGTTTTGAAACGTACACCACAACTTCCGTTCGCAGCCGATGCTCCCGATGACTCGCTGCAGAGTAGGATATGATGACTTATGAAGGTTTTATATATAGATAGTAGTTTAGTATGTCAGGCGTAATGTTGTTTTTTGTCAACCATAAACTACTACTTAACCTCAGTGTCTCATAGAATTACGTGACAATGAGGTCTCAGATAGTGTTGCGTGATCTCTAGAATGTTAACAGCTGAAACACAGGAAACGGGACCTATCAACCAAATTCCACAATATAAAGTCCCGTCATTGAACCACAGATCTCGGTAACTACATCAAGAACATTCTATGAGTATATATAAACTCTACTATGATGATTGATTAGAGAATTGATCTGTTCACAGATACATACGGCAATGGTTCAATCTTAATAATCCTGACGTCTTTGGTGGCCACAGCCAGGACATGGAAGGAGCGGCCGAGATTGGGTGCGAACGCGAGGTCATTGACAGGCTCCGTCACGGATGACATACAGTCCGTGCGCGTCCAACGACGAGAACTCTCCGCGTATCTAAAAATGAGAATAGTCTATTTTAATAATTTTCCCGTGAATTATGACTTCATGATAATCATCAGAGTATAAAGGGCCACTGCTGGTCATAGGCCTCGCTTAAAGACCTACATACCAATTGATTATGGGCTGCCGGTTTCCAGCGATTTCGTGCAACTCTCACCAGGATTATACTTCATTGCTGAACTCTCAATACACCAAACAGCAGTCTGTAGACATTACTGTGCTCTGGATGAATGAAGCTGTATCTAAAGAAATACATTACCAGCATAAGGAAAGCTAACATTTTGTGGTGCAGTGTATAGATACTTTGTTGAATAAAAAGAAATCAATAAATATGACTGTGGAATTATTGCCTGTACAAAAACATTTCAGTCAATATTTAACATGTTTCTCTTATGTTTATAGTTTTCTCGAACATCCTTACTCGTAAATGAATACTTTTCCATTACAGCTAGCCTTGTCCACCTGACTATTGTTCGGATTGGTGATGTTGGGCTCATCACTGCCAACTGCCAGCATTGTTGGATTCACTCTGTTACTGTAAACAGTCATAAACTATAAAAAACAAATAAAATAGTTAAACGATTTAACATCAATTAACACATTAGTTAGGAGCAATTTAACTAATTATAATAATTTGAGAGTTACTAAAACTTCAGATAATTAACCCACTTATGGAACTTAGGGGCTACTGTCACAATTAAAATAGTTAAGACTGCTACACTGGCCAAGAGCAATTTTATGGATAGCTGTTGTACCTGGACCATGGTTGTCTGCTCACAAAGATTTCTTTTAATACAAACTCAAACTCATTGCGAATGAAATCTATGCTAAGTTAAAATGTGTAGGTCTCACAACTAACTTACAAACGGTGCCACCATGACATTAAGTTTAATGACAGTAATAAATAAAAGGTTTTCTTCAGTAACTAAAATATTGGCTTGCATAGAAATATAGAAAAAACAATAACTATTTAATTTCACCTTGACAATGTTGGATTCCATGACAAACAACTGATTGAGACTTTGGTAGGTATCTCATGCTGCAGTGTCCACTGTGCCAAGTTCATAACATCAGGGGCTTCATAAATCCTGTTACCAATATCATATTATTAAAAAAAACTTTTTTCTATCATTGGTACCACATATATGTATATAAACAAATTTAAGTATATGTTTATCATATCAAATGACTTTTTTTTATCAATTTATCTGTATGAATGTTTGCTTAGTAATAATACAATAAAATTCTAAAAATATTTGGCCATCTATCAGTGTACTTCAGATGACATTCAAAAGGTTAATCCTATTATACTTACAAAATACTGTTATAAATTAATTAATATCTATTATCTACAAAACAACTAGACTGAGAACCATACAAAAGTGACTAAAAACACCTCACCGTATAATGCCATCAGCTGAACATGTGACTAATAGCAATCCTAAATGTTTTGGACCAAACTTGACATCTGTGACTGAAGTACGTGAATCAACTAAATTTGACCGTTTCACCCAAGTACGGAGACCTTTCTCAGCTCCAGAAGCTGTTGTGTCACCTAAAAATATAGTGGCTGAAGTTAAATAAAGAAAAATGCTTTTTTAAAAAATTATATAAACACAATATAACAATACTTTGTGATATATTTGGAGAATGTCGACATTCACGGTGAATGTCACATTCATATAGTCGCTTGGTGTATGTCCGAAATATTTGTTAAATACCCTTATTTCTGATTTTCACTGATGAATGTCGACATCTCCGAGATTTATATTTTTTTCTCTGTAATTCAATCGCGATAAATTTTACGCCCAACGCCGGCTAGGTCGCGGATGGTACGTAAGCGTTCCCGTAACCCCACGATTAGGCGACGAGTTGGAACATCATGGGGGTTTTAGTTGGTGCAAGTACGAAATAACCTGTCCTTGCCGCCGCGAAGACAGGTACACGCAGGTATTTCCACGTTAATCAAAAGAAAAACCTAACCTAACAGCCAGTCGCCTCTTTGTCGGCTCTTCTCTTTTCGACTTCCACCAGAGCATATCTGTGATTGTCGATATACATCGGTGAGGGTCAGAATGTACAAGAATGTAATGAAATATTCGATCTATCACCCACGTATGTGGTTTTTGTTGACATTCACCCGTGAATGTCGACATTCTCTGATTTCGGTCTTTCACGGAAACATGTATAAAACAACAGTATATCAGGTAAATCATTTACAAAATATCACACAAGTTACAAGTTAAAATTATTCCAACTTCTTGCTTTATCATCTAATTATGTTATTGATAAACCTAGTTGAATACGCATTGTAGTTACCTATCTTTCTCTTTTTAAAATCGTTGGTTTTCCTGGTTCAATTAAATTCAAGAAATAGTAATACATACCCACTTCTTCCCAAATAGCTGCAGTTCTGTCAAATGAGCAAGTTGCTAGGACCTGTCCAAACTCAGGATGTGCCCATGTCACCTTCCAGACTGAGCCATGATGGGCTTTCCAACTACCTGTAAGGCGCCAACCACCACGCTCATCAGTATCCCACACCTGGAATGATATTGGACCTAATAATCAGTAGTCTATTTCAATCGAATTATCTCTTAATGTTTTAATGTTTATTTTAACCTTATGTTTAAGACAGTCTTACATTTGTCCATATATTAAAAAAATAATAATATTCACAATCTTTTGGCGGCAGAATTCATAGCGTCGATACCCACTTCTACGGTTTCGACAAAACAAAAATATAAGATTGCAGGTAAGGCAGCAAGTCGGCAATTAATTTAATAAGTTACTTTGTACAACTTTAAACGAGCACAACTTACTTTAACATACTGGTCACTGGAACAAGTGGCCATTCGTTCTCCATAAAAATCGTAAGCAACATCGTGAATAAGGTCTTTATGATCTGCCGTAATAGTTTGCGACTCAAACAAGTTGGTCACCGCTAGTTCACTCATGTTATCGCACGCGGAAATTCAAAATCTCTCAACTATCTCAATAAATAACCCTACGATCATTTACACAAACGGTATCTTGACAATGACATGTTATCACTTGTCAATAAATAAAAAAATTGGAGAAAAGCAGCATGGACATCCAGCGCTAATAACATGAATTAGCTATGGTTATTAAACAAATTTACGTGTTTTCATATTCTTTTATGAAATCACATAAATTTATAAAATTACATAAAATCTATGTTAAAAAAACTTTTTTTTATTACTTTTTATATATATAGTCGTATGATTTGTCCGATGCCTTTTAGAATTAAAAATTTGGAAACAGATTCCGTTTTGTTCTAGAACAGTAGCAGTTTTTTTTTTATTTAACTAAGCGACGAAACAAGTGAGAATTTCACTTTATGGTACTAAGCCTAGTCATAACAATGTGGCACCAGTTGGAATTGTATACACTGCATAATATTGTGCTCGTCGCCCTTAGATATAAGATGTTAAATCTCGTTACCAAAGTAATTTCACTAGCTACAATTAAGTACAAACCGGAACTCAGTACTGTTTAGCGGTAAAGATAGGAGCTACGGTGCTAACTACGTAGACGGTCTCCAACAATAAATATTTAGTACTCTGAGGATACAGAAACCCAAGCACTTGGTTCGGGTGTAAAGTTTATCGGTGGTGATCACTTCATATGGGCTTAATAAGTTCAGTTTGATTAGATCCAAGGATAAATTACGATAAGTTGCCATTTGCGTTGCCTCTCTGCAGTGTCGATATTGCAACCAACCTCTACCCTCCACAAGTAAGAGTTGTCGATATGAAATTAATGATACCTTACACATATGGTATAAAAAAAACATCTTTAAAAAGGTGTCATGTATTAAGTGAAAGAAGTACAAAGAAAATACAATATTAACTTGCAGTAACACATTGATTTACAAATTTTTGTTAGGGAACACTTAAATTTATTGTCAACATGGCACTAAATCTCTCACAGTTATTGAATAACAAAATTTACATCATCACAACAAGCAAATTCATTATTTAACAAGGTTTAAAACTATACAAATGCATATTGAGTAAACATTCTTAACGAGTTATTTGAATCATAATTCTGGTAGAAATATATTCATGTCAGTCAATTAATAAGCTTATACAATAAATATTACGTTACAGGCCATAACTTTCAACTACAATTTTTATTTTAAAAAAAGTCAAGAGATTTCAAGCAATATATTTAGAACATTAGTGTAAATACTTAAAATAGGTTTTGGCGAGCTTTCAATTGATCAATCTGCAAGGCAAGCTTCCTATTAGTTTCAACTAATGTGTTTTGATTCTGAATCAAGTTATGTATCTGTTCTGACATTCCCATGAGTTGCTTCTCTAAAAATAATTTCTGTTTAGTCAAAGCCATCATTATATGAAGGAAATAATTTCGATTATCATCTGCAACATCAGCTAAAGTCAATTTGATAAAGTCTTTTAGCTCATCAACTGTTTTCATATCAGTATTGCCTCCATTTACATTCAAATTAGACTTTCTTGTGTCAGGTATGGTCAGGTTTAAGTTTCTACCATCATCAGTGCCATTAGGAATAACAAGTGGTGAAGGAAAAACTAAATTATCTACTGCTTTACCTGTAAGTGGGGTTGACACTTTGCTTATGTTCTTCTCAGTGTCCAACTGGCGATATCTCAGTTCATTTTTATCATTTTTCTGGTCAAAATCCACTGATTTATTACCATCCTCATCATAATCCATATTTGATTTATCTAGACCCATCATAACAAGAAAAGAGTCCATTTTATTATCTGATGCTTGGCCTGATACTTCTTGATTAACTTTAGGTGGTGTATCATTAATAAGAAATACATCAGAGGTCCTTGTTTTCACTGGAGATGGCATTTTTACAGATGAATTGACTTCTGCTTCTTCTCTGAGGCTTATATCAGCAGAATGGGTTTTTTTTCTGATAGGTTGGAAAGCAACCTTGTAAACTTCATCTTCATGACCTTTCAGAACTTTAAGAGGATTTGTTAGATCACGCAGATCATAAACAAGTATATAACCATTTTTAGTGCCAAGTGCTACTTGATTGTCCAAATTAATTGACAAAGAAGTCAAAGTGTATGAAGTCCTCATAGTTGAGACCACATGTTGCATCCTAATATCATACACATGCATGATTTTATCATAGCCGCTTGACATCAAAACATCTTTGTTAATCAGTGAGAATGCAATGTCGCTAACAGGGGAGGCATGAATGTTTTCAAAGTAATTTTTATCTTTATTAGTAGTGATATCTCGAAGTACAACATGACCTTCATCTGTGGCAAGACCGAGCATTGATCTAGATTCATGGTGGAACTTCATTGCAGATATGCTTTTAGAAGAAGATAATTTTACAGTCATGACTGGTATATTTGAAACAAGGCCATAAATAACAGTATCACCATTTAACATTGTAGCTGCTAAACTTGTATTCTTGGCATTATAACTGATCAAGTTAACACAAGATGCATGCGATGGTGTAGGAAAAGTTTTGGTCACAGTTTTGGTTTTTGTATCCCAAATTAAAACATTCCCATTTTTGGTGCCTATTGCAATATTACGATGACCATCACGGTGGAAACTTGCTGACCAAGTGTCCTTTACTGGTATATGTTGTAAACTGCGGATATCATGATCTGCAGGGCTCAAAATATCAACCAGACCTTTAGAGTTAACCTGCAATTTTAAACAAAATATTTACTGGAAGATTAATAACTGTGCCCATATTTTTTTAATAAATGCTTATAATAGTTTTAAGATTATTAGTACAGATTTGAACAAAAACACTCCGAACTCGAACAAATACATACTATAGCCCATTTCACGGATTTAATAATAAAGAAGAAAGGATAGACAATCAGTTAAAACAATATTCAACTATACCTGTAAAATGTATTTGCTGTCGTCGCTCCAAGATACGTCTCGTAGAATGCCATCATAACAGCCGTAAGATTTTTTCAAATCCCAACTGTTAGTGTCGTAGAGAAGCAAACGGGAGCTAATCGACGACAAATACATTTTTTTTATTTAAACCAGTTAGTGCATTTACGTTGATATTTTGAGCTCTTAAGCTAATTTAGCGGAATTAAATTCCGCTATCATTCAAACAAAAATCCCGAAAAAATAACATTAATTTTGACAATACAAAACAATGTAAGTGACCAGGGTTGTCAGAAACGCCTGAAACAATTACCAATCAATCGCAAAAGTAACCACTTTTATCAATGGTAAATTTCTTACAGTAAATTTGTATTCACAATCTTTTATTCTAACACTTACAGTATTGATAAATTATTAGGTTTCATTAGAGCATTATTTTCAATAATTCAGCGCTCTTCAAATCGGAATCACTTTGTAGAGATTTTAGGTTTGTCATACTTAATTGTTATCTTTGAAAATATAATAACCAATTCTTTTTAAATTATTTTAAAGTCAGAAAATATTTTTAAGCAACTGTTTTAAAACATTACTTTTCCTTTTTATTTTTAATACTGCATACTTGTAGAATGTTTACACAAATATTTTTTTAATCTGGTTGTGTTGTTCTTGCTTTGAGTGACGTGTATTTAATTTTGGATATTTCCTTTACATTGTACTTTTCAGTTTAAAAGTTACGGTGAGTTTAGACTTTTAAGTGCTGTTTCACTAAAATATTTAATAATTCATAAAAAGTTTTATCCATTGGTTCAATCCTAACCTAGCGGCTTATAAAATAACAAACAAGTAATCCTAAGACGACGCCGGCAACGCTTAGTTAAGCGACGCCGGCCCTAACCAACTGGTTAGTTGGTGTTAAAATTTTGAGGGAGGCTTATTTTCAGCATCGGACGTCCGTCGGCTGAGAAAGATGAGTATTCGTATTAAACATTAACCGATGATTTTGATCATGTTTTCAGATTGAGAGGTCACTATGATCACAGATATTCAACTAGCCGTGTTCTCAAACATTCTAGGAGTTTCCATCTTTCTCCTGGTTATACTATATCATTACATTAATGCTAACAGTACCAAATAAGGTTAGTGTTTTCTTACTTATATCTTAAGCTGTATAAAATATACCTAATTATATTGTGAAACTAAATGTTTAATAAATAAAGTAATCTTATGTTACATCGCCTCTGAAGAATACTTTTTACAAATTGTTTCTTGAAGCTTCTATACAAAATATAGTAACTATGGTTTTATTGCCCCATTGAACTTAGCCTCAGTGTTATTTCAGCTTTTCACTGTCGGCTTTGCAAAATAGTTCTCCCCAATGTTGTGATATACTTGTTACACTACACATCCTTGTTAATAACCATGTGGCTATGAGTCACAGGTAAAACTGCTGCTATTTAATAAAGCTCTCCCTCATGATTCTCATAAAAGTTCTACCAGGAAGACGTCATATAATTTTTAACCTTTATAAAATTTTAATTGATGTATTTTTATTTGTTTCAGGTTCAACAGCTTCTACAATCACATAAATATTATTACTTTAAGATGTTAATAATAATATATTAAGATTATTTTTGATTTTGTTTTTTATTTTTCCTCCTGTTACTGACCATGACTGATAAATATTTTAGCATCTTTGTAAGAAAATGGATATAATACATTTACTGTGCTCCAAACTATTATCGACACATCAATGTTTTTAATATTACCTATCTACTTGTGATCATGAGCCTTTTAATTAGCCAATTAGAGTTCCAGAGCACATTATTTTTCGATGCTTATAGTTTCTTCAATACTTCATAATGCCTCAGCTGAAGACATCAAATTTGCTACGAATTGACAAGGTCGTCTAGGTCAATCGACAAATTCAACTCGGGTGGGTAGTGTTTGGAAAGCTATGCAGCATCTTTATGTCTCAGATACTGCAGTATCTCAAGACAGAAATCTTCAACTCCTGCATGTTGCAGTGTTCACATACGTATCCGTGACGTGGCCCCTTACTATCGGGCATATGAAAAGGCTGAAAGTCACCGAAAGGGCAATGGAGAGAATTATGCTCGGAATTTCCCTACATGATCAAATTGGAAATGTGAAGATCCGCAGAAGTAAGGTCATCGACACAGCCCAAAAGATTGCTAGACTTAAGTGGCAGTGGGCAGGGCACATTGCTCCAAGGACCGACGGCCGATAGGACAGTAAAGTCTGCAAGTGACGCCCGCGTACCGGTAGATGTAGTGTTGGGAGGCCTCACGCAAGGTGGACCGATGATCTAGTGAGAATCGCTGGAACCCAATGGATGCGAGCAACGCGAGTTTGATCGATGTGGAGATCTATGAGGGAGGCCAATGTCCAGCAGTGGACGTCTATCGGCTGATGATGTTGAGACAATGCTTAAAGATAAATCATGTTTGATATAATTCACATATACTATTTTTTAGATTATAAACTTTTAAGTTATAAATATGACCGATTGATATATATGCATCTATAAAGATTCAAACTACGATTGTGTCTACAGTTTATAAGTATTTGTAATTTGTCCTTAATAAAGTGTTCCATTAATTTATATGAGTAATAAACAATTTTTCTTGTAAAAAACGAAAGCATTGAATCCAACTAGCCAACCTTACTTTATCAAATAAAATTATGGCTTTGTATTTTCAGAAGTTATGTTTGTGCTAAAGTTGCTTGTTAAAGATGATGTTAATTTATTATCAATTTTCTCATGGATATGCCGTGTTAAAAAATCCTCTTCACAATAGATTTATTTAACAAAGAAAATAATGTGAAAAGAACACGAATATATAACAATTGAGTTTTTTTTTAAGATTACAAAGGTTCATAATTGAAATGATGATGAAAATTCTTGAAAACTGAGACTCGCGGAAAAGAATCGAAGTTGTCGTTTGCGTACATATTTATGAGATAGAAGGTAGAAAGTTTTGATGGAGTTTTACACGTTGAAGACAGTTTAAATACTCTTCTTGCCACTAAACACAGACATTTCTATATTCTTGATGCCCGCTGTCGCTAATTAAATTATGTCTATAACATTTTATATTATATTTTACTGGTGTTAGTTCTTTCTTGCTGGAGACCGTCTGGGTAGGTACCACCGCAGCGCCTATTGCGAGCGACAAACTACTGTACAAACCTTACTGTGTTCCGGTTTGAAAGGCGATGTAGCTAGTGACATTGCTGGGATAACGAGATTTTATGTCTCACGGCGACAAGCGAAATATGGTGCTGGGTAAATCATCCTAACTAGCATCACGTTATTATGAGTAAGCATATCACTTACCATCAGGTGAACGTCTTGCTGATCTCGTCACTTCTTCGAATAAAAAAAGAACAAAACCCATCAACTTATGTTTAACGGGATGTGCGCAATTAGTAGTTGTATCAAACTTCCTGTATAGTTTTCAGTCAGTCATCATTATCATTAAGTTAACGCAATGCTTGTCTCGTCATTTCGTTGTTTAAAAAATTTTTAAAGTAAAAGTTAAAATAATTATTGACCATTTGAAATGAAAGTCTTCTTTTTAAATTAACAAGTTTTTGTTTTATTTGTTGCTAGAATCACCCATGGCGTTACTACGAGTTATTACAGTAGTGTAGCTCCAACAAAATAACAGGTTATAATAAAAGGAGTAAGACAAAATCATTGTCCTTACAAAATTAAATATAAATATTTTTTTTATTTGTAGACCTTATAGTGTCATAAAAGTACTGTTTCAGACAATATAAAATATTTACATGTTCTTTAAAAGAGAGACAAAATATTTTAAACGAAGGTCTAAATTACGCCGCAAATTAACGCATATGCTAGTGAAAGTTTCATCAAAATCAATTCAGTCGTTTCGAATATTTCTACATAGGAACACACCGAGAGACAGACAAATGTATTAAAACCGACACTCCAAGTTTATTTATCTGTACAGATTGTTTGTTCGATTGTATCTACTAAAACATGCAAGTTCATTCTAGTCCTTCAGACTTCTAAGACTATCGTTATATCTTTAAAATCAATAAACTAACTACTAAAAACTAATGATTAATAAATAGCTTCGGCAACACACTCGGTGATATCTCTGGTGTTACTGGCGGTCATAGGCTGCGGTTTCCGCTCAACATCAGGCGGGCCGCATGCCTGTACCTAAGTAGTATAAAAAAAAAAATGTTTCGAATTAGACTAACAATTATAGTTGTAATGATAATTTCATAACATATCTGAAACAGTAGTTTTACAAATTTGAAATGTATTTCTTTAAAAAAAAACTATTATGTCACCACATATAAAACAACAACAATAATGTAAAGTAACAAACAGTGTTCAAATCGTATCCTATTAAAGTTTTTTTTTATGTTTTAAATTGATACAATAATAGACTACAAGATAAATCATATATCTAAAACGATTTTATGAGTTTACGTAACCTGGAATAAATTAAAGATTTAAAGTCTTTAGCAAGCACAAAGTCCAAATGCGAGAAATCTTTATAAGGTACTTGGTACACATCCACCACATTTGTTAATCTGTTATACAACTGGTCAATGTCCTTCGGGTTGGCGAACCAGTCAGCTTCTGAATAGAAAAATGCAATTGGCACATTTATGTTCTCCAATGGATAATTCGGAGGCGTCGATTCTCCGTACAAGTCCAAATTTTCCACCTCACCATAGTCGAACTGTTTAAAACCGCCGGTCAGAATACCTTGGCCGTAGTGCGCGAATTGTTTACCCGACGCTCCTGACGGCATGTGGCTGAATAAAACGGGTAAGTTAGTCACATTCATCTGCCCAAAGCTGAATCCAACCACAAGGAATAATATATTGCTGCACAGCACCTCCGCCAAAGGTCCCACACCACACAGCAACTGACGCAAAAGCTTTGTTGCGCCATTGTCTGGCAGAACTTCGTAGACACCGAGGCTATTTAACACAGTGTGAAGGAATGGTGCCCCTGGGGAGAGTAATCTGACTATTGGAGCCTTGACATGCGTCATGAAAGCAACGGGACTTAACGCAACCATTATAGAAATCTTCTCATTGTATTTCGGTTTTTCTGACGTCATGACAAAAAAAGCCGTCGTACCTTGTGAATGACCAATGTATTTGAGTTTCTGCGTTTGCGTAGACTGGATCACATAATCAATCATATTAGGAAGATCATAACAACCAATCTCGTGCCAGGAGAAATCCCAGAAGCTTGACTGGATAGGATCCAGGCTTAAATGACGACGAGAGTGTTTGTTGCCGCGGGCATTACCCAACCATACGTCGTACCCATCGTTGGCTAAGAGATATGCGAGACCACTTTCGGGTCCTGATAGCACGAAGTCATCGGACGCGCCAAGTAAACCGTGCATTAAAAATACAACAGAACCATTGCTTGGTATTCTGTGCAGCGTGAGGATGTATTCATCCTCGGTTACAATTTGATGACTCTCCACTGGATATCCATTTTTCGACAATAATTCAGTCACACTTAGTGTAATATCCTCGTTACCGAGACCAGCGTTGAATTCTTTTATTATTCGGTCTGTTAATTCAACCGTGTTGCCGTCGCTTATTAATGATGGGAGTCCGTAGGTGGCGCCGATGGAACGGGCCACGGCTAGAGGTATCGTTGTAAACGTGTTCACTGATTCGCTCCACAGGTCTCCGGACAGTTGGGAGACTTGGCGAACCAACGGAAACTTCGTAAGACTGTCGACCAGTTCCCTGGCAGACGCCGAAAAGCTCGGGAACAGGTTGAAGTTCTGCGCTGCGCCGGACAGCACGGCTGCCGTGAATAATATCGTGCGGCAAAACATATTACACTAACTGCCGCGATATAATCACTTTATACACTGATCGTCTCTCATACGGTTGGCCTTGGCTAGAGCTCGTTTCTGTTTTTTTTCCACAATATTGTTAACACTGTTACGAAGGTGACGTCTTCGACCACGCACGACGATGCACTCGATTTTTTTCACACAATGATTTATTCGCCACATTGTCTGTGATAAAAGTACGTTTAATTTATTTCTTGAATTTAGAAAATATAATCAAATTCCTGTTGTAAGCATTGTGTTTCTTGGACAATGTTCATTTTCACCTATATTATTCACCGTTGAACAAGCCCTTCCAAATTTCATAATAATGACCAGAGTTTACAATTAAGAACAAATTCAGTTATTTGTATTTGTCAGAAACTAATAATAATATAAATAGGATGATACATCCCGTCTAAGGACAAATAAACCCACGTTTAATTAATTATACAATTTTTTATTAATGGTACGCATTAAGTGGACTGTATAACTTTAATTTTCAAGTACCCAAAAGTTGAAATTGTAAATGTTTCTTGAATAGAGTGTTTGTAGTAAACTTTTTATGTAATACACAGGTTCACTGGTGGCAGATCTCTTTTGCCGGAGATCGTCTAGGTACTCCCGTAGCGCTTAATTCTGCCGCCGAACAATAGTATTCAAACATTATTGTCTTCCGGATAGAATAGAGCTGTAGGTAGTGTAATTACTGGGCTAACGAGACTCAACATCCTGTCTCAGGCAACGGGCGCAATATGGTGCAGTATATCCATCCTAACTAGCGCTACATTGTTATGGGTGGGCGTATCACTTACCATCAGGTGAACGACCCTCTCGTCTAGTCGCTTAATTGTATAAAAAAAATTTAAATAAATAAACAGTATGTCTAACGGCTTTAATAAACAACCAACCTATATATTTCTACTACTGGGTTTCGAAATATTTTCTCACATAGTCTGCCATGTTTAACTAGTATTACGACTTAGGTGATTTAATAAGTATTTACTAACTTTACATGTTTATTAAACCAGGACTTGTTATTGTACATTCTATTTCTTGAACATGACAACATTTTCTCACGATTCTTTGATACGGGGCTCTAAAAAAAAGTGCAGTTCTTCAAGGTTGACGACAAACGCGGTGTCAATTTAGGAAGTCGTCTCATCCCATGGGGATATATAACCAAGGGCTTATGAAATGATATAAAACAAATATGACGATATTACCAAGAGAATAATTAATCAAATAAATTATAATTGTTTGAATGTAATATTAAAATAGCAGCTCTTCATTTGAGATATACGAATGTTTATATGGCACTAATATAATTATTCAAAATTTTTGTAAATATTCCCTGTTTATAGATAGAAGTCAGGTAGTTGACTAGTAGAGAATGACTAACGGTTAGCACATAGATTATAAATAAATAAATATAAATCGACTTTTTCACCTTACATTCGCAAAACTTACAAATTAACCATTGCGTCATATTTTCATGATATTATTTAAAAAGAAATAAATTCTCGACTGTTATAGAAAAATCAGGAAAGCTATATTATAAACATTGATTATAATAAAGACAGTATTGTAATTAAGTAGAAACATTTATCTTTGTGCAGTGGAACAATGAGAAATTCCAGAACATTGTTCCTTTGCTAAGAAATCAAGATGTCTTAATTATATTTCTAATGCCTCTTATCACTGATCGGATATAATAGTCACGTGTTAAAGTTTACATCGTATTATTTATATTTTAATCATCTTGATTAAATACCAAGTAATATTATATGGAATACGATTAATTACATTTTCTATTATATACTAATATTATTACGTGTGCGTTGTCGCTTCAGTATATAAATTTAATACATTTTCTAGTATATCATCAGCTGATAGACGTCTACTGCTGGACATAGGCCTCCCCCAAAGATCTCCACGTGCTAGCATATATCATTTTATATTGTTAATAAAATTAGTTCTTTTAAACAGAATATACTGAAATAAGTTAAGAATATATTGACTACATAAAATCTTTAAACTAACAGTGAAGGAGTTTGATAACAGTTTGAATCGTGGTCAAGCAACCAATATAATCATCGTCATCATCAACCGATAGAAGTACACTGCGGGACATAAGCCTCCCCCGAAGAACTCCACGACGATTGGTGTTGCGTTCCCGGCATCCAGCAGCGTGCGGCGGCCGTTTTTTGGAAGGGTTCATATGGGGGAAGTTTGGGTCATTTCCCAGCACACTGGCCGAATGCGGAGTATTGGGAGCCAGGGTCTCATTAGTTGATTTACAGGGTGCACCATAAGCAGGTGAGGTTAGCTTGGGTCCTGTGATATGTTGTGCAACGGACGACGCACGCCTAACCACACATACCAAATCAATATAAAAAATTTACTTATAAAAATATCTTTTTGTATAGGGTGGCGCAAAAGTAATCCTCCTATCAGAAAATGCTATAAATTTTAGGCAAAATTTATAGCATTTTCTGATAGGAGGATTACTTTTGCGCCACCCTATATATGATTACATATAGACAACTATATGTAATCATACATAGTATAGTATATACAAACATATAGTGTATAGTATACATATATAGTATATAGTAAACATTAGTTTATTGTAAATAACTGCTTTTTCGTTATGGTGCCTCATCAAGGCACGAATCAAATATAAGGACCAATATTCGCATTCGTAATGTAACTTATCGAACATTTGTTACTTTACATAGATGCGTACTTGTAAGTGATTAATATTTAATTCCGAAACATTACCGGTGTTTTCATAGTATTTTCCTGATTTCATACTGAAGAGTTTTTATATTGACGTGACAAAGATTATATATATACTAACTAGTAATACAAAATATCGCCATAAGTAATTAATTATAAATAAAATAATAATGGATTTATATATGGTCATGTTACCATATTGATACATTCACTAGTTTTCACGTGATAGGCGAACAAATAAAAGTCATTTTCATTACATATATATACATAGATCAATCTTTGTTTAAATCCACTTCATTGTATGTAAAAGTATATAACGTAATTTGAATATTCAAATTTAATGCATATTTAAGGCCCTAAAAAAAATTCACAATATAAATTTTGTTATGAAAATATGTATTTGTAAGTTATGTTTTAAGTTCGTAGCACATTGTCATGTTTTCAACATTGACATCTTTGTAACATTTAATGTTAGCTTTGAAAGAATTTACTGATGACACGTAGTAGTCATAACCGCGATAACCCACAGAGTCTGCACGTGTGACTTACTAGGGTTTTTTTTACTCATCGACGTTTACCTGATTGTAAGTGTACATCCGTTGATGACATTTTGGTGACAATAAGAATGATGAACGCTGCACCACATTGCGCTCGTCGCCTTAAGGGGTATTTTAGTTTAGAAGCCCTATTACGTGTTCATTCTGACGCGTTAAAAAAAAATTAATTATTTCACTGTCTCTTGTTTTATTATTTTTCATCGATATTTAAAGAGTACAAAATAATAATATTAAAAAATATCATATTACAGGAAAGTGCAGGCCGGTCAAGAAAGAGCGGATTGATGAAAAATTGGCAATTTCTGGTGTGCAGGATATCAGTCCTTTCAGTGAAACAAAATAATTAACAATAACAGTCCTTGTACAGAAAAGATGTAGTTACCGCACTATGAGTCGTAGTTTATTTTTTTTATATATTTTTAAATAATACAGAAAGAGGATTATTTTTTAATACTTTGTACTATTTAAATGGGAGCAAGGGGTACCGCACTACAACTTACGGGACCCAAGTCAACTTCATCTATTTGTGTTGCACCCTGCTAATCAACAAACGAGGGTCTGGCTTTCACTAAACCGCATTGGGCCAGCGTGGTGGGAAATGGCCCAAACCCCACCCGTATGAACCCTAAACGGCGGCTTCTGGAGTCCGGCGATGCTGGCAGAGCAGGACCGATCGATATGGGTATCTTTGGGGGAGGTCCATGCCCAGCAGTGGACGTCTGTCTGCTGATGACGAAGCCATCTCTTTTAATATCATTAAAAAAAAATTGCGATAGAAAGTAGGCTTAACTCGTTCTTTCTCAACAATTTATATTAGTTTTTGGTTTTTTCTCTTCTTTACCTTGAAAAGTGTGAACAATGTAATTAGATAAAAAATTACAGTTTGATGGTTACGGGTCAAGTGCGAATATAAAGGAATTACAGATTAACCAACAATACCAAAAGTTTTATAAAAACAGAATGTAATTTTAAAATGACAATAGAAATAACGTGAAAATCATGAAGACCTCTTATCGTATACTTAAATATACATTATTATCCGATCAACTCACAACAATTTATCGACAAAACTTTAGAGCAAAAACCTTAGATTGCACAATAATATAATACGAAACTATTCAGATATACCTGTAAATCAGAAAAAAATAGCTGACGCCACCGCTTGTTACCACAAATGTTAAAGTATCTATTTACTTGAGTTTGGGATTCCGCCAAATATTTTTTACACTATATATATATTAACATTTTTCTAAACTCTAAAAGAGATTACTTTGTTTAATAAAATTTTAAAATAATAAAATACTCTGGTAAATTGTATAACTTTGAAACGCTATCTTATGCGCAATGTTATACATTCCCGGGGTCCTTTACAATAACTCACAGGCCTCAAGTCAACCTCATCTGCTTGTATTGCACCATGCTAATCAACAAACGAGGGTCTGGTTCTCACCAACCCGCATTGGACCATCGTGGTAGTAAATGATCCAAATCCCACCAAATGAACCCCAACAAACAACGGCCCCTAGTACCTGGCTATACCGGAGGTCATGTTGACAGTGAAGGTCTCGGGAAGACGCTGGATGTGAACAGTGTAGGACTGATGGTGACTGACAGGATTGATGTGGAGATCTTTCGGAGAGGCCTATGTTCAGGTGTGAGCGTCTATCGGCTGATCATTTTCAATATATTCTTCTACATTTCAATCGTTACAGTCTTGAGAGACTGGTCATGATTTTTAATTAGTTGTAGTAGGCTACTCCTCTCTAACAACTACTGCTTTTGCATTTTATTAACATTTAAATATTAAAGTTTTATTTACGGCAGAAATATACGCAGAAAGGAAATGAAATTATCTTTTTCTACCTAAAACACGTCAAGTCTAATTTCCTTATAGATAATCGTATTATCCACTTGAGCGGAGCGTCGTTCGGTAAGCTCAGCAGTATTTTACTTTCATAGCATCCACCATCACTGTCACACATAGACGTGGCTACTTACAAGCGCCACGGTAAACCAAAGAGCAATGAAGAGTTGAAATTTTTCGGTGTGATTAAAAATAAAAAAATGGCATCAATAGAGGAATGGTTACCAACAGTAGACAGAAATACTTTTCTTTAGTGGCAATGGAAAAGGCATGAGATAGGCCGTGTGCGTTATATAGGAAAATAAACACAACATACCCGGACTCCCTAAACCTATATACATAATAATCTTTGGAATCACTCAAAAGGTATGCTAAACTACATTAAACTATGCTAAATTGAAGTTTGTAAGTTTATTTTTAACTAAAAAAAAAGCACAGAAATTTCGGGAACGTTGTGTGTTCCCTACACGAAATCTCTGTACATCTCTGGGCATGTACTTACTAATGTTGATGTGATCGGTGGAGTACAACAATGTTTGCAAGCTGAATAAATAGGATACAATGTTAAATAATAAAAAAAAACAATTAAGAATTAATGAAGTAAGATAGACTACTGAACCCTTTGCAATAGATATTATGCAATTATATTGTTTTGAAACTTTAATAATGTTTTATATGAAAATGTTAAAAACGCTGATTCAATGGCTGGTATTTTTATGTTGTCAACAAGTAATAGGCATGTGCGTCCTAAATTTTAACTATACTAGATATTTAACCGTGTTATGCTTGTAAACTTTTATGGATAAAAAGAAAACGATAAAAAGGAGGAAAGTTTCCTCAAATCATATAGTGATTCACAATTAATATTACTAAAAACTAAGCTTTATCCGACTTAATTAACTTAAAGAGTTACAAAAAGAAAAACTTTGCTTATAAAATTATTGCAAATTTTGGTTATAAATAGAAGAATAGTTATCTCCATCACCAGCCCTTATTCATCCAGTGTAGGATTTACTTTCTACAATACCTTCGCTTTTATGTAATCTCCCTCAAACGACCTGCTTTACGTGGTCACTCAAGTTCCAGTTTATAGAATTTACAAGCTATGTCACTTTGTTTTTCCACGAAAGTTCTTAATTTCGGACACCGCCGAAGCACCTAAATAGCGGTCTTGGTTCACCAAAGTTTTTTTTTTGTTGGAAAGACGATTTGACATTTTTAAACTTGAGGTAAACAGCGGCGGCAAAATCATTCACAACTTATTTAAGCATGTAAGAATAAAATAATTAGATAGTTTAAAAACAAGAATTAAGTAAAACCCAAAAAAACATGTTATATATTTATATAGTAGTTATCAAATAACGGACATGGCTAACGTTACAGCCATGAAAATAAAAAGCTTCAAGTTTTCAATTTGTACACATTAAAACGATGGAGTATACGTTATAATATTTATGCACTCTTCAGTAAATATTAAATTGATGATGATATGATATTATTGTAAATAATCTTATTAAAATGTATTAAACAATTTTAAAGAAAACTTTTCTATACTTTGACACATTAAAGAAATTTCATTGTTCTCTCTATGTACTTATCAAAATCAATGCGAATAGATAGATATTTTAATTATTTAACGTTTTTATGATTAATATAGAAGAAATTAAGTAAAAATATCACGTGTCATGTTGCAAAATAGATCATCCTCATCGAAATCCAATAAAGCTGCTTACGCTGCAGGATAATGCGCGTGGCCTCACCGTCGACTCTTGCCGAGTAAGCATGACGTTTGTATAAATACTTCAATCGCACTGACTGTCCACCACTGTTCGCGTTACCTGCAATCATGAAAGCTATTGCATTACTATTCTGCCTAGTTTTAACCCGCGACATCGCAGGCAGCATATTTAGGCACGAGTACTACCCCGCAATGGAGCGCCTCAATGATCAGCCTCTGGACTACGACCAGCAACAACAGATGAGAGTTCCGCGGATGCATCAAAATCACCATAGCAGTAACCACCATCATCAACGGGACTCCGAAAATTCCGAAAGCAAAGACAAATCTTACGAAGACATGAATAGTTACTATAACAATTTACAAACTGTTAGAAACTGGAACTCACCCCTTTTCACAGCGATCGCAAGCCAGGACTACAGGAGGCCCATGTATGGCGATGTGGTAAACTGGAATGGTGTTCAAATCGCTACCGGACCTAACTCACCCGTCACTGACCAAAAGGATATTGAAAAAATCTTCAACGAAGCCTACAAAACCATGAAGCATTTCACTGCAGAAGAAAAGAAACAGTTCCATTCTGCCTATTTAAATACTGAGAATAAGGAATATGAAGATACTCATTTAAATTCATCCCAATTGCTCAAGAAACATCAGTATAAGGTTGAAGAACACACTGTCCACACCGATGACGGCTACCAACTAACCATGTTCCGGATCGAACCTAAAAATTCTGAAAATAAGCAAAATGCACAGGAGACGAAAGATCGTCCGGCCGTTTTTCTTGCTCACGGATTACTAGGCAGCTCCGACGACTGGCTTCTAATGGGTCCACAAAAATCATTAGCTTTTATACTCGCGGACAATGGGTACGAGGTCTGGCTTGGCAATGCACGCGGCAGCAAATATGCTCGACAGCATGCCAGCAAGCATGAGGCACAGCCTGATTTTTGGCAGTACAGTAACGACGAGATCGCTCTTGACGATACACCTGCTATGATCGACCATGCTCTGAAAACATCCGAACACGAAAAACTTCACTATGTTGGAATTTCCCAGGGTACCACTGCTGTTTTCGCTCTCATCTCAGCTCATCCTGAGTACAATAAAAAGATCGCCAGTGTTCATGCTATCTCGCCTATGGTGTACATGACGAAGGTTCGCAGTCCTCTTCTTCGTATGATTGCGCCAAACAGTCCTTTCTGCGAACGCTTGGAAGAGCAGTTAGGATCAGGTGAATTCAAACCATCCAAAGAATTGACCCAAACACTTGGTGGTGACCTGTGCGAAAATGAAATCAGTTGCAAGAAAGTTTGCTCCAACATTTACTTCGTGATGGCTGGCGTTGGAGATTTATCAACTGAATTAGCTCCGATAATAATGGGCCACGTTCCAGCAGGTGCATCCACAAGACAGATGCGACATTACGGACAAGGCATTGCTTCTCACGAATTCAGAAAGTTTGATCACGGTCCTGAAATCAACAAGCAGGTTTATGGTCTTGTACAACCTCCGAAATATAAAATATCGAACGTTCAAGTACCGGTTGTCTTGTATTCTTCAGAGAACGATTGGCTCTCACATCCCGAAGACGTCACAAGGTTGCACAAAGAACTGCCCAACGTAAAAGGGCACCATGAAATCACCGAAGACCATTTCACTCACATGGACTTCCTATTTTCGGAGAAAGCTCCCCATGTAGTTTACAAAGATGTAATAGAAAATATCAAACATAACCAAGAATCGAATTAATATTTTTTTATATTTATGAATTTGTATCAGTTGTTTTTGTATTTTTTTTCAAGCGAGCAATAATAAATCCGTCCAAAATTATTATAGAGTTGTTTTATTTGTTATAGATTCATAGTTAATACAAAACAAAAAAAAAAACAAATTAAAAAAATAAATTTAATAGTATAAACAACGGAAGGTACGTCAGTGAAAATATTATATATTTATTTAAAATATAATTAGCATTAAATAGGCACCAGTAGTATATATTGTACTATTTATTTAAAAATATGCTTATTGCATACACAGTTTATTACCCATATAAGCGTAAATAGTTTGAGCAAATTATACAATAAAACTATTTCTAGGGCCAAGAGCTAAAATACGAAATATTTTATAATCGAGACCAAAACATTCTAGACTTTGCTTACATCGAAATACTAAAGGATTTTGACTCAAATATTATTGTTTAACTTAAGAATATTTTTTTTATTTACATTTGAAGTACGTGTATATTAGCGCCTTTTTCAGTGAACACTCATTAGCTGGACTGTTTAAATCAGCTTTATGATCTTTATCAAAAGTTACATGTATCCAGGTACTTCAAACTGAACTGAGCCGGCCATGAGGTGCGGTTGGATGAAGCCAGCGCATCCAAGTATGTTATGATGAACAGTCCCGAGGCTTATCGACGTCAAGGAAGACCAAGCTTTCGTTAGTGGGACGGTGTAAATCAAGACGCCAAAAAAGTTAACATAGTAAATAGTACGGCAACGACCGAAACTAAACTATAAAGGATTATAGAACTAAAAGAAGCTAATGTTTCTTCAGCGAGGTATTATGATAAAGAAAACCTTTGTTTAGTATTCCTATTTCAGAGCTATAAAATATATTAGTCTTGTAGTAAAAAACCTAAAAATAATCTATATTTTATAAACAGATGTAAGTATGGGCTGTATATTAAAATGTAACGACGTAATGTTAGTGACGTTTTGTAATATTATTGATGAATGAAAAATTTTACATAATAGCGCATTTGTATTTTGTAAACGGTTAGGTTTTGACATTTAAATACATATGCGGTCACAGCCCACGCTTTGTTTTGACATAGACTTCCATTCTGTCATTAAAGCGTTGAGGTGCAAGGGAGAACGATTTAGAAGTTTTACCTACGACAGAAAGAGACATCTGCGCGGCGGCGCGGTAGCTTCCCGCCGTCCCCCCAAACGTCGCTGTAAGACAGTCGCGCTCCAGTTCGGTTTGCTGTGTGTGCTTCCAATGAGTTATTTTCATTTTAAGTGTTGTTTATAATATAACCTCAACCGATTGACATTCAGTGAACTGTTGTTTTGTTTTACTAGTGACAGAGTGCGAAAAGTGCCTTCGAATGGATTAAGTAACGATGTTACCACCTACGGCCGGTATAGCAGAGAATCAACGCGACCGGCCCGCGATGGCATACCAGCAGAGGCGTGACGTTAGAGAAATAACGAGGGATATTATCAGGGACGCGCGCGTCAGTAACCGACAGTCTATGTCGCCTGGAGGTAAGCCGGCCTAACGACGCCACGTTTCCGCCATGCTTGTCACACTGACATACGTCAAGGTGACATATATACAAAAACAACGCTTTTGCCGTGGAAAAAGTTTCCAAAAAATGATATAGCTTCATCTAATATGTATATGTGGTCCCTATGGCATGTATGGAGGCCTGTTACGTCATCTAGGAGCTCAATGTTGCAAAAGAAAAATGGCGCCAATGCGCCACATTGTCCGCTTCGATTTAATAATCTTTATACTTTGTATAGCTAAACCTTCTTTAATTTGCAAGGTTAGTAGTAAATTACTATCTCATTTGGATTTTAATGTATCATTACTTCTTACTGTGTTTAAAACAATGCAGTAAAACGAAGCACGTGCCGTGGTTATTTTTAGCCACCACACTGTTCGCGATGCTTCCGTTTGCTTTTAGTAGGTTAAATGTTTTTCAAAGAATAACAATAATTTGTCTAGGAATATATGTAAAATGTAATGTGTTCGTGTTTGTTTATTGTTATTGAAATCTCATTGACTTAAAATGTCGTTATGACAGTAAATTGACAGCGGTCATGGAGTACAAGATGGCTGCTGCGAGTTTTGTTTCGTAATTTGATCACGCGCTTCGCTTGGTGGCGCTGTAATCGTTTTGTTGATATTGAAAAACCTGTCATTTGCATGTTATTGATTGAAGTGTTTCATGAATATATTGAGAACTTTTTACTATGAATATAATACATTCATCGCTTAGCACACACGCACCAAACCAAAAAAATAATTGTAAAACTAGTGTTTCACATAATTCAAAACATTTATTAATCTAACTTGTACAATTTTTTACCAATCCTTAACTATATATATATATATATCTATGATATTCTCAGATATTATGAGGACCAACAAATAAACTATGTAAATAAATTAAACTTTTAATTAATTAATATAAATGTTTACATGGCACTAAAACAAGAAAAAACTAATTTTACAAATTTTGGTCTGTTTCTTCTGAATAATCTTGGACAGCTGGACTAATTATTATGAGACTTATATTGGAAAATGTTTCTGAATTTATGAGAAACATTTTTTTAGTTTAGCTCTAATGATTATAATAACAAATAAAATATATCTCTGTATGGAAAGCATAAACTGCTAGGAAAACTGATACTATTGTATATTTTTAGGGTTATCAGGTTATATCCAGATCATGTTGTAAATAATTATATAATAATATTTTAATAAAATCCATATTGATTATTATCTCGTTAATAAAAATTGTGTATAAATATAACAGTTTGCATAGAATATTTAAAAAAAGATCTACTACTTAGCAACAACAATAATAGGAGACTGGTTATGTGGCTCATGAAACAACAGCAAATCAATTTTCTTGTAATATAGGGCTATCAGGTATGCTTCTGGCATTGTTTATTTTGTACAAACTAGTGTCTGCTTGGCTATGATCCCACCTAATGGAAAGCAGAAATGTAATCTAGGTGATAAAGTGCACTAAGCTAAAATAATTCTTTTCACTCTCTTCTTAAAGACTAACATCATAAATCTGAATGGAAAAACTAACACCACTAGTCTTTTCCAATCTTTTGCTGTTAGATTTATGAAGGAAGAACTGTGGTGGTTTTGTTAAACCCACCTGTCTAGCTACTAGGCTCATCTGCTACTCCACCTAAAATTTGTTATATTTGTGGGTATTTGACTTGTATGTGTTATTGACAAATAATATTTACTATGCGGGTACTTCATAAAATTTTAACATTATGTCACTATAGAAAACAGCTACGTAGCTGCTAACAATTCATGGTACATACTCATGTGTTTTAATATATATTCAGTACATAACACTTATATCTTTAATAAATATTTATATATATATATATATATATATATATATATAATGAAAATGGTTTTCTTTGTTCACCAACCATATCAAAACTACTGAATGTATTGACATGGGAACAACACCTTTCAATGTAAAATATGTGGATGGTTATAGGTTTTTATTTTTTGAATTTCATAGATATTTCAACATTTTATTTCTTATTAATTTTATAAAAATTGTCATTTCATGTCGTTTATGTGGTTGCTATAGTAACCGTTACTATAGAAAGGTGGTTGTTGTAGCTCTCAAGGAATAATTCAGACAAATTTCAAGCCTAATTTTTTATTTTGATTCGCGAAGTGGGCGAGGAAGAGCTAGTAATTTTATAACTTTTAATTGGGTCTGCAAGATTGTCTTATCACAAGATGTCAACAGTAAATCAAATTCATCTGGAGATAAAAACTGTTTATCATGTTTGAAACTGGGTCAATGTGTTACTGTTAGGTTTATGAATGATGAACAAATGTTTCAAACATGCATTATTATTTTTTTTTAATATGAGATAGAAGAATCTGTTAAGTTAAAATAATATGATTAATCATCATCATCAGCCAACAGACGTCCACTGGTGGACATCGGCCTCTTTCAAAGACCTCCACATAGTTTGTTGGAGTTCATTAAGGGGAATCGGACTGTAACCTACCATGCTGGCCCAGTGTGGGTTGGTGGGTGGTCAGAGCCTTGTCTGGTATTCAGCAGGGCCGGCCCACTGTGTGCAGGTGTGGTTGACTTGGGCTCCGTAAGATGTTACGGGAACCCCTTACACTCACCCATATGATTAATGGCCTATTCAAATATCAATATTTTCCTGCTTTTTTCAAATTCTAAGAGAAAGAGTTTAATACATGTCTCCTTCCATTCCCATCTTATATCCACTTTCAAACAATCCATCAACAAATATTTTTATAAATCAATATCTACATTGCATACTTTGAAGTTGTAAGCATAAGTTAACACATTACACTTTTTTTTAAAAAAAAAAATTAAGTAGTTCAAAAATTTGGAAGCTTAATCATTAATGAATATTTAATTGTGGCGTATGTAATACCATCATACGAAGTTGCTATATAACATATTCAGTACGGTATCCATAACAACAACGGATACATCGCAAATAGAAGGCGACACCAACGCTCATACTGATGAACCTGGCAGCTTGCACGCCTGCGGGTCCCACTGACATAGTTGCAAAAGTGGAGCGACCTGCTGAATGCCGCGGAAATGTCAGCCTCAGGGCTGGCAGGTTAATAAGCGGTTTATTTTTGCGACTATTATTAACTAGACTGTTTAGAGTCTAGCACGGCGACGTATACCAATGGCCGACCAGTTATCTGTTGACAGTGAGGATAGATTGTCTAGCTCGATGTCAATTTTATATTTACATCGAGATGGACCATCCAATGTGGAGATTCCAATACGTCTGCTTCTATTTGTGAGACTGCGATTAACGATCTATAGACAATACTGTTTAATGGTGGTTGGGGAAAAACTTATAGTAATTGTTATCAACATTTTATTTTATTTATTTATGACTGAAAATATAACATGCATAATAATAAGTGCAAAAGGCACTATTTATTTCGATCAGGTATTTCTTCCAGTAGACCTGTGGTTGAAGTTTTATAATCATCATCGTCAGTCGACAGATGTCCACTGCTTGATATAGGCCTCCCCAAAGATCTCCACATCGATCGTCTCGGGTTGGCAGCGTTCGGGAAGCTATGCAGCATTTTTTCATTTCAGATACTGCAGTGTCTGAAGACAAAATTCTTTAACTCGTGCGTATTGCGAATGTTGACATACGGTTCCGAGACGTGGCCCTTTAATATCGGCCTTATAAAAGGCTGAAAGTCACGCAGAAGGTAATGGAGAGAGCTATGCTCGGAGTTTCTCTGCGCGATCGAATCAGAAATTTGGAGATCCGCATAAGAACTAGGGTCACCGACATAGCTCAAAAGATTGCTAGACTTAAGTGTCAGTAGGCAGAGTACATTACTCGAAGGACCACGAACTATGAGGCAGTAAGGTCCTCGAATGACGTCCGCGTACGGATACGCGTAGCGTTGGGAGGTCTCCCACAAGGTGGACCGACGATCTGGTGAGAGCCGCGGGAACCCACCGGATGCAAACAACGTGGGACCGATCGATGTGGAGTATTTATAATAGTAACAGTAAATTCGTTACAGTCAGTTACACATTAGAACAAAACTTACATACATTGTTTTTGTTTATTTTATTCAAGGAGGAGTATTAAATCATTATACACAAGTATTTTAACTAAAAATAGTAGTGTGCAAGCATTACTAGGGTAACGAGGCTCAACATCTTGTCTCGAGACGACCAGCACAATGTGGTGCAGTGTATATCATATTAACTAACGCTATGTTATTATGGGTAGGCATATCACTTACTATCAGGTAAACGTACAAACTGTTATATATAAAAAAATAAAAAGCTTGTCAAGTCATCATATAGAATAAATTTACACCTTTATATATATATATATACTATTAAAATAATTAATACGTAGAAATTAAGAGATATATATGTTTATATAGTATTTATATATATACTTTTTTTGTATTATTTATACTTTTTTGGACGATAAACAAAACATGAGACAAAAATACTATAGAGATAGAATTAAAAATAAGGCGAACATATTGCCGCCAAGTATTCATTTTGATTCAACCCTTTGGGATGTGAAGAGAACAAAAAGATATACAAAAAAAAGAAATTTAATACAAAATGTATAATAGTACAAATACAAACATGAACATATATATTATAAAATATTTTAAACATTTAAAATTTTCATTCAACCAAACAACGACAGGAGCGAATGGTTACCTGATGATAACAACGTGACACTAGTTAGGATGTATACACAGCACTACATTGGGCCCGTCGCCTTGAGAAATATACTAGATACAACGTCCTTTCAACAGGTATACAGTAAGGTTTGTTTACTACCGTTTGCTGGCTGCAGTAGGCGCTGCGGTTGTATCTACTTAGACAGTCTCCAGCAATAGTCACCAACCAGAATTTCTTGCATACTTAATGAAAAATATAAAATAACCGTTTAATTTTCATACCGCTTACGTACGTTTAGGAGCGGCACGATAACGAAAGTAAATAAGATCTTGCGCAACGGCAACTGGTCAATGACCTGCACCAGATAACCTGACGAAATTCGTTGGTTATCAGATCCTGAGCTTGCTTTCCAAACGCACTATCAACGTAGAGAACAACGTCCAAAGATATCTGGGACTGGACAGAACATCTTTCGATTCGAACTGATTACGAGCCCAGAATGCCTTCACTCACCCAAACTAAGTTGCTTAGTTCTTGAACTGCCATAACACAGGTTCCGGCAATAAAAATTTTTTATTTAACATAGCGCCGAGACAAAAAGGCCATTCACATGATGGTATATGTACATAGTCATGTTTGCACACTACTGTTTGTAAAATTACTGGGGTAACTCAACATCTTACAGCTCAAGGCAAAGAGCGCGGTGTGGTGCAGTGTATACCATGTTAACCACTGCCACCTTGTTATGGGTGTTCAGGTGTTCGTCTCACTCGTAGGTTATAAAAGGGGTTATATTTTCAACTTCACAGAGTTTTCAATGGAGAAAGATATCATGAGGAAATCAACATTTTTAAAATGATAGTTTCTATGGATTTACGAGGACATTCACCAACCCGCATTTGGCAAGAGTGTTAGATAGACCATGACTTTCTGTAAGAGAAGACCACGAGTTCCATTCTTCTTCTTAACGATTGTTCCGTCTTATGAAAAGGTCTGCTTTCTTACTTCTATCACTCCACTTCGTTCTATTTGGAACATCGCTTTCTCCGAAATCACCTCATCATATCCCAAGTCCCATTAGTGGGGATAATATTTAGGAAAATATATACGATCTATTGACCTAGTTCGCAGAGTTTAAAAACTAAGTTTAGTGGGTAGGTGAGGATGAGAGTTATTGCAGTTCCCAAAATAGCTAGTAGTTTGGTCGTGGGGAGCACGCCGTTGACCTGTCGTTAATCGGGTCCCGTCACCAGCTCAGTGACGTAACGCGAGGGCAAAGGACCGCTGGCATGAACGAAACAACAATACAACATAACTACCGTTATATTACGTGAAATCCCTCACTACTCTTTTGGGTATCATCATAATCAGCCGATAAACGTCCACTGGTACAATATAATTTTTTTTTACATTTTCTTTTCTTCTTTTGAATATTCCTGTGCACGTCTAATTCTACTATTGGAATCTGTGTTATGGTAGCCCAAGAACTTGGCAACTTAGTTTGGGTGTCGTGTGTAGCAGAGTGGTGCAGTGAAAGAGTTCTGGGTCCATAACCAGTTGCAACTGAAAGACGTTTTGTAGAATTTCACATAATATTTACAACAAACTATCAGAGCGATTTGAAAATATCGAATATTTACATCAAAGCGCTTAATCTATTAAGTGTGGTGTTGGGAGGCCTCCCACACGGTGGAGCTGCGATCTGGTGAGAATCGCAGCAACCCACTGGATGTGATCAACGCGGGACAGATCGATGCGGAGATCTTTGGGTGAGGCCTATATCCACCAGTGGACGTTTATCGGCTGATGATGATGATAATCATGATACCGAAGCGCTTTACCGAACATTCTTTTTTTTCTTCATTTTCATTTGCTATAAAAACAAATACAACAAGGTTTTTATATTGTTTTTTTTTATAATTCAATTAAGCGACGACACGAGCGAAATGTTGGTGGTGATAGTGAGTGATATACTCGCCTATAACGTGGCGCTAGTTAGGATGTTGATGCTGCTGCACCACATTGCGCTCATCGTCTTAGACATATGTTAGGTGTCATTACCCCAGTAAAATTACAATAGCTATAGTGCCCTACAAAGCGAACCACAGAAATTGTTTGCAAGTATCACTTATCATCAGATGAACGTCCCAATCGCCTCGTCGCTTCGTTGAATAAAATAAATGTAAAAGATAACAAACAGTTAAGCTCTTTTAAGCACATGCTACCGTCAACCTTTGTTTAAATTTTTTTTTGGGCGGTATTTATCACCTAGGGATATGTCAAGCGCCATTGGCTCAAAAAAAAGACACGACACAAAAAAAAATCTTAATGTGTTAATACTATGGTTACAACATATCAAACATATCTCGTGCTGCCCCAGACTTTGGTTTACACAACACCAGGTGTGAGATGCCCGAGTCTAGAGTATTAATGCTATGTTTACGCATCAACACCTCTCTTTTGCTCTGATATTTTAAACACTCCATCAGCAAGTGTTCGACATCCTCTATTTTGTTACAAGTACTGCAGTACGAAAATGCATTTTTTTTTTCATTAGTTATCCAACACTTGCCGATGGATGTCGCAGCCCATAAGCTTTAATTACTAATTCTGCACTTAGTTTACAATCAATGTAATGTATTTTTGCATCATTTTGAATGCGTTTTGTTATTTAATGAGATTTTGTATCTATTACACTTATTTTCAGGTGATTAAACCGGTATATGTTAGACCGCCTATTACATGTTCGCTCTAACATTATCCAATCTACCTTAATATAACGTAACACTCGATAAAGAAGCTCTGACCTTTAGTACAGCTGTGAAGGAAACCCTGTCGCGAATAATTCATGAAGGGTGCGCAATTCGCGTCACGCCCTACCCTACCTCGCACCTTGTACGTGTATATGGGATAGTAATAAAATATAAAAGGATTACATTACATCCTAAAATAACATATAACATGGATCACGCTTTAATCCTATACTTTTTTTTAGGTCTAGGATAAAAGATAATTCTCCTAAAGAAACTTCTTCGTAGATTTCGTGGCTGTGCATAGAAATTAACGTCCTGATCGTCCCTTGCCACATGTAAAAAATCTATCTTGATCGTGACATAGATTTTGATTATTCCCCTTTTTTGTTTGTGATGAGTATACATTGTAGCAGTTTCTCCTACAAAAATTTTAATAAAATTATTACAACCCACTTGCATTGGGCTAGCGTGCTGGGAAATAGCGCAAATCTCCTCATATGAACCCCTACATACGACAGCCCCCTAGTGCCCAGCGATACCGGAGGCCATGCTGACTGTATATGGAGATCTTTGGGAGAGGCCTATGTCCAGCAGTGGACGTCTATCGACTGATGATGATGATCGAAAATAAAGAATATAGAAAACGATTGCTCTTAAATTTATTTTTCTCAAACTATAAACAAAGGGCTGATGGAGATATGTAGATGAGGCGATGTCAGTCGTCAAACGCCTTGGACTAGATACACGCAGCACAGGAACAATACCTTGTAAATCTTAGGTGTTTGCAGGCCTCCTACGGCTTCCAATAAGAGTAATAAAAACGTATTAGAAAAACTTTTAAATTTATGACCACGACAGGACAGGTTCTCTCGGAATTACAGACACACTTAAACGACTTGTCTGCTCGTCATCATCAGCCGATAGACGTCCACTGCTGGACATAGGCCTCCCCAAAGATCTCCACGTCGATTGGTCCCGCGTTGCTTGCATCCAGTGGGTTCCCGCGATTCTCACCAGATCGTCGGTCCACCTTGTCTACTAACAGCCTCTAAGGATAAACATCCAATTTTTTTTCTACAGGCAATCCGTACACAATATAGTTTACCGAAACGATGACTTTAACCATTAGAGTTTTGTGCACCTACCTTACACCTTCGTTAGCAGACAAGTAACTTTATAAAGTCCAATGGTTAAATCGAACCTGCGACTTCTCCGGAATTCAACCCTTAAACGATTTGCTTATATCATATTAATATGGAATGGATAGAAACCAGACCAAAAAATTAACGATCTTGTTATATCAAACTTTCCCTATAATAATGCTGTATAACAGAAGCTTGTTCAAACAACTTGTGTGTATAAACAAGGGGAGATTTGGGCGTCGCAACCCCAACACCCTGCGGACGTTCACCCCGATCGATTCATCCCCCGTCCCTCGGGCCCCCACACCGTGCTCTCCGCCGGAATGGCTTCCGACGCAGTTTCCGCGTAAGTCTGACCTTGCACGTTGTTATTGCAGCATTTAGGTAGACAACTCGTTCCTACTCCGTCAGCTTAACCAGCTTAAATTTTTTTTATATACAAAAAAAAATCTTTCTGTGTATGAATAATTATCTTTTATTTTTATATTTTTTGTTTTTTTTTTTTTATTTCATTAAGCGACGAAACGAGCGGGACGTTCATCTGTTAGTAAGTGATACGCCTGCCCATAACAACATGGCGCTAATTGAATAGTATACACTGCATCACATTGCGCTCCTAGCCTTGAGACAGGATTTTAAGTCTTGTTTTAACCCCATTAATTTCACTAACTACAGCGCCCTTCAAACCGTAACACACTAATGTTTGCACACTACGGTTGGTTGCAATAGGAACGGCTGCGGGTACCTACCTAGATAGCCTCCAGCAAAAGAGATCTACTACTGCTATTTTAATAAGACAAAATCCAATGAAATTGAGGAATCTTTGTATACAGCTTGGAGCTGATGTTGACAGACTAAAGTTAACGTTTCTTCCGCGGTTGAGAACCAGTTAGTTAAATTCCCAACTGCCGTTCATACATATTGAAGAACATGAGGACGATAATTAAAAATAAACAGTATTTCGATCGAAATCTAAACAAATGTAAATAAATGCGGTTTACTTAGCCATTAATTGGCATCGCATTTCCCTTGTGTCGATGAACCTGCATCCGATCGTCGTGTCCATGGTTCAAATTCCAATAGAGGTGTGTGTTTACTCGTGAAGTGATTACACTTTAAAACCTGTTCTTGTGCATTGGTTAAGGACCGCACAAAATTATTTTGTGGATATTCATTCTTCATTCATTATCAACCGACGGACGTCCACTGCTGGACATAGGCCTCGGCCCCAATGATCCCCACATCGATCGGTCCGCATCGCCGGGCACTAAGAGCAGTCGTTCGGATGGGATCATATGTGGGGGTTGGGGCTCTTTTCCACCACACTGGCACATAACCCATTTTCATTTTATATATATATGTAGATATTAATAAGTCTAAAATGTTGAGCTGGTGATACACCAATAACAGGCGTTAGCCAGACAGAAAGTGGTAGAGGTAGAAATGTTTACATAAGTAATTCATACAAATAGGAGTGTCACGGGTTGTTGTGTGTCACCGTCACCGCAAACACTGCAGGCGCTCTTCTAGCACCGATGTGATTGCGTTTAATATTTAAACTAATTGAATATTCTCAACACGTCGGTCGTACATTATACTTGGAGGTAAATAGTGTAAGTTCACATCTCAAGATGAAGTAACTTAAAACTTGAACAAGGCGGGAAGTTGTGGAGGCGAGCACTATGTGGTGCCAGTGTATATCATTCTAACAATGTGTAGGTCTCTATTGCAGCCGACACTGTACTGTGCAAACATTACTATGTTCTGGTTTGAAAGGCGCTGTAACTATTGATGTTACTGGAGTAATAACCCTTAACATATTAAGTCGTAAAACGACAACTGCAATTTGGTGCTGTGTGTATCGTTTTAACTAGCACCACGTTGTTATGGGTAGGCCTATGGCTTAAGCAGAGACCGGGCCGTCGAATGAGGATGTTTTACACCTTCCAACTCTCATAACAGAGGCCATGATGTAACCTCTCATCAAACATGAAAGGTCTTGAAGTGGTGCGTGAGGGACTTCCGCGTAACACTTTTATAGGGGGCGGAGAGCAGTAGACCCGACATTTGGTCTTATCAAGGCCTCTCGCTGGCGTAACCACAGTTGTGTGCAAAAGCGTTTCCATCGTTCCTGCTAAATGCGACGAGGGAGAAACCGTGGGGTTTTAGCCGGTAAGAGCACCGGCATAACTCTTCTGTTGCTCCGACAGCAGAAGGATATCCAATACATGATTTCACCACGAAAAAAAAAGGCGTATTCTTTGAACGTCCCGCTCGTATCGTTGATTAAAAAAAATTACATCACGTTGTTTTAAACAGACGTATGACTTAACCTCAAGTTGAATGTCCATGTCATCTACTCGTTTCGCGATATAAAAAAAAATAATTTCTATACATTTACAGTAGAGATATTATTACCTAGCCTTGAACATGCGAGGTTGTTCCATAATTTGCATACACATGCAACCTCTACCTACATATCAATTACGTAAGTAACATATTTGTAACTTTAATTTATAACCTAAGTTGGTGTTACTAACTACGGAATTCGCAAATTTTTTTATTTGCATTAACTTTCGCAAATTGGTTTATTTAATTTTTAACCATAAAAAAAAGATGACGTCACATTGTTTTAAGGTTTACGTTTCTTATTAAATTTTAAGGATCTTATCGTTGTTATTAAACATATAGTGACGGTTCTAATGATCCGATCGACGTGGAGATATTTGGGGGAGGCCTACGTCCAGCTGTGGACGTCTATCGGCTGATGATGATGATGGTTCTAATTTTCAAGTTTCAATAGTGAACATAGTTGCATACTGCCTCCGGCAAGCGCTGTAGCTAGTGAAATTAACGGGGTAATGAGACTCAACATCTTGTTTTTATGTAATTAAGAGTCGATATGGGCCGGATATTCATCTGATGGTAAGTGACACGCCCGCCCATAACAACGTGGCTCTAGTTAAGATGGGGTATGCACTGCACCACATAGCGCTTGTCGCCTGAGACATAATATTGATCCTCGTTATCACAGTAATTACACTAGCTACAGCGTCTTTTAAATCGGAACACAGTAATGTATGCATATTGCTGTTTGGCTGCAAAAATAGGCGCTGTGGTGGTCTACACGGTCTCGTGCAACAGAGACTTACCACCAAGTTTGTTGTTGTTTCAAGGAGACGTACCACTTACCATGTCTCGCTCGTCCCGTTGCTTCAATTAAAAAAAGAAAATACAAAATACAGTGGAAAGCCATCTATCCGGGTAACGGACGCCCGGTGCAGCTATTTATAAATAATAAGGGTGCATTGTGAGTTTGTAGGTCGTTGGTTAGCCAGGTGCGCTGCGCTTACCGCACACCGTTCGAGCGATGTGTGCGACAAGTATACGTTAAACTAAATTTGTCCAGTGGAATCCACATTCACCACTACAACCGGGGATGTCGGAAAAGTTAGAACGATGACACCACCACCATTAGCCGATTGACGTCCACAGCTGGACATAGGCCTCCCCCAAAGATCCCCTCTTCGATCGGTCCTGTGCCGCCCGAATCGGCGGGCACCGGGGACCGTCATTTTTAATTTCATTCGAAAAACATCATTTAAAAAAAACAAGATTGTAAGGTTTATGGTTTTTTTATTCAATTAAGCGACGAGACGAGTTGAACATTCAACTGATGGTGATACAACGTGGCGCTAGTTGGGGTGATATATCCTGCACCGCATTACACTCGTCGCATTAAGGCATAAGATGTTAAGGGTCGATGATAACCCGGCAATGTCATTAGCTATACAAACCCTTCAAATCGGAATACAGTAATGTTTGAACACTACTGTTTGACGGAAAAAATAGGCGACGCGTGGGTACCTATCTAGACAGTCTTCGGCAACAGGGACTTACCACCAGCAATTTGATTTCGTTATATTCTATTCACATTTTATTGACTGACGGAAGCAAACATTCCGTACGCGAGTGATTGCGCGAAAAGCGCTCAAACATCCAATACCTTGATAAATGGCTTTTTGATTGATGCATTACGGTCTCCCAGCAGACCCACGTGGAAAGCACCACCGATTTCACACCTTAACCAGTTAAATTTCAGCTCAAATTTGACTGTACTCTTACCTTAGGTACGCGCTGAAGTGTTAAAAATATTTGCGTTAGTATACTAGCTGTTCCTCTCCCGCTATGCTGGCTGTAATATAAAATTATACTTGAAATATGTCTGAAATATGCTTTGAGA
Organism: Ornithoptera alexandrae; assembly: GCA_029030555.1. Lineage (NCBI taxonomy): Eukaryota > Metazoa > Arthropoda > Insecta > Lepidoptera > Papilionidae > Ornithoptera > Ornithoptera alexandrae. The sequence continues at coordinate 9,645,193 of JARDVY010000077.1, read as the reverse complement.
GCAATGGCAACCGCAAATGACTTTATACCAACCGTTACTATAGCAACCGCATAAATAATACCAAACGAAATGTGTGTAAAAGTTAATTAGAAATGCAATGATGAAGGATCTATGAATTTCAAAAAAGAGATATCCTATAACTATCTACAGATCATTTCGCCTCGAATGTGCTCATGTTCCCGTGTTCGATACGTTCACTAGTTTTCACGTGATTGGCGAACAAACAAAATACATTTTCATTATATATATATAAAACATCCATTAACATCAATCTATTTTTTAGTGAAAAGTTAAAAGTAGATCAAAATCTGACTTCGATCTGTCGATATGAAGAACCGGCAAGTCGATTACTGTTGTTGTCATATAAGACTGAGAAATTTTTCAATTTGCTGCTGACAGAAATATCGCTACGGCTCGAAAAGCGCTCCAACACGATATAAACGATTCGCTTTACAATTAGGTAAAAATACTAAAGAGAAGTTTAAAAACAACTATAAATACTTATTTAAGTACTGCAAAACACTTCCCATACATGAAAAAGTACACTAGTCAATACTTAAAGAAAATAGACATATCTTAAATATATTACCTGCTACTAAACGTATTCAGCACACGAGACGTGCTAACGATATAAGACTAATCGGAGAAAGATCTAACATGCAACATGTTACCCGAAATATATAACAAGCTACCCGCAGACTGCCATGAAGCTTTAAAAAAAAAATTCCCTAAAAAGATACTAATTGGTTATTTCTTAGATAAGGAGAAGAAGTGTCAAGAGAGTGATAATAAAATAATACATACACATGCATGGGTTAATGTGTAATGTAGATGAATACAAGAGACAATAACAAAAAAAATAACATGTTATGAAATGATATACCTCCTATATCTTCATAAATGTGGGGTAGTTAATGTTTCCATAAAACTACCCAACAAAATAATGATGCACCAATAGTTTGTACGATATAATTTCTGTCGTTGATTTTAGTTTATCTAAATTTGGTCGGGTAGTAAGTAATAGACGAGTAGTAGGAACAGAAATTATTGTAACAAATAAATGCAGCGCCGAGACAAACCGACACGGTTTACCGGCGTATAGCAATGCAAAAAAATATATATGTAAATGAATAAAAAAAAAGCATTCCGTGTCGCAGGAATATTAATAGCTTTGCATCATTTTTTTATGAAAAAAAAAACAAACAGTTGCTACATATCTTTTTATATGTTGAAGTTGAAACCGTTCTTATTTTTTTACTCATCAAACGCTCAATATTCGTATCTTTATATATATAGGTAGTAGGTCTCTTTTGATGGAGAACGTCAAGTAGGAGGTACCACTGCATCTCCTATTGCAGCCGAAAAACAGTAGTGTGCTAATATAACGATGTTTGGAATTAAAAGACGCTGTAGTAAGTGAAATTACTAGGGTAATGAGACTACATCATATGTCTCAAAGCGACGAACACAATGTGTTGCTGTATATCATGTTGTAGCGTCACTCGTCTCGTTTTCTTAAAATATAAAATTAAGGTAAACATATATAAATAATTGTTTGCATGATTCCAGGTCGCGATCGGTTCCCGTCCACTTCATCGACGGATGATAATGAATCTGGCACGGACGGCGAGGCGGAGCGGTCCCGGCGCGCCCTCGCGCACGCCCTGGCGCACGCACCCCCGCCCGGCATCGTGTCCGTGCGTAAGCGGCGCGGCAACCTGCCCAAGCACTCCGTCAAGATACTGAAGCGGTGGCTGTACGAGCACCGCTACAACGCGTACCCCAGCGACGCAGAGAAACTGACGCTCAGCCAGGAAGCGAATCTCACCGTTTTGCAAGTGAGCATTTGCATTGTTATACCATCACGATGAGCTACGAGACGGGTAACGCCTGGTGGTTCGCCATGTGCGCGTCTACAACAGTGAGACTTCAACCTAAGACGGCCTTACCTATGGTGCCAGGTGTGAATTGCACACGAGCGCAAAAGTGTGAGGGGGCGCCGGCCTAGGCACTTTTAATGAACATGCTCCCTGATGACTGCCGGGCGCTTACTAGAAGGCGCTATGGTTTATTGCACACGGACGCGACATGGGCTGGAGACGCCCTTTACTCTAACAAGAACGGTTTTTTTTTTTCGGTGCTAAGAAGCATGATACATCTTCCAACATCAACGTCACGCTCTAGTTATATTAACCGCGTTAGCTCAGTCGGTTCACTTGCTACAAATCCTTCAAACCAGAGCACAGTACTGTTTGCGGCAGTAATATCTAAACGGTCTCTAGGAACAGAGATCTACCACCGATTTATCTTTTGTTTGTTTTTATTTGTTTACACAAGACTCAGACCTAGCCCCACTCCTTACTCCCAACTAATATCGGTGCACTTCAAACTGGACTTAGTGATATATAGACTACCGTTTAGCTTGTAAGTGCTACCAGGATTTCGACCTAAATGTCTTCCAGAAAAAAAGATTAACGTCTCATGCCACTAAAAATTTTTTTAATCTCTCATCTAAATAGGGAATTTTTACTAGTTTAGGGTGGGTGTAGGATAACAGTACATGGATAAGTTTAGAATCTGCAGCCTCGTAGTGTCAAAATAGCTGAACTGATTTTGATCTAGTCTATTCCCTTTAAAAGGTGATTAGAGTGAAAATTGTAATTAAAAAATGTATGTGCCTCATTTAATATTGTCATCCCTTCTTCTTACTTTGAACAGGTATTTTTAAATAACGATTTATGTACAGTATTACAAACTATCAACCCTTTCCGTTCAGGTGTGCAACTGGTTCATAAACGCACGTAGGCGCATCCTGCCTGAGATGATCCGGCGCGAGGGGCACGACCCGCTGCACTACACCATCTCGCGGCGTGGGCGTAAGCAACTCGGCGGCTCCAGCGGCCAGTCAGGCATGATAGTCGGCTCCTGGGACAACGAACAGGAGGTAGTCGACGACAGATATCCGTATAGTTTATAGGTTTTCAAAAGATATTTGGCTACATCTTTGATAACATAATTTTTTTTGTGAAGAACAAGGACCACAACAGTACAACCTCCTTGGATCTTTTAAACGTGTTCTTTCCATTACTCGTGTAATATATTCCACTTAGCTGTGCTGGTCAATGAGAGATGGGCTAGTCTTTTTGTTGCACGATATATATATATAGAAATTATTATCATCATCAGCTGATAGACGTCCACTGCTGGATATAGGCCTCCCCCAAAATCGCCTCATCGATCGGTCATCGAATAGTAGTGCCAAAGTACGACTCCACCCGATGGTAAACTGAGATGTAATCTAGGCAATATAATGTACACAGTCATACAAAGTCATATGATTGGTTCTGCTTATGATAAATATACACCTGGCTCATATAGGAAGTATACATGGTCCACTTACCACCAGACGATTATGTAACTTCTCATCTCTTCTAACATTGCTAAGCAAAAAGAACTCATGTAAGAGGATGCATTCGTAGAATGACCCCGAGCGCGGCCGCGACCACGATTATGGAGACGGTCTTCTGGTGTATCGAAGCGACGGCGATGAAGTGGCGGATGCGGAGGAGGGTTACTCCTCCAGCGCAGTCAGTGAGGAGGAAGTCAAATACGACCCGTCTGTGTGGCAATCAGTCATTCACTATACACCAGAGGACCGCGAGCTGCACCCCGCCGCTAGAGGGTGAGTGATTTTAGCTTTTTTAAAATCTAAATAAACTAATTCTTTTTAAACAGACATATGTAGAAGCAATGAACTATTCAGGACATTGGTCCATTACGTACTATACAAAAAAAAGGTTTTTGAAATTTATTCAAATACAGGACTATGGACATAGACAAAGATAAATAAATGATAAACAAAGTACATCATCATTATCATCATCATCAGCCGATAGAAGTCCACTGCTGGACATAGGCTTCCCTTAAAGACCTCCACATCGATCGATACCGCGTTGCTCGCATCCAGTGAGTGCCCGCATCCAGTGAGTGCCCGCGATTCTCTCCAGGTCGTTGGTCCACCTTGTGTGGGAGGGCTCCCAACACTACATATACCGCTGCGCGGGCGTCACTCGAGGACCTTACTGCCCCATCAGCCGTCAGTCCTTCGAGCAATGTGCCCCGCTCGCTGCCACCTTAATCTAGCATACTTTTGGGCTATGGCAACAAAGTACATATACAGTTTAATTTAATCATCAGATTTGTTTTGATGTTTCATAGTTAGTTGAATTAGTTTGTGGCATTATAATTAATGAGTCGGTCGCGACAGAAGCGCTGCGGTGGTGACGGTCCGCACTTCGGACGAGGCCGGTGGCGAGGAGGGCGCTAGCGGCGGCACCAGCGGAGGGGACGGCGACGGCGGCGGCTGGCACCCGCAGCTCGCGCACTTGCCTCAGCTGCCGCACCCGCTGCGCCGCACGCTCCAGGTACACACCGCACATTGATTTACTGCCGGCTGAGCTGAGTATGCCTGACTTATCACATGCAGGACCGTGATTTGATTTCGGGGCGAGATAGTAGTTTGGGCGGTGTGTAAGTTTTCCGAATCCATTTACTACTATACTATTATTGTTAATCTGCAGCAATAACAGCGTTGCCGTATTTTAGCAGCTATACCATCTCTGGCCACCCTGTCACTTCATCATCAGCCGATAGACGTCCACTGCTGGAAATAGGCCGCACCCAAACATCTTCGCATCGATCGCCCCCGCCTTGTTCGCATCCAGTGGGTTCCCGCGATTCTCACCAGATCGTCGGTCCACCTTTTGGAAATCCTCCCAATACTACGGCTACCGGTACGCGGGCGCCACTCCAGGACCTTACTGCCCCATCGACGGTCCGTCCTTCGAACGATGTGCCCTGCCCACTGCCACCTAATAACATGTAAATTCACTTGCTATATCACACTACCCGAAACACGGCAATTTCACTAACTGACGATTCTCTACATCACTGCAGGCGGTTCCTAACAGCACTACAGCAGAGGGCGAGCGCGACAAGTTCAAGTGCCTGTACCTGCTTGTGGAGACCGCGGTGGCCGTGCGCCAGCGTGAGAAGGAGCAGGAGGAGGTGGCCGTCTAATGGGTAACCCATACAATGATATTACCATCACACCAATTGCTGCTTATAAATCGACTACCATTCACACAACACTACAACTACTACCAACCGTAGAGGGTTTTTATTACATTTTACTAATTAAAGATCTGTCATATTTTCCAGAGCCACCCGTACATGCGTCATATCCGACGGTATGGTATGACCGCTGAGGATATACGCCACCACCGAAGCCCACGGGCAGCTCCGCGGACTACACACCCTACGAGACCGTATAAAGCGCTCACTCAGATCCGCGTGTTAGTTACTATAATGTACCCATAGTATTTTGATACGCCGTGCAGCGCTGGAACTACTTTTCTACAATACCAACACCTATTAACGACCATATTCATAGCATCGGAAGGCCATAAACCTAACTATTTGATGACCCGGCTTTAGGCGTTAATCGATTTATGATAATGACATTCGTGACTGTAATTTGAAATGATGGCACCCTCTCATCACCATACCATCTGTAATCTATCCTCCTCACACCACACCGAATATGACTAGAATTTACGTTTTCACTTAATGAATTCTTTTAACACCAGTGCAGTGTTCTGCATCATTAACCATAATTTATATTAAGTCAATGATTCTCAATCATGATTCGGGTTATTTTTTTTTCTATGCACAATTGTCTGTTCCCTTTCTAAAATGGTTTGAGTTCTCTATCTCGTACTCCAATGCTCACACGTAGCTGCTACCGGCCATTGGGAAACACACATTTTAATAATTATAACTACTAACATTGACATAACACAATAACTTACTCGTGTCCGCTGTAACAAACACACTTGAGTGTTATTGCAATACTCTTTAAAATACTTGCTCAGTTACAAAATGCACATATACTGAATGAATTAGTGCCAACATCACTAATACCAATCACCAACTCAAAATATATCAAACGTGATGCTTTAAGTTAGAACCTTGAAGAAATATTATAGTCTAACATTAATTTACTATACATGTACTGAATACATCAAATATGTTATATTATTAATAGTAAACCTTTAATAAACACCAAAATCATATAAAAAGAAAAATAATTATAAAATAATAATACTATGAGAAAGTTTCATCTAGTATTTATAACATAACTACATATACAAGTCCCTACATAAATATATCCTTCACTAAATATTGTCTATATGATAAAAAAAACTATTTCGCTTTGTCTACCTTTATCATCTACAATATTATCATCATCATAATCATCATCATCATTAGGCGCCCTCTTCAAATTGAAGTTTGGCAAATCAGATTGAAAAAACCAATTCGGTCCTCGGCTATTCTTTTAAACTGATGGTATTTAAACCCGGTCCACTCGTTCATGTCGTCAAACCATTTCTTCCGCTGCCTACCAGGTGCACGTTTTCCAGGAATTTTGCCCTCCAGGATCAACCTTGGTAACTCATAAAGGGATCTGCTTTGAAGGTGTCCGAAAAGTGAAAACTATAAAACAGGCTTTACTAGGAACTCAAACTAGTTTTATTATCATCATCATCACTGCAGCTTATTGGAATGTCAATATACTATGCATGTACTAATAACGTCAAAGCAAAAATTAGTTTAGTAGTAGTAAGATGATAAAATTTTATGATGTATCTTCAAGGTTCAACTATAACGTTTTTTAATCTGTGTAGTAACAATGATAATTATCTTATCATAATAATAAGAAAGTCACTCGTGGTTTTTTTTTTAGTTGAGTTGATGACATTTGTATGATGAGGTTTCATGAAAAGAAGTTTTTTTTTTAATCAGCTCACTTTTACTAGTGTTTTCTTTTTTCTGCGTCATCTGACTCCCTCTCTGATTGTTAACTAATAATAACACATTATTGTCTATTTAAATGTTAAGATATATGAAATGGATGATCACAGTACTCATTGAACATGCATGCATGCATATTCGTGCGTGTAAATGTGGAACCTGTATGTATGGTGTCATGTTAGGTGTAAACATACGCTCATGGTATGTATATATAAACGGTTATCGGTAGTATGTAGTGAACATAGTGAATATATTTTGTAAAAGCTGCTTTATAACTATTAACGGTTGGACGTGTTGGGGCTCACGTGCGCCGCCGACCGGACGCAGACCTCCCGACGGCAGCCGGTAGTCACCATTCGTTACTACTAAAAAAATATTACTGGTATCGGGTGTGCGCAGGCAACAACGCGTTTCTAGATTCGGACTTGACACAGACTTAGGTCATTTTAGTCACAATGTCAATTCCATTATTTTGTTGTCTAGACTATTGGTGTAAAGCGCTTCCGTGGTAATATCGATAAATATAATAATCGATCAATCTAATAGATCCATTTAAATTAGTACATACCAGTTGGTATTTAAAAATGATCTTAGGTCATTTGACACAAGGTAAATATCGCGTTGAATGATCCAAGGATATTTTTAGAATTTCTAGCTTCATTTGCCTAGTAATCGTCCAGGAGATATAATAGTAAATCCTTATAGAGACGCGATCTGTAAACTTGTTATATTCTCATAATATTCAGTTAAATATGTCTATATTATATAAACATATATATATATATATATATATATTAAACATGTAACGGTTCTTATAGCCATATATGTAGTGCAATGTGTCACGTTAAGGTATTATCTTTTAAGGTATTCCTAACATACACACAAATATACATATATATAAATAAATATATATCCTGTATAATCACATGTCAGATGACCATAGAGAGGGCTTTAAATATTAATGTAGATTAAACAAGCGCTTACGCATCCACTTTATTGTGCAGTTATGAAGATGACGCGTTTATATTCATTGATAATTTTTCTTTTCCCTTTTCATCATATCCTCGAGCGAATCGTTCATTGATAAAGTGTTTTCATAGTGTTCAATTAGTTTTAATTAATTTATATCGTGTGCGTCCGCCATTTTGTTTGTACTGTCAACGTAATGGCGGCGTGGTATTTTCGGTTTGGTTAAGTAAAGTAAGGTGATTTTGTTTATATTTGGTTTAATCAGGACGCAGTGTGCTCCTAGATCGTGGTGTATTCAGTTGGTACACTCGGCCGGGTGCGCTCGCCGGACTGTTTCCGTGTTCCCGCGTACTTTTGTATATACTCGTGTGTAAGTTTCTTAACTAGTTAGCTATTAAAATTTTAGTTCACTTTAAGCCTTTTTTATTTTTCAATCTCCCTCTTTCCTCCCCCATCGTGATTATATTTATATGTAGAATAAAACATGTAAATGCAAGCAGGAATATTTATACTATAAAAGAAATTAAAGATTCATTGAGTTAAGAAAAAAAATTTATTTGAAATGTTCATGCCAACTGTAACAACATGTGAAACGATATATTTTATTCTTGTGCAAAGTGAGTGCAGTAGACCCTTCGTAGCAAGCAGTCGGCTCGTCTGTTGGCAACATCTTTTGAACTTCAAACATGCTTCCGTCGCACGGATCCTATGCAGCATTTATATAAATTAATCTGCAATAATATTAAGTTTATTGCCGGCGCTGCCCCGCCGCTTGGTGGCGCCACCGTCGCTCATCGGCGACTTCCTCTTTCCATTATCGGAAGCGCCTGTTTCCTCGGTATCTAAATCCTGTGACGATATCCCCATCAGCAGATTGTCCAAGCTTTCGACTTTGGACCGGGTAGTGTCATCTGTTAACAATAGGGTAAGATACTATATACTTAAAACATTATGTATACACGTTGAGGCATTTTAGATCAATGTTAATTTACTATTTAATAATGGGATATATTCTATGATAAATAAACTTACAAATATTTTTACGTTGCACTATCACTGCTTTTATTGGAATTTTGTTAAAGTAAATTTTCAAGTATGACACCCAAGTAATCTCTTATATCTCTTGTCCAATCGCTCCGCTGCCGCTACACACTTCCGCTCCGTAAATCCTTCGATATTTATTATCTGCGATTGTAGTTCTCAGTTGTTTTTGTAAAGTATCTTTATAAGGACGAATCAAAGTAAACTAAGAATAATAAGTGTATGGGCCCGCGCGGTGACTATGGCCCATCGCCTTCATATTGAGTGTAGGCTTTTGCCCCAACAGTAGGAACGTAAATTGGTTGTTAAAACAAAAAAAGTGTATGCGATACGATCCAAAAAAAAAACCATAACTCCTTACTGACCTTGAAATCAAACGTAGTCTACTTTTACTGCGCATTTAGCGACGAAACGTTCGGGACGTTAACCTGATGGTAACTGATACCGCTACCCATAACGTGGCGGTATTTAAGATGATATACACTGCACTACAACGCTCTCGTCGCTTTGGAACATAACATGTTCAGTCTCATTACACCATTAGCTACAACGCCCTTCAAACCGTAACAGCAATGCTTGCACAGTACTGTTTGTCGGCTGCAATAGGAGCTGCGGTGGTACCCAGACGGTCTCCGGCAGCAGGGACCTACGACCAGTGCTGCTATAAGACAGTAAAATAAAATATCTTGTTTTCATGTCATATGCCTACTTAAATGTCAGTATTACATTGCATTAAGTTGTACTAAATGATTTATGGTACACTAATAGCGCATCTATTTATTCAAACGTGGACTAATTTCAATCGTGAGACCTAAATACCTTTCGTCATTAATTCTCAGCAAAGTGGAGCGAACGGGCGTGATCGTGTGCATGTGTGATACAGAAAGATTATAAAAGAAAAGATGTTAAAGGTAAATAAAGAAAAGCGTTTAATTGTGGCTTTATAAAAACAATCAAAAGATAACACGAATACAAAACATATAAATACCTAAATGACGCACGGGCGAAAAATATAAACATGGCAAACACGCGCTTGGCCTATGTAAAGGGTAAGGAGCATTGACCGTTCTGTGAGAGCAGAACCTCGAGTCCCAGCAGTGGGAACATTATATAGCTAAACGATTAATGAATATAAGCTTTTAAAAATTATATATTTTTGTACTAATGCATAAAAACTATATGTTAAAAAGGTTTCTTTCTCCCACCAACCCGTATTGAGCCAGCGTGGAAGAAATGGCCTAAATCATCTAATACGAACCCCTACAGATGGATATCTTTGGGAGAGGCCTATGTCCAGCAGTGGGCTTCTATCGGCTGATGATGATAAACCCTACATGACAACAAGTTTAACAGAAGCCGAGTGGGAATTCTATATTTTACCCAATTGATGCCCACTGCACTGAGCTTAGACCAGGTAAAATTTGAAAGCACTTGCCCACAGGTTGGTGATAACAAAACATAAAAAGGACTTTTATTTTTTTTTATTCTAGCAGTATTTGTATGGTAACGAAATATACTAATTTGTCCCAAGAGATTGAACTCTATGCGATCCTGTGTAAACATCCTATCAACACCTTTATGAGGACAGGCGATACACCTATAAAACCAATTAAGTTTATTTTATATTAAGCGTCATTTAAATCATTTGTTTTCTGTGATCAAGGCAAAGTTAATGACGGCAGGTAGGCAAAACAACGAACGCCGGTTCGAAGGACGTTCTTGCTAGCGAATTTGCTCGGGTAACGAGACCCACCATCAGTATTAAAACGTAACAAAAAGAAATTGTGAAATAATGTAACGGCGTGTACGTCCGCGGCTGCACCAGTCTCCCGCTACTGGTGTAATGCTAACCAAGTCTTGCATTCTGCTTAATCATCTGCTTCAGCCTGAACTCCTCCTGCGCCAGCCGCTGTCGCCGCTTCCTCTCCGCTCGCGCCTCCTCCTCGGCGGTGTCAATACTGATCTCCTCCTGTTACCAAGTGCCCTTTTAATCTACATCGTACACCGCTCCTGTCGCGTTTTGTTAAACACGTTACAAGAGACAAAGAGGGTCCAGCAGCGGACTATCAATCTTTTTGTTTTTTTTAATGAAGATGGTACTGGTGGTAGGTCTCTGTTGCCAGAGACCATCTACGTAGGTACCATGGCAGCGCCCATTTCTGTCGCCAAATAGTACTGTCTTCCGGTTTGAAGAGCGCTGTAGCTGATGTAATTACTGAGGTAACGAGATAACATCTTATGTCTCCAGCGACGAGCGCAGTGTGATGCAGTGCATACCATCTAACTAGCACAACGTTGTTATGGACGGGCGTATCACTTACCACCAGGTGATCGTCCCGCTCGTCTCGTCGCTTAACTATATAAAAAAAAATGTTGTCTCATCAAACCGGAACACAATAATATTTGCACAGTACTGTCTGTCGGCTGCAATAGGCGCTGCGGTGATACCTGCCTAGAGGGTCTCCGGCGACAGAGACCTACCACCAGTTAGAAGTCTCTCCGTACATCAAATTACATATAATCATCTCCGTACCCAGAAAGGAAGCAATAAGTTTTATATGAGTATCCTTGGCTTTATGCTACTCTATCTATAAAACGGCTAAACCGATTATAATCAAATTTTTTTTATATGAAAGGACTTGAGCGAGCGGCTATAAAAATACTTTGTACTTAAAAAATGTTTTATCGATTTTATGTATCATCATCATCATCATCAGTGAAAAGTGTTAAGTGGCAGTGAGCAGGGTGGGTACATTGCTCGAAGGACCGACGTCCGATGGGGCAGTAAGGCCCTCGAGTGGCGCCTGCGTACCGGTACACGTAGTGTTGGGAGGTCAACCACAAGGTGGACCGATGATCTGGTGAGAATCGCGGGAACCCACTGGATGTAAACAATGCGGGATGCTATCAATGTTGTCATTAATCTCGACTATTGAGTAAACTTTAAAAAAAGGTGCTCGATTTGTTTCATGGAGCAGTGGTCGACAACCTTTTTTTGACAATAAACACATTATCGAGTACATAAAGAATTCAATCTCGTGTATTTTTATAACCATAGTAATCACTAAGCCTCTTTCATCTGAGCACGCTTCACTATTTTCAGCCGCTGTCTCTTAAGATCACATAGAAGTCGAAATTTTTTGAAACAAAAAAAGAACATACGCTTAAAAATTAAAACCTCACCGGGTTAAAAAATAGTTCCATTTTTTTTAAGTAACACAAAAAGCTTTTAAACAGTTTTAAAAAGAAACAAAATTGGTCAGTGATCTGTGAGAGAATGAGATGAATACTGTTCTGGTGGTAAATAGAAAACGGAGCGATTGATCGGCAATCTTTTCATTGATTGAAGTAGGAAAGAACGAGAGAGAAGAGTAAAATAATGTGTTATATATCTCAACTTTTTTCCCTCTATCTCCTTCACTTCTGACAATATTTTTATTCTACCAGTGTATTCAGTGAGTGTAGTATACAATAGCGGCGATATAGTAGGCGCGCTGATAACCATGGCGCAGAGGAGGAGAAGGATCCGGAAACTATTGTATCACGTTTCATCTCACTGTCACACAGCTTAAACACATATAAAGTTCTCCTTTTCGTTTTATAAGAATTCATTCGGATATACCAAAAGAAGTTTCACTCCAAAACAAAAAGGGGATCGAAATAAATACCTTAACGGAGTATTTTTTTTTCTAATCCAAAAAAAAAAAATTGTGAAAAAAATAATCAACAATAAAATAGTGGCAAGTTTTCAAACAATTTATTGCAATAAAAACCACACGCATCCAAAACAATCAGCCGCGACCACCCTATCCGTTGGGGGTGTGAATTTACATCGCTACACTTCCGGGACAGACCAAATCGCTCGCTATGTGTGCACACCGGCGGGCTTATTATGTGATATAACAATCTTGAACTATCAGGCGATTATCGAAATCGCTAGTAATAAGCCCGCCGACGATACGGCTACGATACTTACACGAAACTAATACTTATAATCTATGTAATTTGATAATTTTGAGCACTTTGTGTATAATGTTACATTATAGAGGGTGTAAGGGGGTGCAGTGTGCATATATATATATATATATTAACCAACGTCATTTCACTGTACAGTACACCACGTGCATTAATCCTTCCTAGACTTAGTTTTATGTTTCTTCTAGATCAGACAAGTTTATACGTTAAGTAAAATTAAAAAAAAAAATTTATCACTTTAATGGAACTTAGAATACATACCGTGCCATCAGAATTATTATAAACAAAATTCTATGATTTTTATTATTGCCGTTTTATTAACCGTCTCTACAAAGCCCAGTTATCACCCGAGATATCTTCCAGGCTCTTTTTCACTAGAAAGGAAGTCGGAAAGAGTTCTTCCAGTGATAGAGATACATTGACTCAAGTCTTTCTTGATCTTTTCAGATTTATTATTCTTCAATTTAGGCTATTCTAAGTCTATGTTATGTCTCTCTCCTAGTGCATAAAGACCATAAGTTCCCATCGGGGACAGTACCGCCAACCAGTGGACGCTGAAGATTTATTAAAGCACAATTAGAGAGATTTATGTTATATATTTTTAGTTTGTAATTATTAACATAATATCCAAACGAAAAATTTATATAAATAACTTTAAGTAAGAAGTATTAGAATTTTTTTTTTATATAAAGACGTGGTAGAAAGCTTGAGGACTTGAGATATAAACAAACCTAGAAGACCTAAAAACAGTACTGAAAGACTTACAAGAACCGCCAACCTGCACTTGCTAGCATTTGTAATAACCTCAGAGTCCCAACAGTGGGTATAACATGTTGTACATAATAAAATTAGACTGGAATTTAATTCCTAAGTCTCGAAAGGATTAATATCGAGTTGCCTTTGACATTTATGAATGTTGATTACGAAATGACTACTGAAAAAACATACCTTCATTACATTGATACATTCATCGTGAGATTAAAAAAATTATTATTACTCATACATTTAAAATACATCAGGTTTCATTATTATATAAATATTATTAATAATACACATATATTTAAAAAAAATTTAAGAGGTTATACATGAAACATAATTTATAAAAAAAAAATTTATGTGCAAAACGATACTATCGGTGCTGAATACAAAATGGTTCATATTGTATTTTCGAGGATCATCTAATCGAAAATTGGCAAAGAGAAACGGGTCTATCACCCAATTTTCAGTGACGTCCGAACGATTGGTTTACAGTTTACATACATTTGATCTAATTTAACTTAGATGAAAGCGCAAGAGTCATACAACCAATATTAATCTAACTCCAATTTAACCTACACCGTAACCCATCCAATTAAACGCTACGTGTATTATAAAACCGTTACATCACCCTAAAAAATGTGACAGGATTTAAGCACACTTAAAACACTTAAATCTATTACTATTAATTCCGAAAAAATTCCAATAAAAAATAGTTTACTATTTTAGAGAACTACCCGCAATACTAACGGCCGCACTAACGTATGTGATAATGAAACATTCCAATAGGGAATGTACGTATGTTTTTTTATACCGGGCTTACTTAAGCAATAAAAAAGCCTCTAAACGTTCCAACTACCGGAACTCGAGAAACTGTTCTCAAAAGAAGAGAGACAGTTTCTCGCGAAGTCTACCCTCGCCGCGAGCTGAAGTAGAAATCGTACTACCGTCGCTTCGAATGTAGCGTGTACGACCGGCTGGCAAACTGAGCTATCACGGCTCCACTATGATTTATATAAGTAACAAAAAAAAACAATTCAAAGGTTGAGATAACCAACCAACAGATCGTAACTTAATCCAAGGTCCTCAATCCATTCTTGGAGGAAGTGATTAAGAACGGGACACATTGTCAGGCGTTCGCTGATGACGTCGAGTTGATATTCTCGGGAGATTACACCAGAAACAACACAATGAAAGCAAATGCGGTTCTCGCCGATGTTTATGTTTCGGGAATCAAAAATAAGGTGAGGTTCGCGTCTCATAACACAAACGCGATGGTCATAACCAATGAGTTGAAATATGAGAACCTAATACTGATCATAGCAAGTGAACCACTTAGGTCGAACTAGGGAAGGCCGGATACAAAAAAAAATCTTAAATACAAATTAATCAGTTTCTCATTTCCCCCCCAAAAGGTTTACTCTATGAATGATTCGGCACAGTTAGAATAATTATCAAGTCACAACGTACCTGAAGTTATTGTTAACAAACAAAAACAATGTTCATACGTTAACCAAATTTTAAAAATTTTCAAATAAACCCAATGTAAACTGGGAATGTATTCCTATTCACAATCCTAAAATATACTACAATTTATTTGGTGGGTTATACCAAAAAGGTTTAAAGCAGACCTCTCCTGCGAAGGGACTTGTTCCCTCAGTGGACGCACTGGAAACAGACTTTCGATAACTTCCCCTCTGCAATTGCAAAAATCCTGTATGTGCTAAAGTAACAGTAACTTATGAATCATCTCTCTCCGATACTATTTGCTCATATTAGTGGAATAACCAGCTACGACACAGTAATACAAGAGTTAAAACGATATTTTCATCAAAAGGCCGAATGAAATATACTCAAGACTTCGGTTGATGAAAAGATCACAACAAACAGGTGAATCCATTGATCAGTATTTGCAAGCACTAAAACTCTTATCCGAAGATTGCAACTTTAAAGATATAACGGCCGAACAGAACGGAGACGATTATGTAAGAGACGAATTTATAAATGGCCTCTCATCTCCGGCAATACGACTAAGACTTCTTAAAAATTGGAGTCTATACTAAGATAAAGCTTATAAACAACCTCGTTCACTAGAGCTGGCACGAGTCCTCACCGAAATTTACCAATGAGAGAATATTCCCATTATTAACTCCACGGCGACACAATTTCATATTCCAAGTAATTCAGCGGAGACTATTAGTCCAGCTGCAGCTACACTACATATTCTAGAGCAGACATGTTACTTTTGTGGAAATAAAAGACATCTGCGGCGACATGGTCCTGCTGCCAAAAGCATATGAGTTGTGTGGAAAAGAGATCACTTTGCAAAGGTTTGTCAACAAAAATCTCAGAGACAATTTTTAATTGGAAGAAATTTTAAACTTGTCACAGATCGAAAGCCTGTTGCTATTGTGTTTGATCGAAAACGCAAACACTCAAAATTTTAAAATGACAAAATACAGCGCCGGAGGGTTGTACTATCTAGTTATAATTTTGTTACTGTATATCGCTCCGGTAAACAAAACGTTGTAGCAGATACGCTTTTCCGTGTTTAAAACGTAGTTAATGGCGTCGACATCCACAATTGCATAATCAACTTTGTCATCCAGGGGTAACGCGTATTATGCATTGGATTTTTACAAAATGTTTACTCTTCCAGTTGAGGACATAAAACGTGTCACCGAGATAACGCCGAGATTTATGAAATCATCTGGCACTTTGATTAAAGCAACTGCGCCTTACGAAAGACTTTCTATGGACGACAACGGAGCTATACCTAGTTTATTAAAAAGTAAACACATTGTGACAGTTGTTGACGAATTCTCAAGATTTCTCTTCGCTTTTTTCTGCTCAGACATGAGTGCGACCACCAATTAAACAAAACTTACATCATTTTACCAACAAATAACTGCACTACAGTTACAACGTATGCTGACGACACGGCCTTACTATCAACACATGATAATCCAATAACTGCATCTGAACACCTGCAACATCACATTGGCAAGATTGAGGAGTGGCTAAATATATGGAGAATGCAAGCAAATCAAAGCAAGTCAGCACATGTAACATTCACACTCAGTAGAGACACTTGCCCCCCAGTTACAATTTACAATCAAGAAATACCACAAAACTATTATGCCAAATACTTGGGTATGCACTTGGACCGAAGGTTAAAATAGCAAAAACACATATGGATAAAAAGAAAGCAGCCCAATTTTAAATGACGTAATATGTACTGGCTAATAGGACATCATTCACAAATGAGCACTGACAGTAAGGTAACCGTGTATAAAGCCATCTTGAAACTAATATGGACCTATGGCATCCAGCTCTGGGGAACAACCAGTAATAGCAATATCGAGTTACTGAAACGATTCCAAACCAAAACACTTTAACAGAGCCATCTTTAACATACCAACGTATATCAGCAATAAGATTATATATCATGATCTGAAACTGCCAACTGTCAAACAGGAGATCACGAAGTACAGTGCTTGCTACCAGAAACGGGTTTTAAGTCATGAAAATAAGCTTACTCTAGAATTGAGTGGAGATAAAAGCTGCTGCTATAGGCGTTTAAAAAGACAGTGTTCCGTCGTTGATACAAAGATTCACCCTAAAGAAATGAGACCTTCAATTAAGAAGTGTCTCACCAGGCTAAGATAAATAAGAATGGTAAATTGATATCATACAGAGCAGTAGTTTATTATTGCAAAATAGATTGCCATGAAGCAGATAATCATAAGAAAAAGAAAACTATTAATCGTGGTACTATATTTTTATCAACAGAACTTACAAGACTTTTTACATAATCATGGAATAGCTATCAGTTATACCGACACCATACCACCCACAAGGTAATGGACAGCTTGCCTTCATCATCATTAGCAGATAGACGTCCACTGCTGGACATAGGCCTACCTCAAAGATCGCCACATCGATGGAGTAGGAATTCATACGGAAGGGTCTGGAGTGTTTCGCACCAATCTGGGCCAATGCTTGTTGGTGGGGGCAGGAAAAGGGAAAGAGTAGTAGAAGTAAATCCACTTCACTCTTACATTAGACTAGAGAGTTGCAGGAAAATTATAGTTTCAAACAGACAATTTGCGTCAACAGGGAAAAGTGAATTGGAGGAAAATGAAATACCTGCAAATCTTGATTCAGAAATTCATTCAAGTTCTAATGAAGGAAGAAAGATGGAGGAGAATCAAACATTTTATTATTGAAAATTTAAATCTACAGCTGGGGCTAAGCAGGTTCCAATTAATCCAGTAGCTCTCATCGACCAACCACGCGTTCGACGTTATTACGTACAATATTAAACTCTAGTACTAAACGGGAGAGAATATAGTGAACCGTCTTTTTATCTATCCAAAAGTTAATTGTTATAATTTAAAATAATGACCTTCTTAATGTGTACCAAACTTTAAGTTCATTAAACCCAATTTATACTGCGAATGTATGTTATTCACAATCCTAAAATAAACGGAAATCACTGATTGCTTTAATCGTAGAAACGTTCGATGGCAGATTGAACCAGACCAATACCAGCGACACTTGGTGTTAATAAATGACTTATAATTATTGTGGGTACGTATGTTCGAACAAAGAAATTATTTTCACTGAACGAGTCTATAAGACCGAAAGAAACAGAAAAACCGGGTAGCAAGGGTACGGCATTTAGCGCAAAACTGTAAATAAATGACTAAATCCATGATAAATTTGCTTAGGGATTAAAAAACAGATGGAATAGAGAATGACTGATACCGAAAGATTGTCAGAAGCAAAGTTTCCGTCAGAACATAGCTCGCAGTCAGTTCATCGCAATGCATCGGAGAAGGCGCGGTGTAAAGTTGTTTTAAAAATTCAGATGGTAAAAATGTGGTAAAAATGGTAATTTTTAAAGATTAAGGTTCAGAACGCGGCCAATTTTTACTTAACCTCCGGGAATTGGAGAAAAGGACGAAGGTGATACTTTTTTTTATAATATTGATTGAACGTAGTGTATTAGATTTGTTAGCGCCAAACTTTCATCTACGTAAGAACTCGACCGATGTATGTTCGTCTAAAAAATATTATTTGTAAAAAAACTATTTCGTAAAACGTGCGATTAAAAATACTACTCCATCGAAAAGTCCGGGGGTCGGAAGTCAATCCGTCGTGAGCGTTGCGAATGACTAATTTAAATTGTTATTGCCGGTTACCGAGGATGAGCAACAAGAAGATAACCAGATTCCAGTTTAATAAAGGTTCCAGCCAATCCCATCTTTCCCGAGACATTGATCGGATGTACCACACAATTTTATCTTTCGGGTGAAATAAGCTCTGTTCACATTAAGATCTTTACAGGTTCATCAGGACTCCAAGTTCGTGGATAAACGAAATAAACGCTTAGACGGTCGTAACCAATATGTCCTTTTTCTCATATATAAGGGTATCTATAAATAACCTGCTAACACCGAATGAATAAAAAGTTTGACCGCTAACTTTTGCTTATATTCTCCGTTAAACAGAACACCCACGTATTAAAATGCACAGCTTAAAATAAATGAGTTCATCATACATCCGATGAAGGAAGGAGTCCCTTTATCCACTACATTACATAGTTGAAGTAAAATCATGTCTCCACATCGTTACAACCAAATTGGGCAGTGATTTGTCTATAATATATAAACATTTATATAAAAGTTGTCGCATTTCGATAATAACTTTATTGTATACTTATAATGCCAACGCCTCTAGAACCGAATCAGTGCCATATATATATATATATCGTAAATATATTATTTACCAATTAAACTGAATTTTATGAATAAAATTGACATGTAATCGATATTTACGGCCATAGTTTTTTAGCCATTAGTATTTACCGTGAAGCACTTGACCACAATAGCTTCTGGTCATTGCTAGGGTAACGAGAGTATACTGGATGTTAGGAGACCGCTTCCGAAAACGAAGACAGATGATAGTACTAATGACACCTATGATGATGGAACGGCAAAAAAATCGATCTTGATTAATAAAAAAAATCATAGTTTTAAAACTTTTTATTAACATTATTTACGCTCCATCATGTTAGTACAGGTAATTGAAACGATAGTTTCATTAAAATACATTACTTTACTAAAAAAAACCAGCAATGAAACACAAAATCAAAAACAGCTGATGCTCGGATCAACGGACGCCCGGGCGCGCGCGCGCAGTCTAAATGCTCCGTGTCGCTATGAGATAAGGTTCAAATTGAAACCAAATACATACATGACTAGTTACCGCCGCGCGCGCGCGTTTTTGATCCGAGCATCAGCTGTTTTTGATTTTGTGTTTCATTGCTGGTTTTTTTTACTAAAGAAATGATTTCTTATGAATCTATCGTTTCATTTATCTGTACTAACAGAATGGAGCGTAAATAATGCTAATAAAACCTTTTAAAAATATAATTCTATTTTAATCAGGATCGATTTTTCTGCCATCCCATCATTAAATCGTTTTCGGTCTCCTAACACCCAGTACATCCGATATTAAGTGATACGTTACTCATAAGAATGCGGCGTACCCACGCGATCAAATTATTATCAAAATAACGAAAGTTCATCGCAGTCTGGTAACTGTAAATGTATTTTTAGAAAACTAACACCATCTGTCTGAAGTTACATATATAAATTACTGAAAAGAAATTTGTATATACACATAGCCAAAGATTAGCTAAATGAACCGAATATATGAATGTCACATGTCGGCATGTTAATTAAATGGGTATTTTAAAATACACAGCATTAAAAAAATTAATAAAAAGAATAAGGGTGCTCAATTATTTGGCAAGTGGCATCCCTAAAGCATTCGTATCGTGCAATCCGTGGATTCGTGCTCACCCATTAGTACGTGTCGCGAATGTCAAATGTATTTCTGCAACGCTAACACATCAGTTGTCTGCGATAATAAAAAAAAAAAAAAATCCGTTTCAAAACATTATGCATAACTAACCGCACGGAATTAGGATTTTGATGCCGATGAATCATGGTTGTTACTCGAGGAGTTGGTCTTCTGATGACTCTCCTCTGGGAACTGTTTCTCCACCTGCTCGGCGACCCACTTCTTCACCTTCTGCTCCGTCCAGAAACCGTCGTAGAATATAGTCGGCTTGATCCAGCATCCCTGGCCTTGCGGCGGGCCGTACGGCACGGGCTCGCCGTCCGCCGGCGTGGGCCGCGCGCACGCACTCTTGCATTCGGTACCCGTGCGTGAGTTGACCACGAGGTTTTTTGGAGGTATATTGAAATTCAAGTTAACGTTGCTGTGGTGGCGGTCAAAGCTCTCGTAGGTAAAATGCCACGGTCCAGCCGAATACTCGTAGTACGTGTTGGGAAATATATGGGGCGGGCCCACATGGGGGGCGGCCATGCGCGGCGGTGGGTACAGGGGCGGCACCACACCGCCCATTACAGGCAGGACGAAACTTACGTTAGAATTAGGTCGCACCGGGTGCGGCGGCGGGTGCGGCGGTTGTACCGGCTGCGGTGGATGCGGTGCAAGCGGGCGCGGCATGCGAGCGGCTGCGGGCATCGGGTGCGCGCGCGCCACCGGCGGTACTGGGCTTAGCGCGCCCTTCACCACGAGGGGAGCAGCGGGCCGTACAATGCCCGCCGTTACGCTGTCCAAGGAATCCTTTCTTAAAGTTTTACTCAATGGACTGTTGTTGTTTTCCTGTTTGTTTGATATGTTCTGGTTATTTTCACCGAGTGGCTCAGGCTGTGGTGGTGGAACAACAGCTTCTGTTTTATTGCTATCGAGGAGTTCCATTAGTTCCGTTGCCACGCTGCCGCCGAAGCTCAGGAGTGTTTCACGTAACGCATTCGTGACTGCACACTGCCAAAGATTTATTATCAATTCCAGACTTCTCATAATGCTATGAATTCCATTAAATACAATCTACTATTTAGAGTCCATCTGGCCAATACAGAGCATAACTAACATAAATGTATATTTATACATACAGTTTTGTAGTTCGAAGACCAATGGGAATAAGCAAAGGTATATCATCAAATAAAACCCTTCAGAAAGAAATACAAGCACAATATACTGTAAAAATATTCTTCAAATTATCACACTTTGTACTAGATGAACACTTTGCACTAACCTATTAAAACCTTCTGTATATTGAGGCTTACCTTCCTTGCTCGGTGTATCGCTGAGCCCTTATTAGGTGCTAGTGCAGTTGCATAACCAACATTCTCTCGGTGAATCTCAAAACTCTTCACCGAAACTGACACAAATGCTGCTACACCTGCTGTACACTTGCCACTAATATAGTCGACAAAATCTAAGAGGATAAATGAAATGCATTAAGGCTTATACCGAAATAACAATTTTAATACTAATTTCAATAAGTAATAGTAGAAAATGTAAAATACTTTTTACATTTTTTACTTGCATGATAAAGTAGTTTATTATGATTAACTTCAACAGCAACTTTCATTAATACAGCAAAACTGATGCAATTTGACTTTTTTATTGAACAAAATAGAAAAAATAACACACCAAGATCCTGCTTGCTAACTGACCAACTCCAATTGTTAAAACCCCATTGGGAATGTCCAAAGTTGATCAACTGCTGCCGTCTCTGTGGAGGCTCCCACTCCTCCTCTGAGAGTGTGACCTCTTGATTGGCCAAATCAGGCTTAGGGTTAAGAAAAAATATTTTTATTTTAAAATGTTTTCTAAAAAGATATACATACAGATTTTATGTGAATTTTTGCATATTTTTTTCAGTCATCTGCCACTAGTATACATATGTAACTATTTTACAACCATAATGCCAAACTACTGTATGACCAAAGTAGTGATATCATAGTAGTAATATTAAATCATCAATAGTAATATTAAAGTCAAATTTATTCAAAATTTTATAATATGGGAGTAGTGAGTGGTATCTATGCCTTATTTTTTAATTTTTGCTGTATTGCAATAACTGGGTATTGGTATCATAAGCTTAATTTTAGTATTAAACCTCCTATATATAACTAACAAAGCACTTCACCGAAATATTTAAAAAAGTAACTTGTGGAGCTTCATTTTGTGATAACATTACAGCCTGCTTCAAGTCCTGAACTTTATTTAACAAATATATAAAACTTTCAAAAATTTTTTTCTCTTTTATAAAGTATAAACGTCTATCCAAATTTAAGAATCATATGAGTCACTGAAAATATATTTTATTAAATCACTGTACTTAATTACCATTTTAATACTGCAATTGGCCACGGGGAAGCTTGGTTTTCGCTGCATTCTTGTCAATGCAATAATACAAAAATATTAATTAATCCATCAAAATATTGAACAAAACGGCTTATTGCTTAAATTTCAATATAATATCAATATAGTGCTAATCTTTTATTCTCAGACACTTAATTCAACAATTGTTCTCAATTCGCAAAATAAACTTAACAAATTATTATTGACATTTTGCGCGGTACTTGCAAGTTTTAACAGACGTTTTAATTAACGTTTCGATTTTCGCAAATTAATTTAATATTCTCAATGAAATGAAACTTTTATCTTATAAATTGATATATTTAGTACATTGGAATAAATAAACCTAAAGAAAATTAAAGTTTATATTTTATTACCAAAAATTTAAATTATTATAACTCTGCGTAACGATGTGACGGCACGTTATAATTACTACGAACCTCTTTGATCAGAAGTTCGATACATTTTAAATTATTCGCTAATAAGAAAAATAAATTGTAAATAGAATTTAGAATTATCATTTGAAAATTGTATAAATTACCAAGAATTAAGAAATAAATCATGACAAGTCATTTCCAACTCTAGACTTCTTATTTTCTAAAGTATAAATATAAATGGTTACCTTTTAAACACTTCCTGGAAATGGCGAACTCTTGTCGAAGATGCCTTCCCAAAAGAACAAAAGTCCAGACCGCCCTTCACTCACCCTTCAAATACAGTAAGAAGAGCGATAGCACACCTATCGAGTAGACTCCGGTTGGCGAAGTAGTCTTTGAGCAATACCAGTGAGATATAAAAATTAAAAAAAAATTATATGAATAGCCAAGAACTACCAAATAAGTCAAGAAAAGTCATCGCGAACTCTACACTTCTTATTTTCTAAATTAGTGATTTGTATCTGTTCACTTTATCCTCATCTGTCAAAATTTCGGTCTGCCAATTTGACATTTATTGTAATATAGAATGTAGAGTAATTCTTTATAGACTTTAAACCGGCGGTGTAAAATAATATTATAATTATATTCACCTTATTCATAAATTTCGTAAACTTGCAGTTTTATAATGTCTTTTCTACAGATTGATGGAAGCTCTTTAGAAGGAGTATGACTGCATAAAACTTTGAATGTAGTTCACTATACTATTTTCGCAATAATTAAAATACGCATTCCTATTATTTCAGGGCGGGCAAATTCTCCGCAACTCTATTTCACTTAGTGCTATCTTAGGTGTTCCAGTGCACATTGTAAATATTAGAGCGGGCCGGAAAAACCCTGGCTTAGCACCTCAGCACTTGAAAGGTTTGATACAGAAATTATTTAATTTCATAAGTTGAAAAGTTAACAACCCCCTTTCCACCTCTATAGGGGCGCGGCAGAATACATAGCGCGCCTTTACACAGCCACAAAGAATAGGGAGAGTGGCAGAACGAAATACTGACACTACTCTCTCTTTGTGACTCCATGATGGCTGCAGAGAGCAGTATGAGTTTGCTCCAGCAACCCACCTGCACACATCCGAGGTGAACTGGTGATTGAGTTCACCTGGAGCTGCCACCTCGTGCTGGCTCTACATATTGAGAAAGTAGGATAGGTTCCTTTTAGCTTATAGGTGACAAATCCATGGCGACTTAGCCGCATTGGCACGACAACGTAGAAATCTGTTTGTCCAGTATATTATGTACATTATTCACAACTTACACTTTTTCTGTGCAAACCTCAATTAGTAAAGAACTTTATATCAATATAAATTAATATTACCTTGATTAGAAACCAACATAACTTCATATATCATTTGACATCCTTTAACCATGGTTGCTAAAATCTTATAACATAAATATTGCACTTTATGAATTGAAGTGTCAAGTTTGTTTCTGTGGGAGTACTGGTACTTTGTCTATAACAAAATTATACTAAAAAATTTATTTCCAATTTTTATGTTCATAATATCAGTCATTATTTGTATATTAAATGATTATTAAGTACCTTCAAACAAATTATCTGGGTTTAGTAGAATAAAGGTAAACAATATCAATCAGTGACATTAGAGCTATGACCCCTTAGATGCAGCATCCCCATCTTCAGCATCTCCCCATGGCAGTGTAATGCATACATATGTTGAACTTGTTGCATCCTTTTCATTGGGTTTTGTACTTATAATAAATTATTAAACTAAGTAAAGGTATAAATAAAACTAAATTTTGTAATCAACTATGGTTTTATTAAATGTATAATATCGATAAAAAAACATGAAATAAATATATTATTTTACTTTAAAGGTATCCAATTAATAACGAAGATGAGCCAAGGTTTAGTGAAAGGTGACAGAATTGGATCAACAGAAATAAAATTTATGCCAGGCAGGTTAAGAGGCGGCAGTTATGTTACAGATACTAAAACAGCTGGGTGAGTAAACAAGCATGTAGAGAATACATTCAGAATGTAAAAATATGAAACAATATTTCCACATTTTTTTTTTACTATGAAGTGATCAATATATATAACAAAGAAAGTAATAAGAATGAACACCGATGGTTATAAGGGTAAAGGAAGATCAAAGAAAGTGTGGATGGATTGTGTGAAAGATGACATGTGTAAAAAGAGTGTTAATTCAGATATGGCAGCTGATAGAGGGAAGTGGAAGAGATGTACATCTGTGCCGACCCCATATAGCAGGAGGAAGTGATAAGATAAAAGAGATGTTTGCCTGATGGTAAATGATGTGCTTGCCTGCACCATATTATGCTTCTCGCCTTGAGACAGGATGTTAAGTCTCATTACCCCAGTAATTACACTAGCTACATCACCCTTTAAACTAAAACATGGTAATGTTTACACACTGCTTTTCTGTACTTACCATCAGTAACTATATTTCTCCATGCTATTAGAGTTTTAATCTGGATTTTTTTTTGTATGCAGTCTTAATAAATCTGAAATATAACATCAGTGGCCTATTTAATTCTTGTATTATCATCTAATTGCCAATGATGAATTTGCCAGTCAGAAGAAACATCATCATCATCAACCACATACACCAATAGACATCCTTTATTATTTATATTATATTTTCCTCACGTGTTATTTCTTTATAACACTCTTTTTTTTCAATGGTAATAAATAAGTATGTTTACAGGTCCACGAGCCTACTCCTTCAAGTGGCACTACCTTGCGCTTTAATGGCAGACCAGCAGGTTCGTTTAGACCTCATAGGTGGCACAAACGTGGACATGGCACCACCTATTGACTACATGGATAAAGTGTTCAGACCAATGCTTCAAAAATTTAAAGCAGACTTCTCTTTAAAAATATACAAAAGGGGGTAAGTGGTTTTATGGCAATTTTACATAGTGTAATTTATTATAAAGTGTATTATGTATACAAAATGTTGAAATAAATTATTTCAGTTACTTCCCTCGTGGTGGTGGTCATGTTACAGTCCACGTTGACCCCGTGAACTATTTACACGGCGCCGATATAACGGAGTTCGGCTCAATCCTCAGCATCCGCGGGGACAGTTTCGTCGCCGGCACTCTGCCTATGAAGGTACAATTCTCTATTTTAACCATTCATAGAAAGAGGGATATTAAAGTAGTAAGCCCCAAATTGATCTACCTTTTTTTTTTGTTTGAAAAAATATTGATCCTTATTCCTCCTTACCCCTATTATTTAATATTTAAATATTAAACACTGAATAAGCTCAACTAAAGAATAGGCTAACACTTGAGTTCATTTTCACAAGGTGTTTGGTGACAATGATGCTGCAAATGGTGTAGTGTTTGCACTGAACACTCCGGCTGTCACATGTTGACAACTGGAACATAGCAACATTGTTTATTATTTTATTGACAATTGTTATTCAATATAAGAATGTTGAAAAAATCCTTGCCAACTGTCAAACCAGAATCAGTTCCCTCTAAATCGAACTTGGTACCAATGGTTATCCACCACACTACATAGTTAAAAGCAGGAAACAACAGAAATTTCCAAGTTTTCTGTTGTTTGTCTCTTATATAATCTATATACAGACTTATCATGTTTACTCTCTTTCAGCCATGTTAAAAACTTGCAGCTGTGTGAGGACAGTTAGTAGTGCTTAAGGATATTGGTGACTTGTCTCATATAAAACCTGTTCACAGCTAGCCTATCAGATGTCGGACGGCGCACGCCAGGAGCTCGCGCACCTGCCGAACGTCAATATCCGCGTTTACAAGGAGGACAGAAACCTGGCACCTGACAACTGTAGCGGCATTATGTAAGATTGATTCTGTGAATCAACTCTGATGCTTATTTACTGCTCTTTATTAACAAGTTGGAAAGGAAGCTAGCTGACACAGCTTCACTATACCTTTCAAGGGAAGTCAAGGTTATGTATGATAAGTCCACACTGGGATAGTAGTGGACACGAAATCTCTTTTCGTTTCCATTATTTACCCAAATAGTTCAACCACCAAACCAATTATTCCAAATATCTTTGCTGGCACTACTACAAAAGCATCCTTCTTGCAGTTATTTACCGCAATTTCGGCACCCCTTTCTAAGTATCTACTACTCATGGATAGGTTATCTTGCGAGACGACTTCGGGCTGCGTGCTTGGTGGGAACGCGCTGGGCCAGCGGGGAGCAGAGGCGCATGCGGTGGGCGTCGAGGCTGCAGCGTCCCTGTGCGCTGCGATAGAGGGCACTGCGTGCCTCGACCAGTATGCTCAGGTGACACTCGCTTTCTGCACACACATCCACTTTATAGGACGATCAAGATGTCGGCTGCCATTTACAATTTACAAACCAGGACATTCATTTAAAACTCGGAGGCGAAAAGGGACACCATTGAGATCTAGTAAAATGTCCAGATGGTCGACAAAATCTTTCAAACCTGAACACCCTCGCAAGCATTGTCTGCTTCAAGCTTTGTAAATTACTCAGCTTGACTACTTCCTATTTAATATCCTCTTTCCTGCTACCAGACTCTGAATTACTTCATTATATTTATTTATAAATCTGGAAGAAATTTTATTTAATAACCACTATGTGTTTATTGGTGGAAGACGTTGGGGAAAGCCTATATCCAGCAGTGGATAAACAAAGGCTGGTAATGATGATTTATTTATTACTCTTTTTTTTATAAATGGACACTGAATTACATCGTATTATACCAGTTCATGAATACAGTTCGATTATTTTATGTTTCATATATTTTAGTATTTAGCTTTCTGGGCATAATAAAATAAAGTCATTTTCACAATTTTGACTTAATGAACTCCATTGTTTAAGTTACTTATACTTCAATATAATAAACTGAGAAGCCCACTGCTGATTTGAGCATAGGGCTCCTTCAATGATCTCCACCTGAATTACTCTGATCCATTATTTTTTTTTAGGAAGTTCACATAACTCATGAAAAGACTTGGTTAAGAAATGTTTTTATATGAAACAAATTATTGCAATAAAGATTGATTAGTATTAGTAACATACTAAATTTAACAATTAAAAAGATGAATAGTAAAATTTTGTAACTGAAAGTATATAAGTAAAATTCTTCCAATTTTTCTTGTAGGACCAGGTCATTTTATACATGGCCATAGCTAAAGGCAAGTCTGCGATAAAGTGTGGAGAGGTAACACTACACACTAAGACAGCTATATACGTCGCGGAACTGATTGCAAAGGTAAGTTGAGAACATGTGAAAATCATCATCATCGTCAGCCGATAGATGTCCACTGCTAGACATACACCTCCCTCGAAGATCTCCACAATGAAGGGTTCATTGAGGGGAATTGGGCCTTAGCCATCCACACAGGCCCAGTGTGGGTTGGTGGGTGGTCAGTACCTCATCTGTTATTCAACAGGGAGAACCGCTTGCAAGTAAGATGTTGGGCGGGAACCCTTTACAAAATGTATCTGAATATTAATGGTGTACATAAACATCTAGTTTCCCAATAAAAAAAAGTATTTAACTATATAATTCTATCTTAAAATCTAAAATTTTCATTTATTACTCTGTTCTTGGTTTCTTATTGATGATATTCTTCTTCCAGACTAAGTTCACGATTCAGCCGGAGGGGGATTTGAATATAATCGAATGTACAGGACTGGGTTACATCAACAGGGGTGTCACACCGCAGCAGCAAGTAGGAGTAACACCGGGCTTCTGTCGTTAGTTGAGAGGACAACAGATGACTGCATACTCCCACTTGTTACGGAGATACTGCTCATTGTAATTTATTTATTTTTCAATTAATGCAAACTCATTGCTGTGTAAATGATTTTAGATGTATTCTATAGCGGGCTTCATGCACTGAGATCTGATGCATTTAATCAACCACACAAACTACTTACATACATCCATTAAACTTGTTTTCAATGCGATTTATTTGTTAACTCGTCCATGAATAATCGTTATTTCACTTGAAGACTTCACCTGAAGCTCGTTTGAGCTGGAACACTGGCTTGAACACTGGGTCTCTGAGTCATATGACCTAAACACAAACTGTGCTATCACCACTTCAGAGACATCTGTAATTGGCGATACTCGCCGAGCTTGACGGCTTGGTGATTAAGGATCTAGTCACAAGAAGAAGCGGTTGCCCTTGCCCTAGAGTTGAAAATTATTTAAGGAATGCGATCCTCCCACGGAATTATACTAAACAGTGAAAACCTTAGATTGTATATCCATAATTATAATTGTGATATAATAATTGAATAAATATACTGCTTGTGTCGAGTCACCTAAAAAATGTTTATGAAATTAACAATATTGTCTATTAAATGAAAAATTTCAGTATCCATTGTCATATTAATGCATCCGGAGATGGCTTCTCTATGCGTTTGGTACTGAGCGCAACCAAATATTGCATCGTTGCTGTTTGAATCACTGTCTGTATGAATTTGTCGTTCTACGAGTAAGTATACAGTGACTGGCATACAGTAAACATACTATACTGTAATAAAATATTTATTGTGTACTCAAATAATGCATTTTTAATAAATAAACGATTGTTTGTATCTGATGTTAGTTGGTTTCTTTGTGACAAGTTTAGTTTCTGTCCCGAGATGGAAAATGTAACGACTGTGCCATTCAATCAGCAGCGACGGCGGGACATCTATTCGCCGTGTTGACCAGTTCGCTCCGGACTGGAGTCGTAAGAATATTCAAATGATTTTTACGAGAAATTTCTAAAACCTACATCTAGATATACCTGATGTGTATTTATTATCAATGAAAGCATGTAAACGATGTCAACGAAATTATAATAAACTGTAATAAAACATTAACATTATTTTAATTAACGCACTCGCGTATGGCCCGTGCGTTAAATAAATACATTTGACTTTCCTTTTGGGAGAAGTGCCCTCCACCCCCTAAAATAGAAGGAATATTGAAGCTTATTTTTTATATGAGACGGGTAAACAAACACGCAGGATGTACTCCAGTGTTGGGGAATACGGGAACCTATGGATAGCTGCCGCTGAAGAAATAGTTTTAATATAATGTTTAAAAATGCCACTCAGACAGCGACAGCACCCCACCCTCCCCCGTTCGAACAGGAGAGTGAACGATCATCGAGGACTGGCGGTGAAGCACCGCCGCCCGCCTCACGCTCAGGGCACCGCGCCACGTCTCCTCATCGCGGCTGGATAGATCTCACATAGTGTGAAAGTCTCGTGAAGAGCTTACTATAGAAATGATCCTATGAAGTAAGGTCTTGCGGTACCCGGCGCGCAGGCGCGCTCCTCATTGCGCGCGGGAGCACCGCGAAACCGCGATGAGGGCTTTGACTATAACGGCGCAGTGACATCTGGCGGCACTTATTATAAACTAGTCAATTAATAATAACGCCATCTGAAGTTGACACAACTAATCATTACCATTTAAATATTGTAAAAAACCAAATAATAAAGATATGGAAAATTAAATGGAAAGACTACGTTAAATGCAATAAAATCTACCGATGGTGCAGTGACATCTAGTTTCGTTCGAAGTAACAAATTATCACAATATTTAAATAGCATTTGCTTCCTTGTCAACTAGACAGTGTCATCTAACAATATTACCGCTGAACATTATTCCTATTCTAAAAATATAAAGGCTAGAACAAGAAGAGTGTTCTGGACAAGCATCACCTCCATCATCATTGTCACTACAAGATATAAAATTGAGACCAAGCATAAATATGAAAGCTCCATATAACGGTAGAAGCATATTAATACTTATTAATACAGATAGGATAAATATATATGATATAGACACGATACAGATACATACTGTATTTATACTTAAACTCCTTATGCAAAATTTGAGAACACAACTCGCGCACGCAATGAATTCAAATACAATGGCATTATTTTAAATGGCTGCCTAAGGTTCAGGCACTGGGAATCTCTGGAAATTATATTTGTACGCATCGTTCTATTTTTTTAATAAATATTTTTCCATTATCATTTATTTCACTGGTTTTGCGAGAATTACGACGAGTTATTCATAACGAAGGCTGTTGTTATGATATGTAAAAAGTAATGCCGCCATTCTGAACTAAACCTTGTCCAATACATTTACCCAGGTAATCGTTTGTTTTAATACTACTCTTATTGTGTTTCTAATTCATTAAGATTTTTTAAAAAATATGATCAGTCCGCCTGCTCATTCAGATTATTTATGACGTACATTTGTAACTAGATGTCGTTGCGCGATTATAGTTAAAGACTACATCGCGGTATCGCGGTACTCCTGCACGCAATGAGGAGCGCGCCTGCGCGCCTGGTTCCGCAAGACTTTACTTCAAAGAATTGTTTCTATAGTAAGCTTTTCACGAGACTTTAACATTAAGTGATGTCTATCCAGCCGCGATGAGGAGGCATGGCGCGGTGCATAAATAACCGCCAGCCCTCGATGATCGTTCACTCTCCTGTTCAAACATGAGAGGGGAAGGTGAGGCGCTGTCGCTGTACTGAGTGGCCTTCTTAAATTAAATCCAAATGTAACCTTAGGTAACAGGCCGTGGATCCAGGTCCACGTGCCCAGTGTCAGATAAGCTGTAACAGTCTAATGGCTTAAGGCGCTGACATCATCCAGAATCCTAACCTTAGATATTCGTTTTCCAACTAAAACACACACAAACAGGCTTAGCGCGTTTTGTTAACGATCACTTGAATTCTAGACAAAATATTTGTTAGTTTTTTTGCTGACCTGTTGTGTAAACTATATTTACCACAAAGTATAATCTATATATGTAGATGTAATATAAATATGATTTTCCCTACAATATAGAAATGTTATTATCAAAATTATGTGTAAATTAAAAACATTCCAAGAATAGGAGTTCCCTCGTCTAGTATATTGAACCCAGGTTTATTATACTCTTTACTATCTCAAAATTATTTTATTTTTTACAATAAAGCGATGCGACGAGCAGGACGTTCACCTGATGGTGAGTGATATGCCTGCCCATAACAACGTGGCACTATTTAGGATAATATGTTGTCGAGTCTCGTTACCCCAGTAATTATACTAGCTACAGCGCCCTTTTATCCTGAACACAGAAATGTTTGCACTGTACTGTTGGGCGACTGCAATAGACGCTGCGGTGGTACCTATATAGTCGGTCTCCGGCAACAGAGATCTACCACCAGTAAATTTCAATATTATCATCTGTAACATCTACTTTGTAACCAGTATAACATTTAAATATAGTTTCATTATTCAATGAAATTGGTTTATAAATGCTTTGCATTCTCTCATAGTAGTCATTTATGGATAAAACAAAGCAATTTATTCATTGCAAGTCTGGTAGAAGACTAACAATTAAAAAAAAAAAATTTTGGGATTGATGAGATGCGCGAGTACACCTACTTGATGATAAGTAGACGTACCGCTCATCTCATCTGCGATGCAGTGGAGTTATATAACATTGCACCACATTGTGCTAGTCGTCATAAGATATGCAAGTCCTGTTACTTGAGTATTTTCACAAGCTACTACTCTAACCATAATACTATTAATGTTTTTCAAACTTGTTCGGTAGCAAAAATAGAAGCGATGGTACGTACCTAGATGGTTTCTGGCAGAGAGACTTACCACCAGTTCTAAATTATCTTCTCTTTCGTGTACTTCATGACTGAAGGTCGTGCTTGTTCTGAAATGCTCTTAAGGACACATCAACCAGCTGTCTCCACACCGCTCTGTTCTCGACACGTCTCAGAGCATTCGGAATGTTGGTGCCTAAGATTGCCTGTATCTGGTCGTACCATCGGGCAGGCGATCGATCGCGTGATCTTTTGCTCTCGATCTTTTCTACTACAACCAGCTTATCCAGATTATGTGGTTGTCTCCGGGCAATATGGTCAAAGTAACTTAGGACTCGTTTGTAGCAAATGGTGGACAATCTGGTGATGGAACAGTTATACTCAGGTTAAAGAATAAAACTATAAATGTCATTAAATATTTATTATGTATAAGTTTCGTCCACCAATCGGTGATGGAGCAGTACATCTGTACCGACCTGTTATTGGATAAATTCGCATTGACATCGACCGACATCTAAATATCTATAAACAATAGACACGTAGTGGACTACGGAAATGGATTCACTATTGATGCAAGTGGTTACAACAGGATTGGACGCAGCTGGTAACATTGGAGGTACAAAAAAAAAATAAACGAAGAACTAGTTCCGATAACAAAAATATAAACTTAATAAGCTAAGCGCTCACATAGAGGTAAACGAAAATATATACAATGATTTCTTTGAGAAAAAAAAACTACAAATAAAAACATATAGAACAATAGAAACGTAAATAGAAATTAGAAGACATCCATGTCCAACAGTGGATGTCCAAGAGTTAAAAATAATTACGATGGTTAGTAGAATCGGTGTTTACATACAATCAGACATTTAAACATCAGTATATTTAAGATGAGACGGAGAGAAACATTTTTATAAAAACACCATCTGATAACTAAACTAATGGAAGATTAAAACGGAAGTCTGAGTGTTTCCGCAAATATTTCAATGTTTTTTAATTTTTACACGTATTAGAATTAAAGTTGTTAATACACCGGTAAATGCCACTCTATGGACTGTGGCCTCACCGTCGTCGTTTAAAATATAAAAAAAATATAATTTTTTTTCTATGTACTTAAAACGCAAAGTGCGCAAGAGTTTGTGCTTTCGCGTGGGTCATGGCGTCGCTGCGTCTATTCAATCTTCTTAGACTTGCTGGCGTCCGCCTCTGCCTTCTCTATCGCGGGCTGGTCCTCATAGCTGTGCCAAAGTAAGACATTAATTAATACCACCATGCATCTCTAGTTTCCCGAGTTTATGTCACGACTATGTATATCATACCTTCACAAGGACTGTACTTCATATTTACCTGATAGCAAATGATTCCTCTTTTCCTAGTTCATTACTATCATATTACTGGTGGGAAATATAACAACATATATAAATTTACTGGTAATAAGTCTCTGTTGCTGGAGATCATGGTACCACCACAACTCCTATTTCTGCTGCCAGATAGTAGTGTGCAAACATTACTATGTTCTAGTAACAACTGCTATGTTGCAATGGGCAGGCGTATCATTCACCATTAAGTGAACCTCTTGCTAGTGACGATCTATTCATCAAATAAAAAAAACTTTTCAACATTCTGTGGTTACTATAAACCAATATTTTTGTACTCACTTAAAGAGTGCGTTAATGTCGCCTTTTAGGAGTGCGAGGGTTAGCGGGGTGGCGACGCAGGCGGGCACCAAGTAGAGCAGCGCGGGCTGAGCGTGCCTCCATACATGCATCACGAGAATGGTAGCCAGCAGGCCTGCCACGTAAGCTAGGAACGTCGCGCGGAAGTACAGCTCGGAGCCTCGCTGCAGAGATTTGTCAAACCGCAGCAGCAGCGCGATGAAGATACCGGGCACCACAATGTCGCCGAGGCCGAGCATCGCAAAGTTGCTGGCGCTCATGCCGTTCACGAGCAGATCTTGCGGGAACACCACTGTTGATAAGATAAATATTTCTTTATTTTATTTCTAATGTCTAAGTCATCTTTTAACATTGAAAAAAAAAAAACTGCAACTTACGTTTAATAGGAGCCTCAAACGACTTGGCGACGGTGACCATGACGTTTGTGCCGAAGACCCAGAAGATATCGTAGAGGAATAGCCCGCTGAGAAGTATACAGCCGGTCACCACGTTATTCAGGTGCAGCAGCTCCACTCCGTTGATGGCGAACGCAATGCCGAACAGGTTGTTGGCGATCCAGTGCTGTGGGGTAATGCGGAGTGGTCATTGTAACCAAGTTACATTTTGACAATAATGCTTGCATGGTGTAAGTGCAACGGTCTTTGATCCTCATATTAATTTATCATATTTTTCCCAAAGCTGCATTTGGCTGGGGGCATCTCTAGTGGTAGACGCGACTCCACGATAACCTATAACATCATGTGGGTTTTTGAAGTGAAGAGTGAAGTTGGTTGCTAGAGGCAAAAACGTAACATTACAGGTGGTAGGATATTACTGCTGGAGATTGTCTAGGTAGGTATCACCACTGCGCCTATTTCTCCAATAGTGTGGAAACATCACTATGTTCTGAATTGAAGGGAATTGTAGCTAGTGTAATTATTGGGATAACGAGACTTAACATCTTACATCTTAAGGCGACGAGCGCAATATGGTGCTGCGTATATTCAACCTACGTAGCGCCATGTAATGGTCAGGCATTTATCATCAAGTGACCGTCCTGCTGGTGTCGTTGCTTGGTTGAATAAAAAAAAAAGTTGAAATTACGAATGTAACTGTGCTGCTTCAATCCGGAACACTGTCATGTTTCTACACTACTGTTTGGAGATACAGGAGCTGAGGTGGTACCTACCTAAGCAATCTCTGGTAACAGAGACCTAACACAAGTACTTTTCCTCACCTTCTTAAGTAGGTACCAGGCGCCGAGGCAAAGCGAGATGAACAGGCAGATGACATCATATGAGGTGAACTTGTAATTGACGATGTCGCAGCGCGCATCCCGCTCGCCCCGCGTGAAGTGCACGTGGTAAGGTACGTTGGGGATAGAAGCCGGCACCACGAGTGCAATGATTGGACTGCAATATAAAAAATCCAACATTATTACTCAAAATTAAGAAACAAATAGAGTAGTATTTAAAAATCTAATTTAAAAAAAAATTATATAGTTCATTAAAATATAAAAATTAAAGATTACAATTTTTAATACCTAAGAAGGTGGCTTAGCGCCAATACACCGAGGAAGAAGAAGTAGCCGGTGAGTAGGAGATTGATATATTCTTTAGAGAAAAATTGGAAGAAGATGTAAAGTGCAAAGAGCGCACATGATGCTATCAGAGGAAACATCAGTGCATCCTTGTTGGACATAGTCTCATGACGCTCACCAGACGCCTGAAAAAAAAATTAAAATGCTTTAAAATGTAAAAACAGTTTACACAGCTGTTATAAACATTGACAAGGTTGTGGCCTTGTGTATATGATTAAAAAAAAATTTAACAAAGAAATAATGAAATAAGGATTAGTTCTCAAAAACACATCTCCATTTTTTTTGTTAATTGCTATTAATTAGATATTTATGATATGTTTAAAGAAACAATGTTTCTTGTGTTAATTTCACTTTACTACATACACTGTAACTACACAGTTTCATTCTGTCACTTTCTAACAGACGCCATGTTTTTGTCCTGAATTGAAATTCATGTAACATTGTTATAAGTTTTGAACATTTAATGATGATAATCAATTGTGATGATGACTTTATAACAAAATAGATAAAATCTTTAAATATGTAAAATATTCATTTGTGCTGCAGTACTATAAATTAAGACATTTGCTTTCTAATTCTCAATATCTGAACAGAATATAAACACAAATCCTTCTTCTTCAACAGCCAGTTTACGTCCCCACTGTTGGGGCACAGGCCTCAATATGAGCGTGATAGGCCATGGTCACCACACAGGACCAAGGCGCATTGGTGACTTCACACACACTTCAGAATAAATTCTAATTCATGTACACGTTTTGTCATGATGTTTTTCTTCACCGTTTGTATTTCGCTGTTATTACTAAAGTTCACATATGTACATATCTTAAATATTTTAGTCAACAGTACATGCCAAGATTCAAATCTGCAACCTTCGGAATGAAGGCTATATGCTCTAATTTAACCTTTCTAACTTCTATATTAAAGTGATAAGACACAAGCTGGACATTCACTTGATGGTGTTACAACCATATATGTAGTCATAGTTGTTGCCTTTGGATGTACAAAGCTTCTTTATCATTGTAATTTTACAAATTATAGGTAACTTACAACTGGCAGCAGAAATAGGCATTAATGTGATACCTATCTGGACAATTTCCAGCTTTAGAGACCTCCTACCAATAAACTACAATACTATAACAGACAACAATCTAAATTTAGTTTAGATTTCATTACCTCCAATGCAATAGGATCTTACTATTGATTTCATTAAAGCAGTTGATTTATTTATATATGAAGTGTGAAATGACATAATAAAAGAAATAAGATAAAATTGAAGGAGTATAGGCATCAGAAAAAGTTAAAGTAGATGCTGTACAGTATTTATCTATATGTTGTATTGAAAGATAAGTCAGGGACTCCATTTCAGCAACCCTAGCATCTGATATGCTCTCTCCTTCAGTCAAGCAACTAACAACATTGCACATATACCAAAAAATTTATGTATTGGAAATGAGGGAAAGATTCTTTTCTTTTCATACCAGGCTGCCTTTTTTATACAATTAAGCAACAAGACAAGCAGAATGTTCACCTGATGGTAAGTGATATGCCTGCCCCCAAAAATAGGACACCAGTAAGTATACAGTACACCACATTGCACCCTTTGCCTAAGATATAAGATGTTGAGTATTGTTACTTCAGTAATTAGACTAGCTACAACACCTTTCAAACCAAGACACAGTAGTTACCTGATTATTGAGTTTATATACAATTGTTTTTTTCTTAATATCTCCTCTTAATTCTAGAAGATTAAACTTCATTGATCTCAGTGAAGTATGAGTATAATATTGTAATTTTTCACATTTTAATAATTTGTACATAATAGATGTAATAATTAATCAGTAGTATTTTGTAAGCCGTTATTACAATCAAAAAATATTTATCTGTGTATTTCATGAGTCATTGAATGTTTGAAATAAATTGTTTTTAATATCTCATTAAAATTTAATGGGCAATAATTACAAACAAGGTTTAGAAATAAGACATAGTTTTATCATTTTAATAAGTCAATTACGACAGTGGTGTAGGTAGTAAGATGTTCTTGGCTATTAAACTTCTACTGCTGGGATTGACTTGTCGCAATGCCACGATGACAAGAAAAAGACGTGTAACTTAGCTATTGGAAGAAATTATTGTAAAGGATTTTTAACATTTAATTTAACAAAACTTATGTTTCAACACTTACCTTTTGCTCTTTCAGGTATTTAACAGATCTGAAAGACCCGAAAAATATAGGCAACACAGCCATTATGACCAAACTTAAGTACGCGATCGCGATGCCTTCGATACTTGATGGCGGTTTGTCAGTAGCATTTTTTAATGTTTCCTTAACAGTTTCCTCGATATTTAATGGCATTTCTGTTACGGATTCTGCCATTTTGCTTAACACTCTGTCTATAAGTACTTAAATCACGACTGCTCTACTGGTACCACCTTCAGTGTTTCAGTAGCAGTTTGACAAGAAATTGACAAGTGTACAATTAGATTCGTTACGTTGGTGAAAAATATTGATGTATTTTAGTTCCGAAATGAATAAAAAATTTCTTATACAATTTTACACAAACAATTCATATGTTAATATTTTAATTGAAATTATAAAATACTAGTTTATTTAAAAATAAAAACTGTTTTTATTCTATAAAGCAAAGAAGCGGGCAAGACCTTACGGAATATATAGGCCAATAATTATAATATGTATACTGCACCACGTTATGCTTGTTTTAAAACAAAAGATAGTAACTCTCGTTTCAAAGTCTTTACACCAGAAGAAAATATCTTTTGCGCACTAATGTTTCACGGCAGAACTAGACACTGTGATGGTGCTTATATAAACGATTTTAATAGAAATCTATTACACTTAGTTGTGATATTGTAGCCCAGAAGATTGACTGCATCCAGCGATTTTTCAGAATTTTTATCAAATTGTCAGATTTTTTTGTAAATTGCCTACTACCACAAATTCTACTAATAAATATTTTAAAATAAAAGATATTGATTCGCGCTAAATAAATATTTTAAACGGCACAAGACCGTGTTTTTTGGAATATCTGATAAGAGATCTATGTCCAGCAGTGGTCCTCGTTGTATTATATTATGATGATTTTGAAATAGTTTTGTAATAAAAATTACAAAACATTGTAAAGCTCAACCTAAATTGTGATCAAAAAAATTATCATGAATTTATCGAGAAATTTAAACTTCCCGCGTTTATACTATCTTATTGGCAACAATGTTCAGAATAATAGTAGATAGGATGATTTGGATTGGACGGCGAATACTATTATCATTCTTAATTCATAACGTCAAATCGTCAAGAAACACTCGAGTCGCTTTAACATTCCAAATATTCGCTTTCATATTATGTAGTTATGTGAATGAATTATTATAGTAGCTATTGTTGTTAAACACTTCTTTATTTTGAAAAAGATGGAAGTGACTAGTGGTGCTGAGGAAGGATTTGTTCGAGAATGGACACCTTGTTCCCATATCATGAACTTGATTCCACCTCGTATTCAAACTGGTATATTTTCTAATGAATTGTGTTTAACATGTGTTGATGCTGTTAATGAATATATTGCTCTGGGTACGAACGTTGGTTTAGTCTATTGGTACGATAGGAAGAAAGGAAATATCCAAAGATTACGATGTGAGGTGAGAATGGCAAATTCATTATATATTTGCTGCAGGATATACATATAATGTATATACAATTTTATTCTTTTGATGCTGCAAGATTAGATAAGAAAACGTGAAAAATAAATAATCTAAAATGTGTTGTAAGAATTATTTCAACATTACTTTCTTTCACCTTGGAACATTTATCAGTCTTCGAGAGTCAGTTTTGTTTAATTATAATATTTATGATAATACACCATTTCTTAAACACGTTATATGTATAACATTGGAACAAATTTTCAAAAAAAATCTTTTTATTTATGTTAATGTTAGTATAGCTGCTTTGTGTTTACACAATCACTTTATTTATACAGTATTAAGTGCTGTGAAGAACATCCCCGCTAAGATAACACAGTTGGTGATTCAAAAATGTTTTGTTATAATTTTAATAGATGTTATGATCACAGCGAGTTAGGATAAATCAAAATATGTATTGTGTCAGGTCTCCATATTACATTTTTATTCATACATATTTGTGTAAACTGCATCTAACGTTAAAACCTATAGAAGTACATAAAAAATAGATGAAATAGATTATAGAAATTTCTAGTGAAATAGTATACCCTAAAATTAAAATATGTGCAAAAACAGCTTCTTAGGTGTAGCATCTAACAACTTACCTATTAATATAAAATTTCAACTTCAGCTTGCATAATTTGTTAGGTTTTGGTTAAAGGTGGGTATATTTAAAACCTACCTTGCCACTTATTACTCTGCTATTGCATATCTGACACTATAATAATTTACTTGTTTTCTGAATACTAAGAGTTTGTGACTCAAAATATTTTATGTGAGCATTCTTTATATTCATATCAAATAGAGATTAAGTGTAAAAACGATTTAAAGTATCTAAAAAATTATTGTTGTTATACTTCAGTCCCAAAAATAGCTGTAAAAACTAGAACGGTTAGGGACACCTCAAATCAGTCATGTATTGAATTTAGTCTTAAATATGCATTATTTATTTTAACACTACTCCACTTTACTACTAGTCAAATGGATAGATAACAAAATACAAAATTTATTACCTAAAATATTCCCATATATTTATTTTTAACTATAGCCTGAACATGTATTTGATTAATAATTATTTTGATTTAAAATTTCACTCGATATAATATTTACAATTGTAAATATGGGGATTTTATTAAATTTTTGTTAGTCTAGGCTCTTTTCTCAATATGAATTATGTTGTGGAAATTACTTAATGTGTATGATAACAGGCCTGTCCTTCCTCAATAAGTGAACAATATTGCGCCACAATATTTACCTTTACTGTAGATAACATATTTAATATAATGTTCAATGATAATTTACAATATATTGGAGCTGGTAATATAGCTATTATTTTCCCTGTCAGTTGTTTTTTATCATTATAACAACACATAATATCAGGAATAACCAACTATCATTTTTTTTTATTCTCATTTCAAAACAATTACCTAAACACGTTGAAATACTCAAAATTGAAAATAAATATAAAGTATCTATTCTGATTTTAATTTAAGAGAATGACGTTGTCTGATTTAAATCAATCAGAATGTTAGTAAATTTGATGATCTTTTCAGGCTTCGACAACATCTATAACATTCGTGAAGATAGTCAGCACAGTGGACTACATGGTGGGTGTGGGCAACGCTGCGGGGCAGGTCACTGTCTTCCAAATACCTAAAGAGCACCCTGAGAACATTCCAGAAACATTGAAACCTAAAGTCGAACCAAAGGTGGAAAGGTGAGGTGGTGGTGATGGCAACAATTGAAGAAAAAAAAATACTGAAGTTAGCTCATGTTGACATATTGTAATGTTGGTCTCAGGTATACAATAGGCGACCTGCATAAGAGCATGATCACGGCTATTGAGTGGTCCAAGAACGGGATGCGATTATTCTCCGGGGATAAGGATGGACTGATCATCATGACAGAAATAGATTTTTACATGGTAAGTAGGTTCTGCTTTATGAAGATATTCATTATATTATCAGTTTTATTTTTCATTTTTAAAACAAAGACCTGTGTGTTGCCTTACATAACTTATTTTGTGTTATTGTAACCCAAATTATTTACCATTTGTTAACATAAACAACAGATAATTTTAATATAAATAGTAGCTTCGGTAACATCTAACATCAGTAATAACTCAATGAAGGTCCTATTAAATTAGGTCTAGTGATAGCAGAGATTAGTTGGAAACTTTTACAGCATTCGGACAACACTCATACAACAATTTTTTTTTATTATACGAAGCGATGAGACTAGCGAGACTTTCACCTGGTGGTAAGCAATACGCCTTTCCATAACAACTTGACTCCAGTTAGGATTATATACACTGCACCACATTGCGTTCGTCACATTAAAACATAAGATATTAAATCTCATAACCCCAGTAAGTATTTTAGCTACAGTGCCCTTCAAACCAGAACACAGTAATGTTTGCACATTGCTCTTTATTTTTTTTGGTAGTATCTAGACGGTTACCGGCATCAGAGATTTACCACCGACTACAGTCAAGTTGTTTTTTTTCTATTATCAACATTTAACGATTTTACGTATAAATTGAACTCTTTATAACAGTTGTAGTGTATAATGGTGTTTTTATCAGTGTTACAAAACACTCTCTGTGCAAACATATATTTATATATGTATATGTTAATATCGTTCAGGTCATTGCTCAAAGATATTACCACTTGGATCGAGGGTTACGTAATTATATGTTAGTTCAAGAGAAAGCCTTGTTACTTTATTAGTTGCCATCTGTTTCTAGAAGCTAATAGTCGTGAGATTGCTCGGCGTTGTGGTTAGTGCATATTAATCGTTTATCGAGACGAGGTTTCCCATATCTCAGCGCAATTTGGTGCAAATAAAAATATATTAAATAGCGCCATGTCCATAATCCAGCTTTACCACAGAACAGCTATTCGTATAGTAGACCTTCATCAAACTAAACCGCTGGATGTTAGTTTCACATATAAATCGTGCTGTTTTGAAACAAACAAATTTAAAGTAACTATTTTTCTTTATTCAACGAAGCGACGAGACGAGCGGGATTCACCTGATGCTGATACACCTGCCTATAACAATGTGGCGCTGGTGAGGATGGTATACACAATACCGCATTGTGATCATCACTTTGATACATAAGATATTAAGTCTCATTACCCCACTA
The DNA here is from genome assembly GCA_029030555.1 of Ornithoptera alexandrae. Taxonomy (NCBI): domain Eukaryota; kingdom Metazoa; phylum Arthropoda; class Insecta; order Lepidoptera; family Papilionidae; genus Ornithoptera; species Ornithoptera alexandrae. The sequence goes on along the minus strand of JARDVY010000077.1, from coordinate 9,602,227 downwards.
AAACAGGCCGTGGATCTGGATCCAGGAGCCCAGTATCAAATAAGCTGTAAGAGTGGCTATGGCTTTCAAGTCATCATCAGAATATCTACTCCAGCAATTTCACTAGATACATTTCCTTTCATTGCAGAACGAAGTAATGTTAGCACACTACTGTTGGGCGGCGGGAATTAGTTGTGGTGGTACCCACCTAGAGAGTCTGCGGCAACAGAGACCTACCACTAATAAAAAAAAACACAAGGATCGCTGATGTAATATTAATTAGTCACTGTGTATTAATGTATTTAATAAACTGACAAGAATATAAAATTTTCTTTCTCAGCATCTGTGCAAGTCTATGGAAATAGTGAACGAGGAGTACGAGATAGTCCAGATGAGCTACCACCAGAACACGCTGCTGGTGTCGAGCGTGTACCGCACCATCGTCTGTGAGCGTCGGGACGCGCGCTGGCACGTCAGCCAGCTCGGCAAAAAGGAGAGGAAGAGGTCAGTAAAATTTCTTTTGTAAGCAAGCAAAGAAGTAAATAATTTTGATAGACACTTGTACCTAATGCGAGTAGACCTATTGGTGGTAGATATCTTTTGCCTGAAACCATCTAGGCAGGTATCACCATAGTTCCTATTTCTGCCAAACATTAGTGTGCATATATTACTGTGGTCCAATGAAAAGGGTTTTCTAGCTAGTGCAATCACTGGGGTATGAAACATTCTGTGTCTTAAGGCGACCAACGCAATGTGGGGCATTTATGGGCAGGCGTATCACTTACCATCAGGAGAACCACCCGCTCGTCTCGTCGCTTCGTAGAATAAAAAAAATTATTATATTTAAAACTAACATAATTGGTGTGTGTTGCTGTGGGTGTTCAGCCTGTGCAGATTAGGCGCGGTGTTCCAGTACTCGTACGCACGCGGCGGGCCAGCAGCTGCGTATTGCGCACGCGCCGGCCTGCGCCTATGGCGGGCGGACGCGCGCGGTAACGTGCTACACACGTTGCTCTTCAAGGTACCGTTGCTCTATTTACGAGCAGTCTACTAAAGCAGTTATTGGGTGATCTATGTTTCATACAGTTGGTCATTAGTGGGATGGCACAGGTTCATTACCAGGAAGACCACAAGTTCTTTCATATAACACTAAAGCCAATATAATAAGTGTGTGTGATATATGTATATTATATATACTATAAGGGGTAGCTGATGAAATTTGTACACTTCTGTACATTTGCTGCAGCGCTGGATGGTTTGGAGAAATGAAAATTTCGTTTTTCTTCTATTTCCACTGTGTTTATTTTCTTAGAGCGCTGGACTGCAAGTGACCGGTTTTCAAAATGGCGCTTAATTTATACAAAAAAATGTAAGATAATTCAAGCTTTGTTTGGTGACCAATCACAGAACTGCGATTTGACCAATCACGAATCATTAGCCTAATACCAAGCTACTGCGTTCCTTTACCATGAAGAGAGCCGCTCGGTCCTTTTGTATTTATTTGGAGGTAAAAATAGTGCTCGACGAGGTTGACAATTTACTATTATTTATAAACTGTCATACTATACATAGTTTGTTAGTTTATACACTGCACAGTTATTACTTATGAGCACTTTAATTCGTTACCTCGCCCAAAATTATTATTATTTGTGAAAATTTTCTAAGAACTACCAAAAACAACAATAATTAACAATTAAGTAACCACGGCAATCTTTGTATATGTATCCAATTTAAAGTTAAGTTCACAATGAGGTTGTAAAAGTTATTACATACAGTTATGATTGACCGGATGCAGGAGGCAGTTTCCAACCCGCTGACGGTGGTGGAGCTGCTGAACCCGGCGCAGCGCGAGGCGGCCAAGGAGCGAGAGCGCGAGCAGAACTTCGGCCCGCTGCACGTGTACCGCGAACACTTCCTCGTGACGCACGACGACCGCCTGCTCTACGTCCTGGACCCGCGCTCGCTCACCGCTGTTGCGGTGGTCGACGACCTGCGCAGGTTTTTATCCTTTATGACATCTATGCCGTACGTTGCTGCAGACTCGTGAAGTAAAAGTAGCTTAAGTAGAAGTTACTATCTCATTCAAGTATTACATTACTACATCAATTGTTTGCCTGTTTTTTACATGAAGAAAAGTCTTAAATTTTAAAATACAATTCTATGCGTCTACTGAAGAGTTACAAAGGTATATTATTAACTATAATATCCTTCAATCATTCTCCGGAATGATGTAATAGATATGCACAGGCAGGACAATCTTCGAACCTATAAAATATCAGGACTTTCAAGAAAAGAGCTTATCACTCACTACCTCAAAGATCGTCAACGAAGCCGTGACCACTCAGGCATTGCGACTATCTATAGCCATCAGTGATCACTTTCCATCACGTGAACTGTTCACTGGTTTGCTCACTTTATCTAAAAAACAATAATATCTTCTTCCTCCTGCGCTTTTTATAGCTATGTGGCGTCGGCACAGTATGTACTTCTCTACCATATCCCTCTATCAGCCGTTATATCTGAATTTACAGTCTTCTTACATATGTCATCTTTCACACCATCCATCCACACTGTCTTCGGTCTTCCTTTACCCTTGTAACAATGTACGTTCTGTCTCATTACTTTCTTCGTTATATGTCCTTCATTCCTCCGCACAATATGCCCGCACCACGCTAACCTCTTGCTTCTCAATTCCTCTGCCACCAGTGCAACTTTCACCCTTCCTCTAATATACTCCTTCTTAATTTTATCCATTCTCGTCACACCACACATCCATCTTACATTCCCATCTCGGCCACATGTAATCTCCTTTCATCCGAACCCTTGGTGGCCCAACACTCGGCTCCACATAGTACGACAGATCTAACGACCGACTTGTATGTTTGTTCCTTAAGTTTAAGGGGCATTCGTGGATCACAAGTCGTCCCAGTGACCTGTTGCTATGTCATCCAACCTATTTTTATTCGGCTTCTCACATCTCGATCAATATAGTGGTCGCATTGTATCAGTGAACCTAGGTACTTGAAATCGGAGCATGTTGGTAGGGATACACCATTTAAGACGATTGGAGAAAAGCTGGTGAGACCGCCAAAGTCACAGAACTAATGTTCAGTTTTGGTATATTTTGCCAGTTTTCCAACCTGCTCTGCACCTCGCGTTCATCTTCCAGGACAAGAATGATGTCGTCGGCAAAAAGCATACACCAGGGTGCTTCCTCCTGTATGTCTGACGTCAGTGCATCCATTACCAGGAGGAAGAGATACGGGCTTAATGTCGATCCTTGGTGTAGGCGCACGGAGACTCCGAAACTGTCGCTTTCGCCAGCAGTGGACCGTATGTGTCTACTGGCACGACAGTACATAGCACGAATAAGCTGCAGGTTTTTCCCAGACGCTCCTTTCACTTTCAGAGCCCTCCACAGAACCTATCGCGGAACCTTATCGTATGCCTTTTCGTGGTCCATGAACACCATGTGCAGGTTTTTATGCGCACGTCTGTATTTTTCGCACAGTTGGCAATGAGCAAAAATAGCGTCCGTGGTCCCCCGCCCAGGCATAAAACCAAATTGCTTCCGAGCTACCTCACTCTCCTCTCTCAGTCTTCCGGCTAAGATTCTTTCCCACACTTTCATACTATGCGACATGAGCTTTATTTCTCTATAGTTATTACAGAGCTGTTCATCACCCTTGTTTATAAAGATGGGTACCAGTGAACTGCTACACCACTCATCCGGGATCGCCTCTTGTAATAACTTGTTGAAGAATAAAGTCAGCCACAGCCATCCATCCAACTTTAACAACTTCCATACCTGGTATCCCATCCGACTCAATAGCTTTTCCATTCTTCATACCTTGCACTCATTTTCTTACTTCATCCATAGTAATCTTCATCACCATACCCATATTGGCCGGCACGCTCTCCAATACTTCGCTCCAGACATTCTTCTCGTTCATCAGTCTTCCAAAATATGCCTTCCATCGTCTGTTAATATCGTCATCATTCGTCAATACTTTTCCCTCATCGTCTTTTATACATTTTATATGATTTATATCCCTTGCACTCTTCTGTCTCTTTTGCTATCCGGAACAGTTGTTTTTGCCCTTGCGGGCTGACCAGAGAATGGTGCAGCTTTTCTTGTACCTTTGTCTTAGCAATTGGGATAGCTCTCTTTGCCCATCGCTTACGCTCCCTGTACACTTCTCTTTTCTTTCAAGGCCTTTTGCACTTCTTCACTCCACCACTAAGTTTCTCTATTGATTTTTCCTTTACCTTTCATCTCTTCTAGCACACCTTTTCCTATTCCTCTAATGCTCTCAGCCATTTTATTCTAACATTCATTTACTGTCACTCCAGTCAAATCTTTCATTTCTATCATCCTATCCACCACCTGCCTTCGAAATTCTTTTGCATATTCACGTTTATCTAACATATACCATTTAATCTTAGAAGCGGATTTTGGTCTCCTGTTTATCCGAATTTTAATTTTAGTTTATAGTATCAGGAGCTTGTGTTGGCTAACTAGAATTTCACCAGGTACAACTTTACAGTCTTTGGCTGAACCGATTCTAGTTCTTCTTAGGAGATTGTAATCGATTTGTGTTTTGCGGCTACCGCTTTTGTATGTGATCATGTGTTCATACTTTTTTTCAAAAAAGGTGTTCACAATGGCCAGGTCAAAAGCAACAGCCGCTTGGAGCACGGCTTCACCTTCACTATTTCTGGTTGCAAACCACCATCCTCCATGCACTTTCTCATATCCTGCACTCATTCTTCCCACATGTCCATACAATTCCTCATTTTTTGGAACATCCATCACTACGGAATCTAAGTTTTCCCAAAATTTCTCATTCAGTCTATTATCTCATCCAAGTTGAGGTGCATATGCACTTACTACATTAAGAATCAACTTTCCTTTTATTATTTTTACCACAATCATAGATTGATCATTCACTCTTTTAACATTCGCCACACAATTTTTCAGTTCACTATCTAGCACAGTCCCCACTCCATTCCTCTTACCATCGCTCCCATAGTAGTAAAATTTACACCCTTCTCCGATTTCTGGAGCTTTCAATCCCTTGCACTTCGTCCCTTGCAAACAAGCCACATTTATTCTTCTCTTACATAGATCTGCTAACTCTAAAAATAATCTAAAAAAAATTTTTTTTTCTTCAAGTCGTTTAAAGGGTGTAAGGGGTCCCGCACAACAACTCATGGGACTCAAGTCAACCTCACCTGCTCGCGGTGCCTCCTGCTAGTCAAACGAGGCTCTGGCTCCCGCCAACCCGCGTTAGGCCAGCGTGGTGGGAAATGGCCCAATTCCCTCCACATGAAGCCCTACAAACGTGGCGATCTTTGTTGGAGGCCTATGTCCAGCAGTGGACGTTTATCGGCTGATGTAGTAGAAGTAGTAGTAAGTCTCTTAAATATACAATATATATGTTAACGGGGTTTTATAAAGATATATTTATGCAACAGGATAATATCGGTGTCGGTGAACAAGGAGGAGATTTTCGTGCTGGAGGGGCCGCGCTCGCTGTTGCGGCTCGCGCATGCGCCCGAGCCCGCTGCCCTCGCGCGCGCACAAGGTAACGCGTGACGCGCGCACACGTCCGTACACACGCGCGCACACAAACAGAGCGCATATTAAACATAAATAGAATAATCTGCTGCAGTAAATTCTTTGTATATTCTACACATACTATTAGCTGAATCATTTGCAACGTACAAATGCTTTTACATTTATAAAGGTACTGCTGGATGAAAACCTGTCACACACACACACACACGCGCGCGCGCGCGCGCACACACACACACACACATGAACATTGACACACGCAACAGTCATTAATAAGTGTAGAGTTATTTTTTGTTTGCACTAACACAAGACGTGAGTTATAGAAACACGCATGTTATTTTTGCGCGCAAATATATGTATATGCGGCGTGACTAGTCAAATATTAGAAGATTTTTTTTTTTTATTTTATTTGTTTTAAAATGTTTTACATTATTCAGAATAAATTTCTTTGTTTAAAATGTCAAGAAAATGTGGAAAGTTTTGGAGGGAAAAACCTGAAGTTTCTTATCATACATTTGTTAGTCTGTGCTACATATTTTGTTAAATTTTTTACATCACACATTTAAGCATTAGATAAAAACAAATGATATAATTTAAACAAAAAAAATACGTTTGTTCGTTTAATAGATATTTTGATAGAAATATTATTTTACGAAGCGACTCGTTTTATATAATAATTTGTATATTGTGACATTTTCTAATGAAATTTTTGAACGTGATCTGCAACTTGACTCTTCTTGTGACAAAGGGCTCCCAGCAGTGGGAACATTAGTTAGGATGTTTAAAATACATTAACTATGATCTGCATTTTTTTTCTTACTTTTTTAAAAAAAACTAATAACTCAATACAGCATTTAAATTAAACTGACGATATCGTAATTCGTGTCTGGATTATGTACTTAGAATTTAGTTAAAGATCTATTAAGTTAAAAATCCATTGCTTCTATGTTAGAGTCAAGCTATCTAAGGATTAAGTTATCGAAGAATTAAAGATATCGAAGTTTTTGATATATTAAAATAACACAGATTCTTGCTAATGCCAGGTTATCTTCCGAAGGTTCTGCCCACTTAAAGAACTAGAACAGACTAAGCCATGCAACAAATTTGATTTAACATCTTTTATATAGCTTAGCTATTGTGATCTCTTATTTACAAATTATTTGCTGGTGCTTTATTTTTAATATAAAACTAATTGGTTGTACTTATTTTATCATAATCATCTAAGTAATGAACATATCCGTCCTCAATAAGTGATCAATAACTATCGGTGCGACCTTAAGAAGTATATTAATTCCTCAATAGAATTTTTGATGTATTTTTCAAAGAAGCGACGAAACAAGCTAGACGATCACTGGATGGTAAGTGATACCTATGTATACTGATACCTGCCGATAGCTATGTGGTGATAATTAGGAGGATATACACTGCACCACATTGTACTCCTTTTAGTGAGCGGCGGTATGAACCATTTTTTTCGTGGTGAAATCTGCATTGGATACCCTTCTGCTATCGGGGCAACAAAAGAGTTATGCAGGACTCTTACTGGCTAAAACCCCACGGTTTCTCACACATCGCATTTGGTCAGAACCACGGGAACGCTTTCGCACACAACCATGGTTTCCACACCAAGAGGCCCTGATAAGACCACATCTCAGGGTGGAGCTACCGCTCTCCACCCTCTATAAAAGTGTTACGCGGAAGTACCGGATGCACCACCTCGTGGTGTTTCATATAAGGTGACAGAATACCTCTGAATCCGCCACCATGGCCTCTGTTTTGGGGGTTGGAAGGCGTGCCTGCAGATTGAGATGTGGGTGTTTATTTCTCGCTGCCTCTCAGCAGCCTCTTTCTGCAGCATTGCCTCCTCACAGAAGGCCACCCCGGCGTCCCACGCCTCTCACTACTGACCATGGCTTTGATAAATCCAAAAGGTCACAGGTCATCCCCACAACAGCGACAAGGTCTTGGCGCTGGGCATCCCATGCCAAGCAATGCTCAAAGGTATGCTGCGCGGTATCCTCTTCGCATCCACAGTGATGGCGATACCTACCTATGCAGTCACAGGCGCCAGACCTACCACCATACTAACATGTATTTAATATCAACTACAATTATCCCTTATGTCCTCGTTACCTCGGTAATTTCACCAGGTACCCAGAGTAATATTTTCTATTTAAACATTGTAAAATGTAATACTATTTGTACTTATATATTTGATTTACTTCAAGTGCCATAGCTGTAAAAATGGTGCAAATGCGATTAAACTCGTTTGTAGACTTAATTTTTGTTATTTAATTAAATAGTTTTTAAAAGTAATACCAAACTAGGACCAATGGCCGATGAGATAACAAGTGACGTGATGTTTTAGAAAATTATAGTTTTTTTTTTATTCAAAGAAACATCGAGATAAGTAGAACGTTCACCTTACGTTAAATGCCCATAACCACGTAGCGCTAGTTAGGATGGTATGAACTGCGCCACATTGCGCTCGTCGCCTTCAGACTGATGAGATGTTGAGTCACGTTACCCCACTAATTACACTAACTACAACGCCTTTCATACCGGAACACTGTAACGTTTGCACATTACTGTTTGTCGGCTGCAATAGGCGCTGCGGTGGTACATTTTTTTATCGCAGTAGAAATCTTAAAAGATACCGGCTTCTCCGGGGAAGACAAGGTTATGTGGGGCTTCTACCCACTAAAACTCCTCGTTGATCTCTCTCTGCGCATTAGGGGAGGGGGACTCCGGGATCTCCTACGGAACGCACCGGTGCCCCCTGCACTCTGTCTAAAACACCCCACGGAAAGGTAGAGCCCTCCACAGCACCCACGCTGTGCCACGGCAAATACAATACCACCATGCATTCGCCGTCCTCCTAACATTCGCTTATTGAGCTCTGAGGGCCCCCACCCTCAAAGCTCACGAATTAGAGGACTCCTAGTCGCCTTGTACGGCAGGCAGGGAATACCTTAGTCTTATTCTTAATAGCCCGAGACCAGGGCTTAGAGCTGACTGCGGTAGTACCTACCTAGACGGTCTCCGGCAGCAGAGACCACCAGCACTATTTATATATATGTACGAATTTTGGTCAATCGTTACTTTACTTTGCAAATAACTATTATGTTGCTTTAAGTGGTATATATGTTTTTGTAAGTATAGAATCCTTTTTTTATTACTCTTTATTATATGAAAGAAAAAGTATTCCGTTTAACTCTCAACGATATTTTTCCAATATTTCATAATCGTACAAAAAAACCAATAGGTTATGTTACTGTACTTAAAAGGTAAAGTTAGGTTTATTGTAGTTTTACATAATGACATAATTATACTGTGTGTTAGGAGACCGCTTTCGAAAAGGAAGACAGATGATAGTACTGATGACAACTCTGATGATGAGACGGAAAAAAAATCGATCATGATTGAAAAAAATCATATTTTTAAAGCGTTTTATTAGTATTGTTTACGCTCCATCATGTTAGTACAGCAAAATAACACAATAGTTTCATAAAAAATATATTACTAAAAAAAAAAACCAGCAATGAAACACAAAATCAAAAACAGCTGATGCTCAGATCAAGGAACTCGTCATGTATTCGTATTTGGTTTCAATTTGAACCTTATCTCATAGCGACATGGAGCATTTAGATTGCGCGAAATATATGATCATTTTTTAATCAGGATCGTTTTTTTTCCGTCTCACCATCAAAGATGTCGTCAGTACTATCGTCTGTCTTCGTTTTCTGGAGCGGTCTCCTAACACACAGTATAGAACATAGAAAAGAAACTAGATCAATGCAGCTCAACATAGTATACATATAACATCAACATGTCGATAAATGTATTATATTTAAAATGTACACAAAATCGATTTTTTTATATAGATAAGCTTAGCGGTCGATTTTCTTAAATTATCTTACATTCCAAAACATCAGTATTTAATTTGGTTCAAATGATAATAACTTTCTAATGTTAGTTATAGATTTAATGATCACAGTTAAAATATACTTAAATTTGAGTATAATGTAATTTTGATTAAGCAGTTATTTTGTTTGTTTTGTTTTTTTTTATTAACATTTTATTTTGTCTGTTGCAGTATCACCTGTATGTACCTAAAAAGTTTTTGACTTAATTATTCATCTTAGGTTATATTTCATTAAATGTCGGATTATAATTGAAATTAATTATGAGAATTATGTAAATATATATTCAATAAATAATTCGTCTAAAACTTAATTTGATATTGTTAAAATATTTATATATTATAGAGACCGCACGGGGTGTCCTTTGTCCCCAGTCGGTGTGATGTCAGCACGGCCATTGTACTTATATATGAATATACCTTTTGTTCAGTAAAGTTTTTGTGTTTTTTTTTCGTTTCACCACATACATGGCGACTATGCCACCAGCGTCTGCCGAACGCGTCGCGCGCCCCGCTTACTGTATTTGTGTATATGAGCAATGGCTCTGTTGAATTTTTTAACACTTGTCACAGAAGATAATTTATAACATATTTATGTTTTTGTTGTTTTATAAATATATGTTATCGACAATAATGTAGTCTTTAAGTATTTTTATAATTTTGACAATTTTTTCTGTATTTCTTTAAAGTTAAGGAAATGTTCTCAAATAGCATGAGTATACTAAAAAAAAGTTGTGATTATTATTTGATAGTAAATAACTTAAAAAAGTTTTATATTAATATTTCTATTTAAATGGGAAATATAAAATCTATAATTATTAAAGAATATTCTGGGTTATATTTATTATTGTTTTGACGAATTGTAAAACAAACGCCTACTTTATTAATATCTATATATATATATATATATGCTATTATATGGTATTGCTAATGTTTTATCACAGGCGCTGTATCAATTAATGTTATTTATAAAAATATTACTTTTACAGGAACATTAAACATGTTGTTTATGTAAATTTTTATATGCTTGATAACTTTTTATTCCTTCTTTACATTAATTTTCACTTAAGAAGCTTTGAACTCGAAATCATTTGTCGCATATGAGCTAATATGGTATTCGCTCATAATACAATTGTTAAATTACAGATGAGGCGGCCAACCTGATGACGAAGTCCCTCACGTCCTCCATTCAACAGGCGGTGAGCACGGTGCGAGAACTTACACACCTCGAGCACACGGTGCCTTATATCACCAGCGTACTCGAGCAGCCTATATCCATGTTCACTGGGAACGAGACCATAGAGACGGTCGCCGTTGCCAAAGCGGAAGAGTGCTTCGAGCTTCCGCCCATAAGGCACCTGCCCGAGGATATTTCGGACAATGTACTTGAGTCGATTATAAACGAGTTCAAAGATGTGTCGAGCGAAGCCGAGGAGGCGAGGAAAGCGAGATCTGACGAGCTGCAGAAGAAGCTGAAGCTGTACAACAGTATCATGGAGAAAAAGTGTGACGAAGAACTGATACATAGCAGCAGAAGGAGCCGCGGGCGGAGCGGTGGGTCGGGAGGCTGCACCCCGCGTCACAGCACGCCGTCACGGAGCGGGGGCGCCGGCGCGGTCAGCTACACCAGCCCGTGCTTAATTAGCGTCAGCGCGAACAGGTCAGTCAACTAGAGTTGGTAGTTGCTATCAGGCTACAACTTTCAATGGTAAATCAGAACAATACCAGTAGCAATAATTTGTTCACTTCATTCATATAAATTGGTGACTCCATACACACCTTATAATAAATCCTAATTCACGTGCAGGTTTTCTCGCGATGTTCTCCTTCACCGTTTGTATTCCGCTGTCGTTACTAAAGTTCACAAATGTACACAACTTAAATGTTAGTCACCGGTACATGCCGAGATTCGAACCCGCGTTCTTCGGAATAAGGGCCGCATACTCTAACCATTACGTCAGCTAGTTACGAGGGCGATGGGGTGACTATGGCCCCATCACCCTCATATTGATTGTAGGCCTGTGCCCCAACAGTGGGTAAACTGCCTGTTATAGTAAGGTATTCATAAAAATTTATAGCAAAGTTAAGAGGAAATACTGATGGACTATTTTGTTTATTTATTATTTTTAAATTTTTTGTTATTACTCTTAAAATTAGGTAATAAGAGTGTTTATCCCACAATTTGTTGAGTATCAAGAATCGGTAGATTTTATTGCATTTAACATAGTCTTTCCATTTAATTTTCCATATCTTTATTATTTGGTTTTTTACAATATTTTAATGGTAATGATTAGTTGTGTCAACTTCAGATGGCGTTATTATTAATTAACTAGTTTATAATAAGTGCCGCCAGATGTCACTGCGCCGTTATAGTCAAAGCCCTCATCGCGGTTTCGCGGTGCTCCCGCGCGCAATGAGGAGCGCGCCTGCGCGCCGGGTACCGCAAGACCTTACTTCATAGGATCATTTCTATAGTAAGCTCTTCACGAGACTTTCACACTATGTGAGATCTATCCAGCCGCGATGAGGAGACGTGGCGCGGTGCCCTGAGCGTGAGGCGGGCGGCGGTGCTTCACCGCCAGCCCTCGATGAACGTTCGCTCCCCTGTTCGAACGGGGGAGGGTGGGGTGCTGTCGCTGTCTGAGTGGCATTTTTAAACATTATATTAAAACTATTTCTTCGGCGGCAGCTATCCATAGGTTCCCGTATTCCTCCAACACTGGAGTACATCCTGCGTGTTTGTTTACCCGTCTCATATAAAAAATAAGCTTCAATATTCCTTCTATTTTAGGGGGTGGAGGGCACTTCTCCCAAAAGGAAAGTCAAATGTATTTATTTAACGCACGGGCCATACGCGAGTGCGTTAATTAAAATAATGTTAATGTTTTATTACAGTTTATTATAATTTCGTTGACATCGTTTACATGCTTTCATTGATAATAAATACACATCAGGTATATCTAGATGTAGGTTTTAGAAATTTCTCGTAAAAATCATTTGAATATTCTTACGACTCCAGTCCGGAGCGAACTGGTCAACACGGCGAATAGATGTCCCGCCGTCGCTGCTGATTGAATGGCACAGTCGTTACATTTTCCATCTCGGGACAGAAACTAAACTTGTCACAAAGAAACCAACTAACATCAGATACAAACAATCGTTTATTTATTAAAAATGCATTATTTGAGTACACAATAAATATTTTATTACAGTATAGTATGTTTACTGTATGCCAGTCACTGTATACTTACTCGTAGAACGACAAATTCATACAGACAGTGATTCAAACAGCAACGATGCAATATTTGGTTGCGCTCAGTACCAAACGCATAGAGAAGCCATCTCCGGATGCATTAATATGACAATGGATACTGAAATTTTTCATTTAATAGACAATATTGTTAATTTCATAAACATTTTTTAGGTGACTCGACACAAGCAGTATATTTATTCAATTATTATATCACAATTATAATTATGGATATACAATCTAAAGTTTTCACTGTTTAGTATAATTCCGTGGGAGGATCGCATTCCTTAAATAATTTTCAACTCTAGGGCAAGGGCAACCGCTTCTTCTTGTGACTAGATCCTTAATCACCAAGCCGTCAAGCTCGGCGAGTATCGCCAATTACAGATGTCTCTGAAGTGGTGATAGCACAGTTTGTGTTTAGGTCATATGACTCAGAGACCCAGTGTTCAAGCCAGTGTTCCAGCTCAAACGAGCTTCAGGTGAAGTCTTCAAGTGAAATAACGATTATTCATGGACGAGTTAACAAATAAATCGCATTGAAAACAAGTTTAATGGATGTATGTAAGTAGTTTGTGTGGTTGATTAAATGCATCAGATCTCAGTGCATGAAGCCCGCTATAGAATACATCTAAAATTATTTACTCTAACACTTACTCTATACAAAACTCGAGAACACCAACTCGCGCACGCAATGAATTCAAATATAATAGCATTATTGTAAATGGCTGCCCAAGAGACAGGCACTTTCTGATTTGGGAGTTTCTGGAAATTATATTTGTATGCAACATTCTTTTTTTTTTCGTTTTATTTTCATTATCATTTATTTTATGACTTTTGTAAAGAGTTCTTATTGTATTGATAATTAAATTGTGTTGAATATTTAAAAATTAAAATTACCTACGTAATCGTTTGTTTTTATATCGACTATTATTTTGTTTCTAATTCATTAAGAAAAAATGTTAAAAATGACCCATTCTGCGCCTGCGCATTCAGATTACTTAAAACGTACGTTAGTTACTAGATGTCACTGCGCAGTTACAGTTAAAGTCCACATCGCGGTATCCCGATGCTCCCGCGCGCAATGAGGAGCGCACCTGCGCGCCGGGTACCGCAAGACCTTACTTCATAGGATCATTTCTATAGTAAGCTCTTCACGAGACTTTCACACTATGTGAGATCTATCCAGCCGCGATGAGGAGACGTGGCGCGGTGCCCTGAGCGTGAGGCGGGCGGCGGTGCTTCACCGCCAGCCCTCGATGATCGTTCACTCCCCTGTTCGAACGGGGGAGGGTGGGGTGCTGTCGCTGTCTGAGTGGCAATTTTAATAGAATTTATACTATTTTCTGCAAATAGTGGGAATGGATGCTTTGTTCAGTCAAAGTCAAATGCGGTATATTTTTTTTTACATTTAAGGGACAAGTAAAACTATCATTCCCCTATAACGACGCGCGCTAGTAGGATGTCATACACAGCGCCTCATTGCGCTTGTGGCCTGAAACATAAGATTTTCAATTTCGTTACCCGAGTAACTACGCTAGCTGCGGCGCCCTTCAAAGCGAAACATAATAATGTTTATCGGCTGCAATAGGCGCTGTGGTGGTACCTACCTAGATGGTGTCTGGCAACCACTAGTAAATGAAAAAGTGGGATTATATTAATGAAAAAAACTATCATTGTATTCTTGTAAGATGTTGTTTAATATTAATTTATTCTATAACCGTTAAACGAGGCTAGTTTAAAAGTCTAGTATTTTTTCCATACTGATCGTCCACGACGCGGGCGAACAATAACGGAGCTAATAAATAGTAATTGTAAAATCGATTTTTAATGAAGAAGAATTTATTTTTTAAAACTACATAAACTCTTCACTATCATGATCATCATCAGCCGTTCCCAATCCACTGCTGGATTTAGGCCTTCCACAGTGCCTTCCACCAGATACGATCCTGAGCTTTTCGCATTCACCCACTTCCTACAGGTCTTATGATCTCGTCGAGTCATCTGAAGGGAAGGCGTCCCACACACCTGCGTCCTGTACGCGGCCTCCACTCCAAGACCCCCACGGGCCGTCATCGCCACTTCAGCTCGCAGATTTTGAGAGCTACGTTCACAACTTTAGTTCTCCGTCGAATTTTTTTGTTCCGGATTTTGTCCCTTAGAGAAACGCCAAGCATAGCTGTCTCCATCGCTCACTGTGCTACTTTGAATCGGTGGTCGAGTCCGATGGTCAGGTGCTATGTCTCAGACCTTCGTCTTCAGACATTGGGGAATTTAAAGGGTGAGGTTTTAACGGAATTCCTAAACACCTAAAAAAATCCCCAAGGTTTAAAAAATAAACCCTAAAAAAAATTAGAATTAAAAAACTTCTCTTTTTTTTAATTATTTAAAGGAACGACAAGACGAATAGGCATTCACCTGATGGTAAGTTATACACCTGGCCAGTTAAGATGATGTACTATTGTACTTACTACTGTACTACTAATACTACTGTACTTTACTATTGTAATACGTTGCGATCGTCGCCTTGCCGCATATGTTGTTAAATCTCGTCACTTCAACAATTTCTGTCTATAGCGTCCTTCAAACCGGAATACTATTGTGTGTCAGCAGAAATAAGGGCTACTAAAAATTTTACACTATATCTCTTTACGTTTCAGTAATGAACAACAAAATGACGATCTACTCGAAAAGCAGATAGAGGAGAAGGAGAAGATTCTCGCGAAGATGCTTAACCTGGAATCTCTGAGTATAAAGAGCAATAAAGTGAAGAGCGAGCCGGCTAAAGAAATAGAAGTGAACTACAAGTCTTACGTCGAGGAGAAGCCGCGCGAAGCGAAGCGGCCCCCGCGGAAACCGGAAACGGTCGATACCAAAATAGAACCCAACGTTTTGGACTTGGTGCCTAAGGTGGTGCAGCTGCCCAACAACTGGAATTTGGAGAACATTGAGCTGAGGCTGGACATGAAGAACGGTGTCAATGTTATGAGCCTGATCTCGCCTGACGACCACCTCGACAGCGAGTGGGAGGTCATCTGATCTATGCACCAACATTTATCCACCAATAATACTCTCGACTTCGATATCACATGACGATAAATGATAAGGAGGCTGCGTATGAGCGATATTTAATGTTTTAAGTCATCAGAACATTTTTAGAAGATTTTTCGGTTTTTTTTATTAGACGATATTTTTTTTTATATTAAGTCCTTACATATGGAATTAGCGTTTTGTACGGAAGGAATATAAAGTCTTTTTTGGAAAATATATTTAATTAATCAAAGTAGGCACCGTTGTTATCCACTTTATGCACTTTTGCCATCTCGTAGGTAGTTCATTGGTCCCTTTACTATAAAAACCATTGGGGCGAGAATCAATAAACCCTTTGAATGCGGTTTGGACTGCCGCAACGGAGTTCAAGTTTTTTCTTTGGAAGAAGTTGTCCAAATTCCGCAAAAAATGGTAATCTGTTGTTGCAAGGTCCGGGGAGTACGGTGGATATCGCAGATATACCGATTGTAGCTCATCTAACTTAGTGGTTGTTTGTTGTGCAATGTGTGGTGGTGGTGTTACGTTGTCGTGAAGCTTCAGTAGCCTAGAGCGATTGACCGACCTCGGTTGTTTAGCAGCTAGTTCTTCCTTCATGGTCTGCGGTTGCTGACAATAGATATCTGCCGTAGTCGTTTGGCCAGATTTTAGAAAGCTGCAGTGAACGACACCGGCGCTAGTCCACCAAACACTCACATGTAACTTTTTCTGAGTAAATTTTCGTTTAGGGCAGGATTTGGCTGGGTCTCCAGGGTCAGCCATTGCGACGAGCGCTTCCGATTATCGTACAGTATCCACTTTTCATCACAAGTAATGAGTCGATTTAAAATCCCTTCATCATTGTGTCGGATGAGCAAAGTAACGCAGCAGCAGCAGTCGGCGCGTGTTCGCAAGTTCGATTCACTCAATTCATGAGGTACCCATCGTTCAAGTTTTTTTACTTTCCCGATTTGCTTCAAGTGGATTAATACAGTTGTGTCACTTACCCCGAAGCTTGCAGCTATCTCTGAAGTGCTTTGTGATGGATCCGCTTCCACAATAGCCTTTAATTCCTCATTTTCCACTTTGGTCTCCGGCCGTCCACGGGATTGGTTCTGAAGGTCAAAATTTCCCGAACGAAAACGTTGTAACCAAAAACGTACCGTGCTTTCTTTTGGGACACCAGCGCCGTACACATCATTAATCCTTCGAGCTGTTCCTGCAGCACTGGCACTGGTGCCACGATAGAACTCGTACTCGTAAATGTACCGATATTTCACGTTTTCCATTGTGCGGTAATAAGCGACGCTAAACAAAAAAATAACGAGGAAAAAACAAATGAATGACTGTTTTCAAAACTCAAATGTAGCAGCTAAATGAATTTATAAATTTGAATTTGGAATTCTTAACCAAAGCGGAGATATTTCAGATCAAAGTGGTCAGTGCGACAAAACGCTGATTTCATATGCAAGGACCTAATAGTAAATCGAAACAAACATTAATCACCATCATCATCGTTATCAACGTCATCATCATCACCACAACCTATCCGCCCCTAATCGTTTTTAGACAGTCTTATGCTTGCGTCTGGCGATACCCTACGACCTTCGCCAGCTCGTTCACGTTCATTCGTGTCATATCGTTCGTGCGCGTCGAATCTCAATGTCCACTCAAATAACGCCAAGCTTTTGTCCAGTTAAATGTCACCGTATGCCTGAGGACTTGATAATCATAGATTATAGTTAACATAGAATAATAATAATTATATTTTTTTTATGCACAGCAGCTTTAAATATTTCGAATATGTAACTTCGACAACTTTGGAGGCTTGCGGACGAGTTGTCGCGGCGACAGCTCCTACGATACATCTGTATATGTTAAAAGTCGTCTGTCCGTTTGTCATATATATATATGATAGATGACTCTGTTCCCCGCCCGCTTTCCTGACCATAACACCCCCGCAGCTTCCTTTGGGGAAAGAATTTGGTAAAATCCATTCTTAGCTCACCTCTAAACGGCAGAAGCTGAGAAAAAGATAAGAAAGAAAGAAGATGAGACAGAGAGAGAAAGAATGTAATAAACAAATAAGAAATATATATAATAGAAATGAAAGCCCAGGCCCACAAATGCCCGAGGGAACGCTGAAAAAAAAGGCAGAAGCAATATCTGTACCATTTTTTAAGTGTTCACATCTAAAAGTTTCGGTGATCTCGTGATGAGGCTATGAATATCTGGATGTTTCCTATATATATATATTACATATAGATTTGTTTTTTTTTTTTTGTAATATTTTTAAGACGCAAAGGTGTTAACTCCGATACACTGCAAAAAGTTAAAATAAATATTTGTAATTATTTATTATATTTGTACGAAAATTATTAAAAATATATGTATTTATCTCATAATTAAAATGTTCTTATTAAATAATAACCAAAGTTGAACCGGAAACGGATAATATATCTTAGCTGTATTTTCGTGATTGTTTACGCGCAAGAAAATTGTTGGAATAATAGACTATTTTATTTTAATTGCAATAATTAAAATTTTGTGTTAAATAGTAACATGTATCAGTTTATTCAGTATTATACTTTTTTTATTTTGTTTTTTTTTTTTTTTATCTGTATAATTACAATGGCTTTGGAAGAAGTTACTTTAACACTTGTAATTGGATTAATATCGTATAATCATTGTACAATATTGTCAATGCGGGCACTAGAACACTATACAGATAACATGCACAGTTTTCATGTGCCCGTGTAGTGCTAGCTGAAAACCAATTATTCATCATCAGTTTATATATATATAACGTATTTTTCGAGTGATGATGATGTTGGTGTTTTACAGCTTCATAGAACTTTGGACCCACGGATCTGGAATCGACGAACTAACACAAAATCCATGATGGTTAACACTTTTGTAACACGCGAAAAATGCCTTCATTATCATCAGCTGATAGACGTCCACTGCTGGACACAGGCCTCCTACAAAGATCACCATATCGATCAGTCACGCTTTAAAAAAAAAGAAAGTAGATAGAAAAATGCTTTATCTATCTATTTATTTATTAAGTAATAGTAAAGTGTAAATCGAAGCTTTTAAGCGTTAACTCAAATGTTTATATATAGAAGCTAATTATATTTGAATTGTGACCATGAATGAACAGTCATTTATTTATAACATACAATAATTAAAAAACTAGGGCTCCGATGGGCACTCCCTCGATATTGTGTCCGTAATCTTAGAGTATGTACACTATACATACAGGCAGCCTTATCGAATTGAACACGGCTATTACTTCGCTTTCTGTTTATAAAAGTCAGGAACGTTTTAATTATTAAACTGACGCCATTTGATTCATCAAATATGATATTTTTTTTTAATATTATCCTTTAATAAATACTTAAAATGATACCCTTTTTACTCTTTACCCCCCTTGTTTACTCACTTCACCGTTACAAATGTCACATGTTACAAAAATTTAGTACTACAGGGTGGCGCAAAAGTAATCCTCCTATCAGAAAATGCTATAAATTTTGCGATGGGCTCAAATGACAATCAACTGTGGCGGTGGCCATTTACATGACATCACATTCTCGACTTGATGTAAAAAAATTAAAAGACCAAATAAAAATAATCCACAAGAAGAATCAGAGTTTTTAATTTTTTTTTTAAATTACAGCCAAAAAACATCGGAGGGTTATTTTTGCGCTACCTTGTACTAGATCTACGAATAAAATCGAAATCGTAAATCATTTTACGCACGATTGTAAATAAATATGTCGTGGATAAATTTCATTTGTGTTAAAGTACGGAGGTTAAGCAATGAATCTAAATGTTTGCTTTTTTTTTGCTCTATTAGAAAATGTAGATCTTCGTGATGTCATCACCAGCCGATAGACGTGCACTGCTGGACATAACCCTGCCCAAAAAATTTCTATATAAGCCTTCGTTGCCGCCGAGCTAGAGGCCGATGTTTGTAATATTTCGAATTTTGGCTATTTCCCATCACGCTGGCCCAATGCGGGTAGGTGGAAGCTAAAGCCTTGTTAGTTGATTAGCAGGGGGAACTTCGAGCTGGTGAGATCGGCTCGTGTCCCGTGAGTTGTACGGAGGAGCCCTTACACCCTTTACAGGTCTTCGTGATAAATGATAATGAAATAAAAGATCTACGATTCACTAATACACGAATACTCGTATTCAATTTGTTTGCTTACACCCTCCTATATGATACCGACTTGTTTTGTATCGCCTGTAACAATCGATAAATATTTATATAGCTAAATATTGACAGAGATAATTTTGTGATATAGATATTATTAATAATATATATAAAATTATTATATATGCAGCATTAAATTAATATATACAAGTGTTTTTCATTTTATCCTCCGCCTATTCTTCAGAGTTCGCTAGAATTATTTATTGATGATTTTTTATTTCAATGCTATATTATTAAATGTTTCTTGTTTTTTTTTATTCTACAAATCTACGAGAAAAATCGCCGATGGTAAGTGATACGCCTGCCCATAACGTGGCGCTAGTTGTGAGTTTTGAAACGTTTCTTTACCATAGTGATTTCACTAAACACAGCGCCCTTCAAACCGTAAAACAGTAATGTTTATTTGATGATTATTGATTATTAATTATTTCCTGTTATATATCGCAGTCTACGTCATGGACCATTTAATTGAAATGTTGTTTCACGGAATAAGTAATATATTCTAGAAAAGTATAAAATTTCCCATAAATAAAAATGAAACACCCAGATGCGTACATACAAACTTTATTTGGATAACACAGTACGGAAGCCGCACGCCGCCCCCACCGACCACTCAAATAAATAAACTAAACAAAAACTAACAGAGGCCGCCGCGCGCGCAGCCCCTTTGTCTTTTACAAAAATATCTTTTTTTCATTAAAAAAAAAATAAACAAAACCAAAAAATATTCAGATCTTAATACTTATTAACAAATGAACGGTTATCGCAGCAAACACGAGTGTTGCCATCTTTTACAAAATTTTTAGAAAATATAACACAGATGTAATGTTTTGGACAAAATTTACAATTCGTGAATCAGACTTGATTTTTTTTTGTTGTAATCATATAAAAGGTCATAGAAAGATATAGATGTAATAGTACAGGAGCTCAGTTTAAATTAAAAGAAATGTGATAAATGTAAATATTAGGAGACGATTTTTTTTATTTAGCACTTCGATGTGCTTACACAAAAATCATTTAGCGATCAGAAGGCAATTGCGTTCTTGTTAAGCTTAAGAATAGTTACACGCGGGACCCTAAGGAGATCGTTTTATTATACTTGCAAAGTTACCTAAGGACGCTAGCGTTAAGTACCCTACATGATTCACACATGGTCAGATCTTGAACAAACTCGGTGAAATCGACAAAAATCCTAATAAAAGTACACTAAGAGAATAAGCTAGGAAATTAAGCTAAGAACTGGCCAAACGTTTGTGCTCCGCAGCTTCATACATTCGGCGGAACGAATACCAATATTTTTATATATATATTATACACGTAAAATACGTAAACAAGCGGTTTGCTTCCGTCACACGTCCAAGCGCAAACAATTCACTAACACAAAACTCCCCGCGCGACCCTTGCAACGGTCGCCCGAGCCTCGCCGCCAACACACCCTCAACAAACAACAAAGCCAATACGTAACAAGTTAAATATCACAACACGTCAGCGCGAACAAAGCCGTATACCCGCCACAACAGAGCTGCTTCATATTCCATCTAGGACACGAGTGCAGTAACAACGGACCGCATAATACTGCGAGTTTCATTTAATTTTCCACAACCCCTGCCGCAATCAGTCTTGCAGAAGGACCGAATGTCGCCAACCACGTCGTATAAACGTTTAAATCATAATAGAGCCTCGCAACATCCATTTTTCCGATTCAGCTTATAATTCGTTTCAAGACAAATGTTTTAATGACTAATCTAGATTTAGTCTTTTACAAAACATTTCCATTTGAAATACAAAACAAAATTTCATCTTCTCTCTCATCAAAATTTGGTTAGAAAATAATAGCTCACTTCATTATAACTTAAAGCTTCCGTTTGTCCTTATCAACGGCTAACATAAAATAAAAAGAATACTATTCGAGAGTAATACTAACGTGAAAATGTTTACTTATAAGTTATCACATAACTTGTTTGCACACAAACGGGCCTGCACAATCAAATGTTTGGAATTCCCGTGTAATCTTACTTTTTGGAGCAACGGAGCCTAGACTAAGCCGGGGCATTTTAAGGCTTAGTATCGGTGCGGTAATATATATATATATATATATATATATATATATATAGTCGAGTATTCTGCTAAAATATACATATTAATTAAAAATGTCATGTATTATTGGCTCCGTGACCCGCTTGCCTTTGCCTTGAAATTTATAAATTATAATTGATGTCTATTGATGTGAATGAATTCTAAATTTTACGGTACGCAATTTCAACATTTAATTTGTTACTGTAACTGTAAACTATTTTCATTTTTTTTATGTGTACACTATTATAATGAAGTCCATGTTCAGTAAATTCCGACCTCGTGCTCTTACAACACTTACACAATTTACATACCTAACTAAAACTCCATAACTAGTTAAGCTCGTACATTAAACTGTTTTATTACTCCTCGGTTATAAGCTAATTGGTGTTTCAAAAGTTTTTTTTTTTTTCATTATTTTATTGTTCTTTAATATATTTACCTAAGTTGGTTCGGTAAAGCCAAATGGAGCATTATTTACTTTATACAAGTTTCTATTCATAGTTAAAATTATTCAGCTTCTTAATAAGTTATTTATGAAGCAAAAGCAATTATTTATAAATATCGCAAACCTACCGGATGCAGCAATTCGCGATTAATTTCAGTCGAATTTGACAAAAGTCTCGTTACATTTCAGTCTTAATTCCAAATGATCCATTATCAGGTAGTTCTCACTTTTACGCACACCACATCTAACTAAATAATTTCTAGCATAAATATTATCAAATACCATAAAGTTAACGATTTTTTTTTTATAATGATAATAGCAAACGAGCGACTTGAGTGATGGTAGGTGACCACCGTCGTACCTGGACAGCCGAATACCAGGAAAGTCGCAGTTGCTTTGCCAATCTTTGAAAAAAAAAAAAAGAAATGACCGTTTTCTTTGCATAATTAAATTACATTAATAATATATAAATCAATAAAACAAACTTCCACACAGAAAATATTGATGACATTGGTTTAGATATTAAAAGTTTTAGCAGAACGAATTTATTCCTTCATACAAATGCACGAGTCGGTGGTCATCTCGTGGTGACGACTAAATTGAAAAAAAAATACTGTCATCCTCATTACATACTGAATTTAAGATGCGTAGTAATTATTTTCAAAAAAAAAAAAGAAAAAGACAAACTCTTCACAAATTACACATCATACTCTTTCATCCTTCTCGCTGTCACATAATTATTCCCCAACACGACGCGTCTTCTCGGGCACGCCGCGTGTCAGAGCATCTTTGGACGGAGACCGACGGCACTTTTACCAACAACATTATGCTTCAATGGGTGTCTCCTGCGCAGGCAGACATGAATACTATAGAAGCACGTATGCAAAGCTCAGCACAAAGTGCGCGTGGCGCTGAGTGCGCGTGCGCGTGTTGTTATTTAGTTCATTACAATATGGTGATGCGCTGGTCGTGGCATTCACTGTTATCGAATGCCGAGATATTTTTTTTTTTTATGAGTTCAGTCCACTAATGAACAAGATGGAAAGTGAACTTCCGCTGGTGAGACCATAACAAAATATAAATTTTCTTATCTGCTGTTTTCACATGCCAACACCATGTATTAATAAATAAAATCCCGTTTTCGTAGCACATCGCCACACGCACATATGTCCTGAGCTGTCCATAATGGTGTGATTGCTGGTTATTTAGATTTTAGATTAATTTAAATATTTTTATATCTTAGTCATAAATACTAGGTCCGATTTTAATGCTGGATGTCCAGCAATTATCAAAAGCGTGCGCCCTTGTCCGTTTGTATAGAAAAAACAATATTTGGTACACTTCATATGTTTCAGTGCGTTTTAAGAGTTTCCTAGGCTATAAAACTTTAGGCAAGCTTCACTTATATCAAAGTACCCATTTCATGGCACAACACTTTCATGAGCTTTCAAAGTTTCCCAGTGAGCTGATATTATTGCTACATATGAAAACGTAATGTCAACTTAACTACAATAACTCGATAAAACCAACAACGGCCAGATCTAATTATGCCCAAATAAATTACTACCTTCCTGCCCTACTAAGAAAAAATATCACATACCCTCAGTCCGTTACTGGTAACACCGAACCATAGACTACAAGCGAGGTCGGCACTATAAACTATCGACTAGATCAAGCGAGGTTGGTTCGCGGGGACATCACTATGTAGTGATGCTCTATGGGCGCTGGGGGCACTATGGGTGACATTGGCATGTAGTCACTCTCCACCACCGCGTCTTTTAATCTTATCTTACTGAGTTGGTCCCTTCCTCGGATTATGAGCTCCACTATCTCCTGCGGCAGAGCCAATGCGGCTAGAGCGTCGTCGTTAATCTTCAGTGATATGTCTCCGTCGAATTCGTCGTTTCCCTCCAGGCATTCAACGGACTTGGAGCATCTGTTCGCGGTGACGTGCTGAGTCTCGTCGAGGAATTCGCAGCTCTTCGTCTCCCCCTTAGCGAGACCTCCGGAGGTTATTTTCAAGTTCTTCATTTTCCTGCTAACTTTGAAGCTTTTGAAAATGTCCCGTGGCGGTGGGAAATCAAACTTCTTTTTCTTTGTTTCGACGTCTTTGATTTCCTTGGCGTTCTCCGACTTGGGCGAGCTCGCTATGCGGGAGTCGCTTTTCAATCTTTTCCTGTAATCGGAGTTGTTAATGTAAATGTACATTTTAATGTATTAGCACTATTATATTTTTACTTAATGACACATGATTGTTATTGTGATACCGTATTTAAAGTTTTTTAAAATGTTTAGCGTAAATATCTATTTTTAATTTAAATACCACATTGTGAGTAATGCATGCATTTGTCTTGTCGTACCGATACGATAAAAGAGACTAATTTACCTGAACACGCTGAATGGCTGGCGCGCCTTGGGCAGTGTTCTAGCGTGACAGCAGCGGGGCAGCGAACCCAGTGAACTGTGCCGCGTTACTGCAGCGCCACACCCGCCCGCGCCGCACCCGCCGCCCGCGCACACCGCACCCGCGGACCACGGCGAGCCGGCCTTTAGCGTGCTGGAAGTGGAAAAGTATCTGAAATTAGTTGTTCCTATTAACAAACGCAAAGCTGACAGCAAATTGTTGCATTAGTGTTAGCGACGTATCAGTGTTGTTGACATACGTTCGCGTGACGTCAGCTCATCTAGATAAACTCGCGTAGGCTATGTACTGCTTCTCACCTGGCGTGGTGACGCGGCGGCAGGGGCGGGGGCGGGCAGCGCTTGCCGCGACGAACGGTAGCGTAAATGCAGTCCGCCACCGACTCGTACGTCGGTTCCTCCAGCTCGAGAGCACGGCGCGACTTGTGCCCATTCCCCGCGCCGCCGCCCACGCCGTGCGCCTGCGCCTGCTGCGCTGCTGGATCCGTGTCGGCGGGGAGCAGCGGCTCCTCCGAGATTTCTTCGTACACGCCGGACGACACCGAGGCAAGCGAGCGACGGTCTGAACTACTACCAACGGAACCAGTTAAATCAGTTACCTTACATATTATATACTCTTATAATATTTTATTTGTGGGTCATTCGAAGACTACGATTCTCAAACGGCAATCGTTTACACAGTGTACTAAGAACCTACAACTAAACGAATACCTAAAACATTTAACTAGAACAGAGTTGCAATCTCCAAAAAAAAGTGATGATATTTTTAAATATACTGAATTCAGTATAGGTAATAAATATTTGTCCAGGTCTGTTGGCACTCACGTGTCCGCGCAGTCCGCGTAGGGCGCGAGGTGCAGCAGCGCACGCGCACGCAACGCGAGCGGCCCGCCGGGGATGTGCCGCGCCTCCTGCGACCAAACCACTCAATTTACTTACTGGTAATTTTATTTTTCAGAAGGTTACTGCTCTTAGTCTACCCATGACTTGCAGCTGCTGATGAGTTGTGTCAGTCGATTAAACGACTAACAGCTCTATATTTCTTCAGGGCACCTATCAGATTATGTTGTGCCATTAAGCAATACTTTTGTATATTAAAGGCGTTGGTGAAAGCCCAAGTTCAGTTGTGAGTAAACACAGATTGGTGAAGTACTCATTGCACACGAGGTTTTTAATTTTTTTTATCAACAGCCAATTTACGTCCCCGCTGTTGAGGTACAGGCTCAAAATGAGGGCGATGGGCCATAGTCATCACGCGGGCCCAATGCGGATTGATGACTTCACACACACCTTAGAATATATTCTAATCCACGTGCAGGTTTCCTCGCATTGTTTTCCTTCACCGTTTGTATTTCACTGTTATTACTAAATTACACAAATGTACATAACTTAAATATTAAAGTCATCGGTACATGCCGAGATTTGAACCAGCGACCTTCGGAATGAAGACCGCACGCTCTAACCATTAGGCCAGCGTGCTACCGTTTTTAATCGTAATAAATCAATTATATGTGTTACCTTAGATATAATGAGATCTGTATCGTCGAGTGACACTTCGGAAGGTCCGCTGTACCAGCTGCTCCGGCGCACCTCCTCTGCCAAATAACGCATGTGTTAATAAAAAAAAATTATGAATGTTATTTGGGAGGATACCCTAATAAAATTAAATACAGGAAATATGTACCGGTGTCGTCTCCACTACTGCTCCTGAGGTCTCCTTCGCTCCGACTGAGCTTCTTGGAGGGAGGCTGCGCGTGCGCCTCCAGCGCGCTCCGGATTGCGATGACCAACTCACCAGCTAGCGGGCTGGTGAACTTGATCACGCCGCTGCCGTGGCTGAAGCCACTGGGGACAGAAGAAACTCTATATCAAATATACTACTGACATAAAACACATGACATGCAAGTGGAGTGCATCAGACGGTAACCGATTGCAATTGTTTTAAATATAAATTACATAAGGCATCCAAAACAGTGCATGTGCTGGTGTTATGTAGATGGAGATGGTCGGAAGTTACCAGAGCCTAACAAACCTTAATTATCATATGTTACTGGTTGGGGGGCCATGGTGAATATTACTCGGAGGACAAAGAGAGAGGAAGAAATTACCACAATGTTTCCTAGTTATAAGGGTGACTTTTAACTTACCCCCGTGTAAATAATATTGCATTAAATATATATATTTTCACAAAGCTATATATAAAACTGATGTAACGAGGTTCCTGTGCACAACCAGAGCAAACCAGTTAGTCTACATACACCAGTGATTTTATTCTGGGAGAAAGTTAATGCTTAATCTCATTAAACACTAAAAAAAAACATTATAAACCTATAGCATATAAAACGCTAGTGTTAAGTATCTGTTCCAGGAGTCCGCGTCTAGGTTAGTACCACCGCAGCGCTTACTGCATGAGACAAATAGTATTGTGCTAACGTTACTGAGTTCCGGCTTGAATGGCGCTGCAGCTAGTGTGGGGTGAGGAGGATCAACATCTTGTCTCAAGGCGACGAGCGCAATGTGGTGTGGTGTATACCGTCCTGACTAGCACCGTGTTATGGGCGAGCGTATCACTTACCATCGGGTGAACGACCCGCTCGTCGCATCGCTTCCTTGAATAGAAAAAAAAATAGGTTCCGACGACAAAACGCTGATAAACACAAAACGGTATATCTATTTGAGTTAATGCGGTGATCGTTAAAGTGGTCGTCGTTTGGAATAGTTGGGGTGGGTGTGGGGGTGCGGGCGAGGGCGCGGTGAGCTCGTTAGCGGGCCATTTGCGTGGAGGCGATTAAAGCAAATCGTTCACGTGGGAAAACCTGACCGATAGTATTTAAGGAAAATACACCGCCGTGTTCTTATTAACATTTACATTTAACCAGCTCACACTTTACTTACTGTAATGATGGAAATGAATAAATAAAAAAATATAGTTATATTTTGTTAACAATAACATATAATGCTGCTCGTAAGGGGCGTAAGGGGTCCTGCACAACAACTCACAGGATCCAGCCAACGTCATCTGCTCGCGGTGCACCCTGCTAATAAACAAACGAGACTCTGGCTCCCACCAACCCGCATTGGGGCAGCGTGGTGGGAAATTAGCTAATTTCCTCCCATATAAACCCGGATATACGACAGCCCCTCGCGCCTAGCGGTACCAGAAGCCATGCTGACTGTATGTGGAGATCTTTGGGAGAAGTCTATGTCCAGCAGTGAACGTCTATTGGCTAATGATGATGAATGCTGCTCGACTGTTTAGATACAATCGGCACGCGCTAATCCCAAAATCACCAGGAATTCCGCACACCATGCACAACCTAACACTCACCAACAATACCCACGTCACCACACATACTTCGGACACTACCAACATGCTCCGAATTTCGACATCATGCTGCTCTCACTTCAGAACGTGGCGCCACTGCCACACACTCACACCGCGTACACGAGGAACACCCGTGATCAGGGGCGGTTCTCACTACCCAGAATTTCCGACACAGACAGACTTAGTCGGAGAACAGCCGGAGCCCGTCACCGATGACCGAGTAGATTCGCCAGAGAGCAAGAATCAACACTCCAAGTAGTACACTTTATTAAAAAAAAAAAACAAGCTTTACATCCGAATCCACGAGCCCAGTATCCAATGAGCTGTAAGAGTCAATATGACTTTCGCGCTCGACATCTTTAGAAAACAGAAGGCAGGTACCACCGCGGATCCTGTTGCAGCCGACGAACAGTATTGTGCAAACATTACTGTGTTCCGGTTTGAAGGGTGCTGTAGCTAGTGAAATTGTTGAAGTAACGAGGTTTAACACTTTATATCTCAATACGACGAGCACAAAGTGGTGCTGTATATATCATCTAATTAACTCCAAGTTTGTTTTTGAGCAAGTATGTTATTTACCATCAGGTGAATGTTGCTTTGGTCTCGTAGCTTCGTCAAAAAAAAAACTGAGCAGGGCGTTAGTAAATGACACTATTACCAATAAAAACGTGACACTTGTAAGTCTACACGACACCATAATTGCCGCCTCATTACCACAGTAATTAGCTATCAAGCACTTCAAACTTCAATAGTGTAAAGTTTCTATACTACTAATTGACGATGGAAGTATTCTCTGTTAAAGTATATTCCTGTGGTCTTTAAAATATTATATCATCATCATCATCATCATCAGCCAGACGTCCACTGCTGGACATAGGCCTCCCGCAAAGAGCTCCACGTCATTTGTCAGAGTTCATTGAGGGGAATTGTGCCGCAACCCACCACGCTTGTCCAGCGCGGGTTGATGGGTGGTCAGAGCATCGTTTGTTATTCAGCAGGGTGCACCGCGTGAACGCACAGGGTGAAGTTGACTTAGGATCAAAACACATTCAAAATTATTTATATGTATAACTACGATTAGTAAACAAACTAAACGTTCGCTTGCCATTGGGTTATGGTGGATGGATAGGAATAACTGCTCCGCATGCAAAACGATTGCGGTGATAATGGTCGGATAGGAAACAGTGTGCAGTGCATGTTGTGTACCGTGAGAAAGGTGAGAAGATTCAAAATAAAACACAATACACTGTGATAAATCTTAAAGCAAACTTGTGTATCACTCTGCCGACGTTTATATATGAAGGTGACCGTTGTGAATATATATATATATATTGTGAACATTAGATACTTTTAGATAGCATAAGTATAGACAATGTAAAAAAAATAGAAATAAGGTAAGAAAAAATATAAATAAATTAGTAGTTAATATATTATAAATAATAGGAGAGGTAAATCTCCGAATACATAATATACATTGGCAGTGTTATAAAAAAACATATGCTGTTTAAATTATAAATTGGCATCATTTAAATTATGGTAACACGGAAGGGGCGTCGGTCTGTCGGGGAGACATCGGAGGGTAAGCCAGGGGCAAGCGAGGATCAGCCCCGTAGTCTCGGGCTAGTAAGAATAGGACTAAGGTAAGCCCTGCCTGTAGTAGAAGTAGATTAAAAGGGTATAGGAGTTTCGCGGGCTTTGAGGGTGGGGGCTCTTATCGCTCATCAAGCGAACCCGCGTGGGACAGCGTATGGCTCAGCGATGGCGCCTAGGAGGGTTAGGTTCCTCCTCAGAGACGTGTTAACACAAAATGCAGAGAGGCACCGGTGCATTTTATAAGAGATGCCGGAGCCTCTCCGAATGCTTTAATGCAGTACCACCGAAGGGGTTTTAGTAAGTAAAATATCACCTAACCCTGACTGACTTACCTCCAGAAGCAGGGTATCTTTAGATTTGTCCCCGAAACAAAAAAAAAATGGGGGAAAAGCGAGGATAGTTGATATTAAATGGTTTCAAGAGTATTGTAAATATTTTATTGTGTATTGTTTATATACCATTGATTATTTGTCTAATTCGAGGACAGTGTATATATATATATATATATATATATATATTTGTAAAATCCTTTCTTAGCTGATCTTTAAATGGCAGAAGCAATATCTCTATCAAATAACGAGTGTTCACATATAATAGTTTTGAAGATCTCGTGATGATTCAATGAATCTGGGTTCTCCTACATCTGAGTATATTACACTAGCTGTTCCCTTCCCGATTTGTAGGCCGTATAACATGCAATTACACTTCGAGAAATTTCTTTGAAATATTCTTCGAGAGCAACCACAACCGCAAATGATTTTCTTTACCAACCGTTACTATAGCAACCGTATAAATAACACCTAATGAAAATGTTTATAAAATTTATTGAGGAACAAAATGAAGGATCTATGAAATTCAAAAAAATAAATAACCGATAATCATCTAGAACTCTTTCCACGTCGAATGCTCATCACGTTCCCATGTCGGTAAGTTCACTAGTTTTCACGTGAATAGCGAACAAACTAAATATTTCATTTTATATATAAATAAAAGATAGATATATAGATTACTCAAAGAATTTTTTTTTTACGACACGAGTGAGACGTTCACCTGATAGTGGCCACCGACGCAAGGATATACATAGCAACCCATTTCGGTACTGGGCAACGAGACTTCACGTATTATGTCTTAAAGCGCCGAGCACTACGTGGTTTTGTGTCATCATCATCATCAGCCGATAGACGTTCACTCTTGGAAATAAACCTCTCCCAACGGTTGGTGGGAGCCAGAGCCTCGTTTGTTGATTAGTAGGATACACCAAAACAGGTGAGGATGGCTTACACCCTGTGGGTTGTTGTGCAGGACATCTTACACCCCGTGGTTCTGTGTACATCATACGAACTAGCGATGATCGTCATGGGCAAGGTTATTACCATCAGGTGGCTCTCTCATCAAATTAAGTAAATATATTTTTAGGTAGAAAGCGAATAAAGAATTCTCGTTAAACAAACGTACAAAATGATTTGCGGTTAATAAAATGAGCAAAATCGAATTAAGCTTGATCCCAACGAACCTATCCATGGTTAGCACGCATGTGTTCTTATCGGCGGCGTCCGGTTGCTGGGCGTCTGCTAGATGGGCCCACGGCAGCAGGGCCGCCAGACGGCGTGGTTTCGCCACCAGGAGCCCGGCGCCGGAGAGCGACACCGAGCAGTCAGCGCCGCCGAGTCCGCACCTCTTCGAAAGTTCCGTGCTCATTACAGTCACTGAGTACGTATGTTTGAATGAGCTGTCCCCTGGAATGACGGTGAATGGATGTGATGAAAGAAGCATGATATATGGGCACGAACGTAACTGTTAAAAGCATAGCGTCATAATGTTCGGTTAACGTTAAATGATATACATATATACATATATATATATATATATATATATATATATATATATATATATATGATCGCCAACTTTCACCAGTTGTAGAGGCACCTTAAGGAGAAGAAGCATTAGTGAATAATTTCAATGACAGCGGCATAACCATTACCGTCTATTGTTGCTGACCAGCATCACGATTAGCTAGATTTTAAACTAAATTTTATTTAACCTAGAAACATCAGCAACCTTTCTTATAAAGGAAACCAAGTTACCAATTTATAAATATACATACATATATGAACATAAACAGTTTTCCCAAGGTATACAAACTACCAATCACCAAATACATAATATATATATATATATCATCATCATTATCATTATCAGCCTTTATTTGACCACTGCTGGATATAGGCCTTCTCCAGTGTCTTCCACAAAATGCGATCCTCAGCTTCTCGCATCCACCCACTTCGGACCGCCCTGATAATGTCGTCGGTCCATCTGACAGATGGGCCTATATATATATTATATATTTATGTTGTGCTGTATATAGTTATGCTGATGAAAAGACAGAAGTTATGGTTGTAGCCACCGTTGTATAGATGCACAGCATTCATCAATATGGCGACCCACCCATAACAACTCACGGGACCCAAGCCAACCTGCTTGTGGTGCAGTCTGCCAATAAACAAACTAGGCTCTGGCTCCCACCAACCCGAGCCAGCGTGATGGTGAATGGCTCAATTCCTTCATATATCAGCTCCTACATACGAATGCTTAGTACGCAGCGGTATCGGAAGCCATGGTGACTGTATGTGGAAATATTTGTAGGAGACCATGTCCATCAGTGGACGTCTATCGCCTGATGATGATTCATCAATATATATATATATATATATATGTATGTCATCTATAATATGTTAATCTTTTCACATTATACAAATTATAATAGGGTGAACGTTTGGGGTGAAAATAATAAAGCAATCTCCCCAAAGCACATGAGCCGAGCGAATGGGATGAAACACGGCCCCGCAAGTGATTGTCCACTTTGGACGCAAACAATGGAGCATTCGCTCCAACTCCCAGATTTATTTTAACGAGCTGAATGTAGACGCGCTCGGACAATGGCCGCTTGTGTTGCAGCAATCAATTTAACGTATACACACTGCACCAAGAATGTTTAACAGGAGCGCTCTACATCGTTTCTTTTTATTCCACGGCACGATACGATCGAGACCTTCACCTGATGGTAAGTGATACCGCCAGTTCTTAACAACGTCGCGCTAGACATGATGTTATACACAGCACCACTTTGAGCTCATCACTTTTGTACGTTAGATTTTAAATCTCGTTACCTCAGTAATATCACTAGCTACAACGACATTCAAACCGGAACAAAGTAATGTTTGTACAGTACAATTTATAGGGTACCTGTCCAGGCCCTCCCCAGCAACAGAGACCAACCACTAGTAAATGGAGATTATGTTGAAAGACTACATTGTAATGTTGAAGAAAATTATAGTTAAATTTTCAGGAGTTTGAAAATATATGCAATCAAAAATATTTTTTATTCATCATCGTCATTATCAGCCTTTATTTGACCACTGCTGGGTATAGACCTTCCCCAATGTGTTTCACCAAATGCGATGCGCAGCTTCTCGCATCCACCCGCTTCCGACTGTCCTGATGATGTCATCGGTCGGATGGAGGGAGCACGTCCTACACTTCTGCGACCTGCACGCGGCCTCCACTCCAAGACTTTCCTGCCCCATCGGCCGTCACTGCCACGACAGACATGGCCGGCCCACTACCACTTCAGATCGCAGATTTCGAGAGCTACGTCAACTTTAGTTCTCCGTCGAATATCTTCGTATTTTGATGGATATTATTTTTTTATTTATTATTCTAAAAATATATTAAAACATGTTCGTACGTAGGACATAGATATATATAAAAAAAAACTATGAAGTCCGTCCGCGGGTTACGCATTCGCCGGATTATAATATCAAATGCAACGGCCATTTGCATATA
Source organism: Ornithoptera alexandrae (assembly GCA_029030555.1). Classification (NCBI taxonomy): domain Eukaryota; kingdom Metazoa; phylum Arthropoda; class Insecta; order Lepidoptera; family Papilionidae; genus Ornithoptera; species Ornithoptera alexandrae. The sequence continues at coordinate 9,568,549 of JARDVY010000077.1, read as the reverse complement.
ATGCTGGTGACGCGCGGCTGACGCAAGCGCTGGACAGGAATGGTGGTAGCGTGCGATGTGGCGCCTGTGAACACCACCGAGCAGGTACGTTACCAGCGCAGCTCCAATTTCTGCCACCGAACGGTGATGTGCAAACTTTTTCGTTTTTATTTAATAAAGCGATGAGATAAGCGGGACGGTTAAGTGACGGTAAGTGATACGTCCGACCAGAATACATCACATCATGGGCCAACTGACGTCCACTGTTGGACATAGGCCTCTCCCAATATGGGAGGATTTGGGCCCTTTGCCACCACGCTAGCCCAATGCGGATTAATGAGGGCCAGAGCCTCATTTGTTGGTTAACTGGGTGCACCACAAGCAGGTGAGGTTGGCATGGTCATGCGGGACCCTATGCACTCCCTCACCATAATAACGTGGCGTTAATTAGGATGGTATACACTGCACCACATTGCGCTCGTCGCCGTTAGACATAAGATGTTAAAACTTGTTACCCCAGTAAGATCACTAGTTACAGTGCCCTTCAAACCGGAACACACTAATGTTCGTACATTACATTACAACATTATTGTGTTTCGAATAATGTTTCCATACTACTGTTTCTCGGCTGCAATAGGGGTTGAGGTGGTACCTACCTAGACCCAGGTCTCCGGCAACAGAGACCTACTGAAGTGTATTGAAGGGAGTTGTAGCTAACGAAATTGCAGCGGTAATGATACTCAACAGCTTATGTCTCAAAGCGACGAGCACATCGTGCTGCAGTGGACATTATCCTAACTGGCGCCACGTTTAAATACGTAGGCACTTACTATCAGGTGAACGTTGCGTGTCACTAAGATGTGTAGAAAAAAATTAAACGTTATCATTCAATAATATGGAATGATCATCTCCATGCCCTCTTCCCAAATGTGACGTCGACACAAAATGTATTCCTCATCCATCACCTTTTACAGAACTCTTTCTCAATCTTTTTTTTATCATGTCTCCTACCAATTCTTATAACAAAAGATGGCTTTGGTACATCATGCGCAATAAGATACCGGTAACATATATAAAATAAATACATTTTTTAGACATTATTAATAACTGTAACAATTTAATAATTTTTAAAAAAAAAAAAAATATTTAAAAAAGGGCAACATACAAAGTCTATAAAATATTTTTTTTTAATTGCTCCTCTGAAAGGCACCGACCGCGCGCACAGAGAGTACATGCAAGATTATTATTAATTTTTCCAAATTAAAAAAAAAATACCATTCAAAGCTTAATAAGCGATATTTTTTTTTGCACATGAAGTTTTAAATTTTTTTTTAACAGCTAATTTACGTCCCCTGTTGGCGCACAGGCCGACCCTCAATGGGCGATGGGCCATAGTCACCACGTGGACCCAATGTGGATTGGTGACTTCACACACATCTTAGAATAAATACTAATTCACGTGCAGGTTTCCTCGCGATGTTTCCTTCGCCGTTTGAATTCTGCTGTTGTTGCTAAAGTTAACAAATGTACATAACTTAAATATTAAAGTCATCGCTACATGCCGAGATCCGAACCCGCGACCTTCGCAATGAAGGCCGCACGCTCTAACCATTAGGCCAGCGAGCTGCTTAGAGAGAGTATACTATATATAATATGTGATATAAAGTATTTCATTAACCAGTTAAAAATAACCGATCTACACGGTCACTTAAAATGCGTGCCATTTTTAGCAGTGTTGGTGTGACGTCATAGCGTCAAGACTCGTCTTCAACACAAAAACTAGCACTACGTTTATTTACATAAACTTAGGTCATAAAAGATATGCTATAAATAGCATACAATGCTTTAAATTTTAGATTACCTTAAAATTGTATTGCCTACCCAAACTAGACAAAGTAGATTAAAATCATATTTGACTAGTATATAAATCATAACTATTTTCCATATCAAACGAAGAGGAATAGCATAAAACATTTATGAAGTAACAAAAATTTTGAAATACCTACAATTGTGACTAGAAGGTTAATCTGCAGCGTGTCTTCTATATTTTTTAGTTATAACTAAAGAGCTATGTGGGGCAAATTACAGAGCCAGTAGATGTCTCTTAGCAAGAATATGTGATTAAAGCAGCAATAGAGTAGTGGAAGCGGCTAGAGGAATGGGTCAATGGGACCTGATGACCATGACTAGTTAAACAAACCAACAATTGAGAAGAGTTATAATGCCAGTAATAGACCATATCACCTTTGAATTTAAAACAGTCCACATTGCAAATTGAGTTTAGAAAATACTATAAAAGAATTAAGTAAATAAAAAAAAAATAACCAGAGTAAGGAGACTTAACAACTCATCTCATGGTCGCAAGCACAAGCATTCTAATTAGTGTCATATTCTTAGAAACTGGGTGCATCACTTTCCCTACATTTCACTGAATAAAAAAGCATTATCACCAATTTCAAGTTAAAGTTTTTAGTAATATTATCCCAAATACAATAAATCACAATGAGTTTTGTCAACCTCATGAATAATAAATTTCAAAGACCCTCACTTTAAAATATTGCACATACTTTTTATATGGTATTTATTTTTATTATCTACTTTTTTATAAGTTGCAATGACGTGATTGTATTAAGTATAGTAACTTCGATACTGCTCAGCCAAACTATGTGCTCTGTATGTTCGACCAATGTTATAAAGTATTAATATATTTAAAAGTAGAGGAACATTTGGCATATCTTACTAAGCTGTATCATAAAAGATGAATGGTAAAATTCTTTGGTAACAACTGATTTCATCCATTTCCATTAGGCTTGGCATTGGCCAATGCAATGGATTGCGAGTCAACTTAAAGCATTAATATTATTTTACCATGTGGCTTGGAACAGAAAAATATTTTCATAGCACCACTTGGTGGTCAAATAGAACCCCAACGTCCAACAAGGTCTGTTCCAGTAAATAGTTTGTACATTATTATATATAAAAGAAATATTTAAAATTGTGTAGTGTGTCTTAGATAACACCAATTATTTTAAACTTTTCAAGTAATAAAATTCAAAATGTTCTGTTGTATTCATTGAATTTATAGTTGAAATGTGCCTTTACATAACAAATACATTTATTTAGAACAATACACATACTTTTCCAAGATTTCTAAATATGTGACATTATGTATTTATTAGTCATAACAAATATCTTTGTTTAGAATAGGTAAGTAGTTTACTTCAATTAAACTTGCCTTTTTTTATATATTATAAATGGATAGGATGTCAATCATTAAATAATAATACATTTTGCCTTTTTGGAATGCAATACTTTGTTGTAATAATTTATATATAGAAAATGACACAGAAATAAGAAAACTTTAGAAAAATTAAACATGTTAGTGGAGCTTTGGACTTAATAACCAATGATCAGTCTATAATAAAAAACATCAGATTAACCCCTATAAACGAAAAGAATATGATAGTTTTGTGTTGAAAATAACCATAAAATATAATTAAAAATCAGTAATCAACAATTATCAGTAAAATGAAGGTAGTAGTACATAAACTCACCTATCAACTTGTCATTATTTAACAAGTTTCGAATCTTGTCCATCCAGAGCTGAGCGTCATTGTGAGACGGCGCGGCAAGCAGCACACGAGGTTTACACGGCTCGTCAACGGAGAACACAGCAAAGGCGTGCGGTCGTGTCCGAGACTTTGCACGTTTCACAACGCAACCCGTTGGTAGTTCCACGGTCCCTGCTGAAGCACCCGCCTCGCTGCAATATACCGCCAAGGACCCACCACTGCACGTTGCGCTCGGCCGTAGTATACACCACTGTCTCTTCCATGACTAGCAAACAAAACAATTAGTGTTGTAAAAAAATCATCGAGTATCCGTCCGTTTGCGAAACAGAACTTACCTTGAAAGGATTCAGGCCCAGGTTTGACTTGAAGGGATACTTGACCTCCAAATAGCCTGACATTTTTATAATTATTATCTAAAATTCGATATGCATATCGTAGTTAAACTTTTAGATATATATGGTAAAGAACACGATGTGCACATGTATTCAAACAAAAATTGTTTACCAGTAGTTACAGATAATGAATATTTAAAATGTTATTGATGGTTTCGGGATGGGACCATCCGTTAAATTGATTTACGGTTTTTGAAATTCTACTGATAGGAACTAAATTTTGAATTAAAAATGATAATAAGCTATAATAAAAAGAAAGTAATATAAAAATAATATTCTACTACACAAATTTACACGCTGTATGAATTATACCAATTTCTATAAATATAATCGACTTCCTATTTTGATATTGAACAATAATTCCAATTACGCAATCATAAAATTATTTGCTTTTTACAGTTCGAACAAAATATATAATTTAAAAATTTATACTAAAAAAAGTTATCCCAAAATCAATTATCTGTACTATACAAAAAGTAGCTAACCTATAAAGGGGAGCAGGTTTAAAACAACATCATAAGCACATAGATATAGAATAATTTAATATTTTTATCCATTTGACACTACAGACCCATAATGTCTTCCTTTTTTTGCGTTGGCGACATTAACACAGATAAAATTTAAACGGGAACTGTTTTCTCCAATGTTAAGCTGTAAATAAGTGGCATACAGCATGAACAGTATTTTGTTTGTTTTTGGTTTTATTTTCTACGAATTATTCAGTTTTTGCGCTAAAATTAAAAGAACATGGTCAACTAAAGTGTGCCTTTGAGTAGCAGCGCAACATATACGATAACTTCTAAAATTACTATTAGTTTTTTGTGGGTTTCATACATTCACGTGTGATCACAGTGAAAGTTTTTGTTAATGGCTATGGATGTAAATACGGTAGCTTCGTAAAAACCTTTTTACTACACAATTAAGTGGAGAGGAAGAAAATTAAAAATTCATAAAATTTATGTATATTATAACAATAGTAAATAAAGTTAACAATATACTAAACATAAAATGAAACTTGCGGTCATTGCTAATCGTATACATAGCTCATGGACAGCCTGTGACCGTATCGAAAATTCTAGGAGAAACACGAGGACAAAACCACCAGTGATTCTTTTATAAAGTGATGAGCTATGGGGGGCAGAAGCCAGGACCGCTGGCGGGCTGAGCAGAGATTCCGCGCCTATTCATGCGGCAAACATGCTCTTCGAGGCGGCGGTACACGTGGGTCGGAGGTGGCGAATTCCAATAGCGAGGACGTAGGTGCGGCGCTTCCGCACTCCACAAGCGCTCAGCCATCGCACTCGTCCGCGGCCACACCCTGTGCAAAACCCAGATTTTAAATATCAAAGGTTTATAAAACTACTCATTTTTATTATCGTATTGAAACAAAGATTAATGGAAATTACGAAGATGAAAATTAAAAACACCAGCTCCAACTAATAGGCACCTATGGCATGAAAATATAGAACCCTGTCCGGGGAGTGGGCGCTATAAATTACCTACAATAGCTAGCTAAGTATGTGAAATATTAACCTAGATATGACGTTCCTGTCGTCGACCATTTCGCTCCACATGCAAGCCTCGCCGCCCAAGATGCGTGGTAATAAGTCGTCTCTGGCAATGACGTCTCGCACCATCTGCCTTGGGTCCGCTGAATAGAACGTAGTCCACTCGCTGTTCAAGTTGTCTAGGTACCACGTGGACGAGTACAGAACTCGGTGTCCTGCCTCCAGAACCTGTATGTAATACCACTACTGAAAACTCATAATTTTATTGAATCAAAACTAAACGCTGGTGATCAATGGATAAACTTTATATTGCCTAGAGAAAATAAGGAAACTCAAGCACAAATTTTTCATATATTAATTACGATTACATTTAAGATATAATAAACTTATGTATTTTAAAGGTTATTGGAATTTCTTTAAGATAATCAGTGCGTTCATTACCGTAGACGTAACCGCCATATAACACCAAACATGATCGAGGTCAAGCAGATTCTTTAAAAATATTGCAATTTTTCAATTAGGGCCCGCAGATTAAAAAAGTCACTGCATGGTTTTAAAAAACTTTCATAACGTTTAACGTCTGAACATAAAATTTAAATAAAATATAAACCGGTTTTTATATAATTCATAGCATTCACTACAATAACCGGTATATTTGTGTGCAGCTGTAGTCGATATGATAAAGAAGTACTCGCTCTAACAAATTTGCTTTTCGATATTTATTACCTTCACCATTTCATCGACAAATAGATTCTTCCAAACTTGCACGATCGTATCATTGCTTAAAGGTACCTTTTCATCGAATACTTCCTGAAAATAAAAAAAATTACTTCGCTGCGGATTTTGCTACATTATTTTTTACTACGCTATACTATTAATTGGGAACGATACAATTTTTATGTAATCGTAAACACGCCCTGTAAAAATACTTCTCGTGGTTATTGCGTATCTTGCCAATAACTGCCTACATCGGAAATAGCGCAATACCATAACATTCAATTACTAATTAAAATTTTTATTTTGTACTAACTAATATATCAAGTATAATTGAATACTAGCTTCATAATAGTAGTTTTTTCAGTACAATTCATTCTTAAAGACATGTTCAGTTGGGCATCATTGTGTTTTTTTTTAATATTGTATAAGCTAGTGCTTGGCTACGCTCTCAGCTGATAGTAAGCGGAGATGTAATTCTAGGCGGTAAAGTATCTAGTAAGTGTGTAAAAGTGTAGAAGTCAGCCGGTTCACTCTTCTCTTGAACAGTGAATAAGCTTCAATAATTATGATAAATGGTCGGACTATAATAATGCGAGATGCTTTTTTCTCGCAATTTTTTGGGAGTCCTCGTTGCTACATTGGGTTCGCGCTCACCTGCCACACCACGGGTGTAGTGCCGTTGTTAAGTAACGGTATGGTGTTGTGCATGAACATGGCGTGCAGCTTGTCGAAAGTCAAGTTGTTCTCGCGTAGGTACCTGCGTATCTCCAGGTTGGAACGCCTGCGTGTTAATCATATATTTTTTAATCAACAATACGCTTGACCAAAAATATCAATACATACGATGTTAAGCGACGATGAAACCGATTATGGGGTGGTGTTATACCAGATTTGAATAAGAACGGAGAAGCTTGTTAGGCAAATTCAAAAAAGTATAGCTGCCTAAATTCCACTAGATTTTGCCCCAAACTCAGATCAGAAACTTGTTACAAGTCAGTAGTTAACTACTTCACCATGGTATCGGGACAGATTGGAATCAGTCCACCATTATTTTAAATGGAAAACTGAAATAATTTATTTTCAATAAACTGCGTATAATGTATGAGGTTCCGTCCAATATCTACGAAACCCAAGTCAACCTCATCTGCACGCAGTGCACTGTACTGAACAACAGACGAGACTGACACCGGCCAACTCGCGATGGGTCAGCGTGGTTGGCTAAGACCCAATTCCTTTCAACGAACTCTAACAATGAGATCTTTGGGGACGGCCTATGTCCGGCAGTGGACCTCTATCGGCTGATGATGGTGATAATGATCGACGATGATGATGAACGTATGTATTGTATAAGAAAAAATTTGCAAGAAATTTGTTGAGCAATATGAATGTGGAGATTCAAAATGTGATAGAAGAGACCATGTCAAAAAATACTACTAGTGCATATTAATTGTTCTGTGATCTTTACTATCACGTACTCTATACTGCAAGACCACTCCAGCTAATTGCATAGCATAGGTCTTTGAGACTGGCTACGTAGATCAGGTGTAGATAGTCCAACAAAGAGTAGTGTGTAAACATTGCTGTTTCGCTCTAAAGACGTTGTAACTAGTGTAATTAATGAGGTAACAAGACCAAGACTTAATATCCTCTGTCTCAAGGTGACAAGCACAATGTAGTGCAGTGTATAAAATCTTAGCTAGCGCCACGTTATTATGAGCAGGCGCTTCACCAACAGGAGAACATGCTGGTCGTCTCGTCGCTTAGTTAAATAAAAAAAAAAAAAAATTCACAGAGAAAAGAGTTGTCAGAATTCATCCCGCGGTCAAAATCACCGGTTCACGCTTATTCCTCACCAGCAGTCTGTGTCGACTTCATCGCCGCCAACGTGGAAATATTTGTCGGGGAACCGAGACTGCACCTCTTGGAATAGGTCCCGAATCAGCTTGTACGTCACGTTTCTGATAGGATTCATGGGGCCAAGGCCGATAACTTCGTTGCCGCGGGTGCACTCGGTAAGAATATTGGGGTAAGCATTGCCCCATGACCTCGTATGCCCTGGACGGAGAATGATCTTTAGTTAACTTCGCAAAACCAGAATTACTGCGTTTACTAATATTTGTGACGTCATAACTCACTAATTGAAGATGTTGTGATAAATTTTTATTTTCAATTTGAGCCTTATTTCGTATAATGGTTAACGAGTACAAGGTAATGTTATGGTAGCTAGAATACCCTGGCTTCTATATGATGACATCCGGAAGACAGCAGCAGATTTACAATAAGACAGATCCAGAGGGTTTTTAAAGGTGGTGGTAGATCTTTATAATCGGAGACCTTCTAGGTAGGTACCACCGCAGCGTTTATTTCTACCGCCAAATAGTAGTGTACACACATTACTGTTTTCTGGTTTGAAGGGCGCTGAAGCTAGTGTAATTACTAGGATAACGAGCATCGACATCTTATGTCTCGGGTGAAGAGCGCAATGCAGTGCAGTGTATAAAATCCTATCTAGCGCCATGTTATTATAGGCAGAAGTATTACTTATCATCAGATGAACGTCCGGTTCGGCTTATCCCTTAAATTAATATAAAAAAATACTGTCATCCAAACTTATCTACTTAAAATTCATCAGATTTGAACCAGGACCCTCGTAACACAAGGTAAGTAGCCGCACTATGCATTCAGTTGCAGCTTACTTGATTGGAAGTTTTTTCATCGAATATTAGCCAAAATATATGAAAAAAAAAATATTTCACCAGGTACATCGAACTCCGGCAAGACTCTTATGCCGCGCACCCTCGCGTACTCCACGACCCTGGAGATGTCATCCTTTGTGTACACCATGGTGGGATGATAGGCACCTTGAGAGCTGGAAAATACGTTTCACATCAACAATGCAATGTTCTAAACCTGTTGTACCTGTACTCACGGAGGTACGTGAACACTACACTGGTAATATGGTTTTTTACTGGTGGTAGGTTACTTTTGCCAGAGACTGCCTGCGTAGATACCACGGTAGCGCCTATTGCAGTCGCTAAACAGCAGTGTGAAAACATTACTGTGTTCCGGTTTGAAGAGAGCAGTAGCTAGTATAATTAGAGGGCCAATGAGACTCAACATCTTATGTCATAGGCGACGAACGCAATGTGGTGCTGTGTATACTATCCGAACTAGCGCCTCGTTATGGGAGGATAAACGTCCCGTTTGTCTCGTCGCTTCGTTGAATAAATAAAACTAATATGGTAGAAAATAAAGAGAGCGATAGAGCGTAAATTTCAAAGATAAGATTGAAACAGGCCGTGGATTCGGGTCCAAGAACCCAGCATCAGATGAGCTGTAAGAGTCAATATGACTTTCAGAAAACAGAAGATAAGATTGAAAATAAAAAGAGCTTAAGAGGAACGAGACACATTGTTCAAGAGTATGTATATAGTTAGCAGCGGAGGGAGCATATATAAATTATAAGTTTCTTATGAGGTACGGTACGGGAGCGAAAAAAGGTTGAGCAGCACTGTTAAACTATAAACAATCACAATTTTACTACTAGTTGGTCCTTTAGGTCCCCAGCAACAGAAAGCACTGTTAGCCTCCATTTCAGGCGCCAACCAGTAGTGTGCAAACTTGTGTTCCGATTTGAAAAATGTCAAGATATACTAGACATACTGAACTTAACATCTATCTTAAAACGGTGAGAACAGTTCTTTTTTTACTTGACAATGCGACGAGGGCACCTAATGATGATAATGATCAATAGATATGTTGCACTGTAAAAATATTATCGCGTATCACTTTATTGTTTCCCGCCAATAGTTGTTGTACAAAACAAATCGGTCATCACGCTATTAATAGGTTATAATATATTATCTGCCCCTTAGGTTATCTGTACGGCGGCACGGCTACAATAGTTGAGTACGCCGACGTCAGCTGCATCCATTATTTTTCCCTTTTTAATTTTTTTATAGGAATGGTGTGCAAACGATATATTACATTTTATACACAATTAGAATACTCAGCCCGCTTTGCTGGACCTAAGCCTACATAAATAGAAAAATTAAATAAAAAATTACGTAACAAAATAAATATGATGGGGATGAATTCGAAATTTTAATTATTGTTCGTCGTTAATTTCATTTTCTTTTACTCTTTCCTCTAGCGGTTAAAGATTCACCCACACACATAAATAGTTTACTCAGCAATTATATCCTTTTTGTGATTGATGCAGAAACAAATGGGACTAGTATGAATGTTGGCGATGAGAGTTCAGAAAAATTTACTCTTCCGATCGTCACCAAAATTTATAACATCAACTGCTGGATTAATCTTATGATTATCAGAAAATTGCATTGAAGTCGGTCCAGCCGTTTTGAAGTCCATAAGGAACATAAATAGATATTGTGTATGTTTTCCAAGTACATCATTTAGAATGGATGTCATTCATATATTTCTATTTTATGTTTCGTCTGGACCTTTAGTTCCCAAAGTGGTCCAGGTGGACCTTCAGGAGTTCATGCGTGACTCGACGGGGGTCTACGTTGGCTTTAATCTTCACATTGTTTGTCGAGTTTTACGAATATGGTAGAAATGTAGCTGCTGTGGGTTGACCGGAACCGGCAAAAATTTGTAAGTGGTGCTATGAGAAAATATCTGGGAACCTCTAGTCTACACCGCTTTTCAGAAAAAATATGACCTAACGCCTCCTGGATTCTTTTTTTATTTTAATACCAATTAATAGGAAATATATACGTATTAATGTTCCTATCTTGTTCGTAAAACATATTAAGGATAAATGTAAATTATAAATGTCCAGTATGCTGTATTTATTAAGCGTTATGAGCAAAATACTTAAACCTGTACCTCAAATCGGGGAACCTGTCGCTCTGGTAAGGGAAGCTCTGGTCGTCAACGATGTGCCAGTGGAACACGTTCATTTTGTTAATCGCCATGGCGTCCAATGTCTTCAGAATGTTGGACATGGATATGTAGTGGCGCGCGGTGTCGAGGAGCAACCCCCGGTGAGGGTAGCGGGGGAAGTCGTACACCTGGGAGGCGTTTATCCTTATTTCCTAAAATTAACATCAAATTAATATTGTTCATTGAAACTATTACATCAACGATTATAAGGTAATATATGCACACTGCCGATTTGTGGCACATGGCACATGCGCTGCAGTGTACGACACCGAAGTACACGCTTATAGTAAATTAAACGACTGCGGAAAACTATATATCCAACCGTAGACTTCCACGGGCTGACAATGATGATGATACGTTCATATATCAAATATTACATTATTGTGTTCTCGTATCTCACAAGGAGTTCATAAAACACATCAGCAATTTTCTTCAAAAAGGACAATAGTGTATGTGGTCCTATAGTCATCCAGACTGCAATCTGATCAACTTATATATATCCTTCGGATCATTGTGCGAGTCTTTGGAGTAGGATTTATGTGAACGTCTATCGGTTAATGATGTTGATATATATTTCTTTAAAATTCTATAGCAAAGCTTTTAATAAAAAAACACCGATGCTTTGGAGTTCACTCCCTAGTGACACCTCTTTGCTATTTTGCGAAAGTAAAAGATACATCGATTTATCATAATATTTAATACATGTTTGTAAATAAAATATCTACAACAACTATTTTTAAAAAGATACTATTAATTTTTTTTTATTCTTAGTTCCAATTTTTTTTATTAAAAGTAAACTCTACTATTAAGCTTGTCTTTTTTCATAAGCTTGAGTCTAAAATCACATTTTTACCGAGGACGAGAATTGAATCGGCGACACCAAAAAAACCAGCACGATGTCATCAGACATACTAGAGGGAAAACTGATTGTTACACGTTCATAGGAACCGGTTAGTTTGCGCTTACATTCATATCATCAGATAGGTAAAACTTCTGCGCGACGGTCTCCAGGCCGCGCATGATGCCCCACACCGAAGCACTCCTCAGCACCGGCTTGACGGACACATTCAGCGTGTCTGTAAGATGACAAAACAATCATTACTTTTTAATGATGAACTAATGAATGTTAGTCATCTTTTCGTCCATCTTCTTTAGAAATATATAACAAACTGGTGATAAGTAAATAATGTTAACGCACAGACGGTGTCCATTAACGGGTACTCTTCTTTCCCAACAATGAGCTATTTGAGCTCATTTGCACATGGTGCTAAGTGAAGACGAAGCCAAATCTGGCGAAGTGTACCGAGATTATTGTTTCCTAGAAATATTCCTCTCAACAGCCTTATTGCCTTTTGTACCCATGACACATCGAGGACAAAGTAGTATGATTGCACTGACCGATCAACTAAATTAACTGTGATAACACTAACAATGGAATTCTTTCTTTATGAGAGCAGTACCGAGTCCCAATTGTGGGGACATTAATGAGACTGTTTTTTGACTGTTACGATACTAGTTTTAATACTGCCTCAGTTTTGTATATTAACAAGAGAAAGTTCCATAAGTGGATGTCCATCAATAGATTTGATGGTGATGATGACTAGCTCTAATGGAATCTCGACAAAATCCGTTAAACTATTTCTGAAAATTAAGAGCATCTAGAACAAACATACGGGCAAAATTTTAACATTAAGCCAAAAAAATTCGTAAAAAAATTCATATTTACATTGCAAACAGACGCATTGATTTTAAATTCTTGTACCTATAGATTACGTATCTTTTTTCATACTACGAAGCTTCAAGACGAGCAGGACGTTCGTCTGATTGTAACTAATAATACGCCTGCCCATAACAATGTGGCGGTAGTTAGGATGTTATTCACAGCACCACATTGCGCTCGTCGCCTAGAGACAAGATATTGAGTATGATTACCCCAATAATTTCATTAGCTACAGCGCCCTTCAAACCGAAACAGTAATGTTGGAAATTGCTGTACGGCGCCAGAAACAGGCGCTGCAGTGGTACCGACGTAGATGGTCTGCGGCAATGGACAGCTATCAGCAGTAAATATAGTACAGTAGTTAATATAAGACAATACAAAATTATCAGCGTAACTCAGAATACGATACAAATAACAAAAATTTTTAGCACACGCATATTTCTAGATCTAATAGTGATATAAGACAAAATCCATAAAAATTATATGGCAACATACTGAAGCAGGTACGGGTTCGATCTCCGATCATGCGCTTTCATTGGAGGAAAACATAGTAAGGTAACCGACATATAACCATAACAATAATTTTCATACATTCGCCAACTCTTGCTTGACCAACATAGCGCGTAATAGCTCCGGCTCTCTCCACGCGAGAGAAAGTGTCCGAACCCACCCCAGCAATGGATATAAAGAGTGGTATTTCAAAAGAATGCCACTGAGGTTTCAACCATTAGAGCAGATATAATAAGAGAAGTTATTACATTTTAGAAAAACCTGACTGCTGAATCAAATTATGCTGAAATTAAAAATCAAGGTCTGACAACTATCGAGGCCAAGTGTTAGCGCATTCCCGATGAAAAACAATATTACATACTTTCTAACCCGTAGTCTAGGGTCAGTAGAATAGGGCTTAAGTATGCCCTTCCCGTTGTAAAAGGTGATAAAACGTCACTCTCTTTTGGAGGAGACTAACAATGGTGGGTTTAGTAGATAGAAATTCCTCAAAACCCTGACTTTTCTTTTGAAAAATACCATGATTGAAATTTTCGAATATTTTATCCCGACAACGAAAAAAGATACAAGGTGGTTGGATCTGTTGTATCTTTATATAATTGATGCGTAATGCAAAAGAATAATAATTATACTTACAACTTTCGTCCATCTCTAAGTGTGGATAATCTTCGCATGGTTTGGTCAGCTGTATCTCGAGCTCAGTTAGGGCTCCACGGTGCCTATCATCCACGGCCTCGCTGTGCCGTCTCCGCTTAGGGGTGGTAACCACTTCGCGTAAGGGCCCGTGAATTTTATTTTTAACGACATATGAATATCGTTCAATTGCACATGTCAGAATAACACATGTTTGATTCGTCACCTAAATATACAGAATTCTCAAATAGCATAAATAAATAAAAACTAATGTTTATAACAATACAGAATTGATAGCTTAAATAAATTTTGATATGACTACTTCTTGAATATGTTGACATAATTAACAATGTAAAAATAAATAAAAAAAATAATAACAAAAAGACCAAGTACTAATTTAAGTCTACTGGAAAATATGTACGAAGCTTGAACCTGAATTGAAAGTGTTTACTAAATTATTATTTGAAGAGAAAATTATACAACAAAAATTAATAAAAGATGAGTATTTAAGTCTTAAATGTCCTGTTAAATTATTAAAATCAATAAATTCATCAACATTAACAGATAACACGAAAGAATCGTACTTACTTTTATTTTAAAATTTGAGGGGTTGAAAGTATAGTAAACGTTTTCCGTGATTTCATATTGAGGTTTCGGCCAGACCTCTCCTTTCGTTGGTGGATACTTCGGTCCCGGATTTACAATAGACATAGAATTAATACATACCACACAAAATAACAAGATTGCCGAGATTAAATATAACATTTTTATAGTTGCGAGTTTGCGACGATAAAATTTTGTTAAGAAATTAATAAGAGCCAGTTGTCTGACTAGGATCGATATTTCACCGAGACTGTCTTCATTACTGTAACTCTACTGCTTTTGATAAAATCATTGGCGGAACATTTGCAAGTAGTGGATAAATAAAATCATGAAATAATGGCTGATAACGTCGATAACCTTTATCCGACTCACACAGCGACACGAGATTTTTGAATAATTTAAATTGCAAGAAAAATACACTTTGTAAATTTGAAAAAATATAAATAAAAGAACTTTATCGAAAA
The DNA here is from genome assembly GCA_029030555.1 of Ornithoptera alexandrae. Taxonomy (NCBI): domain Eukaryota; kingdom Metazoa; phylum Arthropoda; class Insecta; order Lepidoptera; family Papilionidae; genus Ornithoptera; species Ornithoptera alexandrae. The sequence goes on along the minus strand of JARDVY010000077.1, from coordinate 9,553,540 downwards.
CACTAAAATGTCAAATGTGTATCAGTGTATGTACTTTTCCCCTTCAATTTTAATTTTTCAAAGCAGTTTTAAAGTAAAAAAACTCTTCTTTTGTTTATTAGCTTTTCTTAAAATGATTCTGCCAATGTCAGCCATGGAAGTGACATGTAGTACAAAAGAAAGTAGGCATTTTAAGTTGGGATGTTTATAATGTTCATTACATTAATATAAACCGATACATGTAAACACTTTAACTTAAAATAATTTATTTCGTTTGACTTAATGTAGATGTCTGTCTGTTATCTATAATTTCTTCTAACTTCTAGAAAAAATGTCTCACAAAAAAAAGTCTTGAAATATATTAAGTGTAATAATATATCACGATATAACCTTTATACATGAAGAGTAACTACAATTATACTACAATAACATAATGATAAAAATAAAACAACAAAAGCATCTTCGAGTTCCCAAAAAAGGCTTATTTTAATGTTAGTAGTACTTATAATATTTGTTACAAATATATTTGTAATATATATTAAAGCGCTTAAATGGTAATGATTTGTAATTAAATTTTTGCTTATTTTCTAAATTAATAAACGTATAATTTAATTAAGACTTCTTTGTTAGCTAAAGTTAGATCTACTCATCTTCGTTTTCTATTATAAAAATTATTTATCATGAAGCACAACAACCATTTTAGTAACTTTTGTAAGCTGGCAATATTTATTACAAAAATCATTTGACTGTCGTACTCTGTCATCGATTAACTTCATACATAGAATATGTATTTTGATGAAGTTAAAGAATTCAATAAAAATCTCTAATTTCAATAAGCAATTGTTAAAATAAGTGCTATAATTGTAAAAAAAATAGGCTAAAACATATCAATAACATGCATCATCTGACATCGTTAGTTGTACTTCTTTCTTCCTTGGCATTTACATCAAACGCAATTAATTCTGTTGAAGAAGAGGTTGGGAACGGCAGATATATTATCGAAGGTCGTGTATTTTCACCAGAAGATGAAGAATTATCACAATGGCAAGTGGAAACGAGGATTCATGTGAACGGTGGTGAATATATTGGCTTTATTAAGGAAGATGGCTCGTTCGCCATCCATAATATCCCTACGGGATCGTACGTCGTAGAAGTGGTTAACCCTGACTACATGTACGAGCCGGTACGCGTGGAGATCAACTCTAAAGGAAAATATCGAGCGCGTAGAGTTAACTACATACAAACATCGCAAGTCATTCAGGTGCCTTACCCACTAAGGTTAAAGGCACTGTCTAAGTTCAGATACTTCCAAATACGTGAACAGTGGAGACTTACAGACTTCTTGTTTAACCCCATGGTTATTATGATGATATTGCCATTATTACTTATCATGGTGTTGCCAAAAATGATGAATGACCCAGAGACAAAAGAAGATTTGAAGCAGATCACAAATTTAGCAAAGATGTCTGAAATGCCAGAGATGTCCGAAGTCATTACGAATCTGTTTAGTGGTGGATCTGCTGCCAAAGCACCTAATACCAAAGCTAAGCAAATAAAGAAGCGGCAATAGACTTGCTCTATGTAGGGAATGTTAGTAATTTTGTTTTTTAGGGATTATAACATTAAACTAATTTATAGTTACAAAATAATATTGTTTTTATTTAAATTAACATCTTTTCATGCTGTAAATATATTTACATTGTTTATACTATTTGTACTTGATATAAGTGAACAAATAACACTGAAGTCATATGAGCAATGAAAAATAAATATACCTACTTAAGCTGTTAATGGAAGGGCTGCAGCAATGTGAACCGATCACAAGGCCTAAAGACTTGGACTAGAACCTGTCACAATAAAAAATTGAGTAAATGATAGATAAGTAGAAAACAGTTTTACTAATTAATATTGATTTTAAGGTGTAATTGTTAATTGCCAAAAACTCTTTGTGTTGAAGAACTCGCTATTTAATCCATTTTGGATAATCTCTGCTTAGCTAAGTTTTAAACCATTGTTGAAAATTATGTACCTAAATAGTTTTTTAGTGCAGTGGGTTTGCTTATGTTAGAAGATTTAATATTTTTGTCAATGTTTTTGACAGATCTGTTAAATGCAAATTATACTGTTTATAAAATACAACCTATTAATCATATTTGTAAACAAAACTTTAAAAGATTATTGTTTAATTATTGATCTCTCAAGATCTTAGTAATTCTTTCAGACATCGTGAATTACTGAAAAAAAAAATGTTACTGCAAAATGTGTTTTTTATTAAAAACTGTCTAAAAACGTAGCAATAAATGAAACTACACCACGTTTGGCCAGCTCAGTGAACAAATGGCCTGGACTCTCACCTTGTGACAGCTCCAACTCTCGATAAAAGTAACTTTAAGGCATTTTGTTTTCAATAAAAAATAACTATTAATATATATCATATGGTGGTATTACTACTTGTATAATAAAGGTTGTGTTGTAATATGCAGTGTTATTAAACTTATCTCTCTTTCTAGATAACGCGGCGCTAATTAAGATAATATACACTGCCCCACATTCTCGCCTGAGACAAGATGTTAAGTCTAGTTACCGCAATAATGCCACTAGCTAGGGCACCCTTCAAACAGGAACAGTAATTTTTTTTTCATTTTATTAAGCGACGAGACGAGCGGGACGTTCACCTCATGATTAGTGATACGCCTGCACATAACAACGTGATGCCAGTTAAGATGATGTATCATTATAAATAGCTCTCGTCGCCTGATACAAGATGTCGAGTCTCGTTACCCCAGTGATTACACTAGCTACAGCATCTTTCAAACTGGAACACTGTAATGATTGCACACTGCTGTTTGTGGGCTGCAATAGGATTTTTTTTTTTGTTTTGGGGAAATCGTCGAAAGATACCCTGCTTCTGGGGGAAGTTAGGGTTATGTGAGATTTTTACTCACTAAAACCCCTTTGGTGCTCTGCATTAGTTCATTCGCAGAGGCTCCGGGATCTCTTATAGAACACACCGGTGCCTCTCTACACTTTCTTTGAACACTTCTCTGAGGGGCTTAACCCTCCTAAGCTGTTCCACATGGATACGCTTGTTGAGCGATAAGGGCCCCCACCCCGATAAGCTCAGTTTTGGATGACATTTTTGAAAATGAAACATGTATAGAAATTTTATATTCTTTTTATTTAGAAATAAATCTATGAAGAGTCAATAAGATTTCACTTCACTACCCCACACGGTCACACTGCCTAAGGGCATCCCTTACACACGACTTTGTATAAAGTAAATTAAAAAAAAAAAAAAACAAACTAAGACATTGGTAAAATTTGGACGGAAACTAATGTATTAAGTAACGAGCTTACCGACTTACCGAGATTCATTAAATACACTCAATTAGCTGATAATATAATGTAGACCGTGCGTAGACGGGATGGCTTCTCATTTTGTATACACAGAGCTCAGATCGATATAAATAAAATATATATGTTATAAAATACTCTTACATACAAAAGTAAACAGTTTTTTTTTTAATATATGTCCGAACAATAATCTCTGTTTAATTTGAATTTCATCACAAATATTGTCTGTTGTTGTTAATAAGGCATTTTTTTTTCTAACATATTCACTTAATACTAGAGCCACTTTACTTTCCCACGTTTAACATGTTAAACGCCGTAGCGGTCACCGGTGACCTGATCTGATATATTTTAATGTGTCTCGGAAGTCACCGATGTCCACAGGCGGTTTATTTATTATTTTCACAGAACCCAACGGCAAATTCTTATAACAAACATTTTAAATACAGTTTCAAGAGATTTAAAAATAATAATTCTGTGAAGGCATTCAACATGTTAAAAGTCAAAGTAAATAAAAATATAAAGGCAGTGTTATAAAATTAAAAAAAAACCTTAATTTGCAAACTTTCTTAATCAGTTAAGAAATTTTCTTTTAAACATTGATATGTTTAAAAGAAAAGAATATAGAAGATTTAATGTACAGTCCAAATTAACTTGAGAATGTGAAGTAACTGTCGATACAGATCACTCACAACTTACATAATAAAACAATCATCCACCAACCCGCATCTGGACAGGGTGGTCGATAAACGACCATCACTTATACTTCAGGCTCCGAAACCCAGCAAAGGGAACATTAAGAGCAGATTGTAAAAAAAAATCACAACTATTCACTTAAAACTATTTACATTAATATACAGTAATCCCCCTTATAACACTGTACTCTTATAACGCATTTTCATATTACACGATTTCCATCCCCCGTATAACGCGGGGATTTCCCACATAATGTTTTTCTACTGTGAAATTTATAATGATTTCTACAGTTCATAATTACTAGTTTAGTTTTATTTAGTTTGATTTTAATAAAACGTACACATTTCGTTCATAATATAGTTTTTTCTTAATATTCGATTTAAACCTCTGGCGAGATAAGTCAAACGTGAATAATTCATACGTCACGCGTTATACGGGAGTACTCCTACAACGCGTTTTCTTATAACGCGGAACCAATCTACCGTGTTGTAGAGGGATTACTGCATTCGCTTCATCTATCATTTCAGCATTGATTCGGGCAAGCATTCTATGCTAGAGCTGAAAGTGTGTCCCGGAAGTCTCCAGTTCAATTTTCGATATTTTACATGATTATTGTCTATTTTTTTTTTATTTATCGAGGCTAACGTTTACCCGATGGTAAGTGATACGCCCGTTCGTTAACGTGGCCTCAATTGGAATGGCATACACAACACTTGATTGCGCTCGTCACCCACATGATATGTTAAGTGTCACTACCCAAGTAATTTCACTAGTTACAGCGCCCTTCAAACCGGAACACAGTAATGATTGCACAATAGTATTTTTCGGCTGCAATAGGCGCTGCGGTGGTACCTACTTAGTCTCCGGCAACAGATATAGAGAACCATATTAGAAGAGAATTATATATATACATATAAATATATAGAGAGAAATGCTTAAGCACCAAATAAAAAGTGAAATTGTCTTTGAATAATATAACAAAATATCCATTGTCGTTTTTTTTTTTTTTACAAATTTGATACGAATCAAATATTTAAAACTAAAGGAAAATGCGAAGAGGGAATGGTTGTGGGAATAACGTCGCTTACACTACAAAGGTTCCTTAACACGTGCCTCGTGTACCTCCGGTGGTACACGGTAAACTTAATCATCGGGCCACGTGTACCACCGGTGGTACACGCAGTCATATTTATTCAAGGCGCTGATATAACCTAAACTATGTTTCCATCTAAATAATTAAGCATTATACAAGATGCAGTATATAATATTACACACAAGTTTCTTTAACACGTACCCTGCCACGTGTACCACTGGTGGTACACGATGTGATAACCGCTCTAAACAAGAGAACTACTTATGTATGATATAATGAGTTGTGTGATAATATATCGATCTCTAGTCAAAATATCAAATATCCTGAACGAGAAGTCGGGCAAACATGGCTTGGCATGGAACGTGTTAACTAACAATTTGTCTCTTATTAAATAGAATAAACGATAAATTACTATATCAGCTTAGTATAGGCCATCCATCGGTTTATATGATAGAGATTTCTTTGTTTTTTATGAACGAAGCGTTGAGACGAGCAAGACGTTCACCTGATGGTAAGTGATACGCTCGCTCATAATCGCATTAGTTACCATGACTTACACTACCCCACATTGCGGTCGTCGCCTTGAGACATTAGATTAAAAGTCTCGTTACCCCAGTAACTCCACTAATTACAGCGCCCTTAGAACCGGAACACAGTATTGTTTCTCGAGTGCAATAGGCGCTGCGGTGGTACCTGACCAGTTAATGTCATAAAAGTCAGAGCGTCTAAAAGTAACATATTCCTAATAATAAACATTTATACATTCAAAAAAAGCTATGTTGTTCATTTTTTTTTATTTCGACATATATACATAGTCTTTGTTTCACTGGGTGGGATGTAAATTAAATATTTTTTTAATGCGCAATAACATTAATGCAAAATAATTTTAAACTCGGCATATATATATATATATATACTAACATATGACAACTGTGTTTTTCATAAAACCTTATGACTATTATAGATGAATATCGTTAGTATTATCTATGGTTGCTGTCTACGCTGGACATAAATAACCTTGATGATGTCAAACGGAAACGCATCTTTGGGAAGTGTGTGCACAGAGATTTCTCTGCAAAATCTCTCTGCTCATATATACAAACTTACCAATTTCAGTTGAGCGTACTTTTGAGGGTGTTGAGGGATTATTATTTATATTTTTTTTTATTCACCTGATGGCGGTGATACGCCTTCTCATAACAACTTGACGCTAGTTTGGATGATATACATTGCACCACATTGTGCTCGTTGCCTTGAGACATAAGAAGTTGAATCCTGTCACCCAAGTAATAACATTAGCAACAACGTTCTTCAAACTGGAACACAGTAATATTTGCACACTACTGTTTGGCAAAAATAGGCGCTGTAGTGTACGCCCTGATCTGTACATGTCCAGTGTAGACTATTGGTGTATACCAGCAGTGAGCTTGAGGAAATCTACTATCAAATACCCAGCAATAAGTGAATTTACTTAATGGATGGACTTAATACTTGATAATCAAGTCTGCCTGAATTACAACCATAAAAATTAAACACAACTATTTTAATGCAAGATATTTCTGTGAACATCATAATCATCATCATCAGCCGATAGACGTCCACTGCTGAACATAAGCCTCCTCTAAAGTGCTCCACGTCGATCGTGGGTTTCTGCGATTCTCACCAGATCGTCGGACCACTTTGTGGGAGGCCTCCCAACACTACGTGTACCGGTACGCGGGCGCCACTCGAGGACCTTACTGCCCCATCGGCCGTCGGTCCTTCGAGCAATGTGCCCTGCCCATTACCACTTAAGTTTAGCAATCTTTTGTGCTATGTCGGTGACCTTAGTTCTTCTGCAGATCTCCACATTTCGGAAACGATCGCGCAGAGAAACTCCGAGCATAGCTCTCTCCATTGCCCTTGTGAACATATTTATTGGTAACAATTAAAGCTCATTCCATAACTGGGCGAAACTATGTTGAGGGGGTTGTTGAGTTATCGAAGACCTAATTTTTTTTACAAATCGGAGGAGTGGCGTCTATTGACACAATTACATTTAAATATACATTATTGCCCCATACACAATGTACATGTATCACAAGTGTTACACTTGTGTAATATAGATAAGTGATATGTAAATAATGATCTATTTACTTTGAGAATATAATGGCTAATGCACTTATGAGTACAACAATCGATTATGTGGGGTTATGGTTAAAGTAGATATGTAATGTTTATCGATTTTTAATTGGCTAACAATTTCACATTGTGTTAAGTGACAATGAGGCCATGGATCCAAACTAACAGTCCAGAACAATAACGCTGTGATGGCGGCTTTATTTACAATGTGAGAGTGGTAGGTAAACAGAGGGATTAAAAAAAACCGCCACCAAGCATACTCCACAACTTGTGGCTACAGATTCGAACCAGAGCCTCTTGACCTCTACGCCGTGGAGTGAATTAAATATATATTATTAATTAAGGATAATCAATGATATCCCTCAATAATCTAATAAAGATTTTTATCTCAATCTCTTACAACCAAATATAGTCTTTTTATAATTCTATTAAATTTTGTGAAATACAATTAACATAATTTAATGTCTTTTGATTTTTCTATGTATACATAGTTAATTGTAAAGTCTTTGTCACATGAAAACTTACAATGTATGTATGTGCGTGCGCTGCGTGCGCTACGTGCGCACGAGAGCGCGGCGCGCGCAGTGTGCGAGGAGTGCGCCGAGCGCGAGCGAGACGGCGGCAGCGGGACGCGCGGCCGCGTTGTAGATGGCGCAGTACGGACACTGGGAGGAGCCGCACACCTCGCAGATGTTCAGCAGGTACGTCGGCAGCGCGTCGAAGATCGTCTCGTTGAATCGCTCTAATCACACAGTTGCTTTTCAGTTTATACGAAAAATAATCAAATCCCTTACTTACTTTGTCACAGTTGGTATGAAACTGAAAAATATTCAAGGTATAAGTAATATAAAAATTGTCGACATCTGTGAGTAATAGATCCGTCCATTTGACTTTTAGACTTTAAACAATTAACTCATTTGTGTTTGAACTTAAAAGTGACCTATGTCCAGCAGTTGAAATGATCATGATGGTGATCACTTCATTTGTATATAACTTTTTTTTCGACAAAGCGCCGAAAGGAGCAAAAACGAAAACTCAATGATAAATAATACGTAATCCCATAACAATGTGGCGTTAGTCAAGTCGTTATACACTACGCCAACTGCTCGTTGCCTTGAGACAAGATTTTAAGTCTCATTCCCAGTACTTTCTACAGCGGCCTTTAAACCAGAATCCAGTAATGTCTGGCGACTACTATTTGACGACAGATGCAGTATGAGTACTCACCGGGTGCGTAGAAATCGTAGACACGTATTGGCAGATACCGAGACATGTTCGCCACGGGGAACCATCGCTCCACTGTGAAGTTGATGCAAGTCTGCTCCTGGGCCAGCTGGTTGTGATAACAATAAACTTTTTAATCCATATCATACTACAACATTATTTCACTTTACATAACTCAGATTGGAAATAAAAAAAATAATAATTAATGCACATATATGCTAAGTCTAAAAATCAAAGCCAGTTTGAGCTTCTGATAAAGCCTAAATCAGAGGAGAACTGATGTCCTATGAATGCGAATCTTTCGAGGGCAGGTGAAATCCATCAACTAAAACTTGGCCAGGGTGATAGGTAAATGGCTCCTTGGAAAAGGTAGCGAGTCCGTGTTAAAATAGAGAAAACATTAAGTTGGTAGTTTATTAAATTAATCAAATATTTTTATATTTTTGATTTTCTTAATAAGAAATAAAAGAAATCTATCGTGGAGAATAATGTGATCACTTAAACTATTTTTTATTGTATGTATATGCAAATGAGCTACTTTGAAATGTTAAGATATCTTAATAACTTAAACAAATCTTCATAAAGATTACAAAAAATATACAATATCTTAAAACAATTCAATTTAGCCTAACAACACAAAAATGATGATATCATTATACAAGTAGAAAAACCATGCAAACTACTACTAAAAGCTTTGATGAAATCCTATAGTTTTTAGAAAATAAGAAAAAGTGATCTTATAGCATTTTATTATAATCACATATCTATGTGTTTCTACTTATCATATAAATATGAGACTGCCAGATGAATAATTCAAGTGTACTCACATAGTCGAAGTAGAAGAGCAGTTTGTCTGGTTGGTACTTGGCGCGCTGCAGCGTGGCGACGCGCCGCGAGAGTACGTACGCGTCAAGCCGCTGCTGCTGCACCATGTACCCGGTGGGGATGCCCACTTCCAGCACCGCCATGCCCGACCTCGGCGACTCTTCTAACCTTGTCCAACTGTGGACAGGGAACCGTTAAATAAATAAAAACAAACAGGTCACTCTCCATTAAGATCTTATGAATAGCTAAGTATATAAGATATTAGCGTTGATTTATACAGTAGCGTGTAAATAATGTTGTTCTACAGTTTGAAGAGCTCTGCATGAATTTTAAGGCGTGAATCCTTACAAAGACACGAGCAGTAGCTAGCTCTCATTGCCTAGGTAGACAAACAGGTTTGAAAAATTCATTCCAACTCCACAAAGAAAGAGGTTGGCAAGTGCACCACAGAGGGTATAGATGGCTATGTATGTACTCGCCTGGCGCAGCTGCGGTAGTCGACGTGAGACTGATTCCTGCCGTAGAAGCGCGCCTGCGTGCGCAGTGAGAAGGCAGGAACAGGAGGCGGCGTTTGAAAGCGCTCAACATCCACATTGTACTGCACGGACATCTGCAGCAGCGCATAGCCGGCGCCGCGCGCGGTCACTTTTACTGTACCCCACGCTTCTGGTATCTACGACAGAGTTCAATCTTACTTATTCGCTGGCACCTTCGAGACGACTAGAAAGTGAGATTACGTAATGTTAAGTGACAGAAAAGCTATTAATTGTGAAGCATGCTCGCCCAGTTAAATGAAGAAAGAATGAAGGAGCATTATAAGTACATCTGCCTGGAACATGCAAGGCATCTTGGTTTTGTGCGCCCACAGATGGCGGTGATAGCGAAGGTACCGTTATTTCCACAAGAGGAAGATTGAGTGATGAAATATAATTAATATTTATGTTAATATGTCATGTTTTGTTGAAAGTAATGTAATTATAGTCTAGTCTGGTTGAATCTTGTGATGTACCTGTATTGTGTGCATCCGTGCGAGGTTTTCGTTGCGTAAAGTGAGTGTACGCGTGCGCCCGCGCAACGCCACTGCGTCCACCGTAACGCTTAGCGCGCTCACGTCGCGCAGCCGTTTGCGGTTCGTATACTCGATCAGCGCGCGCAGCGCAATGTACGTATCCTAAAACAACATAACTTTAGAATTCCAGTTTTTTTTTTATAACAATATCATAGACGTTCTCAGTAGGGCGTAAGTCTGGGCGACTTATATCCTTCTATTTTTGTATACATTAAAAAAATTAAGTAATTCTATTATAGCAATTTAATTTTTGTGCGAGTAATAAAAAAAATCTCTGTATTTCCACTAAATACACGAAAATTTCTTTGACAAGTATATGATAGAAAATAAACAAGCAATAGATCTGATGGGTCTCTTGTCATCATTATGCATATTTTTTTTCATTTTTATTTTCGTCTAGAATTGTACGTTAAATTATGGCACCGAAAGCGCGGAAATTTACGATAATATTTTGGTGTAACGTCATTCCACTGTCAATATAATTCAACAATGTTATCACCTGTGTAGACGCCCAGCCCCCGTCTTTCAAACGTTGAGCATTGAGCCACATGACAATCGGCTCGTTGTCATCCTGATGGTCCATGAAGGCGAGTAATGCATATGCAGTTGCCGCGATGTTGTTGGAGTCATACTTGTAGGGCAGACGTGGTAGGAGGAACGGCTTCTGATTCTCCATCTTGAAAGGTGGCTGTGGAACCGGCTCCTTTCCCCAGTATATTAGACCGCCTGGGAAGATAAACAACTACACTTAATTGAAGATATTTTTAATTATTTTAAGCACAACGGCATTTTTAGTTGGTGGTAATTCTTATATTACTTATACTTAGAGACTAGAGATCATTTAAAACACAGCAGCTCCTATTGATTAAACAGTAATGTGCAAAGATTACCGTATTTTAGTTTGAAGAGCATTGTAGCTAGTAAAATCACTCGGGTGACGAGACTTGCAACATCTTGTTTCTTAAGATGGCAAACAAAATGTGGTGCTGAGTATATCATCCTAGAAGCATATTGACATAATATCTAAGAATCAGATGAACATTGGGTTTGTTTCTTCCTTTCTTTTAATAAAAAAACCATATAGTAATTTTTTACATGTAATACCACTGCACCAAATACTATTAGTTCAACTTGCTGCTTCATTAAATAAAAAAAAAATTGAGTCAAAATCATATTGGATATATCAACGACTTGCTTTACCTTCAGATCGTCGCTTGCTCCTAAGCAGCCGGTACGCGTGCTCCGAGGTGGGCGCCTTGCTAACGGTGAGCGCGTAAGCGACCAGCGCGAGCGAATAAGGATCGCCGTACTCCTCCAACAGTTTCATGTTCTTTTCCAGCCATGTGATCCCATTACGTTGCGCTTGTGCCACGCGTGCACTAAGACCCTGCCAAAGTTACACGTCAAATAACATTAACGTAATAAACTTAAACATCTTATAATTTTTTGTTTCAACATTTAAATAATTAAAAAATAAGTGCATTTAGCATTTGAGAGACTTGCAAGTGATATTCACCTCTCTGAGACCAATGTCTTTCAGATTCTTAACACTCTCCAGGGTGATGACAACTTGCGCCGTGAGGGTGACGTTGCGCTGCAGTATCACTGAATCATTCTCCTGTAGAACAATATTACATTTTTAGCAAGTATGGATTTACATTTGAAACCATTTAAAGTAAATATTTCAAGAGATACACAAAAACAGAACACTGGTTGGATCGAACTTCCCCTTAGAAGCTTACTGTTTGAAAATTCTCTTTCCAATACAGAAAACCTATCAAAAACAGGTACCTTAAGTTTTATTATATATAATTATTATTGTCATGGATAAAGGGTGTTTGAAAATTAGTGTCTCATATAAACACTATTGATTCTATACCTCCACGCCGAAGTGTGTGGCGCTGCTGAATAGTTGTGAGTTAGCGGGCACGGCGATAGTCGCGTTCGCATTGCGGTCCGGCGACCACGTCACCTCGTAGAACGCGCCCTCCGGTGTCTGGTGCTCCAGTAGCCATGACACCGCCATCGATATTACCTGATACATGTACATAAGATCCATAAACAATTGCAATTTCAAGTACTGCCAATTGACGAGTATTTTTACCCAGTGGTAAAGGGTACATCCGCACACAACAATGAGATTCTAATTGCCTATACTATACTATATTGCACGCGTTGTTGTTGCGATCTTTTTTTATTATCTATAACTTAGCTCACTGTCATGTTATGTAGAAAGGTTGCCGATGGTAAAGCTATCTCCTATGGAATACTTTCTCTGCCATAAATAGACTTGACATAGCGATATTGTTACGGACTATCAATAAAAGTGTGGTAAAACAGTAAGCACAGCTCTCGTCATCGCTCGCTGTGCTACTTTGAATCGGTGGACCAGCCTGATGGTCAAGTGCCATGTCTTTGCGCCGTAAGTAAGGGTGAGAAGGATGCACTCGTTAAAGACTTTCGTCTTGAGACATTGGAGCATTTAAGAGGTGAGAATGTGGCGGAGTTTCCCAAGAGCTGCCCAATCGAGTCAGCGGAGATCCGAATCGAGATCTCTTTGTTGAAGTTACTCCAGCTAAGTTCTATAACCTGTACGAGTTAGACGTATTCTTTTACTTCTTCAATCACCGTGTTCCTGATGATTACTGGACTAGGGATAATTAAGTCATTGGACATAACTTTAGTCTTGTTCAAATTCATCTGCAGTCCCAAGCGGAGAAGACGGAGAACTAATGTTGTCGACATAGCTCTCAAAATCTGCAAGCTGAAGTGGCAGTGGACTAGCCATGTCTGTCGTGTAACGAACGGAAGATGGGGGAGAAATCTTGGAGTGGAGGCCGTGTACCGGTCGCAGAAGTAAAGGACGCCCTCCCTCCAGATGAACCGACGACGACATCATCAAAGCGGTTTGAAGCGGGTGGATAAGACAAGCTAAGGATCGCATTTGGTGAAAGACATTGGGGAAACCAGCAGTGGATAAACAAAGGCTGATAATGTTGGTGATGAAAACTGTATTGTGGGTCGGAAAAATCTCTCATCATTTAAACCCGAAAATCTTTTGCCTTGGATTCAAACCAGAGATGTCCGTGTTTCAAAACAAGCAGTTAGCTGCTGCGTCGTTAGCTGTTAATTATTTTAAGACCATTTTATGCTTAGTACAGGGAAGGGAAGAAACAGTTGGTCTACTTTGGTTGGAGTAAAATTCCAAATATTATTATTTAATTGAACTTGTCTCTCACGCAGGGACAAGTGAGGCATATTTGTATTTATGATGAACAAAACTTGAAGTTTAGAAGTATGTCTTACATCAGGATCGATGTAAATGTAATTCTCCCATTCGTTGAATGACGCCTCTTGGAATATCTTAGCGCAGAATGAAGTTAGCCAAACACTCGAAGCTGACTGATTCCTGAAAAGATATAATAATTTTATACAACCTAATAGCCGGTAAAGTTTACAAATATTAATTTTTATAGTGTTTTAGTAAGAATTATTCTACATATGAAGCTGGAAGAGCCGGTGTTCTCCATAAACAATGCTGCCATGTTTTCTACAATAACCTATTTAAAAACACTTGTACTAACTTATTTTACGAATCAAAACAAAATAATATCTATTGTTTTGTGTTTCTATTATATTCAATATTTTGATCGTACCCATACTTCACAACTAGTTATTATCTCATCATCTACCCACTCTGCTCCCACTTCATCTGGGTTGTGCACAACATGTTTTGTTTATCTACTATCTATCATTTGTCAAACTCCTTTCAATGCACGCAATTTTTTTATATTCATTTAAGCGACGAAACAAGAGGGACGTCAACTGATGGCGAGCCATGTGGCTGCATATAACTTCGTGGCGCTAGTAAAGATGATATACATAGCACCACACTGTAATCGTCACCTTGAAACATAAGATGTTAAGTTTCTTTATTTTTATTTATACATTGAAGCGACCACACAAACGAAACGGTCACCTGATGGTAAAAGATATACGCCCGCCCATAAAAACTCGGCGCTAGTTAGGATGTACGCTTCATCACAATGCTCTTGTCCCCTGAGACTTAAGATATTGAGTCTCGTTACCCCAGTAATTACACTAGCTACAACGCCCTTTACACGGGGTGATAGTAATGTTAGCACACTATATTTTTGCAGCAGGAAGAAGCGCTGGGGTGGTACCTACCCAAACAGTTTCTATCGTTGATCAAGTGTGGATGTAAAAAGGTCCACTCACCAGTCGCTTCGGAACAGGCTGAAGGAACCGTCAGGCTTCATGAAAGAGAGCTGTCGCTGGTAGAGCACGTTCATGTGCGCGAATGCTTCGCGCTCGAGCGTACGGTTTCGCTGGTTCGTTAGACGCATGTACAGCGTCAGGTACATGTTGGCCGCAAAGCTGAACATATTTTGTTCACCTGAGTCCTGGCCACGGAAAGATTGATTTTATTTATAATACCCCCATAATAAAAAAACTGATTTTATAATTTTTTTGATGACATTTCTTTTAAACAACAGTTATAGTATATGTGCGAATTACATACATGAAATAACAATAATTTACTCACCATGGGTAAGTCGAGCAGACTGGTGGCATTGACCGGCATAGTGGGGAAAAGCGGCCCGACCACGTCGCCCACGACGGTGACGCGCGCCCTGTTAGAGCCAAACACATAGTAGCGGTCCACTTCGTACGGGATAATCGGCGTCTCTGTCACGTTCACGTGCATATATTGGAACACATACGCGCGGTTGGACAGGTCGAGCAGCACCGATTGGTGCCGGTACTGAGGTATACCGTCAGCCTGCAGAAGAAACATGAATGTTAATATTTATACAACTAATATTTTACCCCTTTTGAGTTTTAACTACAATAGACTATGTGTATCTCTGAAGTTACTCTTTCTGTCGCTAAACATTTGCTAATATTACTGTCTTAATGACTCTGTAGTTAGTGACATTACTGGGGTAAGGAAACTTAATGTGTTTCAAGTGACGAGCACTATGTTTACATAACTTAGTGCTCATCACTTGACAGTACAGTGTTTATTACCCTAATAAGCGCCACACTGCAATGACCAGATGTACTACTTATTATCAAGGGAATGTCTTGTTTGTCTCACCACTTCATATAATAAAAAATTAATATAATAGGAGCGTAGTACAGTAGTATATTTAACACAAATTTTTAAGAGAAAGAATTCTGATTTTAAAATGAAGAGTACTAGAACCTTACCTCAACATGTATATCTTTGGTATAGTGATGCTGGCCTTGCAGCGTGGACGCGTGCAGGCGCACGCGTATGTGCCCGAGACGCACCGGTACGACTGGCACGTGTACCGTGGCCGCGTCGCCGGCCGCGATATACACGAAGAACTGGTGCTCGCCGAATGATGTGCGTGGATTGTATGAGCGCACCTGGAGACAACACAAAGGTTAATGGTAAAAAAAAATATTATTAATAGTTGTCATTTCAAAACGAAGTACATTTGCGATCACAAAAATAATTATGATGATCGTTTTTAAATTTGAAATATTGGGATAATGGGAGGTATCATCAAAGTCAAAAAATAGTATAATGTTCACTATGAAGCAGACTACCATATCCGTCTTCCACAGAAGAAGGCCATTATTAATATGGAATTTTCTGTATACATAAACATATACGACGTAATAATTTGCACAAAAACGATTTAAAAAAACTTACTATGCCATTTTCCTCAACGTGCACAAACTTGTAATCGGGAGAAGCTTCCAGCACGACCACAGCCTCGATTGCTTGCGGCTGGTAGTTGAATACGACAACGCGCAGTCCAAGCTGCTCTCCTTGCTTGCATCGGTCCGGACCCTCGACTTGAATGAAGAACGGCAACACACCGTCATACTAACAAAATAAAATTATCATCAATAAAAAAAACATTTTAACTTAAAATTTTTTATTGTACTAGTATCAGCAATACGAAACATTACCAAAACTGATCTTTCGATGTGTGTGCCCTTTTGTTTCCAGCCGCATGCACGAGTCCTTCATTCTAACACCAATTGTAGTGACCAACACATTATCCTTTGTCAGTTACTACAGTGTGAATCTTATCCATTAGAGAAAATACGCACAGAGTCGTTTCTTAATCTCGCTGTATATACATAGTGTTGCTAATAAAGGCAGCTACTAACCCGGACGGGCGCGGTTAGGACCCCCAATCCTAGTGAAGGGGACATGCTGAACGCGGAGACGGTCCACCTGGCGGGCGCGCGGGGAACGTCTTCTGTGAACACGTAGCGGCCGTGCGGGCCGATGTTTACGTCGCGCCACAGCCACGCGTTGTCATACTGTCGCTGCACGCGATTGAACCGGAACTTACGGAAGTGACCCAGCGCAAAACTGTCGTCATGCTCGCCTAATGAACCAATGTTTTGACTTTATATATGTATACAGTATAAAACATGTTAAAAATAATATCGTTTGAAAACATAAAACTTAGATAAAAAAGAATGTACAATACGTCATCATTTTAACCGATGGACGCCCACCGTTAGACGTAGGTCTCTTGTATGTGTTCTACAAACTGGGATGTAAGGAGGAGACTCAATCCCAGTCAATCTCCTCAATTGCCTCTGGTGCATCCTGCAGATTAACCAATGGGGCTCTGGCGACCGACTAATGGCGGTATAACCATTCATCACTGACCGACTTAATACTACACAGACCGTCATAGAGCAGCAGTGATATTAGTGCGATAAAGTGAGTACTGCAATCACCAACCCACCTGCCAAGCGTGGTGATTATTGGCAAAATCCTTATATGGCACACAAAACATGTAAATATGTACTCTTATATAAATATGCATACAAAAATACATGAAAAGGAAATATCTCTTTCTGTGGTAGTGAGTATTATCGAGACATACAGCTGGCCTCATCGGTGCGATCTGTGCAGTCGGGCACGCCGTCGCAGCGCTTCTCCACGGGGAAGCAACCGCCGTCGAGGCACTCGAAGAGCCCAAGCGATACGTTGCACACGCTGTAACGACGCGTCACCGCCACGTCGCTGAACACCACCAAGCCCGCGTACCTGCGTTTAATAAGCTACTTTAACAATAGTATTTTTATAGTGATCATCTTCATTTCAACCTTTATTATCATCCACTGCTGAATATAAGCCTACCTTAAGGAAGTACAAAAATCCTTTTTTTTAAAGATTAACAGAAGTTTACTAGTTTTAATTTTCCAAGTCATTTGCTATATTCTCTTTTAATATATTTTTTTGGGTATAAAAAATACTTACTCGAACGTTCTGTTGGCGTCGATGCCGAAACTAGAGGAAGGAAAGTACACGAGCTCGTCTGGGTCGCCGAAGTGAGAGCGGAATGTGTATGCAAATGTGCCGTTCGTCGCCTCGTCGAAGTGAGACATCTTGGAAATAACCTGCATTACGAGAAACAAATATATTTTTACTAATAGAATACACATGTTGTTATAGCAAATTGTAAAGACATTAGCCTGATGATAAGCGAAATGTTTGTCTATAATAAGACGCTAGTTACGATATTTACAAAATGTAGCACTTAGAGATTAGTTATTCTAAGCATATTACACAACTGCCCGAGTGACGAAGTAGCTAACTGCTTGCTTAGAAAACTGATGGTCCGTGGTAAGATTCTGAAGAACCAGTGTTCGCTATCAACGACCTCATTAACATTTAACACCATGTGGATTTGAATACAAGTGTTAAACCACAATGTATAAAAAAAACATTACCTTGGCGTAGGTGAGTTCGTTCCCGGCCTGCATCGTGTAGAAGGCATCGTCGATACCAGAGAGACCAACATAAGCCCCAGGCTCGCCATAGATCGCGACCTCGACACGCTCGCCTGTTCGGTGTTTCCGGTTGTTGATGAACACAGTAAACTGTACCACGAACATTTATAACGTGAAATATTTGGTAGTATATAATATTAAAAAATAATTAAGTAAACAGTTTAGTAAAGGAAATATAGTACAGACGTGAGACAAATGATAGATGTTTAAATCATTTGTAGTAATAATGTAAGCTTTGATTAACATTTTTTTTTTTTAATATGTTTGCATTACGGTGAACGATATTAAACTTTTAACGCAACGGCTTCTAGTTACAAGTGGTAACAAAGGTGGTAACAAATTCGTCTTTACAGAAATTCACGTCGGGTCGTATAATTTTATTTTAGTAATAATTCAAATGTTGTTGTTTTTTAGAAATGTCAATTTGGCAAATACTTACGTTGTTCCGGGAGATGCCGTTGACGGGGAATGTGAGCGAGTCGGCCAGCACGTGTCCGCGGCGCTGCGCCGCCCACACGAGCAGCGTCGCGACCGGCGCCATCTCCGCCGACAGCGCTACCGCAAACGTGCGCACGCCCTCCTTCAACCCCACATCCACACGTATCATTGTTACACCGTATTTGTTCATTTATTTAACAAAAATACAACTTATAGAATATAAAGCTATTTACAATTTTTCCCTTTAAAATGCCTCACTGCGAACATATTTGGTATCTTATAGTCTTTTGTAAGTTTCTATTTGACATGTAAAGTAATTGCAGCGACCTATTGAGTTATTTAAAATATTGAAAACAACAGAAGTACTAACAATACAAAGCAATCATGGGTATTAGAGTTTACAGAAAGCAATGAAAAGAAAATGTGTTCCAACAAAAAAAAAAAAAAAACAAAATTGGACAGAAATTACAAATTTAAATCGGAGACTATAAATTGTGGAGCAACCTTTTAAACAAACATATCTACACTGTTGAGCAATTTATTATGGAGGCTACACATTCTACGAAGAGGTGCGCATTGATCGCTATTGGTTCTGGTGGTAGTTAACTGAAATAAGTTTTTTGATTGAATTGTCTTGGACACAATTCAAAAGTTTATCTGGGACAATAGCGCTTCGCACTTTACGTGTCCTACGCAGATATTTCTAAGAATAAGTGCATCTATTAATGAACGTCGGTGTTTTAATTATAAAACATTGTATCTTTTTAAGAGATTGTTGTGGGAATCCCGGCGACGTACACACTTCAAAATAAGCAGTCGCTTTGTTCAAAACTACTGCTATATTGAAATATCTATAAAACTCAATTCAAAATTCCCACATCTAGAGTATTCTCTCACGAACAGTTGCTTTGCAAATGCTACCTATTGAGTTATCTTTTATGCGTTTATCGTAAAAAGTTTCCATACGACAAACAAAATATAAATAACGATAAGTAACATTTACCTGCATAATTTCCTGACCGCTTGTTAGTATCATGCCTTTGGACATGACAACGTAGCTGAAGGATTCCATGAAGAAATTACACTGAACATGGAATATAATGTATTCTCCAACCTACAAGAAGACAACAATGGCATTTATTGATTATTGCAACTAAAGGTTTCAAGTTTTTAAATAATATTACCTATGAAATTCGATGTATTATGATAAACTTTTAAGAACACAGTAGTTTTTTAAAAAAGCTCTACATATGTGGATAAAATATTCATCATCATCATCATCAGGCCATAGACGTCCCTGCTGGACATAGGCCTGCCCCAAAGATCTCCACGTCGGTCGGTCCCGCGTTGCTCGCATGCAATGGGTTCCCGCGACTCTCACCAGATCGTCGGTTCACCTTGTGGGGGGCCTCCCAATATTACGTCTACCAGTACGCGGGCGCCACTAAAAATAAAAATAAAATTTCGGCGGGCGGGTAAAATATTAAAAAAATATAATTTTTTAACATGCTAGAAATTTTGGAAATCTTCATAAAGCGTTATAAATCAGGCATTAAAACTTTAAAACTAAATATACGAATACTACGGTACCCTTGCGTCAGTGGTGCTGGTCGCGACGCGTAGGTGGTGATTGTTGGGGCTGTAGTGCGACACGAAGTGCACGTCCGCGTTCGCACGCCCGCCTACAGCGTCACCGAGCTGGGCGCTTAGACGCACGCCTGTGATTCCACCGAGCACATCACGATAGTTTGGATCGTTTTCTAACTCTAAAAAATTAAGAAGCTGCATAAAGAATCAGAATCAATATACTCACTACGTGTATTGCAGGTAAATGGTCTTCAACGAATAAACCCACCACTAGGAAACCCTTTATGAACATCTCTTAACATTACTTCGCTGTTTGTTTGATGACTTTTGTGAAGGTAATATGGATATAAGACAGTTTAAAGACATGGTGTATGTTTGCGCTGTTAATTTGAAATATAAACATAAATATGTACTTAGTAGTTTGTATAGATCGAGCCGTAAATGCCACACAGCGTCATGACCCGGCGCGAGGGTGGGATGCTGCGGTTCTACGGCGCTGCCTCTTCCCTCCACTTGTACGTTCACTACCAAAGATACTCCCGCCGCCTGCCACTTCGGTAACGGCGATCCGTCGTGATATGACACTACCATCTGTGACATGAACACCATCACAACTATTTAATATAGAACTTAAAAAATCTAAAATAAGATACTTTCATTTAAAAGAGAAGTGTAAACAAAACTTATCTTGAAGAAGAAAGAATAACGAAAACAACACCTTTCCTTTTATGGGAGCACTGATATAAAATGAGATTTTTCTGATGGTAGGTCGCTTCTGGCGGAGACCGTCTAGATAGGTACCGCTGCAGCGTATATTTCAGTCTCTCGTACTCTAAACTGCAAGGCCACTTTAGCTAATTCCATAGCATATGAGTTGTAGCAGTCTTAGACTTTTTACTGGTAGTGGGTCTCTGTTGCCGGAGACTGTTTAGATAGATCAGGTATAGGTAGTCCGATAAACAGTAGTATGTAAACATTACTATGTTCCGGTTTGAAGGGCGCCGTATTTAATGAAATTATTGGGGTAACAAGACTCAACATCTTATGTCTAAGGCGACGAGCGCAATGTGGTGTTGTGTGTATCATTCTATCTAGAGCCACGTTGTTATGGACAGGCGTATCACTTATTAACAGGTGAACGCCTGGCTCGTCTCGTCGTTTAATTGACTAAAAAAATATAAAATGACAATAGAATAAAATTGTGGATAATGATACACTACCATCATAAAAATTATTCGACATAATTATCCAATGGCAAATCGTAGGAAGGCTTCAAACGATCGCCACGCCAATAGAATTTTAGTTTATTTGCATCTAGAGGTTTCCTGCGATCTTAGCCAGAATATAAAAATAATTTCCATATATTAATAAAAACTTACATAAACATCAAAGGGCATCGCCGGTTTGAACACCTGGAGAGAACCGCCAAGGAAAGTGACCGCCAGTGAAGAGTTGAAGATCCTAGCAATGCTATAGCCTTCAATCACGTCGTCAAGGAACGGGTCACCCACTGAAGCCGTGATGATAACTTCAACACCCTCCAGCGTGGGCACCAGTTGCGTGAGCTCAGACATGGGATATTTGAAGTCATATGTACCATTAAACTGTAAATATCAAATGAAAAAAAAAATTATACAAAATCACAGCAACAGCTAGACAGCTACCATTTTTATTATTTAATTATAACAATAATTTGTTCCAGTACGACGACTGCTAGTAGCTAGTAAGGTAGTACTGGTGGTAGATCTGTTGGCGGAGACCCTTTAGGTATACCACTGCAGCTCTTCTCCTTTCAAACAATGATAATAAAATTTTATTTATTTGTCACCACAAACCAAAATAACTATAAACAATCTAAGTTACGTAAATTATTTAACAATATGGCTATGGATCGCTGATGTCTGTGATGGATAATAAACCCTTGTTACAAGTCACCAGGTCTCCGATTCTCGAACAGTTAATATTACAGCGTAACTTAAATAAATAAGAGCAAAAGAGGAATTACTTTTTTTTATTATTATTTATACAATAATTTGCAAATGGTACTGTGTTCCAGTTTGAATGGTACTGTAACTAGCGTTCCATATGACTCAAGATGAACAGAAGTTCGCAAATCTGACGGCGAACCTGCACTGAGAAAGTGGCACTTAAAAACAAAAATTAACTAGTGTTATAGGTAGGCGTATCAAAAAATCAGAAACCCTTGTTTAACAGTTAAGTACTTTAACGTTCTTATTATCCAGTAGATATAGACCGATATAATATTTGGTACATAATTATATTTGATGCACAGGTCCACGAAGAACATGCAAACCTTTTAAAATAAGTCATGCAAGATATGAATTCCGAGGTAACTTCAACAAAGAGATCGATAGACGCATTAGGCTCGGCTGGGCAGCATTTGGGAAACTCCGCCACATCCTCACCTCGCAGATACCCCAATGTCTCACAGACAAAAGTCTTTAACGAGTGCGTCCTCCCCACACTTACTTATGGCGCAGACATGGCACCTGACCATTGGGCTGGTTCACCGACTCAAAGTAGTACAGCGAGCGATGGAGAAAGCTACGCTTGGCATTTATCTAAAGGACAAAATCCGGAACGAAAAAATTCGACGGAGAAGAAGACATTGGGGAAAACCTATATGCAGCAGTGGATACTCAAACGCTAATAATGATTATGATGAATGATGAACGTATGAATTGCATGTAGATAATTAAGATCTATGTAGTAAGAATAAAATAAGAGTTATACTTTGTAAAATATCACATGATAATTTTGACAGCTCACGCTTATGATGCTTCGTATTTTTTTTGGGTTATAATAATACATTTAATACCGTACTTCATAGAAGGTTACCGCCCACTTCGTGAAGTGACACACAAACAAACAACTACAGACTATCAAAAATCGCTTTGCAACAATATAAATCGATGATATAAACATGATATTTGGCTAAAGTTATTAAATGTTTTAGCAATATTCATTTATCAGGTGAACGTCTTATTCGTCTCCACAACTCGTTAAATAAATAAAAATAGTTGTATTCATAAATAATGAGTTATAAAAAAATCTAAATTTTTGCTATAAATATTATCTTTAAGAGTTCCACTTTGATGCTTAGCGCAACTAATAAATAATCCACCTAAATGTAGTATCATAAAAAAAAAATAGAAATTAAAATTTCAGCAGACAGCGTAATGATACAAATATCGATTACAAGTTCCATAAGAATGGTAATTGATAATCGAATACTTTCATTTACGATTATACGCTACTCCATCCTTAATGTGATCTGTCAAAATTATCATGTTACATTTTACAAAGTATAAGTATTTTTTTAATCATTGACATAAGATAGGCATAATATTTCATCATATACAAAATGATACATCAAGATATATTATTTATATTTAAAATAACTGCAATTTACTTACAAATCTCAAATACGGTAGTTTGGTGTGATATGGATCATTGTAGTAACCGCTGTAAGTGGACGTCGTGTACGTGTTGTAGTTTGGGTTGTCCGGGTACTGGTTCATCAGCTGCACGGGGTCGGGTTTCGGCATCCAGAACGGGAACTTCTCATCCTAGCACATAAGATTCAAATGTCAAGTGTCGTAGAGACTATTCCAGAAATCGCAGAAAATTAGGTGAAGTTTAGGAATTAAAAATAACACAAATAATGCACAAAAAGTGATCCCCAAAAAAAATGTCCCTCAGAAAGCAGAATGCCTATTTAAGATTGCATTGGATTTTGTTGCTGTTAGTAATTCTTGGGATCCTCTTGGATGAAGTAAGAGCAAGTTTTTGTAAATATCATAAAAAATTTGCAACTAGCAATGAATACCAGAATTTTCACACAAGATTCCTAGAGTTCCTCTGTATAATTACTGTTTGCCACTATTAGTGCTTAAACTAATATTTTAGATAATAGAGTAGACACTCACAAAATTAAACAGTCTAGTGTAAACTTTCTGCGGGTCGTACCACCAGTCGAGCTGGTCGATCTGGTTCGGTTGGCCGGGCATAAGGTGGTGGGCCGGCACCGGCCCGTACACTCCGTCCGTCTGCTCATACTGGTAGCTCTCGTTGTACAGATACGGATTGTAGTTTTGACGTACTAGGAATTATAACAGTTAAAATAACTAATAATTAAAAATGCAGACAAACACCCATTTCACGTAACAAATTGTTTTTTTCTTTTATTTAACACATCGTCACAACCGGCAGGATATTCACCAGATGGTTCCATCATATAATGTATAGTCCCGTTGTCTTAAGACTCAGGGTAGTTTTGACTCTTTTATTTTTTTCATTTCATAGAAGCTTGCCATTATAAACAAAAAATTTCACTAAAACCAACATATTTATACTAAATATTACAAAACCACATAAAAAAAAATCCACAAACTTACCAGTCCTTCTGTGTATAATATTTATCAAATTAATTATATTAAAAGAAACCAAAAAGTGGTGACTTGGTGACACGAAAGTCTCACCTCTAGCATACTGGTTGGTCGGATAAGCACCGTAAGCACCAGGCTGACCCCTGTTGTTGAACTGCCCCTGGGTGAAGTAATGGGGTCGGTACTGCGGTATGGGACGCACTGTCGCCTTGAGGGTCAGGTTGCCTCGTACCGGTGCGCCGGACGTGTAGTTCGCCATAATACGGCCGTGGATATACGGCTCCGTGTTGAAGAAGAACGCCGGCATGGTCACATTTACCTGTAGACGATTCCCTTTTTAATACGACGAAAATTATTAAAAGCAGAGTTCGCAAACGAATTGTTAATTATTTCCCAAGTACATTACGTTTCATGGACATTTTTTGTTATACAACTTAAAAACATATTATAGGACTTAAAGTTGTAACCTTAATTACAGCATATTCAATAACTACCTACTTTCTCCAAGTTTTTTTATCATTTAACCACATTGAAATAACACGGGAAATTCAGGCTAAAGTAAAGTAATTATGAATACCTCGAATCGCGTTTGGTAGTACTCCTCGACTAGAAAATGCGCCTCCTCCGTCTGCCCAAGCGCCTCCACGCGCACGCTCCACTCGCCGTACTGCGGCTGATCTGACATCTGGTACTGCAGGCTCACCGTACCAAAATTACTCTAAAATGTAAAAATACTTTATAACACCTGTCAAATAAGAAATCAAGAAAACAATTTATGGTTAATTTTTTCTCCAATCGTCAGCGTCATCATTCTGCGGTAGTCCACAAGTGGACATAAATTGGCTATCTCATAAAGTTGTATAAATAAGTTATACTGATACAGTATGAACATTAAATACATGGTTATGTAAGCTCCGGAACAGTAAAATCTGGTGTTATGTTTCCTTCCATTGTCAATGCGAATGTAAACATCAGTTGCACCAGCTCGATAAGTTCTCATTACACAAAGGCGTCATGATGATCCACTTACATCTTAAACACGAGTAGTTGATCACTTGAGGGAAAATAAACTAGGATATTGAATTCTATTAAACTCGTATGGTTTAATTATTACATTACAAATATATATTAATTGTGATGTATGAGCCCTACACAAAACACTCACCTGCCTGGAGAGCCACCGTTTCATGATGCGCCCACTGGGGTCCAGGATATAAACGTCTATAGCACGCCCGAAAGCCTTTAGCTCCGTATTTATCGGTATGATCCGGAACTTGACTGCAATTTTATTTAAATATTTAGGAACAAGTCGTATATATCCCCAAGGCACAAAATTATCTAAACAATGATCATATCAAGAGTAAACAGTGTATATATATGTACATATATATATATACACATACATATATATAGGAAGTATACGGGTTCCCGCATTTCACGGGATCCAACCCAACTTCACCTGCTAGTGGTCCACCCTGCTAATCCAGACACGAGGCTATGGCTCCCGCAAACCCACGAGCGTGGTGGGAAATGGCCCTAATCCCCCAATTAAATCCCTACTCGATCAAAGCAGGAATCTTTGGGGGAGGCCTACGTCTAGCAGTGGCGGTCAATCGGTTAAGGATGATGATGATGATGATGATGATGATATATATATAAGATAAATTGGGAAGCGCCGCTGCTCACGTCCATAAGTGGTAATCCTTAGAATCCCCACACTTGCTTCCCGAGCGGTGCTAAAGAGCAGCCTCGCCGAATGCTAGCGGCGATAAATAATCCTCACTCCTTGTTCTTCCTCTTTTGGAGGACCAAAAGCAGATTGCAGTGGCCGAGAGAAATCTGAAATACTGGTATGGAAGGATATGGGAGCCCACCCTAAATATTTTCCCGAGTAAACTCATGATAAGTAACAACAAAAACAGAGATAGCATCAAATAGAAGTGATTGGCGTAATATCATTAAGAACTGGTTATCGATAAGGAGTCGCGACCCTCAGCATTGAGGAACATGTACCAAGAACAACACCATTTGCAAATTTGCAACATTGTACAAAGTTAGATTTTTTTTATTTTTATTTACCAGTTTGCCCCTGTTTGTACACAGGCTTATCCATCTGTATGAAGATGGTCATGAAGCGATTGGAGAATGTGAGCTGGGTCTCGTTGAGGAAGGCGCGCCCGCCGAACGGGTCGTCGAGGTACAGACCCTCGATGCGCAACTTATAGTCACCTGCCACTGACGTCGCCGGGACCTGGTGATGGACATAGTGACATAAAACCAAACCAAATTCATGATATAACATCAAATAAGCCACGTCAATAATCATTATGATCATCAGCCGATAAATGTCCACTGCTGGACATAGGCCTCCCCCAAAGATCTTCACATCAACCGGTCTTGCGTTGTTTCGCATTCAGTGGGTTCCCGCGACGCGCACCAGATCGTCGGTCCACCTTGCGGAAGGCCTTACAACATCACGTCTACCGGTACGCGGGCGCCACTCAAGGACCTTATTGCTCCATGGGCCGTCGGTCCTCCGAGCGATGTGTTCTGCCCACTGTCACCCACTTAAGTCTAGCAATCTTTTGAGCTATGTGTGAGAAATTCCGAGCATAGCCCTCTCCATTGCCCTTTGTGTGACTCTCAGCCTATTTATAAGGCTGACAGTAAAGGGCCACGTCTCGGTTCCGTACTTCAACACTGTCAACACGCACGAGTTGAAGACTTTTGTCTTCAGAAATTGCGGTATCTGAGACAAAAAGATGCCGCATAGCTTCCCGAATGCTGTCCACCCGTGTTGGATTCGTCGATTTCAATAATATTCACAAAATCTTAGTTTGTTACAACTTATCATCGGGTGGCTCTGTGCCGTACCAACTGCTATATTATTTACCCTATATCCATTTACTGATGGAGACTATGGCCATTAAGGTATCATCATCATTCTAAACTTTGAACGTTTACTGCTGAACATAGGTCTCATATAACGTATTTACTAACACACGCTGTTTGAGCTCTACGAGTCCCAGGGATTCTTATGATGGTGTCTATCCACCTGGTTTTTCGCGATATCGCCATTATAGCACTTCAAACCGGAACAGTAATGTACGTACATTACTGTTTGGCGGCTGAAATAGGCGCTGTGGTAGTACCTACCTAGATGGTCTAAGGCAACAGAGACCTTTTTTTATTTGAGTGGAAATCTTAAAAGATAGCTTGCTCCTGGGGGAAAGACAAGGTTATGTAGGGCTTCTACTCGCTTAAACCCCCTCGGTGGTGTCTCTCTCTGCGCATTAGTCTCATACGAAACGCACCGGTGCTCCTCTACATTCTAGCTAAAACATCTCAAGGCCTTCCTTGAGATGTTTTAGCAAAGCCCTCCGCAGCACCCACGCTGTGCTACGGCAAATACAAGACCACGATGCATTTGCCGTCCTCCTAAGGCTCACTTATTGAACTCTGAGGGCCCCCACCCTTAAAGCTCACGAACTCGAGGACTCTTTTAGTCACCTTGTACGGCAGGCAGGAAATACCTTAGTCCTATTCTTAATATCCCGAGACTACAGGGCGGCAACGGAGACCTACCAGCAGCAATCCTAACTGCTTTTGTCAGTGTACCACCAGTACACCAAATCCCCAACATCCGTCGATACTACGGCAGTAAGATGTATCAACGATTAATATTTATCAATCATATTCATCACAGGTTTTTAACATAGACAGGAAACATTGAACAAGAATGGTAGATGATCTTTATTATGCACTTCCATCAGCCCTTTCCTGAAAGTTTCCTAAATGGTTTAACCTCACTGAAATAGATATTACTTCGGTATAGAAATGACACAAGGTATGACACACGGTTGATATCCATCACGATTTCATTGGCGCAGTGCGTCGACCTTATGACGCGCTTTGTGTGGACAACGCGGTCAGTCACGACCTCACTGATGCCGGACAGCACCCGTCATTGTGAATTACGATCGATACTTATATATGCTACTGCAATTTATTTTTTGATCATCATCATCATCAGCTGATAAAATCTATGTATTCTATGATAATCGACTTTTATAATATATTAAAATCGTAAATTGTAATACGCTCTGATTTACATTTATTTTTTAATTTGTAGATTCCTCGAGACTAGCTAGACGTTTTTTCATCATCAGCCGGTAGACGTCCACTGCTGGACTTGGCCTCCTCAATGATCTCCACTTTAATCGTTTAACTAATGGTAACTAATACGCCTACCCATAACATAGCATTGTGCTCGTCATCTTAAGACATACGATGCTAATTCTCGTCACCGCGGTAATTGGAATAGCTACAACGCCCTTCAATCGGAACACAGTAATGTTAACACAGTACTGTTTGTCGGCTGCAATAGGCGCTGCGGTGGTAACTATCTTGATGGTGAGTGATGACAGAATCCTACCACCAACAGAACATATAAATAGATTGGAGAATCCTATCCTCAACAGCGGACGAAATTAGGATAAAGTGATGATGATGAACATACATGTTTAGAGAATAAGAAGTTTGACTTTTTTTTTAAGAGTTTTTTATTATTTATTTCTACCTCCACATTTTTTTTATTTCGAATACAATATGTACTGGCGGTAGATCTCTGTTGCCGTTTGGGACAGCCTAGGAAGGTTAAGCCCTCCTCAGAGACGTATTCACACAAAATGTAGAGGGGCCCCGGTGCGCTCCATAAAAGAATCCGAAGCCTCTTTAAATGCACTGAAGCTGACCATCGAGGGGGTTTTAGTGAGTAATAATCTCACATAAGCCTGACTTCCCCCCAGAAGCAGGGTATCTTTCGAAGACTTCTCCCCGAAAAAAAAGTCTGTTGCCGTTGTTATGGGCAGGTTTATCACTTACCATGAGGTGAACGTCTCGCTCGTCTCTTCGCTTCGTAGAACAAAATAAAATATATAGGACAATATTGTTTGTTTAATTTTCACGAATAGGGCATGGACGCGGGTCCACGAGCTCAGTATCAGATGAGCAGCAAGAATCGATATGACTACCAAGCGCTTAACATCATCAGAGATCAGACAATTTCCATATCCATTTAGTAAGTTGGAATGTTGCTTTATGTCCTTACCCGCATGTTGAGGTTTTCGGGCACACCCTCTTTGACCTTCTCGATGACGTCGGCGATCTCCACGCCGTTGCAGGATATGGAAGCGCGGATGGTCATCAGCAGTCGGGCGCGGAGTATATTGGCGGATATCTTGTAGATCTGACCAGGGCGCACCATGCGGGATGCCACTATGAAGTACGTACTGAAAATTTCTTTGCGTTATTGGAATATTTTATTAGATCTGTGGAGCCGTACAGGCCAGACACCAGCGCCCGTAGAGCACCAATATAACTGACACCGTTTTATAGATGCTGTAATTGTTATAATTATTAGTGTTTTTTTTTTTTTTAAATCAATTAAACGAGGAGACGAACTGAATGTTGACCTGATGGTAAATGTTACACTTGCGCATAACTTGGCGCTGGTTAGAATGATAAATACAGTACCACATTGCTCAGGTCCTGAGACATATGATATTGAGTCTCGTTACCCTAGTAATTACACTAGCTATAGCGCCCTTCAAACCGGAACACAGTACAAGTTGCATACTACTGTTTGGCGGCAGAAATAGGCGCTGCGGCGATATCGAGACGGTCTTCAGCAAGAGATTCTTCCCATACGTAAATTCGAAAGCACTGGTGTCCAATCTTCACTAATTACAAGGGCATAAGAAGATGAAGAGTTTGTAGCAATACTTACGCTTCATTGATGATAACACTGTCGTGCTCCAGCTCCGAACCTTTGTACGTGGGGCTGTAACTTCTGCCGGTGTCCCACGAGGGGCGCGGCGTGTTGTCCGGACTATACGAGTTCTGACCGTACGCCTGCTCGTTCCTGCTGTCGTACTGCCCGTGCTGGTTCCGGTTGTTTTCGTACTGGTTCGGGTCGTACTGGTTCCGGTTCGGGTACCTCCGATTTGGGTCGTAGGGGTTGTCATACTGGTTGTTCGTATTGTAGTAATCGTTCGTCGGGCTCGGCGCGTCCGGATTGTAAGTCGGTATGGCGTAGTCCTGTCCCGCGCATATGTGTACGGATGAGATCAGGGTCAGGTATACACTTATGAGATTCATTGTCCAGTATTTTTAGGCTACCTGTGGGCAAATTATACATATATTATTTAGCGTTAAATAGACCATTACAAAACATTTTTATAAAAAAAACAAAAAAGGTTCAATAAACATCAGACTTTAAGTTCTTCTCTTTAAAGCCTATACTTTATATTTGAGGATTGTGACCATCTCCATCCAAATAGTAGGGATGGTTTTCTTGGGAGTGTAATCCCTGTGGGTTCCCACTATACTTCCGGATAATTTTAGTTGATCTGATCATGTTTTTGATCGAAAGATAGTACAGACGTAAAGGAGAGGCGTTTATAAATAATATTTAAGTTTTTTACATCCCTTAATGTGTGATATATATATATATAAAAGATATGCATATATTCATTGATTCATCACCAGATCTCGGAAACTGTTAGTGTTAAATCCTCGAAATTTGATAGAGATATCGCTTCTGCCGTTTAGGAGTTAGAAAAAGAAGAGAGCTAAGAATGCATTTTACAAAATTAGTTCCCCAAAATCGGTTGCCGAGTTGGTATTACCAGCACCGGGTGGGGAACATATTAGTTATATAAAAAAAAAATACTAATAAAAAACCTTTGAATTACAATCATCCTGTTAGGACAAGACAGAACTGGGCTAACTCTGTGCCATTAACAAGTGTACCTATCTACATTTTTAATATGTATTTATATATATATTTACTAGTGGTAGGTTAGATAGGTACCACCACAGCGCCTATTTCTGTTTTTTTTTTTTGTGGGAGAAAGTTAGTGCTTGTAGTGTCGTTAAAGACTAAAAAAATTAATGATTTCATAAACCTGTAGCTAATACACTGTAGCTGTAAAACTGGTGGTACGTATATATTGCCGGAGACCGCGTCTATGCTATAGTACCACCGATTGCACTAGTGCGAACCGTAGGAGATCACGAAGCCCCTCCTAATGCACCGAGGGGGTTCTACTGGGTAGAAGCTCCGCCTGACCTTATCTTCAAACCAGAAGCAAAGTATCTTTTAAGATTCCCCAGCGATAAAAAAAAAGGTTAGTACGACCGCAGCGCCTATTTCTATCACCAAACATTAAGTTTGCAAACATTACTGTGTTCCGGTTTGAAAGGCGCTGTCACTAATGTCCTGTACCGATACTCAACATCTTATATCTCAAGGAAACCAGCACAATGTGTAGTGTATACCATTATAACTAGCGCCACGTTATGCGCAAGCGTATGACTTTTATCATGTGGATGTAGAATAATGTATATACATACTAGGTACTAAATTAAACCTGGACGTCTAGCTTCCGGCTCGCGCTAAAGAAACCTATATTCCCACTGCTTATTAGATTAGAAATATTACGCATAGAATATCGAGCGCCACTCTCTCCACGAGGTGACCTGCATTTTTTGCGGATTGTGATTGTGATTGTTAGGTATACAAAATAGTAGTCAAGATTTGAAGAAGAAACATTTTGTAACTACAGAGCAAAGAACTATTTCTCATAAATGAGATCTTTGGGGTAGGCCTATGTCCAGGAGTCAACGTCTATCGACTGATGATGATGAACCAAGTGCCTGTAGAAATAAACTAACACTTGGGTGTTTAGTTCGATTATAATAATAATTGAACTTAAAGCTTTTTCACTTTTAAATATATATATAACAACGAAAAAAAAAACAATTTTTTTTTAAACGGCGTAGTGACGAGACAAGTGAGACACCCAATGGTAAGTGATACACCAAAACAACCTTACGCTAGTTAGGATGGTATATACTGATATAAGATGTTGTATCGTTACCTCTATAACTTCAGTAGCTACAACGTCCGTCAAACCAGAACACAGTAATGTTCGTCGGCTGCAATAGGCGCTGCGGTGGTAACTACCTAGACTAGTATTTCCCACGTGGCGCCCACGCCCCACAGGGGGAGATTTTATTGTTAAGGGGGACAATTCGATACGAGTTTAACCCTTTCGCCCCGAGCAATGCAAATGCAATACTTCGAAACGAAATTTATCTTAAATTATTGCAGCAAATTCAGATGATTACAAATTTTTAAACAATATTTTTTTTTTAATAATAAACATTATGTATGTACAATTACATAAAAGAATTTTAGAAAAGGTAAGTTGGGGTAAGACACAAAAAAGGTTAGGAAACTGACCTACTCCGACTCCGGCAACGGAGACCTACCATCAGTAACATAAAATAATATCTCTATATATTTAATGTTTTCCTTATAAATGAATGTGCAGATAGTTAAAGTCGCTACAGTTATTTATATGGAATGTGGAATTGTGTAAATAGCTGGACTTCCGTCTTCTATCAAGTTCAA
This sequence comes from Ornithoptera alexandrae, assembly GCA_029030555.1. NCBI lineage: Eukaryota > Metazoa > Arthropoda > Insecta > Lepidoptera > Papilionidae > Ornithoptera > Ornithoptera alexandrae. The sequence goes on along the minus strand of JARDVY010000077.1, from coordinate 9,520,451 downwards.
TGGGGGCCCGTGAGACACTAACGGAACGTTATATTTAACGTTATCTATATTCTTCTGAGCGTAACCTGTCGAAGTTGCAACACCAGATACTCCGACCGGTTCGTTACCGATATGTTGCAGACATCTCGTTGAAAACATACGGCCAGCAGAAAAACGCACTGTAAACATCAGATTTTGTACACTTTTAGGACTTCACATTTATATACATATATTCTTATTAGAAGAAGCAACGAGAGGAACAAGACGTTTAACTGATGGTAAGTGATATCATCATTATCATCAGTAGCCGATATACGTCCATTGCTGGACAAAGGCCTCCCCTAAGATCTCCACATCCATCGGTCAAACGCTGCTGCATACAGCTACTTCCCGCCACCTCACAGTTAGCGTAGCCTCCGGTAACGCCGGGCACTGGGGGCCGTCATTTGTAGAGATTCATATGGAAGGATTTGGGCCATTTCTTACCACGGTGGCCCAATGCGAATTGGCGGAAGCCAGAGCCTCGTTTGCTGATTAGCAGGGCGCACCACGAGCTGGTGAAGTTGGTCTGGGTCCCGTAAATTATTGTGCGAGACCCCTTACACCCCTTAGGTAAGTGATATGCTTGCCTATAACGATGTAAGTAATTACCACCGCAGCTCTTAGTTCTGCCGTCAAACAGTACTTTACAAACATTACTGATCATTAAAGGATGCTGTACCTAGTCAAATTACTTGGGTAACGAGACCAATCAATTTTTACGTGTTCTTTAAAAGGCAGAAACCATCTTTACCAAATTTTGAGAAGACAATAGTTTTCGAGATCTCGTGAAGCGTCAATATATCTCTAGATATCTTCTATATATTAAGATGAAATTGTTGTTTATCGTAGAATTTGTGTATATTCTGTTTTGTTTCAATGAACATTACCTATGCATCTACAATATTCCACAATTTTGCTAAATGTCTTCTGTCAGAGGTTAGAAACTAGAGGAAAAGTGACAACATGCAAATCATACTTTTTTCAATTATACCTAAGTTAACATAGTTATTACATATAATATTGTATGCACTTATATCTTTTATCTACATTTTTGTTAATTTTATTATGAATACACAATAATCTACAAATATTTTAAATAAAAGGATACAAGCGTTACTAACAAAGCTACATGATGTACTGTGGCATGCTCATCCAAAAATAAACATTCATTTGGGTTAAGTAACTGGCAGTCAGACGGAAGATTGAAGGGGCAGCTGAGTCTATTTTTAAAACACTTAACTAATGTAGTGAAGTAGTGATCTTATCTGTTAATTAATAATTGATGCAATGTCTATACATTGACAATTTTTAACCAATAAAAATTTAAGTATATGTTTATATGAATATTTACAACTCTTATATATACAACATAAATTCAACAGTAAACTAACAATTTTTATGAAATATCATATTAAAATAGAATTATCTGCATTATTAGACACCTTAAAAAAACATCAGTCAGTAAAATCTACAAACAACAACAGTCTTTCCGCTAAGAGCAGTCTATTACTTGCATCTATATCTATATTACTTGTAACCTTACAATGGACTTAATTAAATAATAGTTAGATAAAACAATTTTATATGCGAATATACATACATCCATGCATCTTACATAGACATGTTCATATATCAATGAGATCAATGATATTTACTAACAGTCCAATGCAAATTAAATGGATAGGAATATTTTTAATAAAAAAGAAAAAAACTTAACACGAATTTAAAACATCAATCTGTTTCCTTATAGCAAACTATTTTTTAGATATTGTATCTACAAATTTCAATGTGTATCATGGTTAACTGTAAGAAACTTATACAAATTTTATCGAGTTTCAATTAAAGAAAATACATTTGTAACTTTTCTTTAATAAGTACAGAAGATTCATGAGCATGTCCTTAACTGTTTATAGTTTTCAATCTATCTAAAAAAATGGTTTCGTTATAATGTATAATCATTTATATTGGGACTCAAGTAAACATGCAAATTATTTTATATTTATGCTTGTAAAAGTAATTAAAATGGAATACTGCATGTTTTTAAATTTATTTACATTATTTTCTAAATACCGAGCATAAGTAAGTGAATTAATGTTTTGGAACTTTTAACCCATGCCCCAATATAAAAAAAATGTTTAGTCAAATTATCATAACCAGATGTTGACTCTTATTAGTTTCGAATTAAAATCGTTAGGAACGTAAATATTGATCCCGAACTTGTTCGTTCCACACCTAATTTACAGTTAATTCTCTGATAGTTGCACATGATTTTTAAAAACGTTTTTGTTGGTTTGTAAAGCTTATTACAGTAAAAATAAAATATAAACAACAACTTAACCTGAAGTTAACGCCCATGGAAACGCCTGGGTTTATATCAGTAAACGCTTAAACTTTAACCACCCACTACACAAACACTGCGTTAAAATTACTAGTTCTTTAAGTTATTTCTATATTCTTAAAAATATGTAATTCATTTAAAAAAGTTAAAATATCAAACAAACAAGTACGTTATGCGGTGTCAGTCAATTACTCAGTTCGTTTATGAAAGGAAACAAACTCGCGCAAGCGCAGCGCACCACGCCCGGCTAGAGCAATCACGACGTACTTTAAAAATCGGAAAAAATGGCAACAAACGGAAATTTATAATATAAAAAATTATATGTGTATGTCATATATTTTATTAGTATTATTTACATACTTAATGAGTTTTTCATCTAAAGTTTATTCCTTTTAATAAAGAAAATTATTCCATATATCTTAAATACTCAAATTGTTAGACTAATTTAATATTATACCTTAAGCAAGTAAATTGATTATGGTTAATTCCTTTCGCAATAATGATAAATTACCTGCGAATTTATAAGTTTTTTATAATTTTATCTAAAGCGAATTAATAACCAGTCTAATTGTTTTTATGGCCAAAAGCACTCAATTCACAGCGCTAAACCAACTGACCATTAAACAACGTCCATTTTGATTACTCGACAAATTAACGATTAATCTTTTCAGATATACTATTAAGTTATACATAACAATGACAAGAGTATATAAATACCTATCTGTTATCTTTTGAATGCTTTGGTCTTTGTTTCTAATAATTGTCTACTAATTACTAACTTAGTGTAATTTATAAGTTTATCACTAATAATAATATACTTCAACAAAGGCAGAATTATTCATTCATATAGAAGGGTAATAGTTCATAAAAATCTTTTAAAAAATAATTTGAAACTTGTTATTGAGATATTACGCCTTTGTCGTACAACCATCATGACTTTTCGCGCCGCTACACTACATGCTATTACTATTGTATTTGGTCTGTAAAGTTAGTTTTATTGATATATTTTCTTGATCATAAGTTACCCAAGTAGAATGGTACTTCGTGGAGCAGGATTTATACTATGTCATCATTTTAAAATATTGCTGATCTGATTGTTTCAAAACAAAAACAAACTGCAACTTTTCACTTGATGTTAGCTATAAATAATTACCTACTAGCATCATATGAAAATATGCTAAAAAGGTCCATATTACCAAAAAAAATATATATTTCTATGTAATATTCCATAAAAGTAAAAAAAAAAAAATTATTATTGATTAGAAATGTATTTCTGTTTGGTAATATTTGAAATATGGGATCTTCACATTGGTAAATAATTTCCCTCCTTTTCTTATCATGAAAACTAACAACGCCTTTAAGCTTCTGACAAAGTTGATTGTATGACCAATGAAAAGTTGTCCAGAAAATGTTGATGGCAATCATACGTATGTTGTTATTTTCTAGAACTAATTTTTTTTCTTGATGCATTTAGTTTTTCTTTATTAAATGCAATAATTTTTTCAGCAAGTTTTTGTTTGAATACGTATGAGATGCTCTCTATAACGGTTTTTGAAAATAATTATTCAATGCCCAACCCAGCTGAAAATCATTCCGATAATATAAACAGGTTAACGTATACCGGCATACGGCATAGGTATATGTTTTATTCTATATTTTGTAACCCTGTTATAGGCGATATCAATTTATATAGGTATCGTCTGGTGCTATCATCTTATATAGATATCGCCTGGTGATATCCATCTTATATAGATATCGCCTGGTGATATCCATCTTATATAGATATCGCCTGGTGATATCATCTTATATAGATATCGCCTGGTGATAAGTAATACCACCCTGTTCATATCAAGGCGTTTAAACTGCTTGCTTGTTTCTCTTTTTATACAACAAAGCGACGAGACATTGATCTGATGGTAAGCGATATGCCCGTCCATAAAGTGGCGCTAGTTAATATAGTATTCATAGCATCAATTTGTGATCGTCGCCTTCAAATAAGATGTCTTGTTATTACACTAGCTACAGCTCCCTTGATACCGGAACACAGCAATTTGTACAAATTTGTGCACAATACTATTTGGCGGTAGAAATAGTAGCCAAGCCGGTGCTACTTACCTAGACGGAATAAGATAGTTTATATCAATATGAGGGAAACACTAAATAGTAATATACACATCTACGATTCCTTTAATTGCAGTCCTTTCGAAGCGTTGGATATAACGGCGTAGCATAAACACGTTCCTATAGTGTGATATAGAGATGGCTGCAGCTTTTCATATGACCGTTACCAATTTATTGTGACGTGCAAGGTTTTCATCTGCAATCATAAATGGCGTTCTTCAGACGAAGCCTATTTTCCGCAGTTGACATTCGAGTGCTGATGACGAGCCATGTTTAGGAGAGCTTGACGATTTTTGGGTAGTTGCATCAGTTATTAACACGGACCCAGTTTTAAGTCAAATACTACTTTTTATGACTTGCCAAGTTCAAAGTTAAATATCAGAAAGCTTTTTTGTGTGTGGCAGTACAAATATCTTTTTTTTATTAACATAATCATATTTTTAATTTTGATTAAAAAATTGTTGACAGGAACGATATTCCATTTATGTTATATACTTACCATAAAGTAACATGTACCTGTAAGGCTGTAGTAGGTGAAATAAACTGAAGTTCACACATTTGCTCATATCCTCCACATGTATAAAACACTTATAAAATTATACTGCATCATTATCCATACATGTTCAACACGATGGTCTGTTACTACAAATAGTTGAAATTCTGTGTCAATAACAAATGTTGTTGCTGCATAAACATTCTAATGCCTTATTTTAGTCAGCAGATAATATGCAAGTACCGGACTTTGTCAATTTGTAAATATCTCAGTGATTCTTGTAGACCATAATTATCCATATTAAACATTAGTAATTTATTAGTTACATGGCTCTGGAATCCTTTAATATTTTACAAATAACTACAATACAGTGTATGTGACTAAAATCTTCACAGTGGACTTTAAAAACTGATACTCCAGAGCACATGATTATTTAAATTTAACTTGATACAACTATTAAGAAACAAAAACTTTTGTTTTACTATGTCCTACTGAAGATTAAAAACAAAACATAAAACGATGCAGGAAGGTTTGTGGAGAAAAGGTTGTGTGATGATATGTATGTGGTCTTAGATTGAAGATTCACCAATATAAAGATTCGGGGAATCATGGAAAGTTTAAAAGAATAAGGCAATATGTTTATTATCTCCCATTGCAAGCTGTTTTACATTCAACACAGACACAATCAACAGGGATAACAAAATAAAAAATATTCCAATTGATGAAATTCTAATTAACCACTGAATAATCAATCGACAAGTTAGCAGGATCTCTTAAACAAAGGAATATATATTGAGAGAAAAAATAATCAAATGGTCATAGCGGTGACAGGATATATACGGTCGCGTGGGAGCGACGTCTAGCGTGCAACTGTTGAACAAGGGGTCGCTCCGGGGCCTCCACTCCTCCACATTGAAAACGCATGGTACGCCAGCATCATCCAATTTATCTTATTTTTGCCAAATAAATCTGTACAAAATATATTAAATATATACTCTGTAATGCTAAAAACTGTAACGCTACCTCATCAATAGTTCAATCACGATTATTAAATGATTTAAAAAACACAACTCGTTCACGTGCAGAACAAACATCCAACGTATCCGTATCGTATCGTATCGTATCGGCGGGCGACGTATATACAAGTGAACCTCTCAGTCTCTCACGGGGGCGCCGTGTGCGTGGTACAAGTGTGTGGGTGTTGGGATCCTTTGCTTAGAGTCCGTGCGTGCGCGGCGTGCGTGTGCGCGTGCGCGTGTTAGTTGCGCTCCGACTCGTCGCAGTCGCGCGAGATGTGTCCGGGCTTGCCGCACACGTAGCACGTCTTGGTGCCGTCGGGGCAGTTGCGCGAGATGTGCCCCGCCTTGTTGCACGTGTAGCACGTCTGGCCGGAGCTGTCGCGCCCGCCCTCGGGACAGTTGCGCGCGATGTGCCCCGTCTTGTTGCAGTTGTAGCAGGACGGCTCGTCGGGGCTCTGCGCGCACTCGCGCGCTATGTGCCCCGTGCCGTTACACCTGCACACCGCCAACGGCAGACCATTACATTACCACACATAATCATGCACAAACACAACCTACGCAGTACACTGCCTAGCTCTCCTCGCCTCATCGTTAAAAACTGCGCAAATAACATTAATCAATATATTCCATTGTCGGCAAGGGGTTGGCGCTGGCCGTCACATAGTTATCGGATTACATTTGGAATCCGATTAAACTGGATGTAATTATACATTGAATGGGAGGCTATTAGGGTGGGGTCAAGTTCACGTGGTCCTCTGAAGCCAGGTTATTATGAATTGATCACAATCGGTTTATATAATAAAGGACAATTAAAGAAAAAGGTTTTACACATATTTATATAAACTTATTATTCTACTACTATTTATAATATACCAATAATTATAGACAATAACTCTACATGGATTTGTTGGAATTATTTTCGTACCCTCTAACAAAAAGAAGCAACGTGTTTCTTATAATGTGAAACAATATGTATTATTTTATGTTCATCCAGGCGGACCCCTAAAAGGTTTAGTGTTGATATAGATAGATTGCTCCTGAATAAAAAAAACTCATAATATCTCATTTGCAATGTTTCTGTTAAACCAATTGTATATTTTCAAACAAAAAATGTATGAAAAGAGAAATTATTTTTAACCGATTAATAAATGGTAAATTTTCAATATTGTATTGGTACGCTGACAGAATGTGTTACGTACAAGGTGGGTGGTTGGATAAGGGTGTATATGGGTGGGGGTGTGTGTGCGGATGGGTGTAGGCAGAGTGTGGGTGTGTGTCACAGCGCACCTGTAGCAACGGTCGGCTTCCTCCTTGCAGTCGCGCGCGAAGTGCCCGGTGCGGTTGCACTTGAAGCACTTCTCGCGCTGCCGGTTGAATCCGGAGTCGCGCGACGTGACGCCGCCCTGCGTGCACTCGCGGGCGAAGTGCCCGGTCCTGTTGCACTTGTAGCACACGCTTGAACTCATCGCTGGAACAATTTAATTATTCGACGCTGAATGACACTGGTCAGCATTAGGCAATATACTATTTAAACTTTGAACATAAAAAGGTGTTGTAAGTATATTGATTGCACCTGATGGTATGTGGCAATGTAGCTCACAAACGACAGGAGTAATTTTAACCTTCCACAGATCAAATATTTAGAAGGTAAAATGTAATCCAGCATTTCTTTTTATTCAGTTATAACATTTTAATATACATCATTATCTCATTAATCATTATATAAATTGGTAATGTAGGTGTTCGATCGTTGCTCCCCTTTCTTGCCTCAAAAAAAAAAAACAATTAGGAGATCTTAGCAGTAATCGTAAAGGAGACAAACTCGACAACTTACTGCCATCAAATTTATACGTGGGTATATATTTTTTTTAACAGGAATATTCAAAACTATAGCCATGTTCTAAAAAAAAACGTATTTACGTAAGATGGCGCCCGCCATTTTTGTTTACATTCACAATAAAGGTGACGTCCTGACCCTGGAGCTGATAACATACAATTCAACAAGATCATGACGACTAACTGAATGTTATTTTGATCGTCGCCAATTGACGACCGTTCATCGGTCGGTATAAGAAAAAAAATTGAAACGTACGTTGGGAATAATCGAGAACAACAAATTATGTTTACTTCAATGCATTTGAACATTTTCTACAACAATAACTGCATAATATGACGGTTGAAGAATAATTTGTTGAACACGCAACATTCCGTTTAAGTATAATAATCTCGCGCACTAATATACAAGAACAAATTGTTTTTTTTTATCAATATTGGATATGTATGTTATCCTACAATAACCATAAACCTCATGTATTTGTGATTTAAAAGTTGCATATAAAATTCTTTTTTTACATGGGAGACTTAAATATTGATAATGTTGGAAGATAACTATACTTTGAAAGAAGCTTTTTATTAAATGGATAATTTAGGGCTGCTTTTTTCTTTTCTTCTTTCTTTTTAGGGATATAAGATAGATAAGATTAAGATTTGTGTGATTAAGCAAACATGTAATTATAATGTTGTGGATTGTTTTATGTGAAAGTAAATGACAGTGACAGCATAAATATGGAATATTTCTTGTAGTACACTATAAGTATATTAATGAAAGCAATCTTACCGTCATTTTAGAAGAATATAAAAAAAAATATTCAAAATATAAGATCTAATAGTCAAGACAAGTGAAATTAACTTTTATGACTACAACCAGAGGGCCATGCTGAGTGGATGGCACAATCAAACTTTCTAAAATATAACAGCTACAGAGATTCTAGGTCAATGGAGCGATCACACTGAAAGTTTTCAACCAGTTTAGATATTAGAGCAGGTGTAATGAACCTTTGTCATGGACAACCTCCATACTTGTCATTTTAATACACAGATATTTACAAGACGACAGATTATAATTAAAATTAATACACTATTGTTATACTGTTGAAACAAATGTTGTATTAGAAATTTTCAAATTTATTTTTATAGTTATAATAACAAGAAATATATAAACACTAAAATATTAAATATAATAACCAACACATTTGCAAAATGTTGATATAATTTACTTGGGTTTCAATTGATTTGAAGTTTTCTTTTAAAACAGATTTTTTAAAATATTATATACATAATTTTTCAATGTCTTTATTATATACCTATAATCAATAATTTTTATATGTACTAAAGCAATGAAACAATTATCATAGTTATAAGTAATTTGCTGATTTAAAGAGGATCTAGAAAATATATCTTTGGTAACATGCTTTTATTTTCATGACAAATGTGTGGTATGATGAGCATCATTTTAGCCTATAGATGACCACTACTAAACTTGAGCATTCCTTATAGGAGAGTTATTTAGCATAATTTTCACTCTTGGCTTAATTGCCTTTAACAACACACACAAATTAAGAAAAATGTTGTATCTGTCCCACCCTATGGTCAACATAACATAATACATCATTTAGTATTTCACAAACTACAAATCTACAAGCAGAAACTTATATTTATTTTCATACTATTCTTTAGAAATGGAATAGGTAATAGAGGTACTTACCTAGACTGCCCCTTAAAGTAATAAGAAATATTGCACATGAGATACCTGTATGACCCTTTTTCAAAGTTAATAACAGAAAAATTACTAAATATTTGTGAATTTTTTTAAAAATGTATTTTTGTGAAACAATTTCATTATGCCATCATATATAAATGCTGCTCCAATGCAAATTAAATAATGAACATAATGTGCCTATTAAGAAAACTACTATTAACTATACATTTTTTTTCTTTCAGCAAAATCATGATAAATACTAGGAATCTAACTTTGTATGGAAAGAAAAAAATCACATTGTATATGTATAGGTTGAAAATTAAATAAGTGGTTAAAATGTAGATTGACTGCAATTTTAATAATTAGCACATTTAATACAAGTTTATTGTAACTTTAATTAATAACTTGTATAAGTATTATAATCTTCATGTTAAATTATAAATTTAATTACTTGTGTCATTAAAGTATAAATGCGGCCTAAACAATGTGTTTCTACTTTCCCATACGAAGTTCACGATGCTGATGCGTCATTGGCACATACCTAAATCTACAGAAAAAGAAAAGTTCACTTGATGGCACCGTCGACAAAAAAGACCTCATGTATGCATTAAGATGCAATCAATAATCGTTCAATGATATTGTTATCCCTTGTTATAGCAATTTTACCTTCAGAACCACACGTTCACGATAAATTACATTTGAAATCTGTGTCACAATGATTTGCAGCACTGTCAAACTAACCACGTTCAATAAACAACCTTAACTGTCCTAAGGTAAATATAAAATTAATAAAAATTCGATAAAAAAAACATGGAATCATTCCCTACTATTGAGCAATATATCAAAAAATTGTGAAAACGTTTGTAAAGTAAATACGCGGTATAGTTTTCGAACCACGTGTAGAAGCACCGGTAGCGCGGTTTTACAATTAAGTTAAATGATCTTTAACTCACCAATTAGTTGTAAAACTTCTTGAACACTTAAAACACTATGATTACGATCGTTACACGACCAACAATCGAGTTATAATTTCCAAAAAGCTATAAATTATGACGCTAAGTTAGCAAGGAAGCCAGCCACCATCACTACGAATTCGTAAAAGACATTTTAAGCATAGACAAAACAATAAAAAAATAAAACGCTGCAATCGCTCTTTGAATTGCCAGTAACAAAAAAAATCTAAAGCGTCCTTTTTAATATTTAATTATATTCTAATAATCAAGGCTATTTTAATGTATAACATTAGAGGTTATACAATAATAATTTTTATAACACAATTAATTAAGATTTTATTAATAAATTATAAGACTAGTATTCCTAACCCTAACGGTTAACTAACAAATTAGTTTACATGTAAATCGCAATCAGTGTTGCTAATGACTAAATCTGTACAGCGATACACCTTTTCGAACGGCTGTAACGCTTAACATAATATTTTATTTTGTAAGAATATTATACTAAGCTTGAACAATTACAATGTAATATTATAGTTCTCTTTGGATCGACGATATAACTAGATAATTTGCAGCGATAAGTCGAAGTTTCATAATTTTATCAATAAAATAACTTTTTTTTTTACTATATTCTGATAATGAATCACTGATCGCCAATCTTCACTAGTTGGAGAGGTACTTTAGAAAGAAGAAGATAATGTAGTAAAAGTGTTTTAGTTTAATTGTCAAATGTTTGACAAGTCAATCGAGGTTTACCACTTGTTTATTTTGTACCGTTTAAAAGTTTGATTAATATGGCCATGGAAAAACGGGCTGCTACTCCAGATAATACTGAGGAAGCCGAAGCCGATGAATGGATTGGTCCAATGCCCTCAGAAGCATCAAAACCTAAACAAAAAAAACGAAAAAGTTGGTACTTGTAGCACAGAATATTATTTTTAATTGTATATTATGTTATTATATCATAAACAATGTTGTGTTCGATATATTTGAATACATAATTTTTATACGTAAAACTTATTATCTAATAATTTCTAGTCCTGGAGTTTGAATCTTTATACCTTGAAAATTTGCCATCATCTGAAACATATGAGAAAAGTTATATGCACAGAGATGTTGTTACTCATGTTGTAGTCACTAAAACTGACTTTGTCATAACTGCTAGTCAAGATGGCCACCTGAAGTTTTGGAAGAAACAGGCAAGAAAAATTTTTATATCAATTGTATTATGACTAGCCAGATATCCCATGATAGCTCTAATACCGGGACATCTATCACCTCAGCCCTCCCTGTGACTATAGCTACTGCAAAGTGGTGGAAATGTTGGGATAATAAAAATAAAATAGCAAGATAAATGCATTAAAATCTGTGATTTTTATTATATGTGAAGTTTATAATCAATAATGAAGAAATTTCATTTAAGAAAAAATATATTTTTTAACTTTTCAGGAAGAAGGTATAGAATTCGTAAAACATTTTCGATGTCACTTGGCTCCAATCAGCTATGTGGCTACTAACAGCAATGGTACATTGCTCTGTACCACATCCCCAGAGAAGACTGTCAAAGTGTTTGATGTTGTCAACTTTGGTGAGTAATTTTGTAGACTTTATCATTTATAATGATGTGTAAAAATACAACAAAATGATATTTATTGGCAGAATTTATGCATTAGTTGGATACACTAATTAATATGTATAATTTCTTCTACCATGATATTCATCAGGTAATATACATCTACTGTTGTATTTAGACTTCCAAATGATCTCCACAATAATTGCTAAGTCTATGCACAATTCACATACATAAATAAAATTCTAAATGTGCTGTTTAATATATAAAGGTTTGGAAGTATTTTGCCTATTACATTACATTTCAGATATGATTAACATGATCTCCATTGAGTTTGAGCCATACTGTGCAGAATGGGTGCACTCAGCAGGTGATCCTATTTCTGCATTAGCTATGTAAGTATTTAGATGTTTAAAGTGAGCCTGGGACAACAACTATCAGAGGAACTATCGCAATGTGTTAATTAAGCAATGATGTATACATGACAAAAATATATGAAGCTAATGGTTATAAAGAAATTCTTATAAAATCAAAGCTTATCATTATGCCTTACTCCACAATGATGTAGTAATACTATCATCGTAAATTGTTTATTAAAAACAACATATAAATAGGAAAAAAGTATTTTGATCATAATCATTAACCGATAAATGTCCACTGTTGGACATAGGCCTCCTCAAAGATCTCGACATCGATTGGTCACATGTTGCTTGCAGAGTATGTTCCTGCCATTCTTACCAGATCGTCAGTCCACCTTGTGGGAAACCTCTCAACAGTACATTTACTGGTATGGTGGAGCTTACTGCCCAAATAGGGCCGTGGGTCCTTTGCGCAATTTGCCCTGCCCACTGCCACTTACGTCTAGCAATCTTTTGGGCTATGTTGGAGACTTTAGTTCTTCTGTGGATAAAAAAAATTAGGACATTAAATTAGAATAATAAAAGAAAATTAGGATAAGTTTCATTTATTCATATATTAGAATTTTTCAAATAGAAAAGAAAGCTATAAATATTATCAAGTTTACCAAGAAAAATAGTAATCTTATAAGTGACGGAGTAATGATAAATTAAAGTACAAAATGCAGCATTAGAACATTTGTACATTTGCAACGCACCATGGTCACGTCCCTCGGTCATGAGGGTACGACAAAGAAGAAGAAGAAGAGGTAATAACAATTTTAATATTTTCCAGATCAGAAAAATCTGCAAATAAAATCCATGTATTTGATGGTACACAAAGTTCTGGGACGCCTTTGCATACTTTTGAGACATTGCATCAAAGTGTGGTGGCAACCATAGTCTATAACCCAGTATTCGAGGTAGCTGTCTCCGTGGACATAGCAGGCATAGTGGAATACTGGACTGGACCAAAGCATGAGTTCCAATTCCCAAAGAATATCAAGTTTCAATCCAAACTGGACACAGATCTGTTTGATTTTGTTAAGAATAAAACTTATCCCACAGCAGTGGCATTTTCACCTGACGGGAAGAAGTTTGCCTCAATAAGCTTAGATCGCAAGGTATCGTAATTTTTGTATATATAATGAGGTAACACTGGACTATACCTTCAAATGGTTTCAAGTGACAATCAGTTACTAGATGCTCTCACCTCGTAACTGACTTAGAATTCTCTGGCTCACATATAATGACAGCTGGAACAAAACAATTCTATTATGGCAGTAGATCTACAATATGAGTGTGGTATAACTCCAAATTTGTTTCTTTTTATTCAATAAAACGAGTTAAGCAAGAATTTACCTGATGGTAAGTGACTCACATACCCATAACAACATAGCGATAGTTAAGATGATACATGATTGATGCTCATACAAGATGTTATGTCTTGTTACCCAATAATTTCATTGGCAAGAATGCCGTTCAAACTATACTACAGTAATATTTGCAGACTACTGTTTGGCAGCAGGAATATAGCTGCCGATTTTTGGTGGCCTATGTCCACTGCTAAATATAGGCCACCAAAGATCTCCAATCCGGTGCAGTGGCCTATATGAAGTTATTTATTATTATATATTTTAGGATGTTAGTCATACAGACTGCCTTTAATGCTTTGTCCTATTAACCTAGGTTTACTATATCCTTATGTTGCTTCTATTGTAATCACAGGTGCGCGTGTTCCACTTCCTGACGGGCAAGCTGCACAAGGTGCTAGATGAGAGTCTACAACGGTTCCAGGAGTTACAGCATCAAGCCCAACAGTTACCCAACATGGAGTTCGGACGTCGGTAATTGCAAGTTTCTGTTATTGTGATATCATTTGCCTCAGCTTCTATTACGCTGCAGTTACGTACCAACTGGTGGTGGGTCTCTGATGAGGAAACTGTCCAGGCGGGTGCCACCGCAGCTCCTATTGCAGCCGACAAACAGTATTACGCAAACGTTACTGTGTTCCAGTTTGAAGAAGTTGTAGATAGTGAAAGTACAGGGGTAAAGAGACATCTTAGTCCCAAGTGTATATCATCTTAACTATGGCCACGATGTTATGGGCAAGTGTATCACTTACAATCGGGTGAAAGTTATGTCGCTTGCCTGTCCTCTTGTGACTTCTTTGAATAAAAAAAAAAAAATCTTCAATCACAACAGTGTTGTGTAAACATCCAACCTAGCTGTTAATTGTTATATGGCAATCTCATCTGGTCTTGCTTGTATAGGTACTTGTAACCAAAGTAAATAACGTTTCCACCACCAGGATGGCAACGGAGCGAGAACTAGAGAAGTCGGATTCCGCGAGCCTGTGCAACGTGCTGTTCGACGTGAGCGGCCACTTCGTGTGCTACGCGACTATGCTCGGCGTGAAACTGGTCAACCTGACCACGAACCGGTGCGTCGCCATGCTCGCTAAGCCGGAAAACCTGCGCCCGCTGCACCTAGCACTCTTCCAGGTAAATATTTGACCTCAATTTCACACAATATTAAATGACAACGAGGCTGTAAGATGATAAAGGGTACTCGTCCAGGATGCTCCGGCTTTCATTTTAGAGCACACAGCAATTTTATGGCTGGAGATTTATTTTAAGAGGATGATATCTTGCCAGACAACTTTGAAAGTACACTACCTCCAACAAAACTACAATATGGCCCCAGTTTCCAACCAGAGACATGACTTCCAAGACAAGAAGATACATATGACAATGGTGCTATTGCACAGTTTATAAACAGACAGAGCCATTTCGTCAACCGCTTGTGAGACTGCATATTGATTAGTGTTTATCACCAATCCCATCTAGCAACACTAGGTGGTCTGCGGTACTGAAACCTATTAGCCTGGTAACAGGTTATCTATTGTACTTTTGAATAGACCCACCTAATAATTAGACAGGGACACTAATCCAGTTAATAGTTTTCTAGAATACTAGTGGTAGGTCACTGTTGCTGTAAACCATTCAGGTAGATATCACAGTTTTTTTTTATTTTAAATTTTCTCCGAGAATTATTCAGGGCTTTACTTTATCCTATTATTTACTTACAATATCTTCACTTCATTTGGCTATTTACATTTTTTTTAACATTATTCCGACTCTTTTTTTTTCTTATACATTGTATCTGTACCTACTCTATCTAATTATGTAATATTCACAAAAGTGCACAAAATATTATTGTGTACATATGCATAATAAAGTAACATTTCCTTATCTTTATTTCTATTATTTACTATTATCACAGTAACGTTACTGTGTTCCGGTTTGAAGAGTAGCTGTAGCTGGTGAAATTACTGCGGCAATGAGATATCTCATGTATTAAGGCAATGAGTGCAATGTGGTGCAATATCCCTCATTCTAACTAGCGCCACGTTTTTATGGGTATCAATTATCATCACATGAACACGACCCTCGCGTGATCGCCTTGAAGGCACTTATAGTAGTAGAGGTATATCAGTTGAGATCGTGATGATGAGTAATGCCGGCACGTTCCACTCGTTTTCTATTCTTTTTATTTTATTATGATATACATAGCGTCACATCGTACTTAGGTACAAGACGTAACGTGTTAAAGTGTACTCCAGTAATTTCACTAGTTCGCTGTTGGAACTGTAGCAAATTAATGTTTGCACACTATAGTGTGGAGGAAGAAAAAGAAGCTGCGGTGGAACAATTCTTCAGCGGCTATTTACCTAAAATTGACCACTTTGTTACCTGTACACGCGGACTGTCGCTAGAGAAAACTATACATGACGTGAACAAAGCTCTGGTGATAATACCACCCATTAGTTGGTACCTCGGCTTATATACTAACTACCCTTTACAGTAAGAATACACTAACCCATCAGAACATCTTCTTCATACGTACGCAGCTTAAGTGTGTCTCAGTTTGTCGCCGACAGCTCATTGGTTTGTTGCGTACCAGTGGCAGCCAGTGGAGTGAAGTTGGCGCGTAATTCAAATAGTCCATAGACAATGATGCTACGCATGCAATTATCGTTGTTAAATTCAATTTCCGTAACAATTAAACATTGGTAACAATTATAAGATTTTAATGTAACTAGAACGGCAGTCAATTCTATTGACTGCCGGGCTTTTACTAGTTAACTATAGACTAAAATAGTTTTTAAACCCACATCGGATATTTCTCTGCTACAGGATCAGCAGAAGAATTATGCCGGACTCTTACCGGCTAAAACTCCACGGTGTCATCCCCATGTCCCATCGAAACTACGAGAACGCTTACGCATACTTCCGCGACACAGTGGAACTGCAGCTATACTGTTGTAACCTATACTGTTGCATAGAAGCACGTTATAGCCTTTGGAGGTTATTGTGCATTCTCCTTTAATGCCCAGATCTCTTGCTACGAATGGGGAGAAGAGGAGTTCTTTCTCTCTTCCTCTCCGCAGCCTCCTATTGCGATATAATTTGTTCGCAAAAGGCGACTCCAGCACTGCACGCCTTCTCGCTTCCTGCCATAGCTTTAAGAAAAGCTTGAACAGAGATTTCTCCCTATTTCAGCGATGAGATCTCTACGCAATCTAATCCAACTAAGATAATCCTCCAACGTATGCTGCGCTGAGTCCTTATCGCCACGACGACCACAACGCTTCACAATTATTGTTTTGTTATTATTTAGTGCTCAACACCTGAAATATTTCAGGGCCGTACTAACCAATCAAAAGTGGCAACCACACTGGAGATGGAGGGCTCGGAGAACCCGACCTTACTGAACGTGAAGACGGATCCGACATTATTTTGCACGGCGTACAAGAAGAACCGCTTCTACATGTTCTCGAGACGGAGCCCCGATGACGTGAAGAGTCCGGACGCTGACCGGGACATCTTCAACGAAAAGCCCTCTAAGGAAGACATCATATCGGCTACAGAAGGACAAGGTGAATGTTATATTGTGAAATGTCATCTGTGGAGGAGCTCATCCTTCGGATAAATGTGCAAACGTTACTGCTTCATTCACAAGACCTTCTATATAATACCACGGTTGGGACTTGGAAGCTCTTCTCATAAGAATGGAGCCATGGCCATACTAGTTAACTTGTTGGAACGACAGTTTCCACATAGTGTTTGTTTTTACAGGAGGCTCAGTAAATATCATACCCCCGTCGCTTTGAGTCCATTCCAACACTTTCTACATCATCATTATCAGCCGACAGTTGTCCACTGCTGGACATAGGCCACACTCAAAGAACTCCACATCGATCCTACGTTGCCCGCATCCAAGTGCTTCCCGCAACCTCCACACTGCCAGCCAACACTGAGTCTTCCGGTACGCGGTCGCCATTCAAGGACCTTGGTACCCCATCGGCTGTCAGTCCTTCGAGCGATATGTCCTGCCCATTGCTACTTGAGGCTAGCAATCTTTTCGGCTATGTCGATGACCTTTAATCTGCGGATCTCGTCGTTTCTGATTCGATCACGCAGGGAAACTTCGAGCATATCCCTTTCCATTGCTCTCTGTGCGACTTGAAGCCTTTCCACGAGGGCCACATATATGTGTCTACTTAAAAGGTTATAGCTGGTTGAATTATTCACCCAACAGAGTAAAATA
Organism: Ornithoptera alexandrae; assembly: GCA_029030555.1. NCBI lineage: Eukaryota > Metazoa > Arthropoda > Insecta > Lepidoptera > Papilionidae > Ornithoptera > Ornithoptera alexandrae. Next base: position 9,502,390 of record JARDVY010000077.1, on the reverse strand, counting down.
CAGACTGTAAACTTTGTAAATAAATTGTTGTAGCTACCTTTGTAGTGTTGATACTATAGGGATCCAACGGTGCGTTCAGAAGATCCCGGAACCTAAAACTGACGGACACCACCGAGAAGGTTTTAATGGGTAGAAGCCCTACATATCCTTCTCTTCCAACCTGAAGTAAAGTATCTCTTAAGATTTCCTCCGCGATTACATAAGGTGCGCTATAGTGTTACTGAGCTTAGAAACGTGACTCCAGAATTAAAATACTGTGGCCACGTTGTTGTCAAGTTTTCATCAACCCCTCCCCTCCCCTGCTAGCTACCACCGATATATTGTAAACTAGTTGTCATGGCAATATTACTCTGTTGCCTATGTCTACATTTGAGGGTTAAGGCATCTAGTGCGAATACGCTTCACCATTCAAAGCTCTCATTGTGATCTGGTAGCGTTAATCCATCGACAATGATAACGTAAAAGAATTGTACGTGTGCAGGGGTGCAGCGCATATACGAACAGGCTGTGCTGCACACGTCGCTCGGCGACATCCACATCCGGCTGTTCGGCGAGGTGGCGCGCGCGGCGGAGAACTTCTGCGGGCTCGCGCGCAGCGGCTATTACAACGGGCACGTCTTCCACCGCGTCATACGCGGCTTCATGATACAGACCGGCGACCCTACAGGTGTGCACCGCCACCGCCACTGATACCGCCACTGACACCGCCACTGCCACTGCCACAGCCAACCAGCTTTAGTGGCACCACACAGACCAGAATACCCAATCTTCTAGTACACCTTATTTATTATTAAAGCAACAATTCCAAATACTTCCGCAGCATCTATTTCTGCCCTCTGCATAGTACAGTCCTTGTACTGTAGTGTGTAAACATTACTGTATTCCGGTTTGAAGGGCGCTGTAGTGAAATTACTGTGGTCTCAAGGTAACCAAGATAGTGTAGTGCTGTGTATACTATTTTAAAAAGCACCACATTATAGACAAGGTGTATCACTTACCATCAGTTTTATATTACCAATTCTATTTGCATGGTAGATCAAAAGCTTCACCACTATCTGAGTGGCCATGGATGGGTGACAATTTTTTTAATGAATGTAAAACGCATGGAGACGTTTCGAAAATCATTCACCATTTAATAATTTGACAGGTACGGGTACTGGCGGTGAGAGTATATGGGGCGGCGAGTTTGCTGACGAGTTCCGGCCGCACCTGAAGCACGACCGGCCGTACACCGTCAGCATGGCCAATGCGGGCCCCGACACCAACGGCAGTCAGTTCTTCATCACCCTCGCGCCCACTGTGAGATTCACTAATTTTCACATAAGACTGTTTGAAGAGGTAGGCAGGTTCACGTGATGGTATGTGACCAATATAGACCAATGGCAAAATAAACGGCAAATAGGTCGCTAATATTATATAATTTATTAAAACTAACATTTGTGTTTACACGAGAGGTCGAACGTTCGAGATATTTTTATATATTTCTTCCCTACATTGCAACTCGCCGCTCGATGACAGTGTATCAGAGACTAACGGATCATCATTATTAGGCGATAAAGGTCCACTGCTGGACATAGACCGAAAGTCTATAAAAAATATTACTGCACATTACAATGATTACATCATATATTTTAAGGTAAATATATTTCTTAAATAAAGTAACTATGAAGATATACAATGTCTGATTAGTTTCTAATATATTAGCTGACGTATAAAACAATGATCTTTTAAAATGTATTGTAAGACTGTTGTGTGTTCACCATTATTGCATGCCCACAGCCTTGGCTGGACAACAAGCACACGATATTTGGCCGCGTGGTGCGCGGCATGGAGGTGGTCCAGAACATCGGCAACGTGAAGACGAACCCAAAGACCGACAAGCCTTACGACGACGTCCGCATCGTCTCCGTGACCGTCAAGTGAAGAGGTTGAATCTTTCAACCTTTGAATAAAGTGACAGATTAAAAAGATATTGATTAATTAAATTTCTATGAAAATCTTGACTATTATTCATTAAATAGTTTGCCACCGTCTTTGATTTTTTTTGTCATTAAAAATGTGCTGGTAAATAATGAAACTTGTTCAAAACCGAGATTTACAAACAAACTGTAATACAAAATATTATCTGGCTGCTTAGCGGTAGTATAAAATTATATTTGAAATTTGACTAAAATATTCTTTGAGAGCAACCGCAAATGACTTTATAGCAACTGCATAAATAAAACAATATTAAAATGTTCATAAAAGTTAGTTAGAAATAAAGTGATGAAGAATGCACGAAATTCAGAAAATAAATAACCTATAATCACGTACAAATCATTCCGCTTCGAATGGTCATGATCCCGTGTCTATACGTTCACTAGTTTTCTCGTGATTGGCCACACCAATCACGTATTCACCACATTTCGGACACGCCGCTTCCGCCGATGGTTACGGCGCCCGTCAGGCTCGCACACAAAGAACACCCAACTTCTTGGGCGGTCCTCACCGCCCTCGGTTCGTAATACAGGCGAAGATGATCGGAGGACGGACCCCAGCCCTCCTTCGATCACCGCATAGTCATTGCCGCCATCCGATGCGTGTCGTACGCGTATTAAATTCATAAGTATAATTATCTATGTATATATTTGATTGCACCCCCTTGCCTCTCCCTCTATAGCACTATCCAACCCTTCAACCCTTCCGCATCCATATCTTCTCACCCTTCTCCTCTCCCTTTTACATATTATTTTTTTATTTTTATATTATTTTAGCTCGCGGATACCAGATCCGCGAGCCCTGAGTCCAATAAAGCCGCTATAGTTGTCAATAGAACTGCGGCGAGAACATCACCATAAAAAAAAAAAAACGTGATTGGCGAACAAATGAAACCTATTTTCATTATGTATGTACAGATTGTTTTGTAAGTTTAAGTTATTTCTATTTAACATTTGGTGTTATCTTAGACGAATAAATGCTTTAGCTTATAGCTAACTAAAATTATGTAAATAAATTCATCTATTTTTTCGTTTTAAACTTCGAGTAAATAAAAAAAATTGTCATTACCATAATGATTATTACAGTTTTAGGTGTGCGCGCCACCTGGTATGCATTAAAGATCACATTGGTTTTTAAAAATACACAAGATGACGTTAGCGTAACAAAAAGTGAACTCGCTATTTTTCCACTTTTAAAACTCAAAAATAAAATAAAAAATATTTTTCTTTGCTATTTATAACCTCTTTAGTTATAAATTAGCAAATTCTGATTCTTTATATTTTATTTTTTTTTAAAAAAAATTGTGATCATTAAATTGATTAGATATGAAAAATTATGGTCTCGATATAAATAAGCAAGATCAAAATTAAAAAAAATCTATTAACAAGTCTTTAGCATTTTTGAAAACCCAATGCATTTTATTTCTCCTAATAAAAGGGCTTATCTGTTGTGCGATAAGAACAGCGATATACGTTTGTCCTTTTCCCGCGTGTACAACAAACGGCCCCGTCCCCCGCGCGCCGCTCGAATATATTTCTTCGCACCGCTCTTCGGCTCTGCCCCGCCTCCACTACCACCGTCCCCCTCTCTACCTCGCACTGTCTCCACTCAACTTAAAATTATATTCAGAACTTTGAAACCCTATATTTACTACCGCATTATAAAAGCGGAAACATGAAATAAATTATTTATTTAGCGTTAAAGATAATTTTTATGACTTAAGTATTATAAGTTGAAGTATCTTTAAGAAGAATGTAAAATGCGGAATTCGTGCGCCTTCATCATGATCCCAACATTTTCAATTAAACAATAGGTTACAAAAACAATACCCTACTTATCCACTTATATAACGTTACGTAATCTCCCATATTATTTCATGTTCAAAAAATTTTAATAGTCTGCTTTCGGAAATAATTGAAGTTAGTATTTAATTACAAAAAATTTACTTGGAATGGCACTCTCCATAGTTTGTTATATCAAATAAATAAACTTTGTAAATTATAATTTTCATTTTAACCTGATAACTTGCCCCGTTGTCTCATCTCTTAAAATAAAAACTACAAAGTTACTAATGTTCTGCTGTAAAAAATTACTTATTTAATATTTTGCTAAATAATTTCCTTTTCACTGATATTTAATATCTGTAAAACATTAAACGAATCTTCCCGTTGCCGTCCAGACAGTGGAGACACGGCGGCTGATTCTCAGTAATCGCACCAAGTCGTAAACAGCCCGCTGTGGCCTCGCGCTTCGTTACGATACTGTCCACCAATAGCGACAAGCGCGCTCCGCGTATCACGTCATACTGGACCAATAGCCGCGCAGTATTATCACGCTACAGCCAAAAATAACTTATCTGAGTCATGGAATAAAAGCAGTGGTTGTTTCTTAACAATGTTTAGAAACAAGTGGAGCGTCGAGCGCGCCGCACGTGTGCAGTCGCACGGCAAGTTTCCTCCGCGCAGTGAGTTCAGTGATACGTACGGAGGCGTTCAGTGCTGACACATGGTTCGCCACTCCGGCCACGGGATGGAGACCACTTTTTACGACGAGCAGTATCCCATGAGCGGTCCTGTGGAGAATTTGAAACGCACCCTCACGCTGGATCTGGACTTTGTGCGAGGCGGGAAGAGGTCGCGGAACACCGCGCCCGTTCTCTCCTCGCCGGACTTACAACTCCTGAAGCTGGGCTCCCCGGAGCTGGAGAAGTTGATCATTCAAAACGGCATGATAACGACGGCGACACCGACTCCGGGCGCGGCGGTGCTGTTCCCCCCCGCCGCGCCCACCGAGGAGCAAGAGATGTATGCGCGGCCATTCGTCGAGGCGCTGGATAAGTTGCACCACGGCGAGCCGGCGCCGCTCGCGCGACGCGTCTACGCGGACCTGGACCGCCCGAGCGATCGCTACCCCACGCCCGTAATCAAGGACGAGCCGCAGACCGTGCCCAGTGCTTCCAGCTCACCGCCGCTCTCCCCTATCGACATGGACACCCAGGAAAGAATAAAACTAGAGCGTAAGCGCCAAAGGAACCGAGTGGCGGCCTCTAAATGCCGGCGGCGGAAACTCGAACGCATTTCCAAACTGGAGGACAAAGTGAAATTGTTAAAGGGCGAGAACGCGGAGCTGGCACAGTTGGTGGTGAAGCTAAAGGACCACGTGCACCGGCTGAAGCAGCAGGTCCTGGAGCACGCGAACGGCGGCTGCCACATCGACACGCACTTCTGATCGCGCGCGTCCCGCCGCTCCCCCACATTCCAAGCTAGTCGCGCCCGCTCGGACGCAGCATACAAAGCGTTTTGTGATCTTAATTTTACTGTGTAATATATAGTTAACTTTAGCTCGTAAGGTGATGCTAAGTCGAGGGTGTCGCGTGTCGTAGTCGGGAGGGTGGGTGCACCCTGCAAGTGATGGCATGGCGAGGCGTCCGTCCGCGGTTCCACGTCTCCACGTCCCTGGCGCTCGGCGCAGAAAGTACTTAGCGCGGGTCACCACAAGTCGTATCTTCCAGCGTAAGTCGCAGTCCCAGTTATCCTTGTCAGTATTGCGTCGTCTCGTTTAGAATAATGTAGAAACTAGAAAGGACAATCGCCCGACGTCACTCCGCTGCAAACTGACTTCGTTGCGCGACGTTGCCAGCTCGGCGTGTAATTTCCCGTTGCGGCGACGTTGCCGCACCGCACCGCAGCGCAACGCAACGCAACGCAACGCACCGCACCGCCTCCGTCGGGATTTGCATTGTTACGGCCCGAGCGATGCAGCCGTGTGATAATAATTGGCTATATTTTTGTAATTGTCTCAAATGATATGGCGGCTGCCCATGTTTACGGTTTCATAAACGCGACGGAGCCGCGCATGGGCCCGCGCGCGCGCGCGAGCGACAGGGACGGTGGTAGGATGTAGCCGGCAACGGCGCGCCGCAGCCGGTCGCCAGCGGATGTTCTGCTAATTAAAATTCCGCCTGCGCCGCCCTCGCGGAATGGCGGCCATGTGTTCGGCAGTCGGACGTTTGGAAGCGCGTTCTGACGCACAAGGTTAACTTCTCATCACGAAAACTGCGCCCCCCGCTCGTCTGATGAGTTCAGTGATAGAGTATCTGCGTGAAAGACTGATAGAGTGTGAGAATCGTGCCCTGCACGGGAAGAGTGGCCGGCGCGCCGCGCGCTGCCGGACGTTGTGTTCTCTGAACTGACCCGGTGCTCTTACGAAAGAGGTCTTAAACATGGCCGTCCGATTTTTAATATGTTAGAGGTCGTAATGGAGCGCATTTCCTGATTGTTTAGAGGATTGTGTGAATGTGCGATGTATTTATTGGTGAGAATGTTTACCTGTTAGGGTCTAGTAGCAATCTCGAGTGCCTACGCTTTGTATAATGAAGCCTACGTGTTTTATTGTTTTCGTTACCATTACATGTGCTACAGTGGATTGTTCTGTACCATTATCTTTTGTAGGTTATTTGTAAGTAATATTATACCAATTAACGAGTTGAATTGTTATAGAGTATGTATGCAAAGGGAGGGTCCGTGGGCCGCTGCGAGAGTCGGGCGGCGCGGACCTCGTTTGTATTATTTTTATACAGAAAGATTCATCAGAATGTTAACAATAATTTGTAAGTTTATAAAAGAACCGTTATACTAAAAATAATATATTTCTATAAATTTAACAAAGAATATTGTTTTATACTGAATACATATTGTATTATAAAATTGAATGAAGAGATAATAAATTATGAAGATTATTATACCATTTACTTGAAACTTTCATTTTCTCCGGAAACCGATTTCTATTTATTAACTACTTGAACTTTAAAAACCTTGATAACCGTTTTATCACATTTGAGTGCTAAGCAAGTCGTATAATAAATGGACAATTAACGTCAAATATACCTAACCGTGTCGTCCATCTGAAGTGTTTCCTGGGTAGCATCCTGTTATCCTTCTAAACAGGAATAACAATAAATACAAATTAAATTTTATTTTAGTGACTTATTTCGAGAACGATATTGTTCAATTTCATAGAAGTTTCCACCCTACCCACAATTTAAATATAGAAACGACAATAGCTTCCAAAATTCCATATAAAAAACAACAATTTTCCTGAAACAATAGAATTATTTTGCTTTGTAACATTCCATTGACATAATTACAATTCGTTTCATTATCAATATGATGTTACATTATTTAAATAAATAAATATTAAAGTACCACGTTTCAGCGGAACGGTAGGTGTTGAAATCGTTATTACCTGGTTCCGATTCCGAAGGCCATGAGAACCGATGCCAGGAGTTACGTAACCGGACATCCGAATGCCGCACGTTCCGTCAGCCTCAGTGGCGCAGTGGATAAATTACGAGGTCTCCTGATTCGATTCCAGAGCCAAAGAGGGTAGTTTGGTTGTTAGCAGGTTTTTCGAACCTTCTTATATCATCTATTAAACTTAAATTGTGAATTTCCCGCCATAACAGTTCCGGCTGTCAACATATACGAGCAGAACTATTCTCGTTGATATTTAATACCATGAGAAAACTGAGGCCGTGTTAGTGCATTGTAATTTTTTTTTCCTATGCAACTAGCGATGCTTTTCCCTGATGATAAGTGATACCCGCGCCCGTAATAATGTAGTTCTATTTAGGATGTTATATCACCACAGTACGCTCGTCGCTTGAGACGTATGTCGAGTTTCGTTACCACAGTAATTACACTGGCTACAGTACCATTCAAACCGGAACACAGAATCGTACAGTACTGTGTGCCGGCTGCAATAGGCGCTGCGAGACCTACTACCCGTATCCTGCCTATCGTCTGATGATGGGCACGGCGGAAAGTTGACGACCATTACATTTGACCATTTCTATATGATATATGGGTCAGTGCGGTCGCGCGGTGAGACGGACGTGTCAACACGGTGCCTACGCATTGTTCTCCATCTATATAAAACAATCGCGCGTATTTACAAACAAAAGTTTGTTTATATTATGCGCTTTATGCTTATGAACGTATGTTATTATAACAAAGGTGTTTATATTAAAGAAGTTTTACACTAACACAGCGCCGGTGGATAATTTTTAATCGCTACATATTATGTTGCACGAGCTCATTTATTATATGAATATCATACAGGAGTTTTTAAGATGTATTCATTGGTGGTAGGTCTCTGTTGCCGGCGACCATCTAGAAACCACTGCAGTTCCTAATGTAGTAGACAAATAGTAGTGTGCAAACATTACTCTGTTGCGTTTTAAAGGGCGTTTTAACTCTGGTAACGAGACTCAACATCTAACGTCTCGCGCGACGAGCGCAATATGGTGCTGTGTATATGCCCTAACTAGAGCCATAATTTTATGGGCAAAAGGATTACTTACCATCAGGTGAACGTCTTGCTCGTTTACTTACTGATTTGCACTAAATTTTTTATTCAAATTTGCTATACACACCTAGTAAACAATCTGAAAAAGAGATTCTATGATGATGGGTAGTGCTTGATAGTCATTTTGACTGTTCCAGTTCATCTGATCCTGAGCTCGTGAACTCGAGTCTACGGCCTAGTGAAAAAGAGATTGTGAATATAGATAAGTTTTTATTGTTAAACAGGCTTTGAATATTGGAATGGATCCAAGATAAAAGAAAAAAACGTCCGCGTGCGGCCACCGCGGGCAGGCTCTGGTTGCCTGCTAGTCTGACTCACGTTACTAAACAAAAAAAACCTAAATCTTCTTCGACGACTTGCGGACACATTTTAATATATTGTAGCCAACATGGTGGGTAAACTAATAATAAACAAGCTGATCTAAAGAATAAGTTTTTTTAAAAATACTGTAACTAGTATTACAACCAATGCTACCGAACCATAACCTCTAAAATAATATTAAAATGATACCATAGTAATAAAACGTAAGTGAAGACTTTTTTTAAATCAAATAGGTTAGCGATTACTGCGATATCACTTGAGGTTAAGTGATGATGAGATCTACGGCAGTAAAATACATTAACCCATAAACAACGTTATCATTCTTCTTGAAGACAGCCGCGATAAGGTGGCTGTTTAAGATAAAATTTACCGTACAGCATTCCGGTCATCGCCTGAGACAAGATGTTGGCTCTCGTTACCCCAATAATTACACTAGCTACAGCGCCCTTCAAACCGCAACACACTATTGTTTACACAGTACTGTTTGTCGGCTGCAGTAGGTGCTGCGGTGGTACCTGCCTGGACGGTCTCCGACAACGGAGACTAATCACTTTTGGTGTTCCTGTGCTTCCTTTCAACAATCTGAAATTAATTTAGTTTGAATACCTTTATGTCTAAAAGGCTATATAATGTGCCTTTAATACAAGAAGCTTCTATTTGTTGTATATCAATATTTGTTATTGCTGTAAATATGATATGCAAGCATCTGGAAAAATCCTAATGTGCGGTATGCCGAGTGCAGTGGACGGCACGGACGGTACGGACGGTAAGGTGTTTGAGCGTATCTCTGTTTGCTTCGTAAATGACATGGCCTTATCTTAACGTGGGCGACTTGCGTGCCTGCTTTTAAACGCTTTCTGACGACATTTTAGTTACAACATAGAATATATTATAACATAATAAATATATGTTCCAAGAAATCAAGCCGATGTATCGAATATCCACACGTGTAGGAGCGATAGAATCTAGAAAAAGAGAAATTTTAATCAGCATCATTTACTGGATCAGGTATTGCAAATGGTGGATGTAATCAAGGAAAACTTAAGTTCAGAATCAGAATATAAATTACGTTTTAAATTTACCGTAAATCATTTTGTTTATTTAACTTTAATTTAATATACAACTGTTATATTATAAGTTTAACCACTTAACGTATATATGTTTGCAAGATGATTGTTCACAAAATTTTGAGGAGATTTTATCTTTATTTTTAAAATATATTACTTAATTTTGCAGCATCCATTAAAAAATCAGATTTTTAAATTTTTTGAGTTTATCGTCACGAAAATGATATTATAAATTTGATCTGTGTTATTTCTCATTGATTATACTCTCACCTCAACCGCCATTCAAACCTCTGGACGACTAAGAGTGAATATCTCGACAAAAACTGACAAGCAATTGATTATCCCTTATGAATATTTGTTTTAACGTACAAACAAATGAAAATGACGTGTTTTCTTTATTTATCGTCCTCCCAAATGAAAGCGCATACGTAATCTAGCAGATGACAGATGAAAAAATGAGCTGCCGCGTCTATTTGTCTGCGCAGCAGGGAAGTTTGTTTTGGCGGGAAGCCAATATGGTGGCACACGAAACTCGCCTTTACAACGCTAATAGAAGCTCATACGGATATATCATCATCATCAGCCGATAGGCAGGCTGAGGGTGGGTATCTGTTGCTGGCGTCCGTCTAGGGAGATATCATCGCAGCGCCTATTGCAACCGACAAACAGCACTGAGCAAACATCACAATGTTCCGGTTTGAAGTGCGCTGTAGCTAGTGTAATTACTAGGTTACCGAGACTCAACATGACGAATGTAATGTGGTGCCATATATCTCATGCTATTTAACGTTACGTTGTTGTGGGCCGGCGTATCACCATCGATTAAAAAGGCATATCAACTGCCATTGGGTAATTATTTTTTTTAAACCAATGTTCGACAAAACTAGCGGAACGTTCACCTGATAGTAAGTGATAGCGCCCACCCATAACAACGTGGCGCTAATTAGAATGGTCTTGCGTACAACTCTCGGAATACTTTTTTTTTCGTTTTACGTGGGGAAATGACTTCGCATACCTGCCCTCGCGGGGGTAATGACAGGTTATGTCGGACTTGCACCGACTAAAACCCCTACGATGTTCCGCCTCGTCGCTTTATGGTAGAGTCACGGGAACGCTCTTGCACACATCCGTGTCCCCGCCAGCGCCGGCTGCACAACGCAGCCCCACCTCGGGAGGGAAGAACCCTACCTTTCCACCGCTGTAAGGGCACGCCGGAACACACAGCGCACCCCCTCCTCGGCCCTTTACAGTCACCCGGGCAATGGATTCTCCCGAATCCGTCACCCAGAGGCCATGAGAGCCAAGAGAGAAAACTCTCTCGACTCTCCGCGGCGAATCCGATCTTGAGTTCTGCCGCCACCCGTTATACGGCCACGGAGGATAGGTAGAGCGGCGGAACGCAATACCGACACTCCTCTCTCTCCGCGACTTCACCTCGGCTACTGCCAAGGGCAGTACAAATCTGCCCCTACAGCCCATCGCCACGCATCCGAAGTGAGCTCGCGGAACTCCGGAGCTCTAACCTGGAGCGGCCGCTTCGGGCTGCCGGGTAGGTTCCTCTTCCCTTCATCGTGGGGGACCAACCGACTGCTACTGAGCCCCACCACCACGACAAGGCGGGAACTTATTCGGGGGCAACTCTTGGGCCAAGAGCCAAGCCAACCTGATCTGCTCGTGGTACACTCTGCTAATTAACAAACGAGATTTTGGCTCCCACCGACTCCCATTGGGGCAACATGGTGGGAATAGGCCCAAATCCCCTTCACATGAACCCCTACAAATGACGGCTTCTAGTGCCCGGCGGTACCGGAGGCCATGCTGACTGCAAGGTCACGAAAAGTCGTTGGATGCCGGCATCGGGGGACCGATCAGTGTGGAGATTAGGGGATTGAGGAGGCCTATCTCTAACAGTGGACCTCCATCGGCTGATGATGATAATGACATAGCTTCACATTGCGCTTGTCGCCTGAGACATAAAATGTTGACTTTCGTTACCTAAGTAATTGTACTAGCTACAGCGCCCTTCATACCAACATGGTAAAGTTTGCATACTACTGTCTGTCGGCTGCAGTTGGCGCTGCGTTGGTACCGACCCAGACGGTCTCCGGCAACAGAGATCTACCACCAGTAATGTAATATAATAAGTAATATGGTACTGTTTGGTGACAGAGACGTCACTGCCATCAGTAAACGACATCTTCGCAATAAGCTCAGTTTTGGATGACATTTTTGAAAATGAAACATGTATAGAAATTTTATATTCTTTTTATTTAGAAACAAATCTATGAAGAGTCAATAAGATTTCACTTCACTACCCCACACGGTCACACTGCCTAAGGGCATCCCTTGTATAAAGTAAATAAAAAAACACAAACTAAGACATTGGTAAAATTTGGCCAGAAACGAATGTTTGAAGTAAGGATCTTACCGACTTCATTATATTTACCGAGATTCATTAAATACACTTAACTAGCTGATAGTATAAAGTAGACCATACGTGGGCGGGATGGCTTCGCATTTTGTAGCAGCCACCAGTGTATTGCACAGAGTAATAATATCAAGCTTGGCGTAAGCAGCAGCACGTCTTCGGCGTGCCCCTGCGGTGGATGTTTACCACAACCACCTATTGTATATTCGGCTCCAAACACAAATAGATTGCATAACGATTTATGTATAATATTATGCTGTAGCTGTTTATAATATATTGTGTAAATATTTACATTGTCTAGTAGTTTTTTTAATGCGTTATAATGCACTGCGCGTTAAATGTTTCAATAGCTTTTAATGCATTTTAAAATTTATTAAGCAATAATTAAAACGGCAGTAAATTGCTCATCATCATTATTACTGGTAAACGGTGAATGAAATGGTTTGATGACATAAAGGAGTGGAGCGAGTTTAAATACCATCAGTTAAAAAGAATAGCTGAGGATCGAACTGGTTTGTTCAATCTGATCGCCCAACTTCAGTTCGAAGAGAGCACCTACTGACGATCATTATCACCACATGAATGCACGAGGAATGCGGCCATCAGAGAGAAGCGGCGTGTTGTGAAGCTTGCCACCAACATCTGAAGTGATGACCACGATCACTCTGTCAAGAGTGATATTGACGAAGAACTGTAAATATTTGATTTATTATCTGTGATGCTGAATCAATGTTTACTTATTAAGATTATTTTTTAAACAATTTAAGTTAAAGGTTAAACAATTATTTTTAGATAAGCAAATTTTTGTGTTCCGGTTTGAAGGTTATAACTAGTGATATTACTGGTATAACGAGACTTACATGTCAGTGTTGTGTGTATCATCCCTGCTAAAGCCATCAGTTAATGGCGGATGTATCACATTTGGTGATATTTAGTCGTTTTGTCAAAAAACTTTGTTAGATCATTCGTCATTTTGATGAATTTCTTTATATGTAAGATAGTTGCCATGCTTTCGACACTTGTTAGTTTTTTTTACCTTGCCAATTTAGGATTAATTAACCATTTAATACATAAGTCATTTAAATTGAATGTACATAATTAAGTGTCATTATAAAATACTGGAAATGACGATAATTGTACAATTAGAATACTTTAATGCAATTGATTGTTGCAATGCTAACGACCGTGAGCCATGACTCGAGCCCTGGGAAAAATCGTTTGATAATAATTGACACATGTTATGAGGAATATCCGTTGTTAATGCGTTCATTTGTTCATGAACATCATTTCAAACTATTATTGTCTATTGCCAAACTTACGTTTTCCCATTACATTCATTAATTGAACTATACAACTCATTAGTGATTATTTTTAGTTTATCCTTACCATTATCATGTTATAAATTCAAGAGGGACCTAAATGTTAGCTGTAAGAAAAACAAAACATAGAATGATACATCTTAATATTTTTAATATAAATCCATATGAAAATATTGAGTGTTATGATGAACATATATATGTACTATTTGTTCTTACTAATTATTAAAATATTAATGAATAGTCCTTTTCCATCTCGATAGGTATTTCCACACATTTTATTGGCTCTATATTATTGTATGATCTGCTAAAAGAACATTTTATAACATATATTCGTGATAAGCCAGATAGCATTTCGGTTATATAGGTGGCGCAAAAGTAATCCTCCTATCAGAAAATGCTATAAATTTTGCCTTGATGTAAAAAAATTAAAAGACCAAATAAAATACCTTGTATACAAGGTGGCGGAAAAATAACCTTCCGATGTTTTTTGGCTGTAATTTAAAAAAAAATATGAAGAACTTTGATTCTTCTTGTGGATTATTTTTATTTGGTCTTTTAATTTTTTTACATCAAGGCAAAATTTATAGCATTTTCTGATAGAAGGATTACTTTTGTGCCACCCTATATATATGATATATAGCCACAAGTCACCCAAGTGACCTCTTATTGCCATGTCCAAGTAGCCGGATATAAACAATGTAGTGTTTTATTTCGAGAAATGTTTTCAAGCTGGGCAGCAATAGCTAACATTGTTATTCTTGAAATGTTTCTTCTAACTACTGTACGGTATACTTTATTAATTACTGTATGAAAAGTAGAGGGAGGGTAGTTGTGACTGAAAGTATTTACAAAAAGGATACCTAATTTTTGATGACGAGGATAAAATAATTCGGTCTATATGAAAGTCTATCGGTTCAAGAAGATGATGACAAAAGAATCACTTAAAACCTCTGCCGGAAGTATAATACATTCAATTATATTCAGGAAAACGATAGAGCTGTACGCGCAAAGATTACATATATTAGCCTTTTTAATTCTAGAAAATGATAAGTAAATAATTAAGTGGAATAGCAAAATGAAGTGCTTACGTGACTTAGATCAGGCAGGTAAATAATGGGGGCATAAGTACAGGAGCTTCACGTTCAACCGGGGTTGCCCCCGCCTTATCGAGCTGCAGTCATTTCATTATGTATAACAGCATCAGGGCGAGTACTATTTTTCTAAATAAATAAACCATTAACAAGGAAAGCTTTGATCATATATTTATTTCCTTTACATGCACTGTGAGATCTTTTATTATTTAAACGTCAATAAATAAATATCTTGAGGATTGTAGCTGAAGACCGAAGCATGGACCGCCGCACTCCATTTATTTTAAATATTTATGTTTATTGTAATGAACGAGTAATGAAGTAAAGCGGTTACATAAATTTTTTTATTATTCAATTAAGCGACGAGACGAGCGGGTCATTCATCTGATGGTAAATGGTAAGCCTGTTCATAACAATCTTGCGCTAGTTGGTATGTTATACACTGCAGCGTTATACACAGCGCCCTTCAAATCGGAACACAGCAATATTTGCACACTACTGTTTGGCGGCTGCAAAAGGAGCTGCAGTGGTACCTACGTAGACAGTCTTGAACCACAAAGACCTATCACCAGAAAAGGCAAGGGTTTGTTTAGATCAACAAAATGAGTTGATGTAATAAACAAAAGTTAAGTTCTTGGTAAAGTTTTTATGAACGATTTGTTGTTGTGAAATCAGTAGGTCAGTATGTAAAAAAAGGATACGAAATGAAAAGCAATATTAGCAGAATCGTCGGAGTAAACAATGCATGAAAGTGTGTCAGAGCGGCGGCCGCAGGAGCGGCAGGCTTCCGCGCCGCCATCTTGTGAAATCGGGAGAAAGCGGTGGGCAACGATCGCCTTCGCGCCCGGCCCCTGCTTTTTATGAATTCACCAATATACAATAAATCTCGCTCTGTCGCGAAATTTTGGTCGCAGCAGCTGATAAAATTTGGTAATAATTGTAGCATATGCTCATGACTTGGATGCGATGTGACTCTAAAGTAAATGTAATTCAAGATTCAGATTACAATGTCTGTCAAAATTTATTATTAAACTCAAACAAATAGAAACCAAAAATGATTACACTACACAATTAATATGTTACTCAATTCAGCAACAACAAACAACCAATTTATTTTCTGCCAAAATCAGACCGGCTATAAATAATAACTTCAACCTATCATCAGTTGATAAACGTCCACAGCTGGTTATATGCCTCTCCTAAAGATCTCCACATCGATCGGTCTTGCGCTGTCCTCGTCCAGCGGCTTCCGTGACCTTACAGTCAGCATGGCCTCCGGTACTGACCACGCTGGCCCAATGCGGGTTGGTGGGAGCCAGAGCCTCGTTTGTTATTTAGCAGGGTGCACCACGAGCAGGTAAAGTTAGATTGGGTCTCGTGAGTTCCTGTGCGTGACCCCTTAGATACCAGTAACAGTTGATTATTTTTAGAATAATAAAAAAGGCATTTTGTGTGTGGATAAAGAGAACTGGCTCAGTTGTACCTGAGGAAAATTAATATAAAAACATAATGAGATCTTACCGTGAAACATATCTATTTTATATTACTACAAATGTAGACATTTCCGCTTCGGAATTGCGTATAAAAGTCAATTGCGCAGTTGCAATCACAGCGTGGTATCTTCTGCAAATGTAGGATTACCATAATATATAATATAATTTGATAAAAATATTAAAAATAAAAAGGATTGGTAGGTGTGTTCATGTTATGTGCAGGAATGGATTCTAGGAATATTTAATAGGCGCCAGTTTATGGAACTAATGTAGTCCTTTTTTTATTCGTGCCCTGCTTATAAGCGGAATCAAGATTATTTGGGATTTCCACCCACAGAAATCTTTTCACAGAAAATACTAGAAACAAATAACACGGAACAAGAGATCATACCGTATTTCGTGTTATACAACAGACAAGGTTCTTAGTTCTATTTCTAGCATGCCGAGACTATAAAGATAATGAATGAACTAGTCCTAGAATAAATAGTTGGAAATTAAATTATTGTATTTAATTCTCAAAGAAATATTCACGGAAACTTTCCCTCGCTTCTTTATACACTATTTTTGAATCAGTAGGGAAATATATACTAATGATATGTAATATATATATATAGTGTAGAAATATTCGATGACGATTAATTACAAAATCGACATTGAAAAACGTTTTAAAATATATTTCTGTGTCCTTAATATTAAAATTATCGAACGGTTTTGATAATTGAGAACTTGTACAATCGTAAATACACACGTATCCATGTATTAATTCTATGCATCCATCACTGATCTAAACATAATAGCTTATTATTATTCTTGATCTTCCGTAGCTTATCTTTAATCTGGCCATGTGAGTCCACTTCTGGCACTCGAGGACCTAACTGCTTCATCTGTCGTTATAATCGTTACATAGATTAATAATAATGACATGATATGAAGTGCACATGTAATAATTATGCGAAGATTACGTGTTGACCTCTAAATTGTAAACTCTGTCCGTAATAAAGATGGCGGCGTGGTCGTCCTCTGGACGCGCTTTGTTCCAAACAGACAAAGAGGCGTGCCACACGTGCTCGTGCGCGTGTGTGCGTGCTGGCGGTGTCTGTACATGATTACACGCAAACACGTGAAGTGCGTACGCTTGGAATATGGTCACATTTTATTGCATCAGTGAGTTATACACATGTGTAGTTATTTACTGACGGTAAATCTCTATAGCCGAGGACCAACTGAGTAGTTACTACCGCAGCTCGTATTATTG
This sequence comes from Ornithoptera alexandrae, assembly GCA_029030555.1. Lineage (NCBI taxonomy): Eukaryota > Metazoa > Arthropoda > Insecta > Lepidoptera > Papilionidae > Ornithoptera > Ornithoptera alexandrae. The sequence goes on along the minus strand of JARDVY010000077.1, from coordinate 9,485,073 downwards.
TCACAACCAGCAGTAAAATAAAAACACTAGCTGTTCCACGCCCGCTTTGCCGGCCGTAACGTAATTACATTTGAAATTTACACGTGAAACTTGTTAGAAATATTCCCGCCTTGCGGATACCCGCCGCCTCCCGGGTACCATTATTAACACCCCTGCAAAACCCTTTGGGAAGGAATTCTGTAAAATTCATTCTTAGCTGATCTCTAAATGGCAGAAGCAATATCTCTACCAAATTTTATGTGTTAATACAGCGCCACATTGCGCTCGTCGCCTTGAGACATTAAATGTTAAGTCTCGTTATACCAATAATTTAATTAACAACAACGCCCTTCAAACCGAAACTTGGTAATGCTTGCAGAGTACTGTCGGTATGGTAGCCGTATGAGGAGTGGTGAGTGTAGTATAGCAACAGCCGTAGGTGAGTTGTGTTGCAAGAATTATTACCAATTTATTCGCTATTTACATCATAACATTGGTACAGTGGCAGTAAGGACATAGAAAAAAAGTTTAAACTTTACTACACAGAATATGTAACTAGGTATTGATTGATTTACTTCGTCGTTGGGTTTTGTTGCTGTGGTTATGGATGAGTCAAATGTTGTTAGTAAAGTTTCAACACAATTGCTAGCCTATATCTTCAGACTATTTACAAGAATTATAAATTGCGGTTAGAATACATCAAAGTTAGGAAAACCATACGACTACAGGAGTTGAAAACTTAGTAGAAAAAGTATGAGGGAAAAACCCACCTTACCCATTCACACATTTGGTGAATAACTTAATTTCATTCTGACCTGATCGATATTGGTAGTAGGTCTCTGTTGCCGGAGACCGTGTAAGTACCACCGCAGTGCCTATTATAGCCGACAAACAGTAGGGTGCAAACATTAACGTATTCCGGTTTGATGGGTGCTGTAGCTACTAGTGTAATTATTGGGGTAACGAGATTCAACATGTTGTCTCAGGCGATTAGTGCAATATGCAGTGGATAACATCCTATCTATCGCCACGTTGTTATGGACAGGCGTATCATTTACCATCGTAACGTTCCGCTCGTCTCATCGATTAATTGATTTTTATAAAAATAGTAAAGATCTAAAAAAAGGATTACTGCCTTATAAAAATAATGTAATTAATATAGGATTATTTAATGATTTTGAAATAAGCTTCACCAGTGGAAGAAATCTAATTTAACTTATTGATACATTTACAAAAGTGTAAACTGTAATAAAACAGAATTAAAAAACTCCAGTTGGCATTATTTATTATGTATACCATTATTTACCAGAAATGTGTTCTAAAAATTTTGTAATTATGTTATATTCTATACTTATATACGAGTAGGATATACCCAAAGATTAATTTACTAGATCTCCGAAACTGTTAGATGACTCAATATTTAGACTAAATATTTGGGACAGGAAAGGATTTTACAAAATTTTTTCTTTAAAGGAGTTTCAGGGTGTTAGTAACGGAAAAAAGCCTGAGGGCGGCGGTCTCCGTCAACAGAGACTTTATTTTTTTATTATTTTTTGGGAGAATCTTGCATTGGATACCCTTCTGCTGTTGGGGCAACAGAAGAGTAATGCCGGACTCTTACCGGCTAAAACCCCACGGTTTCTCACTCATCGCATTTAGTCGGAACCACGGGAACGCTTTCGTACACAACCGTGGTTCCCACAGCAAGAGCCCCTGATAAGACCACATCTCGGGGTGGAGCTACTGCTCTCCACCCCCTATAAAAGTGTAAGGCGGAAATACCGCACGCACCACTTTGAGGCCGTCAACAGAGACCGACCACCAGTTATCGAATATTATGTAAAAATTCCGCCTATATTTACAAATGTTTAGTTTTTTTTTATATGATAATAAAAATAATAGAGCCTAATATATATTAAAAAGAAACGTCAAATGAAAAATCATTCACACGTGTATGCTTCTGCGGTCGACTGCTTGCCTGAAATAAAACAGTTGGCAACACAACTTCTTTGTTTCTAAATTTAAACCACGAACGTATCCGTAGGCAATCTTTATTAGACGTGTAATATATGCGTTCTTTTTTTAAAGCCGTTGATTTTTAATTAGCTTTTAATGTTGCTTTTCATTTTCTTTTTCGCTTTGTTAATGGCAACAATTCTTTTAGCGAGGCTTTTAAGACACGCTTACGTCTAACATTATTTTTTTTTGTTGTCAGCAACACTCGTACATTGAAATGAGGGCCTTTGTGAACGTGAACTCATTTGAATACAATACTACAATTTCATTATTGGCTGAATAAAAAACTTGACTGCGAATGTGGCGGCCGCGACCGCTGTTCTACAGAGGATGTTAAGGTGTCGGTATTTAAGCTGGTGAAGTTATTGTACGTTTTTTTGTCGTCCCAAATATCTGTATATTCAATATAAAACTAGTAACAGTTTAATGTAAAGATTTTTTTCCACGAAGTGTAGTAAAACATTTACTTAATGTGTCGCATTACTATTCGTCTCTGCTGCTATAGACCGTCTAGGCAGGTACCACCGCAGCGCCTATTGCAGCCGATATACACAGTGTGTAAACATTACTGTGTTCCTGTTTGAAGGGCGCTATAGCTAGTGTCATAACTGGGGTAACGAGATTCAACATCTCATCTCTCAGGTGACGAGCGCAATGTAGTTCCATCTATACCAGTGATTCCCAAAGTGGTCTATATCGACCCCTAGGGGTCTATGACAACCTGCAAGGGGTCTACGTCAGCGAAAAAAAATTTGGGGTTCCATGAAATGAAAATGGGGGTCCACGATAGTGGACGACAAAATTGACGCCAAATGTTGATAATTTATTATTAAAGCATCAGGTTCATCCTTCTTACTAAAAATATTGACTTATTGCTTTTGTTATTTTATTTATAGTTATTTTATGTTTATTTAATGTTACGTATATTTTACATAACAGATACAAAATTTTATTTTGAGTAGTTTTAATTTAAATTCAATTAATAAATGTATAAATTAACATGAGTTTTTACTTTTTAAGTTTTTAACACTAAACTTCACTACAGTTAGATATTTACAGGAAATCAATATCAGGTAAGTAGGGGGTCGACCCAACACGGAAAAACATGGCAAGGGGTCTACAACACAAAAAAGTTTGGGGAACTCTGATCTATACCATTCTAACAAGCGCCACGTTGTTAAAGGCAGGCGTATCACTTGAAAGTCCCGCTCGTCTCGTATCTTTATAAATTAAAAAAAAAATACGCATGACCAATGTGGTGCTACTTAAGATGACATATACTATAGACCATATTATGTTCATCGCCTTTAAAGACAAAATGTTAAGTTTCGTTACCCCAGTAATTTTACTGCTAATAAAATATAATATATATAAGTACTGCGGCAAAAAGCTTGAGAGATTGGCGAAGCAATAAACTACTCAATTATTCCTACAAGTGACCTTACTATAAAGCATTTATAGCCGTTTTTTATAATTATGGGCTGAAGTGATGATTATGATATGTAATTAATGTCCTTTAATTTTTACTTATCGGTTGTGAAATGTTTAACTATCTGTAAATGTTGATCGAAAAAAAATCATATATATTTTTGATATACGTTGATAGTTTTGTAAAATATTTCCATCTCTAATGCTTCTGTAAACCAAACGGTTTCCATTATCCATGTTCAGTAAGTTTTTATAGAAAAGAATGTAAATGGATTGTTTTTAAATTGTGCATTGTGTAAAATTTTTAACCTTTGATTAATATCAAAGGCACTGTTATATAATACAAGTGTATATAACAATACAACTAGATGATTTGGAGATAAAGATGTGAATATGACTTCTAGAATGTTTGGATTTACAAGTAGGTATATAGGTACATTGTACAGATTAGATTAAATATTCTGAAATCATTTTTGTTATAGATGATGATTATCCGCGATCATATCAATCAATTGCTTGTTGATTTTCCCTCATTTTGAATGGAGGAACATAAAAATACATAACTAAAGAGTTTAACGGCATTGCACGGGGAAATACAGTTGGCAATCGTCTTCTGAGAAGTTAAGTTTTGTTGTTGATAAATCCTTAAAATAAATGGGGCTCGAAAAATTCCGGGGAATGTATCAAGCGAGCCATCTTTGTTTGAAATGAAGAGTCAATGACATCGGAGCGGCAGGATTGGAAGCGGGCGAAAGAATGGAAGCCATCACTCATTGTCGGGCGCAGGGGGCCCAACGCCGGCCCCATTATTAATACTTAAGAGTAAATTGTTGCGTCGGATTCAATCTGCCTAAATTATACGCCGGAGTCTACGCGTTGAGGAATTTTCCTTAAAATATTCCGCAGAAAATTGACGATAAGGGGGTAAACCGAGTAAACATTTTGATACATCTGAAATATTGTTTATTCGCACGAAAACTAGAGGCTCTTGAGGAAAGAGCTAGAGTTAAACATTTGGAAGAGCTTATAAAATAATTGTACATAATATTTTACGTAATAAAAATGATTATTAAGCTTCACGTAAATTAATATTTTCTCAATACATATAAAAGCTGGAAGACATAATTAGAAATCAGAGTTATGGAGAAGTCACCAAGCATCCACAATAAAGGTTAAGTATAGTATTATCTGATACCAACATTCTTTGCAATTCCTAGATTAAGTGTCATTGTTAGGTGTAACATTTTAAACCCAGCACACTTTTGAATCGAACCAGGGACCTTCGTTTTACAAACGAGGACATCCACTGAGCCTCAGAAGCATTTATTGTATAAATCAGTGATGATAAAAATAATAATGTATATAAAAAAAATTGATTTAATTATGAAGTAGCTTATCTTGTATAGATGTTTACATCTCTGAAAGCATACTGGTTTATTTTTTGCGTTAAAGCGACAAGTCATGCAGGAAGTTCAGCTGACCGGGCCAGGACACCTTGACACCGGATAGCGCGTCTCTTAAATAACAACTTATCCTTGCTTGTGAGCGAATTGAAATTGGATAGTTTAATAACTGTTTAAAGGATTATTAAGAACGAAATTTAATGTAACTTATTACTAAACTTAATAGTTTAACTAACTTAGTCTTTATGATGTGTAACAGACGTAACACAGACGCTCCAGGGCAGATTATTCGAAAGTTCGTTCGTGCCTGGTTACCTACCTTCCTCATTTTGCAAATATCCTGAATGAGAATAGCTACCATCGATTCAGAATATTCAGGAACCGTATACCGTCTCAGGTGTTATTGTCACCATACATCGTGTGATGTGATATAAAGAAGTAACTCATAGCCGAAGAAAAAAATTATGATGAGAAGACCAGGCAGGAGTAGTACGTGAAATCTGTCTTTAAGAATATCGAACTTACTCCACTGGTGGAGTAGATCTTTGTTGCCATAGACCGTCTAGGTAGTTACCATCGAAGTCTCTATTTCTACCGCTAAACAGTAATGTGCGAACATTACTGTTCCGGTTCGAAGGGCGCTGTAGCTAGAGAAATTACTAAGTTAACGGACTTAAGATCTCATGTCCTCAAGGCGACGAGCGCAATATAGTTCAGTGTATATCATCCTAACAATCCCACGTCGCTTACTCGGCTCATGGCTTCGTTACATAACGAAAAAAAATACTACTTACTACATTACTTATTTTTTTTTGTTCTCTTTAATTTTATTTTATTTTGTTTTCTTTTTTAACTTAGCTCCGAGTCCGATGAAGCTGTTATGGTTGTGTAACTAGCTGCGCAAGCTTCGTCATAAAAAAACAACATTACACTCTAATTTCCGATCGGTCACCCATCAAAATGTCCGAAACGTGTTACAAGGACAGTAGTACGAGTACAGTAGCTGCAAATAAACTTGTTTTATAGAATTATTAGTAGTTAAATAACATTTTCCTGTTAGGTCAAACAAACGTTTTCCTTCTGCGGTGATGGTTTATGAGAATATATATATATATATATATCGTGTTAACATTTAAACATTTGCTCAAAGAGGATTTATTAATAAATAATAATACAGTAATATACTGGGTGTTAGGAGACCGCTTTCGAAACGAAGACAGACGATAGTACTAATGACACCTCTGATGAGGAGACGGAAAAGAAATCGATCCTGATTAAAAAGAAATATTTTTAAATCGTTTTATTACCATTAATTTACATAAGATGTTAATACTCCTTACCCCAGTAATTTTATTAGTTACAGCGGCTTTCAAACCGGAAGATAGTAGTAATGTTTGCGCAGTACTGTTGGACGGCAGAAATAAAAGCGCTACCAACAGTGATGATTAATGGTGGGAACATAACAGTTATTTATTTATTATAACATTATATAGCACAATAACAATACTCGTATTGTTACGACATAATACTTCCGGTGCTTGCTACTACATCACTATAATCCGGTTTGAATGGCGCTGTAACTAGCAAATTACTTGCGTAAAGAAACTTAACATCTATGTCTCAAGTCATCTATATAGCAGACGGTTTTGGCCGTTTTTATTAGTTTTACCATCACCCACAACTCCAGCGTTGTACCAGAATTGAAGCCAGCATTTTAATAGAACAGTGTAAGTACTGAACCACTGCTCCATGAAGGTAGTTGAAGTCAAAATAATAAAACTTAAACAGGAATCGTTTGTGGTAATATTTTATCTCACCCCGCGTGGTGTTGAAATAACATTGCTAAAAATAAGCGCGCTGGTGATAGTGCGCACCAAGTAAATAATCTAATTTATCGTTGAAATGATGGCGATGGAGTTCAGCTCACGTCGACATTAACCGTGATTAATGATTCTAGAATATTCTTTATTGTTGAAAACCTTGTAGTCAAGTACCACCGCAACGTCTATATCTATCGCTAAACTGTAGTGTTTTATTTTCACCGACGAGACTAGTGAGGCGTAGACCTGATGGTAAGGATGATATAGACAACACCATGATGCTCTCCTCGTTTTGTGACATGTTGTTTCGGTAATGTTATCAAGCTTTATCTTAAACAGCATTCTGTTCAACTCATCAACTTGAGAGTCGTGGTATCTACATGAATTCTATCTGCTGACGACTCTGAAGGCCTCGTTAAGGTAGAGGAAACATCTAACGAAACTATCGTCTCTCTTCATATTATACCGATCACACAAAAGGAAGCCACGAATGTCAACACCGAACGCCTTTCCAACATCACATACAAGAATGCTGGCAAAAAAAGGTATTTATAGAGTTAATTATCGTATCCTCACCATTTTTGGTCACGTCTGCCGCTGGGAGGAGGTAGCTATTGAGCGACATGTGGTCCACGGAAAATTTGACGGTACCAGGCCCCGATAAAGAACACCTATGAGATGGACTGCCGAGATAAACGCGGCAGTAAATGGCTCATCATCACTGCCACTATATGAATGCACTAGGAAGGCGGCCATCACAGAGGAATGTCGACGTGTTTTTTTTCGTTACCAAATAAATGAGAAAATATATTGCATTTTATATCGGTATCATTGTTTTTGTTATTTATTAATTTATTATGTTGGCAACATTTAAAATATGACAACACAGAAGGGACGCGACGACAAGATGGCGCAGGGCTATAAGGGACGTGTTGGACGGTTAGCGGTAGCTGGTATTAAGTGGTTCAAGAGTATCGTATATACTTCATTGTGTATTAATTAAAAGTTGTAAGTTAGATCTCAACCATCTATTATTTGTCAAACTGGAGGATAAGCTAATATTTTAAACTTGCGACTAACACCTGAAGTGATGACCTCGATTATTCTGTCAAGAGTGATACCGACGAAGAGGTAGAAGAATGGAGTTAATTTAATCCGCCTCTATACTGTGTGGTAGGAGACCGCTTCCGAAAACGAAGATAGACGATAGTACTAATGACATCTTTAATGATGGCACGGAAAAAAAATCATATTTTTAAAACGTTTTATTAGCAAGCTTGTGCGTTTGTTGATCCGAGCATCAGCTGTTTTTGATTTTGTGTTTCATTGCTGTTTTTTTTTTAATAAAGTAATGTATTTTTATGAAACTATCGTTTCATTTAACTGTATTAACATGATGGAGCGTAAATAATGCTAATAAAACGTTTTAAAAATATGATTTTTTTTTTAAACAGGATAGATTTTTTTCCCGTCCCCTCATCAGGTGTCATTAGTACTATCGTCTGTCCTTGTTTCCGGAAACGGTCTCCTAACACACAGTCTTAATTGTATTAAAGCATGTGTGTAAATATTAATTAATTCACATACCGTTTGTTTAAATTTAGGATTGTGTCCGAACTTGTCCGGTTTGAATAATCGGTGTAATGTTTGCGGGGAAGGTTCGTGTCGTTGTAATTTGTCGGTGTCCGCTGTGCGCGGCGGTGCGATGACCCGCGGTTCGTTATACCCGAAACATGTCGCGCACCCCCGCCCCGCGCGACACGCTACACCGCCCCTAATTCGGACAATAAGCCAGCAATAAGCCGCGGCGCCTGTCACCACATATACTTTTTTTTATCGCAGTCAAAATCGTTTTAAAAGATACCTTGCTTCTGGGGAGAAGACAAGGTTATGTGGGGCTTCTACACACTAAAACCCCCTCGGTGGTCTCCACATATCCTAGACATCCTATTTATAATATGTATAACTTTTTTTTATTTCAATAAGCGAGTGGGACGTTCACTTGATGGCAAGTGATACGCCTGCCTATATCAACGTGGCGCTGCTAAGGAAGTCATACATAGCACCACGTTGTCTTCTTTGCCTTAGACAAAAAGTTTAGTCTCATTACCCCAGTAATTACAACTACAACGCCCTTCAAACCGGAACACACTACTGTTTGTCGGCTGCAATATGCGCTGCGGTGGTACCTAACGGACGGTCTCCGGCAAGAGAGACCTACCACCAGTAAAACCTATTTCCCAGAAAACCAGATCTGTGGTAATAATCAACTGCGCATTTTGAACCATTTAATTTTGAATTATATGGACATTTTGTGAGATGCTATGCTACGTTTGGTACACTTTTTTTTATTCATCATTATCATTACCAGCCGACAGACGTCCACTGCTGGACATAAGCGTCCCCTAAAGATCTCCACATCGATCGATCCTGCGCTGCCCGCATCCAGCAATTATTACTCAATCTGAAATAATTTAACATAGTCTTTATTATATCCGTCGTTGTAATTTTTGGTTTTACTGGTTTGAAGGGCGTTGTAGCTAGTGAAATTAACGGGTAACGAGACTCAATATTTTGCATGTTAAAGCGACGAGAGCGACGTGGTGCTACTCATACCATTATAACTAGCCCGACGTTGTTATGGACAAGTTACCATCAGATGAACGTTCCTCTCGCCTCTTCCCTTCGTTGATTAATAAAAAAATAATCAAGTTATGTATCAGTAACACGAACTGAAACTGGCACCTACTTTAGACCAAAGGTAAGTGATGCTTATCAGATTAGATAAAGCACTGGCTCGCCTAACAATGCAAACAATGGTTTTTACGTCTTATCTATTTAAAGGACTTCGTTCCGTGCTCCTCTTTAATTCGCCGTCCATTTAATATATTTTTTTAAATATAACAAAGCGATATAACGAACAGGATATTAACCTGGTGGTAACTAGTGGGCCGTCGTTAACAATAAGGTCATTGTGGTCATTGTGTTTATTGTCTTTTTTATCAATGTAAAGAGAGATCTTTTAAAGATATTTATATATTTGGGGTCGCTGTTGTGTAGAATATGAGCCCATTAAAATTTTTTCGGTGGTCTATTTTTTTTTATTCGAGGAAGCGACCAGACGAGCGGGACGTTCACCTGATGTAAGGTGATACACCTGCCCATAACAACGTGACCACCACGTTGTGCTTGTCGCGTTAATACATAAGATCTTCTCTCCTTACCCCAGTAACTACACTAGCTACAGCACCCTTCAAACTACAATACACTAATGTTTACATATTACTGTTTGCTAACTGCAATGGGAGCTGTGGTGGTACCTAACTAGACGGTCTCCGGCATCAGAGACCTACCACTAGTAGTGGTCGGTCATAGTGATAATGGGGTTGAATATAAAATAGAATTAAGAATGCATTAAGAAGATACCAGATTTTGCAGTTCTAGTAAATAAAATTCAAATACATTAAAATATAAAATTTATTGAATATAGTTATTTACATGTTTACGTGTAATTTGCGATGCTGTTTACGGAAAAAGATGCTGAAAACTACATTGTCCTTAATGGTCGTTCATTTCCGTTCCATAACTCGTTAAGACATACACGCACAAATTATTAAGCGCAAAGTGTTTGTAATTTTATATAATTACAGATTACATCTTTAATACGGACAGAACTGTAGTTTCATAGTAATTTACTATTTCACGACTTTGATTCGTCAAAATTAGTAATGGACATTTGATCATTTAATGTTTCCGTGATATTGTGGACAGTGTGAAAAATATTAAGTTAATTAATTTTATGAATACACATACCCTGTGTGGGAGATGGGTGGAATATCATATGTATGTATCGCAAAATGCGAATAACCTTTTAACCGGGGAATTCCTTTTTAAATACGCAAGATTTAACCGGCGCGAGCTCTTCGCGAAACCGTAATTTCACATTTTAATTTTTTTTATGTCCCAGGGCGTAACATATTTCAAGGACGTATATATATGACCTACCCTTACTCGTTGTTGTTTCCGTTTGACTTATTTATACGTTTTGTTCGGTTAACAGGTTCATAGTTACAAATTCCGAAAAAGAGCAGCCTTTCTTTTACAAGTATAGTGCGACCGCCAACCCACACACCAAGTACGGAAATTATCCCCAATTGGTGAGGTCTGTGTTCAGTGGAGGACTTCAATTGATGTTTTGAAGACAATGTTGGTGTTGTCGTATCAGCCGATAGTACAATTCTCTACGCTATAAAATTATTCGTAACAAAATCGGAATAATTTTCCATAGTACTCATATTAGTTGTTTTTCATATAAATACCCCACGGAGTATATTTCTTCGCATAGTCTACGTCTTTAAATAGCATTACTACTAAATTGGTCTTTCTTAGTATCCATAGAGTCTAGAATTTAACTCCCTACAGCAAATCTTATTAAAAAATCTACCTAAATAAAACAATTTATTGCAAACGTTTTAATGATATTAACAACTTATATATATTTTTTAATATTTAATATATACATTAAAAATAAAAGGAAAATTTTATTTTAAAATAACCAAAAAGAGCTTGAAAAAATTTTGGCTAATGGACCCGTATTCAAGTCACGTTAATAAATTAAAAAATAAAATTCACCTGTGTTCCACATTTGAATATGCTTTAACATGTAAACAATTTGCGCCAAAGTGAGGTAAACAAGAAAAAAAGGTTTGAGACATCTTTGTTCCTTTGTTTAAAGTTAAACAAAGAGCGACAGATACGACTTAAAAGGAAAGAAGTTAGTTTTTAAGGTACGGGGCGATAACCTAAAGGCCTACACACGGCCGTAATTGGCATTGACGACCGTATCCACTCGCATGGATATAGCGGAGGTGGACGATATTTGACGACAGGACTTTGACCTGGACATACAATTAACTAAGATATCGTATAGATTAGATTATGATTGACATCCAAATGATATTTTTAAATTATCGCAATTATATTTCGCAAGTTTAAAACAGTTTTAACATTAACTTTAGTTTTATTTTATTTTATTATAAAGATTAACCAACAATATATATTATGGAAGTTGGGGTTGCGGTTCAAGTGATGGCCATTGTTAAAGCGTAAAAGGTCCGGATATTTCCTAATGCTACTAGAATTCATTTCAGTATAACCAGTATTTATTGGTATAAAACAGTCAAGAAAGAGGTTTTGAGGGGAACAAGTGGTCAACAATCTCGAGATTATTGTATTTATCCTCCTTTTTAATGTTTATGCTGTACTAGTAACTTTATTAAATAAATATTCTCAATTTTAGTTCATAAGGTTATGTAAATATAGTGATGAAATTACTACTTATAATGGATATTGCTATTATAATCATCATCATCATCATCAGCCGATAGATGTTCATTAGTAGACATAGCAGCTAATATCATGATAATGAATAATTCCGAATTCATTACATCGATGATTTTTGCAAAATCGATTAAGGCTGTGCTATTATCGCAAAACATTTCGTTCCGGTGCTTAAATAATTCAGCCCACGTCTGCTTTTAGAGGGCGGGTCCCTTTCCAGGACCATGTTTGGTCCTCTTAACTATCTGTAATAAGCAATTAAGACGCCGTGTAATACCATAATAATAACAGGCAAGTGAAATTAAAGTTACAAAATATTTTATATGCTGTTTTTATTGAGCAATAAAAAGATGAAAACCGGCAACGTATTCATTTAATTTTTAACGATACATGTACTGGTGCCATCGGGCTGGTCCAACGATTGAAAGTAGCACAGCGAGCGATGGAGAGAGCTATCCTTGGCTTTCTAAGGGACAAAATCCGGAACGAAGAAATTCGACGGAGAACTAAAGTTGTCGACGTAGCTCACAAAATCTGCGCGCTGAAGCGGCAGTGGACCGGCCATGGCTGTCGTGTCAGCGACGGCCAATGGGGAGGAAAGTCTTGGAGTGGAAGCCGCGTCCAGGACGCAGAAGTGTAGGACGCCGTACCTCCAGATAGACCAATGACATCATTAGCGCGGTCGGAAGTTGGTGGATGCGAGAAGCTGTGAATCGCATTTATTGGAAGATATTGGGGAAGGCCTTTATCCAGCAGTGAATAAACAAAAGCTGATAATCAATGAATGTACTAACTAAAAGGTAATAACTTTTTTCCTAGATACCGTTCAGGTAAGTACTATAGATAAGAAAACACTATGTTACTGTGAGTGAAGATAAAGGTCACACAGCGACGACCAAAACGAGCAGTGACTAGTAATGGATGGAAGGTACTACTCTGTTGCCGGAAATCTCCTCTGAAGGAGCCACTGCAGCTCCTTTTGCCGCCGACAGAGTACTGTTATGTTTTATTCAATTAAGCGACGACACGAGCCGGAAGTTCACTTGATGGTAAGTGATACGCCTTCCATAACAACGTGGCGCTAGTTAGGATGATAATTCCTGGACCTCATTGCGCTCGTCGCCTGAAACATAAGATGACTCTTTACCTCAGTTCTTACACTAGCTGCAGCGCCCTTCAAACCGGAACACTGTAATGTTTGCATATTATCTTTTGATGGCAGATATAGGCGCTGTGGTGGTATCTATCTAGACAATCACCGGAAATTAAGACTCATCATCAGTGTGCAAGTATTGCTGTGTTTCAATTTGAAGGGATCTGTAATTAGTGAAATTAATGGGTAATGAGACTTAATGAAGGTCTTAATGGACAAGCACATTATGGTGCTATGTATCCTCAACCTCTACCTGACCTGACCTTGTATCCTTACTAGCGCCACGTTGTCATAGGCGTCACTTACTATCAGATGATTTTCAGGTAGTCTCGTCGCTATGTAGAATAAAAAAAAAATCAGCACCGCATTTCGGTCATGTATGTCAATATCTTTTCTTTACTGCCTCCTTGGCGTATTGGTTATACCCCTGGTTAGTTACCACTTCAATGCTGCTCAACAGCATTGTTGTGTTTTATCTTCTTGATTCAGCAGATGAGCAGATGCGTATACCACCAATAGACCGTCCCCACCGTCTCGTCGATATAGTAAACTGTCTATGAAATTATATTAGCAGCCAAAACATTATGGTGATCTGGTGTACCAAAATGGTGTCGTGTCAACATCATTAAGTTTGCGGATAAAGGAGTCGAGAGCTGGCTGGGTGTCCTTATAAGAGCCTCGTGGGCGGACCAGGGAAGGAACTGGCGAACTTTCTCTCAGCATATACAGTGCCGTTTAACTTTATTCGTTTATCCTCATAGAGATCAAAGTAATATACGTCACATATAGTAATTTTTTTTTATTTAATTAATGGACGAGACAAGTGGGACGTTCATCTGATGTTAAGTGATACACCTGCCCATTAGAAGGTGGCGTTAGTTAGGATGTTATACACTGCAACACATTGTGCTCATCACCTTAAGACATAAGATGTTGAGTTTCATTACCCCAGTAATTGCACTAGCTACAACTCCTTTCAAACCGGAACACGGCAATAGGCGCTACGGTGGTACCTACCTAGACGGTCTCCGGCAGTAAAGACCTACCACCAGTCCAACAGTAGAAAATTTTTTTTGTTTTCAATTATTATTTCATTTATATTTAAATACATTTTTAAAGGACACATCGCTCGCAGGATTGATAGCCGATGGAGCACCAAGGTCCTTGAATAGCGATCGCGTACCGGAAGACGAAGCGTTGGGAAGCCACCCACAAAGTGGTCTGACGGTTGCAGGAAGAAGCTGGATGCGGGCTGGGCAGTATCCATCGATGTGGAGATCTTTGGGGGAGGTCTATATCCAGCATTGTTTCCCTCGTTAATGCTAAAATGATAACGTGTGATTAAATTAAAATATATACTTAAATTAAAAATCAATGGGGTCTATATTGTTGAGGTCTTCATTGTTCACGTCTGCTTTATTACAGATGTAGATCTAATATTAATACATCGTCAGTCGATAGACCTCCACTGCTGGATGTATGCCTTCTCCATAGATTTCCACATCATCCGGTCTTGCACTGCTCGATTTCACCGGTTTTCGGCGACTTTCGTTTGTAGGGGTTCATTGGGCCATTTCCCACCACACTGGCCCAATGCGGGTTGGTGTGAGCCAGAGCCTTGTTTCTTGACTACCAGGATGCACCACGAGCAGGTGAGTTTGACTTGGATCCCGTGAGTTGTGCGAGTCTCCTTACATCCTCGTTAATACATAACAATATATAATGATGACTTTATGAAAGCAGATTCCTTAAGGTTTCCAGATCCAATTCTAATGATTAAACTTTGGACATCATCACAGAAGATTAAATGTTCGTTAAATATTTAATTGGTAAAAAAAAAACTAAGGGTTTTTGTTACTACGCTGATTGTTTAGATAAACGATCGTAATAATAATTATTAATAAAAATTATAATTTATAATGTAAACAGTTGAACAATTCTTGATCCTTGCACCGTGGTTTTTATTTTCAACAATCGTGGACCACATATGAGACACAGGATCAAGGACTCCATATTGGCTGACGGTTTATTGACCGAATGGACCTCGTATACCTTTGTTGTCTCCAAAAGGAGACATGTAGGTACTCGCAATTTTTTTTAACAAGTTAAGTTAACTGTCGTGGCTGGAGATCGTATGTGTATACTACCGCAGCGCGTATTTCTGCCGTTAAACAACCATTACTCTATTCCGGTTTGAAGGGCGTTGTAGCCGGCGAAAATAAGGACACTTAGCAACTAATGTACTTAAAATATACTGGCGGTAGATCTCTATAGCTGGAGACCGTTTTGGTAGGTACGACTGCAGCGCCTATTTTTGCCGCCAAACAGTACTGTGCAAACATTACTGTATTCCGGTTTGAAGGGCGCTGTAGCTAATGTAATTACAGTGGTAACGAGACTTGACGTCTCATGTCTCAGGCGACGACCACAATGTGGCGCAGTGTGTGTCATCCTAACTAGAGTCACTTTATGTGTAAGTGAACGTTTCCTCCATCTTGTAGGTTTGCTGTATAATAGATCTGATAATTATAATATCATCATCACCATTTCAATAGATGGACGTCCACTGCTGGACATAGATCTCTCGTTGTGTATATACGTCTCTTGTGTGTGTATATACAAGTGAGATATGTAATATATAAATGAATTATTATTCGCGTTACATGAAAAGGGCGTTACAGCACTATATCAATATCGACGCGAGGCGTTCCGCAGAGCGCGCCGCGCTGTCTGACACAGATACACTTCCTAGAAGTATACGATAAGCGGCGATCAAATCAAATCCAGGTTGAGCAACGGCGTAACGGATGTCCTCGCCCCGAATCACATTTTTGTAATCAGTAAATTGTTGTATTCGGCCACCTCCGTGGAGCAGCAGTCATATACCTGAACAACGTGGGTTCATTAAAAAAAATACAATTTATCTGGTTTTTTTTTATTATATATAGCGACGAGACCTTTTTCACCTGATGGTTAGTGATACGCCCGCTCCTAACGTGGCGCTAGTTGGGATTTTATACACAGCACCACAATGCGCTCGATGCCCTGAAACACGATCTTAAGTCTCGTTACCCCAGTTTCCCTAGGTAGAGCGCCCTTCAAACCGGAACACAGTAATGATTGCACACGAGTGCTGTATGTTGGCGGAAATAGGCGTTCCGGTTGAACCTAAACAGACGGTGTCACGGTGACACCTACCACCAGTGAAAGTGTTAGGCTAGTACGTTTGTCACGCAATCTAATACTAAAATACTACCTAGTATTACTAGGTGGGATTGAAGTCAAACATTAACTGATATTTAAAATTAAATACCAGCGTCTCCTGTTGGATGCGGGCAACGCGGGACCGATCGATGCTGAGATCTTTTGGGTTGCCTATGTCTAGCAGTGGCCGTCTATCGGGTGATGATGATGACGGTGACTGGTGACTACGGGTGAATGCCGGAATGGCACAGCTGTTGATTTGACTGTACGATGGCAACAATGACATGTATGTATCTGATTGGTTTGTGAGGAAGTCAATACTTCGATTCCAGATTCACTCACTGAATTTGGTGTGTGGTAACCAACCAGCTTTATATTGTAAATCTACCGCCAGAACAGCATGGCTGTGTTCCTGCTGTCAACGTATGAAAGCTGAAACGTTATGGACGAGCTCGTTTTACCATCTACAGCCTCTTTATATTTAATACCAAGTGAAGTTGAGGCAAAGTTACTGTTCCGCTTTGAAGGGCGCTGTACCTAGTGGAATTACTTGGGTAACGAGACTCATCCTCTTACGTCTCAGGCGACGAGCGTAACGTGGTGGAGCGCATAACATCCTGACTCACGCCACGTTGTTATGAGCAGGCGTATCACTTACTATCAGGTGAACATCCCGCTCGTTTCATCGTTTAATTGTATAAAAACAATCTATAATAAAATATCACAAAAGAAAAGAAGAGAAAAGAAAAGTAATGTCATTACTGGGGCAACGAGACAATACTTTGTGTGCTTAATATCGAGCACGGCGTAGAGTAATATTTACCACATAATAACAGGTGTTCGTGTTGGTCGTCGCGTTGCTAACTGCAATTAGTGCAAATATCCATCCTCGTTACCACCGTAACTGGGCTGATTAGGGTAAATGAATAAAGCACAAACTGTTGATCTGATTCAAAATGTTTCCTTGTAATTTGCGAACAAGTTAAATCGATTGTTAGTTCGTTAATACTTAGTATTGGTTCTTTCCGTGGAATTGATTTTATTATCAGATATCGATTTCCCGGTAAGTTTCCGATTGTTTAGATTATAGGAAAACCAGAAACATTACACATAGTGCTCTATGTTTGATTGTGACCGGAAATAAATATTAAAAATGGCAATCGCTTTTTTGATATTTTAGAACAAGTAAAATGAAAAGATTAAAAATCAAAATTCAAGGGTATGTTAATGAAAAGATTTATTTTTTTTTGTACTTCGAAATTACAAGATGAGCGGGAACTTTACCTAATGGTGTGATACGCCTGCCCATAACAATATGGCGCTAGTTAGGATGTTATACACCATCACATTGAGCTCGTCGCCTGAGACATTAGATGTGGGGTCTCGTTGCCCCAGTAATTACATTAGTTACAACGCCCTTCAAACCGGAACACAGTAATGTTTGAATACTAGTTTTTGTCGGCTGCAATAGGCGCTGCGTTGGTACTTACCTAGATGGTCTCCGACAAGAGAGACTTACGATCTTGCCATATTTTGCAGCATAGGTATGGACACTGTGCTGGTTGCAGCATTCCAGAAGTTAGTGAGAAGTTTATATAAAATTTTAGATGTATAATGTTGCGCACATAATCTAGTGTATGGATGTGATTTTAAAAATTACAGATCTCTTACTCTGTGGACGTATAGGTTTCAGAGCTACGAGAGAGCAATCTCGCCGCCGGCGGCTGCAGTCAAGGCTGGAGGTGGAGCTCGGCGGCGAGTTGTGCAACGCCAGTCGCCGGGAATGGGGCCACTTCCGAAACGAGCTGGTTTCACCCCTCCCTCACCCACCCGCTGATGCAAACGTATCTCTCCTATTTGCGTACGAAGCAAAGCGCAAAATGCTACGTCCAAGTTACGATATTAACTTTGCAAAAGTTCACATTGCGTAATGTTTGATAAAAGTTATGCCTTCACGAGGACCGTTGTTCTTGACTCCATATTTACCTGATAGCGAATATCACATTGCTGGTGGAGGACATAACATTACCAATACACATTTTCTCGTGATAGGTCTCCGTGCCGGGGACTAGCTAGGCGTCGATGCAGGTTCTATTTTTGCTGTTAAATAGTAGTATACTAATACTAATATCTCCTCTTTGGTTAAGAATTCTATTTTTCCTCATTATTTTTTTCTTTGGCGTCGCTTATTATCGCACAATGGAAAATACGAAATATCGGTATATTTACGAGTACCAGTTCTACTGCGGCACTAGTACCAGTGCTGCAGATACAGCTCGAAGGGTTAATGATGTGTACGGCGCTGGTGTCGCAAAAGAAAGCACGGTACGTTTTTGGTTACAACGTTTTCGTTCAGAACTAACCCCGTGGACGGCCGGAGACCAAAGTGGAAATGAAGTATACTATCGTGGAAGCGGATCCATCACAAAGCACTTCAGAAATAGCTGCAGGCTTCGGGGTAAGTGACAAAACTGGATTAATCCACTTGAAGCAAATCGGGAAAGTAAAAAAACTTAAACGATGGGTACCTCATGCATTGAGTGAATCGAACTTGCGCACACGCGTTGACTGTTAAACAACCGAGTTTGGTCAGTCGCTCTTGGCCACTGCTGCTTCACGACAACGCAACACCACCACCACACACTGCACAACAAACAACCACTAAGTTAGATGAGCTACAATTGGAATGTCTGCGACATCCACCGTACTCCCCGACCTTGCCCCAACAGATTACCATTTTTTACGGAAGTTGGACAACTTCTTACAAGGACAATATTCAACTCCGTTGCGGCAGTTCAAACTGCCTTCAAACAGTTTATTGATTCTCGCCCCCATGGTTTTTTAGTAAAGGGATCAATGAACTACCTGTGATATGACAAAAGTGCATAGACAACAACGGTGCATACTTTGATTAATTAAATATATTTTACAAAAAAAAGTTTGACGTTTATATTCCTCCCGTAAAAAACGCCAATTCCATATGTAAGGACCTAATATTAAGGCTACGAGTATAATCTGGTGTAGTTTATATTATCCTTAGTAGCGCCATCAGGAGGGAGAGAATTTTCTTTACTCCTTTACAGCTGGTATTTCCGTGAGATATTGAAAGGTGAGCAACTCCAATTGCACTCTGAGTATCCTTGGTAAAGGCTAATGCCGATGGGACTGCGGAAGTATGCGTAAGCGTTCCCGTAATTCCGACGAAGGGACACCAATGAGTTTTAAGCGATAAGAGTCAGGTATAACTATTTTTCTGACTACGAGGAAGAGGAGCATATTATATAGGATATATCAATGAAAAAAAAAAAAGAGTTTGAAACGCTAAAGTAAATGAAAAGGGGAAATTTGATTAATCTGGAGTTTATGACAGACGGGGTAATGAGTTAAAGAGATATTGATAAACAGGCCATGGACTCGGGTTCACGGGCCCAGTATCAGACGAGCTGTAAGTGTCAAAATGACTACCAAGCACTACTCTTCACTAGAGAATAGGAGATATTGATCAAAAATGGGAATTCTATTTTTTTTTTATGTAAGTAGATACTTTGTTCATAAATGTCGTAACCACTTCGATTCTTCTTAAGCATTTGTCTACACGGAATTTAAGAGATAAGATGATAAGTCTCGTTAAGACCATAATCTCTTTGAGACGTCACGGGAAATATATGTTTGCATTTTTTTTTTCTACTAAGTCTCCATCCCCCCACCGGTTTCCACATTGTCGGTCGTATAACGGGTGGCGGTGGGCCCAACATCGATTCCACTGCGGGGTTAGGAGAGTTTTCTCTCTTAGCTCCCATGGCCTCTGGGTGACGGATTCGGGGGAATCCGTTGCCCGCGCGACTACAAGGGGCCGAGGAGAAGGCGAACTGTGTGTTTCGGTGTGTTCCTACAGAAGTGGAAAGGGACAGTTCTTCCCTTTCTCCAGAGGTTGAGCTACGTTCTGCGGCCAGCTCTTGCGGGGCCACGAATGTGTGGGAAAGCGTTCCCGGGACCCCCCCTTAAAGCGACGAAGCGGAACATCGTGGGGGTTTTAGTCGGTGCAAGTCCGACATAACCTGTCCTTGCCCCCGCGACGACGGGTATGCGCAAGCATTTCCCCCACGTTATCAAAAAAAAAAAACATAAAAAGTTTCTATAGAACGAATGATTTCCTTTCATCTCCATCCTAACAGTTGTAAAGATTTCATATAACAATTATTTCAAAGTAAGATTAGTTTTTATTACTTTTGTGTTTTTTTCATTACAGTTGATCCGAATAACGTGTATTTTTCCTTCAATGCTTTTCAACGAAATAGCATTTGTTGTACTTTCTAACATCATCAACATCCCTACTTATCTTTTAGGTTTTCCAATCGATAGCCAGTTTACTAATTCTGATTACTACTGCATCTTGTCAAAAGTTAGATTTGACTGTAATTGTCATTAATCTTAACACAAATTTTTATTCCTGATTACGATATTTCCATGTTATTCTATTCAATTTAATATGATTTAATTTTTTACAGGTTCTTGGACTCTTTTGCTCAAGATTGTCTTGGTGGTTACTACCATAGCTCCTGTTTCTGCTGTCAAAAGTTTATTTGCAAGCTTTACTATGTTCTGGTGCAAAGTGCGCTTCAACGTCGAGCATTTTAAGGTGCAGTGTTTATTATCCTAACTATTAGCACATTGCTATAAGTTGGCGTATCTAACAGATGGTTACCTGATGAACGTTTGAATCGTCTTATCGATTTGTGGAAGAAATAAAAAAAAGTCTTCACTAATCGCTACTTTTAAATTCACCAGAATGTATAAAATATTGTCTAAGCTGCAGCCTGCTGTGGGCCTCTCTCAAGCGATACAGTTTAGGTTGAGCTTTGGCTACAAGCATCTAGTTGCTACCAGCAAAATATACTCATAAAAAGTTAATTTTAAAATTGCAGTATGGAGTTAATGCGCAGTGGGGGCTAGGCGAGGCGGCCATACGGCGGTAGCTTAAATGGAACAGTGACATTGTCCTTTCAGCCGGCGACTGGGTCAAGGCGCGCCGGGCCCGGACTCCGCCGCCATCTTGGAATTACTGACATCGCAGCGCCATTTTATTTCTCGCTAAATTATCAATTTAACAACCGAAATACCCTAGCAATTTATACCATTTATGCTTATCGCAGTTATTTTAATCAAAATGTGAAGGGTATGTGTCCAAATTGCGAGATTATTTAAATTATTTCTATAATAGTTTGCGTATGGTAAAAAGACTAAGTGGAAAACTGATCAGTGTAGTGATTTTTGGGACTGGCCATATCTTCTTATGATATGTTAGATATTGACAAATATGATGATTATTCATTAATTAAGTCAATCTTTAATTACAACCAAGATTCATAACTAATTATTCTATCGTACTATGGGCAGGGGCGTGCACTCTATACAAGCATTGCGTACCTTTTTTTTTGGTTAACGTGGGGAAAATGCTTTCGCATACCCGTCCTCACGGGGGAAGGACAGGTTATGTCGGACTTATACCGACTACAACCCCCACGATGGTCCTCCTCATCGATTGATGGCGGGGTTACGGAAACACTTTCGCACCATACGCGACCCCGCCGGCGCTGGCTGCTTACGCAGGCCCACTATGAGAGGGAGGCATGAACCCTTCCTTTCCACTTCCGCAGGGGCATACTGGTACATACAGCGCGCCCCCTCCTCGGCCTCCTGCAGTCGCGCGGGTAACGGATTCCCTCGAATCCGTCACCCAGAAGCCACGGGAGCCAAGAGAGAAAACTCCCTCGGCTCCCTGCGGCGGATCCGATGTTGCGCCCGCCGCTACCCGTTATACGGCCGTGGAGAATAGGGAGCGGCGCATCGCAATACCGACACTCCTTTTCCCCCGTGGCATGAATTTTCGTTTAGGGCTGGATTTGTCTGGGTCTCCCGGGTTCAGCCATTGCGACGAGCGCTTCCGATTATCGTACAGTATCCACTTTTCATCACAAGTAATATGATTCGATTTAAAATCCCTTCATCATTGTGTCGGATGAGCAAAGTAACACAGCAGCAGCAGCAGTCGACGCGTGTTCGCAAGTTGGATTCACTAAATTCATGAGGTACCCATCGTTCAGGTTTTTTTACTTTCCCGATTTGCTTCAAGTGGATAATACAGTTTTGTCACTTACCCCGAAGCTTGCAGCTATCTCTGAAATGCTTTGTGATGGATCCGCTTCCACAATAGCCTTTAATTCTTCATTTTTCACTTTGGTCTCCGGTCGTCCACAGGGTTCGTTCTAAAGGTCGAAATTTCGAGAACGAAAACGTCGAAACCAAAAACGTGCCGTGCTTTATTTTGCGACACCAGCGCCGTAAACATCATTAACCCTTCGTGCTGTTCCTGCAGCACTGGCACTGATGCCGCCGTAGAACTCGCACTCGTAAATATACCGATATTTCATGTTTTCCATTGTACGGTAATAAGCGACGCCAAAGAAAAAAATAATGAGGAAAAAACAAATGAATGACTGCTTTCAAAACTCAAATGTAGCAGCTAAATGAATTTATAAATTTGAATTTGGAATTCTCAACCAAAGCGGAGATATTTCAGATCAAAGTGGTCAGTGCGACAAAACGCTAATTTCACACAAGTATGCTTTTGTTAAAGTGGTGCTAAATTGTTAAATTGGTAAGATTATTCTTAAGTATAGATAAGCACAGAGATTTCGGGTGTAGTTTGCATAGTCCACACGAAATCTCTGTGTACTTTCCTGGCTGTGGGTTGCAGGAGAAGTTTTGTTTGTGGACAGATATGATTCTTATTATTAGTTGAAAGGAAGAAGGTTAATAATTTATTAAAAGTTCATCAATTTTCTGGTTACATACGAGAAGGTCTCACTTTAATAAATGCTCTAATTCAATTTATCTGTGGAATTATTGCTAATATTTATATCCCCAGAGAGTAGAGGTAAATCATTTTTTCTGTAATACTTGATCACAATTTACAGTGATAATGAGATCGAAGATGGTTGAGTGTGCTTATCCAATATTTTCTGGTTAACACAGTAATGATGTTAACGACACCATGTTGACACCATGAGTAATATTGCTTGGTGGTTAGATAAGTCGGTACGAAAAAACTACCATCAACCTTACAATGATAGCTCCGGAAACGAGCCAGACACCTCCGTGTTACAAGGTAAACACTTAGCTGTTAATTTACGAATGCAGTTTTAACATAACTACTCGGATTAAAATATACATTCTTGTTACCCACAAATCGTCGATCTATATCTTATCCTACGATTAACTTTTATCTTGTTCTTATTCTTCTTCTTGTTAATTGCTAGTGTTAAAGATATCTAACCCTTTCATAAATGGGAGGAAGACTATGTTACAATTGGAATTATGTAAAGCAGCAAAGAAATTATTGAGATATTTTCTTTTAAGCTCCAAAATTATTGAGTAGGTTTTATTGGTTTGGACATCGGTATCTCGACCTTGATACTTTTAATCTTAAAACGGCACTTTAACCGAATGTAACCCACGCCTTCCCGCTTTTAAGTATCTGAGGGTAAATATTTGACAGTTGTCACCTTGATTCGACCTTGCTTTCGAAGTTACATTTAACTGTGAAGAAAAAAGTTAATAGCGTTAAAATCATCGTTATTTTTAACTTGTTAAACTGTTTTAAATCAACTATATTTGTGTTAACAGATTACTTAAGTGTGTATCAAAATGAAAATTTAACGGAAAAAGAAAATATAGACACAGTAGTCACTGGTGTTAGGTTTCTTGTGTTGCCGGAGACTGTCTAGTCAAGCGACATGGAATCTCCTATTCCTGCCGACAAACATTACCGTGTTCTGGTTTGAAAGGCGTTATACATACTGAGGTAATTAGACTTAACATCTTATGCTTCGAAGCGACGAGCACGATGTAGTATATCATTCTAAGCTATAACTATCCTCCCAACGGGCTCCCACCTTGTCGTGGTGGAGGGACTTAGTAACCGTGGACCGACACATGGTGAAGCGAAGTGGAATCCACCCGGCCGGGCCGCAGCGAAGGGCCGGCCGAAGCGGCTGCTCCAGGTTCGGGCACCGGTTGGATAACTGGAGTTCACCAGAGCGGCCGAAGGTCGCAGGGGCGATTTCATACTGCCCTCTGCAGCAGAGGTAGGGTCGCGGAGGGAGTATCCTCTGCGACCAAACGGTGTCGCACCGTGAATGCGGCGGCGGTGGGGCCGCGGGGAAAGAGAAGTGTCGGTATTGCGATGCGCCGTTCTCCCTATTTTCCGCGGCCGCTAATAGGTAGCAGGTGCCCAACATCTCTCCGCTGCAGGGAGCCAGGAGAGGCTTTCTCCCGTGGCTCCCATGGCCTCTGGACGACGGCTTTAGGGAACCCGTTGCTCGCGCGACTGCAGGAGGCCGAGGAGGGGGCGCGCTGCATGTTTCGGCATGCCATGGAAAGGGAGGGTTCATCCCTCCCTCCCGAGGTGAGGCTGCGAAAGCGGCCAGTACCGGCAGGGTCGCGGTTGCGAGCGAAAGCGTTACCGAGACCCTGCCATCACGCGATGAGGCGGAACATCGTGAGGGTTTTAGTCGGTGCAAGTCCGACATAACCCGTCCTTGCCCCCGGGAGGACGAGTTTGCGTAGGCATTTCCCCCACGTAAAACAAAAATAAATAAAGAAACCTATAACTATAGTAGTGTATATCATCCTAACTAGCGCCAGGTTGTTATGGGCAGGCGTATCACTTACCAATGGTTGAACGTCTCGCTCGTCTCGTGACTTCCTCAAATATTTTATTAATGAAACAATATATAGTTTTAGTATGAATAGTAAATTGCGCGCATGGCGAAAAGCTCAGATTACACCTGTCAGAATAAATAGATTACATTACAGTATGACATTATCAGCACACGTTATGCTTTCTACGAACTTTTTATACAGGTGGTAAGTCGTGAAGGTGACTGTCCAGGAAAGAGTCAATTTAGCACTTACACAGCGAAACCATAATGCGTAATAGATAACTTCTTGCATACACCGTCCATTTAATTTTGCGACTACTAGTACTCGGAGACCAGGGCTTATCTTTAGAGGGGAGAGTCAAAGCTTTTCATCTTCTATCAGCGGGTTGGTAGAAGTTGAGAGTATATCAAAGGACTTTGCCTCCAAGACGCAGTGGATGAGTTCTCGCCTTGTAACACTGGCTCCCTGGTTCAATTGCGTAACCATGTGTTGAGCTGGGTTAATGGAAGGTTTTTTAAAATATCTGGTAATTACCAATCTCATATTGTAAATTTGCATCTATAGCAACATTGCTGTGTTCCGGCTATACATGAGAGGCCGGAGTGTAATGGCGTACTCGCTTCACCATCCACGACCTCATCATACCATGTGAAATTCTAATCACGTACTAGACTAATGCGTGTAAAAAAATTACTCAAGCAGATTACGTTGTAAGTTGAAAATATTTTTTTTTTTAAGTAAAGATAAAAATGTGTGGGCGTTGTTCGTTAATTAATTATAATATTTTGTGGCCGTTGTACATAACATCACCGTCACTCGTGGGGCCGCCGACCAACTGGGTCAAATGATACAAATTACAATTTGTTGATAACCCAACAGTGTATACGCCGTTGTGAAACAAGCTGCCACCACAAAACAAACTTTGTTTCAATAAAATAGAGGGGATATTTGTTCATTAATGTATTATCGTAGCGTGAAACGTAAATTTGTTTAAACATCGCGTGAGTCACTCTAATTTGCGACCAATGCTACTTTTGGTTGTCTATCGGACACTGTCTAGGTTCGATTCCGTAATGTAAAATAATTAAGACGTCAAGTCGTAATACTAATTTAAATAATATCTATTAGTTTACTAAATAACATTTCACTTCCTTTATTTATGATTTGTAAAAAAACTGTCTTCTTGATGTTAAGTAAAATATTTTTTTATTGTCTTTTCAGAACGAACTTCACCATATCTTCAGATCTACTGAACATGTTTCTACAGAACAACCTATAAAATGATATAAATATTTTATTTTGCAAGTATTAATTAAACTTGTCTGACTATTTATTACATTTTTATTACATTATTATACAAACTTACACAAAAGGAATAAGTTTTAACTACCTCCGTGTCGCAGTTATTATGACCTCGAGATATAACAGAGGGATTCCTGGTTGGATTCCGGGGACACAGATGGTGGGGAATACATGATGGTAATCTTTTTTCGAACCCGCCTGCCGAGCATCTTTGCTCATATTGTAAATCTGCCGCCATAACATCATTGCCGTATTTCAGCTGAGACCCAGTATGTTATAGGCAAGTACTATCCAAGGCTTCGTTGTCATTTAACGTCATGTGGATTAGGGTGAAGTTTTAGCTCATGATAATAAAAATTACAATATTTATAAAGTAAATTACCGGGCATAATTAATTCATTCATTAATTGAAACGGTAATAACATTAATATTCATGACATAACACAACAAAACCGTCGGCCATTTTGAAGGGTCATTAGAAATGTTAAATTGTTACATTATTTATTTCACTACGCGTTATATTAGGGTTATATAAAAGGATATTGAACTAACTAAAATTGCATCACGGTTTCTGTGCATCCATTTCCTGATAATCTTGCATCCATTAATGTCTAATTTAACGCTTTCATAATTGCAGTAAGCACTATGTTTGCGTGCGTGTGTATATATAGCAAGCTTCCGTGTGTGACAGCTATTGCACAGTCACCAGCACACGAACAATGTTTGAACAAATCTAACTCACACAAACATAGATGCGCATAAATGGGCAGTCTCTGTGTGCATTGGACGATCTATGCTAACAAGAGTCCAAGGTTAGGCGACGTCACGCTCAGTCTAGGTTTTTTTATTTATTATCCCCACCGGCTTCCGACCTTGCCGCGTGCATTAGCGAGGAACGGCTAAAGAGGAAGCGAAGTAAAAACTAAATTGTTATTAAAATTGTACACCGCGACCGTTTTTAATTCTCTTAGTTTTAACACGCTTTATAAACTTCGCATGTGAATACATTTGCAGATTTTTACGCAAATTTCAAGTAATAAAACATTCATTAATCGTATTTTTAGAGGAAACGGGATTGAAGATTTAGCTCTGACTCTCAAATGTATGGTTATAAGAACAGAGCATATTTGGCAGAGGCATTCGGGCAGATTCGGGAAATTCTACTTTAACTGAATATTTCGATTACACGGATTATAGTTTGACTGCGATTCCACCGGATAATAAATGGCAATGTGGTCGTTGATGTCAAAGAAAATAGTCTTGAAGCCTATTCACTCTCCTCTTCAAGACTTTACGTCATATCTGGATGGAAACACTGATGCGGGACATAGTTCCAATCTCTGACACAATTTACTGTAGATCGATAACAGACGATAGTAAATTGTGGGATCAGGAGGAAGTAAAATATCGTAAATAAAAGGTTACCTGTTTTTTTTAATAATTCTATATTTGCTTTATTATCAACAATCTCGTTTTGTATTATTTATTTTATGTAATCCTTATTGGAATTGCGTTAGCGACTGTCAGAGAGCGGTTTATGGACATATTTTAATTTAAGCTCGCAGACGATGTCTTGCGTGGTCTAATGAACCGCATAACACTATAATTAGGTGCCACAGATACGTATATAAGGTCTCGCAGGAGGTACACGAGAAGATTCTCAGGTAGTAATGTAATTATTGACATCGCGTTAAGTAACGTGCTTATTATAAAATTATTATGCGGAATTGTTTGTATAGAAATAATACTTTGTCACCAAGAATCCAGAATGTATGATAAGTATAAAAAAAAAGTAATTACTAATGGTTACAATATCACTTTTTCCTTTTACGGAACTTATGAGGTTTACTGGTGGTAGATTTCTGTTTCTGGAGATCGTCTTGGTAGGTGCCACGCAGACCTGTAGTCTCGGGCTAGTAAGAATAGGAGTAAGGTAAGCCCTGATTGTAGTAGAAGGCGACTAAAAGGGTCTAGGAATTTCGCGGGTTTTAAGGGTGGGGGTTTTTGTCTCTCAATAAGCGAACCTACGTGGGAAAGCGTAAGGCTCAGCGATGGTGCCTAGGAGAGTGTAGGTTTTCCATAGAGACGTGTAACACAAAGTGTAGAGGGGCACAGGTGCGTTCTTTAAGAGATCCAGGAGTTTCTCCAAATGCACTGATGCAGTCCACCGAGGTGGTTTTAGTGAGAAAGAGTCTCACAGAACCTTAATTTTCCTCCAGAAGCAAGGTATCTTTCGAAGATTTCATCCCCGAAACAAAAAAAAACGAAGGTGGAACAAGGAAAGGTTTTGAGGGAGACCTGTGTCCAGATGTAGACCTCTATCAGCTTATGATAATGATGATGATTTCTTTCACCAAAACAATATTAATTTTGGTGCGATGTTTGTTTACATAAATAGAATTATTTTAGTTTTTATTGCGCGTTATTCATTTGTGATTGACAAAATGGCCGCCAGTTGCTGTTGTCGGCGGTAAACAGCGCGCACGCTCTATTCGTGTTTACGAAATTTAGACGATTTATTAGCCAGTTAAGAATATTGCTTCATTTTACCAGTTACTATATTGAATTCATCATTACTAGGAGGCATATATTTTTCATTTTTAATCCAATTAACGTTCACGTGATGGTAAGTGATAGGCCTGCCACTAACAACGTGGCGCAAGTAAAGATGATATATACTGCACTACGTACCGTCCGTCGCCTGAGACGTATGTTGTTGAATCTCGTTACTCCAGTAATTAACCTCATCAAGTGCCCTTTAAATCAGAACATAGTAATGTTTGCACACTGCTGTAGTTAGACAGTAATAGGCGCTGCGTTGATACTTACCTAGACGGTCTCTGGCAACACAGACCTACCAACAGTAAATCGGCATCAATGGGTATTCATTGATTTATTAAAACTTTATCCATTTTACATGGGTGGTAAGTTTATTTTATCGAACACCTGGAACCGCAGCCGCATTACCTTTTTTCTGTACTGTGTTCCGGTTTGAATGATGCTTTAAGTAGTAAAACTTAGGTTAAGATTTGAGGCGATTTTAGTCGCAACGGTCAAAAATGTGAGTGCTTCCTGTTGCGTCATTATAGGCCTTGTTATACTTATTATTGCTTACCACCAGCTGAACTACTTCTTTCTCGTTCCAATGCAAAAAAAAAAATTACGTGTATTGTTATTCTCGGACAGTACGTAGATGGTAACGATAGTAGTTATATATGGGGTATTTGTAAAGACATAATAATAAAATATAATTTTATAATGTAGGTACCTGGAAAATAAGCGGTGGCTCCGCCCACCGAGATGGCATAATAAAGTGAGTGCGTTAACGGCTACACGCCTTTCAACTGCTCCCTACTTGAGTACTCAACACCAGTTTTGTGTCTCATCCACACATACATGTCTCGATCAGCACCGAGACTGATTTTATTTATCAATATTGATTTTGGCACTTGTTTGTTAATATATTTCGAAACTAAAATATAACTGTTTTAAAACGGCAATTATCAATACGCGAACTCTTATCTTTTTGTTTAAATACTTGTGTAAATATCGTATGGTATAAGATAAAAATTTAAATTAAGAAACGATCCTCTTTCCCGACCCTCCCATCAACCCGTATTTGGCGAGCATGATAGGAAATGCCATAAATCCAATGAATCCATATGAACCCCTTAAATCGACGGCCTTTAGTGCCCGGCGATGCGGGCAGCGCAGGACTAAACGATATAGGGTTTTTGAGGAGGTCAGTGGACGTCTATCGGCTGACGATGATGATGATGATTATGATCAAGAAGAAACGATCATCATTTACTGGTGGTAGGTCTCTGTTGCCGGAGACCGTATAGGAACGACCGCAGCGCCTATAGCAGCAGACAAACAATACTGTGTAAACAATATTGTGATCCGATTTGAAGGACGCCGTAGCTAGAATAATTACTATGTTAACGAGATTCAACATCTTATGTCTTAGGCGATGAGCGCAATGCGATACAGTGTATATCATCCCAACTAGCTCCATCACTTACAATCAGGTGAACTTCTCGCTCGTGTCTTCGCTTCATTAAACAAAAAAAAAACCGTTACGATTTTATCTAAATGTTTGTAAAGTGTTGTGTACATGTGTGGAGTGAATTAACACGCGCTTCTCCAATCTCGCAGTGTTCTCGCGAGGTCATCAGCGCGGGCTGCCGGCGATGTTATTACGTACTCTGCGAGCGGTTATCGACGGCGAATATTACACAGTATTATATATAATATGACTAATTCGTATTACATACCAGCTGTAATTAATCTTTTTCTTTATTGGAAGGGTGAACGAACGAGCGAACAATTCACCTGGTGGAAGGTGAACACTGACGCCCGTGGACAGTCGCAACACCAGAAAAAAATTAAAGAAAAAAAAAGGAAATAAAGCAAAAATACTTTAATTCACTAGTTTCGTTGCAAAAACTGTTAAACAACTATAACTATGACACGTGGTCATAGACCTTTCCCAAGGATACTCATTGACGGGGAATTGGGCGTTAGTCCCACCACGCTGGCCCAGTGCGGGTTGGTGGGTGGTCAGAGCCTCGTCTGTTGTTTAGCAGGGTGCCCTGCGTGCAGATTAGGTCCACTTAGGCTCCGTAAGATGTCGGGCGGAAGCCCTTACACCTCTCGCACTTTTTATTCATCTTGCGATAATTGAGCGAACATGGCTGATTGAATTTTCACAAAATAACCTCGCTGGTCCTATTTTTAAATCTCGACCGCTGGTGCGGTCACATTTTGCATTATTTAATAACCCAACCTTGAAAACCACTTGGTTTGTGCTGAATGTTTTTAATAAAAATATCAAATATTTATAAGCAATGTTTTGTTTCCGTATTTTTATTAGGTTCCTTATCATTATTATTATTTCAATAATAGTTTCTGGTCCGTTAGTAATGAAATGTGCAAGGTTCAAGGTAATTACAAAAAAAAGTATTGATTGGTCCCATTTATATTTCCAGTTAAATCATATAATATAGATTGTAATTTTTTAATATTTGTACACATATCATCATCAGCCGATAGACGTCCGCAGCTGGACATAGGCGTCCCCTAAAGATCTGCACACCGATCAAATCTGCGCTACTCGTGTCCAGCGGCTTCCCGTGACCTTCAGCAGATCATCGGTACCCCTTGTGAGGGGCCCTCGAACACTACGGATACCAGTACGCGGCCACTAATCGAAAACCTTACTGCCCCATCGGCCATCAGTCCTTCAAGCAATAGGCCCTCCTACTGTTGTTTTAGTCTAACAATCTTCTGGGCTATGTCGGTGGCCTTAGTTCTTCTGTGGATCTCCACATTTCTGATTCAAAGTCACCCAAAGGGCAACGGATAGAGCTATGCTCGGTCCACCTTGTGTGGGGCATGCTAGCATTATATCTACCAGCACACGGCCGCTACTGGAGAACCTTACTGCCCTATCAGCCATTTGTCCTTCGAGCAATAATCCCTGTCTAACAATTTTTTGGGCTATGTCGGTGATGTTAGTTGTTAGTAGTGTACATATAGAGTATAATAACATAAATTATTTATTTAATAAGAATGTTTTTTTTTTAATTATTGAGTTTAAGGTATTCGTATCTCTCCATACAGCCTAATGTATGATACAGCTGATTAAAAAGAGATCCTACAATAATATTCATATTCTAAGGTTTTTCTGTGTTGCCAGCTTAATAATTTAAAACTACTAAATAATTATGAAACCTATCTAATAATGATTTTATAAAATACTTACGTATATATAATAATATATACGTATATATAATAATAATAATTAATGTATATTTCAACACGTTTCTAAAATATATTTACCTAAAACGTAAATAACTAATAATAGATTTGACCACGTGGATTAGTTGCACGTCAAAATAATATGAGCTGAAGAATTAAAACATTTTTTTTTAAAAAATTCGTTAGATCCGTGTATCGTACTAGCAGTGCCTTAGAACGTTCAGATGATTCACTTATTTTCCTAGAACCGCTCCACAAGAATTGGCTCTCGACAAACATCCGTCCGACTTCCCGTATTAAGGTCACCGGCGGAAAACATTTGTTTTTTATTCAGCGAAGCGACACAAGCAATACGCTCACCTAATGGTAAGTGATACGCCTGCTCATGTGACGCTAATTAAGATTATATATACTGCAGCACTTTAATGACGGTACACATGATCAAATATTATGCTATAATTTAGTTAAATACGGTCGATCTAAAGAATATAATGTAAGATTAGCTGTTTTAGCCATATTTGACAAATAAACATATATTTATCTTAGATCTCTTTGCCGGTGACTGTTCAGGTACGTAGCAGCTCCTATTTTCTTCACCAAACATTAGTTGCCAAATTGTCTTCCGGTATGAAAGGAGCAGTGGCTGTAATTACTGGAGTAACGAGACTTAACTTATGTGTCAAGAGACGAACGTAATATGGTGCTGTGTGTCCATCCTAACTAGAGTTACTTTATGGGCAGGCGTATAACTTTGCATCAGGTGAACGTCCCGCTCGTCGCGTCGCGTCATTGAATAAAAAATAATAACAATTTCCGTGTAGAAACATGACGAAAATCCATATTAGTTATCAGTTATTATTGTTACAATCTTTGTCTGCTCAGTAATTAAGGTGATAAGAAGTAATACTTTAAGATTACAATTTTTAAGAAAGCTAATTGAACGCGAATTTCTTTGCAAGACAATGATCTCATTAAGCTTCTTTTTTATTATGGGCTATAATTTGTTTTTACCGTTAAATATTTATATAAGTTTTCTATTAATATAGAATCACTACAAAATTCCTTTAATCAAAACTAGAAATGCAATTAATTTATGCAATTACTTTTTACACAGTTAAGAGATGAGAGCGTCGTTTACTGGATGGTACGTGATATACCTGCCCATAAGAACGTAGCGCTAGTCGGGATAATATCATCATCTTCATTAGGTGCCGTCTTCAAACTGAAGTTTGGTGATGAGATTGAGAAAACGAATTCGATCCTCAACTATTCCTTTTAACTGATGGTATTTAAACCCGGTCCATTCCTTTATGTCATCAAACCATTTCTTGCGTTGCCTACCACGTGTACGTTTTTCAAGAATTTTGCCCTCCAGGAACAAGCTTGGGAACTCATAAAGGGATCCTCTTTCAATGTGTCCGAAAAATGCAGTTTTTCTTTCTTTAAGGATGATATACATATCACCAAACTGCGCGCGTCGCCTGAGAGATAAGATGTTGAGTCTTGTTAACCCAGTAATTACTTTAGCTACAGCGTCCTTCAAACCAGAACACAGTATTGTTTGTTGGTGCTACTCACCTAGGCGGTCTCCAGCAACAGGGACCTACTACCAGCAAACTTATCAAGTAAATAGTACTATGCCGTAACAGGTAGAAATTAAATAATATACCCTTATAGTTAAGAGCGTCTAAAAGAGAACAGAATTAAAAATAGTATCAAAACAATTTTAAATATACTTTACATTTCTTTTCATCAGTAAAAGAATTTATTTCATGGAATTCTATTGTATGATATCAATTAACTAATACCTAACAACTTCATCCACAAATGAATTCTTAGAATTCGAAACTGTCAACAATTTTTAGTACTAATCACCGTTTGTTTAAAAACCAATGTTACAATGTATTCTTTATTGTGCTGGTGATAGATCTCTAAAATTCTAACTAGTATCACGTTCTTGTGGGCAGGCGTATCACTTAATAACTGGTGAACGTCCCGCTCGTCTAGTCGCTTAATTGTGTAAAAAAAGTTAAACTTGTTAAGTGTATATTTGGATTGAATAATTGTTAGATGGAAAACTAATAGAAAAGATTTAGGCGGCATTATAACACATTGTTTTATCATTACCATCAGTCGATAGACGCCTACAGCTGGACATTGACCTCTCCCAAAGATCTACTTATCGATCGGTACTACGCTGGTAGCACCCAGCGGTTTGCCGTGACCTTCAACTGTCAGCATGGTATCGCCGGGCACTAGTGGCTGTGCTTTGTAGGGGTTCATATGGGAAAATTTGAGCAATTGCTCGCCACACTGAGCCAATGCGGGTTGGTGGAAGCCTGAGTTTATTTGTTGATTAAGCCACCACAAGCAGGTGAAGTTGGCTTGGGTACCAAGAGTTGTGCTAGACCCGTTACACCGCCTTTGTTTTATATTGTCAATATATTCTCATAACGTCAAATATAAAATCGTAAGTAATTTTTTTTATTTGTTCCTCAAGGGCATGCCTCCCAAAGACAATCGCAATGCGCACCTGCGTATTCCATTCATCCGGACGCGAGTTGCCTTGTTCGGAAAACATTAACATTTGTCTATGGCACGCCGCGCCACAACTTTTCAATATGGCGCGCAATTATTTACATTTCCTTGTGCTTATTGCACACGTGTCGCTGTGATCTCTCCCTCCTTTGTTTAACAGACGACTACAAATTGTTTAGTAACCAAGCTGACTGATTACTCTTAATGTTGATAATGAAGCAGAACTAGAGTGGGTATTAGTACGTAACAATATTTTTTAAGTATCTAAAATCGCGGTAAAATCGAGACGTAGTCCCATACTATGGTTTTTATAAAAAGGCTCAAAGTCACTCAAAGGTCAATTGAGAAGTCAAGAGATCGATATTTAACATCAAAAGGTAGTTGATTGATTTTAATACAAGTAATGCATTCTTCTGATGATATCGAGCAAAGAAATACCGAGCAATAGCCCTATCCATTGCCCTTTGGGTGACTTTGAATCAGAAATGTGGAGATCCGCAGAAGAACTATGGTCACCGACATAGCCCAAAAGATTGTTAGACTAAAGTGGCAGTGGCAGGACCTATTGCTTGAAGGGCTGACGGCCGATGGGGCAGTAAGGTTCTCGATTGGTGGCCTCGTACCGGTATCCGTAGTGTTCGGGGGCCTCTCACAAGGTGGACCGATGATTTGCTGAAGGTCACAGGAAGCCGCTGGATGCGGGCAGCGCAAGACCGATCGATGTGGATATCTTTAGGGGAGGCTTATGTCCATCAATGGACCTCTATCGTCTGATGATGATATAAAATCTATTATAATAATTTTTATGTTCCTCTGTTTGTTTTGAATCATATTCGGAACAACTGAACACATTTTTTTATTTACCTAAACGGTCTCCGGCAACGGAGACACCACCAGTCTATATATATAATGACATGACATTCATTATTGTATTTTCTTAACAACGATGTAAGAAAAAATATTAAATTTTCTTACTTTATATAATTATATAAAATGTAGACTAAATATATAAGGATGTATATGGTGACCATAGGTGCGCCACCTTGTATACAAGGTATATAAAAATAACCTTCCGATGTTTTTTGGCTGTAATTTAAAAAAAAATATGAAAAACTTTGATTCTTCTTGTGGATTATTTTTATTTGGTCTTTTAATTTTTTTACATCAAGGCAAAATTTATAGCATTTTCTGATAGGAGGATTACTTTTGCACCACCCTATACAATGGATCTGTAGACAGGTATCGATTTATATATATTACATGTCTAGCGAAAGGGGAAGAGATGTCATGAATTTAGGGTCTGTTAATAGGGTCGGACACGTACACATCAGTTCTGAAGGGGTGTGTAGCGAAACGTGAAATAAATATCGACTACACAATAGCAGACTTTGTGACTGAGTTGCATAAGTCAAGTGTCTAAAAGTTACAACTATATTGATTGTTCTTAGCTGCTGCTCGATTACGTGATGAGACGAACGAGATGTTCACCTGATGGTAAGTGAAACGTCCATAACAACGTGGCGCTGCTTAGGATAATATATATTGTATAGCATTGCGCTACTTAATCTAGAACTCACTGCTGCACCTACCTAGACAGTCTCCGGCAACAGAGACCTGCCACCAGTAAATTAGTAAATAATAAATACTACTTCATTATCATCATCATCATCTGCCGAAAGGCGTTCACTGCTCAACATAATACATCAAACAACATAATATTGAATGTGGTTTCTGCGAGATGTCACTGTGTTGGATGTAGGCACCATGCTATACCTAACTGCTGATTATTTGGAAACTGATATTTGTTCAAAATTCAATTGTATATTTTAATTAATTGTAGACTACAAGTTTCTTTTTCACTTTAATATTTTTAAGTCTAAACTATGGTAATTTCACTTGCTACAGAGCCCTTCAAATTGGAACAGAGTAATTTTTCCACCTTTCGGTTTGTCGGCTGTGTACATTGAAGGTTTCCGGCAACAGACACCTTTTTTTTAAAGCGAGGGTAAATTTCGTAAAAGATACCCTGTCTCTGAAGGGAGGACAAGGTTATATGGAGCTTTTACTCACTAAAAACCCCCACAGTGGTCCTTAGCAGCCACGCTCTGCTACGGTAAATACAAGACCACTATGCATTTGCCGTCCTTCTTCTATAGCTCGATTATTGAGCTCTGAGGACCTCCTCGCTAAAGGCCTTGTATAAGAGGCAGGGAATACCTTAGTCCAGAGCAAAAGTATGAAAGATAACTTTCGGAATCATAGAACAGAAATGATGAAAGGAGAGTACGAGGGTAAAAAATTGTATAGAAATAAAAAAATTATAAATGTTAAGTGAAATGGAATAATAAAGGCCCTGACCCACAATACGCAGAAGAACACTAAAATAAAAAAAATACCTTAGCCCTTTACTTAATGGCCCGAGACTACAGGGCAGGCAACAGACACCTACCAACAGTTAGTAAACATTGTTAATGATCGCAGTAAAAAAAAAAACAAAATTATCATGGCTTTGTAGTATGTATGGCTACTTTGTATGTGAGCCATACATAAATGATTTAATTTCTTGTATCGCTAAGTGAAAACCCTAACTGCTCTGCCACGGAAGCAGAGAACATGCGTGGGTGCTAGCC
This sequence comes from Ornithoptera alexandrae, assembly GCA_029030555.1. Classification (NCBI taxonomy): domain Eukaryota; kingdom Metazoa; phylum Arthropoda; class Insecta; order Lepidoptera; family Papilionidae; genus Ornithoptera; species Ornithoptera alexandrae. Next base: position 9,447,773 of record JARDVY010000077.1, on the reverse strand, counting down.
TCGTATTTACACTCAAGGACTTCTCCGATCGTGTTGTGTTATAAAGGAATATGTTTAACTATTGTTATTGTGATCGGTAATAAATCACGGCTAAGAATTCACTTAAGGATATCAATAATGCTCTGTGAAGGATTACTAATTTATTTTCATATTTCTAGATGTGACGTCGGCAATGAATGAAGCAAAAATTTTAAAATTCATCTCTGTTAGTTTTTGGTAAATAAATTTTAAATATACTAACACTGTAATACACGTGTGTTATTTCTAAACGTAATAATTTATTTCTATTAATAATTAATAAAAAAAAATTAATATATTGAATTCAACATGGCTCACAAGAGTTAGTTTAATGCTTGCATATTATTCATGTTTTGTAAAGTGAAATATAATATAATCTCATCATTTAAAATATCGGGAAGATTTGATAAATAGATTAAATTTTTTTCCTAAAAACCTTGTTGTAACAAAACCAACAAAAACACTGTTAAATTGCTAAAATACTTATAAAAACGTAAACTGTGGCTTAGAATGATTTGACATTGGACGCGAGGTCGCACTGCTGCACGGATAAAGAATATCCCTAATAAGCGCGAATAACAAAATCACGGTTTTATTTTTTAGAGAATTTTAAAATGAATGTAAAATAACAAAATTTTATTCTATCATATAATTGTTTTAATACTTTAAAATCAAAAAGCAATCGAGTGCCAAATTGAAGTTAAAATTATTAAAAATGAGAGAAAAGATTTGCCTAAATTTATGAAAATATAATAACAGCTCAGGACCCAAGCCAACCTCACCTGCTAGTGGTGCACCCTGCTAATCAACAAACGAGGCTTTGACTTCCACCGGAACCCACCGGTTGGAAATGGCTTAAATCCTCCCATATGAACCTCTACAAATGTGGAGATATTTGAGGGAGATTCATGTCCAGCATTGGACGTCTATCAGCTGATGACGATGATAAATAATCCTATAAAAAAATAAAGAATATACAATTAAACTTTAAAACTAAGTAAAAAAGAAGAAAGGGATTCCAACTCAATAAAATGCCCCTGCTTTATGGAGCAGCGCCGATTTTCTGTTGCACCCTTATGAGCATGCAATGCCAATGGCCTATGTCCAGCAGTGGACGTCTATCGGCTGATGATAATGCTGATGCAATGGTGCGATATATATATGTGATAACCTTAAAATAATTTTCTCAAAATTATATTATTTAACTGTTTAAAACTCCTCTGGAAATAAGATGGCGGAGGGGACGCTAAGAGGAAAAAAATATATGAATGAGAATTGTATTTATTTGCATGGTTGAATTACTACCTTCAGCATAATAATATTTGATGTCGTTATCACGATTCGTGATGGAGTAACATTTGCGATAACAATTTTTTTATGCTATCAGAACACGAATCTGTTGTTATGATTAATTAACGCAGGGCTCCCAACGCCGTTCGTTTCGAGACTTTTCGAGGCTGCTGTTCTGATGAATAAAGTAAACATCAACTTCCTTATTGCTTGTGCTAATAAATCTGTTTATGAAAAAATAAAAAAAGCGTATTACTTATCGTTTACGAGTATCTGTAGCTACATACGCTGTTTGAAATTAATCATAGAGATTTAAATCAGAATTAACTTACTCTTGATAAAGATTTTAGTTAACACTAAATTTAGGTTTAAGTATTATACTATTAATGTCAAATATATTATTAATAAGGCATGAAAATCTCGTAAAAACCTTTGTGTTGTTTCCACCACTTTTTATTGTTTCATTGATTAACACTATATATAACAGATTATTATTAATTGGATAGATTATACCAAACAATTATGAATCATATGAAATATTTAGATAGATGTTATGTGAAGCATGACTTTAAAAATTTACTAAATAAGGATTTTAAAGTAATTATAACTAGTAAATTACTAGGCTAATAATACAATTCGTATATTTCAAAACAACATTAACTTTGCTAATATCTTATGCATAATTGTTAAGAATTTACTGTATCACTTACTACACTTACTATACTACGTGGTGTACACTTAAAATTATTAAAAAAGCAATATTAATAATACTTATTATACCACTTATTAAACAGTTAAATAACAAAAGGAAAGCAATATGGAATAACAACCTCGTAGCTAATATTTTTTGCCGATATTATCCACCGGTGGTTATTTGTTTGTAGTTAGCAGCTAAATACATGAGGAGGAGTCGTGTATCTGCGCCGGAAGGTCACATCCAAGGTGAATGCAGTTCGCAATTCGCATCGCAAAAACATCAATTAACGTTTATCATAATTAAAGGCAGACTTGGTGAACTTAGTGGTAAAAACAACAGAAAAACTTGTTAGACAACACGACAAAAAGCGAAGAAATTAGTTGGAATTGTTTTTACTTTGTCCATTCCCACGTTTAATTACTTTCCTTATTTAGCGCTGTAAGTTCATTTAAATTTATACTGTAAAAATCATTACTTTACCCAAAAATATTCTAGAGCCGTACAATTAATTGTAGCTTAGTTTAAATTATCTTAAGCGGTTTAAGTTAAACTTAAAATCTCAAGAGAAGGTTAAGACTTGATTTTATATATTTTAGTATATGCTTTTCACAAGGGTGTAAGAGTTCCCGCACAACAACTCACGGGACCTAAGCCAACTTCAATTGCTCGTGGTGATCAACAAACGAGGCTCTGGTTCCTACCAACCCGCACTGAGCCAGCGTGGTGGTATGGCTCAAATCCTTCCTGGCTAATTCCTTATAAACCCTTATAAATGACGGCCCTTAGTACCCGGCGGTAACGAAGCCCATACAGAATGTATGTGGAGGTCTTTGGGGGAGGTCTACGTTCAGCTGTGGACGTCTATCGAATGCTAATGTATTAAAAATAACAGTTTAAACTTATTCGAGTAAATATTCAGATTTTTTTTTTATTGAAAATCTAGGTAACAATATTGGTAATCATAAAGTATTTGCTTCTGTCTAGTTGTGAATGCATATTGGCTGATGATGATGAAGGCTGTTCAAAGTTTTAATCTATTTCATGGTAAAATATTTATCTATATATTTTAGTTTATCCAAGTTAAAAACTTAATAGATATTTATTTTTGCTTAAGTATGTTAAACTATCATTAATTATATTGTAATGTAGTGATGATGTGTACTGGTGGAGGCTGGGTGGCGTGTACCAACACGTGAGCCGGCAACGTGGTTAAAACGTGATAGGTACATAAATAAACGATGCATCACAGGACAATGATGAGTCAAGGTTTACTGTATACTGTACTGCAGTCGTATATATAATCATATTTGCAATTAAATGCACAAGGAAAATGCATAACAGGTATGCCTTGACGTTTTGAGATAGATTATTGTCTATTTGAATTAATACTAATATATTTAATAAGTCACATACCTCACGTGGGAAAATGGTAGATATAATATCTACCATAAACAAAGTTAATTGAGTAACTATTTAGTAACAATGAGATAATTGATAATAATTGGTGATGAATTTTAGTATCACACAATGTTCAATAGCCAATAAAGAAAATGAAAATGAAATGCAAAACATTCTAGGAGATCCATAAATAATTTCCATAATTATTTAAAAAAAAAATGGTGATACGGCTGGTACTTCGATATATCATTAACACGAATAGATAAGTATCCTAGACAGACCAACTTCAAAGATAAGTCTTCATACCGATTCGATTCTGCGTTTACTCTTAATGATCATCAGATCGAAGATCCATTTTTCGATTCTAACTTTCAATCTCATCAACATCTTAACCACTGCAGGACAGGTCTCGTGTAATGTATTCAACGAAACATTGTTTTACACTGAGCCCAGTGGCTCCCCCAGTAATTTTAATTAGCTGATCACATCGATTTTCAATTTTTGATTTAAATGTATCATCAGTCCATAGATGTCCACAGATCCTCACTTTGATCAGTCTTACCCGTATCCAGCTTCTCGCTACCCGCCGGGCACCAGAGGCTGTTGTTTGTAGTGGTTCATATGGGAGGGATTTCGGCAATTTCCCACGACTCTAGCCCATATCGAGTTGACAGGAGCCTGAGCCTCGTTTGTTGATCAGAAGGGTGCACCACGAATACGTGAGGTTGGCTTGGGCCCCGTGAATTGTCGTGCGGACCCCTTACACCCCTATGCTGTTTTTTCTACCTTTTTTAGGAAAAGCTTGAGCTTATAAGTCAAAGGTAGCGCTTAATAGATGTTTTTAAAGTAAATGAACCATTTAAAATAAAGGAGTACTCATAATTTTATAATAATATTAAAGCGCAGTATTTGAACATCATCAACAGGTCTAGTTCCACCATCAAATCATTTTACTTATACCGGGGATGAAAATGAATACGGAATAAAGGACCTCTAATCTAAAATCGATTCGATTCTTTAATGGAGATCGATAATTATGTTAATTATTAAATATTGTATTTTAGAGGTGCAAGAGGTCCCGCACAACAACTCGTGGGATCAAAGTCAACCTCACCTGCTCGTGGTGCACCCAGCTAATCAACAAACGAGGCTCTGGCTCCCGCCAACCCGCATTGGACCAGCGTGGTGGGAATTGGCCAAAATCCCCTCATATAGACCCCTACAAACGACGGCCCCTGGTGCCCATCGGTGCGGGCGGCACAGGACCGAACGAAGTGGAGATTTTTAGGGGAGGCCTATGTCCAGCAGTGGACGTGTATCGGCTAACGGTGGTGGTATTAACTTAAATAAATACAGTAAAACATATATGGGCTATCTTTTTCATAATTATTTGGTGAAGATCGCAGGAAACAAAGGAGGAAAGGAAGGTGGTCTTTGGGAGTATCCTACGTCTAGGTGTGGAGCGTCCATCAGCTGACGATGATGATAAAGTTATGAAAACATCTATAAAGTGTTTTTTGTCCGTGGATGTTTATTTTTAATTTTAGATCATCATAAAATTTTTTTAGTTCACTTGACTATGACTTATGACTCCATTAAAGAGTCTGACGTGATTGTGAATAAAAAAATACATCTACCTTAAGCAAGTATAAAAAAACATCTAATCTCATAAACTATGCAAGTTTCGTTCTTAATAATTTTCCACCTGTCACTTTGATAGATGCCTCCAGCTTAGATAATGTTGTTGTTGGAAAGAAATAGAGCCGAGATATTATCAAGCATCACGCTTGTACCGACCATATCCAATTTTTTTATTCCACGAGACGAGCAGGTCGTTTACCTGATGTCAAGTGACACGCCTGTAATAACGTGCGCTAGTTAGAATGGTTAACGCTGCACCAAATTGCGCTCGTTGTCTTCAGATGGTATGTTTACCACCCGTACCGGTAACTTCACTAGCTTCAACACTCTTTAAGACGAAATACAGTTATATAAATAATTCGATATATCGCCTATGTCCAGCAGTGGACGTCTGTCGGCTGATAATAATGATGATGATGATGATGAATAATAACTTTATTAGGTAGTACAACTGTATTAAATTAGATATATTTACAAATTGTATAGTATATATATGTATTCCAGCTGTTCATTGCCGCTGTGCTGGCCGTAACATGGAATTATATTTGAACGTTAAACCTGAAATTAATCTGAAATATTCCCATCCCCCTGCAACCCATTATTATCCGAGCTCCTTCTCGTTATTAACGCCCCGCAACTTTCCTTTGGAGGTATATATTATGTAAAATTGATTCTTAGCTGACCTCAAAACGGCAGAAGTAATATATCTACTAAATATTGAGTGTTTACGTGTAATGGTTTCGGAGGTCTCATGATGAATACTGGGTTAAGGCAAATTTCAAAAGGCCACAACAAGCACAGCATATTGCTATCGTCAAATCATGTGTTCACTTTATTCTTCCAACTTAATGAGTCGGATTACAGGAGGAGATCCTGAGATTTGGAAGTAATGGGAAGTAGGTGTGTTAGAAAAGAGAAATGTTTACACAGTACACTGACGAGCTTACTGGCGGTAGATTACCACCAGTTTGCAACCTTGGCTGAAGATATTAGAGCTGAAGCATTATAATCGAGTTTTACCATCTTCGGCCTTATTGTGAGTTACTTTTTTCCAGTGCACGTGTCATGTTACTCGCATCATTGTTACATTTGAACATTGTGTTACATTTATTGCGGTGTTAGGTTTAAGTAATATTGTTTGTTGCATGCAGTTAAGCGTGAAACTGGAAATTATACGCGTCGCGGATATCAGCGCTCCTCGTGTAATAAAATAAACCTTCGGACAATGATGGCACATAAAAAGTTATAGGTTGTAGAGAGGCACGAAGAGGACAACCTTATGGCTTTAAGGTCGCACACGGGCACACAAGCGGCTCTTGGGTCAAGGAGACCTGCTCAGCCGCGTTGCTTAAAGCTTTAAAAACATTGTACTTTTCAGTTCAGTCATTAATCATTTGATTTTAAAACTAGTGGTCGTGTATATGCAATAATAATATTTTTTTTTTCACATGTATTACATTACTATTAAAATATTATTTAAAATTTAACAACAAATTTTTACAAGAAACCCTTAAAAACTGTTGCTGTGAAGCTTCTTCCTTATTTAATAATAATAAGAACATCTCAAGTGCTAGGAGCTTTAATATAAAATGTCTGATGCTGGACCTATTACTGGGTTTAAATTCATCAATATATATTGCAAGGGGTGTAAGGGTTCCCGCACAGCAACTCACGGGACCCAAGCCAACCTCAACTGCTCGTGGTGCATCCTGCTAATCAACAAACGAGGCTCTCGCTGCCATCAACCCGCATTGGGCCAGCGTGGTAAAAAATGGCTCAAATCCTCCCTTATGAATCCTTACTCCAACAGTCAACGTCTATTGGCTGATGATGAAGATGATAATATTGCAATATGTGGAAGTATTTCGCTTAAGTATATTCAAAATATTATAAAAAAATAATTATGAACATCCTTAATAGTGTTAGGTTGAAGTTTTGGATGCTTTCACTGGTGGCAAGGTGACGCAGCTCCTACTTCTGCCGTCGAATAGTAGTTTTTCTACATCACTGTTACCATGTTTCTTCTTCTTCTTCTTCTTCTTCTTCTTGTTCTTCTTCTTCTTCTTCTTCTTCTTCTTCTTCTTAAGCAACGATAGTTAGTGATACACATGGCCATAACGACGTAGCGTTAGGATGATACACACTCCACCACTTTGCACACGTCGCCTGAGACGTAAGATGTTTAGTCTCGTTACCCCAGTAATTTCACTGAGCACAGTGCCATTCAGTCCTGTCGTCTCGGGCTAGTAAGAATAGGACTAAGGTAAGTCCTGCTTGTCGTAGAAGGCGACTAAAAGAGTCAAGGGGTTTCGCGGGCCTTGAGCGTGGGGGCCTTTGTCGCTGAATAAGCGAACCTGTGTGGGACAGTGTATGGCTCAGCGATGGTGCCTAAGAAAGTTAGGCTCCTCTTCAGAGACGTGTAACACAAACTGTAGAGGGGCACCGGTGCGTGAGTAGTGAGTAAGAATCTCACATAATTCTGACTTCCTCCAGAAGCAGGATATCTTTCGATGATTTCTCTCCTCTAAACCAAAGAAAAAAGCTACATCGTCCTGCAAATCGGAACACAATAACGTTTGCACATTATTTTTTGTCAGCAGAAATAGACGCTACCTAGAGGGTCTCCGGAAACAGAGACCTACCACCAGTGAAATATTTTGATGATGATTATAAACAGTGGCGTATACTGTTCCTATGCAATAACATATCATAGCATCCTGTGCAATACAAACAGGAGTATTGTCCTACGCTGTGTTGAAATGGTTGCGGCGGTTTCTTTGTGCAACTCTCGAAGCCTTCGCAGGAATACCTAATGCATGTACCACACAGGAGTGCCATGCATCGAATTTAGATTAATCGACCCGTTATATATGTACACTTTGACTGCCTCCGTGGCTTAGTGGTTAATCGCTCGTAACTAGATAGAGGTAAATTTTTTAAATCTGGCCTTTGGTTTGGCTCTCCACCATCTTCCATTACAGCATCGCCGTAACAGAAGAACGCGAGTATTCTGAGCGAGCCCACTTCACCATCCACATCCTCATTGTAAAGTACGCCAGTAAGTGCGGAGTCATAAAAATTTCAATCTACTGGACTTACTGATTAACATCGATTATTGAATAATCGAATAAAATCATAAATATCTCGAGTAGATGTGCTTCAAAAGGTTGTACGAAGGTTTGGTCAATTGACCTTCTTTCTATATTTTCCTATTAAATGAAACTATGTTTGTTATATTGCAACATATATGGTTTCATTTAATAGGAAGCTGCAACAACTCACGGTATCCAAGGATACCTCATTTGATCGTGGTGCACCCTAATCTATAAACGAGGCTCTGGCTCCCACCGACCCGTATTAGGCCAGTGTTGTGCACAATGGCCCAAATTCCGCGTATGAACCCCTACAAAGCACGGCCATTAATGTCCGGCGATACCATGCTGCCTGTTGAAGGTCACGACAAGCCGCCTGGTGCTAGCAGCGCAGTGCCGATCGATATGCTGATCTTTGAGGGACGCCTGTGTCTAGCTGTGGACGTCTATCGGCTGATGATTTTTTTTATGTGTAAGTTATTTGAATAATTTTTATTGCTACAATGTTAGTATGAGTAGCACAAAATGGCTAATGCTTGTTCCTGTGTAAATGAAGAATATATATCAAGTAAAAAAAAGTAGTAAATCTTACCATGACTGTTAACTTTATATTGTAATATGTATTATTTACATATCCATGTATTGTATTCCCAGGATACTGATATACAATGAATTGGAAGTAGTTTTAATATCCTTCTTCGCGCTACTATTCTTTATATTTTTTATTCAATGGCGAGACGAGCGTGACGTTCACCTGATGGTAAATGATACCTGTTCATAACAACGTGGCGCTAGTTAGGATGGTATTCACAGCACCACATTGCGATCATCGCTTTGAGATATATGATGTAGACCTCCCACATCGATCGGTCCTGTGCCATCCGCATCGGAAGAGGGAACCAGGGGAAGTCGTTTGTAGGGTTTTATAGGGAGGGATATGGGCCACTTTCCACTACGCTGACTCAATGCGGGTTGGCAGGAGCCAGGGCCTCGTTTATTGATTAGCAGGGTGCACCACGAGCAGGTGAGGTTGGCTTGGGTCCAGTGAGTTGTTGTGCGGGACCCTTTACACCTGAGTAGTACAGAGACCTACCACCATTAGATAATATAATATACAAAATTTATCGAGACCGTTATACGAACACTTGTTTATACTTAAAAAAATGTTCGTGTCAGTGTTTTATATTTTGATTAGATGCTATTGCATAAAAAGTAGGGAAAACCGAGCGTCGAGGCCAGCGAGTGCGGCCGTTGAAATACTTTCACTCAATTATGATGGTTGTGTTTGGCGAATTCGCGACCAGCATATATTGAGCTTCGATATAACTCATAATATTTATGTATCTCTGTACAAAGGAATAGTGCTGTCTAAACTAATGATAAGCAAAACAAGAACAAGACCAAGAGTTAAACAATCTTGGTATTGATCTTGGTCTTGTTCGTTCAGTCTTGATTTTCTTTACATACTTCTAGTCTTGGTCTTGCATATTAAGTTTTTTTATGTATTAAATATTTCGTTTGTTGCAATTTACGATAAACATTTCTAGAACATTTGATCTTGTTCGTGCTTAATAGGTCTTGGTCAATTTTACTCACTACTAGTGTAGGCTAATTAGTTAACTTTAAGGGTTATTCCGTAGTTTCAATAATCTTTATTCGTTAGCAGCGTTGCGTGGACCGAGCACAAAGTAAACAAATGACAATGTTATCTTATTACTTAATAATGTTGATTTTTGTATTGTTAACTTCCTTGTACGATAAAACTTAAATTTATGTTTATTTTAACTGTTATATGTTTACAATGTGAACACGGATAAGGAAATTTTGTTAAGAAAGAATTGTAAGATTAAACTGTGATGAAATAACTGATAGCAGTCGAAGGCGAAAAAATGGCAATGTCGTTTCCTTTGCCTTATAGTATCGGGATAACTCCTACTTGTCGTGGAAGGTGACTAAAAATGCATCCGGGTTCATTCATTGCTCACTAAGCAAGCCAGGGGTGGACAACAATAACGAGGTAATCTCCTGTTTATTGCAATTTAGCGAAGGTTTTGGGTAGGCTACGGCCCTCTTTAGGACGTGCTTCGGGGTAGTGTAGGCACCGTTGCATTCTGTAGAAGATTCCGGAACTCCTAGTAACACCCTTAATAGATATTGATCCTTTCTAGAACGACAGTTATATACTTCTAGTTTTCTAGTCCGTAAGAGTAGTGTGATAAAGATGGGCTGGTATGTTAATAATTGTTGTTAATCAACAAAGCATCAAGATGCGTAGGTCTGTCTAATAGTAAGTGATACGCCCCTAACAATGTAACGCTTATTAAGATAATATACACTACACATTGTGTTCATCGCCTGGGGACATAAGATGTTATGTACCCTAGTAATTACTCTAGCTACAACGCCCTTCAAACCGGAACATGGCAATGTTTGCATACTACTAAGACGGCGTCTGGCATCAGTGAACTACCATCAGTAAGCGACTATGTTGTTATTATAGCGTTACCATGTAAACAGCTTATTATGAGTCATGATGCACTGGTGGGACGCCATTTTGAATTCCAATGGGATCTCCAGAACAACCTCAAACAGTTATCTGTCTTTGCTTAAATTTATTACACCTTTCCCAACCTAAGCGATGCGAGGCACACCCGTGACGTACTGTTTTATTTATGCCCCACCAGCAGATTAGAGATTAGGATTGTTTATTTGAGTGCATTTTAAAGTGATCCGTCTGTCCGTTTGTCGCGTGCGATGAATAACATGCGCTACTTGATCCGAACGATGGCGGTACAGTGGCCAGGGAAAGCTGTTTCGTCCCTGATAACCTTTCTATTAGTTGAAATGACGGTACAAACGATGACGTTCCCGTAATAGTACTTGAGACATTGACGTACAATCAGGCGCTAGTGATGACGTTCAGAGAACGCTGCCAAAGTTACATTAAAAAAAGTTGACAATCTTTAATAAAAGTTGAATCAAATATTTTTGGATTTATTCGCGTATCAAGGATTAAAAGTTATATACAGAGTGAAAGGTAATAGGTGTAAAAGATCTGGAGGGGCTAAAGTATAGCTCGTATCCTATCTATCTACCTATCTATGGAATATCCCATCTAATAACAATGGTTCTGGAGTTATTAATTTTTTAAATATTTTTCAAAAAATTCTCGACTTTCTAAGAAAAAATTTTATGATTTTATTTCTTACTTATTTCTACACAAATTTTAATGTAATAATTATTGTTTAGTCATTGTTTTATTAAATTAAATTAATAATCATCACTTACAGGCTAAAACTTTTAAAATAGGTTCTTTGAAAGTAGTGACAGTAAAAAACAAAGCGTCATTGTTATTTAATCTTAAAATAATTTTTTTTTTATAAAAAATACGTATAAAGCACATAAATAAGTACCTGACTTCAATACCTATCCGACAAGGTTTAAGAAATTACATAGTTTCTAAAATTTTTTAAAAAAAAAAACACTTGTAATAAAACCAAGTACCATGAAATATCAAACTGTAGAGATTCATAAAAGTAGACGCCGCGCCGGCCCTTAATTTGACCCTTTTGTTTGTGTTGAAACACGTGCGAGCTTATTGTTGCCGTTTTAGATATTGAGTTCATTGTAAAACATGTGCAATGTCATTTTTAGGTAATGAGTCAGTACGACAGTTAAAATTTAACTACTTTCGTGAGCGAACATACATTGTCGTTGACTTCTTAATTCTGAATAGTTTTTGTTTTCCATACCAAATAAATTTAATTTCAATGGCGGATTATGATAATGAAGAATACGCTGACATTTTCTATTGTTATGGACTTAGTAATGGAAATTCATTACAAGCACGAAGAGAATATTAGCTACAATATCCAAATCATCACCTACTAAGTTATAGTCTTTGCTGCAGAGTATCAACGTGTCAGGGAAACTGGCAACGTTCAACAGAGGCGAAATGACGCAGGAAGGCCACGCATCTACGATACTAAAGAGGAAGAAGAAATCATAGACCATTTTGTTATAGACCCCACTACGTCAACCAGAGTCGCGGTAACAATTGCTGGGTTGAACACAATGGAGAGGGTGCTTTATTGTACATACGGCAAGGCTCTACCCCTACCATTGAACACCGGTCCACACCCTGGAGAAAGGAGACCCTGCAAGGAGGTTAGACTTCTGCCGTCTTATGCAGTATGCAGACTTAGAAAGTAATAATTTTCTCACCAAAATATTGTGGACTGATGAATCGAAGTTTGATAGAGACGGCATAAAAAATTTTCATAATAGTCATTATTGAGCTCTGCGAAGTGAGGTGATTAGATAAGGAGCTCATCAGCGAAGATTCTCCTTACACGTACAAATGAGCATAATTCATACTTACTTTATAGGCCCAGTCTTCTTGCCCAACAATTTAAATGGAGAGCCTACTACCCCTACCATTATACACCGGTCCAGACCCTAGAGGAAGGAGACCCTGTGGACTGATGAATCGAAGTTTGACAGAGACGGCATAACAAATTTTCATAATAATCATTATTGAGCTCTCCGAGGTGAATATCCCCATGTGATTAGAGAAAGAGCTTATCAGCGAAGATTCTCCGTAAATGTATAGATAGGCATAATTCACACTTATTTGATAGGACCAGTCTTCTTGCCCAACAATTTAAATGGGGAAACGTATGAAGATTTTCTTAGAAATTATTTTTTTAAATATCTGCAGGATATACCATTGAAAACCAGAAGAGAAATGGTGTTCCGGCATGACGGTTGTCCTGCCCATTTTCGTATTGGCGTAAGACACTGGTTAGACAGTACTTTCTCTCAGCGATGGATTGCCCGAGGCGGATCAATACCGTGGCCCGCTAGGTGTCCTGATTTAACACCTTGCTGTTATTACTTATGGGGTCACGTGGAATCTTAAGTGTACACAACACCAATTATCTCGTTAAAAGATTAAAAGTCACGCATCATTGTCGGCCCTGACAAAATAAAAGAACAGCTCACAGGACGAGTTACTCGATTTGACTTAAGAAAAAGGCTTCGTGCTTGTATCAGGAATTGTAGCCGTCAGTTTGAGTAAAACTTAAATTAATTGTTACTTTTAACTTTTACTCTGAACTCAATATCTAAAACAACAACAATAAGCCCGCGCGTGTTACAACAAAAACAAAAGGGTCAAATTAAGGGCCGGCGCAGCGTCTACTTTTATGAGTATCTACAGTTTTATATTTCATGGTACTTGGTTTTATTGCAAGTGTTTTTTCTTTATTTTAGAAACTTTATGTACTTTCTTATACCTTATCGGATAGGTATTGAAGTCAAGTACTTATTTATGTGCTTTATACGTATTCTTTTATAAAAAAAAATTTAAGATTAAATAAAAAGGTAAGTATAACGCCTTATTTTTTACTGTCGCGACTTTCAAAGAACCTAACTAAAATGGTTTAGCCTCTAAGTGATGATTATTAATTTAATTTAATAAAACAAAGGTTAAACAAAAAATTTGTGTAGAAATAAGTAAGAAATAAAATTATCGAATTTTTTCCAAGATAATCTAGAATTTTTTGAAAAATATTTAAAAAATTAATAACTCCAGAAGCATTGTTTTTGAATGGGGTATTGCATACATAGATAGGATACGAACTATACTTTAGTCCCTCCAGGTCTTTTACACCTATTACCATTCACCCTGTATAAAACGTTTGAGCCATTAAAAACCGAAAGTACCACAGACTCAGGAACACATTTTTTAATCTGTAATAGGCTAACGCTGATGATGACTGACAATACTAAGGGGTCCCGCGCAATAATTCACGGAACCCAAGCCAACCTTACCTGCTCGTCCCCTCAACGGGTTCCCGCCTTGTCGCGGCGGAGAGGCTTAGTATCCGTGGCGGGGACACCCACGGTGAAGCGAAGAGGAACCCACCCGGCCGCCCCGCCGTGAAGGGCTGGCCCGGGGCGGCTGCTTCAGGTTAGAGCACCGGTTGAATAACTGGAGCTCAACAGAGCGGCCAGAGACTGCAGAAGCCGCTTTATGCTGCTCTTTGCGGCCAGGCTGCAGGGGTGGTTACATACTGCCCCTTCAAACCGAGGTGGAGTCGCGGAGGGAGTACCCTCTGCTACTAACAGCGGGTGACGGTGGGCCTAACATCGGATTCGCCGCAGGGAGGTGGGAGAGTTTTCTTCATTGGCTCCCATGGCCTCTGAGCGACGGGTTCGGGGGAAGCCGTTGCCCGCGCGACAGCAGGAGGCTGAGGAGGGGGAGCGCTGCATGTTCCGGCGTGCCCCTGCAAAGGTGAAAAGGGAGGGTCTATCTCTTCCCCCCGAGGTGGGGCTGCAAAAGCGGCCAGCGCCGGCGGGGTCGCGGATGGTGCGAAAGCGTTCCTGTGACCCTGCCATCAGGCGATGAGTTGAAACATCGTGAAAGTTTTAGTCGGTGCAAGTCCGACATAATTCGTCCTTACCCCCGCGAGAGCGAGTATGCGCAAGCATTTCCGCCACGTTAAAAAAAAAAAAAGGGTTGGGGAATAGCCCAAATCCTCCCATATATATCCCTACATACGACAACCCCTGATGCCCAGCGATACCGGTGGCTATGCTTACTGTATTGGATCTTTGGGGAAGGCCTATGTCTAGCAGTGGACGTCTATCGACTGATGATGATGATTATGATGAATGAGCAAACTTGAATTAACTTTAAAAATCTTATTTTAATAAATGTGTTATCTAAATTTCAAATGAGGTTATATCATCAGCCGATAGACGCCCACTGCTGGACAGAAGCAATGATGTTAATTGACTACACTTTTCAATGGTAGTCAGTTCAATCAACCAGAATAATGCAGCTCTAATATGTTAGACAGTTGGAATAGGAAATGCTGTTAAAGCAGCAGATTTATAAAATGATGCTCTAGTCAAACCAAGGAGACGTCTTTTTACATTACCTAGGTTAAGAAACAGTAAGACTGGCCTCGTCTTTCCGTATCGGAATAAAAATGTTCTTGTAATGAAAGAATGTAAGGATCATATATGTTTAGGATTGTTTACCATTAGCGGGATTGTACATTCGTCGTTTATCCCACTTCCTTAAACAATTTCATGATCCTTTTGTACATTTTGAATGCGTATTATTTTAAATTAACGCTCTGCACTAATGAATTCTTCGAGTGGGTTCAATAAATAATGCCACCATTTTCTTATTGTTATTCTATTTACCCGAACAAAGGTCGCTTTAAAATTCCGTTCATGTTTAAAATCTTCGAGATGGAAACGTGAAGAATGAGTGGTTAGATCATAATTCCACACAGCATAGTTTATGTGACCTTAGGTATTTCTGTAGACCGTAAAAGTTCTTATTAGGCATTAATAAAAGATGTGATCTTATTTCAGATCAAAGCTGGAAACTAGTTTACTTGTATTTCTCAGTTCTGAGCATTGGCTGACTGTTTGCCTTGTAACTCGAAGATTCCTGTATCGATTTCTAGGATACATGATGTGTAGTGGTTAGAGTTTTTAGAACCGTCCTGGCTGGTTACCACCACAACAGTATCGTTGTGTTTCAAATGTAGAGTTATAACATATAAACTATTCGGAGCTCCTCTGCCTGGTATTTTCATATTATACGCAGTTCACTTTTTATTATATATTTCTCTTGAAGATGTGAACATTATAATAATAGACAAGCACAGTTTATTCAATTTGAATTTTCAAGATCTTTTAGTCAGTAAAAACAGTTCTTTTTATTCGAAACTTACTACATATTTATAACAGTATATTATTTCTTCACTATATGTAAATTGTGGTGTAAGAGGTAAGAGTGTAAGGCGTCCCGCGTAACAATTTACAGGATCCAAGTCAACCTCATCTGCTAGTGGTGCACCCTACTAATCAACAAACGAGACTCTGGCTCCCATCAACCCGCGTAGGGCCAGAGTGGTGGGAAATGGCACATTCCCCTATATAAACCCTTACAAACGTGGAGGATCTCTGAGGGAGGGGGTGGGGGGGCTATGTCCAGCCGTGGTCATCCATCGGCTGATCATGATGATATGTAAATTTATGACCATGTGTAATAAAGGAATTTTCAAAAGAAAAGTATGAATACTTTCTTTAATCTTGGTTGTGTTATAGAAAGAATTTATTTTGAAATCAATAACAATGGTAGTATCTATGAGGTTGTTTTTTAATTAAGATTCCTCAGCACACCTATACGTCAAAATCTATTTTCTTTTAAATACTCACATTACTTATAGTATTCATTTACCTACTCTATTTTTGTTACTTATGTCTATGAGGTTCAACTGGTGTATTAATAAAAGTAACCGTTAAGCATGAGTTAAAAAATCAATGTCAAACTGCATCGTGCAGTTACGCGGCCGTTGAAACGTTCGAAGGTTTTACGATTTGTTGGTATAGTGATCGTTCACAATTAATTGGCACAATCACTTGATATTAAGTATAATTTTGCTTTGATTATGCTACACTACAATGCAAGTCGTAGTAAAAATCCCACAGCGGAGTTCCAATAACTTATAAACACGAAAGTGTTTCTTTAATCTCTGCCTAAGAATGTAACAAGTACAAGAAAGTAATAATCTATATTTTTTTTTAATATCAATCTACTGATATCTACTGTATTTATGGACTTTGACTCTCTTCTTGTGAGAGCTTGAATTCAAGCTACAGGAACAATTACATGTTTATATATTCACTGAAGTACATGAATCTCATAAATTTTTGTTAATTTACTGTTCTTGCCATACTTGGTATCTGACATGGTGAGTGTAATATGGTGGAGAAGATGTTGTACATTCCTTGAAATTAGTTACAGTGGAAACATAAGCTAACGAGTTTTAGTGTCCTCCTAACCCTTCATACATTATTTTTATAGAATTTCTTTAGACTCTCTGATACATAAAGTTAACTATTCTGTAACGCTTCTTCACGTATCTCTCAATGGAGTCGTGATTTAGCACGACTCCACAACAATAACTCTATTCTGTTTTTATATATAAATAACCATTTGTATAATATGTAGTAATCACGTGTGTAGGTATATAGGCATTGCATCTCATTTACTTGGTAATAATGCGAGAGCATAATAAATGATTCAGGACCGTCGACAATAAAGCGAGTTTTATGAGCAGCCATAAAACGGTCCTCGGAGTAAACGGAACGCTCGTTACCGGCACTTCTGATACCGACGCGAGGTTCGAATTCAAATTTATTATTTACTTTAAATATGTACATTGTGATAGGGAGCCAATGGAAAAGGTAATACATCTTACAGGATATGATCGATGCGTCTCGAAGGATGTGGAAACCTTTGCGGAAGATCACAGTAAGAGTTAAGCGTTTAAATAAATTTACCGATGAATAGAAGCGAAGTCTTAGGTTTTAAGCATTGATTTTTCTTTCCATGAAAACTTCGAATAGATGTACTGGGTGTTAGGAGACCGCTTCTGAAAATGAAGACAGATGATAGTACTAATGACACCTTTGATGAGGGCAAGGGAAAAAAACGATCTTGATTAATAAAAAAAATTATATTTTTAAAACGTTTTATTAGCATATTTTGCGCTCCATCATGTTAGTACAGCCAATTGAAACTATAGTTTCATAAAATACATTACTTTACTAAAAAAAAACCAGCAATGAAACACAGAATCAACAACAACTATATATATATATATATATATTTATGTATAAAATATGCAATATATTTACTATGAATTAGTAAAAGCTACAGTAATAGAGCACTGTCTGTGTTTGTAGTACGTTAGAACTTTGTCTATTGTTTTTATTTTGTTAATAATTTATTGGTGCTAATTAAAACGGGAAACGGGTCCGCCTTGCTCGCCGCTCCCGTTACCAGCATTGTCGGAGGTGGCCTGTTCCGTTGTATTAGCTGGAGGCGACTGGCGCCCGCCGTGCAGGCGCGCCGTCGCGGCGCCTCCGCCCCGGACAGGGGTGCACCCTACTACCGGTACCCGATCGCGAAACTACTTCACAAAACAACTTCACAGCCAGAAACCAATTTCCATAATCATGGAATCTACGTACAGGAACTTTATCTTTCTAGAACTTTGATTTCAATTATACTCTGCACTAGCTTAGAAAAGTTTACTGGTGGTGGGTTTCTGTTACCGGAGACTGTCTAGGGAAGTACCACCGACAAAGAGTAATGTGCAAACATTACAGTGTTCCGGTTTGAAGGGTGTTGAAGTTAGTGTAATTACTGGGGTGACGTGGCTTATCATTTTATGTCTTAGGCGACGAGCGCCATGTGGTGTTGTGTATACAATCTTAACTAGCGCCGTGTTGTTATGGGCAAGCGTATCACTTAACACCAGGTGACATTTTTAACAAACTTTCTAAAAAGTAGTACTCAGCATGATTATTAAGAAAAGAAGCAAGTATGATAGTTAATAATATTTATAGAAATTCTGTTAATTTAATGTATAAAACAGGCTGCGAATCTTACTTATCATATCTTTTGTCACTAAACTCCAAACTGAGTCGAGTGACAGAGGATGTAGTGATGAGTTGTGATCTCAAAGAAAGCGATGTACCGAATACAGCGAAGTGGAGTGAAAGAAGTAAGAAAGCAGACCCTGTCATAAAACGGGACAAATGCTTAGGAGAAGCAAATATAAAACTGATTTTGTTTTAAGTCTGTTTGTTGTCTGATCATTCCGTACGTTTTCAAGTGGAATCCCTTATCTCCTAAATTACTAAGTTCAAGTTGTAATCATTTAGCTTATGTCATTTTGTGAATATTTTGAACAACTTATCCCTATTATAAACATTTTGTTGACAACCAATTGTTTGTTGTTTAAACGCGTTCTTAGAATTACCTTAATATTATTCACACAAGCTCCCCACTATCCCCTTTTCTAGTATTATATAAATTTAGTGTAAGCCAAAAGGAGACACTTTCTAATTCTAGTAGTCATACAGGACACATTTACAATTTCCATAACATTGTTATAGAGAGTGAGTATTAGTCGATTACGGAACATTTGTTTTAGTTTTTTTTTTCCAATAGCGAATAGTTAAATGTTCACCAGATGATAAGTGATACGCCTGCTTCTAATAACGTGGCGCTAGTCACGATGATATATACTTAACATATTGCGCCCATCGCCTTAAACATATGATGTCGAGTCTCGTTACTCCAGTAATTACACTAACTACAACGCCCTTCACACCGGGACACAGTCATGTTTACATTACTGTATGTCGGTTGCAATAGGCGCTGCGGTGATACCTTCCTAGACGGTCTCCTAATTCAGATTTTGAACATATACCTAGCCATATTTGACAGGGAATAGGCGGAGTGGATAGCTCAACTCGATTGTTATTAATACTGAATACTAGGACACGAGGGTTTGCATGGTTGCCAAACGTGTTCTGTTTACATTAAAACGTTTGCTTACAATGAAAACAATACTTAATATAGTTTACAGTTATACAAAACCGCAAAACTATTGTTTGAAATACAAAAGGAATCAACCTCATTCGATTAGAAACAACGATGCGCACAGCAAAATTTCAAATGCTATGTCTGTATATTAAATCCACATAGTAGTGATGGGTAGGAGTCATAAAAGAGGGACCAAGGTTATTTTTACATTTCGGTTTGTTTTATTATCTTTATTACCAGTATATTGTCTATCAAAAAATAACGGTTGTGCTGCGATTATTAAATTCAATGCCTACAAATTATGTTATTCAATTTCCATACATATAGTCCCCTGAAACTTTTAGTCTAAATCCTCACATTGCATAAAGATTTCTTTTTTTTTTTATAGTACGAAGCGGCGAGACGAACGGGACGTTCATTTGATGGTAAGTCATACGCCTGACCATACCGTCGTTTCGCTGATTAGGATGATATACTACACCATATTGCGCTTGTTGTCTGAGACATAAGATGTAAAGTCTCCTTACCCTAGTAAATACACGAGCTAACTGGAACTTCTTCTAACCGGAACACAGTAACACTCACAAGTGTTTGGCGGCAGAAATAGGAGCTACGGTAGTACCCATCTAGATGGTCTCCAGCAACAGAAACCTACCACCATCTATTGTTATAATAAGTAAACTAATATATTAATGAAACGAATAATAAACAGTAACTAGTAAACTTAATCTGCGGTGTTTGGTGTTAATTATTTATCTAAAACACTTTTTTGAGGTCTAATGTTATCATTTTGTATATTTCGCTTATCACTTGGATCATATGGTTACTAATATTACTTTCTTAGATAAATGTTTCAAGCTAATCACAATTATTATGAAGAATTATGTTCATATCACAATTATTACCAAACAACGATAAAGTTGTTTATTTATTGATTGTAAAAACAACTCGATATCCGAGCAAATCTACTTACAGTTCACTTCTTTTATAATAGATGTCATAATTCATCATAATTTTATCTTTATTCGACAATGTTTTTTTGTTTTACAACGTATTTTACCAGCTACAACGCCTTTAAAACCGGAATGTAGTAATGTTTACACAACTACTATTTCGCGGCGGAATCAGAGCCAGCAGTGTGGTAAGAATCTAGATGGTTTCCGGCAAAAGATGTTCTTTAAATATTTGTAATATTTTCAGGCTTTTGATAATTATTTAGTACATCATCTCTTATAATGTTTAAAAAAAAGAGACATTGTCGAATTGAAAATTTTCTCATGGTAGGGGCGAATAACCCCACAATATGGCAATAGTTTAATTATGTCTTTCGATCGGTTAGGGTTGCCGTGTAATGACCGCTGAACTTGAAGCGTTGTGTAATAACCTAACAAATAGGTCAGAAGGTGGCCATATATCGTTTTTGGCGGAACATACTGGTGATAGATCCTATTGCCTAAAACCGTCCAGGCAGTTACCACTGCAGCTCCTGTTTCCACCGCTAAGAATGTATATAATACTATATTCTGATTTGAGTTCACATGCACTCGCTGAAGCTAGTAAAATTACCTCACGAGAATTTATAACTTAAAGTGATGAGCCCGATGTGGTGTAGTGTACATCATCCTAGCTAAGGCCACATTGGTTACCAGCGTACCATTTACCATCAAGTCACCATTCTACTCGTCTTGTTGCTTTGGTGAATAAAAACACACTATTTACTTCTTCTAATAATAATCGGATATTGATGTAATTAACATTGCACCCGTATTATGATTTTTTTTATGCTTTAAAACAAATTTTTTTTGGCTGTATGGTTTCAAGTACTTTGTCTTTCCGGCCGATAAAAATTAAAAAGTTTAATGGAAAGTTTTTGAAAAAACACGATATCTAAGATGAGGCAGCATGATTTTAAATCATAGCCTATTTCCACAGATTTTTTTTTTAATTTAAGGGAGATTTATGTTATATTAAATCGAGGTTTTAAGATAAAATTGAATAATATTTATTTTTTGTTATTTTTTAGTTCAATTTTAATATGATCTAATATTATGGCTGTAATGTGGTTTCAAGTTTGTTCCCAGGAATTTTCTAGAAATCCACTTTTTTGCTAGGCTGGAGGCGCGTTTAAGCAACGGAGAAACTTGAAGCATCGATTGACAAATGTTAGTGCAGGAAAAACCCCAACAAATAATGTAAACGGATACGAACGGCCTTAATTCAGGACACGTACCTCGAATGAAACTTTTGACATACTTCTGTCACAAACGTCCATGAAAAATAAAGAAAAATATATTTAAATACTTTTTTATTCAATTAAGCGACGACACGAGCGGGACGTTCACCTAATGGTACGCTTGTCCATAACAACGGGGCGATAGTTAAGGTGATATATAATAAACACTATATTGCGTTCATCGCCTGAGATATAAGATAATGAGTCTCGTCACCTCAGTAATTTCACTGGCTACAGTACCCTTCATACCGGAACACAGTAATATTTGCAAATTACTGTTCATCAGCTGCAATAGGCGTTGCGATGGTACCCGTTGACGATCCCCGGCAATAGAGATTTAACACCAGTAAAATAAAATTTCGTTACATCGCAGATATAAAATATATATAAATATATATATATGATATCGTTTATCATAAATCTAATATGTATTAAAGACGTATATAGCGTGAAAGGAAAAGATCTGGAGGGGCTAAAGTTTAGCTCGTATCCTATCTACTTATGTATGGAATATCTATCCAAAAACAATGGTTCTGGAATTGGTAATTTTTTTAATATTTTAAAAAAAAATTCTCGATTTTCTAAGAAAAATTTCGATGATTTTATTTCTTACTTATTTCTACATAAATTTTTATGTAATAATTATTGTTTAATCATTGTTTTATTAAATTGAATTAATAATCATCACTTACAGGCTAAAACTTTTAAAATAGGTTCTTTGAAAGTAGTGACAGTAAAAAACAAAGCGTCATACTTACATTGTTATTTAATCTTAAAATAAAATTTTATTTATAAAAAATACGTATAAAGCACATAAATAAGTACCTGAATTGAATACCTATCCGACAAGGTATAAGAAATTACATAAAGATTCTAAAATTTAGAAAAAAAAACACTTGTAATAAAACCAAGTACCATGAAATATCAAACTGTACGAGATTCATAAAAGTAGACGCTGCGCCGGCCCTTAATTTAAACCATTTGTTTTTGTTGTAATACGTATGAGCTTATTGTTGCTGTTTTAGATATTGAGTTTATTGTAAAACATGTACAATGTCATATTTAGGTAATAAGTCAGTACGATAGCTAAAATTTAACTACTTTCGTGGGCGGACATACATTGTCGTTATCTTCGTAATTCTGAATAATTTTTCTTTTCCATACCAAATAAATTTATTTTCAATAGCGGATTACGGTAATGAAGAATACGCTGATATTTTCTATTGTCATGGACTTAGTGATGGAAATTCTTTACAAGCACAAAGAGAATACAGCTACGTTTTCCAAATCATCACCTACTAAGTTATAGTCTTTGCTGCAGAGTATCAACGTGTCAGGGAAACTGGCAACGTTCAACAGAGGCGAAATGACGCAGGTAGGCCACGCATCTACGATACTAAAGAGGAAGAAGAAATCATAGACCATTTTGTTATAGACCCCACTACGTCAACCAGAGTCGCGGTAACAATTGCTGGGTTGAACACAATGGAGAGGGTGCTTTATTGTACATACGGTAAGGCTCTACCCCTACCATTAAACACCGGTCCACACCCTGGAGAAAGGAGACCCTGCAAGGAGGTTAGACTTCTGCCGTCTTATGCAGTATGCAGACTTAGAAAGTAATAATTTTCTCACCAAAATATTGTGGACTGATGAATCGAAGTTTGACAGAGACGGCATAAAAAATTTTCATAATAGTCATTATTGAGCTCTCCGAGGTGAATATCCCCATGTGATTAGAGAAAGAGCTTATTAGTGAAAATTCTCCGTAAACGTATGGCATAATTCACACTTATTTGATAGGACCAGTCTTCTTGCCCAACAATTTAAATGGGGAGTGGTATGAAGATTTTCTTCGAAATCATTTTTTTAATTATCTGGAGGATATTCAATTGGTAACCAGAAGAGAAATGGTGTCCCAGCATTACGGTTGTCCCGCCCATTTTCGTTTCGGCATAAGACGGTGGTTAGACACTACTTTCCTTCAGCAATGGATTGGTCGAGGCAGACCAACACCGTGGCCCGCAAGGTGTCCTGATTTACCACCTTGCGTTTATTACTTATGGTGTCACATGAAATCTTTAGTGTACACAACACCAATTAACTCGTTAGAAAATTTAAAGTCATGCATCATCGTCGCTGCTGACAAAATGAGAGAACAGCTCACAAGGCGAGTCACTCGATCTGACCTAAGAAAAAGGCTTCGTGCTTGTATTGGGAACTGTGGCCGTCAGTTTGAGAAAAATTTAACAATAAATACAATAAACTCGCACGTGTTACCATAAAAACAAAAGGGTCAACATAAGGGCCGGCGCGGCGTCTACTTTTACGAGTCTCTACAGTTTGTTATTTCCTGGTACTTGGTTTTATTACAAGTGGTTTTTTTTCTATATTTTAGAAACTTTATGTACTTTATTATACCTGGTCGGATAGGTATTGAAGTCAAGTACTTATTTACGTATTTTTTATAAATAAAATTTTATTTTAAGATTAAATAACAATGTAAGTATGACGCCTTATTTTTTACTGCCACCACTTTTAAAGAACCCGAATTTTAAAAGTTTTAACCTTTGAGTGATGATTATAAATTTAATTTAATAAAACAATAATTATAACATTAAAATTTGTTTAGAAATAAGTAAGATATAAAATCATCGAATTTTTCCTAGAAAACCGGGAATTGTTGGAAAAATATTTAAAAAATTCATAACTCCAGAAGCATTGTTTTGGATGGTGTATTCCATACATAGATAGATAGAATACGAGCTATACTTTAGCTCCTCCAGATCTTTTACACCTTTTATCTTTCACCCTGTATATAATAAATCCAAGACAACGATTAAGGCACCATGCGATGTTATCGTATGCAAACAGATGAGCACTGTGTAAACACTTTAACCAAGGACTCATTGTTATGAGAACTATCTTGTTCGTTGTATAAAAATATGGTGTAGTAAATATTTATCGCTTCTTCCAATGCTTACGGTTACCCGTCGTGCAAATGTGATGACGTCGTAGAGGAAACGGTTCCTTATTTGCTGACGGAGTGTTCTATACATACAAGCTTAAGGTATGATTTTGAGCAGGAGATATACCTTCATGAATTATTGCTTAAAATATGTTACATAGTAAACAATAGTGATAAAGAATAAGTGAAAGTTTCTTTATACATATGGACACATTAATATTCTGTATATTTCTGTGTATATTAGATAGCATA
Source organism: Ornithoptera alexandrae (assembly GCA_029030555.1). Lineage (NCBI taxonomy): Eukaryota > Metazoa > Arthropoda > Insecta > Lepidoptera > Papilionidae > Ornithoptera > Ornithoptera alexandrae. Next base: position 9,422,756 of record JARDVY010000077.1, on the reverse strand, counting down.
AGTATTAAGGTGCAAAAAATATAAATAGCCTAAAATGTGTAAATAAATTAGTGAAAATAATGTTAATAATAGGAAAGGCCTTCAATAATAATATCAAGTAAAATTGGAAATAAACAAAAAAAGAAAAATGCTTATGGTTTTGTTTATTGTTTCTTCTCTAAACTAAGTAAGTTGTTGACATAAACGTTGTAATACAGCACTTTTGTTAATAAAAATTAAATCATTAAATGTAAAGGAAAACTATTCAAGTTATATAGTCAATTTCTTTAAAAAAAATTATATTTCATTTATTATGAATAATATTTCTTGTATTTTATTTAATACTATTTAAGTGGTGAGACTGTAATAATATCTGAAGTGAAAATTGTTTCTGGAACAATTGAATTTTCTTGAGACATTTTACTTTACCGAAGGTACAAGCATAATGACGATGGAGAAAATGAGAAAAGAATGTAACAGTTCCCGTGATGAAAAGTGATCTCTGACGCCCGTGGACCTGTGCACCTTTAATAAAGTGGTAAATAACCCGCGTCTCTTCAAGACTGCTTATAAAGAACTGAGGTACGATAGTTTTTTTCATTATCTATTGATTTAGGTGACCTGTTAGTTGCAAATTTTGATGTAAATAAATTATTACGTATATTATAACAATATTTTATTCAGAGAATATAAACCCTCCGAAAGATATTCTGCTGAAATGATTATTTATACAGAAGAAAGGCTAATAAATATCCGTAGAAGGACAATTCATTTAACTCATCGACTGCACACTTGTTGCTCTTTGAGCGGAGCTGTAAATGTCAGAGCATCTCGCACTGCTGGAGGTAGCATAACAATAATATAACAGACAGAAGAAGCAAGTTTACAATAATAATAAACTACCTTTTTATGGTTCTCATTACTGTGACTGACATCCTTAATTTCCAAGAAGACAGTCAAGGTTATTTATCACCAGACTGATCAAGTGCAAGTTGGTAAATGTCACATATACATGAAAGCTGTTGTTCTTGGAACATGTGAATTTCTTAGTATCATGAGGTGAGATGGAAAGCTTTGATTTTATACGCTTCTAAACCGAATAAGTATGGTGGTAGGTCTCTATTACTGGAATCCGTCTAAGTAGATAGTGTGAAAATATTAGTGTATCTCGGTTTTAAGGGTGCTGTAGTTAGTGAAGCTAGTGTAGTAAAGAGAAAACTTCTAACGTCTTAAGATGATGAGCATAATGGTAGGGATATCATTTACCAATAAACGATTGTCCTGCTCGTCTAGTCCAATAAAAAAGTTCTATGATTTCTCTTGTAGTGCAGCGCATAGCTATTAGGGAGTTCATGATTTTAAATTATTATTCCTAAGCCCAAAATAGACTGAAATGAACTGAAAAATCGTCCTACTGTGCGTCGTTCATGAGTCACGCGGAGCTGGCGCCGCCGGTCGATTTATTGCGGACGTTTTTAATACTACTCGGCAGGCCTGAGTCGTACTTGTAAAACAACACCAGCCCGCCCCGGTACAACTCTTTTAAATACCAAGTCTTGAAACCAGGTTCCAAATTACTTCATTTCAGTACTCGCCACAATAAATTCAAAAAGAATATCTTATTCAAATTTTATATAAACCTAAATCAACCGTAAGAAACGAAAGTACCTTTTGGTAATTGTACTTTAATTTTCTCAATTATCGTTGAAGTAATATACAAATTCAACTGGATTCGTCGTTCTTTACATAGTATAATAGATAAAAAATCTAATTAAATAATCGCGTCTTGTAAAGTAGTATAAAAAAACATTCAAGTATTAAATACTTTAAAGTATTCCTTCGGCGCCTGTGTATCAAGAAAATATTTAGTATTAAAACCTGGTCGCATAGATACGTCTCGTGCCTACTACATGGGTTTGAACCGTTCAGGGAATAATAATTTTTAAGTATTTATGGTTTCTTTTCTTGTTTAACTTTTTGATGTAGTATTTATAATTAAAAGAGCATTGTAGTATCTTCTATTCTGATGCAATATTCATTTCTCAAAATTCAATTCTATATATTCCATACTTATTGAAAAATTGCCGTTATACGTCGTATCCATTGGTGATTACTTAGACGGTATCCGGCAACAAATGCTTCCAACCAGTAAAAATCTGGTCTCCACCTTGCAAACTATGAAAGCCAGAATATTTAATGTGTTGTTGTTGTGGTATAATTGTAAATAATCGTAAATTGTCGCCATCGCAATGGAAATGGCTGTTTATAAATAAAACAACTAACAAACGAGTCTAAATGAGTTGTAAGCTGTGTAGTACGGCTCCCGTACGGCGGCCTAGGAATAAACTCTGCGATAAAATCAAACACCGACTTGTGTTCAAGTAACATAAACAAGCTTTTAAATAAACGTCGTGGTGTTTTCGACGTCGAACGTGCGTTTATTAACTTATTTTCTTCTTCTCTTCTATTTGAGAGCACAGGATTTCTCTTAATTTATATACACTAGCTGTTTCGCTCTCATTGCTGGCCGTAATATAGAATTATATTTCAAATTACACTGAAATATTCCTTGAGAGCATTCGCAACCGCAAATCACTTTCTATAGCAATCGTTACTATAGCAACCGCATAAATAATACTAAATGAAAATGTTTATAAAAGTTAGTTAGTATAGTTATATAGCCTATAACCATCTACAAATCATACCTCGTAGAATGGTCATGTTCCCTTATCGATACGTTCACTAGTTTTCACGTGATTGGCGAACAAACAAAACCCATTTTTCATTATACATATAATATAAATAGGTAATAGCGTCTTTATCAATTACTCAGTTTCTTTTTTAAAACTCGATGTGAAAACTTATTTTGGCTTCTTACAATCTAATTAAATTGTCCATTTAACTGTATATAAATGGGGTGGAAGGGGTGGAAGGGTTCCCGCACAATAACTCACGGGATCCAAGCCAAACTCACCTGCTCGTGGTGCACTCTGATAATCAACAAACGAGGCTCTGACTCCCAACAACCCGCATTGGGTCAGCGTGGTGGAAAATGAGGAAGAAAGCTTACAGCTCATATATAAATACAGTTAACCATCATCAGCCGATAGAAGTCCACTGCTGGACATAGGTCTCCCCCAAAGATTTCCACACCATTGGGTAGGGATTAATATTGGGAATTTGGGCTATTTTCCGACACGCTGGCCCAATGTGGGTTGGTGGGAACCAGATGCTTGTTTGTTGATTTGCAGGGTGCACCACGAGCAGGTGTGGTTGGCTTGAATCCCTCGAATTGTTGTACAGGAACCCTTTTTTTTGTTTAATGTGGGGGAAATGCCTACGCACACTCGTCCTCGCAGGGATGAGGACGGGTTATATTGGACTTGCACCGACTAAAACCCCCACGATGTTCTACCTCATCGCCTGATGGCAGGGTCACGGCAACGCGTTCGCACTTAACCGCGACCCTGCCAGCGCTGGCCGCTTGCGCAGCCCCATCTCGGGAAGGAGGTATGAATCCTTCCTTTCCAGGGCGCGCCAGAACGTGCAGCGCGCCCCCTCCTCGGCCTCCTGCAGTCGCGCGGGCGACGGGTTCCTCCGAACCCGTCGTCCAAAAGCCTTGGAAGCCACGGGAGAAAACCTCTCCCGGCTCCCCGCGGCGGAACGATATTGGGACCGCCGCTACCCGTCAACGGCCGCGGAGGATAGGGAGAACGGCGCTTCGCAATACCGACATTCCTCTTCCCCCGCGGCTCTACCGCCGCCGCATCGCCGGTGCGACACCGGTTGTCCGCAGAGGGTATTCCCTCCACGTCCTCACCTCGGCTCCAAGGGGGCAGTATCAAAACGCCCCTGCAGCCTGGCCGCAAAGAGCAGCATAGAGCCGCCCCCGCGGGCCCCGGCCGCTCTGGTGAGCTCCTGTTATCCAACCGGTACGAGAACCTGGAGGAGCCGCCTCGGGCCGACCCTTCGCCGCGGGTCGGCCGGGTGGGTTCCACTTAGCTTCACCGTGTGCTCAACCACGGTTACTAAGCCCCTCCGTCACGACAAGGCGAGAACCCGTTGGAGGGGGTACGGGAATCCCTACACATTTCTTATATGCTAATAAATAAATATACTATTTTCTCCATCTATTCATTAGGTACTATGAATAGAATGTAATATACTGTATCGGTGTGGGAAACGCACATAAATATGCTTACACACATATATATAATATATAATATATATATATATATATATTTATAACATTTTTACATAAATACACTATACACGTTTACAGTTAATGTTTATAAGTTAATATTATAGTTATTTTTTATATGTTAATATCAGGTCCTTACATATGAAATTAGCGCTTTGTCGCACTGACCACTTTGATATGAAATATCTCCTCTTTGGTTAAGAATTCCAAATTCAAATTTATAAATTCATTTAGCTGCTACATTTGAGTTTTGAAAACAGTCATTCATTTGTTTTTTTCTCATTATTTTTTCTTTGGCGTCGCTTATTACCGTACAATGGAAAACGTGAAATATCGGTATATTTACGAGTACGAGTTCTACCATGGCACTAGTACCAGTGCTGCAGGAACAACTCGAAGGATTAATGATGTGTACGGCGCTGGTGTCGCAAAAGAAAGCACGGCACGTTTTTGGTTACAACGTTTTCGTTCCAGAAATTTCGATCTTCATAACCAACCCCGTGGACGGCCGGATACCAAAGTGGAAATTGAAGAATTAAAGGCTATTGTGGAAGCGGATCCATCACAAAGCACTTCAGAGATAGCTGCAAGCTTCGGGATAAGTGACAAAACTGTATTATCCACTTGAAGTAAATGGGGAAAGTAAATAAACTTGATCGATGTACCTCGTGAATTGAGTGAATCCAACTTGCGAACACGCGCCGACTGTTGCTGCTGTGTTACTTTGCTCAGCCGACACAATGATGACGGGATTTTAAATCGAATCATTACTTGTGATGAAAAGTGGATACTGTACGATGATAATCAGAAACGCTCGTCGCAATGGCTGACCCTGGAGACCCAGGCAAATCCTGCCCTAAACGAAAATTTACTCAGAAAAAGTTACATGTGAGTGTTTGGTGGACTAGCGCCGGTGTCGTTCACTACAGCTTCTTAAAATCTGGCCAAACGATTGCGGCAGATATCTATTGTCAGCAACTGCAGACCATGAAGGAGGAAATAGCTGCTAAACAACCGAGATTGGTCAATTGCTCTAGGCCACTGCTGCTTCACGACAACGCAACACCACCACCACACACTGCACAACAAACAACCACTAAGTTGGATGAGCTACAATCGGTATATCTGCGACATACACCGTGTTTCCCGGACCTTGCTCCAACAGATTACCATTTTTTCCGGAATTTGGACAACTTCTTACAAAGAAAAAAATTCAACTCCGATGCGACAGTCCAAACCGCCTTCAAAGAGTTTATTGATTCTCGCCCCCATGGTTTTTTAGTAAAGGGATCAATGAACTACCTACGAGATGACAAAAGTGCATAGACAACAACGGTGCATACTTTGATTAATTAAATATATTTTACAAAAAAAAATAATTGACGTTTATATTCCTCCCGTACACAACGACAATTCCATATGTAAGGACCTAACATTATTGTTATACTTTTGGTTGGACAATCGTCAGCTACTGCTGCCGGTGATATTTCCGTCACTTGCTACTTCTCCCCGTATACTTATTTCAATGGAGGTTGTGAATTCAATCGACAATTTTTTTTTGCTAACCTTACGTTAATCACATCTGTGTTAATTTTTTTTAAATTTAATCGTGTATTATTTAATTTAATTATTTATAACTTTACTATCTATACCTATTACAAGCTTGCTGAGATATAGAGAGAAGAAATATGACGGAAGGTACAGGGTGGCGCAAAAATAACCTTCCGATGTTTTTTGGCTGTAATTTAAAAAAAATATGAAAAACTTTGATTCTTCTTGTGGATTATTTTTATTTGGTCTTTTACTTTTTTTACATCAAGGCAAAATTTATAGCACTTTCTGATAGGAGGATTACTTTTGCGCCACCCTGTAGTTTCGGCATAAGCTTCCTCTCTATTTCTCCATGCTTTCCATCGCTGTCTGCATCCATCTTCTATCAGTTTGTCGGTAGATATCATCTGTACCTTTTCTTAATCTTGTAGTCTTTCTTTCTGACGGGTGTCTGCGTAGGATGTTTATACTAAAGTAGTACTTACCAACGATTCTAGACTATAATAATTTCTTCAAAAGCAATCTATTTCATGTTCTGTGCTATATAGTTAAGTTTCTGCAACGATAGAATGCGGTAATAGCTACTTTACACGATCGTAAAGTAACGATTACTTTTTCGCTTAGTTATTACTTATAAATCCAATCGCAAATATTCGCAAGAAAAAATCATTTTATGTATAATTATTACATATCGAATCGTCTCGTAACAATGATAATAAAAAAATGGTCAGAAGTAAATATAAAATGCAGATTTAACAGTCTTTAATGAAATTTTGCATCCACCTACCAATATTGGACCAGTGTATTAGGAAATCTCAAATCGAGCCATATGAATCCCTACCCGATCGACGTGGGGATCTTTGGTGGAGGCCTATGTTCAGCAGTGGACGTCTATCCGGCTGATAATGAATAAAATTTTGAGAGAATAATAATTATTTCTAATGCTCGTTAGGTTCAGCGTTTATTAATAAATGTTTGCTTTAATATTTTTAAACTTGAAAACTTAGGTTACTTACTCCATAAAGGAGAGAAGAATAGTCATAATAAGCATTAAAAAAGTATTCAAAATTGAGACTTTATTTAGAGAGAGAGAATAATGTACTTTATTTTGAAAAATTACAATATAAAGAACATTGGGTATTTCGTCGTTTTAAATACTTCAAGTTATATGTATATAAATATTTACGTAAAATGAGATGTTTTATTAGAGAAAAACAATGATATGAGCAATGACCACACCATGGGTGGAGGTATCACCTACATCCCATATCTCCCATTTTCAACAAAAGATCTTGAGACTGAAATGGAAAGCTTTCTTAACTCTAAAATAACTTAAAGAGTTTTAAACAGGATATTGTCTCCATCGATTACGGCTCTTAGAGTATCTTTGATCGAATTAAAAAACAATTCGACCGCTTCAATCTCCTCAGCTTCAGCCACCGAAGTCATTCTGTATGTATTGAGGTTGGAACCGGTTCGTAGAGTCTTATGGCGGATGAAGTCACAATCCATTATTGAAATCTTTCTCCTCGATCGTATCCCATTGTAGCTGGAGGTAGTTGGAACGGCAAGCGGCTCTTTAGTTGTCAAATATGTTAGTGGTTTATTTTTGCAGGGTATCTTCGTTTCGTTGCCTTCCTGGTTCTTCTTCTTACGTTTCCTGTTCACCCCGTTACCGTCTACACTGTAAAATATTTAGAAATCGTCGTGGTAACGAACGGTATCACTATCAACACTAAAAAAAAAAATATTTTGGGGTATGTTTGTAGAAATAAAAAAATTGCTAATCTGTGATCGTTTACTTGATATTAATCTTAAAAAAATTATCTGTCCGTTCCCGTTTATTTCCGCAATGGTCACATTAATTATGGCTTTCTCTATATAGCTGATGATGGAAGGTGGGGTATAGATAACACAACACGAGTATTGATGGCACCGATATTGGAAATCGTAAAATCTTTTTTTTTCAGTTGACAAAGATATACATAGAAATTATATAAAATAAAACAAAACTAAAAATGGCTGTTCCTTCTTAATCTTAACTGGTACCAAAACAACTCCTGAATCAATACACTTGTTAAGGCGGTAGACGAAAAATTTATGATTCGATTCAACTAAACTTACGTGTTGTGAACCAATACGTAAAATTCCGCCAGCAAATCTTCAAAATCCATCTCTAAGTTCCTCTCCCGCTCTCCATGTTCTACATTCACCGTCTCCAACATCTCACACAAATCCAACAGATACTTGTAAGGAGGTTTCAATCCATTTGCTTCCATTTCAAGTGACAAACGTGTATCGTATCAGTTTACAACATTAACTGTACAGACGGTAGATATATCGACCGTATATATATATATATATATATATACATATATATAAAATTATAGTTATTTACAAATCTAATGACGTATTAATCATCCAATACATTTGTTAACGATTAATTTAAACAACATTATGAATACAAGGAAAGTCGTTATCATTAAAACTAATTACCTAAATTAAATATTAATTAATGACTGTATGGATATTTTAAAAGATTTAATTCATTGTTATAGAGACATTTGTTGTTCTTCTTCTTTCACAACGTTTACTCTCAGGCAGTGGTCGGCAACCTTCTCATCCAATAGAGCCAAGTATAGACAACACACTGAACATTACAAGTCCATATTTTTCAACTTAAGCTTTTTTAAATAATTAAAATTTAGAGTACCATAAGAAAAGGTAAGCTGATAAACAGCAGTGGGCAAAGGTAACTGTGTACCGGTTTGAAGGGCGTTGTATCTGGGGTAACGAGACTCATCTTGCATGTCAATGCGGCGAGCGCAATATGGTGGCGTGTGTGTCATCTTAACGCCGCGTTGTTATGGGCAGGCGTATCACTTACCATCAAGTGAACGTCCTGCTCGTCTCGTCGCTTCGTAGTATAAATAAAAATAATTCCAGTAATACATTCGCCGGATGTGGTATCAACGAGTGGTAAGTTAATAAAACATAAGTAATAAAGTAAAATAAACAAATAAAACAGGAGAAAGCGAGGTACCGGATAAAAAAAATTTGTTTTTTTTTTTAATTGACGATATAATGTACTGTACTAGTGGTGGGTCTCTGTTTATTGGTGTTTTCTTTTTATTAACGTGGAGGAAATGACTGCGCATACCCGTCCTTGGGGGGCAAGGACAGGTTATGTCGGACTTGCACCGACTAAAACCCCCACGATGTTCCTCCTTTTCGCCTCATGGCAGGGTTACAGGAACGCTTTCTCAGCATCCGCGACCCCTCCAGCGCTGGCCGCTTATGCAGCCCCACCTGGGGAGAGAGGGAAAAACCCTCTCTTTCCACCTCCGCGGTAACCTGTTGGGGGGACTGGTGGTAGGTCTCTGTTGTTGGAAATGCACCATGTTATGGGCAGGCGTATCACTTACCATCAGGTGAACGTTCCGCTCGTTCGTCGCTTAAATATTAAACAATAATGAACAAGAGATTTCTAGTAATGATAACGTACACTGCAGTACATCCCCCCAACAGGTTTCCGCTTTGTCGTGGCGGAGTTGTCTACGGTGAAGCGAAGAGGAACGTACTAGGTCGGCCCGCGGCGAAGGGCCGGATCGAGGCGGCCGCTCCAGGTTAGAGCAGCGGTTAAATAACTGGAGCTTACCGGAGCGGCCGGGGGCTGCGAGGGCGGCTTTATGCTGCCCTTTGCGGCTAGGTTGCAGGGGCGGTTTCATACTGCACCTTGCAGCCGAGTTGGAGTCGCGGAAGAAGTAACCTCTGCGACTAACCGGTGTCGCACCGGCGTTACGGCGGCGGTGGGCCTGCGAGGGAAGAGGAGTTTCGGTAACGTTGCGCCGTACTCCCTATCCTCCGCGGCAATTTAATGGATGGCGGCGGGCCCAACATCGGATTCGCCGCAGGGAGCCGGGAGTTTTTTCTCTCTTGGCTCCCATGGCCTCTGAGCGACAGGTTCGGGGGAATCCGTTGCCCGCGCGACAGCAAGAGGCCAAGAGGGGGGCGCGCTGCATGTTCCGGCGTGCCTCCACGGAGGTGGAAAGGGAGGGTTCAACCCTCCCTCCCGAGGTGGGGCTGAGCAAGCGGCCAGCGCCGGCGGGTTCGCGGATGGTGCAATAGCGTTCCCGTAACCTCGCCATCAGGCGACGAGTTGGAATGTCGTGGGGGTTTTAGTCGGTGCAAGTCCGACATAACCTGTCTTTGCCCCCGCGAGGACGGGTATGCGCAGGCATTTCCCCCACGTTAATAAAAAAAAAACACTGCAGTACATTGCGCTTGTCAGGTTGTGATATGATGTTTAATTCTGGTACCGCAGTGGATTTACAGTGGTGATTGTATCCGACGGCAGAGGTCTACCAGCAGCAAATTGCGTGATTTAGTTGATTGTTTTATCTGTGCAATTGCTTAAAAAATAAATCCGTGCACTCTCCGTGTTACGTAACGATATATATCTGCCAGCTTATATAACAGCACAGAGGAATTATTTTCACTCTTGACAGTTACTAGGGACAGAATTATTTTTTATCCCACGTTTATTTTCACGAACGGCAACACCTGTGATCTCATTTTTTTTTCAGCTTTAGCTCACGATATTTTAGTTCAATGCTAATTGTTGTTGTTATAATTTTTCTTAATCTATTTCATTTCTATTTCAGCCGCCAAACAATAGTGTGCAACATTTCTGTGTTCCGGATTGAAAGGCGCTGTAGATAGTTTAATTACCTGTGTAAGTCTCAGGCCTAATGTTGAGCAGTGTACATCCTAACTAGTGCCATATTGTTATAGGCGAGCATATTACTTACCATCAAATAAATCGCTTAATTTAAATAAAAAAAAAATATTTTTTTTTTCGGGAATTAGTGGTTAATGACAACTTTTTTTTACAACTTTTATATAGCTCTTATTTGTTATCGTTTTGAAGCAAATATATTTTATTTAATTGACAATATGTTAATATAGCATAATAACTTTCAGGGAGGACTCGGTTGCACAAGGATCACAAGATAGCGTGCTTGTAATAACAGGCGCTTAATCGCCAATCGTTTATAGCCTCAAAGAAAATGAGATAATTAATTAATTTACACAAAAAGTTGTACTAAAATTATCATAAGACTTTTTATTGTGTTTTAATTATTCGCTATTTTAAACACGAACTCAATTACAAGGATAAATCCATGGAATTCTTGCCAATGTTTCTCTCGTTCATTGCAAAAGAACGAATATTTATAGTTGTTTAAATGAATTGTTTGTCAGCTACTTCTATCGCGAAATAGATATATAATTTTATATGTACTATTCATGTGTTTAAGGGACTCAAAAAATTATTGTATTATTATATTAATAAATAATAATACTAAATGTAAAATATTTAATAAATACGTTCTATCTAAATTACTTTATAACATAAAATCGCTAACAATACACTGCGGGAACGAAACGTATAGCGCCATCTATTGATAAGCCGCGGATTCTGAAATTTATCAACATCCTTGAAAGATAAATATTAAGCTATTTAATTAAACTTAGTTTTAGATAAATAGAATTATATATGAACATATGATTTCATATATTTTCACAATTTTTGCAAATTTAATCTAACTAAATTTTACGGATTTTCATAACTTTTTCCGAATTGATTTAATTAAGCATTATTCTTAGTACGAATAATATAGAATACCTAAAAAACAATATCCAAAGATTCTTTAGTCCGTATATTGTCAATGCTACCATAGAACTTAAAAGCCTCGCCCCTGTCGGCGAAATTGTGAATAAATTATTATTCTTTGTAAGTGTAAATCCGTTAATTTGATTTGGCTTGCCTTTACGTTGCTTTTATTGATGGTAGGTCTTTGTTAACCGTCTAGGTAGGTACCACAGCAGCTCCTATTGCAGCTGTCAAACAGTAGTGTGCAAACATTACTGTTCTGGTTTGAATGGCGCTGTAGCCAGTGAAATTACTGGCGTAACGAGATTCAATATCTAATGTCTCAGGCGACGAGCGCAATGTGATGCAGTGTACATCATAATAACTAGCGCCAGGTTGTTATGGGCAGGAGTGTCACCATCAGATTAACATCTTGCTCATCTCATCACTTCGTTAAATAAAAAAAGCTAGTTATGGTGGTATATGAGGGTGGTAACTACCCTAGTGGAGTCGAAACAGCGGGCAATTTTTTCTTATTGAACAATATATTTCATCATCATTATATCTGTTTCAAGAAGTCCTGGCAATTGTCCCAACAGCCCCTGCGATTTATTTCAAGTGCAGCTCTTTAAGCGACTGTAATACCTAAGTACTTATACAATAAAACGCATTGTCCCTCGTGAAGTGCGGCCTCAAGTGGCCGCGAAGCCATTTCGCTCGCGTTTCATTCATCGCTCGTTAATTTCATTCAACTAAATTCGTGGACGCTGCTGAACTAATTTACGAAATGAAAGAAGCACGTTGTTTACGGATCTATGACTAACATCGAAGTTCGGAAATACACACAGTATTTGCCAACATGTCGTCTTTTGCATAATCTTATCGCTTAACACAGCAAAACAACGGATTGGCGAATATAAGTAGAAACTTCTACTCAGCAATCGTTTTTTGTGAAACAACTAGATTATCATATCATATCAAACCTAGATTATCTTTTTTTTTTAATTAAGCGATGAGACGAGCGGACGTTCACCTGATGGTATTTAATACACTTGGCCATAATAATGTGGCACTAGTTAGGATGATATATACAGCACCACATTGGGCTCGTCGCTTTGAGACATAAAATATTAAATTTCGTTACCGCAGTAACTACATTAATGTGGGACAGAGGTTGTGGAAATAAAGGGATTGTTTTCTAAAACTCTGGTTTTTATTTTACAACTCAAAAAGCTGTCAGCTCATTCGCCACCACTACACGTATTACTCTAGCTTCCTAGTATATCTCTCTCACTCACGCTCATGTATACTGTCTCCTTCTTACGTTTCGTTCCAAGCATCCATCGCTCATGCATCCTACATTAACCACAGCGCCGTGGAAACAAGAACACAGTAATGTTTGCACAGTACAGTTTGTCGGCTGCTGTAGGCGTTGCGATGGTATCTACCCAGACGGACTCCTGCAAGAGGCCTATCACCTGTGAATCGACACGATATCGACGTGGATAGGATCGAAAAGATGAACGGAAAACTGTCCATATTGTGGCATTGTTAATATGTAACTAGTAAGATTATATTTCGTGTAACAGAATGACAGAAGATGAATAATTATTTACGCTATGAATGATTTCTTAAACCAAGGTTTATTAGAGACTGAAAGATGCGACACAATGGGGAGCCATAAAATATTTATTATAAAACGTTAATGTATAAACATGTAACAAAGTCGACAAAAGGATTAATAAATTTTCTTTATTCTTCATCTTGTACGTAATCACCGCTCTTTTATAGAAATAATTCCGATTCCTACAATATCCATGTCTAAATTTATCATCATCATCATCAGCCGATAGACGTCCACTGCTCCCCCAAAGATCTTCACATCGATCGGGTCGTAGGCCTCCCACAAGGTGGACCGGTACGCGGGCCCCACTCGAGGATCTTACTGCCCCATCGTCTGTCGGTCCTTTGAACAATGTGCCCTGCCCACTGCCACTCAAGTCTAGCTATCTTTTGGGCTATGTCGGTGACCTTAGTTCTTCTGCGGATCTCCACATTACTGATTGGATTGCGAAGAGAAACTCCGAGCATTGCTCTCTCCATTGCCACTCCTCTAAATTTAATACATATATAATATGGACTCTAATCTAAGGCCCATATTATATATTAACTTTTGAGTTTAATTTCCTATAATCATAGTATTCCCCAACAAGTTCCCGCCTTGTCGTGGCGGAGGGGCTTAGTAATCGTGGACCGACAAACGGCGAAACGAAGTGGAACCCACCCGACCGGCCCGCGGCGAAGGGCCGGCCGAAGCGGCCGCTCCAGGTTCGAGCACCGGTTGAATAACTGGAGCTCACCGGAGCGGCCGAGAGCCGCAGGGACGACTTTATGCTGCCCTTTGCGGCCGGCTGCAGGGGCGGTTTCATACTGCCCTCTCCAGCCGTGGTGGGGCCGCGGGGGAAGAGGGGTGCGATGCGCCGTGTCCTCCGCGGCCGTTAACGGGTGGCGGCGGGCCGAACATCTCTCCATCGCAGGGAGCCGGGAAAGGTTTTCTCCCGTCGCTCCCATTGCATCTGGGCGACTATAGGAGGCTGTCGAAGGGGCGCGCTACATGTTTTGGCGCGCCCTGGAAAGGAAGGGTTCATCCTTCTCTCTCGAGGTGGGGCACCGAAAGCGGCCAGCACCGGCAGGGTCGCGGTTGCGCGCGAAAGCGTTCCCGTGACCCTGCCAGCAGGCGATGAGGCGGAACATCATAGAGGTTTTAGTCGGTGCAAATCCGACATAACGCGTCCTTGCCCCCGCAAGGACGAGCATGCGTAGGTATTTCCTTCACGTAAAACAAAAAAAATCCTATAATTATAAGATCTTTCATGGAATGGAAAAGTGACATTTTTTTTTATACGACGATGCGATAAGTATTACGCTTGTCTATAAAACGTGGCGCTAGTTAGTATGATATACACTGCACTACATTGAGCTCGTCGCCATGAGACATAAGATCTTAAGCCTCGTCACCCTAGTAATTTCACTAGCTACTACTCCTTTCAAACCGGAAAACAGTAATGTTTGCACCCTTCTGTTTGTCGCTAACAGTAGGCGCTGCGGTGATACCTACCTTTTTTTTGTTTTAGGGGGAAATCTTCGAAAGATACCTTGCTTCTGTGGGGAAGTCAGGGTTATGTGAGATTCTAACTCACTAAAAAAACCCCCCTCGGTGGTCTGCATCAGTGCATTTGGAGAAGCTCCGGGATATTTAACAGAACGCACCGATGTTTCTACATTTTGTATTACACATCTCTGAGGAGGGGCCTAAGCACCTCTCCTAAGCACCATCGTTAAGCCATACGCTGTTCCACGTAGATAAGCTGGTTGAGAAATAAGGGCTCCCACCCTCAAGGCCCGCGAAACTCCTAGACCCTTTTAATTGCCTTCTACGACAGGCAGGACTTACCTTAGTCCTATTCTTACTAGCCCGAGACTACAGGGCTAAAAGGCGGTGGTACCTACCTAGTCGGTGTCCGGCAACAGAGACCTACTACCATAAACTGCTTATCCGAAAGTTTTACTTGAAGACACTTATTTATACCTATTTTATCGTCAGAGAAATATAATAAATAAAAAGAATATACGATTTCCCGTATTGTTGGCAAATTGACAAAATAATTGAAGAGAAAGAACCTTGAACCTGTATAAGCAGGATTCGCGTTAGAGCGGTGATTCACGGTGAACGCTGCCGGCGCCCGTTGGATTTCTTAACAACGTGTAATAGTTTTTATCGACGACCTTCATCCCCTTTACCACCATTTGTTGAATGAAAACTTCAAACACGTTTTCACTTCTCTTACAAAAACTATAATAGTTCAATTACATAAAGATGATATGACACGATGAAGATAACGAAATTGTTGCTGTCTTTGATTGACTTCACACTGCCTCCGTGATAACTTGGATATTCTTGGTTTCGATTCCGACGGCACATGTGATGGACTTTGAATGGTGGTAAAGTTTTTTCGAACCGTCGCCTACCTTCACTATCAAGTTGCCTTCATAACAGCATCGCTGGTGAGTACAGCATTTTGAGTAAGTGTGGTTTATCATCTTCGACCACATAGTCACGTAACATCGTGCAAAATAAACCTAGTGTTTAAGTGACCTCCAGTCACGAATTTTATTAACAAGGAATATGGTAGATGACCTAAGCAAACATTTGGCAAATTTTTAATTTATGTAGTAATTGTTTATTGTTTATGTATATAATTTTTTTAATAGTTTTGTAAGTGATTTAAATTTAAAGATATTATTGCATCATATTTATTTTCATTTACGTAACGAATCCGCCGATTTTACGAAATACTGGCATGTGTCCCATTCGCCATGATATAGAAACGGATTCATCAAAAAATTTTAGAGAATTTGGTTTTACAATAAATAGTATTATTGTGCAAACGCTATAATGTTAACAAGTATTTTATTTATTAGATTACAAATTTAACAAATGTGATGTTAATAAACAAACGTGATTTTTTTTTCATCTAATATTAACTACATTGCTAAAGAAGTTTTGTTAATTTATGTAGTGACAATGAGACCGGGGATTTGCAAATCCTACCTCCTCCGAAACTTCAACACATGTCTCTAGAATTGAATCCTCTTCTGCAACGGCAGTGAAATTATTTTATTGAATACACCACTTCCTTGAATATATAAGATGACGTTAAAATAGATAAGTTATGTGACAAATTGACGAACAACTTCTAGGTGAATCTAAAAAATTATTTTATTTTGTATTCTTTAATGTACATAAAAATGTATTGCTGTAATGATATACAAATATTATTCAATGCTAGATTTATTAATACATCGTTTAAAGACATTTCCTCGAAAGTGTTTTAGGACGAGCAATCGTAACGACTTGATGCCAAGAAAAAATACCCTTGCGACAACACTGCGTTATAGTGGGAATAGTCACCCTTGCACCACAATTTCTTGGAAAACGTTTCAGCCTGCCAACGACCGATACGCTCGCCAAAATTTGCTTGTACATATATGTCACGCTGTACGGAGCCCTTAACTTTATGGGCTGTCGTAAATTCTGGAGTGAAGAAATAACGTTTAGATATACATACAAATTATTTATGTACAGATATATTTACTAGTGAAAAATATAATTTACGCTATTCAATAATATTAGCATTTATCTTTTTATTTTGTGTCGTTTAAATACCTTTATCAAATAAGTAAAACCGAAAGCGGTTTTCACATCTACAATTTTTCTTAGTTAAATAATTCTTAACGCCATCTATTATCCATAAACATTAATTTTCTTCGTAGTTGCGCCATATTTAAATTGATATTTTCCATAGACATTGATTTTTTTTTATAGTGTGCAATGTATGTAAATTAGTTATATTTTTAATAAATACATTTATTTTTATCACAGAAAAGAGTACTTTATTCTAACTTTACATATATGCATTAATAAATTTTGTTTTAAATTTATGATATTTACTACTGGCAGCCCTAATTATCTATGATTATAACGTCGTCTGACGGCTGGCAGGAACATCCGGGCCACGAAAGAAAATAGGGCCCTTTTTCAAAGCGTACGCCATCGCTGGCGTATGGTAGTATATTTTATTGACAGAAAAATCAAAAGCCATCCAATATGGTAAGTACAGAACTTGATAATTAATTATAATATTGTGTAGCTGTGTTAACGTAGTAATATTTAATAACGTTATTTCTACAATTTTAGTGTAAAATCTTGAAATATTACTTAGTTTCTTTCGTCGACCGTCTTTGTGTCGGATGACGTTTTCAAAGTGAGGTGAAATGTCCAAGTGTTATGTGGAAGCTGAGATAAGCAAATTGTTTTAATTATTTAAAGTAAAACATGAAGAATAAAGTTATAATGAATAAAAGACGTGCGTCATTTAAATATTAAGCTATGTAAGTGTTTTGTGGCGGATCGTAATGATGATCGGTTTTCTGATTTGTTCAGGTGAACTTCACGGTAGACGAAATCAGGACGATGATGGACAAGAAGCGGAACATCCGCAACATGTCCGTCATCGCCCACGTAGATCATGGCAAGTCCACGTTGACGGATTCTCTGGTCTCCAAAGCCGGTATCATCGCTAACGCGAGAGCCGGAGAGACCCGCTTCACCGACACACGCAAGGATGAGCAAGACAGATGTATTACCATCAAATCCACGTGAGTATTATTTTGTTTGGACTAACCTTAAATTTCTTGCTTAGAAATAAATACCATATGGGTAGTGGTTATAAGGTTATGTTACTTTATTTCTTAATGTAATATACTTCTGCTTTTAGAGTATTTCGTTAAAATGGAATGAAATATTAAAAAAAAAAAATTGATTTGTCTACTGTGTAAGTCATTTAATTATTTTTTTTGAGTTATTAATTACATTACAATGATGATTGTTCTTACCATAGTAACTGATAATATTGAAGAACTTCAGAACGGCCATCTGATTGCAAATAAAACCTAAAGAACAAGCGAGACAATTAAGTTTAAAATTGTAATAGCTTTTATTTGTCCTCAGTGCAATCTCTATGTTCTTTGAACTTGAAGAAAAGGATCTGGTCTTCATCACAAATGCAGACCAACGTGAGAAGAACGAGAAGGGTTTCTTAATTAACTTGATTGACTCACCTGGACACGTTGATTTCTCATCTGAAGTAACAGCAGCTCTCCGTGTTACTGATGGAGCTTTGGTGGTGGTTGACTGTGTCTCTGGTAAGTTATACATATTTAGAAAAAAGTCTTAAGCATATCTAAAGGTTATTCTAATAACATTAGCTTTACTTGTTGATATTTTAAAATTATAGTCAGTTTTAGCAAAATTAGAGAAAATTGCAGTGATGATAAAATACATTAAAATTTTTGAGTTATGATATACATAAGCATGTTTTTTAGATTTGATTTTTTGTATTATAACACAAAAATAACATTGAATTATCATATAAAATGATTAGTACAATATTTTCTATTGCCCTCTTGACAATGCCTAGGTTGATTTAGTTCTTAATATATAGGTGAGTTTTTAACTATATTGGTGAAAGTGATGTTGATGTAGCATTAATATTGTGCAATGTCTTAAACTTACTTTCACATTGACATTTTTGATTAATTACTATTGCACAATAAGATGAAATATTTCAAGTTCTTTATTATTTTCAATAAAGAAGTCCTAAATAATGAATACATAATGCTATAACATCTTCGAAAGACTTTTAAGTGGAAGTTATTAATTTATTGTGACAATTTAATTTTTTCTCTTAATAAATTGTATTCGTCACATTCATAATGATATTTTAATTTTATTAATAGGTGAATTATAGAAATGATTAATAATTCATTTATTTATATCAGTTACATTTACTGAATTTTAATTGAATCTCAATAATTGAATGTATTTATTATTTTGTCCATTAGGTGTGTGTGTACAAACCGAAACCGTACTGCGTCAGGCCATCGCCGAACGCATCAAGCCCATCCTGTTCATGAACAAGATGGACCGTGCTCTACTCGAGCTTCAGCTGGAGTCTGAAGAGCTGTACCAAACATTCCAGCGTATCGTTGAGAATGTCAATGTAATCATTGCAACTTACAATGATGATGGTGGACCTATGGGTGAGTTGATAATGAGTTTTACTTTGTCTAGAGATAATTATCAATCTCATACAGTCTTCAAAGTATTATAAAGATCAAAGGCATACTGTCAGTATGCATTAGTTTGCAACTCTTCAGTATAATGCCATGCTGTTTGGGTGGTACCACACATCCACTGGTTGTAGCCACCAAACGATTACAGTAATGCAGTTATAGGATACAATAATTAAAAAAATATTATGTTATTTTAATGTTGCATAGACTAATCAAAATCAATAATTTCAAATGGAAATATATATACACCTGATTAAAATGTTGTATCGAGAATTAGTATTTGTTTACAATGTTAACTTGAAAATCAAGTGTGGTAGGTTTTTACAAAAAAAACACCCTTTTTATACAATAAATTGTTTATTTTGCCTCTGGGGCGTGGTCAGTGATTACCAGTCAAACTTGATAGATTGACAGTAGTCATGATAAACATTCGCACATTACCTATCATATAGTTCATTGTAATCAACTTTATCAGTAATGTTTAAAAATTTGATCGTCTCCATATATTCTTATCTTAACTATATTGTTATACATTTCTATTATTATTAATAATATTCGGTGTTTACTTATTCATGACTGGTATGGGTATAGATTGAATTGTTTTTTTTGTAACATGTAAAATTTTCACTTGAATAACATTAGCAATATTCATTTGGAAACCTCAAGCATTTAAATCAATTTTTTTATATCCATTTACTTTAGAAGATTTATATAATTTTTATAAAAATGTTTGAGAAAGACTGATGTAGACATTTTAATGTTATGATTCAGTATACGTTAAAAGTTATGCAGTGTTCAATATAAACAAGAACATGTCTATATTATTTCTATAGGTTTCCATTATAATGTTTTTATACAATATTGTTTTGTAGTAGTTAACTCTGTATGGAAATTTATTCCGATACAATAATATCAGAATGAGTTACTGCTAGTTCTGTTTGTTACACTGGTTAAGAAGTGATTGGTTAGTTTTAAACGGAAGGAACTTTTTAAGATCAAGATTAAGGATAAAATGTCCTAAAATATAAACAGATTATAAAATCTGGTTTTTCAAATAATCTGAATGTAAATAATGAATGTTGATATAAATCATGCAGTCTGTTTGCATTGATTACCGGTTCGCAGTCTGACACATAATATACGAGGAAGTTTAACGATGGTCGAAACTGCGCACTTTATGTCCTATACAAAACAGTATAATCTGTATGTATGTCTGCGTTCATCATCACTACAGCTTCATACTTTACTAGCTGTCTCCCGCCCACATTGCTGGCCGTAACATCCCTGGAACTGCCTTTAGAAAAGACCTTTTGTAAAATCCATTCTCGGCTGACTTCTGAATAACAGAATCAACATATCTACCATAGTTTGATTCACCACGTCCAATAGTTTCGGAGATCGAGTGATGAGTCAATAAATCTCTAGAAATATCATTGACTCCTATAATTTTAGTTCATTACTATCAAGTAACTTTAAGGACACTCAGACATTGATCTACAGACGAAAAATTATTGTTAGTTACAAATATTTCATTGTGTATTCTGAACAGTATAAAATATTTTTTATATACACATACATAAATATATATATATATATATATATCGAGAAAATTTCACTATCGCTTGGGCACTCACTAGCGCGGCACGTGTTGCAATATCGGATCGATAGCACTGCCAAGGTCATGACTATATTGTATTAACCTGCTATATAAAGTTATAAATTAAGAGAAACCTAGCTCGAGGCGCGCAATATGACCTATAGGTCACACGGTGATAGGTCTCTGTTGCCGGACACCGTCTAGGTACGACCGCAGCTCCTATCGCAGCCGACGGAGTACTGTACATACGTTACGGTGTTCCGGTTTGAAGGTAGCTGTATCTAGTGGAATTACTGCGACAACTCTCGTGCCTCAAGGCGACGAGAACTATTCTGTTTTATACAGTAGCATGATATATTATATCAGGCTTATCACTTAACCTCGGGTGAATCCTCAGATCTGGCTCGTTTACTTTTATAACGACGAGATGAGCTGGTCGTTAACCTTGTAGCAAGTGATACCCCTGCAACGTGGCAGTACTTGTGATGATATAGCAAAGTGCTCGTCACCTTGAGGCATAATATATTAAGTCTCATTACCCCGGTGATTACACTAGCTACAACCCCCTTGGAACTGGAAGAAATAGAAGAACAATTCCTATAAGAGATGTAGTTTTATTTAGTCCCAAGCGTTGCCAGATGATCGATCTTCGTAAACACCACTATCCACGTAAAACAGCTAATTTAACTGTTTTGACATAGACAGTACTTTTAAATGAGATGATAAACTTATTAACGTAATTTTGATGATTTTAAAAATCTTTATAAAATTATACTTAAACTTATAATTATGTGAAAAGTAATTCATTGGTGTATTGATCCACACATACTTGTAGGTTTATTTAATTTGGTGCGTCACTGTTAATCAGGTGAGGTTCGTGTGGACCCCAGCAAGGGCTCCGTGGGCTTCGGCTCCGGTCTCCACGGGTGGGCGTTCACCCTCAAGCAGTTCGCCGAGATGTATGCCGACAAATTCAAGATCGACCTCGTCAAACTTATGAACAGGTATACCGAGTTTTTCCTTATAAATATATTGTTACTAGCTGTTCCCCCGCCGTTTTCCTGTTCCTTATATAGAATTAGATTTGAAATATTACCGCCCGGCGGCTACTCGCCACCCCCTGGGCCCCCCTTCCCGTTATTAATATCTCGACAACCCCTATCGGGGGTAACAGGAAAAAGAAATATTCTTAACAAATTTCAATTTCCTACGTCTTACGGTTCCAGTAATATTGCAGTCTCTACATAGCCGGAAATCAAATATACAAATATATATTGAATCTTATATAGAATTATAGAAAATATTATTTATTGACCATCCCTCCTTAAATGGCATATATGAGCATCGTACCGCAAATTATTGCGTTTGATTCACACGCGACCCTCTCTAAAATTGTAACCCCACATCAACGGAATGATGGTTTACATTATCATGTCATACATCATATCTTGTTGAACGGTTCCAGCTATTGAAATTTTAATACGGTCATTTTTTTTAACTCTGTCACATACAAACCGGATGGATGTTCACCTCACCTGAATTTAAATTCATCAGACATCAAAGTCTTGAGAGGAACATTATAAAAGGTTCTCTATGATTCACCTTTACCCTCTAGGCAGTGGTGGTAGGTATCTGATGCCAGAGACCGTTTAGGTTAGGTGATGCGGCCCACATTACTGTAACTAGTGAAATTACTGTGGTAACGAGATTAATCTTGTGTTTTAAGCAGTTAAGCACAATGTTGTGCTGCGTGTATCATCTTACCTAGCATCATCATCATCAGCCGATAGACGTCCACCGCTGGACATAGGCCTCCCCCAAAGATTCCCATACGATCGGATAAGTATTAATTATGGGGAGATTTATTTGAGCCATTTCCCACCACACGAGTCGTCCAATGCGGGTAGGTGGGAGCCAGAGCCTCGTTTGTTGACTAGCAGGGCGGTGCACCACGAGCAGGTGATGTTGTAGTGGAAACCGTGGGTTGTCTTGTGGAAACCTTTACACTCCTAACCCTGCCTAGCTCACAATCCTTTGTACTAACGCTATGGTTGCTGTTGTTATGGGCAGATGGTATCACTTAACATCAAGTGAACGGCAGCTCGACTCGCATAAAATAATAATAAAAATTCATTTGCTTATTTGGTTTTGTATAATAGTTTCACTATAAAAAAAAATTGAGCAGAGCAAAACCTTGACTGCGCTAGTCCTTCACCTACTTAGGTGGAGTAACTATACATGGTGTGCGATGTTAGTGTAGAGCAGTGGCGCTCAACCTTTTTCTCACGGTGTCCACAATTCTAGTATATATTCTATTTTCTTACCTGAGTGCTCCAGTTCCCAACTACCAGACTTTCCTCCTGCCCTTCCCCCGCTATCGGGGTCGGCACAGTATGTACTTCTCTTCTACGTCGCTCTATCAGCTGCCATATCTGAATGCACACTCTTCTTACACATGTCATCTTTCACACGATCCATTCACACTTGCTTCGGAACTACCAGATCTATTGGAAGAAATTCCTTATCGCAATAAGCGTGCCTTTACACTTATTTTTGTGTTATATTTTTATTGTAATATATATTTATATAAAGCCGTGCTAGTAAAGGTCGTCGGCAACCACCAAAAAATTTAGATGACGCCTTTGGTTTTCGCGATTATTAAATTCTCTCATATAACCATGAACCAGATTTATCGTCATCAGCCGATAGACGTCCACTGGTGGACACAGGCCTCCCCAAAGGTCCACACATTGGTCGATTCTGCGCTGCCCGCATCTAGCGGCTTCCAGCGACCTTTTTGTAGTGGTTTATATGGGGGGATCTGGGTCAATTCCCACCACGCTGGCTCAATGCGGGTTGGTGGGAGCCAGAGCCTCTTTCGTTAATTAGCAGGGCGCAATATAAGCAGGTGAGATTGGCTTGGGTCTCGTGTATGGGATCCCTTGCACCCCGAACAGATATTCATGGCAACATTTCTAATAATAATTGTATAACGGTTTAAAATGAAACGTTAAATGACGTGCCGTGCCAAAGGTTGAGTATTCCTGGTCTTCAAATAATTAATGACTAGATACCTACTACTGTCATAGCTTAAGTTATTTTCCATACATTTTAAATTTATAAGAAAAATACGGTTTCTATACAATCAATATTTTTTTTTAACAGCGAATTTACGTCTTTACTGTTGGGGGCATAAGCCTACCCTCAATACGAGGGCGAATAGTTTTATAGGAAAATATATCTCTCATTTACAAATGAGGATACTCATAGTAGAAGTTTACTGCTGGTAGGTCTCTGCTGCTGGAGACTACCACTGCAGCGCCTATTGCAGTCGACAAACAATAGCATTCATTGTGTTCCAGTTTGAAGGGCGTTGTAGCTAGTGAAATTGCTGTGGTAACAAGATTAACACTTTAAATCACGACAACAAGCACAATGCGGTGCAGTGTATATCATCCTAACTAGCGCTACCCTATGAGCCGGGCCTATCCCTTACCATTAGGACGACTCGCTCGTCTCGTATTATTTAAAAAAGAACCTAAAATGTATGTTTTTTTTGTTTAAGTAGTTAGAAACAGTTTGAATGTGTCCCATTGATACTGGTTACACTGCACATGGCGTACACCAGCGGCAGACAGGGACGCAGATTGTGTTCTCGGTGAGGGATTGACGAGATGTAATCGAACTTGAGCGTTTTGTTACGAGTTACTGAGATACAATAACATTTTAAATTGTTGCTCATCAACATCATTTCAACCGATGGACGGTCCACTGCTGGGGATTTGGGTCTCTTGTAATGTGTTCTACTAAGCACGATCTCGGCGTTGGCGGACCCTTCCACTAGTTTAACAGAGGACATAAAAATAATCGCTAGGAGCCACTGGATTCAAATAGGTCTCATCATCAACCTTAACACATTCACTGCTGAATATAAACCTCCCTCAAAGATCTCCACATTTGTAGAGGTTCAAATGGGAGATTTGGTCCATTCTCAACCACACTGGCTCAATGCAGGTTGGCGGGAGCCAGAGCCTCGTTTCTTGATCAGCCGGGCGCACCACGAGCAGGTGAGGTTGGCTTGGGTCCCGTGAGTTGTGTGGGAACCCTTACACCCCTCAACCCCTGTCAAACAGGGCATTTGTTAATTAATACTTAATATGGGCTTGATATGGTGGCTATGAGCTGAATACTTCTCCCTTAGACTTTGCCAGTTAATTCAAATGAGAATTTTAGTAATAATAATCCTTACGAAAGATATTAAATAAAGTATAATATTTATTAATTTTAGTTCATTTAAAACAAATTTTATATGCTAGAAAATTAATAAGTTCAACTGAACAAAGGTTAGATCAAAAAATATGACAAATATTTAAGCTGATCATGCAACTAATGAACAACAATCATTAGTTTCTTCCAACAGGCAGGTTTTGTACGGTTTATGCATAACAGGTTAAATTAAAATCCTTCAACCTAATTAACATGCTTATATATGTTTTGTTGCACTTGTCCAGGCTATGGGGAGAGAACTTCTTCAACGCGAAGACCAAGAAATGGTCGAAACAAAAGGACGCCGAAAACAAACGTTCGTTCTGCATGTACGTGCTGGACCCCATCTACAAGGTGTTCGATGCCATCATGAACTTCCGCAAGGAAGAAATCGACGGCCTCCTCAAAAAGCTTGGAGTTACCATCAAGCACGAAGACGCCGACAAGGACGGCAAGGCTCTCCTTAAGGTAATAAAATTTTCATCATGTTACAATCATAACGTAGCGGTTCTGCATTACGATAGTCCCAAGTGTTGCCAGCTACTTTGTAAATCGGTTTCTGGGTGTCAAAGTGGACTTACAGTAACTATCTTTTCGGAATTGGTTGCCAGCTCATTGCTTGTGACCCCATAAATGAAAGAAACAAATTTTCATAAAATATATTACTTCAATGCGGCATGTCTATAGAAATAACAATAAAAGCATCAATTTTAATTTGTTTAGGTTGTAATGAGGAGTTGGCTGCCAGCCGGTGAAGCGCTTCTTCAGATGATTGCCATTCACTTGCCGTCGCCCGTGGTCGCGCAGAAATACCGTATGGAGATGTTATACGAAGGCCCTCAGGATGATGAGGCCGCTATTGGTATCAAGGTGTGTTGATCAATTCAAAATGTACTAATGTTAATTATCATTCATATACATAATCTTAAATTATTCGTTATTTGAACAGAACTGCGACCCTGAAGCACCTCTAATGATGTACGTGAGCAAGATGGTACCGACCTCTGATAAGGGCCGTTTCTACGCCTTCGGGCGTGTGTTCTCGGGAAAGGTGGTCACTGGACAGAAAGGCCGCATCATGGGCCCCAACTACCAACCCGGCAAGAAAGAGGTGAATATCTGCTGATAAAAATAGAGTATCATTAATATTTTGAAAGCTTACGTTTTTTAAATTTTTTTTTTCAAGGATAATATTTAACAAGTACATAAATTATGGTATAAGAAGGTTTTTGGACTCGTAGACATACTTGGTATTCTTTGTGTTTTTGTCGACACATTAGAAGTTCATTTAAGAATGTTATGAGTAAAGATTTAAAAAATAAAATTGTTTTGAAAAAAAAAGTGAAAATCTTCTGTTTTTACTTATACTCCTCCACCACGTGCCGCGTCCGAGCGCGTCCGGTGCATCGCACCGTTGCGCGATGAGGACGTCGGCGAATGGGGGAGCAGAGCAAAGTGCGCACGCGTCCAAACGCTGCACAGGACCGCTGTTCTCATGTCCCAGGACTGTACGCTACGGCGCATGCGCAACATTCAATTAAAAATTACTAATTTGTATCTAATATATGATCTCTTCAAGCACACTATTTTATAATCGTGTACAAATTTTACTGTGACTACTTATATTGCATACTGATTACACAGTTTTTAAATAATCTTAAATTTTTTTTTTGTTTAGGATCTGTACGAGAAGACTATCCAGCGTACCATCCTCATGATGGGTCGTTACGTAGAAGCTATCGAAGATGTGCCGTGCGGTAACATCTGTGGTCTGGTCGGTGTTGATCAGTTCTTGGTTAAGACCGGGACAATCACCACTTTCAAGAATGCGCACAACATGAAGGTTAGTTTTGCTTAGATATAACAGAAAATACAGTTCAAGGCAATTGGTATTGTCCCATTGATGCTGGGTAAACTTCATAACATACTCCAGCGGCAGACAGGGACGCAAATTGAATTCTCAGATTGGATTGGTGAGATGTCCTCTGTAAGAGCATTGCACAACAAAGATTGAGATACAACAAACATTGATTTATAAAGTATTTTTTTTTTGTGCAGTACATAAAGAGTACATAAAATAATATTGAAAAAAGTTGTAATTAGCTCCAAAAAAGATTAATTATAGAACAAACTATTTACTTCTCGAAGTGTGTCAACTGTAATTAATATGAACAATCACTGTACACAGGTCATGAAATTCAGTGTATCGCCCGTCGTGCGCGTGGCTGTGGAACCTAAGAACCCTGCCGACCTGCCCAAGTTGGTTGAAGGTTTGAAACGTTTGGCCAAGTCGGATCCTATGGTGCAGTGTATCAGCGAGGAGTCGGGCGAGTACATCGTTGCCGGAGCCGGGGAACTGCATCTTGAAATCTGTCTTAAGGTAACGAATAATTAAATTCAGTTTATCAAGTTAGCAAAAACATGCACTGAATTTGGATCATTAGTTTATTAAAGTTTTTTTTTAGTTAAAATAATAATTTCATTAATTAGTCCATTATTTCATTAATTGACATTAATATAAAAAAAAATGTAAATAATTTTGATCGCATTGACAGGATCTGGAAGAAGACCACGCCTGCATTCCTATCAAGAAGTCGGACCCTGTCGTGTCGTATCGTGAGACCGTTAATGAGGAGTCTGATCAGATGTGTCTGTCCAAGTCTCCCAACAAGCACAACCGCCTATTCATGAAGGCTCAGCCTATGCCTGATGGTCTGCCAGAGGACATTGATGAGGTTAATAGTTATTTTTTTTAAAGACAAATTTATTGTATCTTTTACTTTTAAACCCTTACAAAGCAGAGTATTTTAAAAAGTTTTTAATTTTGAGTATTATATTTTAATACTATTTCATGTTGTTAGGGCCGTGTTAACCCACGTGACGACTTCAAGACCCGTGCACGTTACCTTGGCGAGAAATACCAATATGACGTTACCGAAGCCCGTAAGATCTGGTGCTTCGGTCCCGAAGACACTGGACCAAACATCCTTGTGGACTGCTCTAAGGGAGTTCAGTACCTCAACGAGATCAAGGACTCTGTAGTCGCTGGCTTCCAGTGGGCTACCAAGGAGGGTGTCATGGCTGAGGAGAACCTGAGAGGTGTTCGTTTCAACATCTATGATGTAACCCTTCACACAGACGCTATCCACAGGTATGTGGTTCTCCCATAGTAGCAGAAAAATAATTTATTAGGTAGTGAGTTATTCCTTATGAAAATATATTAATGCTTTCAACAGAGGTGGCGGTCAAATCATTCCAACAACCAGAAGATGCCTGTATGCGTGTCTGCTGACTGCTAAGCCCAGGATCATGGAGCCCGTGTATCTGTGCGAAATTCAGGTTTGTTGAGACTTAATAAATTGGTAAATTCATTGCATTGCATAAAATTTGTGATACTCTTATTGGGAGGTTCACCTTCATTGGTCAAAGTAACAATAATGTTCTTTGACAAGAGATGTGTGTGTAACACCCCTAAGCGACATCCACGAAGTATCCTGAGCGGGTGGGCCGACATTCGCCCGACCGCCTTTCCGACTCGTGGCAGAGCAACAGTTCTTTGTTTTGGCATTGTTACAATGCATACACCTTGCCTGAATAGGGGAACTAACATCCTAAACAAAATTTTAACCTATTACCTCCATATTGGCAAACCCTTTAAGCAAAACATAATTTTATAAATGTACGATTATTATAATTACCCCCTTAGTATAGAGTAGGTATTATAGGGCTTATAAAACGGCTGAAAGTCACCCAAACGGCAATGGAGAGCGCTATGCTCGGAGTTTCTTTGCGCAATAGAATCAGAAATGTGGAGATCCGCAGAACTAAGGTCACCGATATAGCACAAAAGATTGCTAGGCTTAAGCGGCAATTGGTAGGACACATTGCCAATGGGGCAGTAAGGTCCTCGAGTAGCGCCCGCGTACCGGTAGACGCAGTGTTAGGAGGCCTCCCTCAAGGTGGATCGAGGATCTGGTGAGAATCGCGGGAAGCCACTGGATGAGAGCAACGCGTGATCAATCGATGTGGAGCTTGTTAGGGGAGTTCCATGGCCAGCAGTGGATATGTGTCTATTGGCTAATGTTTGAAGATTGTTATAAAGATAATTATAGGACAGTCTATTATTGCTCCAAAACCTTATTCTGTCTCTATTCATATGTGAGATTGTTTAAAAATCTATGTAAGAGCAATGGCGTAGTGTGA
Organism: Ornithoptera alexandrae; assembly: GCA_029030555.1. Lineage (NCBI taxonomy): Eukaryota > Metazoa > Arthropoda > Insecta > Lepidoptera > Papilionidae > Ornithoptera > Ornithoptera alexandrae. Next base: position 9,393,611 of record JARDVY010000077.1, on the reverse strand, counting down.
AGATCCTAATAAACGCTCCTAATTAATTTATTATGAATAATCATGTCCATCACCAGGTGTAGTTTCCTCTTCTATATCCCATAGTTTCATTTAATAAAATGTGATTAATTAAAATTCTTAATAACTTATAGTGTCCTGAGGTCGCCGTGGGTGGTATCTACGGTGTGCTGAACAGGCGTCGTGGTCATGTGTTCGAGGAGTCTCAGGTGGCCGGTACGCCCATGTTTGTTGTGAAGGCGTACTTGCCTGTCAACGAGTCGTTCGGCTTCACCGCCGACCTTCGCTCCAACACCGGTGGACAGGCGTTCCCGCAGTGCGTGTTCGACCACTGGCAGGTCCTGCCTGGAGACCCGTGCGAGGCTGGTAGCAAACCTTACGTCGTCGTCCAGGTAAAATTACTTATATAATTGTGGCTATTATTAAAAGGTAAACTATTTGCATTCGGCATGGTGTAATATCATGGATGTCTCCTTGGAGGGGATATTGCATATACCTGGAGCCAAAGGCTAGTTAAGCACAATGACACCCTTCCCCACCACGTGCCGCGTCCGAGCGCGTCCGGTGCGTCGCGCCGTCGCGCGATGAGGACGTCGGCGAATGGGGAAGCAGAGCAACATACGCACGCGTCCAAACGCTGCACAGGACCGCTGTTCTCATGTCCCGGGACTGTACGCTATGGCGCATGCGCAACATTATGTTATAAAGTTCTATGTACCACCGACATGACCAATTTTAAATGTTTCCATAGTATATAGAACTACTAGCATAGACAAGTCTTGTAACATGGGGACCTATAAAGTTATATATCTGCTACAATTTCAGCCAGAGATGTTACATTTCAATGTGTAGCTTTCTGATAATGATTCACCATTATCATATCAACCGATGGATGGGTCCGTCCACTGCTAGATCCTGACTCTCTTAGAATGTGTGGAAACAATTCGATTTGATTAAATCTTTCAAGTTGATTTAGAACCTTAAGTAAAATCGGTGTTCAAGTTGCCTGATAAGTAGTAATGTAACTTACCATGACTGTTTTTATTTCCAGGACACGAGGAAAAGGAAAGGGCTGAAGGAGGGTCTGCCCGACCTGAGTCAATACTTGGACAAGTTGTAAACGCCGTAGCGTAGCTAATGCAATCGATCGATACTTGTAATATATGTAACAAACATTACCAAGCGCCTCACGCAACGCAACTCACTCTCACCTTTATATCAGTTTAATTTGTCATTTGGTTTACCACCAGCTCGTACTGTACGCGGCGCCCCTGCAACAACTGTCAATAAAACGTTGAACGAATCTTGCATTGTTAATACAACATACATTACCGCGGTAACCGGCGCCGCGCCCGCGCCCATGCCCATGCCCATGCCCACCCCTCACCCGCGGAGCGCACGGGGGTCGATCGGGGCGCGCGCGGGCGGGCGCACCCGACGATCATATCATTAACCGCACCCCCCGTAGCTGGGGGAGCCCGGACCTTTTTAATTATACTGTAATTAATTTTTAAATTATAATTTTTTTTTATTGTAAACTATATGTAGTTTAATTTCGATGATGCGCAGCACACGTAGCGTTGGAACAGGTGAGTTGGTGTTTAATCAGACCGCTTAATTGTCAAGTCTTAATCAGGTAATCGCTTCCTCAGCATTATTCAATTTGAATGTTATGAATGTAGTAATATTTTGTTTTGGTTTCAGTTGGCCGTGTTTCTGTCCCGCATTTAGAAGGTGAGAATCATTACTTAACTATTACATTATCCAATCACCCGACTGGTGCATCCAATTAAGTTACACCTTTAACATGAAAATTTGAGGTAGCACTATGAGCACTGATGGTAGGACTCGCTGGACACTGTATGTAAGTACCACTGCAGCTCCTAGTTGTGTGCAGCAAACGTTATCGTGTTCCGTTTAAATGGTGGTTGTGGTTAATGAAAGTACAGTAGTATCAAGACGAGTGCAATGTGGTAGTGTATATAATCCTAACCGGTGCCACGTTACGTTGAAGGTCCCATTTGTTTTGTGGAATTAAAAGCATGTTCTATTAGATTTAATTTTAAAGTAATCTATCTATACAAAAAACAACCTGTGTGGAGATCTTTAGGAGAGGCCTATGTCCAGCGGTAGACATCTGTCGGCTGATGATGATACAAAAAATCTCTTGTAACAACAGTTATTTGACTTTGTTAAATGTCAGAGTATCATGATGTAAATACCACAGACCTGTTCTGACTGATTGTTGAGGACATCAAGATATTTATCTGAATAAAATTAACTCCAATGTTATACTCTTGTATGCAGGAGTGATAATTTTTTTTTAAAAAAAAGTTCTTTATTTCTGTTTACAGAATGCGGTGTCACCAGAGTTTACAATTTCCAACGTGAACCGAAGGTAAACAATTTAACATACATTTTTCAAGTTATAAGTTTAATGTTAAGTAAAACAGATTGTAAGCGTGTAAAAAATTTTAATGTTTTATTAGTGTTATTTAAATTGATTATTTTTTATTATACATAGATATTTTTTTTTAATTGACAAAAACTCTATTTTCAGAGCTTTGATTTTAACATTTTTTCTTATGTTGAAAGTAAAATAAAATTGAGCAGCTGTAACAGCTTGCTTTGAAACGCTCATTTACTTCACTTTAATAATCTGATGGTTAAAAAAAAGTCTATAGTAAAATAATTGTTCTCTACACCAAGGAGACGAGGAGCAGCTCCGGCTTGGTCTTTATTTATAATGATGATAAAGTTCCCCCTTATGCCACCGTGACGGTCAATACAAGCTCAACAGGACTGATGTTGCCATACAAATGCATTAACATTCATTTAAGTTTTAGTGTTGCTATAATATTTTTTTTATTTTTACAGGTCTCACGCGAAAGTGCACTGTGCGGTATTGTGATATGATGTAAGTAACAAGTTTATTTTTACAATTGATTAATACTTCATTCCTAATTATCTTCCATGTCCTCACTCTTTCACTATATACGCAGTGAGACCCTGGAGTGCGCTTCCGCCGGCGGTTCGCGGGGTTACGACACTGACACTATTTAAAAAGCGAGCTAAAGAGCATAACCTTGCGCTGTCTTTAACAACTATTTGAATTTGTTTTTTTTTTCCTCTTTTTCACTTATAAGCTATTCTAGATTATATCTAGTTTATAAATTTTGTTCTATAATAATACCAGAGTGCACCAGGTTCACTGTCACCTTCATCAAATCTCCCAACCGCAGGCCTACTGGTAGTAATTCTATATTGGAATAAGGTAGTGCCTTTGCACTTACTTCTATATATATTATAGTTTCATTGTAATTTGTGTGAATAAATAAATAAATAAATAAATAAATAGTAATAGAATGGTACAGTAACGTAAAATCGTTTAACTTGAATGAAGAGGCCATTTTTATTAACTCTTGTACTAATTCGCAATTTACTGAGAAATAATTGAGAAAACAAAACTCGCACGACGCCTGTCCATCATAACGGTAAAATGCACCCTTAAGTAAATTGAAATGTAACCATCTACCCCAATGTCGTCCAGCGGTTTACAGCCCCCCACGGACGGGACAGTAAATAATCGACATGCGCAATCTTTTGTTTGTAATATAAGAGAGCGGCCATTTAATTATCAGCGCCTTTTAAGGATAAAAAGGACTAACATATTTATGTAAATCTTTGGTTTTAATGTCGTTGAACAAAATCTATTCTCCGGCATATATATGTATATGTATATACACTTGACCTCTGACTATACATACAGACATATATATATATACCGATACAAAAAAGTATAGTAAAATCTTTATCAAAACAAAATGGCTACCTAGTCTTGAAACCTTTTTTATAGTAAAGTATTGGTTTACGGTTTTTATTTTTATATATATTTTAATTTATAATACAAACAACTGCTATTTATATATGTAGCGAAATTTTAATCTCTCCAATAAATAAGTCGTTCACCTTGTTATGTAAATGATGATTACTTCACAGACCTGTTCTGAATAATGTTGAGGTCAACTCATTACTTGCTGATTGCTATAATGCACCGTGCGGTGATGGCGCACTGTGCTCACGTATAGTTGTGTTAAAACATTTCTTTTTATTGCAGGAAGTGCACGGGATGCTGCAGCGCAGGCGGGATGAAAATAACTGATCTTGTGATATCATGCCTACATACGATTATATATAATAAATGTTTCTGTATAAATCCGTTTTTCAATAATCCTCCGTACCACTACATAGTAATCTGGGGCGTCCGAATTGTTCCGTCGAACCGGAGACGGAAAGGATTGCACCACCACCTTCATTAGTTGTAGTCTCACTAAGAAGACCGTATAATGGTTTGGTGCTATGTTCATCGAAAGTACGTTTGTGTATGCATTATAGCTCACACAGATCAATTGCTTCTGGTTTATGTAAAGGTAACAATATAATTTGAAAAGATAGAGGCTTTCTTAAATTGAGAAATTTTTGGAAAAAACATTTAGCGTCGAGACGTTCACCTCATGGTGATATGCCTATAAAGTTGATTTTACATAACACCACATTGCGCTTGTTGCCTGGACACGTCTCATTACCTCAGTAAATTGACTAACTACAGCTCCCCTGAAACCAGAATAGTTTGTCTGCGCGAATAGCTGTTAATATGTCGTCTGTTAGTATATCGTGTAGTTCGGCTACCGCAGTTCTTGCAGCCGACAAACGGTAGTGTGCAAACTACTGCGTTTCCATTTAAAGAGCGCTGTAGCTAGTATAATTACTGGAGTAACGAGACTTGATGTCGGGCGGCGAGCGCAATGTGCTGCAGTATATATAATTTTATCTAGCGCCACATTATGAGCATGCATATCACTATCAGGTGAAAATCCCACTTATCTCGTCGGTTATTCTGTCATTAATATATTATACATGTATTTACCATTATTCATATTGTATTCCCAATCGGAGGATTTAAAAGTCTGACTGTTGCACATGTTTAAATATTTTCGTTTTGACCTGTACGAGTGTTATTTAAGTTCCTGATCAGAAGTGCTCCAGTATACGGCGAAAGTTAGACTTTGTAAGAGCTCAAAGTTATTAAAAAATTCGAATAATTATAAAAATGTCTTTTTACGTACATATCAAATGAATCCTTATCATTGCATTTACTTAGAAGGTTATTAATTTTTTTATTACACTAGACACGCGATTGGCAACACTGAGACGTCATTGAATTACGTCAAAATCGAACTAGTCAAGGTTACAGCTGTGCGCATGTTTTTTAAAATAAGCCACATCTGAGAAAATTAATTAGTCACTCCGATTCATGCGAAGCCGCCCGTTCCGACTGCTGTCGGACTATTTGAACAGGATGTTGCCTGAAGTTGTTTTCGTACTCGGAGCACCCGGCGCTGGCAAAGGAACCCAGTGTTCTTACATCTCGAAGGAGTATGGTTTCGTTCACCTTTCTGCTGGTGATTTGTTGCGAGAGGAGAGACAGCGCCCCGGTTCCGAATACGGAGCGATGATTGAGGAGAAAATTCGTAATGGAGAAATTGTCCCGGTTGAGGTTACGTGTTCGCTTATTGACAAAGCTATGCAGATGTCAGGCAAGCCGCGGTTTCTTATCGACGGCTTTCCACGTAACAAGGATAACTTGGATGGTTGGAATCGTGTGATGTCGGATAAATCTAAGCTTTTGTTTGTCTTATTTTTTGAATGTCCACAAAATTTGTGCACGGAGAGGTGCCTGGGGCGGGGCGCAGCGGGCAGCGGCCGCTCCGACGATAACATGGAAAGTTTAAAAAAGAGATTCAACACGTATATTAATGACACCATGCCAATCATAAACCATTATGAGGAGCAGGGATTAGTGAAGAGGATAAATGCAGAAGCAGGTCCTGAAGAAGTGTTCAGAGGTGTTAAAAAGGAGTTCGATGCGGCGGGACTTAATAGGCTACATAATTAACTATTTAATATATAAGTAGACAAATATTTGTGTGTCATTGTTTGTTAAGATTCAATTAATAAATAGTTCAGCTTTGAGTCCATTTAATGGCAGAGCTTTTCTAGAGGCCATGAGATTAGGATAAGAATTTAATTTGTGAATTATTGTAAAAAGAAAAAAATATTTCATCTGTTTCATGATTTATTTTGATATACAAACAGTTACAAATACTTAACATAAAAGGTGTGCTAACATATTTATTGCTTAAGATTTCTTTTTAAATGCCTAAAACGATAGAGTAGCCATAATACATAATAATTATTTGCATTTACATTTCAAAATGTTCTATTTATTAATTAATCCTTTAAAAATATTTTTTCTTATAGTATAAGTTAAATTCTTAGTAAATTTAGTGAATATTTGTATCTAATTGTTATGTAATTATGTATTTAAGTTAAGTTAAATTATGCAATTAAAAATATTAAATGTGAATGAAATGCCTAATAAAACAGTACTTCAATGTAATCTATCATAATTTACCAACTCACCGTTCCAATGAGTTGGCAATTTAAAATGCTTATGTAATCTTTCCCCACTCGTAATGATACCAACGCACAAAGAAAACAATTATACTTGAATGAAATGTTAAAACAATTTATTCATACTTGATAACGTTATGTTCTGAGATTTCAATTTGTTCACCAACACCGATGGTGATTTAATGTAACTTAACAATGTAAGGTTAATCTTACTTATAAAAAGTAATTTAGACGCGAAATGACTATTGTTAAGCAAAATTATTGTACACAACCTTGGCAGATAGATGATACCGAATAACAATAGCAATTATAATAACTAATGGGATAAAATAGTATCGAATAATATTAAAAGAAACGTCAGACTTGTCTCATGATTTATTATTTAAAGTGATAAGACCTTCATCTGATATTAAGCATTACGCCAGTTCGTGACAATGTAGCGGTGGTTAGGATGGTATACACTACACGAAATTGTGCTCGTCACCTTGACGCGAAAATGTTAAACCTTGTTACCAAGTCTAAATAGTTTTCCTCTCGCTTAGTGCAAAAATGCAGAATTATCTGTTTATTATTGCTTAAATGTTTAAAACGAAATTAATACGAAAATAAAATATAAATTATTCTGTCGCAAAGTTAATTATTTTTGTACTTAAATTTATGCAACCTGATAATTCTCATCACGAAGTGTCGCGCGACACGAGCGACAATCATATCACCGCCGCGAGTCACTGTGATCACACAATGTATCAAATGAACATATCATATTAGTTTTTAAAACATAAAATTAAAAAAAAACTGGTACAAATTAACAGCGATGTCCTGTGAATTAAAAAGGATCATTACCATAAGTGTTTACTGTAAGCATTTTCTGTTTAAATCCACCGATGTTTCTCAATGTCTATTTTTTATAAAGCTGTAACACGTTAATGGCGCTAATAAATAATAGGATTCATTGTGTTGTCTTATTACTTTATCTCAGATTAGAGAAAAAGTTTCTTTTTTTTTTTATATTACGAAGCGACGATACGAGTGAGACATTCATCATTATCGTGATCAGCCGATAGACGTCCACCGCTGGATATTGGCCTTACTCAAAGATCTCCACATGAATCGGTTCGGCGCTACTCTGGTACTGGCGCCTTGCCAACGCCCGTCACAGTCAGCATGGGCTCCGGTACCGCCGGACACTAGTGGCCGTCTTTAGTAGTGGTTCATGTGGCGTGATTTGGGCAATTTCCCACCACGCTTGCCCAATGCGGTTTGGTGGAAGCCAGAGTCTCGTCTGTTGATTATCAAATTGCACCTTGAGCAGGTGAGGTTGACTTGGATCCCGTGAGTTGTTGTGCGGGACCCCTTACATCCCGAGACATTTGCCTGATGGTAAGTAATACGTCTGCCCATAACAACGTGGCGCTAGTTCGGATATACAGCACCACATTGCGCTCGTCGCCTGGGAGATGTCGAGTCTCGTTACCCCAGTAATTACACTAGCTACAGCGCCCTTCAAACCATAACACAGTAATGTTTGTCGGCCGCAATAAGCGCTGCAATAGTAATTAGCTAGACAGTCTCCGGTAACAGAAACCTACCACCAGTACAAATAATTTGAAAAACATTCTGCAAAGTAGACGTTCCGAAAAAATCTAAGATTAGGATTAAAAAAAATGGTTAAATTTTGGTCTATATACGGTCTAGTATAGTTCTGGTCAACTGATTCGAATGTCTACAATCCATAATCATTACAAAGAAACCGGACACTGTTCAAGGGTTTGAGGATCGTGCATTACGTAGGTAGATGACATGACCGTGTAGTTAATGGGTATATTGAACCCGAAACCGGATGGATTTCGGTTTGGGTTCTTGTATGCCAAAAGTGGTATAAAAATCGATGTGAATTTTAATTTAACATTTTATCATAAAATATGCTTTGTATATAATATTATTATTCTAAGCGGCGAGACGAGCAGAACGTTCACCTGATGGCGAGTGATACGCCCGCCCATAATAACGTGACACTAGTTAGCATGATACACATTATACCATATTGCACTCATCGCCTGAGTCGGCGTTGAGTCTCATTACCGCAGTAATTACACTGGCTACAGCACTCTTCAAACCGGAACACAGTACTGTTTGTCGGGTGCAATAGGCGCTGCGGTGGTATCTCGGCGGTCTCCGGCAACAAAGGACCTACCACCAGTAGACTATGAAGAAAACCAGTAGAATAAAGAAAACGAATTTATTAAATATTTAACAAAGTTTTTGCGTTAGACAGATAACTTATAGATCGCGTTAGATAGAAATAGATATAAAAAAATACACATTTATTGTTTCAAGACGAGGCCACGCGGAAACGTTTGCCTGTGAGAGGTCACCTTCGCTGCTTGCATGTTCACGCAGCAGCTTCGTATTTATCCACGAAACGAACAGAATAATAACACTTTGTATTCGGCTAAGCCGATCATCTAAACTCATCTAGAAATACTATAATTGTGGACAAGTTATAACGGTCGCGGCGAGATGCTGGACGCGGGCAGTTCAAGATCTTCAAGGAAGGCCTATGTCGAACAGAAGACGTCTATTAGATTATGAATATAATAATATACACAGTAAAATTAATTTCTCTTAAATAAATTAAGTATTTTAGGCATGTTACAAGAGACCTATGTCTATGAGTCGAGGACGCCCGTCCATCCGTTGAAATGATGATGATGATGACACTCGGTATTGTAATACGTAAAAAGCAGAAAGGTCATTAAAATAGAATATTTTTTCTGGATAAATATCCATAAGTCTTTTTATCTTAAAATGGCATTAGTGGTGTAGACCATATTCTCCTAATAATAGTAATAGACCCTCTTAAAGTTTTGACTCTAGGCTGGCTGGCTGGAACTCGGGGCTTTCTTTTAAAAGAGAATGAACACTAGTTATCCACCACGTTGGTTAACTGCTAGTCTTGGAATACCCCGGACTCTCCATAATGATTTCCGTCATCGGAAACTATTGAAGGCGAGTGAGGAGTGAACCTCTTCGATATATAAAGCGTATTTTTACTTGCTTATGTGTTATACATATAACAGATTGTGGTATGAAAAATTCTTTACTTATATATTAAGTTTTACTTAGGAAAGCCTGTTATGGTAATCGATTTTTAATGGTAGAAATAAAATAATACAATGTTCAAGTACACATTTATTAAAAGATAAACACATCTATTAAATGCAGTCTCATATTATAAGAAAAACAAACACATGTAAGTACAGTGGACGAATACAAAGCTTAAATTTAATGCCAAAGTAATAAAAGCGGAATGCCTTACAGTCTAAATCGAGATGACTTAGTGACGTGGATGCTGAGGAATGTGAAGCTGATACCGAAAAAGTACAAGCTTAGGGTCGATGGTATATACGAGCTGGTGACGTGTTTCTAGTAGCGACGGTTTTGGAGAGTTACTGCGTTCTTTGGGGCAGAAGGCCATTAGTATCTTCTGCAGGAGATTCAAGGGTCCCTCGCGAATGCTGACGGAGACAAATGATGGGGTTTTAATAGGTACAGATCCCATAAAACCCTATCATTCCTCCACAAGCAGGGTATCTTCTGTAGATCTTTTTCTTTGATTAGCAATGACCTATCACGCATGTTTGTGATTATATTGCCTAGGTGATTATTTTTAGGTATCATATTTTCCATTATTTAGACATTTTTTTAAAACCAACCTTCTATGGACACACAAAGTTGGACCTCTCCAAAATACATATATTTTCTCGCTGAACGTTTTAGTATATTTATATTCATTTTAAATAGAAACTTTCAAGCAAGCGTTTTTTTTACTTTGCAAAGCTCGCTCGTAGCCAAGCTATGGATTAAGTTAACACTAACAACTTGAGATCACATCTCCTGTACAAGTTCGTATAATACGCCAATGGACCGCCACGTACAAGTGTTTACATAGTAACAAAACAAAATTGTTCATAAAGTCCACAGAGGAAGCATCATTTTGAATATATATTTATTTATTATTATATAAATAATATGAAGGATTTAATAACAATATTTCAATATGTTGGTTCTTTCTAGAATTTTCTAGATACATCTTGAAATCTATAAATATTATAAACTAGTTGCCTCTCGTACTAAATTATGTATATATGCTAAAAAGCGATGTAACGGGCGGGACGTTCACCTGATAATAAGTGATACGCCTGCTAACATCGAAACGGCGCCAGTTTCAATGATATACACAGCACCACATTGTAATCGTCGTTATGAGGAATACCAGAGCTGCGGTGGTACTTAAACGGTCTCCGGGAACAGAAACCTACAGCCAAGCGGTGTTATGCAAACATCATTGTGACTGGCAGGGGTGCGAGGGTTTCCGCACAACTCACGTTATCCAAGCCAACCTCACATGACCGTGGTGCAGCCTGCTAATTAACAGACGAGGCTCTGGCTCCCACCGACCCGCATTGGGCCAGCATGGTGGGAAATGGTCTAAATCCCCCCATATGAATCCCTATTCAATCGTGTGGGAATCTTTGAAGGAGGCCATGTCCAGCAGTGGACGTCCATTGGTTGATGATGATGTCTGGAACTGGAATGGAGAAGAACCATCTAACAAGATCTCAATGTGGTGGGTGCAGTGCATTCTCACAAGCAATACATTATATATGTTGGAATGCAATTTGAAAACCTTTTAATTACTAATGTATAGAGAGTGAGATGAATATAATTTTATATGTAAACATTTATATAATGATAATAGGTAATCAATAAATAGTCCCAGCAGTGGGAACATTAAGAGGGTTTATTATTTAATAATAAATAATCACGTGCATGATAAAATAACAGATATAATTTTTTTTTTCCAAAATCACCTATTTAATCTGTGAGATGAATGAATAAAAATGACAGCCGATGAAGTGTCTCTGAAATTATAAGAATCTAATACTGAAAATGTTTAATAATTAATTTAACATTAATAACATTTATAATTTATTACTAAAGTAATCTTCATAGTTCAATAATATCAAATAATATTTATATAATACATTTTTTTAAAAAAAATAAATAAATAATCTATATATTATCTATGTTACACGAATCACATTAACAAAATGGCGGTCGGCCAGCCCGGCGGGACGATAAACAGCAACAGCTGTGACCTGGGAATGGAATCAGGTACCTTCTTGTTTCAAAGCAAACGTTTATCCACGTTTGATAAAAACCCGTAATTACGAGCCATTTTATTTTATTTTTTAAAAAAAAAATCATTTATCAAAAGTAATTTTAAAACAATTCAATTAGTTTTGTTTAGTTTGTTCAATTTCCGGTATCCAGCCGGATATGGAACTGGAGATGTATTGAATAGCCGTTATATAATTTTAATTGTAATATTACGTTAAATGGAATTTTTGTTTTCTCTTTTATTTATTTGTGATGTAAATGTTATAAATTTTTTTTTTTATTGTCATACAGTATGAAACTGTTATACTGAACAATGGTAGTGTATTGTACGATAATGTATATTATATAAATTCGTCATTTATATACATATGTATATTAATACAGACGGTTATATAAAATTGCGCGGGAAATGAGATCGGCCATTAACGGAAGCAGTAGTTGTTTTAAGTAACAATTTTTTCAAGTGCATTACTTACACATTTAAAGCGGTGTAATACATTCGTAAGGGCGAGTAAGCAATATTTTTACCTTAATAGTAAAAATTTACGATACTTCAAAACACCTGCAGTTGAAATTTACGAATAGCCTCCTATGGTAACTTCCGCCGCGGAGCTGATCCCGCGTGCTACTTCTTAGACCGGTGTGACGCGCGTGTGCGAGTCCTCTTCCTCCCGCGCGAATGCTAGGAACACCTCCTCTAAAGTCGTCTCGGAGACTGAGTAGTCCTCGACGATCGGGTTCGAGTTCTTGAGGATCTCGAGTTCGGTGAAGAGCTCGCTGTAGCGCATCGTCTCGTTGATGTGATAATGGAGCATCGTCTGTGTAGAATAGGAGTCTTTTGAAACAGTTTACTTTTTAAACCATTTCCTAATAATTAAAATATATAAACATTTTAAAATTCCCCTGCGAATTGGGACAGGGTCTTGTCCTTCTTTCTTTTTCTTTATTTAGTTCCTTATACCATCCCTCGCTTTTATTCATCACGTTTTTCTAAACCGTTCCATCTTTTTCTTCACAGTTTATATAGTATATATAGTATAATAAAATGGTTTGGGAGAGGAGAGAGAGAAAGACATAGAAAGGGAGAGAGGGAAGGAGTCGGGTTGATTAGATGCGACCTATTAAAAGATTAGCACAGTGCTTGTGGCAATACCTTGTGCTCATCCTTCAACTCGCAGTTGAACTTCTGGTGCAGCAGCGTCTTCAGCCGCTCAACGTCCGACTTGCCGCCGTCGGTCACTGCAACGGAAAATAAAAAAAAATTGTCGATTTTCATGAAAATTTCACGAGAAAACGAAGACGAAGAAAAAAGAATAATGAATAAGAAATAAAGAATAAAAATTACTCATTCCCATTCTACGCAAGTTTTATGTCGGCCATGTTCCGCTTTCGTTTAATTCTCTGTTCACAGATCACTTTGGAGATCATCAAATCCACCACCAGTGGAAAAGATAACGGCACTGAATATATATTTAATAGTCGTATACTAGATAAAAGAAGTTGTAAGTGAATAGGTTACCGTCGGTGGCGTGCCGCAGTTTGAGCTGGACCGCGTGGCCCGACGCGTGCGCAGCCCGCAGCGCGGCCGCCGAGCCCAGCGCGCGCACCCGCCCGTGCGACATGATCGCGATGCGCGAGCACAGAGCCTCCATTTCATCCATGCTGGAAGGAATAATATATTGTGAGTGATGAAAATGAGAGGCTGAAGAAAAAACCTGAAACGGAAATGTAGATTTTATTAGCAGTGCATTTTTCCCATCGGCAATGAAACCCAGGTAGTAGTAGTGTGCAAATATTATTCTCTTCCAAATGAAAGGACCAGTGAAACTATTAGGAATAATAGATTTTTTCTTGTTACGAAGCGATGAAACCAGCGAGACGTTCACCTGATGATAAGTGATATGCCCGCCCATAACAACGTGGCGCTAGTTAGGATGTTACACACTGCACCACACTGTGCTCGTCGCTTTTAGACATAACATGTTGAGTCTCGTTACCTCAGTAATTTCAACAGCTGCAACGCTCTTCATACCGGAACACAGTAATGTTTGCACAGTACTGTTTGGCGGTAGAAATAGGTACTGCGGTGGTACCTACCTAGACCTACCTAGTTAGGCTGGGAATTAATTTGATCTTTCTTTAATTTAGATTAAGATAAACAATTATAAGAGAATTTCTTAAAGGGGGTGGTACGTTATTCCAGCACTTCGTCGCTTACTGAAGGAAACCACCGGCAAGGGCCACAGATTTATGTTCATAGAATACAAGGCAAGAGCGAGTGGTTCTACTTTTACAGTTATCGCGAGCTGATGAAAAATTCAAATAAGTGTATAGATTCGGTGTGCTAGATCTTAATAACCCAAACATAAGACAAGCAAGATAAATTTATCTACGTGACTGCATATTCAATATAGAGGGTTCTATAAAAAAAAATATTGGTCTGGAAGTGAACACTACTTAACATTCAATGGAGCTCTGTCCAATAGTCCGCCCGTATGTAGAGCTGCATGTGGTACGCCTGTTTGACTTTGGGTAAGGAGAATATTATTGTTTATTGTTTGCACCTGTGCGAAGTGACGAGGGTGGCGCGTCGCGCGGCCAGGTTGCGCCGCAGCGCCGCCCACACGCGGCGACGCGCCGCCACGTCCACGCCGGCGGTGGGCTCGTCGAGTAGCGCGACCGCCGCGCCGCCGCACAGCGCCGCGCCCGCCGCCAGCCGCCGCGCCATGCCGCCGCTGTACGCCGAAATCGCGCGCCGCTGGTACTGCCCCAGACCTGCCACTCACACGTACATTTACAGTCGATACAACGCTTATTATGTAATCATGAATCACCAGAGGATAGTTGTCAGCCCTGTAGTAAGAATAGGACTAAGGTAAGCCCTGTCTGTCGTAGAATGCGACTAAAAGGGTCTAGGAGTTTGCGAACCTTGAGGATGGGAACCCTTATCACTCAACAAACGAACCTGCGTGGGGCAGCATATGGCTCAGCGATGGTGCCTAAGAGGGTTAAGGCCCTCCTCAGAGACGTGTTCACACAAAGTGTAGAGAGGCACCGGCGCGTTCTATAAGATATCCCGGAGCCTCTCCGAATGCACTGATGAAATCAACCGAGGGGGTTTTAGTGAGTAAAAATCTCAGATAACCCTGATTTCGCTCCAGAAGGATGGTATCATACGATTTACATCCCGAAACAAAAAAAAAAAAGATTTCAGCCCTGTATTCTCAGGGTAGTGAAAATAAGGCGAAGACAGGGTCGTGACCAGAGATTTCGGGTAGGGTATTCAAACCACACCCGAAATCTTTGTGCTTATCTGTAATTAAAAATAAAGTTACCAATTTAGTAAAAGTCGAAGCAAGGTCGAACAACTTTACGAGGTTATTATTTAGACAGGTTTAGAGGGAGCCAGGGTCTGTAATGCTTAATTGGCTATACGAAGTGCACGCTCCTGTGCTAAGTTATACTCTGTCTGTCTTAGAGGACAACTTAACAGATCATTGATTCCACGGGCATTAGGGATGGAGGAAAATTAATATTCAACGACAGGAGGAAGCTTACCTGATAGTGACACACTCTGTGCATGACAGTGAAGCTAGTAAAATGTTTACACTGAATCATATTTACTGGTTTTTGTCTCTCGCAGAAGAGCTTTAGTTTCCGTACATACCGACGACATCGATCCAGGATTTAACTTCAGTTTTGACGTCCTCGGCAGACAGGCCGCGCAGGGTAAGCACGAGCGCGAGGTTGTCGTAGCCGCTTAGGAACCCGTCTAGTCCTAGGAACTGCGGGCAATAGCCCAGCGAACGCAGGTACTGTAAATACGGGAAATGCTCACTGAGGATGTGAACATTTTGATATCTTGCCTTTAGGCGGAATTTGAAGAACACAGCTGTCAGGCGAGCTATAAAAAATGACCCATCTTCTTTATTCCACATGTAGCTATTCAAAATATAAGATATATAAAAAAACGCAATGGTATCAATATAACTAAAATCAATGTTTTAACTGGCCACAATGCTGAGAATAAGCATTCTCAACAGATTATGACACCGACTGGTCCAGCACTGCACTCGGTACCGTTGTGAAGAGGATATACTCTTCGGTCATAGTGTCTCCTTGTATTGGTAGAGTTGAATTTAGAAATTATAATTTAAAGGTTTTCTGTTTTTTTTTTATTTTACGAAGCGACGAGACAAGCGGATCATTCACGTGATGGTAAGTGATACGCCAGTTCGTAACAACGTGGCGCTAGTTAGGATGATATACACAGCACCATATTGCTCTCGCCGGCTTGAGAGATAAGATGTTAGATCACGTTATCCCAATAATTTCACTAGCTACAGCATCCTTCGAACAGGAACACAGTACTGTTTAGCGGCAGAAATAGTCACTGAGGTTGTACCTACGTAGACAGTCTCCAGCGACATATATCTGAAACCAGTAGATTAGGTTGATAGTGCGAGCAGCATCAAATGTTGAAAAGGAACAACGTACTTTCCCACGATTTTGATCGATGTGCTGGCCGTTAGCGAAGACGGTCCCACGCGTGGGGCATTCCTCGCCGTTCAGCATCTTGAAGGTTGTCGACTTGCCGGCGCCGTTAACGCCCAAAAGTCCGAAGCATTCACCTAAGTTGCATACTAAAGTTATTTACCCTTTTATTAATTAAACTACTATTTGATCTATACATTACTAATCTGCTAAGTCACTAACATGATGCCTTTATGTATAGAAATAAGATAAACCTAGGATGTTAAGTGAAATTGTATATATAGGCCCTGACCCAAAACACAGAGGGTGAACAATAAAAAAAAAACAAAAACGATGCTTTTATCCATCACAGTCCTTAGCACCACTGACCTTTTTTCACCGAGAAGCTGACCCCCTTCACCGCGTTACAGGACTTCTTGATGAACTGTACGTAGTTCTTGTGAACGTCGTCCACTAACATCGCCTCTTGTATTTGCTCCGGTGCTGCGTGCAACATATACAAATCACTCAGCTTTAAGTGTAGTGTAAGGGGTCCCGCACAACAACTCACGGAACCCAAGCCAACCTCACCTGCACGCGGTTCGCCCTGCTAATCAACCAACAAACCTGTGATGTTCACCAACCCGCATTGGATCAGCGTTGTGGGAAATGGCCCAAAGCCATATACGGGATCTTTGGGGGAGGCCTATGTCCAGCAGTGGACGTCTATCGGCTGATGATGATGACAGTTTTAATGATTATGTTGATGATGATTAAATAAAAAAATTGAGAAGTCAATAATGATGACATAAATTATTTGGAAAATTGCTTTGATATCGGTTAATAAAAAAACTTAGCAAAAAAATATAACATTATATTAACATTTTTTTGAGGGTATATTTTTGATTTTTTGAATAAAGCGACGAGATGATCAGATCGTTCAAATGATGACAAGTGATACGTCAATCCATAACATCGTGGCGCTAGTTAGGATGGTGTCAGCCCCGTAGTCTCGGGCTAGTAAGAATAGGACTAAGGTAAGCCCTGCCTGTCGTAGCAGGCAATTAAAAGGGTCTAGAAGTTTGCGGACCTTGAGGGTGGGAGCCGTTATCGCTCAACAAGCGAACCTGGGTGGGACAGCATATGGCTCAGCGATGGTGCCTACAAGGGTCAGGCTCCTCCTCAGAGACGTGTTAACACAAAGTGTAGATAGGCACCGGTGCGTTTTATAAGTGATCCCGGAACCTCTCCAAATGCACTGATGCAGATCACGGAAAGGGTTTTAGTAGGAATCTCACATAACCTGACTTCCCCCAGCAGCAGGGTATCTTTCGAAGATTGCCTCCTCGAAATAAAAAAACAAAAGCTAGGATGGTATACACTGCATCACAATGGGTTCGTCGCTTTGAGACACAGGATCTTAAGTCCAGTTATTCTAATAATTGAACACCTATATTTTACATAGTATATTACACAGTACCTCGCTGGCCTAATGGTTAGAGCGTGCGGCCTTTATTCCGAAGTTCGCGGGTTCGAATCTCAGCATGTACCGATGACTTTAATATTTAAGCTATGTACATTGTGAACTTTAGTAACAACGAAATACAAATGGTGAAGGAAACATCGCGAGGAAACCTGCACATGAATTAGAATCTATTCTAAGGTGCGTGTGAAGTTACCAATCTGCGTTGGGCCCGCGTGGTGACTGTAGCCCATCGCCCTCATATTGAGGGTAGGCTTTTGCCCGAACAGTGGGGACGTAAATTGGCTGTTTATGATGATATCACACAATAGAGCGTCGCCGCGCATTGTGATCGAAGCTTACTTAGATATGGGCTGCTGAGATGAAATAGAGGAAGGAGATTAGAATGAGTTGTATCTTACGCAGTGCTATCGCCTTGTTAACGTAGGTTTTCTCAGCACGGACCAAATCGTCAGCAGCGGGCGCGGGCGGAGGCTGGTAGCGCTTGTTGACCACGCGGTCCGCCAAGCGATTGAACACGCCCTGCTGCATCAGTATCACCAACGTCTAAGAACAATAAGGATTACCTTGTGATATGCCTGCTCATGACAATGTGACGCTACTTAGGGTGTGTACACTACGTTCATTAGGTTCCCCACTTTTACGTAGTCTCATATCCTTTTTCACTAGCCACAGCGCCGTTTGTACTGGAACACAGTAATGTTTGCATACTACTCTTTGGCAGCAGCATAATATTGGATTTCACAGATTAAAAATATTTATACTCTTTACAATTACATACTCATCCTATAGGCAATATGGTTTTCTAAGGATCTACTCGAATTTATGACAAACAATTTCATGAAAAAACTGCTCAACTGACATACTTCCGCTTTGTATATATTTATTTATAATATAAATAATTTAAGTGGATTTGGTTTAAAACATTACCATGTATGTGATGAACTGTAGGAAAAGGATGATCATAGTTTCCCCGGGCGAGTATTCGTCTAAACAGAAGTAGCATCGCGGATTCTCGTTTAATTCTGTAATAGAAATTTATTTGCTTACGTCAAACTCAGTACTTCAGTAATTTCATTAGACCGGAGATCATCATCATTATCAGCCGACAGACGTCCACTGCTGGACATAAGTCTCCCACAAAGATCTACACACCGATCGATCCTGCGCTGCTCGCACCCAGCTGCTTTCCGCAACCTTCAACAGATTATCGGACCATCTGGTGAGGAGCCTACCACACTACGTCTCTCGGTATGCGGTCGCCATTCGAGGACCTTTGTTTCCCATCGGCTGTTAGTCCTCAGAACAATGTGTCCTGCCCATTGCCACTTGAGGCTAGCAAACTTTTGGACTATGTCGATGACCTTAGTTCTCCTGCGGATCTCCTTGTTTCTGATTCGATCACGCAGGGAAACCCTGAGCATATCCTTTTCCATTGCTCTCTGTGCCACTCGAAGTCATTCCACGCGGCCCACTGCATGCGGCCACGTCTCGTTGCCATAACTCAGCACTGGCAACACGCACGAGTTAAAGGTCTTTGTCTTTAGACCAGACAATAATATTTGAATTCTATTGTTTGGCCGTAGAAACAGTAGTTGATGCTGATACCAATCTATACGTCCCCAGAAACAGAGGTACCTTCTGTCAATGTCATGATATTTTTAACATATCCTCTTCAATCGATTTTTCTATGCCACGTACATACATACCTTCGACCCATATGTCAAACATAGCCATCATTCATCATTCTTCCTGCCACAACGGCGTCTTCCCGTTGTGTGATCCTCCATCGCAACTTCAACTTACTAATCCACTGATGAAGAGCCGCAAATGCTTGAACACTCTGTGGAATGACTTTTGAAGTAAAAATTTCAAAATAGAAAACTAATGAAAGCTTCTTACGGCAGCAACTGTTGGTGTCGAAGCCGGCTTCGGCCACGAAGAGTGTCGGGCACTTGTCCCGGTTGAGCACGCAGAATGCGTTGAGTCTCGCCACGTTGACGGTCTTCATGGCGGCTATGGTGAGCGTGTGCGGTGGCGCAATGCAGCTGAACAGCGTCAGCAAGTAGTGTGAGAAGTCCTTCTTCTGACCGCTCTTGAAGATATCGGTCGCCTGTTTTATCGATGTTGTGAAGAAACCTAAGGAAAAAAATTCTTTGAAGTCAGGATAATAAAGGAAACGGCGTGAGGGAACCGCTATGTTCCAAAAGATTTCGTAGATCAAAACTACATCAGCAAGCCCACGTTTGGCTTACGGGGTGGATAATCGACTCTCCTTGCATATGACAGTCCAGGACATAAGTACCAACAGAATGGAAATATAAAAGATACCGTTTTTTCATATAGTATTTATGTTGATTATTAAGTAAACGTTTTGGCACATTTTCTGAACCACTTCAAAAATATGTCCTAACTTAAGTTATTTATATCTGTTATACTGTTCCTCGTTCTCTTTAAAAGTTTGGATTGTTAATTTTCACTATTAATTTTTTGCATCGATTAATAATTTTATTTTCACTATTAAAACTTTAAATTTGTATAATACTCTTGTGTCCATCTATTGTCATGTAGAGTTGTTTTAATTTTATATTGTAACATCGGTTGTTGATCCTAAATAAATAAATATTTAAGTCTAAAATATCTAAGAGCATTTGAAAATTTTTCATCAGTTTGAAGGCCGAAAAAATTAAAAAAAAATATTGGAGTATAAGACGATCAGGAAAAATATTACTGTGCTGTGTAAACTTTTTGTCACTACATTGTTATAGATAAACATATCAAATATATCATATAAATGTTAACATTTAATGGACGCTTTGCTAATCTTGGTCTGGATAAATTGAATAAACAAAATAGAATAATAAACATCCTTTGACGATGAAGGCATGTCCTACCAAAGATAATGAGACATGCAAAGAGGACCGTCATGGAGCCGCGCTCGCCGAAGAAGAAGCTCACCAAATACATAACCCCGAAGAAGGCCAGGCTGCCGAGTAGCAGCACCAAAAATATGGAACCTGTAAAAGCGATAAATAAGTGTGTGTGTAGGTAAAATAAGATTACGTTTTCTTAACATATTTATTGACATACATATGTTTAAACTGACCTTAAAAACCGAGCCATTAAGACCTCATATATGTTTTACTTCATGTATATTTTATAATTAAATGGCAAACGGATAACACTTCAGGAAGAATACCAATGAATGGAAAATATTTTTTTTTATTTAAAAATTTATTTGCACACACAAAAAAAAATTAACAAAAAGGCGGGGCTTAATGTCTAATGGCGTTCTCTTCCAGTCTACCCCAGGATTGAGCAGAGAGCAGAAGTATGGGTGCAGTATCGTGCAAGTGTAAAAAGGTAGATACATATTATAAATGTGCTATTGAGATATAAGATTTCGTAATAATATGTAATATATATATAAAGGACGTTTCATAGAGACATATAGTGTTCCCACAATATTCGCTTAAAGGAAGCTTTTATTTTTGTTGTCTTACGACAAACTGGAGGAGGTAGCATTTTGTTATGGAATGCTGTGACGTTTTGAAGTTACCGAGAAAATCCGGCTGGGTGATTGTGCGCTCCGTGTCAAAGATGGCGGCCACGATAATAGTGGGCAGCAGTAGCGTGAGCACGCAGAGTGTAGTGTGCGCCAGCAGCGTACTGGCCCAATGCAGCGCGGGCGCACAGCCGGACAGAATGTGTATGTGGCGCACGCCCGATCGGCGCTCCTTGCACGGCAGCGACACCAGGCTGATGTTCGTAGTCAGGACCACTGCCGGCAACAGGATACGTTAATCCCCGATACTAAGATCACGTGAAATTGGGGTAGAGTTTTAACACCTTGTAAACAAATCAATTATATGTTTTAAATAAGTTTAGCTTTCTCGCTGGCCTAATGGTTAGAGCATGCGGCCTTCATTCCGAAGGTCGCGGGTTTGAATCTTGGCACGTACCGATGACTTTAAAATTTAAGTTATGTATATTTGTGAACTTCAGTAACAACAGCGAAATACAAACGGTGAAGGATAACTTCGCGAGGAAACCTGCACATGAATTAAAGTTTATTATAAAGTGTGTGTGAAGTCACAAATCCACTTTGGGCCCGCGTGTTGACTATGGCTCATCGCCTTCATATTGAGGGTAGGTCTTTACCCCAACAGTGACGACGTAAATTGGTCGTTGTATTGTTGAATAAAAAAAGTATTGTGTGATAAATAATTAAAACTTGTAACAATATAAACTTTTACAAATAATATCAAAATCATAACCATTTATCGCCAAAAATCAATTTAGTGGAATCTCACCGAATACGACGGCGGTGGTCCACATGATGGCCATCACGATCGACTTGGGCTGAACTAGGTCGCCGGAGAGGGGGTCGGGGTCACGCGCCATCGGGAACGGCAGGTTAAACGTGGTGACCGCATCGCTGTTCGACCAGAGGGCGTGGCGCATGCCGACCAGGTTCGATAACAGATTGAGAGCGATAGGCGCCGCGTGACGCACGCGCGTCGTGAACAGTACCTGCGTATTGAAAATAGTAGATCAGATACAACAGTGAGAAAAGAACAACTGCTCTCATTAATGTGTTTTACTCAAAAGGGCTTTTAACAATTATTTACGTAATAGTATTAAGATACACCGTGTTACTATACAATTGGTACGTCGTTGCGCCACGGAATAATCAAACCTATTTATTGTGGCTGTGAAGGTTTTGAATTGACGAGTGATATGAAGATTAATTTAAAATGATATACATTAAATACGTATGCAGAAACGCTGGTTATGATTTGGTCTAATGATACAATAAAAAAGTACAAATGAAATAAAACCTTCACAAGTTTAAAAATACTAGCTAAATCGTATATCGCTCGTATCGCCTAATCTAAGATTAATCGCAGTATCCTCTCAAAGAAGAACGCCTGTGGTTTATGGTGGCATCCGTACCATTCTAATGAACTCCAGTCTAGAAACCACCATAGAACACCTTTTTCATACAATACGGACCCCTGATTTATGTCTCGCTGCCCTCAGTATTTTACTGAAGGTTCTAGAACTACGTTAGATTACGATGAGTTTTGAAAAGAAATTATTACCTAAAAACGATCTAATAGAATAACTTCCGGAGAATTTTCTTATCCTTAGATATGTTATTAATCAAATGTTATCATTAATTATTCATTAGCTATTGCAAGTCCATATTCATATTTAAAAAAAAAGGTTAAACTACGGTGAAAAAAAAAACGAACTTTGGCAAAGGAAATCATTCTTTTTCAATGAAAGATGTCTTTTGCACTTTCCGTTTCAGTTTTTATGAGGTTTTAAAATATTGTTAAAATTAGATGAAATCCAAAAAAAGAGCAAAAAAAATGTTCATATACCTTTGCATCAGTGTCATTGAGTTCGATTCCCACAACATATTTGTTATACTCCATTATGTCATTTTTGCTGTATTCAAGTAGAGCTGTAAGAAGAGAACGTAAAGAAGATTAAAATGGTACAGAAGTACTGTAAGATCCTTTAATGAACTCTACGGCCAATTAATTTAATTTCTTTTTACAAAATATCTAAGTAACTAAACTAAGTTTTGTTGAGTCATTTTATTAATAGTTATAATAATTTTTTCAATTATAGTGACTTGTTTCTTAATTCATAAAGTTTAAGAGAAATGTCAGTAAACTAATTCCTCATGTGCATTCTTAAGTTATCTTCATAAGCATTCTTCACTGTCTTCTATTTATCTCTTACTCCAATCAACTCTTTACACTTTCTATATTTCTCTACTTGGGTACTGGGTTATTATATCTATGTTAATTTAATATTGTATTGTAAATGTAGCAGAATGAAGTAAAAAAGTTTATCTAAAATTGGAAAGTACATCATATGCATGAGCGAAGTAGAACCTGCTGCCTTCCATATATTATGTACAACTCGATTAATTATAAGGCTAAACTCAAATATAGATCTTTTTTAAATTATATATTTCTTGAACACAGTAAATGTACTGAGAAAAATTTGTGGCAACTAAAACCTGTACAGTTTTTTTTTTTAATTGTATCAACAATACTCCCCGTGTTATGGTTTTTATCTTTAGCGGAACAAACATAGATTAGAGAGGTAAGAATCTTTTTTAATAATCAAAATGATCTCACAAGTGAGTACGTTGTCCGTCGGTTCGAATACGACGTTGTCGTAGCGTGGGCGGAGCGAGCGCACACCGACGCCGCTGGTGTTCAGCGTGTACAGCACGCGCAGCTCGCCCATATCGGCATACATGCTCAGGTCCATGGGGGCGGCGAGCTCGCGCGCGCGATCCTCGGGCACCTCCACAGTTATGTACGTGAACATTATCAGGGCGAGGATCGGCAGTACCACATGCTGCAACGACGGGTAATACAATGATTAAGATAACGCTTAAAAAAAATACAGGAAGGCAGCGGGTGAGGGAACAGGAGAAATGAGAAGAACGAGGATTGATAGAAGTTAAAAGAGATTAAAGCAATAAATAAAACGATAAAGACAAAAACTCTCATACCTAGAAAATAATGGATTATGTGCAATTAAAAACATGATCTAGAAATATTAAGATAACGCCTAAGAAATGTAAAGAATAATAATACGCACCTGCACTAGAACGGACCACTTCTTAGACAACATATAGAGGAATTGTCTCTTCAACAGTACGAGAACCTGTCTCCGGATTAGCTGAACTCCGCTCAATTTCACGTGCGTTGCCTCTGTTTGTGTATAAGTAATTTGTTTTATTTATTTTAAACTTAAACTAAATTATTGCATCTCTTTGATAAAGATACAACTAGAGGTAATACAAGGAGCATATAATGTTAACTGGTGGTAGGTCCGTTCCCGGAAACCACTTTATTTAAACCTAACATAGATTCTATTATGAATGGAGATCAGTGATTGTAAAGGTTGCTGTAGCAAGTAGACATTGAAGCAGTTGCATTTCAGTTGGCAAAAAGACTGTTTGGTCCACGGTATAACTAATTGAACAGTCAAAACATAACTTGAATGTTGGTCAATATTATGGTGAGGTACATGTTAAAGTAAACTCACCAAGTGATGCAGTGTCGACAGCGTCTTCAGTGAAAGTGGTATCAACGTCACTGCATAATCTGAATAAAGACATACAAAATAAACTTGGTTGTACTCTTTATTTTTATCAACAATGGGCTAACACGTAACCCGCTCGCCCAGAGTACTCCGGCCTTTTTACATGTTAAAAGTCAGAAAACGGAAATGATGTTTAAGCAGCACATTTACAATGGGAGAATGGTAGGTAGCTAGGCCGGGTACGAATAAACCCACTCCACAACAGTGGCCGGGCCACATCAGTAATGGTAAAATCAGTATAAAATCTCCATGTTACTGGACAAATGGGTAGCTAGAGTAGAAGAGAAAGTACTCACTTCAAAAACACTTCCTCCAAAGTAGAGATGCCAACGCCGATCGAGTCTAATGCCAAGTCCGACCTGTTCGTCTCTAAGACTTTGAACATAGCCGGGAAGCTGGCGGTGTCCTTGGAGGGCAGATTGTATGTTATTGTGTTTAAGCTCTTCTCTCTCACGGATGCGTCGGCCACCACGGTCCGTATGCATTGGGTGATTGGTTCTTCTTTGGGTATGCCGATGGTGGTAAAGGATAACCTGTAGCCGGTGCCTGCAGGATATTTTTCTAGTTGATAGTGTGTAGTAAATCAAATCTAATCATTTGAGTGATCGATCACAATCATAGTCTGCAGACGGTATTGAAGCTGTTGTATACGCATACGACATTTTTTTATTCTTCATTCTGTTATCATCAGGGATCAAGACTCGTGGTGCATTTAAAGGTTACTGAAGAATTGCGCGAAAACGGGTCAATGAAATTGATGAAAATAAAAAGAGACTGACATGTTCTAGGAACATTTGTTTTCAGGGAGAAGTGGCTCGCAACAAATTACATTTTGCTTGCATAGTAGGCAAATTATCTTGATTATCTCTTTGTAAGAGATCAGTCCCAGCAGGGAGAACACTAAGTAAGCTGTTTATGTTATGTGTATTAAAAGAAACTTCTGAAAATAATTTATTTTAATATTCACTATATTAAATCCGTTGAGTCTTTTACATTCCTGACAAACACTTGCCGAGGAGCAGGCAATTATTACTTATTAGGTGATATATTATTCAAAGTGAGGGAGTTAGCGAACATTGGTATGGACCATTACACTAGAGTGAGACCTAACATTGTATTGAGTGTGTATAGTTGACTCACCAAATGCTCTTTTAAGGTGCATGGTGGTGGCATGGCAGCGTAGCTTGCCAGCATGCAGCGCCGCCACGCGGTCGCCAAGCGCGTCCGCCTCCTCCATGAAATGCGTGGTCAGTAGCACCGTGCGCGAACCACGGAGCGACTGTGCATGCCCATGGCCAAAGTCATGTCAGATTGTACAGGAAATCGTTACGGCGCGATACTGACCAAGACTGCTCGAGTTTAGTTTCCATACATTAATTATTTAATGACATACAGAACAGAGTTTTTATTATGAATCCAAAATAAATCTACGATTTTCTGTTTTACACATATATTGATAAATAAATGCCTTTGTCACTGTTTTTAATACTTTGAGTAATAATTATTTACCAGTAGCAGGTCCCAGAGTTCGCGGCGCGTTTCCACGTCGAGGCCGGAGGTAGGTTCGTCAAGGATCAGCACGCGCGAGCCTCCCGCCAGTGCGCAGCCCAGCTGCAGTCGCCGTTGCATACCGCCGGATAGCTGTGCGCTCTTCGCTGAGCGCTTCTCCCACAGACCCAGCTTCTCCAGTAGTAGGTTGGCTTCGACTTTCGCTTCTCGGTATGAGTACCCTTTCAGCTGAAATAATAATTTATATTTTTAATATTTATATAACTCTTTAATATTATCGGAACACGTTCTCCTTATAGAAGTAACATGTTATATATCTGATTTATAAAAATATATTTTTTTAATATATTACTCAATACCATCCTCTGACACATCAAATTTTAAGATATATTAGTTATTACATTTATTTACCTTAAAATGTTTATATAGAAAAAAAAGAAATGTACTTAATTAATAGATTGGGTATTATATTGCAATTAGTATCTAATCGAAAAACTTATAGGAGTGTGTTTTGTTTAATTTATTTTTTATAGGTTTCACTGCAATTTAGTATACCACCGTAAAGCAGAATTTCTCACCATGGTAAAGAACATGACATGCTCGAGCACCGTGAGGTCCGGGAAAAACAGGTTGTGCTGAGGGCACAAACCAAGCATCTTGCGCACCTCATCCTGCTGGCTGACGGTATCCAAACCCTCCACGTACACCTTGCCCGATGTCGCGCTCAGCATTCCTATTACAATTAAATTATAATAATGATTTAATAGGAAGCTGTCATAGCTCAGTTTATAGCTTCAATGGTAGCGCTGTTTGTCAGCGTGATAGATAAAAACTCCAGAATCTGTGGCCCCGGAAACGAATTAGGAACTTCCGTGATGCTAGACGAGCCGTTGATTACTACGCCACGGAAATAAAGACATTGCTATATCATATGTAGAGGGCGCTAGAACTCACCGGTGATAATATTCATGAGGGTGGTTTTTCCCGCGCCGTTGTGTCCCAGTAGGACAGTTATTTCCCCTTTGTATATGTCCAGTGAAACGTTTGATAGAGTCACTTGCTTCGGAAACACCTGAAAGTATTGCGTAACGGAATTTCACAGAACGGTGTTTAGTAAAATCAAAGGAAATTCCTCTTCCAAAGAAACTCCTTGACTTTACGTAGTAAAAATCTTATGAATCGTAGGCATGGTGGTGGAAGTGACGTCTCAAGATATTTCCGGTGATTTTTACCAAATACAGTATCATACACATCTAAACATGGTAATATGTTTACGCTGACACTTGGTGACACAGGTGTTGTAGTAGTGCCCACCTAAATTGTCTAGTCTTTAGCAAGAACGAAGTCACCATTAGGGAATTTATAAAAGGAACATTAACAGAGAGCAAGAGAGAGAAGATTTAGATATTTACAAAGTAATAATGAACTCACCTTAGACACGTTAATAATCTTGATTCCAGTTTCCAAGTCCTTCGGTGCCTCTTCGAAGTATAGCGGGTCGTGCGCTATCGGCTCAGCTAATATATCCACTTCAGGGTCCGGAGTCACCTTCTGCTGGCTCCAGTATTGCCGCTATATTATGGAGAAGAAAGTTTGCCTTCATCGTTGGGACCATTTTTTTTTATTATAAAAACAGGATACATAATCACTTAGATTATATTACGTAAATGAAACATTCGAATTTGGCTAACCAATTGGGTCAATTAGGCAAGTGAAGTCTTTACTTCTTTCGAAAAAGGTCTTTACCTGAAAGACGAAATTCCATGGTAGCGCCTGTCCGTAAGGCCCTGGGTTGACGAGGGCTAAGTACCAGGCGAGCAGCGTGAACAGCGCGATCTGCACTGCGAGCAACAGCAAGCACACCAGTGCGGATACACTGTAATTGCCGTGCCGCGTGCACATGTTGCTGAAAGTCAGGCCGTGACCTGGGTACAGGACCAAGGATAAATTATTCAGCACCAATAAACTGATCGTTGAGTAGAGGTGCCATATTCACGGGATGCGTATATTATATTGAGAAAATATCTTAATGATACACACCATTAGATCTTCTCTATTCTTCTTTATGGCATTAAAGCTTGAACATTCACAGAAGCTATTTGTGAAAAGGTAGTAGCTTTTGGAAATTGCGTTTAACCAGTGAATTAAACCAGGATACAAACTCGACTCACCAAACTGTTCGAGGGCCGCCAGCTCCTCCCAGAACATTTGCATGGGTATGTGTGGTAGCACCGCTACGAGCGGCGCTAGGGTGCGAGGAGGGCGGTTGCTCATCAAGACGCGCGCCGGCATCCACAGAGCGATGTACGCGAACATGGACATCGTCACCACGTACTGGTCTGAAACGAACGAAAGGTTAAAAAAAATGATATGCTATTAAAAGCCATCATTAGACGGAAGACAGCAACTACAAAACCATAGGCAATTAGCTTAAAATGAAAATTTATTATAAACAAAAATAAAATATGTGTAGTACTCACTGTTCTTGATCAGGTAACTGCTAGCAAACGCCATAGCCATCACGCTCACAAAGTGCAGCGCCAGCATCATGCCGATCAGCACAGGGTTGGAGGACGGAATGATGGGATTGGAGGAGACGGTGAGCAACGTAGAATTCACCACGCAGTACACCAACCCAGTGGGCACTACGTTCAGGAAGTGGGACAGAAGTAGCATGTTTCTCGATACGCCCGCCATTTTTATCAACTCCTGCAAAGAGTATTTTTTATACAATTTTATTTTATTATAACGACTACTCAAGTTTGATTACACTTATAAAAGTTTTTATTGTGGTCTGACACCAACCCTCCTCGGGAATTATTGCTGGTGGAATAGCCGCTATCTTAGGGCTAGGGGGTTAAAAATATACAAACACCTTATGGTCGCGCATTAAGCAACAGTATTGATAAATTTCCATAGGATACTGCGGCGCAATCCGCGAATTCCCTTAGTCGGCTCATAACACATCCATGGGATGAGATGGGGCTGCCCTATTCTTAAGCCAGGATCAGCACGAAATGATTATAGATATATGGAAGGTCTATAGTATAAACACTGGGGTGTAAGAGTTCCCGTATAACAACTCACGGGACCCAAGCCAACGTCACTTGCTCGTGGTGCACCCTGCTAATCCACATACGATGCTCTGGCTCCCACCAATCCGCATTGGGCCAGCGTGGTGGAAAATTTCCTAAATCTCTCTATATGAATCCCTGCCCAATCAATGTGGGAATCTTTGGGGGACGGCTGTCCAGCAGTGGACTTCTATCGGCTGACGATGATGATGATAATATAAATACTATATAAGTAACATTACAATTTCCTTACACATATTACTTAAACGGTCTTTGGTAAGAGAGATAGTAAAGAGTAGTAACAGTAGTGTGCAAACATTACCGTCATGTAGTAAGAAAGGCATTGTACTTATAGCTGACGATGGATTTTTAATACAAGCTTCACCTCGATTCCTGAAGTACGTTCCTCCAGCAGTCGTGACATGAGAAACACGAAGACCAGCAGTAATGAGAGCCAACACAGCACCATGAGCGCCGCGACCAGCGCCCCAATAACCATGTTGGTTTTGCCATTCATTTTTACGAAGGGAAACTCTTGCAGAATCACATTCTGGAGCAAAGATTGTTATATATGATATTAGATATATATATGTAACAGAATAAATCCATCGCCTCCTTCATCCGTCGTGTCGTCAGATACAGTTCCTGGAGGAGTGCAGCAATTTTTCCTATGAGTTCAACCAACACTCACCATCTCGGATACCCAACGTGGCAAGTTCGGGTTAGTAGTCTTAAAAATTACGGAGCCCTAATTTTATCAGGCGGCGATAATCAGAAGGGGAGACACAAGCGTTCCTCTGTGGGAATATGTAACAAAATGGCTCCTCATCTTTAATTCATATTCCTCATGTCAGGTTTGTGATCACTATTGTCCCCTAATATGTTATTTAATTGGTATTTGCTATTGCGTCCAAAAAATAAGGATACTGAGTTTAGCACTCGAAACTGGTCTTTGTTTTTCAGGATCGTATCTTCCAAGCGGCTGAACCGTTTCAAGACTTAGATAAAAAAAATTAAAGGGAATTTTATAGAGTTTCAGAGCTAAAATTTTAGTAATAAATCTAAATATAACTAATTGTAAATTATTAACATACACTTAGTTATACTTAGATTACGTTTTAGCGTATATCGATGGCCTAATGGTTAGAGCGTGCGGCCTTCATTCCGAAGGTCGCGGGTTCGGATCTCGGCATGTACCGACTTTAATATTTAAGTTATGTATATTTGTGTACTTTAGTAATAACAGCTAAATACAAACGGTGAAGGAAAACATCGCGAGGAAACCTGCACATGAATTAGAATTTATTGTAACGTGTGTGAAGTCACCAATCCGCATTGGGCCCGCGTGGTGACTGTGGCCCGTCGCTCTCATATTGAGGGTGGGCCTGTGCCCCAACATTGGGAACGTTAATTGGCTGTTCAGAGATTACTTTTTTGGACATTTATGTTGGTTGATAAAAACTTACTTGTTTAACACCGACGCCCATCTTCAGTTGCTGATAAGATGTGTCGATGGCCCACTGCAGACGCATGAAGGTCTCGTAAATTATTTCTGAAATCCAAGTAAATGGATGATGTTATTATTTATCGATAGAAAGTACTCCGTACTTAAATAAATCGATACAATCGGGCAGAGGGGGTTATAGATTAAAAATGTCTCCCAAAAACCTTATTAACTGTAAAACCAGAGTGATAATTTTTTTTCAAAGAAGCGATAAGACAAACTGGGTAATTACCTAATGGTGAGTAACAGGTCTGCTCATTATAATGTGGTGGTAATTAGGATGTATATACAGCGCCATATAATACACAGCCTGGCGACGTAATGGCATCGTGTTAGTTTTTCTTCCAATACATATACAGTGTATTGGCAAAAGGATAGTGGAAT
The DNA here is from genome assembly GCA_029030555.1 of Ornithoptera alexandrae. NCBI lineage: Eukaryota > Metazoa > Arthropoda > Insecta > Lepidoptera > Papilionidae > Ornithoptera > Ornithoptera alexandrae. The sequence continues at coordinate 9,362,389 of JARDVY010000077.1, read as the reverse complement.
CTTCAGATTTGAGAGGAGCCTAAGAGTTAAGGGTTTTGACTCAACACAAATTATGAGGTTTGTACAGCAGAGAGTTGTATATTTAGAAAGCGAAGTATCGATACGAATGCCACTTACCAAAGGACTGATGCGGCTCCATTCCCCCGTCCAGCGATTTGTACAGGTGGGTCATGAAGTTCCTTTTTATCCGGATGGTGTAGTTCAGGTGCTCTGGCCATTCAGCCGTCATATTCTAAGAGCAAAGTATCGACTGAATACCTTTTGATATTACTAAAGATTTAATAAACGAGAAGGAAGTATGAAATTTTCTATTCTGATTCTCATGACGCCTGATGATAGATTTATGTCGTTGGTGACCGTCAAGCTATCAATTAGCTCCGCAGCTCCTATTTCTACTGCTAAACAGTAGTGTGAAAACATTACTATGCGTGTGGCGCTGTAGCAAGTGTAATTGCTGGCGGAAGGATACACCTTACGCCACAAGATGACGAGTAGAATATTATCCTGTGTATCATTTACCATCAGATGAATGTTCCGTCTCGTCAAATAATTGTTATATATATTCCTCTCAATATTTAATAATGTATTTATCAGCATATAACAAAGCAGTTTTTCCTCGCCCGTTGTTCTGGCCGTAACACCCCGCGACACTCTTTGGGGAAGGAACTTTGTAAAATCCATTCTTAGCTGATCTCTAAATGTCAGAAGTAATAGCTTTGCCAAATTTTGAGTGTTTACGTCTAATAGTATCGGAGATCTCGTGATGAATCTTTACATAGGTTGAAACCTCTTATTTATATTGATAGTTATTAAATATCTTACATAAAAATTACTTAATTACATAAGTTTGCAATCGCGAGCAGAATAAAATATTTTATGTATATATAGATTAGAGGGGTGTATGGGATCCAGAACTACAACTCGAGGGACCCAAGCCAACCTCACTTACTCGTGGTTAACCTTACTAATCAACAAATGAGGTACTAGCTGCCACCAATTCTCATTGGGTCAGCGTGGTGGGAAATAGCCCAAATTCAACCATATGAACCCTTACAAAAGTCGACCCCTAGTATACGGCGGTACCGGAGACCATGCTGACTGTAAGATCGCGGGAATTTGTTGGATGCGGACGGCGCAGGACCGATCGATGTGGGGATCATTGGGGAGGTACAGGGTGGCGCATATGTTTTTTTAAATTACAACCAAAAAACATCGGAAGGTTATTTTTGCGCCACTTTGTATACAAGGTATACAAGGTGGCGCATGATATGAAAAAAAAAAATGATTGATGATATGAAAAACTTTGATTCTTCTTGTGGATTATTTTTATTTGGTCTTTTAATTTTTTTACATTAAGGCAAAATTTATAGCATTTTCTGATAGGAGGATTACTTTTGCGCCACCCTATATATATCCAGCAGTGGACGTCTATCGGCTGATGATAGATATATAGATTCCACAATACAGTCAAGTTTCGATATTTCTCTGAACTATAATACCCTTACTCTATTTAGTTCGCGATCAGGCCACTACATTAGAAACTCAATAAGTATCCACTTATCCAATCATCGTGACTAAGTTTACATGGCTAAGTTTCGTAATACATAAAGTGAACTGCTGATATAATCCTTATTGCGTAAATAATAAAGTTCTAACTGTATCGTCGGTTTGAACAATATCCGGCAATGCGCATGAGCAGAACCGTTCTCATTGATGACGCAAACTTTATCCATTCGTACAAGAACAATAACAAATCTATAGAAAAAAAACGGTATATGTAATGGCGACCATAGGACAGTGATCACCATCACCTTCTTCAACTGTCCTAGTACTATAGGCTGTTTATTGATTAAGATAAATTCAAATAGGTGTAAAGGTTCCCGCACAACAACTCACGGGACCCAAGCCAACCTCACCTGCTCGTGGTGCACCCTGCTAATCAACAAACGAGGCTCTGGCTCCCATCAATGCGCAATGGGTCAGCGTGGTGGGATTGGTCCAAATCCCTCTATATGAATTCCTACGCGATCGATGTAGCAATCTTTGGGTGAGGCCTATGTCCAGCAGTGAGGGTCTATTGGTTAATGACTATGATTTCAAATGATGTGAAATTTGTAAACGAAGCTGAACGATGAAGAGAAGACGATAACTCAGTATAACAAAACTTGTATTTTTTTTTGAGTACCGTGTTTGTCGGAGAACAATGATGACCTTAACCAGATAATCAGTCCATCTTGTTATGTCTACAGTAACACTGTCTTTCCGACATTGAAGAATGTCAGCGCCCGTTCGGCAGTCAGTTCTTAGTTAAACCTGCCGTGCCCATTTCAAATTGGCATTAATAATTTTTTGGACTGTGTGATTGACTTTACCATCATCAAAGCTCAAAGTGGGGTCTCAAAATAAAACCAGAGTGCCTAAAGGTCCATAATAATGCTGTTAACGGTCCATTCTTACTAACATCTTTGTTTATAAGGATGGAGCGTTATATGTTGTCTGATGGATATCTTTATCTAAAAATGTTCTATGGATGAAGGGACATCCCCAGTTTGTGAACAAAGATATTCACTTCCTCATTCCTTATGAGAAATGGAAAGGAGTGGAACAACTTGCCGGAGTCGGTGTTACCATCCAAATATAACATAAGACGTGGGTGTCTACAAGACAAGTGTGAATAAGCTGTTACTAAGTTAATACGCTTTACCACCACAGACCACATCACCATTTCACATCAGGTGGGATTGTCGTCAAGCGCTGAATTTGCTGATTTTAAAAAAGGTTAAAGGCAAGCCGTTAGCCGCTGCTCCACGGAGACAAGAGTACAGAGGAATGTCTTGATTCTTTTCTCTTGGTTAATATGAAATATTTGTATGGAAACATTAAAGAAATTATTTAAACACACAAGAAACCGTAATTTTTTAATTTAACACGATTACACTTGCGATAGCGTTGTAAGGGGTCCTGCACAACAACTCACGGAACCCAAGCCAAACTCACCTGCTCGTGGTGGACCCTGGTAATTAACAAACGAACTTCTGATTACCCCTAACCCGCATTGGACCCGCTTGGTGGGAAATGACCCAAATCCCCCCCATATGAACCCCTACAAGTGTGGAAATCTTTGGGGAAGGCCCATGTCCATGAGTGCACGTCTATCAGCTGATGATGATGACACTTGCGATATGTTATGTTAAATTTCCTTTACAATAGACCAAGTTTATATACAAACTTTCCAACATGAGAACCATCAAAACCGGAAACGTTACGTCCTTGTCGTCAATTACAAACAGATAATATCATTTTGTAGTAAAAAGTACACTATTGCAATAGAGCATGGCAAACATTTCTGACTGTGTGGCAGTAGATCATATTACTGTAATGAAGTAGGACGTAACACGAGCATGGAAGATCAGTTTTCGCGTTAACGTTTTGAGAACCGAGAGACGACGAAGATCAGTTCCGTTGAACTGCGATACGGTTTATGATAACAATGAAATGTTAACCAGCAACATGAACCAACCGTTATATCAACGAGAGTAGTTCAGGGCATGTTCCTGGTGCAGTGTAAGAAACAGTTTGACGATGTAAACGTATGGTCAGTACTTCGTCTGTTTTCTGAAGATGTTAAGCGCTCGAAAGTAATATTGACTTGCAGCTCGTCTGATACTGGGCTCGTAGACTCGGGTCCACGGCCTGTTACGGATAGTACTTAAACTCATTAAGAACTGCCATTTAGCATCGTTGAGGACCGGAAGTTTTCTTAATCTGTCGGTCAAAGATAAATTTGAAGACGACGCATTTATGATGATGAAAGATCTATAATGTCCGCGTTGTTCATTGATAAAGAAGAATAACCATCGCATGCAAGCCAGTGTTATATCTTCTTTAACTGCACCCCGTGGCGTAGCGATTAACTGCTTACCCTGAACTAGGACTTCCCCGATCAGGTCTTAAAGCCACATGTCTAGATAGAGAATTTTTTTTTTCGAAATCGCCTGGTTAACCACCGCCTCAACTTTTTATATCATCGAAGTGATGAGACGAACTGGTAGTGATGGTAATTGATACGCCTACCCATAAAGTGGCGCTAGTTTAAATATTATACACTGCACCAATGCTCATCGTCTTGAGACTTAAAATGTTGAGACTCCTTACCAGTAATTATACTAAGTACAGCGCCGTTCAAACCGGAAAACTGTAATATTGCGCACTAATGTGAAGGTGCAGAAATAGGCGCTGCGACGGTATCTACCTAGACGGTCTCCGGCAACAACCTTCTATCATATTGTGCATATGCCGTCATAATAATAATACTGTATTCTGGCTGAAATTTACGTCATCAGTTCGCGGAAGTCCACCACTGGATATGGGCTACCAAGGAACTGCACTTAGCCCGATCGTTTGTTTGCCTAAACGCGGTCACCATACTAAGTTGCATATACTAAGACGGTGGTCACTTATACATGACTAGCCTGTTGACACTCAAGTTTGCGTACTGGGAAGGTTATAATTTGGTTCTCTGATGGATTAATTTATTTCGAATTTTATCCACCGGAGGAAGACTGAGTATAGCTCTGGCCATAGCTCTTTAAGCAACACTGAGTAATTTTCATCACTGTAAGCATACCAGAGTCAAATTATTCTAGATTAACTCGCTTCATCATAATGACCTTCTTGTCACTTAACATCACGTGAAATTTAGGTTTAGTGTCAGTCGATGGAGGTGTAAAGGGTCACGCGCACAAATCAAGACCGAAGCCAACCTCACTCTGTCGTGGTACACCCTGCTAATCAACAAACGAGGCTCTGGCCCCCGCCAACCCTCATTGGGCCAGCATGGTGGGGAATAGCCCAAATCTGACATATATGACATAAACGATAGCCCCTAGTACCCAGGGGTAGTGGAGGCCATCCTGACTGTTAGTGGAGGTCTTTGGGGGAGGCCTATGTCCAGCAGTGACGTCTATCAGCTGATGATGATATCAGTCAATTTGTGTATTAAAAAATAGATCCATCAGCATTGATACGCAGTAAACAACAAGTTGAATTTCATAAAACAATGCAACAGTTTCAACTTCCGTATCCGATATCGAAAACAAAGTTATGACATAATGGAGCTATTTTTATACTTATACTGGAGCTTTGTATGTTTTGACCTGACTCCGATTACTTTGTTTGATCTTCACTGTTTCGAAGAAGGATAGAAATACTCAGCAATGGTATCATTCATGTCATGTGATACCATTGATAAATGATTACGTGATGGTCCATCTACCATCATAAAATTATATATAATAGCATGCATTTATATAAAAGCTCTTGTCCGTGAAGTATATGTCAGCACAGCAATACACTTAAAAATAAGTGATTAGTGTATTACAGTTGGTACTGACAGAATGCCATTGAAAAATCAAGCGTGCAGTTAGTAAGCAATTTTTTTTTTTTTTATACTTTGTGATAAAAAATATTTTCATAAAACACCCTAACTCTTACTCGGGAACCAGTAAGGTTTATCTGGATAATACAGTCGTCGTGGCCTAGCTGCAGCGGAAGTCACATCCGCGCTGGTTTCCAATGAGCCATCTTCTAAGCCTCGCTCGGTACGATACAACAATATTTTGGATATCTGTTGGTAAGTTCTGATTTCTGTACCACTTTGATCACCGACCTTCACTAGTTGGAAAGGCACTTTAAGAAGAAGCAGTTGGTAAGATATTTATACAACTCGGTATAATATAATCAAAAATTCTGTTACCATAAACATTGTTGTATTTCGGGACCAGATTTTTTCATTTTGCTTCTAGCTCTCTTAAATTTGATGAACGTTTGTACTCCGTCAGCGAGTATGAGCAAGTATAATTACCTTACTTACCTCGTGTTAAGGTTGTACCAGATAATAAGACAAATCGATTATTCATATATAGAACAAGTATTTATGTACATATATGTAGGCCGCCGTCGGTGCGTAAACATATTGAGAATTTGTGTCGCATATAATTTAATTTCAGATAGATTACAAATCGAATAGGTCGTGAATATTACACACACAAGCACGCACGCGCGCATCCATACGCACGTTCGAATGTACGCAACGTACACTTGCACACACCCAAACATACCCACACGCACACACACTCGCACATGCTTAAACACGCACGTACACACACGCATCATGACCAAGTGTCAATCCTTTAATTTTCTTAATAAATTGTAAAGAACATGAAGGATACATTTACCTTGGGTGTGGGTGGTTAGATTACCAAGGGTGTAAGGGGTCCCACATAACAATTCACGGGACAAAAACCAGCCTCACCTGCTCGTCGTGCACCCTGCTAATCAACAAACGAGGCTGTGGCTCCCACCAACTCGCAATAGGCCAGCGTGATGGGAAAATGGCCCAAATCCTCCCCCATAGAAACCCCTGCAAATGACGGCACCTGGTACCCGGCAGATTTCGAGAAGCCGCTGGATGCGGACAGCGCAGGACCGATCGATATGGGGATTTTTTGGGGATGGCTTATATCCAGCAGTGGATGTCCATCGGCTGATGATGATGATGATATTTACCTTGAAGATGACGAGAGCCTGATTCTCATCCAAGTCATCTAGGAGGTTGGTGACATCAGCAACATCGGCCACGGGATAATACCCCTTCGTTGATAGATCTAAGGCAAGAAAAAATATGTTTATATAGGTACAAAGTGTACTACAAGTCTCCTACTATAGTCCTTATTGTTAATGATCCATAGGTCCTAGCTGGTGTTAATTTTTTTTAGAATAATTTGTAAGAACTGTAGATACCACGTGACGCTCCTGATCCCCTCATGGTCGGCCTGTTTGAGGAACGCGGTCAGGGTTAAGGCTGCTATCTGAAGCGGATACGTTGTCTCCACTGCTGCCTGCCCCAGGCGTCTCTTACGACGGAATAAAATTTGAAGGACGCGTGTTATATTTGATGGGTCCATCTTGTTGCACCTTTGATCGATATCACCTAGATCATTTTCATCATCAACACATTCACCTCATGGTAAGTGATAGGTCTGTACATAATAAGGTGGCGCTAGTTTGGATGATGTTAACAAACACAGCTTTTGGGAAACTCCCCCACATCATCAAATCGCAAATACTCCAATGTCTCAAGATGAAACTCTTTAACCAGTGTGTCCTGCCCACCCCGACTTACGGCGCAGGGACATGGCACCTCACCATCGGGCTGGTCCACCGATTCAAAGTAACACAGCGAGCGATGGAGAGAGCTATCCTTGGCATTTCTCTAAGGGACAAAATACAGAACGAAGAAATTGGACTAAAGTTTTTGACGTAGCTCTCAAAATCTGCAAGCTGAAGTGGCAGTGGGCCGGCCATGTCTGTCGTGTCAGTGACGGCAGATGGGGGTCGCAGAAGTGTAGGACGCCCTCCCTCTAACGACATCTGATGGACCGACGACATCATTAGAGCGGTCGGAAGTGAGTGGATGCGATAGCCGAGGATCGCATTTGGTGGAAGACATTGGAAAAGACCTATATCCAGCAGTGGATAAACACAGGCTGATAATGATAATAATGATGACGATGACACAACACCATATGGTGCTCTTCGTCAAGACGTACATGATGTTAAGTATTGTCACCACGGCAATTTCAATGGCTACAGCGCTATTCGAATCAACAGGCTGTGGACTCGAGTCCACGAACCCAGCATCAGATGAGCTGTAAGAGTAAAAATGACTGCTAAGCGCCCAATACTACCAGAGAATAGAGCTATTCGAACTGGAACATGGTATTGTTAGTATACTTCTTTGGGACAAGCCTATGTCTAGCAGTGTTGGTATATCGGCTGGTGACGATGAATTGGTGGAAGAAATTGGAGCTGCAGTGACAGAAGACAGCTGCTACGCTTCCTATGGAATATTCCTTTCTTAATCGCCTTTTGCGATATGCTGAGGATAAACACATTCCTCAAACTGGTAACTGGTTATGTACTTACCTTCATAACGAAATATCTAGTTATATAGATGATAAAGTGTCAAGCGCGAGTCGCGTTTAATTGAACAGTAAAATAAATTATATCTCACTTGGGAAACTCTTAAGGCGCGGCAGTTTCAGTTTATCACCGACCCGGTCCATTAGCACTCGTGTGAGCTCGGTGTCCGGAGTGTAGAACACCAGCCCCGGACCGCTGATGCTGGCCAATGGTATAGGTTCCTGTAAAAATTACATATAATTTTATCCATACTTTTCTTTCCCCCCTTATTTTTCGAGAATGCCACGGGAACGCAAATTTTACTGGTGGTCTGGTAGTGTGCAAACATTACTGTGTTCCGATTTGAAAATTGCTGTAGCTGGCGATTTTACTGGGGTAAAGAGACTTAACAGCTTATGTGTCGAGGGGACGAGTACGATGTGGTGATGAGTACATCATCCTAACTAGCGCCACATTCGGCGGGCGTAACCCTTACATATCATGTGAACGTCTCACTCGTCTCGTTACTTCATCAGCTATCAACTAACCAATTGACCAGTCAATATCCATCCATCAGAGACCATACCAGAGCTATAGTCGACGCATTTTAAACTGTGTCGTCGGGCAATAAATCTTATTTATCTGTCTGTCTCGCTCGCACTTACAGGTCTTATGGAGTAGTGATGTGCGTATGAATTGTAGAGCTGCATATCGATAACGAGATAGGTACGATCGATAAGCTAAACTATGTTAAGTATTAATAGGAATAATTTTTCGCTATCTGAGAGTTAAAGTTTTTAATTTGTAAGATAAAATGTTTGTTTTGACGTAATCATAGACACTTTCTCGAGTCAGTTATCAATTCTTTTGAAAACAGGAACACGTGAGTCACCCCACGTGAGCAGGTAGCTAAATATCGATAACGGGTTGCATTGTGTGCACATTCCTACTGTCAATGACGTTTAATGTCCGACGACTCAGTTTCAAGCGCGTCCAATGTACAGAAAAAATAACAAAAAAAAAAAACTAAAACTAATTCGTAAATAAACTTTATACTTTAGTAAAACATATAAACTTTTTTGAAATAGAAAATTTTTATAGAGACAGACTTTGAGACGAAGGATGCTGATGAACTACAGGGAAAAACGTTTGGTATAATACATAGTTATTTTATTATCGTGGGGGTAATCTTCTTAAAAGATGCCTTGCTTCTGTGGGGCTTCTATTCACTAAAACCCCCTGGGTGGTCTCCCTCAGTGCACTAGGATGGGCTCCGGGATCTCCTGCGGAACGCACCGATGCCCTCTGCTCCCATGCACTCCGGCGAAAACATCCCACGGAAGGGCAAAGCCCTCAGCATCGATGCTGTGCTACGACAAATATAAGACTACCATGCATTTGCCGTCTTCTTAAGGCTCGCTTATTGAGCCCTGAGGGCCCCCAACCTCAAAGCCCACAAACTCGAGGACTCTTTTTGTTCCCTTGAATGACAGGCAGGGAATTTCTTAGTCGTATAATAGCCCGAGACTACAGAGCTGAAGACGTTGTTCTGCTCGAGTTTTGTCTGTGTACTTATGAAAATGCCATAAAGGGTGGCTAGTTAAATTAATCATATTGAATCCTCTTAATGTTAACACTATAGAAAGTAAAACCTTCTCCAACTGCAAGCCAATGCCTTGGTCTGACCAGATCCGCAACGCACTCGACTCCACAGTCTACGATGCTCTCCGAGTAGCCGGAGATGGGACGAGATGGTGAAACATCATGAGGACAAGAGTGATAGGTGGAGGTCTTCACGGCCCTCAGACGCGAGGAATTCGACATAAGGAGGACGAGGATCGTTACTAAAAACACTATCGCAACTACTGCTGTGGCTTATCTATTGAAACAAATTTATTGAGCACTTAAGTAACTTCACCGACAACGACCTCGTGAACAAAGTTACGCCATTGTATGAAACGTCTGCGAATTTATTTCGACATCATTTAACAAAGAAGTCTGCGACTAGTTTTCAAGAGTTGCTTCAGACTGAAAATTGTAAATAATTTGGACTGCAGTAACAATAGAGTGGAACAATATATCATGGAAGTGACCTTGAATCACGCCCATCGACCGGACACCGATGAGTATCGTTTTGTTATGAATACTCCTCGCATACAAACATTTCCATAATATTGTATATATGAATATACAATATTATAGAATCTCCATGAAGAGTATTCATACTCTATGAATATACGATAAAGATCGTGTGGTCGTCTATCGGCTGATGATGATGATTCATAGTTAGTACAAAAAAAACGTTGTTAAATTTTATTTTTCTTAGAAAAGTTTAGCAAAATCTAATGCAACTCGAAGAGATTCTTTCCAATTAAAAATGCTGTTTGCTATTGAAGAATTAACATAGTACAGTGATCAGCATTCGTAGGTACAAAAATGTAAACAACATACATTAGCAATTTCCCATCACATTTCTACTAGTACTGATGGTAGGTCTCTGTTGCCGGAGACCGTCTAGGTAGGTACCACCGCAGTGCCTATTGCAGACGACAGACAGTACTGTGCGAACATTACTGTGTTCCGGATTCAAGGGAGCTGTAGCTAGTGTAATTACTGAGATGACGAGACTCAATATCTAATGTCTCAGTCGACGAGTACAATGTGGTGTCGTGTATATCATATCCTAAGTACCGCCCACGTTGTAACGTGCAAGCGTATCACTTACCACCAGGTGAGTGTCCCGCTCGGTTTGCCGACCACTGGTAAAGTATAATTCTTCTTCTGCATCTATCGAACGTGGCTTAGCCGTGTATTTGAAGGAAGTAATTACATGATTTTACATGTAATGATTATTCAACGAATCTAGATAAAAGACAATAAAAATAAAACTTGTGATGCCATCATCTACCGATGGACTTCCACTGCTGGACATAGATCTCGCATAATGTATTCCACAAAACATAGTCTTGTGATATCATCATCAGCCGATAGATGTCCACTCTTGGACATAGGCCTCCCCCAAAGATCTCCATATACCGCTGGGCATTGGGGGCTGTCGTATGTATGGGTTCATATGGGGGGATTTGGGCTTTTTCCCGCCACTGGCTCAATGCGAGTTAGTGGGAGCCAGAGCCTCATTTGTTGATTAGCACAGTGCACCACGAGCGGGTGAGGTTGGCTTGGATCCCGTAAGTTGATGTGCGCAAATCCTTGCGCCCCTTTCTTCTTGTCTTCCCGTTAGTCTCGTGATATGCAAATGTAGAATTTAATGGCCCTTTAGTCTATCTAATATTTTTGATACTGTAAGTAAATTTTCGTTTAAATACGTATATATACTTAAAATCTTGTATCTCGCACACATGACGCACAAATACTATCTTCACTTGGCGACTTTGATCAATGCACGTTGTACTACGGCTTCAACAGTGTCACCGTTTCCGCATCACGTACGAGGGCGAGGTTATAAAACATTTCTTGGTACATCCACCAAGAAATATTTTATAACCTCACCCTGACTTATAAGACGCCATGATACATTAGCTTATTTATTTTTATTGATATTCATAATTGCGAAAATTTTGAAAGTACAATAAACATTAAAAAGGTAAAAGTGCAAAGCATCAAAAACAGTCCTCAAATATTGTCGAGTTCCAGTTCCAAGAGCTAAGAAAATTACAAGAGGTAACATAGGCCAGCGGTAGTCAAACTTTTAGATCTTACAGCCCAGTAAATTCATTATTTAAACCCTGCTGATTACTAATAACTTTTTAAGTGTTAAATATACTAATAAATAAAAATTATGATCTAAGAACATATTTTGTGTTCTTAGATCTACAAAGGTAATAAAATTAAATTATTAATTGTAACCAAATCATGAAAGCTTTATTGATAAACCATAACACTGCGATAGGAGACCACTTCCGAAAACCAGGACAGATGATAGTACTAATGACATCTTTGACGATGGGACGGGAAAAAAACCGATTCTTATTAAAAAAAGAAACATATTTTTAAACTGTTTTATTAGCATTATTTACTCTAAATGAAACGATAGTTTTCTTATTTTTCCTTGCCATCATCAAAGGTGTCATCAGTACTATCGTCTATCTTCGTTTACGGAAGCGGTCTCCTAACAGCCAGTATATTAAACAATTATGTTTCAATGCATTCTTAAAACAACATGCTCATCATTATCATCAGCCGATAGACATCCATCGTGGACATAGGCCTCCCTCAAATATCTCCACATCAATCGGTTCTGCCCTGCCCCGGATGCCAACGTTGGCCACTTAGGGCCATCGCTTATTGGGATTTATGCCCCATATTTTGGTCATTTCCCACCATTCGGGCCTAATGCGGGTTGGTGGGTGCCAGAGCTTCGTTTGTTGATTATCAGGGTGCACTATGAGTAGGTAATATTGGCTTGGGTCCTATGAGTTGTTGTGTGGGACCCCTTACGCCCCTGATCCCTATAAATTGATGGGTAGGTTTTTTTTCGGACTATTGATATTTTCGGTGTAATTAGAAGTAGACAATAGTGCATAAATATTATATATAATTAACATGCGGGAAGCAGCTGAATGTGGGCAGCACAGGATCAATTGATGTGGAGATCTTTGGGGGAGGCCTATGTTCAGTAGTGGATTTCTGTCGGCTGATAATGATGATGACGACGATTATTAAAATATTTAAATCGCAACAGTTTCTACCTTGATCGATAATGATTGTGATGTTATAGGTTAGCAATATATATAACTGGATATTTAAGTATTTGAGCTTGCTCTGTGGAATATAGTCCTCTGTGTACAGAAACTAGAAACTTTAGCTACTTAACATCTAATCAAAATTGAGATTCATTGAACAGAAAGGATGAAATAAAAATCAGGATTTATTTCATATATCAACCTTGAATAATGCTAGTGCATTTTCTTTGTCAACAATGTTACATAATAATGCGAGGCCATTGCAAAAATGGAGCTATGCCAAACTGGCAAAGTAGCAAGTGAAATGCATATAAAATTACAATTTTTATATGCACTTCTATGTTTTAATAGCAGTGATAAAAATTTCCATAAAAACATATTAGAGCATTATTTATTTATTCATAACTTGTGTTGGTGTGCATTATATGGAGTATTTATATATACATCTATATGTTTAGTGGCAATGGTGTGTGTTAAGTGGCAGTGGGCAGGGCAAATTACTTGAAGGATCAACTTTTATTTCTGCCACCAAACTGTACTGTGCAAACATTACTGTGTTCTAGTTCGAAGGGTATGGTAGCCTCATGTAATTACTGGGGTAATGAGACTCAGCATGTCTCAGATGACAAGTGCAATGTAACACTGTAAATATCATACTAACTAGCGCCATGTTGTTACAGGCAGATGGATCACTGGTTATCAGGTGAACATATCGCTTGTCTCGTTGCTTAATAGAATAAAGAAACACAAGTTTTCAAACAGCATTTTACAAAAGGAAGCATCTTAGTTCTATCTTAAATCCTTTAAGATTTCAGATTGTTTACTTCAAATTGTTGACATATATATATGTGTGTACTAGGAAATTAAATTATTAAGGGGTTCCTACAGGTTATATATTTACTAGTAATGACAAGTTTCAATATCCAATCCATACCATTAATCTAAATAACAACTTTTGATCTAATTATTTTACTAGTAGTATAACTTATAAAGTTTATTTAAAAATACTTAGATTTTTGTCTTTATAACCTAATTCTTATTCTTCTTATCAGCTACATAACATCCGCTGCTGGGAATAGGCCTCTTTCAAGGATCCTCTTTGATAGGGAAATTGGCTTATTGCAGGTTTGTGGGTGGTCAGAGTCTGTTTTGTTGTTTAGCAGAGTGCACCATGTGTAAGTGAGATTGACTTCAGCTTCGTAAGATGGTGGATGGTACCCCTTACAATTCTTATTCAAAACTATACAACAGTTTTAAGTACACATATAGTTAGACATGCACTTGCCATTACCTATTAATTGATTATAGATGCTCCTTCAATTTATTGTACAAAAATTGTTAAGGATTGAAAGTAATGACACAGCTTTAAACATGTTAAGTTATATTAAGCATATTGTTTTTTATACATAAGCCTAGAACATATAAATAATAAATAAATAACTCTTTTATTTATATTTGCTTCAACTTAAAATTAATAGCTAGCACATGTGATTGGAGTCACCTTTTAGGCAAACAGATGCTTGTGCCAGAAGAACTCACTTTTCCTAAACAATAGTCTATTAATATTGTTTTTGAAAACAATAATCGATCATCACCAAATTAGTCTAAACATCCATCTATCCACAACTCAATTCAATGGACAAAGTTTATATTTACTATGTAAACATTATTTGGAATGTTTGCCTCCAACCTGGACATTGCACTCTGATTTTTACAGTAACATTAAAAAGGTGTCTAAGGACACACAACTATTTTTTTTATCTATTATGGGCTAACATCAATATAATGATACTAAGTTTTCTGTCCATTAGCCTAGGTCCAGCAATGGATGTCTATCAGCTTATGATGATGATGATGAAGTATTCTATAATGTGAGTAATATAATGGTAAAGCATACTCAAAATACTTTAATAGTAGAAGCAAATTTAGTTGTTGTTTTACTATAGAAAGAATTAAGTGATAAAAATCCGTAGATAAATCAAATTATTCCCCTGGTCCTCTATTTTATTCTATATAAAAATAAATTTACTTTATTAAACTTACAGGGTTATACATTTGTACTTCATCTTGGCCATGCAATGGAGGTGGGTTTATATAGTCCTTAAAGATGTATAGAATTATAAAAAACACTGCTGGAGAAATTAGTTCTACTCCTGTATTAACAAATCTTCGTACTCGCACCACAAGGTGCTTCAGCATAAGCACTTTAAGAGTTCCACGCATTTTCACCGACTACACTGAGCTACTTTCACACTAATTTCAATTCACTTATCATATACACATTACTCCGAATTTATTTATGTCATAGCACATTTAAATACATATGCGAGTAATTATTCTTCAAAGCAACTTGTTCTTAATTAGAAAAGAAAGAAAACACTGATTTAAAAATTAGTCTATAACATACAAGTCCATTACGAGGTACAAGTATTTTTTGGTAGTAATTTATTCTTCGGTTCTTAGAAATATTATTAAATATATGAGAAAGTATAGTAAAGAACAAGAATAGAAAACACCTCGCCCTCTTCAAGCACTGACAAATACTGACAGAATAATGACATTGTCTTTTGTTAGGGATAGCGTATGTACGATACCAGGTTTTAAAACCAGGTATTTGCTTGGAACTATGCGGCACTGAGCTAAGTATTTAATATTTTAAAACTATTACTTTTTTCTTTTATATACTGTACATAAAAACCTTTTATCATAATTATAAAGACTTAAAAGGAATCCCGTTATAATACGGTGTATACGTGTGTTTAAGTTAGAGTACAAAAATAAAACTAATTTTACCTATTCCAAATTGTATTTTAATAATTTTACTACTTTGTTAACCTGATTAATATGTAATGTGAGTTCCTAGATATAAAAATGTCATAATTTAAACTTAGACCTTCTAAACTATTAGAAATAAATAATTACTAATATTTCAAGATTTTAATTTCTCAATGGACACAACACAAAAAGAGTAATCACGTATGATATGATTTAATTGAAACAATCCAGAGCTAATTGGTTTAATGAACAGCATAAAATTTTCAAATTAATAACTTTGACTAGTAAAACTGACGAGATAGGTGAAGATCAACTATGGAGATTGGGTGTATTTTTATATTTATTTGTACAATGAAAACAATTCAGGCTTGTGGCGTTAGCGTTACACCGCCAGTGTTAAAACCTCCGGCATCGGAAAGAGATTGGAAACATTGGAAGTTGCCGCCATACAATGAAGATTGGGAAGGTTTCGTCAATTTGTTGGGGACGAGAGAGGTTAAAGAAAAAACAACCGCACCTACAAGTACCTATTTGGATGAAGAACAAGACATTGAAAGCCAACCAGGATTTCCAAAAAATTGGAAGAGTATGTAAATTAATATTTTGTAATAAGGATGATCGGTAAATAAGTAAACACCTCCATTGAAGATAAATGATCATTATTGTTACCGACCTTAAAAGTTAATTAATACTAAGTGATGAATTCTCCAAAACGGGTTAATAAAAATTTACACTTGATTAGTTTAGTGAAAAAAGTTCTCGTTTGTAATACCATCAGATGAGGTTTACTTAGGATTTTTCCAACAAATAATCTATCGTTGACCGTTCTTATTTTCTATCGATTTTGGCAATGGTGAATGAAATTATAAACATCACATTGATTTTTTTTCACAAATTTTAAAGGGTGTAAGGGAACCCGTATAGCAACCAACGGGATCCAAGCCAATCTCACATGTTCGTGATGTACTCTGCTAATCAACCAACGAGGCTCTGGCTCCTGACAACCTGCATTGGTCCAGCGTGGTGAGAGAAGGCCCAAATCCCCTCAAATGAAATAAAAATCTTTGAGGGAGGCCTATGTTCAGCGTGGTCGGCTGATGATGATGACGAATTTTAAATGTTTTGTCAACACTGCACGCAGTGCTACTGAACATACTACATATCCGAAATTAAAGTTAGATATGTACTCCTCTATAATATTGTTAATATATGAAAACTAATCTAGTTGATGCAAAGAATACAGCTTTTTAACTATTCATCATCATTTCAACCGATAGACGTCCACTGCTGGATATGGGTCTCTTGTAATGTGTTTTACAAAGCACGCTATTGCGCTGTTTGAATCCAGTGGCTTCCAGCGACTCTTTGATGTCATCTTTTCAGCTAGTGGGATGTCTTCCAAAGCTGCGCTTTCCGCCGTTTCAGCACTTTAAGACCCCAACGTCATTCGGTTCTATGAGCTATGTGTCCTTCCCATTGCCACTTTCACCTCGCGACTTTAACTCGACTCTCGTTTAATTATTACTATTCTTTAATTCTTATGAAACAGATTTTTTTTACAGATATCGGCATTGGTTATATTGGAATTAATCCCCCAAGTAATGCTAAAATAAAAGGATTTATAGGACAACCTAGAATTTGTTTCGATCGTTATCAGCGTGGATATGGTGGCATGTGGTATTTGCGGTAGGCATTACAATTGAATTTAAACTTTAAAAAAATGTACTTACAACTAAAGAAGTAGCATAGGGTTCGGGGTTATATCGCACGATATCGTGTCTCTAACAACTAGCCACAGCATCATTGTTTGAACCAGCGGTTTCATTCGCAGGCAACTATAAGATTTTCTCATCTAGTCGAATTTCTAGAATGTACTTTTAGATTATTCGCTAAACGTGTTGACCTTTGTTTCTGACATCTTACAGATGGTATTTCGACCCGCACTCTGGAGTGTGCAAAAAGTTTGTTTATAAGGGCATGGGAGGAAATGCGAACAGGTTCATAACCGAGTACAACTGCAATGTCACCTGCGTGTGGGGGGGAAAGCTGCCGTGCCTCCCAGAGAACTTGTTCGACTATCATATGTATATAGGCTACAGACGCTTACTCTTCGTTCGTTTGAATTAAGTGTTTAAAAGGAATTATTTGCGTAGTTTCTTTACAAGTTCTACTCTTTTACAATTTTATTTCAGATTTTATGCCGTAAAATACTGTTCAGGATTTTATACTAAAGTAATGCGCCCGTTAATAAAACCGCAACTGCCTTTTAACTTCAGTAGCCTAAGTGTAATGTATTTAAACTTACAAAGCACTTACGCTTTATAAGTTTAGTCCTATACAATAAGTAAAATAATAATAAGCTTACTGCTACATGATTAGTAAATTAATATACTGTCAGATGAACGTTTTCTACGCCTTTCGATACGTTGGAATAAAAATAAAAATAAATGATTGAGATAATTTATTTTCACCTCGTATATTTTAAACCTAGTAATAAATATAATAATAACACATTAAACTCATAATCGAAATAATCCAATACATTAAAATGTCTGTATAAAGATTCGTAATTAGTAAAGTTACTTAAATTATCTGTCATTATATTGTAAAACTTTATTTAAAGTTTTATCAGTTTTTTGACACAGTAGCGGTTATCTATTTGACTCAGAGGCAACTTAAAATTTTTTTTCGAGTTTTCTATTTGTAACTTTAACCAGCAATATTTTAAACATTACACCTCTTTACAACGAAATCTGTAAAATAAACTATTCATACGTTCTTTTTACCAGGTCTGCTTCTGGTGTATATTAAAACGGCTGTCATGGACGAACTGCATGAAGCCGTCTTCCATGTTACCATCATACATTTCAAAGTCGTCAACAATATCTGTAAACTCTCTCGATGCACACGAAAGTTTGTTGAAAATGGTGCTGTACTGTGTTCTGTCTGATATCATGTAACGAAGAGCAGTCTGAAATAATATTTATAAATAATAATTACCAAGATATCTCCTCTAAATCGATCACACTCGACTATTGGTTACCGAGTCTTATAAAAATTAATTTTCAAAAATTCCTTACCACATGATCGTCTTTCAGAGCACTGTTAAACGTCGTAGCCATAAATTGTTTTAGTTCGTGCAGACGTGACGCGCCAGTCTCTGCAAACGGAAAAAAAAAATATTTTTTTTGTCATACACCTTAGGTTGAAGGCGAAGGTATTTTTTTATGTTTCAAATAAGCGGTGAGACGAGCGGAAGGTTCACCTTATAGTAAGTGATACGCCGGTCCATAACAACGTGGCATTAGTAAGGATGATATATATTGTATCACATTGCGCTCGTCGCTTGAAACATTAGATGTTGAGTCTCGTTATCCCAATAAATACATTAGCTACAGTGCTCTTCAAACCAGAATACAGTATTGTTTGTACAGTACTACTTGTCGGCTGCAATGACCGCTGCGGTGGTAGCTACCTAGACAGTCTCCGGCAACAGAAACCTACCGCCAGGAAACAAACAGAAGAGATAGTTATAAAAAGAAAGACTCGACAATTAATAATTGTAACACATTCTCAGTATTTTACTGTAATATTCCTTTTTCGTAGAACCGCCTAGGAGAAGACCAAGCGAGTTAAAATGACCAGCAGTGGATGTCCATCTGTTGAGGTAATGATGAGTACGTGGATGGATTACGAAGCTTTTCTTCTGAAATGGTTATATTTGAAGAATTGTATTACTTACTAGGCGAATAAGCCGCCATTTTGTATGCAATGATAACATACGATGACAAATTACACGTAAAGTCGTAAATAAAGTATTATTAGAGTTAATGGAAAAAAAGATTAAATTTGTAACGTTTTTCATTGTTTATGTTGATGATTGCTCCCACAAGTTAAGGTTAATGTTACAAAACTCAATGTCCGTTCTTCTAAACTTGTTACGTTTTATTGTAAACTAGAGAAAACAGACAACTGATCTGGTTTTTTTTTTGTTTTATGTAAATATGCAAAGTGGTAAAATAAAATAAATATAATTGGTTATTGGTCTAATAAACAGCACGCTATTTACTAAAAAAAAAAAATCCAAAACCCACCAGTTAAAACACAATCGAGTCGTAATTTTATTAAAACCGTGTGACCTCTCGCGTAGGACAGTTTGAATTGTGCCGGCGTTTCTAGGACACCCATTTCTCCCGCGTCCAGAACAGTAAGGCAGTTACAAAGGCGCTCCACTTCTTCCATGCTGACAAAATTGAGCGAATCGTGTTTGTATATTAATATTAATTTTATAACATAGTTTATTTATAAAAGTCTAACAACACTGGCTAATTTATTGACCAATCTGAGATGTTAAAAAATAAAGAATTCTAAACCTATTATCTCAGAAAGGTTAAGTTTGAACAGAACGGGAATCTATGTAAAAGCGTACAGTTAACACTTTTTATATAGTAATAAGATCAACTGGAACTCGACCCCGTGGCTGACTGTTAAGGTTGTAACGATACAGCATCATATCGTAGTTGTTGCCTTGAATCCAGTACACTGTTATATTTCATAAATCTACACTATCTAACTTAACAGCGTTACTTAAAAGTCCCCCTGCATGAGAATAGCATCGATGTGACACACCTTCAATAGTTTTGCCACCGGTAACTGTGCCGTTACGATCATGCTTTGTATACGTTTCATCATCATGAGGTGCCTTTATTAAAATAAAGTTTACCGGTCGGATTGTAAAAAAATTATTACTTTTTTCATACGTTGTTACGGTATTACTGAACTAATTAATAAGAAGATTAGATTACTTGTGAGATGACAGTACGATGGATCGGCCGTTCGTGAGTCCGTGCTCAAGTGCCTCCCAAACGAGCCGACGGGCGGCAGGGTCCACTCCAGCGGTGGGCCCGTCCAGCAGCATGAGCGGCGCGCCTCCGCACAGCGCCGCGCCCACCGTCAGTCGCTGCGTCATGCCGCCGCTGTAGTGCGTCACCGTGTAGTGCCTGAACTGCTCCAGACCTTCACATAAACGTTAAAGCTGTATACTTAACTTACTGGATCCAGCAGTATACACAAGTTTTACATGCATATATGGAATGGCATTTTAACCTGTACGAATTTAGTGTTTAGTTAGCCCGTGTTTAATTTATGCTGTAGTGCCATTAGGGGTAGTTACAATACCGAAATGTTTCCTATCTTCCTATTTGGTATATCCTTAAGATTGTGTTTTAATTTGCAATGAAACAGAATCTACGTTTGTTTAAAAAATTCGGACAATGCCGTATTATGCAAAAGAATTCGAAAATATATTACGAGTTGGAAAGTTTCTCATCGAAGTCGACTCTTACCGATAATTTTGAACCACGTATTGTTTTCAATTTTGATATCCTCCGGGGTGATGCCGCGCAATACCATTAGCATGCGAAGGTTTTTCTCACCCGATCGGAAGAAATCGAGACCGAAAGACTGATGACTGTAACCTATTTTTTTCAGATACTGAAAATATGGACAAACTTAATATACGCTAACATATCTTTTTGATTGAATTAGTAAAGAAAATTTTTAGAAATATTAGAATTATTATATTGTGTTTATCAAAGGTCAAATATTGCGAGACAAAAATATATAATTATTTTTATTTATATATTTATTACTCTACTTTTATGTCATTAACTTAAGAAATCATAAAATTTTTTCTTCACCATTCAAGTTTCTTCATCGTAATTACATTTTGAAAATCTTTTTCGATTTTATAATATTAGTATGGACAATTCGTAATGCAGAATAACACGAAGGTTACCTTTGTTGTTTTATTATTCGCGAAGTACCCGTTTCCGTAAATAATTCCCTTTGTCGGAAACTCTTTCCGGGTTAATAGTTTGAAGGTGGTCGTTTTACCGCAGCCATTCAGACCGAGCAGCCCGAAGCATTCACCTTCAGGTTAGGCAGTAATGTAAAATTTTTTTTGAATTAGAATTATGTAAAAAAATTTAACTTTAAACTGTTCTAGATTTATATAGATCAAATCTAGAATATTTAAAAGATAAGTTTATTTCTAAAGCTCAACATATAACACTGCAAATATATACTTCTGAGGGTGATTTACTATTATAGGAGGTTGCTGCTGCTGATAAAATGAAAATTTTGAGATGAATGCGCAGCGTAAGTAGGTTCAATAAGATTACTAACGAGTACGTGGTAGCCTTGATGCTGTGGTATGGTTATGCGTAATAGGAAGGCGGCAAGACAAGAACCAAGTGACCGAAGTCGATAAAGATGATAGAGCGAAATGATATATGATGATAACAGGTTAGCTAGGCAGAGAGAGAGGGAGAAAGATGTAACTTTACAATACAAACAACGGTATTATATAAAATACAAAGAAAAATACCTTTTCTTACAGAGAAATTGATATCTTTCAGAGCAAATATTTTCGTTTTGAAGTGCGTAAAGTAAACTTTCCAAGTTCGACTCACGAGCATCGTTTCTTTAATTGTTTCTGGTGCTGTGAAAAATATCCAATTAAATATATAACAGGTATACTCCCCCTCCCTTTCTATTAATATAATTTTGAAACGAAGACGAAAACTAGCTTCGTTAAGAAAAACTTACGTCTAGCAATAGTGTTTCTGATGTATTCTTTCTCAGCATTTACATCGCAGCTCTCGTACTTCTTCGGAGGTAGGGTGAGTGTGTGCCGTCTCTCTATCTCATTCCACAGTCTGTTCAGATTCTGACACTCCATTAGCAGAACTAGAATCTGGAGGTAACAAAATTCTAACGGAAAATCGAAGTTTATTTTTGCCGGTGGTAGGTCTCTGTTACCGGAGACTGTTTAGATATGTACCACCGCAGCGCGTATTCCTACCGCCAAGTAGTATTGTGCACACATTATTGTGATCCGGTTGGAAAGGCGCTGTAGCTCGTGTAATTCCTGGGGTAACGAGACAACATCTTATGTCTTAAAGCGACGAGCACAATGTGATGCTGTGTATGTCATCCTAACTAGCGCCACGTTGTATGGGCAGACGTATTACTTACCATCAAGTGAACGTCTTGTTCATCACGTTGCTTCGTAGAATAAAAAAAAATCATATTCTTTAGAAAATTTAGTGATAAAATTAGGGTCTTCTCAGAAAATTATTTAAACTGAGAAAGTTTTAAGAAGCGTCTATTTTTATAGTTCTAGTAAATATGGGTAAATTATAATAAGAATGTTGATAAAAATTCATAAGTATGACAATGGGAACTCGACAAATAATCATTAGAATTTTCAGATTCCCTCCATCACTACTCGGCTGTGGGGTTGAAGTGCTAAGATTTAAGATATTTCTTCTCATTTTTTTAATAAATTTTTTTAATAAAGAAATACCACAAATGTAAGATTATCATAAAATAAAATTGTATGTTGTTTCATTAAATAACTCACCGAGAAAACTACAGCCTGCACGCTAACAATTATAAGCGGTATCCCCATGCCGATTTTCGTAAACGCATAATGGTTGAACCAAAGTCCATCCTCCATGGACCTGTCTGAATAAAATGTTTAAGGATTATGGTATAATTAACATAATAGCCAGTATCAATAGCTTCATTGATTATGTTGAACTCGAATGCAATATTTTATTTTAATAACAGTTGAACATTTTCATTCTGTCTATAGCGACGTCGAACTCTGTGTACAGTGGTGAGAGAAAACAGAAAAGGGTATCGTTACATTTAATTTAATTATAATTCAATAAGCAAGTGCTTGCTTATTCTTCTGTGTTAAAAATTATTCAGTAGAAATAATTAATCCTGCCTAATATTGATCGCTTGTTAATACAAAATTTACTAGTTGCTAAATTGCTGTGCTCCGGTTTAGTATTCATGAGGAATGAAGCAATTCTATCTGTTGGATAACTTTGTATGTGTAATATCTTTAATTCGTATAAATTGTTTGTTCGTTTAGTATTAGATCTACAACTGTATCAGTAAAATTATCTATTGTCTTTGATGAAATACGATTATTTCATTCTTATTGCTTTTTTTTGTTGAATTTATCTCCTCTGCTAAATATACAAGGAACGGTGTTATTATTCCAAGTATTCAACATGTTGTATTTAAGTAAAATATATTTTAGGTTAAATCTAACTTTAATCAAAGGAAGGACCATTGATAGTATAATTAATGATAGAAGCAATGCAAGTCTTACCGCAACATGCGTTCGTGTAGATGTCATGCGGTCTATCTGTTTCATTACAAAAATTATGATAATAATGACAGATGACGTTGTAACGCGCAGAGTCGGTCATGCGCTTGATGACGAGTATGTACATGTGCATAGGCACTAACATGCTGATGTTATCTAGGATTAACATGGGTACTGCCTCAGCTGCGAGTGCGTCGAATCCAAACCTCAAGAGCGGCGTAAATAAACCTATCGCAATGTGAAATATTCGTATCATAAATTATTAAACAGATAACAATGCAACAAATATTTTATTTATGAAATTTAAGTTATCTCCACTAAAATTGTGTATTCAATATTATGTTCGGATGTTGGAATAAAATAATATTCTATCTGTTATCAGATGGTACTGTAGTGTTTTCCCATCAAATTATCACCAACAGTTGATTTTTAGATATATTGAGCAGACAATATAGAGGAGATAATAAATAATGAATTTTGATAAAGTAGTTCGCTCCAGACCTTAATGTTGATCACGATGCTTAGTTACGACAAACCGACCTTAGAGAGAGAGATAAATTCGAAATATTTGCCTTAAAGGTATAAACAGCTAGCTATAAGCATTTAAATTATTTTTAAAGAAAACAGAACTAAAAACATGCAAATAAAATATATTTCCGAAGATGACTGAAAATTTTCGATAGTTTGTTTATAAAAAATAAACTTTCAATTACAAGAAACATTAAATAAAGGATCTCGAAATGAAACAATGATAGATATATCCAATTGGATAACTAACTTCGATCAAAAGAAGAGAAACCTTAGCAATAATGATAATAATTATAAATAACTCACCAAAATATATCAAGAGCATTAAAATTACTAAGCCGGTTGTTTTCTCGTTAAAGAAGAAGCTCAAGAAATAAGCGAAGACGTAGAAGTTGAGACCGCAAATGACGAGTCCGAAAAAGTAAGCCCCTAAAAATTAAAATAATAACTTTAACTAATCTTGACTTTTATTTCTAGATTACTTGCAGTGGAAGTTAAATTAGCGGGAATAAATTATTATCTTATATTAACATAGCTTTTATTTATTTGCATTAGTAAATTAAACTTGTGAAAGAAATTAGGTAAATTCTAAATGTAAATAGCAGACGTCTAACGTCTGATGATGATAATAAAAACAACAGATATAAATACAAAACAAAGAAAAAAATTAAATAAACACAAACAAGAAGTTATCAACTTCTGGAGAATATTTTTTAAATAATGTTATCAATAGGGTTAAGTACACTAAAAAGAGAGGCCCTGGAAGTCTCCTAACTACTTGGATGACGATGATCAATAAAGATCTAAAGAATAACAAATTGACAGAAGCTATGATATAAAATAGAGATAGATTTAAAAGAATGATCAAGAGGGCCGACTCCGAGTAAAGATGGGACAAGGTCTAATAAGAAGAAGAAGAAGAAGAAGAATAGTGTTTTAAATTTCTAGTTCATTGTCCCATTTGAACTTTTTACTTTAGTTAGGAAATAATTCTCAACAGTAATCAAAAAAAGCAGTTACAGACTTGCGATCTCAAATGATCTCATCCTAAATTCGTTGAGACCCGTGGATACTAACTCATCGTGGGCAGGTTGTCAAGTGTTCCATCCTTTTCGAATATAGCTATGGAGATTATAGTGCCGCTGCAGTGGAACAGCAGAAAGTGGCTCATGTGGTACATTAAGGTGACCGTCCAGAAGAGAACGAACGGGCAACCCGCCATTATGAGCGTGTAACGCGAATTGTTTATTCGCTCCTTGCATGGGAGTGTGATGTCGTTCATTGCCGTCGCCAATATAACTGAAATAGATGTAAAAATTACCCTGGCGTGTACAATAGGGTTGCTTTATTTACCAAATCTATTGAATTCATAACCAGATAAAAATTATAATAAAATTTCATGCATATTCTTTTACGAAACTCTTTCTAGATTTATAAAGCATACGGTTGTAACAACAAGTATAGGGTGGCCAAAAAACATCGGAAGGTTATTTTTGCGCCACCTTGTATACCTTGTATCTTGTTCTGATGTTTTTTGGCTGTAATTAAAAAAAAATATGAAAAACTTTGATTCTTCTTGTGGATTATTTTTATTTGGTCTTTTAATTTTTTTACATCAAGGCAAAATTTATGGCATTTTCTGATAGGCCGATTACTTTTGCGCCACCGTATAGATCTTTTAATGTAAGACATAACACACGATATGGACATTTTAAAGTTGGAAATATTTTATTGACTACAACTTTGGTTAGTTTAACAGTAAACCAATTTGAAAAGTAAATAGTTTATATAATTATAGCGATCAACAATTCACTCTGCTCCATCCATTACTATAAAGTACCAGTTTCGAAAATAGGGTTTTCATTGATGCATCATTATGCACACAGAAACTTGTCTGATACGATGTCTTGAGTTTCAAGTATATGCTATCATGTATCATTGGGTAAATGGTGCGTAATGTCTGATGGTTTTTTTTTACCGATGTAACATTCACCTGGTAGTTATACTATATCACACTGCTAAGACAAGAGTATTTATAAACTCGCAACTTTTTTTTCTTCTTTTTTCCTTCTTTTTTTTTGGTTTACGCGGGGGAAATGCCTTCGCATAACTACCCGCGCGGGGGCAAACACAGGTTATGTCGGATTTGCACCGACTAAAACCCCCACATTGTTCCACCTGCGTTGCATTACGGCTGGGCCACGGGAAGGTTTTTGCACACCTTCGCAACCCACCAGAGCAATAGTTCCCTAGACGATCTTCGGTAAAACTTTATTACGCAGACAGATTAATAGCCAGAGTACGGGTAAAAAATTAAATAAGGTTATATACTGTAAATGGTTAGAGTAGCGAACAAGTAACAGTTGATTTCGTCCTTCGGCTGCTTCCACGACCAGTCGACGGGACTCAACTGCATATTTATAGCCTTGCTCGAGAGTCGCTTCAGCCGCTGGGCAGCAATGATGTTGCTAAGAAGATTGAGCCCCACTGACGCCGAATGCTTTACACTCTTGTCATAATTCAACTTAGCTTCGTGATCGTCTATGTATATGTCAACTATATTCCTCGTGAATGTCCACTTATGAATTTTGCACTTCTCACAGTCGCAAAATTTGTCTGAAAATATTTTCAATGTGTATTAAATTCAAGAGAATTTTCTTTTATCCTCGATAAAGCGGCGAGAAGCGCAAACGTATATACCTTGTAGGTAATATACCCACCCTAAACAATATAGCGCTAGTTAAGATGGTAAACGCAGCACCATATTATGCTCGTCGCCCTCTGATATAACTTCTCTTTAACCCAGCAACTTCACTAATTACAACGGTCTTAAATTTTGAACTTAATTGACTAGAAAGAGACCAAGAGAGCAGAGAGATTGCAAAGACGAAAATGGAGAGAAGGCAATATGTCTTCCGAAAAGATGTAAATTGGACTTGGATTCAAAAATGGATACCAACAGATAGTTTCAAACAATGTGAGATGTATACCCACCATGGTTTTTCTTTTCCTTTGGTCCCCGCAGTATTAAATGGGGATAGAAGTTTTTTAGTTTATCTATCGCGTCTGTTTTCGTAGATAAGTTGCTTCGAAGGTTGTAAGTTGCAACCGGCACATCCACTTCGTTGTAGATACTAAGGTCCATAAGTAAGTATTCCTGCTCCCTAGGATTGTTCAGCACGTACGTGAGAAGTACGCAGAAGATGAATGGAACGAAGAATTGCTGAAAGTGGTCAATTATTGGGTTGGTCGGCAATTAGAAGTATCACAGAAGGGTCTGCTTTTTGCACCGTAAAATCTGCTTAATTTAACATTTTTAAATATGAAAGGCGATTCTATTTTAATTGTTATTAGCTCTAATTAATAAACCGTTTTGTTCTTAAAATATTATTCATAGTTTCTTTTGTTATTTTTTGCTTACAAGAGTTAAAAATGCGAATAGTTTCCAAATGGAGTAGTCCAACTGTCTTTTAAACAACTCCACCGTTCGTGTTATAAACAGTGTCCAACCTCGATTGTAACAAAATTCGTCTGTAAAAAAATGTATCATTATAAAATCACAAATTGAAATGTTAAAACTTAAAAATAAAATTAAGCAATACATATTATACTTAACTTACATAAAGATAATTGATATTTAAAACTGGTATATCTACTTCGTAATTAATATTATAGTAATTAGCTTGATGTTTTCTTATACATGAGTTCTGTTGTCCTATAAATATTCTATTATGGAATAGTTTAAATTACTTATTAACTAGTTAAATTCTATTTCCTTTCATCATAAGAACCATCGTTGATATTAAACTAATACTATTTATACTTTTGGTATGATCAAGTGTAACATAATTATTATTTTTAGGTATTAGTAGTACATAAACATTTTTACTGCTTTACCCCGTACAAAAATACTAAATATTTTTATATATATATATATATGTACATAATTTTAACTTATTAAACTTATTTTTCTTACTTGCGGTCTTTAGATCCGGTTCGCTTTCGTAAAACCCATTTACATGGACGTCAGAGCATAATCTTAATAAAGAGATATTAAACAAACATGTAATGAATTGGTAATATAGTAAATTTTTATAAAAATATTGTTTGTAAGTAGGCATAGGACATATTTAATTTTGTGAGTTTCACTGCAGGTAAGGGTTGATTTATAGTTAATTATGTTATGAAAGTAACACAACATTGAGTACTGTCGTAAATATTTTAAATGCTATGTTACATATACAATAGGAATATTCAGAAATCAATTGGCTCAGCACGAGTTCTCCGAAACAATTACACGTAAACACTCAAAATTTGGTAGAAATATTGCTTCTGTGATTTATAGTTCAACTAGGAATTTATTTTACAAAATTCCTTCCCCAAACGGAGTAGCAACAGTGTAACGGCCAATAAAGTAGGCGGGAAACAGATAGTTTACTTAATAAATGCTTCTTCTAGAGTCACGTGTCCAACGCCGAACGATTCCAGATCAAGCTCGGCCCTGATCGTCTCCAGTCTATCGCATAGAGCTGGCATGTCGGTGGCGGGCGGTATATCATATACAACGCTCCTCAGGGTCTTGTCGCTGAGCACCGCGTCCGGTGACACCTCGCGCACAATGGACGTTATCTTGTGCAGATCAGGTGATTGTGATGTCGTCATTGACAATCGGTAACCGCAACCTGTAGTCAAATATCAGTTTCTTAAAATATCAATAGGTATTATTAACTGCTTATGCCCAACAGCTAGTCACCCGTCTAAATATTTATTCGGCACTATAATGCATTCCGTGCCTTGTGGTACACCTCTACAGTTCAGTATAATGTTGTTTAATCATTATTCTTTCACTAACTGTAAGTTAAACATGATTAGTTGAATAAAAAAAATGTGTTTGAGTAGTCGATATAATTTAATATCATTGAATCTAAAGCAATGGAAATAAGTAAATTGAATAATTAAAACGAATTACTAATAGCTCTCTTCAAGAACATTGGTGTGGCGTAACATCGTATAATTCCAGAGTGCAGGCCAACTACACGATCAGCCAACAGTTGCGCTTCCTCCAGGAAGTGCGTCGTCATGATTACAGTCCGATGTCCCCGGAGAGTCTTGGAACCAGTAGAGATAAAAAAATTATCAGTAATACATAGATTGTGAGGGTAAAACTTTGTTTTTCGGAAAAGCAGTGTAGTTTTACCTTTAAATTCCCGAAAAAAAGGATTCAAACATTTTAAGGTTTTTTCTTTTTGAGGAAAAAAAAAACGATTTTATGAGCTTAGAATTTAAACTTTTGTATCAGATTCGACCCACATATTAAAACTCATTCACAGGTAACGTTGTAACAGGAAATTTACAAAACAAAATAGGACATAAATGCTTACCAACAGCACATCCCATAGCTCCCTGCGGGCTTCAACATCAAGTCCAGTAGTGGGCTCATCGAGTAGCAGCAGGTCCGCATCCCCGCATAACATGCAGCCGATTTGAAGCCGACGAAGCATCCCGTGCGACAGGTGTCCCGGCGTCCACGCAGCCTTATTTAACAAGTCCAGTTGCTTCATAATCACTTCAGAATACTCCTTAGCTTTCTTCAATGAGTCACCTCTGATCTGCAACGAATACATAAAATGTGCAATAAAACTGTTTGCTGACTGTTTTTCATTGTAATTCATAAGTACCTCGACATTAAAGTTGCTATGCATATAAATTACAAAAAAGGACAATATTGTTATTCCGTAATCTTTGTAATAACTTCCCAAAAGTTTGGTACTATAACATGTAAACTTCTTCATCTTTCAACTAGTTTTGATGGGTATATCTACATGCTAATAGCTCAACCTTAAGATCAAGATAAGGAATATAAAATAAAAATGTTTTCTCACCCTAGAAAAAAACATGAAATGCTCCTTAACCGTTAAAGCGGGGAAATATATTATGCGCTGAGGGCAGAGTGAGATTTTCCCTTTCAACTTCGAGCGATCCGTTATCGTATCAAAGCCTTCGATCAACACTTTGCCCGATGTAGGCTCCAACATACCTGTTACGTTACAATCATATATAAATTATTGAGCATATTACATAAAGCATACATACATACGCCGTGAGGGCCCTGCGTTAGCCCTCACGACGTAGAGGGACGTTAGTACAACTAAACTAAGTTAACCGGTTAAGCCCAATGGGCTTGCTGACCAAAGTAGGGTGTGGTCCTCCAGCAACGTGGATGTTGTGTGACGGGCTGACATCCTGCCCATGTAAAAAACAACCCGTGTTATGTAACCGACAATAAGTAAAAATTTATCCGATTCTAAGCTTGGTGAACATTGGCAAGGAACACCGAATACCCGATTAGCCTCTTGAAATATGCCGAATCTATATAGACTAGGAATAGTATACAAGATCCAGCGAGAAATGGAGACCTATGGAATACGGATAGCGGCGTTACAGGAAGTCAGGTGGCCTAGATAAGTGAATGTAACATCGATAACAAAGCTACTCTCTTATATAACGGCTTAGACACCGGACACCATTTGAACGGAATTGGCCTCCTTATCCAAAATAGCGTGTTAGGAAGAGTTGTTCGCTTTGATGCTGTCTCAGATAGAATCTGCTTACTTCGACTTAAAAGCCAATTCTTCCATATTAAAATCTTTAATGAGTACGCACCAACAGAAACATCTAGCAACGCGGGAAAAGATAGTTTCTACGAAGACCTACAAACATCAAGTGGGTGTAAAGACTATGAACAGTAAGAAATGAGAGAAGAAAAAGAAGTGGTTAACAGATGAGTGTAAGAAAATAGAAGATGTAAGAAAGCATCGACGATGTATTCCCGCAGAGCAGGATCCTAGGTGGAAAATGCATTACGATGACCTCAGACGACTGACCAAAACGACCATACGATAAGCAAAAAGGAAGCAGCTAGAAAACAGGATCAAAAACTTAGAAACAATTATATGAGGTAATGAGTAACACTAATTCTAGCAAAAGGTTCGTGCTGTTAGACGGGGATACCAACCTACCGCACAATTCTTTCTTTACAACGAAGGTAATCTTGTAATAGACGGAGGAGATCTTAAAAAGACGTGGCGAAATTATTTTCAGGGCCTATTAAACTGACCAGAACCAGTGAAGTTGGCTATTTCTGACTCCGACGTATACACTGACACAGTGATGGTGCTACTATCCTTTGATGAAGTCAAAAGGCGATAATAAGACTATAAAATAACAAAGCTTCTGACATATACAGATGAAATGCTAAAATCTGGTAATATGGAGGCCATGCCGCACAGTGGAAAATTTACGAACTGCTGTGAAAGATATAGGCCTCGGAGCACCTGCCGCAAGAGTAGAATGTGGGAATCATATACCTTGTCCATAAAAACGGATGCAAGAAAATGTGCGCGAACTACCGAAGAATCACTCTACTCCCGATAGCGTACAAGGTACTCTTCTACGCGCTGCTAGATAAACTGGAACCATACGCGGTATTTATCGGGGATTATCAGTGTGGGTTCCGAACAAATCGGAGAAACATAGACTAGATTTTCCTCCTGAAGCAACTTATGGAAAAGAAATGGGAGCAAAGCAGCCATTTGCTATTCGTGGACTGTAGCAAAGCCTACGATAGCATTTACAGATAGTCACTATACGCCATTCTTAACAACTTTGGTATCTCAAATCAGGTCATTGCCATGATTAAGACGGTCACCAAAGTAAGTATAACTTGCGTTATAGTTGGAGGCGAATTCACCGAAGAGTTTGAAGTAGTCGCCGCACTAAAGTAAGGAGACGCACTGTCACTAACTGTGACTAGACATAGGTATACGGATGAATAGCCAAATGACGGTGATTGGTTACGCCGACGATCTGGCTCTCCTGGGTGAAAGTAAAAAGCTCTTTCGTCCGAAGCTTCCAGGGTTGAGCTCAGAATCAATAATGATAAAGCGGAATATGTTCACGTAAGCTGCTTTAAAAAAATAAGACAAAAGCGCGAACATCTACGCGTTAAAGATGTTTCGTCTAAGGTGACCAATAAATTCAAGTATCTGAGATGCACTATCACGTACACAAACACATGTGAATAAGAAATTATTATCCAGATTTATAATACTCTCCGTTGTAGTGCCGTTTTTCACAAGGTGTCGGTGTCCAAGCTTCTGAGCAGAAAGATCTGAATTCGCTTATACAAAACGGTGATAACACCGATCTTCATGTACAGTAGCGAAACCAGACACTAATGTTTAAAGAAGAAGAGCAGCTTCTGGTTGCCGAGTGGAAAATGGTGCGTAGGATATATGGCCCGACCTAGAGAGTGGCAGGAGGATGGGAATGGCAAGTCCGACACAATATTAAAATCGAGAGTCTGGTTGGCGATCCGAATATCATGGTAGAAGCCAAGGTCCCTATACTTCGCTGTATGGCTCACTTGCTAAGGATAAGAGACGATCGTGGCGTCAAAAAAGCGTTTCTCGACACCTCGCTTGGCCGCTGGCCTGTCGCCTGGCCCAGATATCGCTGGAACGATGCTTGCATGGATGAAGCACGACCTACGCGAGCTCCAAGCAGTGGACTGGCAAGAAACAATGCGAGACAGACAATGCTGTTGTTCTCTTGTATCGGAGATAAAGACACATTAAGTCGCAGTGCCAGAGGAGTAAGGATACATAAAAAAGATTGTATTGTTCTTAATTCTTGTCAGTTTTCTCACAATTCTTCCCTCAGTGAAATTCAAAGCTTACAGGTGATAGAACCCGTGGCTTTCAAATAGTAAATAACTAATATAAACCACGCCAAGTATAAAATCTTATAGAAATTAGTTATAAAATACCGGCAATAATGGATATGAGAGTAGTCTTGCCGGCTCCGTTGTGACCAATAATCACGGTAATCTCGCCTTTGTAGAACTTCACCGATACATTGTCTAGTGCGAAAACTGAAGCTCGGTTACTTTTGTGTACCTGTGTTAGTGAGATCCATTGGATTAAATATAATAATTATAATCTTGAAAATAACGCAAAATTAGAATAGAAGTTAACATTTTGTTGCGATAACAGCATTGTTGCGTTCCTGTTATCGTCAATTGAGAGCCAGAGTTTTCTTGGCGGGCACGCTTTAGCATCTACCTACGTCCTTAATGTGATTTAACACCGTGTGAAACATTCGACAAGTGGTAGTAGTTGTTTCTTTAACACTAACCATTTGCACTCTGATAACGTTAACAATTTCCTGCGCGTGGTCAGGTGGCACCTCGAAGTATTTCTCGTAGCATGCGTCGCGGTTGATCTTACTATTCAGCTCGGACAGTGGCAACTTTGGTCTTTTTCGGCAAAAAATTTTCTGAAAAAGAATTCTTTGCAATTTATTTTATATTTAATATTAGCAGTACAATTGAGAGACAGATTAGAATATCTTCTCTGCTACTCTACTTTCAAAGAGCCGCAAAATGCTACGAAAATATGTGTACTCTAAGAAGCGGACAGCAAAGTTCGATTTACTCCAGGTGATTAAGTTAGGTGAACATGAATATGTTGAACTGATTATGACGATTTCTTAGAATAACAAATTAGCCATTTGGATTATTTCACCCACACATCGAGGAAGATCAGATTAGGTCTTCGCTTAAAAACACGTTACACTAGATCTAGCAGAATGAAAACAGTCCGACAGTGTAAGTTTCAACTACAATGATTATAGAATTTATACAGATTCAATTAAGGACAAGTGATATTAATTTTAATACCTGACAGATAAAAAACCATGGCATCTGTACACCGAATTTCCTGGGTCTCACAAGCTCTAAGTACCACGACAGCAAAAAACAGAATGCAATCTGAATTAGTTGCATTATATACGAAAGTTTCACACTGCCGCTCTTTCCACCATCTTCGTATTGATGAAATTGTCCGGACCAATTTGAAAAATCTATGCCGCCTTCTATAAAAGTTTAATATGTACTTGTTTAAACGATTAGACTTAAAATATGATAAAATCTCCTTTTCATCTACAATGGATTAACACTTGATTTAAATTTCCCCATGTTTAAATGACAATGAGGTCAATGTAATAAAATAATACCTTACCTAAATGATTCGCCACGTATATCTGATGAAAAAACCATAAAGAAGGAGTGTGGGGCAAAAGTCCTTTTAAATATATTGTCAATTCAGAAACACCTCCCGCTCCTAAAATGCTTATAGGAAACCATGAGCCGATATAAGCGAACATCGAAACTGATATTGTGTGCAAATCTAGAAAAGAAGAGTTGTTTATTTTCATTACAGTACGTACGTTTATGCTTATTTTTGTTGGGAATTTTCCCTTGATGGTAAATGATACTCCTTCCCATAATATAGTGGCGCTGGGTGGGATGATACACAATATCCCCACATTCGGCTTGTTGCCTCGAGACATAGGATGTTAGCTACAACGCCTTTGAAACCGGAACACGGTACCGGTAGTGTTTGCACACTACTGTTTGGCGGCAGAAATACAAGGTGCTTAGAGCTGCTGGGTGTACTACCACTTACCCAGTCGGTGCCTTCAATAAATAAGAATTGGATTTTGCATTCAACCCAATGTAACTAAAATGTTATACAAATTATTGATAATCAAAAATATTGAAGATTCATATCACACCTGTCCTGGTCAGATAACTGTACGCAAAGGCCATAGCGATTATTGTCAGGAAGTGTAAAAACAAACCCAGAAAGATAATGACTGGATGGGCTGCGATCGGTATTGCATAACAAAGCACCGTACCACTTATACCAATGATAATCGATGGTGGTAAAGAGTTTACCAATTGCGTTAAGCAAATCATCAAAGGAGTTACCCCGGCCATCTCAACGATTTCCTGAAAGCAGATAAGAATTCATATCAACATATTTATTATATTAACTATTGCCTAATGTAATAATATTTTTGGGTTAAAATTTAAATGTTCATTAAACTGTTTATTTTAGTTTTTTAAATTAAAATTAAGACAACGATTTACTGAAATTCTCAGTGTAATAAATAGACAAAAGACTGATGAAGATAATTGGAACATTCATTACTTCGAAGTTTAAAAGGAAAAAATGTAAGTTATTTTGTGTAAAACACTTTTCGAAACGAATCTACATAATGCTTTTTGTCAACTGAAGCTACTTGTAAATCGTAACAATTTTTAATGAATGTATGTCAACTAATAATGATGACATAAGTCCATTTAAATCAGAGTTTGCAAGACGTACAATTTAACAATTATAGAAAGCTACTGAGGATCGACCATAGTCTCATTAGATCCGATCAATAGCTGGAAGTTCAAATATACCTGAATACCAGTGGTTTTTTCTTCATTTATACGTAGCATAATTAACGTGAAAGACAGCATAGGCACAAGGAATGTGATACCGTTGATGAGAAAGAACACAACGTCGGTAATCTTGCGTGGATCCGGTGAAGGGCTCCGTCGGAATTGCTTCATGGTAATATTCTGAAATAGTAATGGTTGATCTTGACACTTATGCCATATCTCGCTGCTTAAGAGCCACATCAGAATTAAATTTCTTCGTAATCAACAGAACCAATTTAATCTAACAGACAATTATTAAATTTACATGATGTTATATGTTCTCTCTGATTGTTAAAATGCGCTAACAAATTTTACTATAATAAATGACCCGTTGTTAAAGTTTATAATAAATTTAATAAATAAAGAAATATGTAAATTTAATAAGATAATATATGTCTAAATTGAGTTGAGCAAGGGAAAGCTTCAATTTAATTGAGGATATAAGCCTGTGTCCAATAATTTAACCAGTTTCAATTACCACACCTGCAGCTCTGCCGGTGAGTTTGATCTCATTTTTATAAAGCTTGAATCTATTGCCCACTGTAATCTAAGAAATGCTTCTCCTATATCGTCTGAAAAATTTTATGATCATTTGTAAAAAGTAACAATCCATGAAAAGTTTCAATCGAGAGTGACTAAGCCTTTACCCAAGTATTCATAAGATCTCTGTCTCAACATGGAAGTTAATTTTCTCTTTAACGATTTTATATGTATTGTATAATTTAGGTAATCGGGTAAATTTTCACCATTCATGTTCTGAAAGATTTATGATGCATTATTTCACCATGGTTCAAACTACAGTTTGTTGCAATTTTTTATGATCACTAAAATATTGAAGGTTAGTTGATTTTATGCATGTTGATGATGCATGTTAAGTGTTTTAAAAAGATAGTTTAGGTATCATAGCTAAGCGATATAGTTAAAGATAATGGTTAAATCGTTAATATCGCATAAATCTAGGTTAAATTCATGTGATCGAAATTTAGATAATAATCTTGTTATGTTTCTAAGACTTACAATAATTTCTAAGAATACAAGTTTTAAAAAATATGAGTTGTAGTTATTATGAGGATTTGTCGACCAATTAATATAAAATACGTGTAATCCAAAATATCTGCCTACCTGAACTTTTTAAACTGTTTGATCTACATATATGAGAAAACTTTTAAAACAATGTTATAGAAACTATTTGTATCTTGCTTTACATATGATAAATGTGATGTTATTTACCTCAAAAATAACGACACCGTCGATATTTTGCATTCCGTTATCATCAACTTTCGTTTGCCTTGCACGCCTATTATAATATTTTTCGTATTTTGCTGTTAATTTTTTTTTATATTACTTAGTGGAATAAAAGGAAAATTTATATATCTACATATATTTAATATTTTCACAAATCTGTTATTTTTAAATTTATTTTGACACCAGATTAAAAGCTAAAAAGTCCAATGATAGACTATTCTGACTCTTATGGCCGAAGACTATATGGATGACAAAGCGAAAGTCACATAAATGGTAACCCAAACTGTAGTGTGTAAACTTTTCTGTTCCATTTTAGAAAGTATTATTAAAACTACTAGAGTCATCAGATTTTAACATTATATGTCTCAAGGCGATGCATGATAGCATCTTATTGTAACGGGCAAGTGTATTGCTTACCAACAGATGAACGTCTTACGCTATTCTATTCACTTTATCATATAATAAAGTTACTTTAATCATGTACTTGGTAATGGGTTGTAGGTAGGGATGTACAGAGCTTGCGAGACTTGCTCCATGAGCATCCGCGTCAGTTCATTGTCTGGGGTGTAAAATATTTGTGGAGCGGTTGTCTGGAAGTAAAAAGAAATGTCGTACACAAAGAGAAGATACAACTGCTTTCCTTGGTATTAATCAAGAAATCTTCACCAGATAGTCTAGCAGCAGAAGTCAATATCATTTGAGATTTCTACCTTCTTAAATCCGCTTTAGTGGTCGTTCTCATGCATTATGAGGAATATTGATTACGTAAATGTGTTAAATCACAATTTCAGCTTGTTACTGTGAATTAATGAAATTTTTATGACTCTTTTATAAAGCTACCACAGTGTTGTCAATCTACGTTTAACTACCGTATCTCTTTGTCGTGCCTCTTCATGTTAATGAAGTTAACAGGAAACCTTCGGCTGCTAATTATACTCGTAATAAATATACAATGAAAACTATAATTGAATTCTCGAAAAAACTGTTAAATGTCTCACAATTCCTTTCATTTCCTCGTATTGCAAGCAATTTATAATGATAAAGGATCATGTCATAGTTATTTGTTAATGAACAGTCTAAAATATAATCTTAAACAATTTTAACCGATAACATCAGCCGATAGACGCCGACTGCTGGACATAGGCCTACCTAACAAAACTCCACGTCGATCGGTCCTACGTTGCTCGCATCCAGTACTTCATTCATCGAACAATAAATATTCGGACAGTTCTGAACACAATTTCTTTTATTAAAAGTAAACATTAAATGATAAAGTAGTATTTCGGTAAAAATTCAATTCGGTACCGAAATGAGTCCCTAGAAGTTAAAACAACATTGATTTGTATGGAATAAAGTTGGGTATCCGGAAAATCAAACATCTTTAGCTCCTTTCTATCTCCTTGGTATGGTAGTGGAAAAATATTGAAATTTACAAACCTTTGGGGTTGTTCTAAAAATTTCCTCGTTTGAGTTTGAAAGATTTCGAAATCCAACCAAAGGTAACAGCATTAAGATCGGAGTAAGCAGCTCAATGCACGTCATCACATAATGTCGTTTCCGTATCACGTAATGCTTCCACAACAACACTGTAAATATAGCCATTAATGTGTTATGGACTCCAACGAAATCGTTGTTTTAAATTTAATGAAAGGTTATATCAAATATATAAATGCATAAAAATAATTTCGAGTTTCATCTCTGTACTGTATCACTGAACGACGAAGACGTTACTGATGTGACAGTGACGCAGGTTAAAGAAAAACGTAGGCAGTATCATATCGATAGTAGCACAATATTTTGATGGTAGAAGAACCTTTGTACTTGGATCTTAAGCATCTCTAAAAGATTTTAGTTGTAACGCTATAATATAAGAGATAAAGTTTTACATTATTAAGGGTTTTTATTTTAGAAAATGCAAAAGGAACTTGCTACTAAGATTAAAAAATATGAAAAACAAAACCGTTTATATGAACTGCAGTAAAAAACAGAGGTTCTACGTCATGAAGTGATGTAAAACCTACTGGTAAAACTCGAAATAAGTATTAAATAAAAATATAGAATATGTGAATGAAATAAACTTTTGAAAACTTCTTTGTAATTGATTCAAAAAAACTTTTGCTATTTAGAATTATTCGTGTTATGGCATGCAAGAAATCAAATTAAAAATCATTTACTTACTTCATTATGACAGTTTTAAATAAGAAGTGAGCAGAAAAACAGAGATAACTGAAAATTTCAAGAGAAGGATATGGCGCGAAAGGGACAAGTATCCATACAAGATTCTGTAGAAACCAACGAAGAATTCGAGCATTATTTGCATGAACACAAACATCAGCTGATCTGTAAGTTAATAAAAAAGTAATAAGCTTTCACACGTGAATGTGGTTTTATTTTATGCCACTAAGGTAGTTGTTTCCTGTTCGCCTGATAGTACGCAGCTTCGGAAAAATCAACTATTTACAACTTTATTACATCAATAGAAACAATAAATTTCTTGGCAGGTCTGGAAGTGTATTCAGAGTTCTGTGGCCCATGTCTAGCTGCTAATAACGCTATCAGAAAAGGAAAGTTGGAAATTGGACAGGACCGGATTACTATGGTTAAGGTACAAGAATAAATACTCAGGAAATGTCATTTATGAAAAAAATAAGAAAAAAAAAAGCACTTTACGATTAATATATACATTGATTTCGTCATTTAATTAATAATACGCAACAAAGCCTAGGATCATACTGATGTTCCTGTTTTGTTGCATACAACCTAATATACTACTAATTATTATTGTATTGGAGGAATTTTTAGGCACTTGCCGACTCAATAGACGTCCTTTCAAGATTCAGAGGCAAAAGTGAACCGATCTTTCTTTTTGTTGTCGTAAGTATGAAAGTTAATATAATTAACAATACGTTAAGAGTGCAATTACAATATCAAGTAACATATTTGAGTACTAGTAACGGTTAATGGATGATTTCTGGGTTTATTCCTGCTTTTATATGAATGCCTTAGTAAATAGGCATCTTTTTAATATGACAAAGCGTAAAGACTAACTGGGTGTTATGGTGTTGGTAAGTTTAGGCTTTCACCAAATGTGTTGCTAAGATGTTATACTTTCTGCATTTTTTCTATCGCATTATAGTATTATTATTGATATGGTATGTAACTATTTTGTGGCGCTCGTAATTTTATAAGCAGCAGCCGCTTCATAAATGTAGTTTGTATATTAGAGTTTGTCGAAAAAAATACTGTCACAGCGCTTGTTTTTGACGCTCGAAACCAAAACTGATAACCAGCAAGAAGAAGCTTTCATGAGTTAAGTAATCTAAAATCTGAATCGATATGCATTTTTAATTATGTGTATTTACATTCTTTGTTTATGTACTATAATATAATAAAATATGTATTAGAAAGGGAAGCTATCGCGCGCGATGTTTGGATCGAACGGAATCGAACTATGTAAAATCATGGAAGAAGAATTGAATCTGATGCAACACGAGATCGACACCGGCGTGGAGCGTCCAAAGCAAGAAATCGAAGAACTGCTTCCGGAGGAAGCTGTACGTTCTATTATATCTTTGGAGTACTATTTAAGAGCAGCATAGGGTAAATAGTTCATGTTTATCAAAAACATAAAAACACATACTTCCTTAGTACAAATCGGCAGAGAGAAAATCCTATTTAAGCATTTGTCCTTTACTATATGTCGAGAAATTAAACCAAAACATAAA
The DNA here is from genome assembly GCA_029030555.1 of Ornithoptera alexandrae. Lineage (NCBI taxonomy): Eukaryota > Metazoa > Arthropoda > Insecta > Lepidoptera > Papilionidae > Ornithoptera > Ornithoptera alexandrae. Next base: position 9,321,931 of record JARDVY010000077.1, on the reverse strand, counting down.
CAACACAATAACAAAAATATAAATAAAGAAAAATATAAACACAAACAGTAAAACCGAAGAGGAAAAGCGATAATTTGATGACAAAGAGATCATATGATATCTGTATAAAATTTACAAGAATTTTATCATAAAAAGTATTTTATACAAATTGCAAAAGTTGACTTTAGATTTATTATCTCTTACATCTTAATTACTGCTTCTTTAATGTCCGTACTTCATAAAGTCTTTAGTGTTCAATTAATTATAAATTTAATAGACCAAGATTGAATTGGAAATAAAGCAAGAGGAAGAGACGCGTAAAGCAAGAGAACGTTTGCGCACGTTGACACTAGCCGCGCGCAAGAAGAGAGTGGCCGAGAGGATGGCTCGGAATCTATTCCACCTCAACTATATACTGTATTGGCCGCATTGCCACAATGCCCATGTCGACCTATACGAAAAATGGGATCTGATTAGTACGTAATAGTTTACATTTCATTAGCTGTGCCCGTAGTATCGAATGCATCTTTCTCTAAAAACATTGTTTATTTAGTACCAAATTCTATGCGTATTGTGACTTTATCGCAAATCTGTACATCTGATTCCATTAAAGTAGGTGAATTTACCATCTTTGATACCTTTACTATGCCCGGTAATTACAAGGTGACGTGTGTCCATTTCAGGTAGATGATAAGTGTTCACCCAACATAAAACTAATAATTTAAATAAAATAATAATAGTCAATTTTTAACTTCAACGCAGATATTCAAGTCGCTGCGAAAGAGGAGATGCAGTTGACGGAGGAAATGGTTCCGGAAGCGTTGTACATGAGCGACGTGGAGGCTAACGAGGCATGTGTTCACGCCCTTCTGAATGGGCCCGCCCTCATCGTGCTATTCAAAATGCTCGATACAGATATGAGGGATTTTGTCAGTAGGTTACGAAATAGTTTGTCAGCAATATAGATTAGCAGTCGAGACTTTTCAAATAGAACGAAAGCTTAAGTTACTTTCTCTTTAGAATTAGAATGAACTGTCAATAGTTTGTAATCAGAGTACTCATGACGAAAATATTCGAAGCAGTAGTAATTATTTAGATGGTCTTCTGTTTCACTACAATAATTAAAGACCCTTCAAGGTAACCCCTATACTTCAACTACTCTTCCTACAGATACAAGTACATCTGAAGGTTGTTTTAAAGCTAATGCTTTTATTGCGCATTATCAATTATTTTCTTTTTCTTAATTATTTTGCTAATCTTGTAATTCTCTAGTGTTTTTATAACAACATTGCCAGAGTTGCTACGGTTTACGTTGTACGAGGAGATCCCGGTGCCGAAGGAGGATGTGCCGCCGGAGAAACAAATTCCTCTTGTGCCGGCGTATGAACGGTATGCAGCCGTGAGCAAGAGTGTCCGGGAAGTACGCAGAGAACGGTACGACGCCAAAATGGCAAAATTGGTAAGCTTACATCAATTATGTACATATTATTTAATTTTACATAACCCATATATTACACAATTTTTCGCATAATTTCAGGGTCAGGTTTATATTGTTTATTCGCTCATTTATCACACGAAGTATATTTCATTTTAAAGTTAAAAGAATGAAGGAAAACGCTGATGACTTGAATGTAGAAAAATACTAAAAACTAAACAGTTGTTTCTTAGTAGTCGTGTCTTGGCTCAATTAAAATAATATAATTATCAACGGTTCCCGGTTAAAAAACATTAATGATATTTAGATATTTGTTTCTTTTTAACATAGCAAGCAGAGAGGGAAGAACAAGAGCGTTTAGCGGCAGAGCAGGCTCGTATACAGCGGGAAGCCGAAGAGGAGAAGCAGCGATTGGAAAAGCAGAGGCAAGATGAGGAAAGAATGGCCAGGATACAGGCCGGGGTAGCCAATATCATTCTTAATATCGTTCACGGAGTCGACAGATATCATCATCAAGCCAAAAGCAATGGCTTAGTTTTACTTTTTTTGCAAATTATTTTTTATGTTCCATTACTGGAGATCGGCAGTCAGATTTGCGAAATTGCATTACGCTAAATCTCCTGATATTGTTTTACTAAATAGGATATTTTGTTTATCAAATTCAAAACCATCGCACTGCCTTTTTCTGCAGCCGTGCAATTCTGTGTAACATACTACGATATAGGTTTAAAAAGCACTATAGTTAAGTTGTTGAGGTAATTTGACAGATTATGCATCTCAACACGATGGAAGAATCTTTTTTACGCATTAAGATTTACCACCGTGTGAAAATACTGCCTTGCTCGATGTTTTATAGTATAAAAATGTTGGTAGTAGTATACATGCACAATTACATTGCATTAAATAATTCAGTTACCTCCCGAACCGGAACCGGAACCAGGCGCAGAAGGTGAGGAAGAGTTAGTTGCAGAAGAAGTGGCTGAAGCAGTAAGTAGGCTGCGATTTTTATAGTTACTATATAATCATTACCGAATTTGATTATGACTCTTTCACCACCGTTGTAATAAAATTTTTAGGAGGCAGAACATGTTGAAGAGGAGGCGGTCGCACACGAAGAGGAGTTCCACTCTGACGTGTCTGTGGAAGGGGAAGACTACATCCCACCCGGAGGTCAGTTCGTTCCGGGACTTTACGCTCCTCCAAACGAACTGGCAAAAGCCAACGGACTCGCTTTCTTCTTTCCTAAAGTATGTATTCTGTTATAATATTCCCACATGATTGTTTGATAGATATTCACCCTTACTACCATAATAGATCGCATCGATGCACCCTTGACAAGCGCAGCGGCTAACTCGTTGCATTTGGAATTTAAATGAATATCACTTTAAGTTCCACATCCAATGGATTAGTTTAGTGCTGCTTGGTCAATAACCACCTTCCTATTACATTTTTGCCGCGATAATAGCATTGCTGCATTGTTATTGTTAACTTATAAGTTACAAAACATTCAATTATATGTTTACCTTTTTTAATATGAATTCATTGCGTATCTGTTATGGCAGTTTTACGTGGGGGAAATGCCTACGCATACCCGTCCTTGCGGGGGCGAGGACGGGTTATGTCGGACTTGCACCGACTAAAACCCCCACGATGTTCCGCCTCATCGCCATAATGGCAGGGTCACGGGAACGCTCGCACTCAATCGCGACCCTGCCGGCGCTGGCCGCTTGCGCAGCCCCACCTCGGGAGGGAGGGATAAACCCTCCCTTTCCAGGGCGCGCCGGAACATGCAGCGCGCCCCTTCCTCGACCTCATGCGTGTGCGGGCGACCGGTTCCCCCGAACCTGTCGCCCAGAGGCCATGGGAGCCACTGGAGAAAACCTCTCCCGGCTCTCCGCGGCAGAGAGATGTTAGACCCGCCGCTACCTGTCAACGACCGCGGAGGATAGAGAGAGCGTCGCATCTCAATACCGGCACTCCTCTTCCCATGCGGCCCCACCGCCACCGCATCGCCGGTGCGACACCGGTTGGCCGCAGAGGATACTTCCTCCGCGACCCCACCTCGGCTGCGAGGGGCGGTATGAAATCGCCCCTGCAGCCGGCCGCTAGGGCAGCACACAGCCGCCCCTGCGGCCCCCGGCCGCTACGGTGAGCTCCAGTTACCCCAACCGGTGCTCGAACCTGGAGCGGCCGCTTCGGCCAGCCCTTCGCCGCGGGCCGGCCGGGTGGGTTCCACTTGGCTTCACCGTGTACCGGACCACGGTTACTAAGCCCCTCCGCCACGACAAGGCGAGAACCCGTTGGAGGGGATCTGTTATGGCAGTTACCTTTCTCTGCGATATACTTCTTCAGGGATATTTCGTGCACTATTTCTACATTTATTCTTAGTGTATCTTATTCTTATTTTATTTCAAGATTTACTTAGCATTATATTATATGTCACTTTCATATTCTATGGTAACCATGTCAGTCAAGAACGAAACAAGTTAGACCGATTGCACGCGAGCCAAGCCTCGGGTGTTAAAAATTTTAATTGGACTTTGTTGTACGTTAATTGGATATATAACAATGTAGATGGTGAGCGAGATAACAAAATTGGAGTCGGAGCATCTTCCTCCGCACGTACTTGTTATGTTCTCCGTAGACAAGCGGAACGAGGTCCGGGAGGCGATAAAACAGTTCAGTGAGGAGATAATTCAAGTGAGGAACTTAATACTTAGAAATACTCCACAACTACTAGGACTAAAGATTGTATAAGCACTGGAAATTAAACTTGATTTTAACACTCCTAATAAACAAGCATTTAAATTCAAAATGAATATTAACTACTTTAAAATTTACAGAGTATCCAATGTGAATACTCTGTCTCTGGTATAGCTTTCGTTGTATTTACAATAAGCAATATATTCTCTATAATGAGCGGATTTAATAAATCATATTTAATTTTAAAAAAAGTTGTAAATAATTCAAAACAGAGGATGCATCGGAAATTTATTCTTATTTCTTTTAAGCAAAGCCAATATATACATCTGTTTATACATATCACACAATGAAATGTTGAAGATATTTGTACTTCACAAGTCATTGAACAGATGTTAAGAAAATATAAAAATTATTGGTTATAATAACATAAATCAGACAATGACTCATGTACGAACATTAAAATAAACAAAATTATGTATTTATGACTACTTATTGTAAAGTACTTGTCATTAATTTTTAAACAGGCGGGTATATTCATTGGAGATAACCCTTTCGACGCGGAGCATCTGGCGTACACCATTAAACAATATGACCAAATGACAAGACTCCGGAAACAGTGAGTCTAAGCGTCTAATTTAGTTTTACAGTACCCGGTGGAGATTTGTCCTGCCTATTTTTGAGTACCCTAAGGTTTCAAATGGGTAGGATCACTTATAAGCGATATCATAAGCGTGTGTAAGCAAAAAAATATTCAGTTGCACTTACGGTTTAAAGATTATCTTTAGTTTACATTGAAAAATATCCTTCATCATGAAAACTAATCACATAATCTGTGTAAAACAGATAATCGCTGTTATATTTAATCATTCATCATCATCATTATCAGCCTGTGTTTATCCACTGCCGGATATAGGCCTTTCCAATGTCTACCAACAAATGCGATCCTCAGCTTATCGCATCCACCAACTTCGGAGCGCCCTGATGAAGTCATCGGTCCATCTGTAGGGAGAGCGTCCTACACTCCAAAACTTTCCTCCCCCATCCGCCGTCACAGACACGACAGACATGGCCGGCCCACTGCACATTTCAGCTTGCAAATTTTGTTTAATACATTTAATAATATTAATAATTTTTTTAATGTGCAACATTAATTTATAACAAGAACAGGCAGGAGCAATATTATTAAATATTATCTATGAACTTTCTCGAACTAATTGTTTAAATGAGAAAATAACCCAAAAATAATTCGGCGCTCCCCTTTCTTAGTTGAAGAGTAAAATAACTGAAGCTCAAGATAAAAATTGAAATAACAGTACCCAGTGTAGATGTATTTCATACAATGGTTGTGTTAAAGCAAGGATCGTCTGGCTCTGATGGTGTCCCGGAGACGCAGTGTAGCGCTGCTGACCCTCGCCGGACTGAACCCGTGCTACATCAGCAGTGACACGGATTCTGGCGAACGGGACTGCCTCGCGATGTTCCCCGTGGGCTACGGGGACGACTACTTTGAGGAGGAGAGCGTCGTTGAGGAAGAGATACATGTTTGTTGCTTTTAAACGTGGTTAAGATACAAGGGATGCGCATATGCAGCTTCCTCTTTCTTTCATTGATGTCTAAAGGAATGAATATTAGAAATCTGATAGTTACCAAAAAAATGGATCTGCCGTGTTTAATAGAGGTCCATTACTTGCAGTTATGATACTCATAAATAATCAGATAAGTTTTTTCTATGGGAACCGGCAAACGTGTAAAAGGCTTGAGTGATGATAAGTGACCAATTTCGTAAACAGTTTCAAGACCTGATGTTTCATAGATGCATTGCATTTGAGATAGAAATAGGCTCTTTATTTGATGGTCCCTAAGTCGCACCTATCCGGAAATATCGCCGACATCAACTGATTCCACAAAGTATCTGTTGAATTGAACAATGGTAGATTGCCTATCAATTTAATGGTGCTGGATGGAATTGGGCGTCACGTCATAGAAGTTTAGATGAGAACCAATCTAAGTTGTCCGTAGAGGCATTTTTTCCTTTTTAATCCTTCAAAAGTAGGTCATTTTCATATCGTGTAAATATCCAACTTTATTTTCAACAGGAAGTTGTTCCCAACCCGGAACCTGAACCTGAACCTGAACCTAGTGCTCCTGAGGTATGAATTTCTATTATTTTTACTTGGGTGTAGCTTTGTCACAATTCATGATAATGTGGTACTGTGTATTAGTTCAGTTAAAATAAATGATCGGACAAGAGCAAAGTGTTGCCAGAATCCATGCTCTCTTTATGAAGGTAATTAATAATACAAGGTGGCGCAAAAATAACTTTCCGATGTATAATCCGAATAACCTTTCTGATAGGAGGATTACTTTTGCGCCACCCTGTATTTTTTTGGAATTTTGTTCCTAAAGGTCATATTGATTCCATTGTACCTTTTAAATAGCTATTTTTAATTTAAAAACTATTTTCATCCGTATTCGCGAGAGATCTGATGTCTCTAGCGAATGGATGTGGGGTCCAAGAGTGCACTATGAATCAAGCCAAATTTATTGTACTTATAAATAAACAGCAAAGGAAGGTTATAAACTTTTATGTATTATATTCTCTTACTCCTGTAATTTTTTCACAGGGTGAGAATGAAGCGCAAGCGGGTGAAGCTGACTAGCATAAATATGTCAAGCAGCCTACATTAGAGTGTTATTTGTTTTTATTAATTAATAATGTAATTTGTTAATTTTAATAAAGGTCAACCAATATACTATTGTTAATTCATTTTAAATGTTAACGTTCTATTTCCTGTTTTACGTACATTAGGAAATATCAATGTAAAAAGACAAATTAGGACTTACTAATATAATTGTAAAAAAAAATTGAATTTCTAATTTAATACAATGTTGTTTTGTGTTTATATCGAGAATACAGTTGTATTATTTCCATGTTAATATTTCAATAACTATGGTGGCACTCGTTATAAACCGCATGTATATAGCCCTCTTAATGTTCCCACTACTGGGACTCGGGGCCTTCTCTAACAAGGACACGTTCTACAAATGCAGTGGTTGATACACGTAAACTAATATATTTATTATGAAGTGCTTGGTAATAAACTTTATAATCTGTATTTAGTAGTGTGTGCTAACAGATAAGATAAAATAGGAGAAAAAAAAAACCTGTTCTCAAGCAAAAATTTTATTCAAATAAATCTATACATGTACAACAAATAACAAAGTCCTGTGTATGTATAGGAATGATTTGGGAATGTAAATAAACTAAAAATTAAATATCTAAAAATAATACCTCTTTGTATAAAATGTTCATTTAAGTAGCGACATTAATTTTAAGCATACAACAAAGCGAAATAAAATATTATCTGTATTTAACAATAATACTTTATTTATTAAAAGTTATCTGATCACAACGAACATTCACAAACATAAATATAGCATGTTTCACTTAAATGCTATATTTAGCGCTATTAGCACGCATAATTATTATGTTAAATAGCAGTTTTATTTAAAAATGCTTAAAATTTAGCATTCGTTGAAAAAACAGTTTTAATAAATTTAATATTACTTTTACAAGCTACGCTGACAAGAATATTATAATTATGGCGAGTACAGACATTCACTTTGTCAACTGGCAACATTAAATTTGGCTTTACACATAAAATGGCAAATCTCGTTACTACAGTAATTTCATTAGATATAGTGTTCGTAAAACTGCTACACAGTAATATCGGTACACCACAGTTGTAAGCAGTAACATATTTTTTTAAATATTGCAACGTTGGCTTCCACTTCAGTTTATATTGAAATTTAAGTAATGGCAATACTCGTACTGCGTTGTCAACATACACTAGATGAGGTAAGACTAATTGTCTTTGTATTATATATTTGATGTATGATATAGAAAATCAATCTAATATTTATTTTATTTATACAATTATATTATCAAATATTTTTCATTAATACAATTATGTCTGTCTGTATTTACATCGAGATTTTATAAAAAAAAAATTACAATGACCGCTCCCCGTGTATAGACGAGGTATTATATGTTAATGAAATACGTATAGTCCTGAGCAAATGTTGCGATTGAGCTTACGTACGTTTACATTACAATAAAGTTAAAAAAAAAAATCGGCAGTATCAGACTAGTTGAATGTTCACATGATGGTATATGATAAGCCTGCTCTTAACATGGTTCTAGTCACGATTATATACACAGCACTAAATTGATCCCGTCGCCTTGAGCGGACGTTTAGTCTCGTTCCCTAAGTAACTTTACTAGCGTCCAGTAACATTTGCACTCTACTGTTTGGCGGTAAATAGTTCTTGTTGTGTCTAGACGATCTCTGTTACCAGAGGCCTAGTAATAGACATTATTTAAACTCTTAATCTCAGAATTAATTGGGATATAGATGACAATTGGGAAACGACTTGAACTTTTCATTTAGTAATTTTTTAATATGACAACATTGTTTTCTTTTTTGTATATAATAGAGATATATCTATCCGTTACCATTCCACACAACTTCCGCGATAACATAATATCAAATACTTATAGTATATTATACGTTACTATGAGATCTTGGAATATGTAACGTCACTAACGTTATAGAGGAAAAAATTATTATTATACATACGAATAGGCTCACTGAGAAAATTATCTTGGCCTTCTTAACGAACTTCGTTATATTTATTAAATATTTACTATTACCATTATTGTTATTTTTTTTAATATAATACGTGGTAGTATCTCTTGTCCCGTCTAGACTTTGAGTTTACGACTTCCATATTAAACTACACTGTATTTGTTATCTGTGGTTTGCTTTAAGAAGAAACTCAAATCTTAACATTAACTAAATATGTAAGAAATTTTTCTAAATAAAAAAAACAAAAACATCTTTTCGTTGGAAATAAATATAAACTTAGTGTATATAATACATAAAGTTAGAGTAAGTATATTTTTTTTATACAATTTTATTGTACATAAATAGTGGAAGTAATGTTCCCACTGATGGGAATCGAGGCCTTTTCTTATAGTGAGAGTGTCGAGGCGATTTAACCAGCACCCTCTGGCTACTTGCGGTTAGGGCTAACATTTTTAACAAAAATTGAGTATAAATTTCAGGTTCCTGTTGAAATTTTACACTCGCACATTGTACTCATCGCCTTAAGATGTTAATTATTGTTACCGCAGTAATGTCACAAGCTACAGCGCCCTTCAAACCAGCACACGGTATGTTTTGCACAATACCGTTTGGTCGCAGATGAACCTAGATGGTCTCCAGCAACAAGTCATCAAGTAATTATACTAACCTAGATTTTTTTTAAATTTATTCGATGTTTATAAAGTGAGGCAGCAACACCTTAACCCGTTAACCGGGGAATACCCTTTTTAATTGCGCAAGATATAACGGGCGCGAGCTCTTCCACGAGGACGTGTTTGTACGTCACGCCCGGAGAACGTACGGAACTATACGTCCTGCCGGTCCCAGGGCACGATATATATTTCAAGGACGTATTTATATGTCGTACCATCCATATTGTTACTGTTTGACGTATGTATACGTTCAGCTCGGTTAACAGGTCAATGGTTTTTAAAAGTAGGCAATTAGTGTAGATTTTTTTTTATGCAATGAACCGACGAGAGGAACGGGACGTTCGCCTGATGGTAAGTAATACGCCTGACTATAACAACGTGGCGTTAGGATGGTAAACACTGCATCACATTGCGCTCGTCACCTTGAGACGTAAGATATTGTCTCGTTATCACCGTAATGTCGTTAGCTACAGCGCCCTAAAAACCGGATCACTTTTGTCGGCTGCAATAGGTGCTGCGGTGGTAGCTACCTAGACAGCCTCCTGCGACAGAGACCTACCACCAGTACTCTTTTTTGGACATTCAATTCAATCCCATAGGTACGAAGATTACTGTTAAACCATTCGCCTTTCTGTTGTCGGTAAAATGTAATATTTAAAGACAGAATGGGGAATCTACCAAGACTATGATACTTATGTTTTTTTTTCTAAATACAGTTTTCATGATAAGATAAACAAAATAATGATTATAATACCATAATCGCTGGGGGAACTTTAATGATTAACGTTATCCGATATGATAGAGATTAAAAAAATTTTTATCCATCCATGATACGATAGAAATTCTCCAAACGAAAATTTATGATACAATAATGAAGGTTAGAAGCTGGAGGTCCGTGGTGGATGGATAAAGTTAAGAATGAGTATATTAGAGGAAGTATGAAGGTTGCTCCAGTGACAGAGACATTGAGGAGTAAGAAGTTAGGTTAGGTTAGGTTACGGGCATGTTCCCTTCTAAAGGGTTCTTGCCTTGTCGTGGCGGAGGGGTTTAGTAACCGTGGACGAGCACACGGTGAAGCTAAGTGGAACCTAGCCGGCCAGCGCGCGGCGAAGGGCCGGCCCGAGGCGGCCGCTCCAGGTTTGAGCTCCGGAGGCCCACCGAGAGCTCACCCGAGCGGCCGGGGACCGCAGGGCGGCTTTATGCTGCCCTAGCAGCCAGGCTGCAGGGGCGGTTTCATACCGCCCCTCGCAGCCGAGGTGGGGTCGCCGAGGGAGTACCCTCTGCGGCCAACCGGGGTCGCACCGGCGATGCGGTGGCGGTGGGACCGCGGGGGAAGAGGAGTGTCGGTATTGAGATGCACCGTTCTTCCCATCCTCCGCGACCGCTAACAGGTAGCGACAGTCCTAACATCTCTCGGAGAGGTTTTCTCCAGTGGGTCCCATGGCCTCTGGGCGACGGGTTCGGGGGAACCGAACTCCCGCGCGATGGGGTCGAGGAGGGGCCGCGCTGCATGTTCCGGCGCGCCCTGGAAAGAGGGGTTCATCCCTCCCTCCCGAGCAGGGGCCGCGCAAGCGGCCAGCGCCGACAGGGTTGCGGTTGAGTGCGCACTCGCGTTCCCGTAACCCTGCCAACAGGGCGATGAGGTGGAACATCGTGGAGGTTTTAGTCGGCGCGAGTCCGACATAACCCGTTCTCACCCTCGCAAGGACGGCTATGCATAGGCATTTCCCCCACGTTAAACAATAAAAGGTTACGGGCATGTTGTGCGGAAGGATGAAGGACATATAACAAAGAAAGTAATTAGAATGAACGTAGATTGTTATAAGGGTAGAGGAAGACCGAAGAAAGTGTGGATGGATTGTGTGAAAGATGGCATGTGTAAGAAGAGTGTGAATTCAGATAACAGCTGATAGAGGGATATGGAAGAGAAGTTCATACTGTGCCGACACCGCATAGCTGGGAGACGGGCAGGAGGAAGAAGCTGGTGGTTCGTCTTTTCAGCTCTTGAACTTTTGATTATACAATATAAGGAAATACGACACAAGAGTGCTTTAATTAAATAATCTACACTAATGTAAATAAGGTAGTAGTCGTATAAGAAAAGTTCTTATTTAAAGTTTTTAGTATAAAGAAATATAAAATGGACTTTGAACTTTAGCATGTCTTTCTCTGATATTTCTTCACTTCTTGATTCTGGTGATGTAGATGCTTTAAAATCCATAGCGACTCTTACAGCTTATGATACTGGGTTCGTGGACCCGGATCCATAGCCTGTTTTTTTTAAAGTATACTACGTGGAGTGTAGTTATCCGACGGCGCATTTTCGTATTGTATGTTCGGATTCTTACTTTCTAGCCAACCTACTCGGTCGTAGGAGGGGCTCGGGTCCGTTTTTCAATCACCTTCCCCTGTATTGGAATCTGGTGTTGGTCGTGTGGGAAGTTTGTGTGATGACGTAATGTTTTTGTGATTGATTGTGCCTGGTGTGCGGGACCCCTGGGGGTGTCGGGATTACTGCATGCCGCGGTCTGCGCTTATTAATCTTAGGATTCGGCGGCGGCTCGTGGTCGGCCGCCTTGGCCACCGGAGAGTTAGAGTGAGATGACGTCTTATCGAACTAGGTTTCGGAGCACTCTCTGAAGTGCTCCGTCATGGTTGGGATTTCTACACACAATTTAATTATTAATCATACAAAACTATCATGTATAAACCAACCCTGTTTGTTTTCATACTTCTGGGACTCGAGGCCTTATTTCACAGAGAGAAAAATAAGGCCATTTATTAGTATATATAGCTATGTACGGTGGTCACATGTTCACGGATGCTGTCGATCCTAGAATACATCAGTTTCACAACAATGTTTTCGTTCACCGGAAGTTGAAAATTTGTGGGGATTTAACGCTTATTTGATACGTACATCAAATATCACCTTATACGTTATTACGGCCATGTATTAGTAAAAACGTCATCAGAGAAGAATGGCGACGTGTTGTGAAGCTTGCGTCCAACACCTGAAGTGATGACCACGACCACTTTGTCAAGAGTGATACCGACGAAGAAGAAGATGAATAGTAATACGGTTTAGTGGCTTATATGATCAATTTCCTTTTTTATTGATTGATGAAAAGTGAGGGGTGTAAGGGGTTCCGCCGAATATCTTACGAAGCCCGAGTCAACCTCACCTGCACGCGGTGCACCCTGCTCTGAGGCTCAGACCATACACCGACCCACATTACGCCAGCGTGGTGGGCTAAGGCCTAATTCCTCTCAATGAACTCTTCGATGTGAATATCTATGAGGGTGGCCTATGTCCAGCAGTGGACGTCTATCGGCTGATGATGATAACGATGATGATGAAAAGTTTTCAATCAAAATATTCTTTACCTGTAATGGGCCGATAGACCATTACACTACTTATTCCTGTATAGACTAGTGCTTCCACCTGATAGTACACGGAGAAGTACTACTCTTAATTTACTCCTTGAAAATACAAATATGTCATTAAGACAAAAAGTTATCCATTGTCTATAACAATAATTACAAAATATTGAGCCTCAAAATATTTTTTCACAGCTTTTAACATAGTATGTAAAACCGATATTTTTATCGCGTAGAAACTGTGAGCCATATAAACCTTTACGTACATTATGCGCATTATTATATACTTAGTGTATTATGTACAATATAAATGTTACTGAAATGTAACATACTATATATATATATATTATATATATATATATATATATATATATATATATATATATATATATATATGTGTGTGTTTTAAATCCTGATGAAATTAATTTCATGGCAAACCGTGAAAATCGAATTCGGTGTACAACTGTTCCACGCGCTGGTACACTTCGTCGCACGATTGCAACGTTTGCGGCAGCACCGCCATCGCCTCTGTCAGTTTCTCCTCCGAGCCGAAGATCTGGAAACGAATATTTTATATTTAATCACTAGTGGTAGATCTCTTTTCCTGGAGACCGTTTGAGTAGGTACCACCGCAACACCCACTGATACCGCCGAACAATAGTTATTAAACTCCGCTGTGTTCCGGTTTGATGGGAGATGTAATCAACAACACTCCCTCCGGCTCCCACCAACCCGCATTGGGCCAGCGTTGTGGCAAATAGATCAAATTCCCCATATGAACCTCTACAAGCGACGGTTCCTAGTGCTCGGCGGTACCGGAGCCATGCTGACTGTAAGATGGGGAGAAGCCGCAGGATGCGAGCAGCGCAGGACCGTTCGATGTGGAGATTTTTAGGAGAGGCCTATGTCCAACAGTGGACGTCTATAGGCTGATGATGATGACGATAAAGAACTTCATCTGACCGCTCCAAGTGAAGTTAATTGGGAATTTGATTTTATGATGTGATGAAAAGAGATTAACTATAAATGTATTTGTAATGTTTAGGTTGTGAGAGAATGAGATTAAATGTGGTTCTATATTCTTATTCTCCTTTTTGTGCTATGGCCAGCAGCGTGCCCACTACTCCAGCGCTGTATACCGATCCACACAAATCCTATTTATATTGGATGGATTGGATAAGAGTCTTAAGATGTACATTACACTCTGATTATAAGAAGTATATGAAAAGAAAGAGAGGAAACGTTGAAATCTATCGCAATTATTTTACTTCTCTTTCTTTCATTCTTACTTCAATCTAATGAAAAATATGACGTTCAATCGATCTCTCTCTATCTCTTTTTGTTTATTACTTCCATCATCATCACCGTCATCAACTGTTAGACGTCCACAGCTGGACATAGGCCTCCCCCAAAGATTTCGCACTATTGGGTAAGGATACATATGAAGGCATTTGGGCCATTTCCCACCACGCTAGCCTAATGTGGGTTGGTGGGACTGGTATTACTTCCATTATGTATTCATTACCTTCTCTTACACATTATTTTTATTTATTTATTTATCCTTTATTGTACACCAGTTACAAGATATGGAATACATTATATATATAGATGTACAATGGGCGATCTTTTTGTTCAAAAAGCAGTTTCTTCCAGACAACCCATTGGAAAGGAAGACGTGAACAAAAAACAAAGATTAGGTGCACTAAGTTATTAAAAACTAAAACGCTTGGTGACAGATGCAAGCAATAGCACAATTAGATAGAATATATAATTTAAACTTTACGATAGTAGTTACTTAAGTGGCTTTTGAAAGAAAATAGGGACTTGGCGAAACGGATATGGTTCGGTGAAGAATTCCATATGCGAACCGCCGGAACGGAGGAGTTTTGCAAAAATGAAGAGGAATGCACGGGGACGCGAAAGGAAAGGTTTATTGAAGAGCGAAGAGTGGGACTGTGGCAACCGGAAATAAATTCGAATTGATTTTTAAGGTAGGTGTTAGAGGACTGAACAATATCTTGTATAGAACAGAAGGAATGTGAGTATTCCTGCGAAGACGGATTGGCAGCCACTTGAGTTTTTAGCGAAATTCAGTGATGTGATCGTATTTCCGTAACCCAAATATGAACCGTATACACAAAATTTGAATACGCTCAAGCTTATCGAGCTGCGCTTCAGTTAGGTCAAGATAGCAAACATCGGCATAGTCGAGAATAGGCAGAAGAAGATAATTACAGACAACCTTAGTGGCTGTTGGAAGATAATTGCGGAGTCTGCGCATGAAGCTTATAGCCCGATACATCTTTCTGCTGACCTCGTTAACTTGCGGTGCCCACGATAGACAGAAATCAATGTAAATATCTAGATTCTTAACTTTGCTATTATAAGGAATTACGTTACCGTTAAGAATAACAGGCGGTACACCGGACCAGTTAATTTTGGAGAGTAGTCTAGAGCTTCCGATTATGACTGATCGTGTCTTGTTAGGGTTTACGTTCAGACCATACAATTTACACCAATCCGTAATACAAGCAAGATCAGGGTTAACGCTGTGGACGGCCTAACAGAGATCAGTAAGAGAAGCTTGAGTGTAAATTTAGAGATCGTCAGCATACAAATGGTAAGAAGAAAATAAGTCGTGGGTTATAGAATTGATGAAAATAGCGAACAGAATTGGAGACAACACGCCACCTTGAGGCACGCCAGCGTCGGTGTTTAACCAGGTGGAGAAATTATTCGGCACTTGGACGCGCTGTTGCCGGTCAGACTAGTAACTATGAAACCAGTCAACAACAACGCATTAACTAGAACACAAGATTATAATGATTTTATATAACTTACCTATAACAATAATTATCATATAAATATTTTGCACATTAATATAGATGAGTAAACAACTTTTTAAAATTATCTTTTTCTTTGTGTGCCGACAAATTTTCACTTTTATTTTTCGACGAAACGGTTGAGACAAGCGTGACTATCACCTGATGATAAGTGATGCATTTTCCAATAACAACGTGGCGCTAATTATGATGACTATGCACAGCATCGCATTGCTCTCGTCGCCTTGAGAGATAAGATGTTGAATCTCGTTACACCAGTAATTACACTAGCTACAGCGCCTCTTCTTCTTCAAACTGGAACACAGTAATGTTTGCACACTACTGTTTGTCGGCTGCAATTGGAGCTGTGGTGGTAACTACCTGGCGGTGTCCGGCAGCTGAGACCTTCCACCAGTAAAGTACATTATAAGTAAGTCGCGACAAAAAAAGTTTGAGAACGACCGGTGTATGGGTTAATATGTGTTATGGACGTAATGGAACCCTAGGCACTGAAGTCCACGACAGCTGTTCCATTATTATTAGTAAAGTTTATTAATAATGCAAACAATTGTAACAATGGATGATAATTATAAAACAATTATATCGATCGGTTAGATCGAAACGTTCACTGTATAGCGAATGATCGATACTGAGCGACGCGAATATGTTTCACCTTGGGACTTGTTCCGGCGGCTCCGTTTCCTTTTATGGTCATCGTAATGAGCACACTACGACTGATCAACTTTCTTAAATTATTTATAGAAAAAAATACTTTACGAGAAATCAGAGTACACTTTGACAATATCGAAGTATGTGAATAAAACATTATAATGGAAGTATCTCGCTGGTCCAATGGTTAGAGCGTGCGGCCTTCATTCCGAAGGTCGCGGGTTCGAATCTCGGCATGTACCGGTGACTTTAATATTTAAGTTATGTACATTTGTTAACTTTAGCAACAACAGCGAAATACAAACGGTGAAGGAAAACATCGCGAGGAAACCTGCACATGAATTAGAATTTATTCTAAGGTGTGTGTGAAGTCACCAATCCGCATTGGGCCCGCGGGGTGACTGTGGCCCATCGCCCTCATATTGAGGGTAAGTCTGTGCCCCAACAGTGGGGACGTAAATTGACTGTTTTTCAAAAAAATAGAAAATGATCGTAATTTACTGCTGGAAAATCTCTGTTGCCGGAGACCGTACAAGTAGGTACAACTGACAGCCCTGTAGTCTCGGAATATTAAGAATAAGACTAAGGTATTCCCTGCCTATCGTAGGAGGCGACTAAAATGGTCCTTGGGTTCGTGAGCCTTGAGGGTGGGGGTCCTCAGAGCTCAATAAGCGAAGCTTAGGAGGACGGTAAATGCATGAGTATCTTGTATTTGCCGTAGCTCAGCGTTATTGCTAAGGCCTTTGCCCTTCCGTAAGATGTTTTAGCCAGAGGGCAAGGGAGTACCTGTATGTTCCGTATATTCCGGAGCCCCTCCTAAAGCACTGAAGGAGACCACTACAGGGGTTTTAGCAGGTAAAAGTCCCACATAACCTTGTCTACCTCCCAAAAGCAGGGTATCTTTTAAGATTTCTCCCTTGATAAAAAAAAAAGGTTGGAACCACAGTATCTTCTATTTCTGTTGGCTAACAGTACTGTGCAAGTATATGCAACTGAAGCGACAAAATGACAGGGATGTTCACCTAATGGTATGTGATATGCCTGCCCATAACATGGCATTAGTTAAGATATACACTGCACCATATTGTGCTCGTTGCTTTGAGGCATAACATGTCGAGTCTCATTACTCCAGTAATTTCACCAGCTATAGCTTCCTTCAAACTGGAACACAGTAATGTTTGCACAATACTGTTTGTCTGATGCAATTGGAGCTATGGTGTTGCCTACCTAGATGACCTCCAGAAGAGTCCTACCATCATTAAAAAACTAGTATTCCCAATATGAGGTAAACATCCCCATCTTGTTACATTCAATAAAAATAGGTAGATCATAAAGTCTTTACAATTTTTTTTAGTTTTTATAGTTATTTCACCTCTCTATCTCAATCGATTTAATTCATAACAAAATATTGAGTATTATATGGTATTGTACCTTAAAAGAAATGGTAGATGAGATAAAGATCAAATTACAGAAAGATTAATATTGTGTTATAGTAAATTAAAAAAGTCCTTTATCTAAAACAATATCAGTGTAATCAAGTTAGGTTTCAAACATCTTTATCTACTTTACTGATAACATTCAGTGTATAATTGATGAAAGCAGTACTGTATTCATTATCTTATTGCATTAAAGACTTTGGAAATAAATCAGACATTCAATTATTAAAACACAATTAAATAGAATTAAAAAACTGTTAATAAACACATTTGGTTACAAGTAATGAATGAAATAAACTCAATAGGTGATGTGTCACCGAATAAAAAGCATTTCAAAACTAAAAACAATTGATTGATTTATCCTTTATTCAATAGGTGTTGTGTTTTGTAGAAAACATATTGATATTAATACATGACCACTGTAAATCATAATTATGCAGCAGTAGTACCTATCTAGGCAAAAACTAAAATCTCTACATGATTAATTTTTAGAAAGTAAAAGGTTTAATATTTTAAATAATCTTTTATTGATACTACTGCATATCCTAAGATGTTATAATGGGCTATCGTAAAGATTAAATGCAATACTACCATTAAAACCCTGGAAGTGTGTAGAGAACAGATATTTTTGGTAGCTTACAAAAGGACATACCTTTTTCAACAAATCTGGTCTTGTCGGTAATGCATGCATAGCTAATGTGGCCGCTTTTCTTATGTACCATGGATGGAATTCTGCAAGTGTCTCATTGTATGAACACTGACATGTGGTACATGTATTAACACCATCATCCGACTCACTCAGCCGTTTAAGAAACAATCTGATGAAATCTGAAATGATTTTGTATTTGTGAAAAATTTTTATAGTTGTAAAAATCTAATAAATTAAAATAATTATTTGCAAATAATTTCATATTAAATTTACTACTTTTTTCCCTTCAATTCTTAGCCCTATAATATTACTTTTCAGCATTATGTGCAAAAAAGCTTGTTATAGATTATAAATTAAATAAAGAGGAACTTGTGTAAAATAATCTAATTAAATTAGAAAAAATTTAAGAATTATTTGGTAAGTTATACCTAAACCCCTGTGTAAACGGAGCATCGTCCTTGAACCAGAAACAAAACCATTCTTTTCATGTAAACTTGTCTCTTTTTCGTACTTCATCATTTTTTTAAAGGATTCATAGTAAATCGCATCATCTCCTTCTTTATGTTTCTCCATCACCTTAATTTTGCTCTTCACATCACTGCTCACGAAAGAGAACACTGTCCCAATTAGATTTAAAAACCTAAATAATAAACAAACTATTAATTATGAAACATATGGATCATGAGTAAATATTATTTTTAATCTTCTCACTTCACTAATTCGTTGTAGCCATCTATATATGCTTCTATCACAACATCGTCTTCTTCTTTTAGACTCCTTTGGAAACATTGATGAACGTAATGTAAGTCTAAGTTGTTTTCATTAGACATTTCTTTTAAAATACTACTTTATTGTATTAAATCGTAACAAACACCCTTAACGTACGCTTTATCTTTTAAAACTGACACTTTGACAGTATAGAATATGAGTTTGACATTGACACACAGAGATGACGTTAGCGCTTGTCATAATGATTGTTGATTTTGTCTTCTTTGCGATAGGCTAAAGTCAAAGACATGACAGGAATAAATTTTTTTCTACTATCACGCCTTTTTTCCCAGTAGGAGTAGGCAGAGGTATAAATGTGCGGTGGAATTGGTCTATTTTGAGACAAAAAGTAAAGACAATACAATGCTAATTTGCCATTGTCATCGTCATAGTGATCCACAAATATCGATCACAAGCGCAGCTTGACAAATATTTCACCGTATCCAAAATTTATGTATATACTATTTATATTTGGGTTTCCAAAATGCAATCACATTCTGAATATCGTGGAACACTCAAGTGACTGCCTATCAGGTGGATATACTCTATTACTGCAATATCTAACGACTTAACTTGAATTTATTTCTGACTTCTATATCCGTATCCTCTACTTGTCAATAAATATTTCCTTTTGTACGTGCACTCCTCTTTTTTATCGAACTCTCTATCTGTCCTTATTGTAACTTCCAAATCACTATTTTCATTTAAAAGACTCTTAAAAAAATTACTTTCAATAAGTTTACTTATTATTATAACTTACCATAATAAATTCTAATTATCTAGTGCACCGCTTTCTTCTCTTTTCATACAGATTATATCTTCTTTTCCAGGGGGTTATCTGGAAGATATTGCTTTCGGAGCCAACAGACCTCTCGTATTATTTTGTTTATCATTTTTCTTGTTTAATAAATAGTATTGTTATTTAGTTTAAATATTTAGTATTATTGTTATTTAAATATAAAATTACATGTACATATACGTTTAAAGAGAATAGAACCTGATCAGTCAAATTAAACGTCAAAGGTATGTCAACATCTGTGTTTCGCAAAAAGTTGAGGGTGGAAAGGTGTTATTTCATTGTTTTATATTTTTTTTGTTGAAATTACCTTGAAATTGAAGGTATATCGAATCGAGTACTGTATAGGCGAAAAATTCTGCACTTTGTCACAGACACATCATTCTGTCGGTTGGTTCAGGTATCGTTCTTTAATGTGATAAACCTGTGTTTTATTTTTAGTTGCACAAGTAAGTATATTTTTAACATTAATAATTATTATTCTTCTCAGTTTATTTCCTACCTAGGAAGTAGTTCATTTCCTTCTAGGTTACTCTTTTCATAGTTATGGTACTTACATCCAGTTCTAAAGGTACTTTTTACTTATTATTTTTAGATGTTTATAAAAAAAGTAAAAACAAGCTTAATTACGAGTTAATGAAAAGCATTAAATTTTTTCTATATAAAGAAAAACTGCATTAGAATAATCAAATTCTAAAACAAAGTTAAGTTAAAAAATCTATATTTTTGTTCTAGATAGTTATTTCATTATGAAATATTTTTATATGTTGATATAAGTAAAAAGATAATTTATTATTTAATAATAAATCTGTTCTTTTCATAGAAAAACATGCCATAATGCTTTCAATTGGAGAAAAACTTTTAGGCATTGATGTAATACATGTTACAATATAAACCCTGCTATCTATACCGGTTTTTTACCAATTTTTACAAATCCTTATTTTAGATTATAGTATTCATATTATTTTATAACAGTTGTGTCTAAGAAAAATAAAATTTTGTCTAATTTTCAGTATAAATGTTATGAAATGGCAAGCAAGGTAGATAATAATGATGATGATTCATTCATCATTTTGAGTTCATCACCAAGCTCTAGTTTAGAAATGAAATATAATAGTGTTGAAAATGGTAATATGTCAGAGAAAGAACAACTTGAAGATGCAATGAAGGAGCTCCCACCTGAGGCCTCTTTGGCTTTTAAAGCACATTTCCAGATAGGGGACAATGTGAGTACATATTTTTATTTTTTAAATAAATTGTCCTTTAATTAAGGCAATGATTAGGTGAATGTTAATTTACAAAGAATCCTTTTATAGCTTTTATAAGATATTTAGTTTATGTTGGCACGATTGTTTTATATTAAGAGATCTTATATTTGCAGGAAAAGTTCATCATTTCTCCACTTTTTTTTAGCCACTGGCATGTAATTAATGATGTATTATTAGCATTAGTTTAGAACTTAGGTTTAAAGACTTTTAATATCATAAGGAAAAGTACTTACAGATTTTGCTTAAAATAAGATACAATAACAAAAATAAATCTACATAGAACAAGCTTAGTGTAATCTCCGCTCTCTGAAACAATGGGCACTCATTGTTTGTAATATCTTTTGGTAGGTGGTTGAAGTGCTTACGTACCCTTATAAATGATAGTTTTCTTCACATAGTCTATCCTGGACTTATTTAGATCCATCTGGTTGTTGCTTTTGAAAAGGTAGTTTGGTTACAAGTATAATTTTATATATTTTTGATGGTGTTGCTGGTGATTTTTTTTATTAAAATGCTTTTATTAAATTTGTACAAGTGAGATGAGTTGAACAATTCAGGTTTTCTGTAAAGTTGTTTGATAGGAGTTTGAAAGGGACAGTGGGATAAAACTGTGATAATTTTATTTTGTGTTCTTTGTTAGGAATTTAGGTTAGTTAAGGCAGTGAACCCCCAGATGTCAATTAAGTACGCCAAATACAATTTCATTAGTGAATTATATATAATCATACAGACTTCTTTAGGTACACAATAACATATCTTTGGAAGTGCTCCTAAAATGGATAGTAATTTAGCTTTAATATGTTTAATGTGTGGTTTCAACAAATATTAGGCCTAAATATTTTTCAGCATGTGATTGTTTGATAATATCGTTATTTATTGTCAGAGCTTCGAAACCAGGAGTTTCATTATTCTCAACAGATATAATGATAAAAGAAGTTTTAGATGTGTTAATTGTTAATAAGTTAAGGAGTAACCAATCAATTAGTATTTTTAAATCTTTTTGTCCTTTAATTATTATGATGTAGATAGATTCATCAAAGTTTTACTGGTGGTAGGTCTCTGTTGCAGAAGACTGTCTAGGTAGGTCCACCACGGCTTCTATTTCTGTTGTCAAACAGTAATGTGCAAATATTACTGGGGTAATGAGAGTTAACATCTTATGTCTCAAGCGACAAGGGCAATGTGGTGCTGTATGTACCATCCTAACTAGCTTCAAGTCATTATGGGCGAGTGTATCACTTACCATCAGGTGAACATACCGTTTGTCTCGTCGCTTTAATGAATAAAAGAGAATAGACATGTGTCGTTAGCATATAATGTAAGATATCCTGTAAGTCCTGTTTTATTTTTGTTATTAATGTAAATTAAGAATAACAAGGGGATCTAGTTTGGATCCTTGTTATATGCCAAAAGAAATACTGCGAATGTAATTTCAGTAGTTATTAATTTCTACTACTTAGCATCGATTTTACAAATAAGATTTGAATTTCTTTAGATCAGTGTCATTTATTTGTATATCGTTTAGTTTTAATAGTAATTTTTGATGACTTACAGTGTCAAACACTTTTTTTAGGTTGATAAATATACCCAAAGCAATACTTTGTTCATGGATTGAGTTTCAACTTTAGCGATTAGGTCTAATGCAACTGTAGCCGTGCTAGACTACGGTCAAAAATCAAACTGTTAGTCAATCAGTATTTGTTTTTGATTTTAATCATAACTTATCTTTGTATAAAGATATATTTTTCTTATATTTCGTTACAATCTTGTAGGAATACCATGATATCAATTTTGATTAAATTTTTTTATTTAAATTAAAGATGATTTATCAACTTTTTTTTCTGCCAGATGCATTTGTTAAATAGCATAATTATTTACTAAAACAAAGTATTTTCTATTTTTAAATGTATAGTATATATTAACAAAACAAATAATGTTATTATTGTGGATAACATGTGGTAGCTTCCTGTCTGTATAGTAAATTGAACGATGACGCACAAAGAATGTTAGGGTGGGCTTTATCTTATTATCTACGTACAGAAGTCCAAAGTCATTGATAAAAACTTATATAACTTGAAATAGGTAAACATAAAGTATTCGTCAGTAGAAATAATCAAGTAAATCTGATATCTACTATAATTCATTGAATAAATTAATTGATGTAAATAATATATATATATATATATATTAGAACAGTGTCCTAATGGTTAGAGGGTGCGGCCTTCATTCCGAAGGACGCGGGTTCGAATCTTGGCATGTACCGATCACTGTAATATTTATGTACATTTGTGAACTTAAGTAACAACAGCGAAATACAAACAGTGAAGGCAAACATCGTGAAGAAACTTGCACATGAATTAGAATTTTTTCTTAAGTGTGTGTAAAGTCACAAATCCGCATTGGCCCCCGTGGTGACTCTGACCCATCGCTCTCATAATGAGGGTAGGCCTTAGCAGTGGGGACGTAAATTGGCTGTTGAGATATATATATATATAAAACTTGAAAATAAGTTATACCGCTGAATAACACCAATTAAAAGATAAGTTTGTTAAGTAATCTCCTTATCTGTATTGTCAGAGACTTAAATATTGTTGTGCTTATATTGATAGTGATACGTATTAAATGACGTCCATGTTTCTTCAATACTGAATTTGTTAAAATAGAACTGTTGTTGGCCACATCCAATGTTCGTGTTGACCATTGAACTTGAATTGTTATATACTTAAATATGTCAGTTTATAACAGAATACTAGCTGCTGCTTATCGTGCAAGGAAAGGGAAGTATGGATCGTTAAAGAGTATGCTGATTAAAGTGCCAGTAGTTTGAAATGAGCACCCGTTTGGTTCTTATAGTCGCTGAATCGAAAGTTCTGAATACGTCTTTTTATTCTACGAAATGACGAGACGAGCCGTACGCTCGCCTCATAGTCAGTGATGCGCCTGCGCATAACGTGCCGCTAGTTAGGATGTTATACACTGCACCACATTGTGCTCGTCGCCTTGAGACGTAATATATTGAGTTGCATTACCATATCAATATTACTAGCTACAGTACCCTTCAAATCTGGATACGGAAATTTTTTCCACATTATTGTTTGACGGTAGAAATAAGCTCTGCGGTAGTACTTATCTAGACGGTCTCCGACAGCAGAGACCTGTCACCAGTGGTAGTACTAGCGGGAAGAACTTCCAGAAATTTAGTAGGCTATTACATTTGTAATGGAGCCCATGGTGAATGACTGTCAAAATCAAAATTATATTACAATATTAATATTCCTATTCGTGGGAAGATACCTTTGGGATGACCCCAAGATGTTTTTCCAAGGTTTTTAATGTTAAAACACTAATCATATGTCCCGCTGGCATCATGTTGCCAGTTCAATTGCTGAACGGTGGATAATAATAATATTTTAAACTAGTTATTTGTACGCGGCGGGGAATCACCAGTTTGTGCGTAAACACGAGTGACAAATAATGTTTTGTTTGAAATTTCGATTTATACCTGGTAATCAAGTTTAAGTTGATCTTGACCCATTTACTTAATATATTTGAAAAGTTTATTCTAATATGAAGTCATCGTTTTGTATGTTTATATAAGTATTTTTTAAATAATTTATATATGTATGTATTATTTATATTTTTGTATGTTTACGTGTTATCTGTATATTTTATTTTTGTTCATAAACATTCGTTTCGACAAGTCTGAAAAACAAATAATATTTCATGTTGCCAACTTATCCATTAAATTAAGATACCTGTTTGTGTATTGTTACTTGTCTTCTTTACCTAGATATTTTTACTGGCATTAATTTTCCACGTTTACTGTTGTAGCATTTATTTTTTTTCTTTTATTTTAACCTTTCCTTCCTTTATTTTAATTATCTATCTGCGCATACCAACGTACTTATTTGATGTACAAAGAAACCTTTATATTAGCCTTATACATAAGCTATAAATACTTGTAAAAAAAATTGTTAAATAATAACGCCGTTGGTTTCTTAATAATAAATAAATAAACCGGAACACAGTAATACTGTTTGTCGGCTGCAATAGCTGTGGTGGTAACTACCAAGACGGTCTCCGGCAACAAAGACTTACCGCCAGTAAAACTGCTGTAATGTTTTTATCACATATGATTTTGATATTTCTGACTCCCAGGATTGACGGGCAGAGAATGTCACCTAGACATTAAGTGTGCCCTATATACCATATAGGGCAATATATAAATAGATGTCCAGTTTTTTTAATACTTAGAATAAAATCTTTATTAATTTATTGCTAACTCTGGATATTGAATAGGGAGCCCTATGACCAGCAATAGATTTGTTACTGAATGATGATGATTATGTCATAATCAGGGGATGCTGTTTTATTACAATACGGTATCAGAGATGTACACAAACCCGATTGAGGAGTATGTTTTGTATATATGCTGCTTAAATATTTCTTCATCAAAGTCTATGACCCAGAAATACTTTTTAAATTCTCATATCCCCCTATACATTTATTGGGTGTTAGGGGACCGCTTCCGCAAACGAAGACAGACGATAGTACTAACGACACCTTTGATGATGGCACGGAAAAAAAATCGATCCAGATTTAAAAAAAATCATATTTTTAAAATGTTTTATTAGCATTATTTACGCTCCATCATGTTAATACAGCTAAATGAAATGATAGTTTCATAAAAATAAATTACTTTAGTAAAAAAAACCAGCAATGAAACACAAAATCAAAAACAGCTGATGCTAGGACCGAAGAACGCGCGCGCGCGGCGGGAACACGAGATGTATTTGGTTTCAATTTGAACCTTATCTCTTATGGCCACGGAGCATTTAGATTGTGCGCCCGGGCGTTCGTTGATCCGAGCATAAGCTGTTTTTAATTTTGTGTTTCATTGCTGGTTTTTTTTTTCAGTAATGTATTTTTTATGAAACTATCCCATCATCAAAGGTGTCATTAGTACTATCATCTGTTTTCGTTTTCGGAAGCGGTCTCCTAACAATCAGTATATATTCAAAAGATTTCCACCTATGTAGAGACTCATCACAATATTTCGTGAGCCATAAGGCCAGTGGACTTGAAATTTGATAGAAATATTCCTTTAAACGAGTATAGAGTAGCCAAGAACGGATATTACGAAATGGTAACATTTCTATAAGGGAACTGAGGAGGTGATACAGCCAGCAAAGCGGGGAACTGCTAGTGTATATAGAAATAAAAAAATACTTTTTTTTGGTGATTGAAAACAAAGTTAATTATTTATATTTTAGTGTTCGTTACACATAAAAATATTTACTGGTGGTAGGTCTCTGTTGCCGGAGACGGTCTGGTGTATCACTTACCATCAGTTGAACGTCTCTTCGTCTCGCCGCTGAGTTTAATAGAAAAATGTATTTAAATAAATGTAATTTTGAGGTTTTTAAAAAAAATACAAATTCTTATCATCAGTCCATAGACGTCTACTGCTGGACATAAGGCCTCTCCCAAAGATCTTCATATCGATCGGTATCGCCAGCCAGCTTGGCCTCCGATACCGCGGGGCACCAAGGGTCATAGTTTGTAGAGGTTCATTTGGGGGGGTTCGGGCCATTTTTTACCACGCCGGCCCAATGCGGGCTGATGAGAGCCAGAGCCGCGTTTGTTGATTAACACGAAGCACCACGAGCTGGTGAGATTGGCTTAGGTCTCGTGAGTAGTCGTGCGAGACCCCTTACACCTCAAATATATGATAACTTAGTTAACTTTGTTTTAGTAGTTATTTCTAGTTCACTGTACATAACAGTATAGTAATCACAAAGTAGTAACAAGTTAACCTAGCTCTCGACTTTCAGCTAACCGTCATTCGCGGTAAGTTCCCGTGGAAGTTAAGGTTCAGTCAGGGTTGTCAACTGTTTAATTTTTTTAGTTAAATATAAAAATTTTAAACAACCTATAACTTCAAAATGAAAATATCTGAAATAATCCACTTGCGACATTAAGAAGTTAAGTTTCGTTACCGCAGTAATTTTACTAGCTACAGCGCCCAACTACTGCAGTAATCAACTAGTCCAGAAATTTGACACCGTTTCTCCATCTCCTCAGCAGAATAATGATTGATGTCAGCATTAGAAATCAAATCTGGTGCCGACGGTAACGAAGGCTTTTGGTTACGGGTTTTCGTTTTGAAAGAATTTTTGACAGGATTAATAAATTCGAGGAGAACAGCGTCTATATCTAAGAAGTTTCGTTGGAGATGATCTCACATTGTAGGTACCAACGCCGCAGCTCCTATTTTTGCCCCCAAACAGTAGTGTGCCTAAACACTATTGTGTTCCGGTTTGAAAGGTGTTGTAACTAGTTAAATTACTGAGGTAACGAGAGTTAACATCTATGTCTTACAACGATGAGCATAATGTGGTGCTGTGTATATCGTTTTAACTAGGGGTGACTTGTTATGGGCGCGATGCTGCTTTGAAAAAAATTTAGGGTTATATTAAAAGTAAGGAGGAGGTTAAGTTTTGTGTCTTCAATCACAGCAGTCCACGGTTCAATTGTAAGAGAGGTGTAAGGGTTCTCGCACTGCAACTCACGGGAACCGAAGCCAACCTCACCTGCTCGTGGTTCACTCTGCTAATCAATAAACGAGGCTCTGGTTCTCACCAACCTGCATTGGGCCAGCGTGGTGGGAAATGCCCCAAATCTCCCCATATGAATCCCTACCTGATTTTGTGGGAATTTTTGGGGGAGGCTTATATCCAGCAGTGGACGTGTATCGGCCGATGATGATGACGACGGTTCTATTCTAGAGGCATTAAAACGTTAGATGGCAGATGATCTTAGACCAGATATACTATCGCCGGTTATATTATCTGCCGCCGATAAGCAAGCATCACCGTCTTCAGTTTCCTAATCACTTCAATTCTGAAACATAAGTCAGGTTAATATTTGATAAAAGACGACGACTTCCCCATAAGCGAAAAATCATACGTTAATCCAAAACATGTAAATGGCAACCCTGAGCACGTTGCAAACAAGCGGTAATATATCATAGTGCTTACTCGTGTTACAATGGATGGACTATCAGTGGGTGGAGTGCATATGCAGTGTAACTATTTCTGCTCCTCGAAGAGCTGCACTGACAGGAAGACTAAAGGAACTATATGATGAAGGTATTATAAACATCATATTCAGAGTAAAATCCGCCATTTTTTAATTACTAATTAGATATAATTATTTACATAGAAAAAAGTGGTTATTTGTTTACATAACTCTATTTTATTTGTTGTAGTGTAATTTCAAACAAAGGTTAACAGTAGTGTGCAAAGATTATAGTAGTCCGGTTTGAAGGGCGCTGTAGCTAGTGAAATTACTCGGGTAACGACACTCAATATATTGTGTCAAGGTGACGGCTACGATGTGGTGGTGTGTATATCATCCTAACCAGCGCCACGTTGATATAGTCGGGTTTATAACTTACCATCAGGTGAACGTTCCGCTCGTCTCGCCGTTTCCTTGAATAAAAAAGAGATGATCTGGAAGTTGTAATTTTTTTGGAACTTTTTTTTTTAAGCGATGAATCAACGGGATCAGCTAGACGTTCATTTGATGGTAAATCAACGACGTGGCGCTAGTTATGATGATATAAAATACACGACATTGTAACCGGCGTTTTAAGAAAGAATATGTTAAAGTCTCGTTACTCTTTTCACTAGCTACAGCGTCCGACAAACCGGACCACAGGTAATGTTTGTACACTACCGTCTGGCGGTGGAAATTGGAACAGCTGTGCTACCTACTTAGACGGTCTCTGGAAACGAAGACTTGCTAGCAAAGACATTTCTTTTTTATTATTTGTATAATAAACGGTCTAATGATTATTTCATATATGTATACATATTTATTGATATATTCTATGAATAACATAAATAAGCATTTTTAATCTAAACTACAGCAATTTACTACTAATTAGTAATTTGTAAAGTCATATTACTATCCACAATAATGATTTAATGCTATGAATCCTATCTTTAGCCTTCACCAGCGAGTTTGATGGTAGCCAGTACAATAGTGACAGATGACAGCAGTATAGAGGCACTGCAGAAGCGCTTCGGTGAGCTTCTGGACGAAAACATCATCCTCAAGGAGACCCTAAAGCAAAACAATGACTCCATGAAGGAACAACTCCAGCTCATCTCTTCCTGTCAGGACGATATGCTGAAGACCCATAGGATACACAGGGAGAAGTTCGACGAGACTAAAGATTTAGTTGAGAGGGTTAGTATCAGACACATTACCTGAGGAAGGGTCTTGCTTTTCATTCCTCATGACACGATCTTCTAGTCCCAATAACATAAAAACTTTCTTTTCTTTCATATTCAGTTACGCAAGGAGAACAAAATGTTGAAACAAGAGACTCTCCGGCTATCGGAGTCGCTGTTGCAGCCCAGCTCCGACAGGTCTGAGGGCAAGTCGGGCCCGTCGTCGGGGGTAGAATTCGTCTCCTCGCCCGAAGACGACACCATAAACAAACTCACCGCGCAGTTAGAGCTGGTGGAGAAACAGAGGCGACAGGTTTGACAGGGGCTCTTTTATTCACTGCCTGAAAAAAGGTTTCCAATGAAAATGCGACCTGATGGTAAATAAAATCTGCCTTTAACAATATGTATGTAGCGAAATGTAGTTTCTTTATCATGGTAATTTCACTAGCTACAACGCCCTTCAAACCGGACCAAGAACATGTTCGCACACTACTGTTTGGCGGCAGGAATAACAGCTGCGCTGGTACCTACCTAAACGGTCTCATAATAGAGACCTACCACCTTTCAAACCGTTGGCAGAAACAGAGTGAGAAAGTTTTAAATCTTGATTTTTTCTAGGTAATAGTTGAGAATGAAAAGTTGACCTGGCAGAAGGAGTCACTGGAGCACATTGTCGACGCAACCACAAAGGAAAGGGATGAAATGAAAGAGAAATTAAAAAACCTTGAGGTACCAACTTTTTTACATTTATTAACATTTATAAAATTTTAAAACAAATCAAATATTAGCAGAATTGTGACAAGGTAAAGCTAGAGATGTGGAAGGTGGTGTAAAGAGTCCCGCACAACACCTCACGGGACCCAAGCCAACCTCACCTGCTCGTGGTGCACCCTGCTAAACAACAGACGAAGCTCTGGCCCCCATAACCCCGCATTAGGCCAGCGTGGCGGGAAATGGCCCAAATCTCCCCGTATGAACCCTATAGAACTGAAGATCTTTAGGAGAGGTCTGTGTCCAACAGTGGACGTCTATCGGCTGATGATGATGAGGACATGTTTTTAATTATTTTTTATTCCTGATAAGTAACTAAAAAACGCGTACACTCTCTACAGTTGCAAATCTCCAACACGGACTGTGACCACGCGCACGAGGTGAAGAAACTGCATTTCATAATACAAGACCTCCAGAGCCAGCTGAAGACTGCAACTAATGTTAGTATCGGGAACTTCGTATTGCGCGGCACCTTAATTAGTTGCTTTGTTATGGCTTATAGTTTAATCATCATCACCTTCATCATAATCGTCACCGTCATCGTCATAGTCATAAACATCGTCAACATTATCATTGTCATAATCATAAACATCGTCAACTTTATCATTGTCATAATCATAAACATAGTCAACATTATCATTATCATAATCATAAACATCGTCAACATTATCATTGTCATAATCGTAAACATAGTCAACATTGTCATAATCATAAACATCGTCAACATTATCTTTGTCATAATCATAAACATCGTCAACATTATCATTGTCATAGGCACAAACATCGTCAACATTATCATTGTCATAATCGTAGACATCGTATACATTATCATTATCATAAACATCGTCAACATTATCTTTGTCATAATCATAAACTTCATCAACATTATCATTGTCATAATCATAAACATCATCAACATTATCATTGTCATAATCGTAAACATCGTCAACATTGTCATTGTCATAGTCATAAACATCGTCAACATTGTCTTTGTCAGAATCATAAACATCGTCAACATTATCATTGTCATAATCATAAACATCGTCAACATTATCATTGTCATAATCGTAAACATAGTCAACATTATCATTGTCATAATCATAAACATCGTCAACATTATCTTTGTCATAATCATAAACATCGTCAACATTATCATTGTCATAATCGTAGATATCGTCTACATTATCATTGTCATAATCATAGACATCGTCAACATTATCATTATCATAAACATCGTCAACATTATCTTTGTTATAATCATAAACTTCGTCAACATTATCATTGTCATAATCGTAAACATCGTCAACATTGTCATTGTCATAATCGTAAACATCGTCAACATTGTCATTGTCATAATCATAAACATCGTCAACATTATCTTTGTCATAATCATAAGCATCGTCAACATTATCATTGTCATAATCATCGTCAACATTATCTTTGTCATAATTATAAGCATCGTCAACATTATCTTTGTCATAATCATAAGCATCGTCAACATTATCATTGTCATAATCATCGTCAACATTATCTTTGTCATAATTATAAGCATCGTCAACATTATCTTTGTCATAATTATAAGCATCGTCAACATTATCTTTGTCATAATCATAAACATCGTCAACATTATCATTGTCATAATCATCGTCAACATTATCTTTGTCATAATTATAAGCATCGTCAACATTATCTTTGTCATAATCATAAGCATCGTCAACATTATCATTGTCATAATCATCGTCAACATTATCTTTGTCATAATTATAAGCATCGTCAACATTATCTTTGTCATAATTATAAGCATCGTCAACATTATCATTGTCATAATCGTAAACATCGTCAACATTGTCATTGTTATAATCATAAACATCATCAACATTATCTTTGTCATAATCATAAGCATTGTCAACATTATCATTGTCATAATCATAAACATCGTCAACATTGTCATTGTCATCATCTACATCGTTGTTGTCGTCGGCTTCATCGTCATTACCATAGTCAGATTAAGGATGTGAGGTAAGTTTGTGTACAAGAATAAGCACCTAACGGAACAGGATGTGACCTATTGGTGATGATGATGATTACCATTCAAATTCCACGATTTATATGGTCGCGGAACAGAACCTCTAAAGAACCTCCGTGTTACAAGACTAGCTCTAAGCCAATTCCTGAAGTAATGGCCACGACCACTCTGTCAAGAGTGATACCGATGAAGAAGAAGAGAAGAATTATTACTCACATAGTATATATTTCTTTCCAGAATAAAATAACACCCGACGAGCTGATGGCTAGAGACCAGGCGATACAGCAGCTCGAAGGGAAGATCACGAAGCTGCAGAACGAGTTGAAAATGGCACAGATTAAAATATTAGATCTGGAAAACGTTAAGGTACTTAGAAGCACATTATTCTCGTTGCAACATACTGATTGTCAACTCTCATTACCGCAGTAATTTCACTCCCTACAACACCTTTCATATATGGTAAAGTTCACACACAACTGCTTCAGGACAGAAATAGATGCTGCAGTGGTAACTATCTGCACGGTTTCTGGTAATAAAATTCTACCCTTGGTAAAATGAAAAATATGACTTATGACAATTTGTAAAGAGGTGTAAGGGTTCCCGCAATACAACTCACGGGATCCAAGCCAACCTCCTGCTCCCTGCTAACCAACAAACGAGGCTCTTGCTCCCACCAATCCATATTAGGCCAGCGGGATGGTAAATGGCCCAGAACCTCCCATATGAATCACTACTCAATGTATATGGGAGGCCTATGTCCAGCAGTGGACGTCTATCGGCTGATGATGATGACAATTTGACTCCAGTTACAATGATATACATTTCACAGCATCGTGTCTTCGTATTTGAGACACGAGATATCTGAAAAAATGTTTGTACACTACAATACAAAAACATGTGGTGATACTAACCCTGACGGTCCGCTGCTACTGAGACCTACTATCAACGATGGTAGTGTATACAGTTTAACACTATGTCATCACCAAGTCATGGGAAATTTATATAAAAGATTTTTTATAAAGTTGTCTCGGAGATCGAATGGGTAACTAATGTATTCGGAAGCTCACGTGTTAACTGCTAATCCACTGGTAACAAATATCACGTCTTATTGTCCTCCGCAGTTGGAATTCGCTCAGCACAAATCGGGCGTCTCCGAGACCGTTAGGATGTACAAGGAACAAATCCAAGATCTGAGTACGAGGTTAAAGGATGCGCAGACTACAGTGAGTTTTTTTTATCTCCTACAATATATTATTTTAACCTATATGTACTGGAAGATAGTAATATTTGCACACTGCTGCGCCACTATGTGGCAAGTAGTAAGCACATACTATGTTATATAACATATATAAATTATTTAACATGTTATCATCAAATTAGGCCTATGTCCAGCAGTGGACTTGTGGGCTGGTAACGATGATAAGCAAAATTATTTCTAGATTTAAGTTGGCAAT
Source organism: Ornithoptera alexandrae (assembly GCA_029030555.1). NCBI lineage: Eukaryota > Metazoa > Arthropoda > Insecta > Lepidoptera > Papilionidae > Ornithoptera > Ornithoptera alexandrae. Next base: position 9,288,217 of record JARDVY010000077.1, on the reverse strand, counting down.
TGGCAGGGTACATTGCCCGAAAGATTGACGGCCGATGGGGCTGTAAGATCCTATCCTTCCCAGTGCTGAAATGACCCCCACAAGGATAAGCGACGTTTTGGGGAAGATCTCATCAAACCGCTGGATGCGATCAGCGCAGGACTGATTAGTGTGGAGATCTTTGGCGAAGGTTTATGTTTATCAATGAGCGTCTATCGGTTGACGATGATAAATAAAATCTATTATTCGAAAGGTTTTCTCCTGGAGAATGTTCTTTGGTAAACTTTTGAACAAAAAATATTTTTATTGGATTAACAAATGAAAGAATACTCCATTGTCACACAGATGTTCCAACCGGTGCGTCTGTCTGTAAGTTTGGAATCTGACACTCCATCATCATCGGAATTCACCAGCTACATATCAAACGTGAAGCTGTACGACAGGACTCTCAAGCACTTGGCGGAGTTCGTTAACGCGTTGACTAGTGGGTGAGAGCGCTCAAAGAGTTATTCATATACAGGTGAAAGGTAATAGGTGTAAAAGATGTGGAGGGGCTAAGGTATAGCTCGTATCCTATCTATCTATGTATGGAACACCCCATACAAAAACAATGGCTCTGGAGTTATTAATTTTTTAAATATTTTTAAAAAATTCTCGATTTTTTAGGAAAAAAATGCGATGATTTTATTTCACACTTATTTCTACACAAATTTTAATGTAATAATTATTGGTTTATTAAATTAAATTAATAATCATCACTTATTAAGAAAAAAAATTCAATCATCGAATTTTTTCCTAGAAAATCGGGAGTTTTTTTGTAAAATATTTAAAAAATGAATAACTCTAGAGCCATTATTTTTGGATGGGGTGTTTCATACATAGATAGATAGGATACGAGCTATACTTTAACCCGTCCAGATCTTTTATACCTATTACCTTTCATTCACCCTGTATATAAATCATATGTTGATTGCCTTTTATGACTAACCGCCCCATTACAAAAAAAAATCCATCGCCACCCTTTATATAATAGTTAATTATAGCAATTTTATGCCTAATATTTATTAATAAACACAAATTAAAAAATAGTCATCTCTCTCTAAACGTGCTGTAATAAGGCTCCAGCGCTCGCTTAGGGGCGGTATCTCCCCTTTGTAAATCATGATAAAAATAATTAACTTAATGTTCACATTACTGACCTCGGAGCTTTCTTTCACGAGAAAGAAATCAAAGGCCATTTTTCCACCAAAAAATTTTACTTACAATAAAATTATGTAAATTATGCTTTAGAGACTAAGTTATATAATTTCAGGCTAACCGATAGTCTGATGCAGACTATAGGTACAGTGACGAGCCTTAACGACTTCAAGCTCGAGAGGGGATCGGTAGACAAAGTCAAAACTGACCTCGCCGAAGTCAAGAAGCAGTTGGAGAGGCAGCACAGCAATGCGTTAAATAATGTGTAAGTAAGCACTTGGATTTTGTTTTTTTTTTTAATGCAACGAAGCGATAACATGAACCGTACGCTCATCTCGTGGTAAGTGTAGCGCGTCCATAACAACGCAGCGCTAGTTAGGTCTATACACTGAACCACATTGCGCTCGTCACCCTGAGACAAGATCTTAAGTCTCATTACCCCAGTAATTTCACTGGCTATAACACCATACAAACAGGAAACAGTAATGCTTGCACACCACCATTTCGTGACAGAAATAGGCACTGCGGTGGTTGGTACCTAAATGGTCTCAGACCTTCCACGAGTTTTGTATGGTACATGTAATACATATACACAAGCAGTAGTGTATTGTTTGTTTTTTTTTATAACTACTTTTCATTATAAATCGAAACACTTTTGCTGAACATAGAGGGAAGCTGCGCGGCATGCTGTCGATCTTCGAAGACATATTTAAAGACCACAATGAGCTCCTGAAGAAGGCTCTCACTAAACCTGATAACGTAAGTCTAAAATTATATATTGTAAACTTAAAAGAACACTTCCTGTCCGCCAAAATCAATACTAGAGAGAGTTGGCAATAATATCATTATCATCATCATCATCATCATCATACTTTTATGTAAACTTTATTCCCTTCTATTCTCTCTTAATTTCCTATTACGCTAAATACGCTTAGGCTTATAAAAATACATTTGGCTATATAAAATTATTTCCCACAGCAAAACGCGAATGGCGGCATGGAGGCGCTGACGTCGGCGCTGGTTGCGCGTGGGCATGAGTTGCAGCAGCTGCAGGCCGAGCTACAGGAGCATCGCACGCGGCGTGACGACGCGGACCTGCTCCGCGCACAGCTTCTCCAATACCAGTACGCGCACCTTACATACACAATCTACCTTACGCATACATCTACACGTGTCTTTCGCACATGAGCATCCTTTTTTTTAAGTCCACATGATTAGGGCTTGACCACGATCCTACTTGATGTTAAGTGGTCTTTAGTGGCCAGTCACACTAACTGGGTAACAGCCTATTCACTGTTTTATTAAAGACACCCACGTTGTATGTGGATGGAAATATCGATGCTTGCAAATTGTTCCACTCCTCTGCTGTTCTCATCGAAGAACGACGAGCTGAACCTCTGCTCGAAAACAGGGGATGTCCACAACATAAGGATGGTGACTCACTATGAGGTTGTTTGGTTGATGGTGACGGTCTTTTTATAACGTCACTCCCATATACAATAATGTATTATGGATTTCCTGAAAATGGAATGATAAGACGTTTAGATTGGCACCACAAGCTCATCACTCTTAAACTTCGTATTAAGTTAACTAGGTACAACTATTCAAAATACATTTAATTTCATTAACATCCTATGGCCCCAAGATGGGGCCAAAGGGCTTCCACAATGATTCCCCATCGCGTTCTGTCTACGGCTTCACCCTTAATATCATTCCACTTCTTCCCGATCTTCTTCACTTCGTCTGCTACTGTGCAGCGCTACGTCTGTCTGGAGGAGACCCGTATTAAACCGAGCATATCTGGAAGCTTTGAGGTAGCAGCCTCCACTACCGGACTAAGGCACAGTGGGCTAATCACTTGGTTGCTCAAAAACCTGTGATTCAAAATCCAGTGTCCATTAAATTTGGAATTATACAGGAGCGACTTTGAAATTGAGCGAGAAGCGAGGGAGAAAATGGCGAGCGAGAAAGACGACATACTCACCGACCTCCGAACCACTGAGAAACGTCTGAAGGAGCTCTCGCACCAGGTCTGTCTGATATTTACTTTCTAATTTGTTAGATATTTTTATATTTTTAGAGTTAGGATGTTTACATAATATCACGTATCATTCGAAGTTATGGGACACATGTTGTGCCAATGATGGTTGCAGATCATTGTTTGGCAGAAAAAATTAATGGCATCATGTTACTTAGACAATCTCTGGCACCCAGCTTGCAGTTTGCCCTATTATTGCTCTCACTAATGGTACTCGGGATCTTGCCTCACGTATAGAGAGCCACCACCACCACCACGCTGTCTAAGTATCTGTTGTCTACGAAAAATATTTGCAACATGTCAGTTTCCTCACTGTATTCCGTCACTGAAAGCTCGAGGTCAATGAGAATAGAACTTGCTCGTCCCCAACACGTGTAATGGGTACGATCCATGAAATTACGGCTTCACTCTTGCTTTCTTTCTTCTTTCTCTCACTTTTAATATCTTCATCATTCTCTCTCAGATGGAAGAGGTCCGCAAGCTCAACCCCGGTATATTCCATACCGTAACCAACAAGAAGCCGACGCAGTACAGCTCCCAGTCTTCCACCGACACGTCCGGCTCGACACGGGCCGCTACTACAACCACCACTGGCAATATGGTAATCAGATATTCTAATCACGCATCAACAGGCGATGGTCAGTTTAGTTAGCACAATATTTGTGCTTTTATATATACATATATTTTATTTTTAAGTGATACAGATTACTTAATATAAATAGGTGCTATCATGACCATCACCATCAGCCGATAGACGTCTACTGCTGGACATAGGACGGTGCTATAAAGAAGATTATTTACTTCACAAAAAAATCACAAAAATGTTATACATATACTTATATTCTTTATTTCAACCCAGCGATGAGATAAGCGGGAAGCTCGCCGGACAATAAGTTATACTCCCATTCCTAACTATGTGGTGTTAACTTAATATACAGTACTGCACATTGTTGCCGTTGCTATTAAATAGATGTTTAGTGTAGTTACCCCAGTAATTACTCGAGCCACCACGCTCTTTAATCTGAAATACAATAAAGTTTGCACACTTGTTTGACGGCAGTAACAGGAAGCGCAAGCTAACTGCATTGATGACTACTGACAGTCACCAGTAAATACTATTGCTACAGACGCCTTCAAAACTCTGGAAATATTTTTATTTGTAAAAGTTTTTATATATTTATATCTCTTCCTTTTTTTATATAGTTATTTCTATCCTTTTCTTTCTTTTATAACTTCTTTTATATGTGTTCAACCCTAAGTACTGACATAGTTATTTCACATTAAATTTGACGGATAATATATTTAAAACTTAATATATAAAATGTTGTTATGTATCAAATAAATAAATATAGTACATATCATTACCTTGCGTTGAAACTATTAAATAAAACATTTCACGTGACGAAGGTGCGCAAAAAGAAGAAAATATCAACGGAGACAGCTAAGGCGGCGCCCCACGAGGGCACGCCGCCGCGGCAGAGGTTTGTGTGTCCGGTCTGCGACCAGGCCTTCAAGACGCTCATATTTTTACAGCAGCACGTTGACTCCTGTTTGTTGTGAACAAAAAACTTCAAGCCACATTACGATTATTTCGAATATATCTAGTCAAAGAGCACACAAATTTTCTTTTAGGTTATAAACATCCGCTCCGCCATTTTGAATTATATAAACATGTAAATGCAAATTCTAAAAGAATTGTATAATAAATAAATAGATTAATATATCCACCTTTGTTGCGGTTTTATAACTCGCGCAGTGAATTAACTGTAGTTTGCGCAGTGCTTAATTGCTTGCCTTGTAGCATTGCGGTCGCAAGTTATTTCGGAGACTACTCTAGTGATTGAGTTCGGATAGAGATGAACCATACTTGAACTTATTATGGTAACCATCATGTTCTGCCTTAATGGCTGCTGTATTCTGAATACAATTAGTAATTTAGATAAGTTCGATTTTCGACCCCCATTGTTAAGCATCATGAGTAGATCATTAACTGATGGATGTCCATTGCTGGACACAGGTCCTGTTGTAAATAATAAACGCAAATGCCGGTTAATTAATAAATAAGATTATTTTCATTGCTACCTCAAATGAATATCATTAAAGTATATTGATTATACGATGTTGGTGATGGATTGGTGTTCGCTTCATCACCGTTTCAACCGATGGCCGTCCCACTGCCAGACTTGAGTTCGAGTTCGCTTTATATTAGTACTGTTAGTCTTATTGACGATTTTTATAACTTGATTGATTTTTATATTTGAATGGCCAAGAGTCTAAAGTTTCTGCCTCTAGGAAAAAAAAGGTTAAAAAACAAACAGCGCATTTATTTAGAGCAGCTTATGATTATATTTTTTATATATTCCATTCATGACGTGTTGATCTAGTCAATAATGTTGAGAATTTCAAATTGTATTAAATACTTTATCACCAAAATGGAATATAGATAAATAGATAAATAGAACTTAATAAACATAAAATAGACCAAAATCTCCTTCTTTTATATCTATTAAGTTTATAGCCGATAAAGTTCGCACCGAATTTCTCCACACAGCCTATTCTTCATTATTATTGATTTAACTCCATTACACTTGGCGGGAATCTAAAGATGTCTAATATTTGACAGTTTACTTTTTTCCTATGGAATAGGCAAAGACAACAGACCCCATTCAAGCTAAAATGTAGACTGAGTTAACGACTACGGCAGTAACTTTGATTATCTCGTTTAAATTGAATTGGTAATTGAAAAAAAAATATTGTAATCACTTATTGTTACACTTTTTTTTCCAATATTTAAATTATTTATTTATAATAATTTTGTTAACAGATAGTTGCATTTTTTTTACTATTTATATTTAATTTGTTTGTTTGTTTAAATAAGTAAATACAATTTTAATTAAAACCTAGAAGAGAGCATAAGTAAGTTTATTTATTGTCAAATTAAATCGAAAAGGCGACATGTATGTGGGGGTGAGAATTTTTAGTATGTTGTGTTTTTGTTGTCTTTGTGGCATGTTAAATATGAAGTTTTCTAAGCTAATGAAGAATTTCAGGCATTTGCATGGATGATGATGACCACTAAACATTCACGCATTAATATAATCATAAATTAATTACAGTTGTGGTGTGTTTACAAAGAAACCTGTTTTTTTTTTTGAAAACAATAATAATGCGATGTTGAATAGAAAGATCGATTTTATATATATATATATATATATATATATATATATATATATATATATATATATATATATATATATTCCACAAAGCGACGAGACGACCGGGTTACTCATTCACCTGATGGTAAGTGATACGCCTGCTCATAACAATGTGGCGATAGTTACGATATTAAACACTGCACCACATTGTGCTGGTCGCCTTGAGACAAAATATTGTGTCTCGTTTACCCAGTAAATTCAGTACCTACGGCGCTTTTCAAACCGGAACACAGTAATGATTGCACACTGCTGTTTTTCGGCTGCAATAAGTACGTAGACGGCTTCCGGCAACAGAGGCCTACGACCACCAACTTTATAAAAGAGTTTCATTACTAATAGTTTTGTTTATCAATAAGCACTACTGATACTGCAGTAATATATATATATATTTATTTTTTTATATATTAATCTAACTACTATATATCTTTGTTTTTTATTAGGGAACTATATTTAGTGTTTTAATTACTAAACTAATTTTGCATGACATGACAAGATTGCCAAGAGCTGCCCATTCCGTCGCAGTGTATGATGATTAACAACCGCTGCAGTGTTGTGTAACTAACTTTATTTTTTTTTCTATTATAATATAGTAATACATGTTTTTTTTGCGTTTGCGTTAAAGGTGTACACCTGCCCTAAGTGCATGAGGTTTTCGAGCGACCAGTACAAAGTAATGGAGGACCATTTCGACTTTTGTTTGGACGACTTCTAGTTTAAAGTGAGTTTTTTTTTTATTTATCTATTGGTACAGTTCATGATGTATCTGTAATATATGTAGTATATATACTACATAAAAATAATTTTATTAATCATCATCATCATCAGCCGATAGACGTCCACTGCTGGACATAGGCTTCCACCAAAAAACTACATCGATCGGTCCACAGTCAGCATGGGCTCTGGTACCGCCGGGCACTAGGGCCCGTGTTAGCGTAGGGGTTTACGTGGGGGATTTCGGCCATTTTCTACAACGCTGATCCAATCCGGCTTGGAGGAAACCAAAGCTTCATTTGATGATTAGCAGGGTGCACTACCAGCACGTAAGACTTCAGTCTCGTGAGTTGTGCGGGACCTTGTAATGTACATATGATATATTTTTTCTGGTGATAGGTCTCTGATGCCCGAGTCCGTCTAGGTACCACCGCAGCTCCTGTTTCTGCCCACAAAAAGTAGCGTGTTCCGGTTTGAAGGGCGTCGTAGTTAGTGAAATTACCGGGGTAACGAGACTCAACATCTTGTCTCAAGGCGCAATGTGGTAGTGTTTAACATCAGGTGAACGTTCCGCTCGCCTCGTCGCTTCATTGAATAAAAAAAAAAACTAAAACTTGTGTTTTAATTTTGTTTTCAGATTCTCGACGGTGTTGCCATCTTATGGTAGACGAATATAATTTTTGGAATAATGCAAATATTAAAACTTTGTGATCTTATATAAAAATTTTGTGTTCTCTGTATTTTTGTGTCGGCGTTAGATCATGTTTTTATAAAATGATCATTTTATAACAAAATTAGTGTACATTTTTAGCTAATAAATATAGGTTTAGGTCTTCTCCAAATGAAGGACTAATACGTTTAATAGAAAATGTTTATTCAGGAGTTAGAGCAATAGGAAGAATCCTTTAATCTTATGCCTATTTATGTTTTCATCCTTTGACAATAGCTCACAATATTGGTTGCAAAATTTATTTTTTATATGCTTAAATATTTAAATATTAATATTAGCCGTCCTTCGTCAGATATATACTTTTAAATATATTACGGAGTTTTCAATGGATACTATATTTAATAATTAAAAGGAAAATTGGTTAAACACCCGCTGTACAGTTTTCCCGCGCAAATTTGACATGTGTCACATTGCGATACAGATTATAAAGAACGTTCCCATACGTACCATAGATGTGATGTTACTGCTTTAACTAAAAGTAAAATCTAAGTATTCCTGTTTAAAGGGCGCTGTGTCTAATGACATTACTGCGGTAATAACACTTAACGTCTTATTTTACCAAGTCAGTGTATGTCATTCAAAGCACTACATTGTTGTGACTATTCACCTGATAAGTGCTGCTTTCATTTATCATCACGAGCGTCTCGCTTCACTGATCGCTACGTCGAACGAAATTCAATAGATTTTTTTTTTTTAAATAACATTGAGTCAGGAATCAGTAAAATAGAGTGCCATTTAACCGAAGACATTTATAATCTGCGCGGAATTTTATGTCATCATATTAATACATTTAGTCATTGAGAATACTATTTTAAAAATAAATAAAAATCATTATAAATCAAGATCTACTAAAAAACGATTTCACTTAATGATCATCATGATGACGTGAGATTTGTTTAAGAGAAGCCACTTTGTTATCGTCAGGCGTATACCATCAGATCATTTCGATGGTGTCGTCCCTTGAATAAAAAAGGGACATTAATTGTGTTCGGGTTCTAAGGACGCTGTAGCTGTTGAAGTACGAAATGAAACTACGAGCACCGGTGTTTAGTTATGAGCAGCTGTATCAAGTTGACGCCTTGTTCCTCTCGTCGCTTCAACGAAACGAATGCAAAATGGAAGTTTACTATTTATTACTAAATTTACTAGGTTTCTTACTGAGCATTAAAAATAAATCTATATGTATCCGTATATATGGGAATCTTAGATATTTACTTGAAAAGATGGAGCTTTAATTTCTATGAGTTATTTGACCAAAATCGTTTCAAAGCAGTAATGTGTAGAGTAATAATTAGATAGTATCAATTACCACCAATATGGTATATCGTATAGATATCGCAAGTACATTTTTTTTTTATATATCAAATATATTGTATTCTCGCGAATTATCAACGCTACTGTACTGTATATAAAATATCTTGCGATATATATACCGATAGCAAATTTATTTGATGTTATTATAATTATTCAATAGTTAATCCTTCGCAATATGAGAAAGCATAATTAGACGCATCAGTGGCGCAGTGGGTTAATACGGAGGTGAACCAGGTTCGATACCGGAGACATGGCGGTAGGTCTTTGTTACCGGAGTCCGTTTAGATACGCACCACCGCAGCTCCTATTTCTATCGCCCAATAGTAGTGTGCAGACATTGCTGTGTTCCGGATCGAAGGGCGTTGTAGCTAGTGAAATTACGTAACGATACTTGACATCTCAAGCCGATCTCCACACCCTTGGGTACACTTTGAAGTGTACGTATGATGTAATTTTTCTGGTGGTAGATCTCTTTTGCCGGAAGTCGTCTAGATACCACCGCAGCTCCTGTTTCTGCTGACAAACAGTTGTGGGTTCCGGTATGAAGGGCGCTGCAGCTAGTGCAATGACCAGGATAACGAAACCCAACGCCTTGTCTCAATATGATGTAGTGTATACCATCGTAACTGGTGCCACGTTGTTATGGCCGGAAGTGTCACTTACCATCAGCTGAAGGTCGCGCTCATCTCGTCGGTTCGATGAATAAAAAAAACATGGAGCTGGTTGATGATAGGCTTATAATCCCGCCTCTGTACGTACCATCACAACATCACCATGTTCCAGCTGTTCAAAGCGATACGTGCTAACTCGTTCTAGATAAAGTAATATTTTTTTTTCTTACTGCGAAACAGTTACAATTGTTGTGAATGTTATAATTTTCGTTAAAGACTCCTCGTGCCATTAACTAGCGATCGGATATAGTAATATATACATTTTATAAACATTTAACAGAATAATTGTCTACTATAATTTTTTTTATCGTTTTCCTTACTAACAGGTAGTAAATGTATACGAAGTTGAGTGAAAAAGACTGGTTTGGTTACGTTTTCATTTTTAATAATTATAACTATGTGTACACCACCATAATCTCATGATGATGACGATGATGTAATCAATAAGATTTTATATAATTTTCTTAGTTTCTTTCATCGGCCTATTTGATTTTAATTCGTAAAATCGCACACAGTTTCCGTTTTGTTAAATGTTTTAATGGTTAAATAATTAAAAATAAAAATAATTTTCATTAAGTTGTTATTTATACACCCCACCATCCCCCACATGTATATAATGAACAGTTCTCATAACGTCCTCTACATTAGGACTCTTAAGGATAGGACGAGGCCTCTACCATGTTGAAAATTCTAGTTGTATGATCTCCATAAAAGCTGTTAAGCGTAGGTCTTTACTCATGACGTTTTCTTCCACCAGAAGCTTTGCCCTTGAGCTTTTGATGACGCATATTGTTTTCACAATATCCGGTACAGGTGAGGTGCACAATAATAAACGGTAATCATTTTCATAATGTAATATATTTCGTGGAACCCGTAGCGTTTCTTAGCTGTTTCATATAAAATTTATACAAATAGATTATAATATTTCGCTAATACATTTTTTTTTATTTTTTTTATTAATATAATACATTCACAGGTCCTATAAATTGTTTTAACATATCTAAATATTAGTTAAATTCGTTAAAACTAGTTCCTTGGGGTCGATTATTGGCACCATTTTTTTTATCAGGTCAGGTGTGTGGATCGGTCTGTGTTGATACGTACAGATGTTATAGTGATGTATGTGTTGTGTTGCATTGCTTGTGATTAAGAAACGCTAAAAGACAAATTTATAAATAGATGAGATTCGTACGCAGAGAAGGCTTTTGAGGATACTAACATAAAGGATAGTAAGTATAAACCGCAACTTACAGAATACATCAGGAAACACGAGCGAATGGAGATAAGTTAACTACCTCGCGTAACCGTCGCTACTACGGCCGAAAGCGATGCCGGTTGTTATTCTCAAATAAATAAAACTGCTTTAAAAGTAACAAATAATAAATAGTTCGAAGGTATACACAAATAAAAAAATTAATAAAATAAATCTTTATAAATACTTAAAAACTAATTAAATCATAAAATAAAACCGCTTCAAAATACTTCGCAGATGCAACCAGAAAACTAACGAAGCGAAGGAAGCACGACCTTAGACAAAGTGCCACATTCAGGGTTGACAGCTTCGGTGTATCTATCCGTAACCATGACAACCAGAGACCATAGCCATTGGATTGCCACGGTTAGATTTGTTACATCCGGCGAATCCTTCGCTTCGTCGTTACGGCACGGAGCTTACTGACGTTGTTCAAATTACACTTAATAATATGTGATGCATTAAATACAAAATGTGCAATTAAAACTAAATATAATTAAAGATGAAAAAATACTATTTAGACAGTTTAGAATATGTTGTATAGTGTATTCAACAATGTTATGTTTTAAGACATCCGAACGCATTAAGCTATACATGTAACTTCTTTTTGCGATTTACATAGAAGACTAAGAAGTATTAAGTAAGAATGACAGACAGTGAATATCTTTAGTAATTTAAACAATATTATGTTATAGAAAATTATGAAACACCGGACAAACACTGTTGAATAGCAATATACGCACAAACGTAAACACGACTGGTTTATATACATAGCAGCGAAAACTAAGTCATTTAACACCGTCGATAGTGTTGTTAGTTAAGAAAATCGAAAATTAATAATAAAAAGCGTAAGTGTAGTTTCATTTATAAATACTGTGCTTGGAATGCGTCGCAATGTATATTATAAAAGGCAAATTCAGTCGGAGAATAGTTTCTTTTTTGTCTAGAGACAGATAGAAAGAGATGTCCAGCATCTTAACCAGAGATAACATCTGTCTAGGTCGAATGAATTTTTTTAAATACTTTACAAGTGCTTTGTTTACACAGAAGAGAAAACTTGAATGTACTTTACATAGAGCAGCTCGCTATAAGCCTACAACACCCATTAACACAAAATTTGCATTTGTTTTAAACTATTAAATACACAAAATGTCCTTAACGTTGTATACACATTATCTAACACAAATTATGATAACATTACAATTAGTTGCAAACATAAATAATTTTACGTCGCGATAAAGACTAGAATACGTTGAGGATAGAAAGCAGACGTCAGTGTGGAGGTACTTGACGGTCGTTACTGCTTTGTGGTGGCGAAGCGGCGGAGTTGGGGAGGCGGCCGCGGCGGTCGGCGGCGCGCTGCGGCGACGGCGCGTGCGCTCGGCCGGCTTATACAAAATGGCGTCGAGTGTCAAGTGGTGGCGCGAGGTGTTGGGGCTAACGTTAGGCGAATTAGCGTCTCCCGAGGTAGTCGACCATTTGTTCTATTTCGTCCTTTTCGTCCGAGAGCAACAGAGCCTCCACACAACCGTTGAAGTATTTCGATTGGAAACATTCCCGCCTGAAAACGTGAAGGTCCTCGTTAGTGTGTTGCGGAGCTCGCCGCCGCGCCGTTAGTGAGCAACTAGGTTATTTATAGTTCACAGAGAAGTAAACAAACATGCCAGTTCAGTATTTGAGAGAAATTAGTTTTAGTTATTTACAATAGCAAGCCGTCGCACGCATTTATCTCTTGAAGGTGTATGAGCGAGTGCAGGTGAGATCGTTAAATAATCGTTTCCTTAACAAAACAGGAAATTCCATGAAGTCGAAGATAACATTTTTTAAGTGATGTACAAATGCATCTTAGAGGTCACATTCAAACTTTGTTTTATTTTTATTACAATGTGGAGGTATATTTACTGCTCGAATATAAAAAAAATATATTACCATGATTTTGAATATTTTAAAGTTAATATATGTACAGTATTAGCAGACTGATTTTTTTTAATTGTACAATGTTGCTTAACGTATTAAAATTCCTAGTTTTAAGATAATAATAAGTAGACTATGTTACTTTGCAGATTCTGTTTAATAGACATGCGAAACATACTTAATAGTTTTTTTTCTTCTTGGTAAGACTAATTTCTAAAGTGATATAACATCTGGTTTCTATTTCACAGAATCCACGATGAAAATAGTCATTAAACCAGAAACTTGCTTGACTTAAAGTTAACGTTACTAATAATTATTTGTGTTTTGCGTCATATGAAATATTTACTTAAAATCTTTGTTATGTGTTTTAACCAAACTTACCTGGTTTTTGGTGTTATTGTAAATGTAGCGAATCATTTTAAGTACTAAGTTAGTTTTTCATGCAATTTCATTCGGCAGTTGTTAAAAAATAAGTATGGTGTGCGTTCATAAGATCGAAGACAGGATAAGTGTGCGCGTGCTGTACTCGCCAATATAAAAAGGAAATTATCAAAATCCAAGCCACCCGAAAGCCTTAATTTGCACCCAAATAAAATTGAAGATAGCTAAGCTAGATCTTAGAGTAAAAAAAAGGTGATTGGAAAGGCGTAGAATGCAGCAGTAATTACCTATCACCTACAAGTTCCCATACGGGGCAGCTGTACGAGTTTTCACGAGCTAACTCGATGCCTACGATACGGAACTAGAATATTTATTTCATTAGTTACTATATTAGTAATAAAATTCTGAGATTCTCTCCGATAAAATGATGAACGAGAAATAATGTCTGATGCCGGAACAGTTTATTTTTACACCTGCATCCAACAGGTCTGAAGACACAGCTCTCAATTTGTAAGTAAATGTAAGATTGTTTTGATTATTCGGTTAAAGTTAAAATTAACTTTCATACAATAATATCTGAAAAATAATTAAATAATATGTGAGCTGTATAATACTCTTACAAATTATTTACTTTATAAGGGCGTATCGATATTTTGCTACTAGCAACAAGAAATTACTAAGGATTTTTTAAAGAGTAAAAAAGCTCTATTTGGTTTATTAAAATTATCTATAGATTAAAAAAATATATATAAGCTTTAAAGACTGGTCAAATATGCTAACTACATGGGAACTTTAAACATTACTGCGCCACAACTGAGAATGAATGGAAAGGAAGGATTTGTCAGAAAAAGAAAAAAAAAAAAAACTCCTCGGTACCTAAATCTTTGGATCAGCCCCGTGTAACTGTTTAATATATTCCTTGAAGAGTTCGAGCTGGTCGGTTTCCTGCAGTACTTCTACGCAGCCCTTGAAGTAATCTGTCGTGAAACAGTCTTCCCTGCGCCCCAACGAAACATAAAAGGGTTTAACAATCGCTTCAAACTTTGCGCTGGACACGCCCGGCATGTTTACAAAGTTGCCAGTTCAAATAAAATCAAAATAAAACAAATATTAAACTGCTTGAACGTATCAATGAGTGTGCACCTGCAGAGGTTGTAGAGCGATGGCTCCCTGAAGAGGTTGTAGCAGTCGTCGCAGATGCGGTCGAGGCGGGCGAAGATGGAGGCGTCGTAGATGCCTTTGCACTGCAGCTTGAAGAAGGAGCGGCGCGCCACGTGGTGCGGCGGAGACGGCGACGCCGCCGCCACGCTCACCACCAGCGCCAACACTGCCGCCAACGCCACGCGGACTGAACTTAGATGCATCTGCAACAACGCGGACGATACTTACATCTCTCACTTCATCTCCAAATAAACACGGCCGATAGATCAAAGATATCTCGCAGGGTCATCGGGGACTTTTTCTTCGTTGTTGTTTATATTATTCTATCTCACTTTTTAGTCCCTTTTCTTTACTAATAAATTTTATAGATGAAGTAAAATTTTAAGTACAAAGAATATGTTATAAATATTCCTTCAGACAACCTAGCCGCCCCCGCGCCTCTTTCCGCTATTAACACCCTCACAACTCTCTTCGGAGGAGGAATTACGTAAAATCCATTCTAGGTAGAGGTAAGTTCTAAACGGCAGAAGCAATATACTATATATATGTCAAATAGTTTTGGATATCTCGCGATGGGTCAACGAATCTCTGGATATATTACCGTTCTATTATATTCTATTGTTAAAATCAGTATTATGGCAACTCAAGATGCGAACACAGCTTAGTTCCGGTTTCTTTAGTAATATTTTTAAAATTGTGTAAATGTACTATTAGTGAATTTTTGAAATCTTCTCATCTACACATACCTTAATCACTAAAATATTTTAGACATTGTATAAACCAAAACTTTAAACCTGTTCAACGGTAATAAAAATTTTAAGCCTTTTGTTGCACAAAAAGCTCCGAAATGTTCACATTTAATCATTAAGTACGTATGTTAAAAAATAATATGTGATATTAAGTTATTTAAATAAGCATGAGAATTTGTTAATAAGTTTAGGAATTTATTGTCTAGGTAAGAACTCTGGACCTGTGTCGGTGAAAATAGAACTAACTAATTCGAAATTCAGTTAAATGACATCATTAACATGACCGAAGGGTGAAAAGTAAAACACTCTGCGCCTGACTGCGTTGAAGAGTTACCACATTATTACAGATGGAAATAAATTGACTCGGCGTAGTGAAAGTTCGGTTAAAACAAAACCTTCTGTTTGCCTCAACGCCGACGGGTAACTGTGACTCTTTAACTTGCTTTTGAGAACGATTATTCGTTCCGCAAGTTGTTTATTTTTATATTTAATTATTAAAGAAAACACAAAGTATTACCATCGTACAAAAAAAACATAATAACCATTGATCTATTCCGTGGATATCGATTTTAAAGATTGTTGATAACGGAGAGTCTTATCGCGGCTCCGATTTCTGTCGCCAAACATTACTGTGTTCCAGTTTGAAGGGCGTTGTAGGTAGTGAAATTACCGGGGGTAAAGAGATTCGTCGTATTCTACGTAAGATGTTGAGCGCAACATGTTGCTGTGTATACCATGCAATGAGCAGTAGTATCATTTTTCTATCAGGTGAATGTCTCGCTAGTGTTATCGCTTCGTTGCATAAAAAAAATCGAGCATGTGTTACAGTGTATATAATCTTAACTTGCGTTTTATAAGTGAGCGTATCATTTACCATTAGATAAACGTTCTATTCATGTTGTAACTACATTGTATAAAAACAGAGTTGTATATTAATCGAACTGAAGGGGCGCAGTGTCGCAAGCCGACGATGCGTAATCTGAGGCAGCCGCCATCTTTATTGGCATGTTGCAGTATAAATCATTCCGAGCGTTGATTCCACCTGGAGTGGACCACACGCTGTCTGCCATTTACGCTGTTCACCCATCCAACTAAGGAGCGAAGCTTTTGACAAACGGCCCCACAGATTAAATAATTATAAA
Source organism: Ornithoptera alexandrae (assembly GCA_029030555.1). NCBI lineage: Eukaryota > Metazoa > Arthropoda > Insecta > Lepidoptera > Papilionidae > Ornithoptera > Ornithoptera alexandrae. The sequence goes on along the minus strand of JARDVY010000077.1, from coordinate 9,271,763 downwards.
TATTAATCGAACATGGCGGCGCGTCGTTTATTCATATGAAAACTTTTTTAAATTATACTTCACATTAATAACAATTGGCGTTGTGAAAATGAATCCGAGGATAAATATATATATATATATATATTAAAAAGAAACTAAATAACTCTTGCTATTTTTTAATAATTGTAAATGTAAAAAAAGAAATGTTATGAAGAACAATTATAACCTCAAAAACTTTTGATGCCACTAAAAAAAATATGAACCTTTGTAATATATTTATGTTGATAGATTATTAATAATATAAACCCTGTTTAATATTATTCATTTAAAAACAATATTATCCCACGATTTCTAAAACCGACCAAGTTAATACTAGTTTCTAAATCCTGTAAAGGTTTACCCTATATAAGAGTTTATTAACGTTAATTTTATAGTAGTCGTAGTCGTAATAACAGTTTGCTTACTAGATATATCCAATCAAGTTCTAATAGCGGTTGACAGCTGGAGTTAAATGGTGATATGTTCGAATTTACATATTTTATGTCATTTTTAAGGAAGAGGCGGAGCAGCGGAGCCAGTTACACAGCCCCACCGGTGTTGCCATGCACACACGCGATTATAACAAAATTCAGTCGTATAATAAATTCCTAATAAAAGCAAACAGTTCAAAAGGCGCGCTCGATAAAGACCGGCTTTTGGAGAACCTTTTCAGTCATGATTTTTGGAGTTAATCACCAATCAATCAATTAATCGTATGTAACAAATTTGAATAAATCGATGTATAACAGTACTTATTAATTTCGTTGATAAATTTAATTTGTTTCTTATACATAAAAAGTTTTACTACCGAAACCCTCATAAAGTTTTACCAAAGACAGGCAACATTAATTAACAACGTTACAAACGGGATTTTTGCAAATGAAATTGTATTAACCATTAGTTTATTGTGAGTTGTATGAATAATAGTTTACCGTTAATACGGCGGTGGGGTCGTGGCGGTTCCTTAAAGCTGTGATGCAGTTAACCTCGTTCACAGCGCTTGTTAAGTGCTTTGAGAACGCGATTAAGTTAAACCGACAGCCGTGGAGAGCAAACTGCGGCTCCATTGAAGCTGGACCACCGGCCGCTTTATAAATATTCAACTACCGGCCACCATCGCGATCCCGTTCACGTCAAGAATATATAGGAAAAAAAAGGAAAGAAAGAAAATTTTACATAAATTAGGAAGTATTATACAGGTCGTTCTCCATTGCCTTAGGTACCAGCTAATATTTCTGCCGCCAAACAGTATGATCAAATTTTACCGTGTTCCAGTTTGAAAGGCGTTGTAGCTAATAAAATTAATAGGATTACACGACCTAAAATCTTAAGATGGCGAGCATAAGGTGCAGTGTATCATATCCTAACTAGCGCCATTATTTTATAGGCGGGTATTACTAACCGTGAGATGAACGTCTCGCTCGTCTCATTTAAGTTTTTTCTTACTTCAGACGGTTTTTATGTGTTCTTTGAATAGAATTTTCGCATGATGTCGTGGAAGAATCTAAAGTCAGATATAATTAGGTGATTATGAGGTCCGTCGTGTGTGGGAGTGGTAACGGATACGCCGAAAACGGGACCGGTTATGTAGGGTTCCCTTTTGCGGGCTACAGAAACCGTACACAACCCCTAAATCCTGTATGGTTAGTTCTGGGAAATTATTTCAAAGCATTAGAAAATGGGTGGGAAGTAGCGATTTCGTGGCGGTAATACGAGGTATTTACACAACAAGCACTTAAGAATTTAATGTCGGTCAATAGAGAATTCTTTGGTCAATAAATATAAGTTATAACCATAGAAACAAGTAATGTATTAAGCACATTAAACACAACTTCAAATTTAGCATATTGCGATTATATTATAATTTAGTATACTTTGCATACAAGTTGATTTTAGTCTGTCTAATCTAGACTTTTTTTATTTTGTCTTATACTACTTTATACTTATATGTACATATATTATGTTAATATTATTTCAGAATAATTTTATTTAGATAAAGAAATCTTTTGAATAGTATATCGATTAAGATAATGCCGAAGACTTTAAAACCCTATGCATTTGGTGTTTGAATAAATAAATAAAGATCATTATTAATAACATACTGGATGTTGAGCAGCGGGCACCTTGAGGTTTTTTTTTTTAAAAAAAGAGTAACAAAAAAATGTTTTAATGTTTTATGATAACACAGAAAATGTTACGGGTCCCCCAAACGCGTGGAGGCGCGCCCAACCAGTTTTTCAGGCTGGCTCGTAAAGATGCGGCCCGGGGCCGGCCGGGCTCCGGTAACGAGACGTGTGACGGCGCCCTAGGGCTCCGCTGATTCATGCCCGCTTTGTAATAAAGTTATTAAGTGGACGATCTCGTTTCGCATGGGAACCGAGGCGGCTAATGAGCGGCTATCGCCGCAGAGCCGCCGACGGCGACGCTATTTATACAGCCAACGTTTGTGGAAAGCTAATTGTTTAATATTAATATTTATATGATCTACAAAAAAGTTAATATAACTATGTTCTTATGGACACAACAGACAAAATTAGGAAGACATTAATGAAATAAAAAAATGGGCAAAGATACTATCAGTCATAGTAATTAAATGGAGCAGTAATGTTTAATGTTAAGTTAAAGTTAAACTTTTGTACGGTCCCTAAATAATGATGTAACACAAAATGTATGAGAACCTTTGATATTTAATAAAGGCTGCCTACTTAATATTTTGATTACGATAGAAACTTAGATAATGGTCAGGTAGAAAAACCCCAGAGGTCTATATCCAGTAGTAAACATCTGCCTTTTAATGATGAGATAAAGGTTTAGTAAAATTATTTAATACGTGTAATTCTTCATCGAGTATATGAAATGATTACTTAATTACGTTCCAGCTGTTTGTTAAGCAGCAGAACAGTATTGGTGTATGATAATGTTGCTGTAAGAAAATAAGCTTCTAAGAAGGCATACAGTCTTTGAAGTACAACCCTTAGCCGGTCTTTAATTAGGCCATTGCAGTAATTGGTACGGAAAAACGTACCGCCGCTTTACGATTTACTACGCGCCGTACTTGGCAGTCGGTTGTGGGAACCCATGCCTCGGTTCGGTATTCCTGGCGGATCTGCTGCGAGAGTACATCACGGACCACAGGTTTGATTACTACTTAAATTAAAATTTTCTAATTATTTAGTAGATACAAAACTATTATTAAGCTATAATGAACAAAAGTATAAAAATAAGACAGCATGATGCGAATATGTTTAAATATACTTTAGGTTTGTTTTTAACAACTTTTAATCACTCCCCCATCTTCCTTTGGGGGAGGAATTTTATAAAATCTATTCTTAGCTGACCTCTAAATATCAGAAGCAATGTTTCCACCAAATTTTGAGTGTTTATGTCAATACTTTCTGAGATATTATGATGAGTAAATGAATTTATGTGTATCTTTTGATCAGATCAGTGGTTGTTTATGATTAAAACTAAGTAAATAGCGGCGGACTTAATGCATAAGTGGTATTTACTTCACGTGTACTCCGGTTGTATTTAGAATTGGATTTTAGGCCGTAGACCCCAGGTCCGCGAGCCCAGTATCATATGAGCTGACTAAAGTCAAAAAATTAATAGCAAGCGATATTCACCAAGAGAGAATAGAGAAGAATTAGAAGGAGGAGCCGAGTTAATATTGCATACTAGAGTATAAGTTTTAAATATATTTATAACAGATATAATAATTCAATATTACTAGGTTATATTAATATTTGTATTGTATTACGTTTTTAACTTTAATGTGGTTTAATTGCTATATAATATTAAATACCTTAAATTGCTAAAAAGTTTATATATAGCTCTTAACAAAACCTTATTGAGATCGTGAGAGAGTATTATCTGAAAACGGACAGTTGCGAAACGAGGCGAGTCGTCACCGCAATCGATCAAATACCAAGGTGGCTTAGGAGTGAACGCACTGGGACGTCACCGCACGACGCGCCCACCGCGCCCACCTCGCCCACCGCGCCCACTGCGCGCGCCGCATACTAATTGCAGCGGCCAGACTGCCCGGCTGCCACCCAGCGAGAGAACCCACGACCAACGGTCGCACCTCACCACATTCAGACCAACATCACGATCAGACCAATCCATACGAATTCTATCTGCAATACTCTAACACTTCATCTCAACTTCACATGGTGTTAAGTACCAACGAAACCATGAGGTGATGAACGAGACGAGCGAGACGTTCACGTGATAGTAAGCGATAACCCTCTCCCTCTCACCCCCGTACCCATAACCTGGTGCTGATTGGATGATACACACAGCACCACATTGTGATCGTCGCTTTAAGAAACGAGATTTAGTCTCCTTAACCCAGTAACATTACTAGCTACAACGCCCTTCAAACCGCAACGTAATATCTATACACTATTGTTTGTAGCCAGAAGTAGGGGGTGCGGTGGTACCTAACTAGATGGTCCCTGGCAACAAAGACCTGCCACAGGTAATAAATATTTGATATGTTCGTATCCAGTAATGTCAATATTTTTAACTCCAATTGAAAGTTAGAAGGTTTATACTACACACCACTATGTCAACTTAACCCTAAAATCGAGGATGTTACCACTTGTTACTACTACTTTATTTTTATACAATTAACTTGTTTACTATTTATCTAACAGTTGAAACTAGAGGATAGTAATGTTTGCAGCTTAACTCTTGGCAGCGGAAATAGCTGTTCAGACGGTATTAGATTTAATGAAGTTACAAGAAGAAGCAGTCTTATTACACATGAAGTTATCTCTATAGACTAACTCAAAATTGAATTTCAAAAAGTACCAATCATAATAATTACTTATAGATATATTTACTATATTTTTGTGTATATATACTATATTTAAAATTATCGGAAAGCAAACAAAATAATTTTCGTTATAAATATGGTCTTCTGTAGCAGGAGGACGATTGTAAGGTAATGTATCGGCTTGGCCTGACCGGTATCTCACGGCATATCATCTAGGAACTTTGCCAAACGTCGGCCACGATTTTATAAACAGAAGGACGTTACGTCAGCTGAATGTAGAACGGATGAACATAATGACGTTATGTATACTACACTAGCCGTACCCCGCCCGGTTTGCTGGCCATAACACCCCGCAACTCCTTTTAGGGAAGGAGTTTTGTAAAATCTATTTTTAACTCTTAAATGTCAGAAGGAACGTCTCTACTAGATTTTGAGTGTTTACGTCTTATTAGACGAGATATGAGTTATTGAATGATTGAAGTGATGAGTTAATCAATCTCTGGATATGTCCTATGTACTGATAATAACAGTTAAAAAATATGCAATGTTATTTGATAGGTGAAAACCATATTCGTTCATTGATAACGAAATTGTGTAAATAATCTATATCAGTGTAATTAGCATTTCATCATCATCATCATTTCAAGCTATTGTAGTCCACTGCTGAACATAGATAACTAAACATTTGTCGTTATATAACTATAACATATATAAATAGATAAATGACTCGGTATTAGTTACAGCACCATCTATGTGATAATAATTGCACTATTTTTTATTTTTCATTCTTAGATACGCGTAACGTTCCGAGGACCAATCGCCGCGGATGCCTTTATAGGTTGCCTGGTGTTTGGTACTTGTGTCCAGTAGTGGACGTCTACGAGCTGATAATGTCATTAATATAGTTATTTAAATAACCATACAATTTTTATTTCAATAATATTAATGTTACAACGTTCAAGCCGTCGGTGATGAACTAACTGAATGTTAATAAATTCGAGTGTATACTGTACGTGTCGTCACATAACGTGCCGTAAATACATTGACTTTATTATGTTTACAAAAAACTACAAAACATTCGCAACACCATATTCGTAAGCACCACGTTATGTTGGACCCCGTGGTTCGTGCGTTAGTTCGCGCTGTACAGGTTACGAGGGTCTGTACTGATTGGTCATCGGCTATAGACAAAATGGCACCGCCAGTGCTAATTTGCAGCTCAACTAGTAAACGTTCGCCGCTGCACTTTGCGAATGTCACAGCATCACATCCAACAACTTTATGCTGTGTAATCCCATACACTAATTTATCTTCAATATATACTACGTATTCATTTTTTTTATTTGTAATGCGCAATAAATCATCTACTTTTGTGAGTTTAGTCAAGCAACTTTTGCTACTGCGCACTGTTATCAAATTTCTAAGCCATCTTTCTCGGCGTTGATTTACAATGTTCAAACAATGATGCTTTGGTCTTCCTCTGCCTCAAGGACCTTCCCAATTGCTAATCATAACACAAATTGTTACTCTCGCTTAATCCATCCGTCAGCCAATATGAATCTCGGTATGCAAGCATCAGATCATAAAGCTTCTGGTTTTAACGGATCACCTCATGATCTTTGTACGAGATTGTGGAGAATTATTACGAGAAATTTAATTGTGCATTGCAAAATAGAAACATATCGGAATAAAACGAATACGGAATAAATTACCTGTGGCAATACGTATCTATGCGAGTAGTGAACAGGAGCACGCGTAGCGACTTCAAATGAGCTTCGGTTGCGTAAAGACACTGCTGCAGAGTGGCAAAATGTCATTAAACCCACCTTTTCTTTTTCGATACATTTAAGTATCTAGATCATTTTCGGTACAGTTCAACTATTTTAAGACCATAATTAGGATACAAGCAAGTCACAGATTAGATAAAAAATATAAACTGAACAAAAAGATTAACGTATTAAAACATAAAATCGTCAAAAAATTAGAAAAGTAATGACCAAGATTTCACTGGTTTATTAAAAATTTATGCCATAGAACATTTAGCTCACAGGTAGCTCGCTGGCCTAATGGTTAGAGCGTGCGGCATACATTCCGCAGGTCGCGGGTTCGAATCTCGGCATGTACCGGTGACTTTAATATTTAAGTTATGTACATTTGTGAACTTTAGTAACAACAGCGAAATACAAACGGTGAAGGAAACATCGCGAGGAAACCTGCACATGAATTAGAATATATTCTAAGGTGTGTGTGAAGTCACCATACCGCGTTGGGCCCGCGTGGTGACTATGGCCCATCGCCCTCATATTGAGAGTAGGCCTGTGCCTCAGCAGTGGGGACGTGAATTGGCTGTTATGGATGGATGGATACAACATTTAGATTCAGCATAGCCGTTTTGGGAGCATGATGGTACTAAGCAGAGGTATATTTTTAAATCTAGAATACTCTAAGTGACAGTGAAGTTAGATAGTAAAAGCGTGCTTACCCAGATGTACTGTTATAGCGTCAGGTTAATAACTTAGAGCTGAAGCTATTGATCCGAGAAATTCTTTAATGCGTATTGTAGTCATTTTGGTGATATTATCAAGGCGTGTACCTAAATAACGTTTAGATAGAAATTTATTTAAAAACTGGGATGCCAGTATTGGTTAAAAAGCAACGCATGGAGTACAAATCGGCGGAGACAATAACCGGCTATCAGTGACCGATCAGCGGGCATTGTTGCGTGGCAACCTTCGCTGCGACCTCTGCGCGCGGCCTTACCAACGAATTTGTCCACGCGCTCTCACTTCCTAGTTTCACCGGGGCTCTTGAATAATTGAGAATGAATGATGAATATTTGAGAAACTCTATCTGTAGTACGCAGAACAGCCGATTCGCATTCAGAATAAAACGTTCGTTAATCATTTAAAACTGAACATGAAACTTGGTCCAGTTACTGTCAATGCAAGACAAAGTAAACGTTGCTCTCGCATCAATTGTTCAATTTCTTATTGTTAGACACGACTTACAAAGAATGATTACTACAAACACAAAAAGTCAGTGGCACAGTTACTTCGCCATAACTACATTTATATACTTTCATTTTTAAAAACTTACCATTCATAAAATTTCCTAAAATAATGAGTCAGTGTATCTACACCGAGAATCGGATGCTAACTTTCGAGTTAGTCATCGATATGGACGGTTTTCATCCCGCGTTTCATTAAATATAGATTTAACTGTTTAATCTGTCAGAATATTGGATTTCTTGACCGTTGAACTGGCTCTCCGTCCGCTATTAATAGCGATCACAATGCAGCGAGTGCAATATCTTCGAATAAACAACGAAACGGTGTTCCGTCCGAGAGCTCTAACAAAGCTGTAACACGATATCACCGTGTCTCGTAAATGGTACAACGACCACGATTTCTATTAACCAACAACACATTTAACTAAACAACGGGTACAGTCATTCATATACAATTAAACCTCCTATCGTCCAATATTTATTTTTGGGTTATCGGTAATAAGCATAATGGCACTTAATATTTTCGGCATTGACACCAAAACGTCATGTGATGTCCTGATTTACGCACTCATACACAGCTGTACTTGTACTCTCTTCGGACACACGGTCAGGCGAGGCCTAGACAGTCTACAAAGGCTGATTACTACTGGTTATGTAGAAGGAAAGAGAGCGAGAGGACGGTATCCTACAAGATGGACACACACAACTCAGTACGCTACGGGAGCTACCCTACAATCATCCATCCAAATGGCGCAAGACAGAAATGTCTGGAAAGAAATGGTAGCCAGGGCAACGCACCATAGTCACGTCCCTCAGTCATGAGGTTACGGCAAAGAAGAAGACACAGATGTACTTAGAAAATTGGAATTCAGAAGAAACAGCTTGTAGATGAGAATCAGAATAATAAAGAATAGGTAGAATAATATGTAAATGTTCCTAACATTAATGATAATGAACAATATGAAAATGGAAGGAATAGATTGCCCAAACTGAATGTTGAAAATGTAGGAGCTGGATCCTTTGGATAAATCCGTATAAGTGTAGATAGATATATGAACTCGGACGGATTTAATAGTTTGACAAAATTAAAACGGACAGACGTACTAAGTGGGGATTCCAAAAATATCTGCGTCGCTGATCAATTAGCGGCTAGGTCGGCGTTGCATGATGACGGTCCAGCTCAACCAATGAGACAATTAACCATATGGGCGCAGTATGTAGGCCAACGAGAAATTACAGCAGCTGAAACTCGTGATCTTGATCACGATAAAGACCTGTTTCTTTGTTGCGACATCATCATATATCTACAAATCGGTTTTATATGTGTATATATGAATATGAAGAGATTTGAAGCCTTGAAGATGTATGGAGTCCGGTCAACTTTTAAATACTTTCCTTTATGAGGTCAACTGTTTTTTTTTTTAATATTTTCCTTTCTTAGTGTGTACATTTCCATGCACTAGTTACGATGCCGGTCTGGTTTAGTTGTGAGGTTAGCTAGAACTCGTACCCGGCGAGTTCACCTCGGAATTCTTGCAACTATAATGATAAATAATTACAGGACAGCTTGGCTTAAGGTTTTTTAAATTCTCAAGTGAAGCCGGGGCACTTGAGTAACTTAATTGCAGAACCTGAGTAGAACTAAACGCAATTTATTAACCGTGTTGCCTGACGAAATGATGCGAAGAACCACTCGGGTTTGTCATGTATCCCTTATTTCTTTAATTAGTTTCATAACTTTGCATAATATTTTAAGTTAAAATACACGAATAAAAACCTGCTCGTAGAATTATTGCCCTCTCAATGACCCTTTATTATCTATTGTTTCGGGGCGTTACTCGCTTCTCGGTCACTTACCATTCATTCCGTCTATTTTAGTGTTGAGTAAATTGTTTTATCAAACCATAGACTATTTGAAATTTTAAAACAATACCGTATTAATGAGCAAAGATAATTAAATTATAAATAATAAGGTTTTTTTTTTTATCAAATGCTAATGCAACTGCCGCTGAATTAAAATTATATAATTCTCTGAATATTTTTATGGACGTTGTATTATGGTAATTATCTTTAATAAAGCAATTTTAAAACGTTTAATACAAAACAGGCTTCTGCCATTACAAAATATGCTAAATCAAGTTTTAATAGTTTTAGGAATAATTAATCATACTTATATACTCACTCAATACTAAATGAATTTTCGAGATCTTGTCATCTAGACAACTTATTAGTCTGTCGTCCTTTATCTATGGTTTTTAACAATTACTGTTTTATCTATACATATTTGAAGTAACACAATTATTTGGGGAAAGCCTCCATAGACAAGAGGACGTCTATTAACTGATGATGTAGATAATAAACATTTTTCTTACATAAGTAAATTAAAATTAGACTGTTATACATAAATTTAAAACTAGCTGTTCCTTGCCCTCTTTGCTGGCCGTAACACCCCCGCAACTTCATTTGGGGAAGGAATTATGTTAATTCCATTCTTAGCCGACTTTAAAATAGCAGAAGCAATATCTCCACCAAATTTTGCAGATTTACATTTAATAGTTTTGGAGATCTCGTGATGAACCAATGAATCTCTGGATATCTCCTATATATATAGATGGAGCTAGTTTCGAAGTATCGTTTGGTTGCTGGCTGCACGCGCCGTGCCGTCTGCCCCGCTACTTGCGCAGTCGCACGCACTCGCCACATACTTGTATATATGTATATACATACATTTATATGTTACATCAGGGCTACGCGGAATGAATTATTATGACCCTATACCAGCAGCACAGATTACAACCGAAAAAAACATAACTAGCCACAGATAATTAACTTCAAATACAGATAACATTAACAATATCGATTGTATTTTTTTCAAAGCTCACCGTCATCATCAATTATGAGGGACCGATCCTAGATAGATCATGTATAAAGTGACAGAATATTTTTAGATTTTCTCGACTCACACTTTACGATTTTTCCTTGACCACTTTAAGTGATACGACGCTATCTAGTTGGCGGTTAAGCTGTAGTGTAACGCGGCGGATATCTGTCGCCGACACTCACATGATCGTTCACGAAGTCACTTACCTCTAACCACGCAGCAGGTAACCGAGAGCAACACAAGTATTTTACACTTAACAAGCCCTTCATTGGAAAGAAACAAGACTGCGTTTATTTTTTATTATCATTAGAAATCTGTTTTAGTACTCCGTAAATGGAAAACGAGAGATAAATGCTTTGATCATACGAATTGATACTTTATAATATTCGTCTATAAGATTTGTAAACAATTAATTGATTATATTAAATTGTATACCGTTCCCATCAAACGCCATCAAAACTGGTCCATTTACGTTAAACTAATTTTGTAGTATACATAATTTTTTTGAAACTTTGTTACAAGTTGAACTATTATATATATACACAGGCATGGTATCTACCGTGGTCCCCAGCTAGTGTTATCTTTGACGATTTAAAGAGAACTCGTGTACTTTCGTGGTATAAAACCATTTTAGGTCTACGCCGCTGCGGTTACCTAACCATCGAGTACGCTAACCGACAGCTATATTAAGCTGAATATTTATTATGAGTACTAACTGATGCGATTTCGTAACTAAATATATTCGTAACTGTCCATCGGTGCATTGTGTGACCGCGGCGTGATTGGCATAGACATGTTATGCGCAAATTGTTGGATTTGCATCCAGCATTGTTTGTCAGTAATAAAGCTGACTAACCCGAGTGGCATTCGCCGACGATCTATCGATCACGAAGATTTATGTGCGATAGTAAAATTTTGATTTGTTCAACTACCGTTCCGTTTATAAGGAAAAAGTAAAAGGTCGAAAGAAACCGATCTGTGTTCACGACATAGTCTTTGTATATAAATAGAATCTAATTCGGTTAATGGTAGGGTAGCTACTCGTTTAATAGTGGAGCGGCAACGTTATTGCCTCAACGTAGAGACAACTTATTCACAATTACGAAGAGACAGACATAATAGCCTTAATAAGTTATTTAAGTACGACGTGCACGCGGTCGCGTCGACTTGTCTAACGAGTGTCGATGAAGCGGAGCCGGCCATTGGAAAATTGTCGATATTATAAAGTGGCCAGATCGGCAGGAAAGTGGTGGAACCTTCCACGGCGTTTACATCAACCGCAGCAACCGTATCAGCTCACTCCATACAGCCGCTGCAATCTACGCGGAGCTTTTCCGATTAATAAAAATCGTCCAACAAACACCGGCAACCGGTTTCGGAATACCATTAAGGTGTCTTTATGGTTATCACATTGTAAATAAAGGTTAACACGGTTTCGGACATCGTTAGCGGCAATAAAATTATGTGCGACCGTATCAACAAGTTATTAAAGTAGGAGCGAGAATATATTTAAATGTTTAATAAGGATTGCATTCAATATAATATACTATCTTATATTAGAATTTCGTTCGTATCGAAATTATCTCTTACTAATGATACGTATAGAAGAAAAAAAGTATGTCAAAAGATTGCATTATAATATTATTAATATATAAATTAAGTGTTTTGAAACAAATCGATACTGTGTGAAGCCATTCATCTTTCTTACCCCGGCCCACCCTGGAGGGACGAATAAAAAAAAACCATTAAGTGTTCACATCTACTTTTGCGCGGGACGTTTGCATTAATCACAGAGGTTCGGACCCCGATACAGATTAAACGAAAATAAAAAAATAAATAAAAAAATAAATACATAAATGGCGCTTGTTCGACAAATAACAGTTTACACTGCATCAGTGATGGGGTGGATTTTATTATTTTGCGTGCAAGGTTCAGAATCGAGCGGACGGTTAACGGACGGGTGTGAATTTACGGCGGCCGGTTAAAATAACCAGACGAACTGGTTGGTTCTAGTGCCGTTGAACCGCACAGGTGGGCCTTGGATTACGAGAGATAAATTTAATACAGCATAATAATAGAGCGATTGACGCTTAAATATAGCCGGTGCAATGGCTGAAACTGAGAGTTGAGCGCGGCGGGAGCAGGGGCGTGGAGAAACATTATTAAACGCGACTGAGGATGCAGTAAGGCTTTCTGCGTTGCCATGGCAACTAGTGCGTCATCTATACCACAATAGAGAATTTTTTTTAGCAGCTGCAATCGTTAAGAAATATCAATTGTGACTTTATAAGTAACTGTCTGTCCCTCCTCCGTAATACCAAAACCCATAAGGGGGTGGTATTATTCCGTAAAATGCGGTAAAATATTCCTACCAAATTTCAAATCGGTAGGCTTTATGGTTGCAGAGATATCGTGATGAGTCTACATAGTTGAAAATCTCTTATATATGTAGATAAATATATATATGATAAATATTTAGATATTTTATACAAAAAATTAAAAACATCAAAGGATTACTGTTAACCATGTTATACAACACAAGAGTGGTTTTTTTAATGACACCAGACAATCGAAAACGATATACTCTAAGATTTCAACTCGAATTCATTAGTAATTTTAATACAGATTTTATTAATAAGTACATTTAAATAAATCAGTTAAAATATCATCTTTATCAGGAAATTTAAACCGTTAATTCATATGGTCAATATATATATATATATATATACTAACTGTTCCCCGCCTGCTTAATTGGCCGTAATATAAAAATTATACTTGAAATTTGTCTGAAATATTCCTTGGGAGCAACCGCGCAAATGATTTTCTATAGCAACCGTTACTATAGCAACCGCATAAGTAATACCAAATGATGTTGTCTATAAAAGTGTATTAGAAATAAAATGATGATATATCTATGAAATTCAAAAAATTAAATAACCTATAACCATCTACAAATCATTCCGCGTCAAATGCTCATGTTCCCGTGTCTTTCACTAGTTTTTACGTGATTGGCGTACAAACAAAAGTAATTTTCATTATATATATATTAATCTATATATATATATATATATTAATCTATATATATTTATAAATTAAAAGACTATTACTACGTGTTATATTAAGTAGCATCACGTTGTTATCGGCGGGCGTATCACTTACTAACAGGTGTTCGTCCCGCTCGTCTCGGCACTTAATGAAATAAAAAATTACGTATTTAAAATACACAAAATTTAAGGAAAACCGATGTTTATAATAACAAAAAAACACTTCGGAAAATCCAGTTAACAGGAAATGGTGGAAAAGCTATATGTATCTTATCACTGTATATAATATGTTTACATAATAGCTTAACTAACTTATGAGAACTTCTCGTTAAAATGGTTATCTATATGAGAAATAATACAATTAATCAAGGAATCTACCCTTAAAAAAAATTTAATAGAACCATGCTTTTTTTTTTTTCAACTAAGCGATGAGACGAGCCATAAAATCTGATGATAAGTGGTCTGCCCTTAACCACATAGTGTTAAGAATGTATACACACCACATTGTGCTCTCGCCTTGAGATATAAGATAAGTCCTTTTCACCAGTAATTTCAGCTACAACTTCCTTCAAGCCGGAACACGGTAATGTTTACACAGTGGCTAACCAATCTAGATGATGTCCGGGAATGGAGAGACCTACTACCAGTAAATTTTGTGTATATAAATATATATCATCAACATCATCATTATCATCATCAGCCGGTAGACGTCCACTGCTGGACATAGGCCTCACCCAAAGATCTCCACATTTGTAAGGGTTCATATGGGAGCATTTGGGCTACTTCCCACCACGCTAGCCCAATGCGGGTTGGTGGGAATCAGAGCCTCGTTTGTTGATTAGCAGGCTGCACCATGAGCAGGTGAGGTTGGCTTGGGTCCCGTGAGTCGTTGTGCGTAATATATATATATATATATATATATATATGTCATAGGATGTAGTGTAAATGTCGATCAACATACAATGTATGTATTGCGAGTGAATTACGGAAATTTTTCGATTATAATTTTTCCACACGAGCCGACGTAATTACAGGCGACATATAACGAGGCGGAAGTAAGAAGCAGGAAGCGGATACATGGAATTCTTACAGGCGTTATGTATATTATAAATACACATAATAGTTGCCCTATAAACAGAAATGTGAAGATGCCGATATACTGCAAGAGCCTTTGTAGTCGTCGTCTGCTGATCTGCGTAAATATTCGTCATAACTCTCATCAGGTCTTCGGTCCATTTGGAAGGTGGTTCCCGCATATTTTAGCTATCAACAATTAAACTATTCAAATATCGTATATTTTACAATAGAATCTTAATTTTTCTATATACGTATATATAAGAGATTTCCACCTATGTAGAGACTCATCACGATATCTCTGGAACCATAAGACCTGGAGACATGAAATTTGGTAGATATATTGCTTCCGCTGCAGATATTGCTTCTGTCGAGTATAGGGCAGGTAAAAACAGATTTTACGAAATGTTAACCCCAAATAGAGATGCAGGGCTGTTACGCCAGCAAAGCGAGCGGGTAGCAGCTAGTATCATATACAATAAACTATTAAGAAGATATATAAAGTATATATATATATAGCCCCAGTAAATTTAACATTTAATTTAAAACGACTTTATCTTCCATCAGTTTAGATGATGATGATGAATACTAATAGAAGCGAATTGACCTCGTGTACGAGATGACGCGAGCCGTCGGCAACACGTCACACACCGAGCCGCTGGTTTAGAAATACAATAGCGTTTGTTTGTTTGTTTGTTTGTTTGTTTGTTTGTTTGTTTATACACTGCATCGTTGCGTTGCGGGCGAGTGACGCACCGTTACGTAAGGTGTGCTGTTCATATTTTAAAACCATTACATTAGAAACGGAAATAGTGCTAGATAGATCAACATCGACAATGTCTACCACCGCGCCTACTATTTCCGCCGCCTTACACTAGTGTGCGAACATTAATGTGTTCCGGTTTGAACGCTTTTCGCAACGAGTACGATTTGGTTTAGTTTATAAAATCCTTACTTCAGACAATCGCATCACTTACAATCAGGTGAACGTCTGAATCGTACGTACTAATCACATTTAAAACCTATAATTACTTTTTTCAATAGATTCATATGAAATAACTTGGAATGTTCTAACCATCTCTTCGTTAGTGGGCTATTGTTTAACTACACTTAATCTTACATGATTTTAAGTGATGAAAGAAGATATTCTTCTCTCACTCTCTTTGCTCTCTTAGAATTCTCTAGCTGTCTATACGACTATCGAAAGCAACGAGCAATAAACATTTACGGCGTTTTACTTTATTCACTTTGTGTAAATCAATCGTATAGTATAAAGCCTATGAGAGAAAGTCTCCTAGTATATACTAGATGTAGACCGAAGTCGATTAAACTGTAGATAACATGGATCGTTAAAAAATAATATTGTAACCTGAAAGTCTGGTATCATTTCAAATGCAAAATATCTCTACGTCCCCTTTTTATTCTCACGATAATAAATAACAATTCAAACAACTTACATAAACAAGGTTCTCTTAATGTACCCACTGTTGGGATTGTGGACTTTATACGGAAAGTCAAGAGGTACGTGAACGAAAGCTTTCGTTTATAAAAGTATTACGATGTTTACCCTCATGTTAAGCTTGGAGGGAATCGAACCCACGCCTCTCTGACCTAAGCTACCGTTTCAACCGATCCACAATTCTATAACCTCTTTATTAATTTAATGCGTACCAAAATGATCACATGTTCAACGCGTATAAATTGATCATGGATCAATAACCAGTAATCCGCGCATCAGGAAGTAAACCTCACTTCCCGTAATCAGTCGCGTATTAAACAAGTTAAACAGCCAATTGATTTATATGTTATACAGCGACGGACACTATATTGCGACTTATATATATACACACCTATTACTCAAGTAGACTCTGACGTCCATATTTTGCTATATTTAAATACTTCATATATTTACAATGAATACCTAATTTCCGCCGCCGAGATCATTCAATTCGGGTTTTAAGAAAGCTGTAGCTAGAGAAATTATTGAGCGATTGGCAACACGATGTAAATGTAGTGCTGTATAAATATCTCAACTAAAGCTTTGTAGTCATACTAATTCTATTCCTCATTTTAATATTCATTTAAAAAACTTATCGATTTTTTTATCTGTATCGATGTTAGTAGCTAATATATTACCTCTAATAAATATTTAACTGAATAAGAAATTAAAAAATAATCGTATTAAGAACTTTAATTAAGTAATCAAAAAAAAGCATAAGGTTATTTAAAATTTGAATTATTTATTTATAAAGATTTTTTTTTTAAATTAGGCGGTAAAAGTTAAGTCATTCTTTTATTCACTCCTTAAGAGTTTCTAAACAAATTAAAACAAGTTTTAAACGAAAAAAGGCAAGTTTTGTTAAATTGTAATTTGTATCAAGGACTCAATAATAATGATTTGATCATATGAAGTAATTGTATATAATATATTTCATTAAAATCAGTAGCGATATAACCAACCAGACATTTCAAAGGCGTCTAGAGTTCATAGTGTTCAAAAACCCGTTCATTTCGACTGCATCCGTCAAATCAATCGCGTACAGAATTATACGAGCAATTAAATGTAATGCATCCCACCACCTTCGCCAAAACACTTTGATCTTTATCCAGCTCGCAGCTGCTGCCAATTCTTTCGTTCATCATCTCTTTGATTCCAGCGCCATTTAATCAAATGAATTTCCAAAGAGATTTCGACCTAAACTTTTCTACGACGTAACCTTCTAACTTTTCAAGTTTTTTTTTTTATATGAAAATGCTGTCTGTTATTTTAAAAAAAAAGATAAACGACAGCATACGTTAATAATTGTAATAATGGTAAAAAATACGACATTTTATGAAGTTAACACAGGTCGTCCGAGTGTGCTTCTCACCAAATGCTCCCCGCCGGCGCTTGGATGATACTTTTTGTTTCATCCGAACGTCTGGCCGCAGTGTAAACTTGTCAACGTCGTCTGGCCAGAACGCATTAGCATCTTATTTATTATCATACGATCCCTGAATGTGGCTCACCAGCCGCGTCTGGCAACAGTCCAAATTAGAGCACTCTTATCATTTTGAGATTTTATAATAATTCAATAATTCATTCACGCGCCCGCCGCGTGGGCACCTCATTCATAATAGATAAAGCTTCACCATTTATTTTTCACGATATTGTTTTTCTTCTTTATTACAACCTGTTATACGCAGTCTAATTTGAATTCGATACTACGCAGGTGTAAAAGGAAAAAAATTATAGAAATACTATCAATATTGTGACAGTTCTGACAGTTTATTACTTTTATACGCTAAGGTAAAAGGCAAAGGATTATAGTCCATACACACATTTACATTTCATATCCTATAGTCTAAAAACAAAATTTAAAAAATAAATTAAAAAAGCCATTAAACCATATGTAAAAAATATAAAGTTAAATGAAACTAAAAACAAAATGAATTTAAATGGTAAACGTATGATTGTTGTTTTGCATGCATCTATTTGCATAAGAAATAAACGCAATACGGAATCGGCGTGTGTATACAGTATAAAAGTTCTAGAAAAAAGTATTTATGAAGCGATTCTAGATTGTGGTGGTTATAATAGTTTATTTATACCATAACTTTATCAAAAAATACACTGTATCGCATACTTAAAACCTCGTCTGTTAAAAATACTATTTACATAAGTATATCTGTGGTATTTCAGATGTCTAATAGCCGAACCGATTTCGATCTGCTAGTTTTGTTTGTAAGGTAGGTTAAGAGAGTATTAGAATTATATATTTTTTTTTTATCTTATATTTTAATAAATTTTTTGTTCTTTCTCAACAAAAAGCAATTAACTAAAAACGATTTAGCCAAATATTTCCATTTGTTTTAGTTCTGCAACCTTTTGTGGTCCGTGGTTAACCAGCTTATTCCACTGGCCACAGTTATCCAATTTACTATGGTATCTTTCTTAGCGTCCCAATTTACACTGTCCAAGAATCAAAGCTTTAGCCTTTTTCGATGCTTGTGATTGGTTGTTGCTAGCTTTATCCTAAGCCGAATCGTTTTAGATATTTTTGTAGTTATTTATTTTTTTTATTCTACGAAGCGATTAGACGAGTTTCACCTGAAGTAGGTAATACGAGTGCCCATAACGTGGTGTTTGTTCGCATTATGTACACAGCACGATATTGTGCTCGTCGCCTAAGACATAAGATGTAAAGTCTCATTACCCCAGTAATTTCAATAGCTGCAGCGCCCTTCAAATTGGAAAGCAGTAATGTTTGCACATTACCGTTTGCCGGCTGCAATAGGCGCTGCGTTGTTATCTACCTAGATAGTGTCCGGCCAACGGAGACCTACCGCCAGTATTATAATAAAAGTGAATGCAAAATTTCCGTACGGTTACAAATGTACAAAAGGGTAGTCAATAAAACAATCGGTAAACGGGAAACAGGACCACCCGTGCCGTTGAATGAAGACACGGTTTAAATTTAGTGGCGGCACTCCGCCGTGTTTATGCGGCGGCCCTCGACGGCGCGGGTTCGACGCCGGTCAGCGCCGAGGTTGCGTGTTACACCGACCGCAGACACCGGCGGTATAGTTAGCAGATAAATCAATAAAATTAATATAAAATACATTTTTTTTCTATTTTGCATGTGCTTATTGTACAACGACGATGACTATGAGGAATAAGAAAAAAGTTTCATTTAAATATTTTACCATTAATAAAAGCTTCGTAGAAATGAATTTACATATACGTATAAATACATATGTATGAGAGATTTCCGCCCATGTAGAGACTCATCACGATGTGTCTACAATCATGAGGTTTGGAGACTTTAAATTTAGGAAGAATGTTCCTTTTGCCAAGTATAGGTCAGTTAAGAACGGATTTTACAAAATTTCTCCTCCAAAGACAGATGCGAGGGTGTTCTGGACACCAAAACTGGCGAGGAACAGCGAGTATATACAACATGAGATTTGTTAGTCTTTTAAACCAAAGAGAACGATGATTATATTGAAGTATGATCCTGTACACATGATTATTAATGTAAGAATGAGTTAGTTATAACTTCGTGGATTATCTAGATCATGTAGATAGAAGATGAATCGAAGTATGGTTTTTTAGATATAAAACAAATGTATTGTATAGAAATAAGTTATAAATAACGTTGTTAATATTTACAAAATGTTATCATGACTTTGACCGCTGACTATACAAATAGGAAGGAGATGGCTGCGGTTATAAATTGATACTACGATGTAACGTACACTAAGCCCCATAGCTATAAATATGTTATTTGTGGAAGTCCTCGTCAAAATTATATTTAACCCGAATTTGCTTTGAGAGTTCTAATCTATTTGTGCCTCTAGTGGTAGTGTGCAAATATTACTGTGATGCGGTTGAATCCGGTAAACAGATTTAAAATCTTTTGTTCTACAGCATAGTATATCATTCCGATTAACACATTGGTTTACACAGGTGTTATACTATTACAGAAATGCTTTTAAAAATATTATTTAAGTTAATTTTATTTCCCTATTATTTGTAATAAATAATAAAAAAATTCTAAGAAAATATAAACTTTATTATAGAATATACTAGTAAGGAATATTTAGGAAAAAACCAAGCAAGTGCATGTTGATTTGACGCGTAATTTTAAAACACACAAAGTTAGCATGCACGGTATACTTTTTAACTTCATATCTGCGATCTAGATTTCAAATGAACCCTAAAAACACGAAATGTATTTTTAGATTGAAATCTCTTATTGCGAGTTAAAAGCACCAAAGGGTTAGACAAGTTTAGCGCTCATAAATATCCTATACTGATGTCCCATTAACACACTGGGATGCGAAATGTTAAGTTACAAATTGAAGTTAACGTGTTAAATGTATTTTATGTATTAATGTTTATTTATACACAATTTTATTTTTATATCGCATGATGATTGATTAATGAGACTTACATTTAATGTGATGCTCAAATAATAATCAGCGTCTGAAACGATAGTTAGATCGACAAGTAAATAACGAGATCCAAATCAACTTTATAGATATTTGAGTAGAAGATTAGGCAATTATTGTAATTATGATAAGTTATGGTTTGCACCATAGTCCATTTAAACGATAGTAGTACTTGGTAAATATTGTAGTGAGCAACACAAAGATAACTATATCATAAGTAAACCATAAACTTAACTGATAAATGTTTTAACTAGTTATAAATAGGGACTCTTATTAGATCAAATAATCCTAATTATGACTTTTTTAATAATGAATTAACTGAGTTTAACTATGCAGTGACAAAAATATGTCGACGCTGGCAACCCTAGAAGTAACCATTAATCTAAGTCAGATGTTACGAATGCCCTTCGGACTTCACATCGTTAGGAACATGAGCTCTGAACGTTCGATCGCGGACAACCTGACCTAAATACGTTCAGTCTAACACTAGACTTCTCTTATAGATAAATAAAATATTGTACATTGATATTTATTTTAGTTAATTAACAATTTTGATAGGAGCTTAATATAGATGAAAACAAATATGACGCAAAGTACGTCAAATAAAATACATGAGTAATCCAAAGTGAGAAGATGATTAAACGAAACCACAAAGAAGTGCCCAGGGATGTCCCACAGCCCCGATGTTCAATAACCCAAAAATGACGTATTGAGACACTTAAAAGGAAAGTTGATATTGAAAGAATAAAATTTTAGATTAGGGATTTCCCAATAATGTTAATTTCAGCAAGATACAATTCTTTCAAACGGTGATAAAGTAGATTCATTCATTGAAGTAAGTTTAAAAATAAATTGATACAAATTATCCCTATACGTAATATAAGTTGACAAATAACAAGAGGGAAAAATATTTTTTAAATGGGATGTCCACAAATATTAGTAACAAGAAGCTACGCTACAGCTATATTTAATCAGCTATTTTTTTTCTTACAATGGAAAACCATAACCTCAACTTCACAGGGTATTGATAATGACTTGAATGAATGAAATGAATGAAGAACAGCGCCCAAAATGAGGGTGGTAGCTAACCAAATTAAACAACCCGTGGCTTCGGATTCGAACTAAGGATCTCTGCCACATTTGTTTATAAGTAAAGTAATTTATATATGTAAATATTGAGTAGTAACTTAAATGAGAACTTGCTGAATTTCAATCTTAAAAAGATAGATATATACAACTATTTGCATAGCATAATCTTTACTAGTTAATAGTAATAGGATATAGCAAATATGATGGTGGTAAGCAATGGACTTACCGTTTATAATGTTGGTCGTTACGAAGTATACAAGGCGTAGCGGAACGTCCAGGAGAGAAGTTAAATATATATTAGCGATAGCAGCTCGAGTCCAGTTTAAATGCATTATGAAGTTAGAATGAATCGTGGCCTGTGCCTGTGATACGTGCACACTCGATTTTCCCTGGGTGTTTAATCAACGAGTTTCTTGCCTGTGGAGCCTGCTTGTGTATGTGTGCGCGTGCCTGTGTGAGTGGACTGTGGCAGACTTCTTGGCAACGCGCGCTGTTGCACCACTTAGGTCTCGTGTATATACGACTTGTTTTACATCCACATGAAATACTATGTGCCTTTCAGCTATATAGTTATTCGAGGAAACGATGGCAAGTATGTTCATCTGATGGCTAGTGAAACTCCCCCCAAAATAATGTTGTGTTAGGTTGACATAAACTGCACTACATCATCGACGCTTTAGATGTTAAGCCTTTACACCCAAGTGAATTTACTACCTATTCTTCCTCTTCTTCGTCGGTATCACCTTTAACAGAGTAGTCATGGTCGGCACTTAGGGTGTTGGTCGCAAGCTTAACAATACGTTGCCATTCCTCTCTGATGGCCGCCTTCCTAGTGTATTTGAATCCAAAGATGATGAGTCATTTACTGTTGCCTTTATCTGATCAGTCTATCTCATAGGCGTTCTTCCTCGTGGCGTCGTATACCTCAATCTTTCCCTGGACCACAAGTCGCTCAATGGCTACAACACTTATAAAATCGGAACATAGTAATGTTAGCATACTACTGTATCGCAGTAGAAATAGCTTGGTACTGTAGTTGTATTATCAATTGTCACCATGACTGTTTAAGGAGGACACAAATAGGACTCATATTTAGTTGTGACTAATGTGGTTTTTATACAATACCATTATGTAAAATGATGTAAATGTGTATATATATGAAAGTAAGGACAAAGAAAAAGTCATGGTTGGGGAATATCAGGGAACGGACTGGCATATCTAGAGCGTCAGAATTGTTCCGCCGAAAAGAGACAGAAAGGACTGTACCACGCTGATAGCCAACCTTACTAGTTGGAGAGGCACTTTAAGAAGAAGATGTAAATATAAATATGCGGTTCCTTCCCAGCCAATTTACCTCTCCACTGTTGGGGCACAACCCTACCCTCATTATGAGAGCGATGGGGCCATAGTTATAACGCGGGCCCAATTCGGATCGGTGACTTCACACAAACCTTAGAATAAATTCTAATTCATGTGCAGGTTTCTTCACGATGTTTTCCTTCACCGTTTGTATTTCGCTGTTGTTACTAAAGTTCACAAAAGTACATAACTGAAATATTAAAATCATCTTCGATAAGATCAAGATCTTCGGAATGACGGTCGCACGCTCTTACCATTAGGCCAGCGAGATAACTGTGCGGTTATATGTATATTTTAAATTGTCATAACAAATGCGATTTAAGGTATAGTTATGAAAAAAAAAAACAGCGGTCAGTATACACGCGCCCTACAGTTTAACAAGTGCGCGCGTGTGTGGCAACAGCATGCCGTCGTCACGCAGACAAGTTGACGCCTTACACCGAGTAACCGGTGACACAGTGTATATATACTGCGTGTAGCCGACGGACACACATGCGGACGCGACCACGTTTATGTTTATGGTGGGAAACACTGAATGAACCATATAACAGCTAATTGAGGGCCGCTAATAAATTCGCACTTCTATATTTACATTTGACCCCTGTGAGAGAAGGCCTTGACGTCCCAGCGGTGGGAACTTTGAGACGCGCTGCTCAATAATAATATTTACATCGGTTTAAGTGTTATTTTCATCACGTGTATTTCATATGTATAACACTATACCAACCGTCAATGTGATAGGTGTTATTAAATATATGTTTATTAAGGCTTTAAATAATACGATAATGATCGAAAGTTTTTTTTTAATTAAGCGGCGAGATTAGCAAGATGTCCACCTGTTGGTAAGTGATATGCTGCTAGTTAGGGTGATAAATATTGCACAACATTTTGCTCATCCCTTTCTGACTATAACCCTCTTCGAACCGGTAGTTTGGCAGCAGAAGTAGGTCTCTTACTGGAGAAGTTGGTTTCACCATAATTTGTGAAATAATTTTTTTTATTATAATTTAAATTTTACTGTTAATGCTAACAGCGGCAAGTTTTTCCATAGCAAGTGGAGCGCGTGGAACAATCCGACTTGAGGAAATCGGCGCACTAAGATTTAATTAACAGATACTGTCGCCTTTCACTATGATATATTAATAACAAGCTTTACCCGCGCTTGTTTATTTAATAAATGTTACGTATCTCATAAATAAATTTGCCGCCATCGATAATAATAATCAGGAAACCTAATAAAACATCAAATAACCCACTAGTAGTTTGTCCAGTTTTGGCTATACATTTTTTTGATGATACGTACTCCTGTAATTCTGTGATCTTTGCCTTATCATCGGCCTTTATGGAGTACCCTCGAGCACTATATACCGTACTAGCTGATCCCCACTGGCTTTGCTGGCGTACCACCCGTGCCTCTCCCGTTGAGGAAGTAATGTTGTATCGCCCATTCTTAGCTGAGCTCTAAATAACAGAGGCAATATATCTACACAAATTTTGTCTTTATATCCTAATGGTTTCCGAGATTGCGATGAGTTAATGGATTTCTGGATATCTCCTATACATACACAGATAGATAGAGTTTATCCAAAGTATTCTTATTAACTTTTTGATATTTAAAAACGGTTTCGAACTTATATAATTTATCGAAAAGTTATCTGAGGACGTCCGGAGTCAACGACCCGATTATTGAACGATTAGGAATACAAATTATTAGTATTTGGACGCCGGTAAGATGAGCAGATGGGCGAGATTTGGCAGACGTTTCGGTGTATAATTAAACCTAAGTGATGTGTCTCCGCGGCTACCCATCCACAGCCGAGGACGGCCGTGGCAACGTAAACATATCTTTTTGTAACCAAATGATCAGTGTGAAAGATGTGCTGATCATGGAATGATGGCACAGTTTGTGCGCTCTTTGCGACTGTTCCTAGCAGGTTTGATCTTCATCGAGGTTGAGCTCCTTGTGAAGAAAATTACAATAAGTATCCAGCGTAGTGAATAAATGCCTTGACTCTCACATGAGATAAAGTCTCGATTCGCAGCAATATTGAGTTTGCTTATTAAACATATCATTTCAATGTAATAGTATTAGAAGTTCATACTCTTTGCTTCCTCAGCATATTTTTACACAGACAACCGTGTTATTTTTCTTTAAGTGCTTTTGACTCGGTCTTCGGAGGAGTCCAGAGGTTCCACTGTCAGAGTTTTAGAACCCTTTTAAGTCTAAAATATAATGCTCATTTCACATCAATGAAATTTTAGAGTATGCTTTGTGAAAGCAAATTTATTATTTTTAATCTGCATTCTTTACTTTTCAATCTAGACTTTTAGCCGTTTAAAGTTTCATAGAGAAAACTAAGATTATTATAACAGAGGCGCCAATAGTAATGGATGACTAGTTGATGACAACGAGCAATCAGTCGGCACTTTAACAATTTACACAACTATATATAGAAACATTAAATACCACTAATATGAATAATTATGCCATTAACATAATTTTATTATTCAAGCTATATGAATTATGCCAATATTTAAATCGCTCGATATAAAATGGCGTCATATATTAGTGTAATGTGTCAAGTCGCGATGTTTCATAGCAGCTCAACATTGGAACTCAAAAGAAGTTCTTTTCCTTTTTTTTTTATTTGACGAAGTGACGAGATGAATCAATCCATATGTGGCGCTAGTTAGGATAATATACACTGCAACATATTGCGGTCGTCGTGAGATGTGAGATATTAAATCGGTGGCCGTCAGAAGAGAAAACTAAAGGTCGCATTTTATTGTTTGGCAGATATAGGCGTTGCGGTGATACCTAGACGGCGTTCAGCAACAGAGATATACCTGTAAAAGTTGTTTTGCCCACGCCGTCTGCTGTACAGCATGTGTTGATTTTTTTTTTAATACTAGAGACGGGACCGGTCTCTCTCACTTATAAGGCGGTCGGTTCACTTTGAGGCCAAGACGCCGCTGTGTCTCGCTGCACGCGGCGGACTATCGCCTCTAAAGACGTTCAAGACTTGGCAAAATGATTAAATGTGTCGACATTGCTATTTCTCTTTTTTTTAACAATTCTCCTTTATATAGACACGATAGGATTCCATTTCTTATAATAAAACTATCACTCAATAATGAGATGTATATCACAATCTATCCTTAACAGAAACGAGTGCGATGTTGTATATTTTATGGAAATAATTAGAACAAATAATTATTAAAACTTAATATCTTAATAAAAAAAAATAGATAAATAGACATATGTATGTATACGTATAACTTATGTAAGAAAATTGTGTCTGGTTTTAGGATTTTCTTAAATATTTATGGAGATTGAGAAGCTCATAATAAGGACTGATGATACATCGTTATTATCATCAGCCGAGAGACGTCCAGTGGTTGGACTTTGAACCGTTACGGACTATTTGCCGATTAAGGATAAATATAAAACTGCTTTACTTCACCGAGCTATATAAACTTAATTAAATCTCACGATCGGTTACTTTTGCCCGCAACCAGTCACTGAAATAGAATCAGCGACAACTAATAATCATCCAGCGGGAAATTGGTCAATAAATAAAAGTGGGGACAAGTAATAACCCGCTAATGGTTTAGTAATTACGTTAATTCTTAAACTCGACGCAGGTCTCATATAACGACTGAATATAAATAGTAATAATGTACGTAAACTAGTTTGTTTATATAGACCTCGGCAGGTTTTATGTCGAATTATGTTAAAAAATCTTTCAAAAGTCCGAATTAAAAGTAAATAGAGTAAAAGTTTACCGACTGTTTCTTCCCAAAAAAAAAAAATTAAAATGAATATATTGAAGAAAACTAAACGCGAACATAAATAAGAAAAACTTCTTGATACCTATAAAATTTTACGATTTTTCGTTTATCGTACAGAGATACATTTTAATATTAATATAATACTAGCTACTTGGAGTTGGCACAGCACCAAGAGGATACTGACCACGTTTCTTTGCCAACGCTGGCCATCGTCAGGAACGGTAGATAGTTAAGCGTTGATATTTCACAATGCTTTAATTTTCTTATCGAATGGTCAGCATCTCGCCTGGCGACAATTGAAAGGTATTTCCAAGATCATTTAGTGCTATTCGCCATTAGATATTAGATAACCTTAGTAAGAGATAACGAGATGTTGCTATACTCGGATGCATGCTATTGCTTTTATTGATAATTTATGCAAAATTATAAATGTTCGCATGGTATTTTTAAATTGTTTATTGAAGAAATAACGTTGTTGAAAAAACAATATATAGTGTTTAAATAAGAAAGAGTGAATCATACACTTGTAATTGAAGATCGGTGTTTTCTTTTTCATCAATCTCTGTAACGGCGTATCAATTGCGCATTTAGACTTTATTTCCAACTACTGTTAGTTGGCGAATGGATTAATGTTTTCGGTGCAATCGAATTATCTAGAGATAGCCGACGGATTTATAATGAATCGATGTGAATCCACTCGAAGCGATGGCGTTCCCAATGATTTATACTAACGTTTCCGTCGTACCGGATGAATCATTCCCATTCGATGGTATCATTGTATTTAACAAAATATTAATTTATATCTATATAGATTCCTCGAAAACTGAATAACGAATGCCCGCTGATTTCTTGGAGGTCAGTCGGCGTACAGCCTGCCAATCGAGTCACTGTAACATCGGAAACGCTTCGACCGTATCTTTAACGGTTAAAGTAACTCGCTTGTGTTTCAGCTGCGCTGAACGCTGTACGGGATAAACGAATGGCTTTCTGCGATGAAAATAACAAACATTGAATTACTCGGAAATTAAAGATGGATGTGGAACTCTGTTTCGGTCGTTTTATTTCAGAGTCGGCGCGAAGGAGGCTTGTAAATCGTTGTAATTTATTTAAACTTTACTTTCGACTCGCAAGAGTAAAGTTAACGGTATAACAATACAACCAATAAGCGACAATATTGAATCTATAGAAATAAATAACATTTAATACTGCCTTTGTAATTTTATAATCAAATCTTTTTACTTCATTCATATGAACAATATTCATATAAATTCTTCGTGAAGCGCCTCTCCAACTAGTGAAGGATATTATAACAGTATAATAAAAAAAGCAGTTTAAATTATTCAATATCTGGCTGTTCTACTTGTAAATAAACGCCTCTTACTAAGTTATTAATATGATCTTATACATTGTAGCTGATGCTGTACCGCATAACAAACACATGAATAATATTATTTAATATAAATATAGAATATCAATTAAGTTTAACAAGGGGCTATTAAAATAGCTTAGCATATATTTCCAAAGACAATTTTCATCAAATCACTGTGGACATTAACTTAAACATAGAAGAAGTATAAATAGATTAAAGTAAAAAAAAAACTTTATTACTATTATAATTATAATTTTTTATTTTCCTAAAAGGTCCTTGTCAGCAGTAAAATTAATATTTTTGTTAATCATCATAAATAAATATTCTCAACTACTCAGTACCAACAGACAGCCTGTCTCCCAATCAGTATGAATGAAAATAACTTTAAAATCACTAAAGCTATTAAGATAACGGTAAATAGTTTAACTTAGTCTTTTATCATATTTCAATGGTTTTGTACGTTACTAAAAATTTTAAATTCCTTTAGTTTCTAACACGAGAATTTTTATATGTATGTTTTGATTTATTACTATTGATTTTGGTTTAAAATTTCATTCGTACTCTCAGAAACGATACGACTGTTTCCGGTGTCGAGTATCCGAACATGCGTTCACCGTCGCCGAGATTAATGTAGAAAATAATTGATTGCCTTAAGTTACACGTTATGTACTCGAGTACTTAACAAGTTACAAGTTGGGTAGGTCAAATGTCAACATTGTAAGAGTTTAATTCCAGGGACGCGAGTACAGCGCTCACAAGCGTCGATATATACAAAGACACAAAAACTCGGAATATTACTGTAATAAATATTTTTTTTACACTTAATCAAATGTATGTCTTTCTGTCTGTAGGTGCTGTAGTTGACAAGAAGCTAGACCCATTACAACATAGTTTTTTTTCCGTAGTATATTGACGTTGCATAGAAAGTTCCTAACTATAAACCTTTAGAATACCATCAACTTTTTGTCTCCCAGCTTTTCTAGTTTTGAGTATGAGATATATTATTTTTATGTAATTTTAAGTTTTATACTTTTAATACTGTTTGCTTTTTAATCCAAAAAAGCAGTCGACAAGATATTTTTGGGTAGTTTCAATGACAAGTTCTCGCTCTGCTTATCACTGAGAACGCGAACGTTGCTTGTCTAGTGACACGCCGTCGCTTCCGCGTAATCATATCGGTTCGGAGTTGGTTTACAAATGCCAGGTCTATGACGACGATGGTGTACACGCGGCGACACAGGTTGCCACTGTTCGTCAACGTATACTCCTCGCTTGACTTGATGAGACAGATAAAATAGAACGTGTCACCTTTTGGCTACTGTACTATCGGTAATACCTAATGTAACACTAGTCAATTTGATTGATGCTATTATATTAATATGGTGATAGGTCTTTGTTGCCGGATATTGTGTAGGTACAACCGCAGCGCCTATTACTGTCGGCAAATAGTAGTGTGCAAACATTACAGTGTTCCCGATTGAAGAACGTTATAAGCATTGAAATTAGTAAGGTAAAGAGATTTAACATCTTATATCCCAAGACGTTGATCAAAATGTGGTGGAATGTGTATCATCTTAACGCTTCATTGTCTTTTATTATCACGTTACAAACGTCTAAAATTGAAAAAAATAAAAACGTAATTATTCAAACGCTATATCATTATCAATACATAGAAGAAATCGAAAATCTATTAAATCAAACTAAATACACGTTTTAGAAACCTAAAACTAGCCAGACATTGGTAAGTTGATATTGAAGTCATTTTAAGTTATTTATGTGATGATTAACGGGTGGTGGCAGCGGGCGGTCGCATCGGGTTACCAGCAGGTGTTTCAAGTTCGAATCGAAGCCAAACTCTTTACCCCCGATATATTTATAAACTTAAAAAAAACTTGACTTATTCTATGTCATTGTCTTATTCCTCGCAAACTGTTCATAACAACTCATTAAATGAATTTATCTCTATATTACCTCTATTCGACATGACTTTTGTAACTTCAGTACAATGAGTTTAATGTGATTCTGTATAAATATCCTATGAGCACTTTATAATCATATCGCGTTACTAACAGTTAAGTAAAATAAACGTCTAAGTTGTCACGCTAATTAGACGGCATCCTTTAAAAGAATAATAATAAATTATAAATAAATTTGCTGCAATAAAATCATATTAAATTCCGTTAAGTAACTTTTGATATATTGTAGGCGAAATTGTACGGAGACTTATAAATTGCGATGAATTAATCGACTTCCCCTTTAATTATATGTCAAGGCGAAAACTTTCAACTTTGTAAGCAATTCATACGAGTCTAATCGTACGTCTCGAAAATATATAAAATTTTCGCATTTATTTACATAAACATAAACTTAAATATACATACAAATTAAATCCAATAGTGGTTAACATTTCGCCGGATTAGTTTAAGATAGTTACGTGTTGTTATTTTACGTAACTAAAAATAAAATATTTTATAGTAAAAGAAATAAATGATTAAATAACATTTATTATTTTATTATTCTTATTAAATTGATAGTAAAGAATAAGAAATTATCTATAATAAAAGTAATACAAATTTTATAATTTTTGACTTTCTGTCGTTGTATTGCGTTGATGTCTTTTACACCGGCCCATGGCAACATTGTAGTTTATACTTAAATAATATCTTATTAGGTATATATATGTATTTATATGTGTTATAATGTATTGACGTTTGTTCCTGTCGTTTTATGACATTATAATTTTTTTTAAATCCTATGTTTTGATACAACTATAAAACAGAATTATATGTTATAACCTTATTAATATCGATTCAATATTATTTATACTAAAATTATATAATGAATTAGTTAATTTAATTGTCAATGGCAACCCTGTTGTGAAAATCTAGTGTTTTAACAGACGACAGGTGCTAATGCAAAAAACAAGCCAACTTATGTCTCATGAGGCGTTCCACATCTCCATAGCGTGAGTGACTCAAAGCTAATAGTTGCTTAACGAATATAACTTACTTGTTTACACACCACAACTATACAGAACCCAAAAAATAAAATACAATGTAATGTCCCCATCTCTACCTACTCCACTACAACTTGACAGGGCCATGGATTATCTCGAAATATTGACTGTTTATGATAAAGACTGACAAATAAATATTTATCAATGTGCAGTAATATTGTAGCGCCTATTACGGTCGCCAAGCAGTAGTGTGCAAACATTACTATGTTCCAATCTGAAAGGCGCTATTGGCAGTGATTTTACTGCGGTAATGATACTTAAAGTCATAAGTGTCAAAAAGAAATGCGCAAAAAGGAGTTGTATGAAAATTCTTTAACTTAACCGTATATGTTATATCTAATGATTTACCGGCTCATTTATATAACATAAACAGCCCAATTAATGTTCCCATTGCTGGGACTCGAAATTTTCTTTTAACAAACAGAGATAGAAACTCATTTATTTATTACGCCGGATGTCTCATACGGTTTGTTTTCAATTGAAGTTCAAGCTCAGTAGAGATCGAACCCGCGCCTCTTTGACTTATAGCACTTATGATTGCACTTACATACTGAACTATCATCGTTTCTATAAAATATAAATTAAAAAGTTTCTCTGTTCAATACATATAATTTTTTTCTCAATATATATTAAATATATATATATATATATATATATCATATATCAGGGTGTTTATAGGATTGTTGTTATTCCATATTCTTTACGAAGAAGTATGTAATGTAATAAAAAAATTCCAACAAGATCAGAAGAGTTGTTATCATTTTTTTTTTTTCACGTGCAGATCGAATGACCGGGTTGAGTTGGATTACCGTGATAAACAATAAGAGATAAGAGGTATATACGTTTTACATATACGATATAATCGGCAGCCATTTTGGGTAAAGGAATCAACGGAAATTGAGAAAAAAAACTTTAACACACAAACATTAATTATATACCGTTTACTAATATAAATCATTATTAATACTTAAAAAATATTTAAATCATATTGATACTGCAAATTAAGTGATTGTAAAGAAAAAAAAATATTTTTTTCTTTTATCATTTCGTTTCAAAAATGTCGCGTGCTCGTAGATAAGTTAAAGATTACCATGATCAGTGGCAGATAGCGGGGAAGATTAGAGAAATGCGATCACCTTTCCCTTAGAGTGGAGTGTCAACGTCTGAGATAAAAAACATCCCGACTGGTGCCATTGATTTGCGTAAGAGATAAGGCAGATCGGACCGCCAGCAGATAAACTACAGGCTAACATACAATGTACGAGAAACGAGCGCGGCGCTTACGCAACGAAGAAAAAAAAACTTTAATGTTGAGTAAAATGAGTTAACGTATTTGCAGGTTGCGATTTCATTATGTCACTGCTGTGTTATGAAAAAAACCAAGGTATGGTGATTTAAAGAAAAAAAAAATATATAAAAATCGTATCCAACGCAACCGTATCGTGTGTTGAATGTGGACGGTCAAACACAGCACAGATGAGTTCGGCTGCCGCTGGTGCGGTCGGCGCGGGTGGTGCGGGTGGTGCGGGTGGTGCGGGTGGTGCGGTCGGTGCGCGTGGTGGGTTGCGTCGGGCAGGGCGGCGCGCGGGTGGTGGCTGTGTGTATGTGTTGCGTACTCACAGTTTGTGCGGTGGGTTGCGTTGCGTACACAAAACACTTTCGCGGGGCAGCGTGAGACGAGGGCCGGTCGCCGGAGTTCGGTAACACTACGGACGCGTCCGTGCGGTGCGTGCGGCGCGCGTTTAAACTTTGAGTCGGCCGGTCGCCGGTTCAAGTATATATGATGGGGCGGTAAACGCCGCCATTGGCTGGCCGGCGGCGCGCCCGCTTGACTCACGCGTACGTCACGCGTGCACTGGAAAGCCTACAATTGTTTTTTTTTTTTTTTTTTAACTCCGCGCAGCCATCCCGCACCTGTTGCCCACCAAGTGCAGCACATCTGTCCGTTTGACCTCCACCTCTGAAATCTAATCTCTATAGTCGTTTCAATTGTTTGATCTACATTTTAATATATGTCAAAGCAGCTGTCATATTCCTTATCGATAAATGCCCCCCCCCCCCCCAAAAAAAAAACACAACTCCACCACGATCCTTGATGGTAAGCGGCGATGTTATATTTGATGTTAATGCGTACCAATATAAAAATAGCCCGTTCACTCCGTTAAAGATTTTCACGTCATACCTAAATAGAAACAATGACGCCGACCGACTGTTTCAATCCTTCGCTTCGTTTCGAAGGTCGATATGAAAAGTTTTGTCCTAATGCTCTAAATATGGACAACGAAGGAATGAATGCTTACGATATATCTGATGGTAAATATTATGATCACTTTTTTATCTACTATAATCAACCCTAACTCCACACTATATACTGTAGATGAAGCATGCTCGCATAGAATACTCCAGCTCTTATGTATTGACAGCCGGAACACATCGATGCTGTTAAGGGACGCGATTTACAATATAAGGATAATAACTAACAAGTCAATAGTATAGTCAGGTCGTGATGTATAAAAGAATCGAATAAAGCAAACTTTGATAAGGATTTATAATTTGTAAATGTGACCGCGATGACTATTACGAGAATATTTGTTTTCTCGTTATATATTTCATACATTATAAGTTTTCAACAGACTTTAAACACACTATCAGTATATATACGGTGATAACCAGTATACTCGTATAGTTATATCATTATAAATATTAAAAAAATTTAAATACGTTGGGTATTCCCCGCGTTGGTTTTATTTACCGAACATTTACAAGTTGAGAATGCAAAAAACAAACAAAGCGATATTTAATGACATTTTCGCGTAATAAGTTGCATTAAGAGGTGGAGGTGACTATTTATAGCAAACCCACTATAAAAAGGGAACAAAACACTAGTATAGAAGCACAAATGATACTTTTGATGCATTAACTTCTTTATTAAATAAATAAATCTAATACTGAAAGAAATTCAATATTTATATTTGCAGAGGCAGCATTACTGTCGCGCCGATTGAATCTTATCTGAAGGGGTCTCTTGAGATGCGTTTAGATAACGGGGATTATGCGATTAGGATGCGAAACTGAACTGTAACGATGTCTGTGTGCAAGTTTGATGCTTCGAGTCAATAAAAAAACGTACAAACAAATTAATTTTTAATCACTTCACTCTTTATCCGTACACAGCTTAAATACCGACGAATCACTCTAACCTTGACGAATATTTTAAAACAACAAGCTTTGAGTAGAAAAATAAAATTATTCATAATAATACAGATTTAAAGGCAAAATCTAAAAAAAAGTGTATAAGCTAAATATTGAAAATTTCTTCTAGATTTAGAAGCTTTTTATTTAACAACTGCAATAGTGTATCATGAGACGCGACCTTCGTTTTTTTATCCCAACGGTACTACATAAGTAACGATTTAACATATAAAAAATATATATATATTGAATGGTTTCACCGTTATATTGGACTGCAGTGTATTACGTCTCAGCTGTACGTATTGGCATTTCGGGTGAGAGGTTCCCATTTACCTGCGTCTGATGCAATGAGAACGCACTATTGGCACGCCAAGCGCTCTCCGCTCTAAGAATAGAAAAGGAAAGATTTCTTTTTCGGACAACGCAACATTCGATACATTGCAGTCCGTATAATATACAGTGTATAACCTAATACGAGACCTAGGTAAAACTTATCTAGACCGCCTAAAGCAATAGATCTACCATTACAATGTCAGTAGGTAGTCAACAGTATGTGAGAACTTCATCAATATTTATGTTAGTCCATTTATTAATATTTTCATAGTAGAAAAATATTAATATTAACTAGTAATAATACAAAACTAATAAAGGATATATTTTTGGACTTAACTTACAATATAAAAAATACAACAATGTTTTTAAAAAACTAAAAAATGAAAATCAAAGAACAAAGATAAAAATATAATAGAACCTAAGACACTTACTAGTTTTTATTGAACATTGTTATTAGAATCCTAAACTCTAAGACGTAAAAACAGTATATTAGAGCAGCTAAATTAAATGTATATATATATATGTGTATATATATATTATAACAAAATCTTCACTTTATCCTTCAATTCATATTTCGCTTGAAAGGAATACTAAGTAGGTCAGCCTCTAATACTTAAAGCCACGATGCTTAATTATACTTGCATTGTGTTGTCCTTATGTTCTTTAATTAATTATTAATATAGATATCCTTGAAAATCCGCTCACTCAGAATGCCTATAATAGACTTAGATCTAGTCTTTACACCTTCACTATCAATTATCATGCCAGTGTAATGACAGTCGATTGACAAGAGATATAAACCTCGCTTACTTTTGCTGACGGTCTCATATTTGTCCTTGTTTTTTTTTTAAATAAAATTTACTTAAAAAATTAAAAAAAAAATTCAACCGAGTCGTAAACTTTGCGTTGACTATTACACAGTAAGATTTTTCCTACAATTAGCTTTGAATAGTCAGTATCAAGTTTAACTGTTGTGTTAGTACTAAAGAATTCTTTAACAGGTCCTAATGCTATATTATATATTTATACAGATAATAAATAATAGTAAACAAATCTCTTAATTTTCCCACTATTGGGATTCGGGATTTTTTTTTTTCATGGGTTGAAGAATGATGATTTGTACGTCTTAAATTGTATTGAGTAAAAATATTTATAACTGTTTACTGGATCATAAAGAAAAGACTTTTCTTCGTTATCTCTGATGCTATTCTAGACATTTTAGCTTACTTCCTATGTATAAAGATTACTGTGTTATAGACAAGTAGTATTTCATTCCTATTGCTATATCTTTGTAATAAAATGACTATTAATACTGTTTAAATTTTAGTGCTAAATATGTTGGGTTTGATTTGATATAGTTAGAGGAAAGGTTTTTTAGAACCTTTCTTTAGGTAGCTTCCACCTTCACATTATAAATGTTGTACCTAACTGTATTACTATGTTCCCGCTGTCAACGTGAGATCTAGAGTATTCTGGTCGAGCTATACCATCCATGACCTCGTCTCTTAAGACCGCAAATTAAGGTTGAGTTGGTCCTTTGTAATTAAAAATAATTAAATAATCTCAAAGGGGTTTATTCAACGAATTCAAAAAAAAAAATTATTCTGACAGTGAATTTAAAATTTTGTTTGCATAAATATAAACGAGATGTTACAAAATGAACGGCCACGGGAAAACCAATGCAATGGGATACCATTAATATAACCATAACGATAACCATAATCATTTAACGAGATAAAACTAATTTCGTGTTAATGTCCCCTGTCTCGATGAGGCGTCGGTTAGATCCTCACTGAGCTTAAGTTTCCGGTGAAGGAAACGGTGGTGAGGGTACCAACATGTTTCAAAAACAACTTTCATGGACATGTGATATATACCAGCTCGTACTAAATCAGCATGGTGTATAAAAAGACATGAATCTCTCCTTCGGGGAGAAGGCTTCGATTCCCAGTAGCGGGGTTGTTCACTTTACTTATTTCCAAGATCTAAGAGCAGCAATGGAAAAGGTTATACTCCTAGTTTCCCTGGGTGATCGAATCAGAAATGAGCAGATCCGCAAGAGACTAAGGTCACT
Organism: Ornithoptera alexandrae; assembly: GCA_029030555.1. Classification (NCBI taxonomy): domain Eukaryota; kingdom Metazoa; phylum Arthropoda; class Insecta; order Lepidoptera; family Papilionidae; genus Ornithoptera; species Ornithoptera alexandrae. The sequence goes on along the minus strand of JARDVY010000077.1, from coordinate 9,234,798 downwards.
GATATATGCCAAAAGATTGCTAGCCTCAAGTGGCAATGAGCAGGGTACATCGCTCGAAGGACTGATAGCCGATGGGGCACCAAGGTCCTCGAATGGCGACAGTGTACCGGAAAACACAGTGTTGGTAGGCCCCACACTAAGTGAGACAGTGTTGGATGCGGGCAGTGCAGGAGCGGTTGATGTGGAAATCTTTGGGAGAGGCCTACATCTAGCAGTGGACGTCTGTCGGTTGATGATGAAGATCTAAGAAACGGTCTAGACAGAGCCGTCAGAAGTCTCCGGATAAACTCTGATGCTGACAAAGGCTCTCTAATGTATGAGAGACCGACGATCGAGAGAGTTAAGTTATTGTAGAAAGAAAGAGATTTTGCAGAGAATTCATATCTAAAGGTGATCCATCTTTTAAATCAACCTCTAAAAATGCTTTCTCGCATAAAATCTGTTCCACAACACATTTAAATTTACTAATTGATATATTTATTACATCTTATAAGTTATTTGTAGTAACGAATACTTCGACTAACTTGTGGCTTCATTGTAATGAACTTTTCGTTTTGCAAACTGATACCAACGTCTGATAAGAAACGAACCGAGAAAATTACTATTTCTATTTTAGTTAAATGCAAATAGTAAACGGCATTGACGAATGTATATATGATGAACCACGAACATGAACAACCGCCACACATCACTGGATGTTTGAGGAGATTAAAACTTTCTGTTCATATTTACACTGTTACGTATATGCTGCATAAGGCAATAAACAGCGGCAGGATTCTATGTATGCTTCTACTTTATTTATCTCAATCTTCTGATGCTAATTTCATTAAGATTATTACCTAAAAATGGCCAATGCTAGTATTCTCTATTTAGATACAATCTATATATCTATATATATAATGAAAATGTGTTTTATTTGTTCGCCAATCACGTAAAAACTAGTGGACGTATGGACATGGGAATATGATCAATGTGGAATAATTTGTAGATAATTATAAGCAATTATATAGGGTGGCGCAAAAGTAATCCTCCTATCAGAAAATGCTATAAATTTTGCTTTGATGTAAAAAAATTAAAAGACCAAATAAAAATAATCCACAAGAAGATTCAAAGTTTTTAATTTTTTTTTTAAATTACAGCCAAAAAACATCGGAAGGTTATTTTTGCGCCACCTTATATACAAGTTATTTTTGCGCCACTTTGTATATCTTGTATACAAGGTGGCGCAAAAATAACCTTCCGTTGTTTTTGGCTGTAATTTCAAAAAAAATATGAAAAACTGATTCTTCTTGTGGATTATTTTTATTTGGTCTTTTAATTTTTTTTACATCAAGGCAAAATTTATAGCATTTTCTGATAGGAGGATTACTTTTGCGCCACCCTATATATGAACCTATGTAAAGACTCATCACGAGATCTCCGAAACTATTACACGTAAACTCTCAAAATTTTGTAGAGATATTGCTTCTGCCATTCAGGAGTAGACTAAGAATGAATTTTATAAAACTCCACGGGGAGATGTGAGCATATTAACGACGGAAGTCCAGAGAGCAGCGGGTTACAACCGAAAGAAAATATTTATAGAAAAATTCAAATCTAAATTTCATATCTAATTCTAAGTAAAGTAAGCGGGGAACATCTAGTTTAATCATCAGCCGATAGACATCCACAGCTGGACTTAGGCTTCCCCCAAAGATTTCCACCAGTCAGCAAGGCCTTCGGTAACGCTGGACACTAGATGCTGTCGTATGTAGGGTTCATATGGGGGATTTGGGCCATTATTCACCGCGCTGGCCAAATGCGGGTCGGCGGGAGCCAGAGCCTCGTTTGTTGATTAGCAGGGCGCACCACGAGCACGTGAGGTTGACTTGGGTCCCGTGATTTGTTGTGCGGGAACCCTTACACCCCCTACAACTAGAGTTATTATATTTAATATATATAACTGAAGTAAGTGAAAATTATATGTAAAATAAATGTAAGTTATACTATAGACAGGGTAAGTAAAGAACCGGGTGCATGCATACAAAACAATCCAGTTAAAGCTGCTGAAGATTTTTTAATGTATAATTACTTAACTGTTGAAGTTTGTATATAAGTTATAAAAGAATTTTTCCATCTATTGTTATTTAGAATATTGCCGGATAGAGGTGTTTGTGATGGGAGATGTATTTATGTGAAGTTCAAATAAATTTAAATCCCAGCTCAAATAGTGCGCTACGCTGATATTTGTTTTACTCAAAAGTGCGCGCGCGGCTTTACCAGTAGCAGTCATCACATGACGAATTATGTCATACTTGTTTGATATCCTTTGTTGTCATACGTCACAGTGGCAGTGATTAACTGTTTGCTTAACACGAAACTACCCGGCTCGATTCCTGTACCGTATGTGAAATAGGGTAGATGGTGGACTTCCTTCGAAGCTGTCAAAACGAATATGAAATGGTACTGGGGGTACGTCTGTGTTGCCTAGGTACTTATCACCTCAGCTCTGTATATCGGGCTAGTAAGAATAGGACTAAGGTAAGCTCTTACTGTAGTAGAAGGCGACTAAAAGGGTATAGGAGTGTCGCGGGTCTTGAGAGTATGGACCCTTATCGCTTAACAAGCAGACTTGCGTGGGACAGCGTATGCCTCATCGATGGTGCCTAGGAGGGTTAGGCTCTTCCTCAGAGACGTAAAAGGGAACCGATGCGTTCTATAGGAGATCCCGGAGCCTTTCCGAATGCACTAATGCAGATCACCGAGGGTGTTTTAGTGAGTAAAAATCTCACAAAAAACCCTGACTTCACTCCAAAAGCAGGGTATCTTTCGAAGATTTCCCCTCCGAAACCAAAAAAAAGGTATGTATCACCGCAGCGACTGTTTCTGCTTACAAACAGTAGTGTGCAAATACTGTGTTCCGGTTTGAAGGGTGTTGTAGCTAGTGAAATTACTGGGGTAACAAAACTTAATGTCTTATGTCTCAAGGTGAGCACAATGTGATGCTGTGTATATCACTCTAAGTAGCGCCTTGTTATAGACGAACGTATCAACAACTGAACGTCGCTCTCGTTAACATAAAAGCCGACTATTTTCTTTCTCACTATTAGTTTAAATTTCGACTCTAGTTAATGTTTGTGGTTATTAATAACTTACAGCTACTGTTAATAATGTTACTTAAATTTGTTTTCATATGACGATGCCTTTAATAATTCTAAATAAAGTCATTCGCTTTGATAAGCTATCATGATGACATAGAGTCGTTATAAATAGTATAAGAATGTTGTATTATTAATAATAATAATAATTAAACGATTTTTAGTAAACAATAGCAAACAAGCTTTACGACCATAGTAATTTTTTTTTATATTAATTTTAAGTTATCGTTGGTAAGGTTTAATGCTACAGTTAACGCAGATGTTTAGAGTAATTTAAACCAAATATAATATAAGTAAAAGTTATACTCGCAATTAACTTAAGTCATCATCAGCCGATAGATGTCCATTGCTGCACATAGACATCTCCCAAAGATCTCCACATCGATCCAGTGATTTTCTGCGATTGTCACCAGATCGTCGGTCCGCCGTTGTAGAACGCCTGCCAACACTACTTAACTACCCTATTAACTTAATTACCCTCATGATTTAACTACTGATGTTAAGACATCAATAATTGATTGAATATGGAAGAGATCTATAAAAACGTTAAAGCGGAGATTTTCATCAACTAGAACTCCTTCAGTCGTCTCCGGGGTGCGAGGTCACAAAATCAGGACAATTAATAACTCTATAATAACTGTTCCACATCCGTCTGAAACTGATCTATGGACGTGTTATTTTAAATGTAATATAATTATTGATTATACATATGGATACTCATTAATATGTATCCGCAGACTCCATTAATATCCGCATTAATTAGGGTAAGCTCAAAAGGGGCAACATTTCTTATAATTCGTTGTCGCTGGAAACTACGATTAGTCACCCCGCTTAAGGAAGTGACAAGTCAAAGTTTCACATAAAACGGATACAGATAAAGTCCAAATTGATATATTCAGTGTGAGTGCTAATAATACTTTATTCATATTTCAGGGTTAACTGGTGAGGACGTGGACCATTTTTTTTTTTAAGAAAAAATCTGGACAAACCCATGCCGTGATTCAAAAGTAATGGTGCTTTTAAGTGCAGGATTTTTTCGATGTGTGAACTGAATTAGGACGAAAAAAAATTATTCATTAGCAAACGGTAGCACCAAATGAACAATTAAAGCAAACTGTAGACCCTCAGCTTGGTTCTAGACCAAATAATGATAGCTATTATAATGAATATTGATATATATTTTCGTCATCGCTATAAAGCCGACATGTGGAAGCGGAAACTGATATTAGATATTAATAAATAGGCAAAAGTGCGAGATGAGCGGGACGTTCACCTGATGGTAAGTGATATGCCTGTCCATAACAAAGTGGTTAGAGATACACTACACTATATTACACCCGTCGCCAGAGATGTCGAGTATCGTTACCTCAGTAACAGCTACACGGCCTTTCAAACTGTAATACAGTAATGTTTGTTCAGTACTATTTGACGGCTGCAATAGGCGGTGAAGTGGTACCTACTTAGACAGTCTCCGGCAATAGAGACCCACCACCAGTAAACATGACGTTATAGTCCTGAAAGCTACCTGATAATTATCCTCACATAGACGTACAGAAAACATTTCATAATATGTGTATTCTTATCATTTACTATGGATAGATACTTCGAGCAAAGTAAAGAACAAACATTTAACTAAATCTGTTAATAAATGTATGTATCCGTAGCATTAGCACTAACTAATAAAGAAATCTTATAATTTACCAAATAAACTATATATGTGAAAAATATTAATGTTGTTTATTTAGTAATTTAATGCAAATTTTTAATGCAAATTTGTATTAACCGTTTTTAATGTTGCCCGCATCAAGACTTTTATCAACGTTGTATAATTCTCGTATCGTTACTAATGTGAAAATATTTCTTTTTATTCACTCATCGAAGCGTCAAGACGAACGTGGAGTTCACCTGATAGTAAGTGATACGCCTGCACCGTATTCTGCTCGTGCTTTGACATATGAGAAGTTGATACCCCAGTAATTACACTAAACACAGCGCGCTTCTAACCGGAACACAGTAATGTTGGCATAGTACTGACTGTCGTCGGTATTAGGCACTATGATGGTACCTACCTAAACGATCTCCGGTAACAGAGCTCTACTACCATCAATATATGACTTTATAGGACTTTTGAGTGCTTTGCATCTGTAGTAACAGGATGACTGAGATGATAGATCACTGACGTTGTGGTTATAATGGTGTACCTACAGCTCTAATTATTTACAGTCCGATCTAAGGAGAATGAGCTCACTTTGTTTTGAAGTCTTCGTCTTGAAAGTGATATCCTTTATATTTGATTTGATTGGGATCTCAAGGACCAACATCTCCTTATAACCCAACCATCGTCTCCTGTATATTAAATGTAATAGCCTCGCGAATAATCGTAGATAAGAATCGATGTTCTTTTGGATACTCAAGTTAGCTTCGATTAGTTGTATGCTGGCGTAAAAACCACACTTTCTTTTAAGGTGTCTGTCTGTCTATACACGAACCGCGGTGTTAATTAACTTGAAAAATAATGATGCAACAATGTACGGCTGCCGGTCATTGCTGCAGCGTAAGAGAATGTTACATTTTAAATATTGTAAGGCCGCGTGGGCGAATATCGTAAGACGGCTGACGTAAGTATGATTTCTTCTTACCGATCCGTTAGATATGGTACACGACCCCATTAGTTATGGTGCTACCGAGAACATCAATCAATCATCAATTATCCTCAAGTGAAACATCTGATCACTAATGCGCAAGCTATTTGAAATGCCGACTTAGAACTTGAGTGTTTCTATAAAGGTTTATCTCAAAGCGATAAGAGCCTGTAATGATGTGGTATTACTCAAGATGTTCCTACAGCATATTTCTCATCCAGCTTTGAGCCAAACATAGGTCATTCTTCAAGTTGAGTATTATCACCATTCTATATAATATAGTAATATATTTCAATTAATATAACATAAATAAATTATAATGTAACAATATTTATAGATTAACAAAAACTTTATTGCATGCAGAATAAGGAAAACCACAAAAAGTACTTAATAATTATATTGGCAGTACGTTGTTGTTAATATCAGTTCTTCCAGACAACCGATAAACAAATATAACTATAGGAAGTGCTAAATTTCCAATAAAATTTTAACATACATACACAAAACATTGTTTTTAATTAATAAACAATAAATATATAAATACTAATACTAAAATGAAGATATACAAAACTATCAATCAAATCGATTCGGTTAATCGAAAAACTTGTATTACTAAATTGCAAATGCGAATAAATCATTAAAGCACTTTTTTCTCGTGTTCAATGTTTATTGTATGAATGAGTTATTAAGTCAAGTTTGAGGACGTATAAATTTAGATGGCTGATGCTGGACCAGCTTCGGCTGGCCACCTGCCATCGATCAAGTAGATCTAGAACGCGCATAGATGTACTAACGCATTAGGGATGCTGAAACGAACTGTTGAATATGTTCATAAGATTTATTTAACTATCCTCATTTATCCTCCTATGGTGGACGGATTCTATTGCCAAGTCTTCAATATATCAAAAATAAATAAAAATTTGATAAATATATATTGATAAATATATTCAAAGATTATAGACTGATGCAATTTTTTTTTTAATTAAACGAAACGGAAAGGCGAGCTCGACCTTCACGTCATGGTAATTGGTGCACCAGCTCATAACAACATAGTACTGGTTTAGTTGATGAACACTGCAGTAGTAAGTACTGTAAGAATTTATTTATATATCTATATATTTATTTCTATTATTTTGCTCGTAGATCTGTGAGACCTGACGTCGATTAAGCTGTAAAATTCTTTATTAGCATTAACAGCTTTAACTTAGTCCGAAAAGAAAGACAACCAAGAGTATGTAAAGGCAACGACAATTGATTTTCGTCGAAATTCTTCATACTCATCTCAAATCGTAAATTTTAATAGTAATATTTACTAATATGTAGTTTGTAGGGCTTACTAATATAATAGTAGTGTATCGCTTGTTAAAATCGCTGTTGGTGTTTCATTACGTTTTTTTTTTAATTTAGTCCAATTCAAGGAAGCCCGTCCGACGGCGGTGCGCGCGCAGACGATGACGTAAAGCCCTTGCACCGCCGGCGTTATTAAAAAAAAACAGACGAGTCTTGTCTGATCACCGTATAACGCGCCAGAAATTGTACAGTACTAAAAAAAAAATAATTTCGCGCCGTACAACGATAAGATTGATATATTACAATTCATGGATATTCATTGAAATATATTTGAAACGTTTTTTGACATTAAACTTGACACGTGATATGTTCAACAGACGCTTACCATAAAAACGTGGCGCTAGTTAGGATAGTATAATAGATACATAAGATGTTAAGTCTTGTTACTGTAGTAATTTCTTTAAATACGACGCCCTCCAAATCGGCACGGAATAATATATATCAGCACTCTCCTGTATGACGGCAGAAACTGCATGTATCTAGACGGTATGTCGTAACAGATACCTATAACCCGTAATTCAGGTAATACAATGACAAATTAAAATACATCAATACAAAATCTTAAAATAACGATATAAAAATCAATGTAACAACCTCTAGTTAATAGATGCCAAAAGATAAATAATGGACCTCATAAAAAATTGGCGCCATGGACTAAAAAATTCAAAAGTTGGATTGACCTTCAACCCGTGATGATGTATTTGCGAGATCAAAAGAAACAAACAATTAAATATTGGAATATTGATGGCGCCGTATCGCAAATATTTATTTTATCAACAAAAAGTAACAAGTCAATAGAAAAAAAAGACTAACAGGTTAAATAGTTACAAATTAGGTAGCAACGGTTATCTCGAGGTTTTTTTTTGCGATTACTCTCGGCACAGTTAAATATTAACAAACCGTTTATGAAGAAGTCCCGTAAGATGTCCCGTAGCTAGATAATTGACAGGTTATGAATAATTAATATAGTTAAAATTGTTAATGAATTAAACAGTATATAGAAAGAATTGTTAAATATTAGTAGATAAAACTCGTCTGTAATATTTATTAAAAAAACTAAACTAGTAATTATATGATGAAAATAACTGTATATAGAATGGTACCTAATATTCGAATGAAACTGTACAAATATTTCAAAGCAATTATTGATACGCAATAATGAAAATCATTTCAATCAAACGACTGCGATAGATAATCATCATCATCGACAACCGATGGACGCTCATTGATGAATATAGACCTTCTAAAGATAGCCATAGTAATCGATCCTGTGCTGCCTGCATCCAGCGGTTTCCCACAACCTTCACCAAATAGTGGACCTGCCTTCTGGAAACTCTTCCAAGACTACGTTTACCGGTGCAGTGACCATCTCACTGCCCTATCGATACGATCGATGATCAAGTTCAAGTCTAGCAATCCTGTGAACACTATCGATTAATTCTTCTAACTCCTGGCATAGTCCTCTCCATTATCCCTTTAGTTGACTATGATGATGAATAATAATTAATTATTACGCAGGTTTATTGCATTCTATTTGGCAAACTAATATTATGCAAAAACTTTAACATAACGTTCGACGATTTATGTAAATCTCTACACGAACTTAACACGTAACATTTAATCTATGGTCAGTCAATATTTAACGTCTACATTTGCAAGTATTTTATAACGCAAAAAGTTATAGGCAAAAAAAAAAACGTCTTAACGTTGAAGCAAAACACGAACCGATACACAATCAAAAAAAAAAGTACATCCGGATCAAACAGTATTGTAGTTAAACATTACTAAAAACAATGTTTCAAATGCGATATAATTGAATGCTGTAATACTTTAACAATAGTTAAAAGTCTAGATCTAGACAGCGTTGAAAAATGAATAGTGGTCTGTTTCAGTTCCAGCGCAGAAAGAGATTGATTATTATGTAGCTTTAGATTCATTGAATTTGCTGCTGGTGGTTCCCGCTTGACTAATTCAATCTGATGCAATTCAAATATTTATATAACTAGTATGTTAGTTGTTATTTTTTAATTTTTTCTATTATCGCACCTTTCTTTTCTTTCCCTACATTCATTTACTCCTCTGTCTCTCATGATTGTCGTTCAGGGAATGCCAGTTGCGAAATAGACTTAGGTCTAATTTCTTTTATGAACGGCAAGATTACACAAATAAATCTCTTAACTCCCTTGGGTTTTCAAAGAGTCTAAACCCAACCTACCTTCCTCTCACTTCCTTCTATACTCTAAAGGAGCTATAGATGATCGTATATTATTTATTTTCTATAATAACCAAATTTGAAAATATTTTGCTTGCGAGAGAAGCAAAGTTTTCCTATAAAAAGCGTAGAGCATCTCACCCTACGAGTGCTTACTTTTATTCGACTATATATATGGTATTTAACGAGACCATATATATGGTATATGGTATTTATATACAACAGTTAAATACAAGGTTATATCACACGGAGCCGCGCGCGAACGTCTAAATACTTAACACGCGCATGTTCAGTACGTTGCCTTGCTCTATGAATCTCCTTGACCCTTACTCTTGATTAAATTTAATTCTAATACGAACGCATCCGTTCAACGTAAGAGCCATTGCATAAACAACAACATTTCGTGAACGCTCTATTTCAGTTATAAAGGTTATTTGCGAATTATTTGCAATCCTGAAATTAACAAGCTCGGTCTGGAATTTATTTAAATGTTTTTGTGCCGCAGTGGACACTGATTGTTATACGGGGGTTACTCCTTTGGTTCCGATGTCATATCTCATAGGGTAGTTTAGAATCCGGCTAGCTCCTACTTCTTTAAATTCTAATTTGCATTGCTATGTTTCGACGGTTCAGACCCTGAGAATTCTAAGCGAATACTTATCACCATTATCGTCCTCTTTCTCATAATATCATTAAACATTGAAATTTAGTAGTTGTTCAATATTGATAAATAAAAATTATTAATGACCCTGCTACCTTTATTCATAGCTCTCGTGAAATAATCTTCATTGTAATATGACCGTTACGATATTTGATGCTTCACAAACATGTGTCAAGATTTAAATATTAAACCAAATATTGACACATGTCGTCCCGACGTAGAAACATCAATTTTTTTTCTCATAGCTACCGAAAATTGCGAACATTAAACTAAATATAATGTAATGCCATATAGGTTTAACTGACTCCGTAGGACAGTTTCTAAGCAGCTACCATTAATAAGAAGATCCCTAAATCGATTTCGAGGCCAGATACTGGAGTTTTGTTAGTGGTAGAATTTTTTCAAACCCGTCTGATTAATTACCGCCATCATATTGTGAATCTGTTGTCATAACAACATTTGTGTATTTAGGCTGAAAGCATATGAGAGCCAGGGTATTCTAAGCGAGGACTTTTCACTATCAACTATCTTATATACATTTAATATCGTGTGAAACTGAGGACAATAGAATCTATTATAGATAAGAAAAACATTCGCGAATCTATTGCAATGTGATACATTAATATAAGAACTAAGTAATATGTCTGCGAATCACCTTCCACACCTTGGTTTTAACAGATGGTCTTAGCCACTAACAACGCTCCTTGTGTTCGACCCTCCCACAATACAAATATTAGACCTCAAATATATGTCCAATACTAATCTTCCACGAAATAACGACCGTCTTATCTGTTAACTAACCGTTTGCGAATCGAAGAGGATCAGATCTTTGATACATATTGTATATTATCTCTGTCAGGTAAAGTTCCAAATTTATTATTAACTTCACCGTATGTCTGAGTAATCAGCTCGGGAGTATATCCGGCGGAGCTAATGACGTATGCAATTTACGCATACCAAAGAACAAATACTAGACCAATGTTTGCAAGAACCGAGAAACTGAATCAAAACTTCCGACACAAGGAGTCAGGTCAACGACTTAACAATCATTAGTATTGGAGGAACTGTTTAAATTTCGAGCTATTTAAGTCGAAATATGGGTTTGAACAGTTATATTTCATCATCATAGGAGTCTACTGAATATAAGTCTCCTTCAAAAATTTTCACACTGATTATTAGCTACTCGCTTCCTATGATGCTCATTAGATCGAAGGTCACCTTGTAAATATCCTTTCAGTACTACGCCCTTACTGTCCTTATTTTTCAATTGACCATTAGTACTCCGGTACTTAAGTCTAGTAATTCTTTTAGGCTACGTTGATAACCTTATTTCTTGTAAAGACTTTCATTCTAATAACATTATTAAACAAATTATTTAAGTGCTGATGATAGTCTATGTAGATACCACCGCAGCAACTATTTCTGCCAACAAACAGTACTGTGCAAACGTTTCTGTTATCTGGTTTGAAAGGCGTTGTAGCTAGTGAAATTATTGGGGTAACGAGACAACAACTTATGTCTCAAAGGGATGAGCACAATGTGGTGACATATATTATCCTAACTAGAGCCACTTTGTTATAGACTGCCGTATATCATCAGGTGAACGTTTCGGATGTATCGTCATTTTATGAATTAAAAAAAGTTTAAATGTTAATCTTAATTTTTTATGTATAGCGATGATGCTGGAAAGGTAAATCATTCAACGGAAACGTCAGAAATTGGCGCCGGAGACCAGTCACCGCCTCATTATGATTGAATAAATTTACGATTGCAATTCTATAGTGATTTTCCTCAAATGTCTTCCGATACAATTAAATTCATAATATGTTATGTCTATACCTTACCAATTAGGTCACATATTAGACCCAGTGCACACGCGAGTTGTTTATAAAGACTAGAATAAAAAAATTTTAAATTCCTTATTGTTGTCATTTTATTCACATTAAATGTATAATCTGTTCCCAGCTTTGCTACACCTTTAGCACCCCCGCAACCTGCTTTTGGGGGTAACATTTTATAAAATCCGTTCTTATCTAACCTGTACCCGGCAAAAGGATTATTCTGACTAAATTTCAGGTCTCTAGGCCTTATAGTTTCAAATATATCATGATGAGTGTCTACATAAGTAGAAATCTCTTAAATATATAGATTACATATTAAGATTTTTTAATCTATTTAATTTTGAATGAAGCTTCATAGAAGTTTGTTGATTCAAATTTCTATCTGGATCTATATTTCCTTAATACTTTGATAATTAAATTTGCCTATACGTTTAGTTTAGTCATTTCTTCAGCTACAGTATTCTTTAAACCCTTACTGTCTATCATTAATATTACGTGTAGGTGTCTTTTGGGCAGTTGCCATCTAATCAGACCTTGCTCGTTTTTTGCTAAAATATAATGTTCAAGAAAATTCTTTCCATCCATTACAATGTGTCACCGCATTACCTATAAAATTAACTCTCAGTAGCGTATATTTCCTAAGGTAAACAAATCCTACATTAGTTTTCTTGTACATTGAACTATTTCCATTGCCTTGAGTGATTTACCTGCATTTTTAATGACCCAACGTTAACTGCGTACTTTTCTACTTGCACTTAACTGTGTACATGTTAATTTTTATCGTACTATATTGTGATAATATAAGTTATGCAATATAAGGAAAATATATACTCTTTTTCTTAGTGTCGATCCAGTTTTGTAATGAGTTATGCTTTACTGTAACTCTCCCTGAATTCTTCATCTTGAAGTTCGTTTCCACCGTCAGATAACTATGCTCCAAGCAGTACACTTTTTTTAAAAACAGGCCGTGGATCCGGATCCACGAGGCCGGTATCAGATGAGCTGTAAACGCCAATATGACTGTCAAGCGCTTAACATCTTCAAAACACTGGAGAAGTTCGCAACTCTTACATTCTCTATATATTAAATATAGATGGTGATATACTTTTTTCTTACCAGCATAACAAGTTATCATCCCTTTGTGATAGCCACTACATCAATATTGCGGTGTTCCATTAAAGTTAGACCAAAAATTTTCTTTACTAATATAATTCAATCTTATTGTTATTTATCTTATTATATTACACTTAGGATATAGTGTTAGAAAAAAATGCTAGTAAAATATTATTTCATAAAACTTTATGCTATTTAAGATACAACAACAACACGTTAGGTTTTTATCGAAATCTAGATCGCTACATAGACGTTCAATTGGTGATTGATTATATCTTAGATCCTGAAAATCTAAGAGCGTTTTGATAAGTTAAACTTCAGTTATAAAGTAACTGTTTACCGGATATTGCACAACGATAACTTAGATTATTCGTCACCCAGAACTAAAACTATGTTTTTTTTGTTTACTTTTTTGATTGCAACACAATTAATCATTGTGTTACTAAGAAACAGTTTAGTTTTTTCCGCGTCTTACTATTAATTTATGTGGACTCATTGCCAATTATCTTGTCGAGGGAGTATTACGGTGATGGATTGTATGTATTGCCGTAGGAGAAACCGGAACGCCACATCACTTATTTCATTGAAGTGTTTTGTCGTATGAATGAATGTCACTACATATTGCCTTTGAAGTAAAGCGCCCGATAACGGGAAAAAGGTTCGGTTTGATTTATAGTTTTAGCGGCGAAGTTAAAAGGGTACTCAGGTTCTAACGGATCTATAGTTAGCTTACAATGATGAAACAGGACGTGGTTTATGAATTCTCAAGCCTCTATATCATTACACAGAAGCTTACCTATGATTCTGCTTATTGTATTGAGATAATATTATACTACTCCATACATTTTATTACTCACCATAAAAATATATATTAAATACTAGATAATTGAATTTTGTCTGAAATATTCCTTGAGAGCAATGGCAGCCGCATAAATAATACGAAATGAAAATGTTTATAAAAGTTAATTAGAAATAAAATGATGAAGGATCTATGAAATACAAAAAATGAATATCCCATAAACATCTACAAATCATTCCGCGTCGAATGGTCATGTTCCCGTGTCGATACTTTCACTAGTTTTCAGGTGATTAGCGAACAAACAAAACCCATTTTTATTATATATATATAGATAGATATATAGCGAGTAACTCATGGCCTTAATTTTACATGGTGTCAAACTACAATAAGGCCATGGATAGCGAAGCTCTACTAAAATATAAACGTGGTAGCTTTTTTTATTTATTCTACGAAGCGACTCGAGCGAAAAGTTTACATGAGATACACCTGCCTATAACCACATCGAGCTTGTGACTGTTGTGCACTTAAAATATCGTCTTATTTCCCCAGTAATTTCACTAAGTGCAGCGCCCTTCAAATCGGAAAACAGTAATGTTTTTACAGTACTGTTTGGCGGCAAAAACAGGGACTGCTGTCCAAGCGGGTTCACAAAACACCACCCTTGACCAAACTCTCAACCTATGGTCCTGTTATAGACCAAGGACCTCTGTTAACAACGCAAATGCTAAGCCATTGCTCATTGCAGGCAGTTTTTCTAATTATCAAACATCAAGAAAATATCACTGAATAAACGAAACCCGTTGTAGCCGCTATAAAAATCTATCACCTGCCGGTTTAACCAATAAAATACCACGAATTCGCTTATGTATTACTACGAATCAATTTCTAATATTTCGAAAAACATTAAATTCAGCTTTTATATGGTTTTATTAACAAAATGTTTCCGTTACAAAATAAATTGGCTATTAGCTTCGGAAAACTCTCGCGATCCAGTCTTACAAAGTGTTTATATAACATTTTGTATACAACAAGCATTAATTGGTTATTAAAATTATTAATACGAATCCAATTATATTTTTTTTTCACTTAAAGTTAATAAAATTTTTACGGTTTGTTTTTGTAATATAAAAAAAATATGTAAACAAACAACACGACATCCTGACTATAAGTCATATTAGCATTAACTGTATAGTATCATCTTTTTTGCCTGAATTTAAAGTAAGTTCCTAGTTTGTTGTAAATCCAAGTTTTGTGTAATTAAGACTATTCACAATATAAAACGCTAATTAACTTTAAGCAGTTTGGCTTATAACCTAAAGCTTAAGTTAATTAATAAAGATGGTATCACTTTTATAAGATATATCGAATGAATATTTCCACATTTAAATTCGTTTATTAAAACAGGACTTTAATATCTTTTCTTCTTATATGTATCAAACATTATTAAAGAAGTTATTAAAAATGTACAATTAAAAACATACATATTTTATGTTAAAACAGAATTTCTTTTACGAGTATGTTAAATTGCAGTAGGAAATCAAAATATAATTTTTTTATTACGAACATAAAACTAAATCTTAATTTCGTTGTTTATTTGAAAATTATAATTCATAAATGTCGATTTAAATACTGTTACTATTGGTGACTTTATAAAACAAAAATCTGTCTACATAAAGTTTAATAAGATAAAAAAGTATTCTTTGAAACCCTTTAGACCTTTAACATAATTTTATTATAGTTTAGTTTATAAAAACGCCATCTATCAAAATATTAATGAACTAGAACGATGTTTGCGAGTGGTCAATCATATTCGACATAACGCAAAGAACAATCAGAAGATGGACGAAAATAAATAATAATTGTTACAAAGTTATCAGCTGATAGAGTTTAGAGAGCAAAAATTAAAATTTATTAAACGTGCAGTTAATAAAATCAGTGCTTTATATAAACATAAACATTTAATGCACAAGTTCAGTGTTTCATTTGTATTTGAGAAGAATGTACTATTCACACACAATATTGAAGTGAATTTATTATTTTATTATAACCTCAAATAAACAAATACGTGAATAACATTAGAAAAAGGTAAAGTATGTTTATAAAAATCTTTTTCTAACTTATATTATAATACTTATAAAAATAAATTCTTATGGGACTTTTGTAAAATCTGCTACATTTAAACCTGTTCTGATCTTTGATCTTTTGTTTAGAAACTTAGTAGTACTTATTTAAAAAACTATTATAATTTTTAATGTAATCACCAGTAATACATAACCAGTTTTTATCGGTATATATATCTATAGCAGTTAAAAAGGTCACACGATAACTTTCATAACACTAGTTTCTCTTTTTTGTTTTAATTAATTAGTGTTTATTGCTTTTATCGTGTTAGGTCATTCACGTGTAGAAGTGAATAATTAAAGATATTAATTTTATTATTTGATATTTAAATATCCTTACCTTCCTATCGTCGGGTCACGGGAATCGTTTGTATGTAATCTGACATTTTAAGTATTACAAACAAGTTAACACAGATCAGCTAATCAGAATGTTAATTAACGTGTAATACTGAAGCCCACTTTGCACTAATGATTTCTTAAGATGCACTCACCTAAAACGTTATCGCATCAAGCAAATGGAACCGTGCGACTGACTCAACGTCGGCGTCGGCGTCGGCGAAAGTGTTTTCTTTTTCTTCACACTGCTCAGGAGACGGAACTTAGGCATGTCCGTTGCGAGGCACGGCGCAACAACAATCTCTATCGCAATCAATAACGCGTATATATCACATCAAATCCACGGCACTGCATCCGTTACCAGATATTTTAACATCGATGAAAGTTAAACATTCGATAGTCGTCTCATGATCGTGCGTCACCACGCGGTCGCATTGTTCGTCTGTCGAGCGACGACAATGGGCGAGTTTAGTGAAACGAAACCTACGCAGGTATGCCGACGATGAGGTGTTATGTTCGCGAACACGGCAGCGGAAGCGCTAACTGAGTTGGTAATCCCGTTTTCTGGAAACGAGCATAGGTACAGAGGAGCGCAAGAAACGGGCCCGTAGCATTGACTGGACTGCGCTTCGGCCGTGCAGGATGCTGCCCATTAGGCAAAAGAGCGTCCATTATTGTATTGTCGTGGGCTTATCGTTACGCTTGTGTCTCCTTAAATTGCCGGGAGCGATAAACGTGTGAGAGACATTTTGGAGGTTATGAGAGGACCGTTGAAAAGTTACAATAAGCTTTTGTTATCACTACATTTTGCTTTAATTCAAACATTTCGTCAGCTATCGTTATGCACTTTAGCAATTTAATAAAAGTGTAGTTACAGTTGCAGTGCCATTGATTGATACAAACGAAACAAAAGCCCGCAGCGAAGGGAATCGTGGAGTCACGGGACCGGATCCCGGATTACTCACGGCTCGTTTGTTCAATTGGATCCGTTGATGATGTCCGAAGCTTCAAAAGGGATCGTTTCCGTTTCACATAGTAATCGGTGAGAATGGACAAAACCATTCAATATGTCAACATCGGCAATTAAGAACAAATGCAATAGAACATCGGAATAACGGTAATATATTTTATGGATTTTTAAATTGAGGAAATGAATAGATCTTACAAAGGCATAGTTCTTGGTACATAGAATTTCATAGTGATGATCTGAAATATTCCAGTCTGAACGAGTAATACGCTCAGTTCCATACAGCATATAAGTTGGAAACATTATATATAACACAGCTATCATTTATTCATGTTTATATTGGTTGCTGACACGGTTGCGCGGCCGAATTCAAACAAGGATTACCACAATAAGGCATAAGGTCATCGAATTGGCCGCGAGTTAAGAATAAACTGGTAATCGTATTGCGGTTTCGTGTGCCCGACGTAAGTAAAGGTTATTGGTTTTACTTTTTTTTTACTTTTCTATATTAACCGTGTATTTAACTACGTTTTCGTTATCGGCTTAAGGCTATTTATTTGATATTGTGAAATATTTAACTAGTTTTACTTTAAATTATCCCATCATTAAATGTACTCAAAAATCTTCTAGGCCTTGTCTTGTGTGATTTCATTAGGACTTCTTTTTAATGAATTCTCAATATTTATAATATTTTTCTATGACAATGTTTACTGACTATAACCGAATGTTTTTAGTGCCTCGTGTCCTCGTTTAAAAAAAATATAACGGTTATTTCTCATCGCGTTCAGGGCGCGGCGGTCACACCATTATTTCCCGCCAATCGGGTTTAAGCATCTCATAGCTTCTCGTTTCTACGATAAAAAATTGTTTTTATTTACCATTTTTTTAAAATGCATTAACTGCTTAATTGATGTAGCGGGTAATCGCTTGGTGCGTAAAAAGAAGAGCGTTGGTTCCATTGGGGCCCACATGTAGAGTTTGAATAGTTTTTTCGAGCTGGACAAGATTGTATGTGATGGCGAAAAGTAGATACTTATAAAGAATATTATTAGTTTTACTTAGAATACACTTACTTTACTTTGTAGGCAATTAACTATACGAATTAAAAATGGATCACAATATATAACTGCATTATTTTTATACGTTATCTATAGTTTAATATAATTCAGTGTCAAGTTTATCGTCCGTTTTCAAACTGTTCCGTAGTAATATTGATAATACACCAGCTTATTGTTTACTACTCAGTAATGGCAAATTCCGTGCCATAAACATAAAATGAATCATCAAAACAATATTTTTGATAAGAGTATCGACTGTCCGTTTGATTTATATTTTCGCGGCTATTTGCATGTCCATGAAAATAACAATGCTGTTTATAAATTTCTCATCATCACTTAAGCCCATTAATGTCCACTGCTGGACATCTCTGTCGATTTCTAGTGAGACTGTCTCAATGCCAGATGTAATCAGCGATTCCGTGCAACCTATCCCAGAATATCAGTATAACTGTTAATTGACCGTCTTCTACAGCATATGATGGTCATCACTTTAGAATGTATTTGTTTTTTTATCGATTGTCTGGTCTTCGCTTCATGTGTCTCATCATTTAACTAATTATAATGAACTGCATATTTAATATCTCACCTTCATACAAGCGATGTCTATTCTATAAACAGATTCATGAAAATACAAAAATCTAAGTTACACCGTTCGGAAAATATCGTTATTAAAATTAAAAGTTGTGTATCTAATATAAATATATAGTCAATATATATATAATGAATTAATTATATTTAGACTTTGGATGTCATCAAAAATTAATTTCTGCCTAATCAAATAGGACAGACTGTAAAATATTGTCATTATTTAATCCTAAACAAACATCAATATGTTTGTTAAAATTTTTATGTTTATGCTGAACCGTAAACAAACAGATTAAATGTGATTTTTTTTATATATATTTGCAACAGACATTTTGGTTTTTTGCCTTTGACTAATACGCATTAAAAAATTCACACCGTCGTCCTCTGCAGTGTTGCGGCCATGTTGTGGTTATGCGCGCCACAATTATTTGAAGGTCTTGTACGCTCGTTACTCGTACATATCAAGATTTGGCGCGGGTGTTTCTACAACTTTGTAAATACAATGTAAACTGATAAGATCTAGGTTCACAGATCTAGGTCATTCAGATAGTTAAATTAGTACAATTTTAACGAGGGTTATATTTTGAAATCAAATGTGCTAATCAAATATATAATTAATTCCGTTCTAATTATGTTACGAATCAAACTAATGAGGCGTTTGTATTTTATTATTTGTTAATTGTGCAAAAAAACCTTAATCGAATAATCAAATAGTAAATATGTTATTATATTCTGAAGGTAAGTATTATTTATGTTTTATTTTTGAACCAAAAATAAATACGACTAAAAATAGTTATAAATATTTGGAAAGTGAGGTTATAGTGCGTTTAATATTAATGTCTATTTTTGGTCAAGTCGCTAGTTTGAAAGGTGTATAGTCTCGTTACCCCAGTAATTTTATTAGATACAACTCTTCAACTTAAACACAGTAATGTTAGCACACTGCTGTTTGTCGGCAGAAGTAAGACCTGCAGTGATACTTAGACGGTCCAGCCGTCCAGGTCCAGCAGTACGTATAAATGTTTTTATTAGTTCTTACTTTTACTTAGTTCATTAAAATTGATGCGAGCTAAAATAATATAAACACAGATAAAATAATATTGAAAGTTTTTATTATGACTTCGTTTTCTTATGTATTTGTACTATTAGTTCATTTAAAGGTTAATTTTACGATAAACGTTCACTCCGGTTCCGAGCACAGATAAAATATTAAAAAAAAAAAATAAACAAATTGTTGTAATGTAGAAAGTCTAACGACAACGACCTAGGTCAATCAATAATTTGTTTTAAACTCCCAAAGTTATCACTATATTGTTTTTTTTTTTTATATACAAAGAAGCAGGACGTTCACCTGATAGTGATACGCCCGTCCATTACTAATTAGCGCTGGTTAAGATGATAAACACTGCATCACGTGTGCGTCTGATTTGTAAGAAAGTATTACCTCACTTCACTAGCTACAACGCCCTTCAAATCGGAACATGGTAATATCTCGAAACGACTATCTGACGCCGCGATGGTACTTAAACAATTTTAGGTAACAGAGACCTATTAGTGACATTGTTCTGCATAGTACATACCAGCTATATAACATAAACTGCGATTACCTATCTATATATATATATATATAAATAGTTTTTATATATTTTGTAAGATACATATATCATCTAAATTGATATATACGAACGGAACAACCTACGAAGGTTTACTTTTGTATAAATGAAAATATGAGATTTAAAAAAAATAACTCCTACCATAGATAGTTTATATTTAAAAATATTAATCACTTGAAATATTTACTGAGCTATTTCATTATCATCGTCAGTAGATGTGCCCACTGCTGGACATTAATCTGTCCTAAAGATACTAATTAGTAATAATTATTATTATAATTTTTTTTTTATTGAAAGTAATGTTTATTTTCAAACGGCGTTTACAACCTTCGATAGCTCAGTTGGTAGAGCGGTGGACTGTAGAGGGATTATCAAAGGCATCCATAGGTCGTTGGTTCAAATCCGGCTCGAAGGAGTTTGATTTTTGTAAAATATCTTTCAAGTACACGGAGTTTATAAGTAATTTTTAAAAGAAAATCTTTTTACATTCGGTAGAATAATTTTTATATGAAATGAAAAAAAATATAAAAAAGGTTGTTTCCGCCCGGGATCGAACCGGGGACCTTGTGCGTGTGAAGCACACGTGATAACCGCTACACTACGGAAACTTACGAACGTTGCATAAATTTACGTTAAGCTTATAAGTAATATATTTTTTTCAATAAATAAATATTATCGTAAGTAATCGTACCTTATACAGATGTAGTGATGTCGGAGTATTCAGAGGAGTTGTGGGAACTGCTGTGGTGGACGTCGACGGTGAAGTTCGATGTGTTCGGCGCAACATAGAGTTTTTATACTAGAACAAATTGCACATGAGCGCCGACCGCCCGCTGAATGTGGCTCATTACTTCCATTTCAAAGGGTGTGTTTATGTGCCGCAAATTTGTAATATTCTCGCCCTCTCATTGTGTTAACTGGGGCCCCTCATTGTACGTCTAGTACGCGGCAATGTACGGCATACATTGCCGCGTCTGTTCCTTGCCTTCTAATTCACTTGATTAGTTTGTACGCAATGTATAACGCGCTTATAGTATCGGCCGGTGTTTCACGTTGTGTGCGGCGAACGTTGTACGGGAAGAACGGACGTCATAGGGACGGATTATTATCTCGTTGACGGACATATTCGTTTCAAATGTTTCAATTATACAAATACTATAAATAAAAAAAAATGTTTTTTTTTTATACTACTTTCTGCATACAAATAAAATTAATACAAACAATGATTACACGGAAATGGAGTAGTACAGGCGAGCTCAACTTATATTGAGTTTCCTACCAGCTAACTTCAGTGAACGAGAAAGGCTATATGAGTAGCCAAATGGACAAAAAAACATATAAACACATATTCCGGAGACCGTCTAGGTAGGTACCACCGCAGCCTCGTAGTCTCGAGCTAAGAATTGGACTAAGGTATTATCTGCCTGTCGTACAAGGCAACTAAAAAGGTCCTCAGGTTCGTGAGCCTTGAGGGTGCAGGCCGTCAGAGCTCAAAGAGCAAACCTTAGGAGAATGGCAAATGCATAATGGTCTTGTATTTGCCGTATCACAGGGTGGATGTTAAGGAGGGTTCTGCCTTTCCGTGAGATGTTTTAGTCGGAGTGCAGGGGGCACCGGTATGTTCCGTAGGAGATCCCGGAGCCCATACTAATGCACTGAGGGAGACCACCCAGGGGGTTTTAGTTGATAGAAGCCCCACATAACCTTTCCTTTCCCCCTGAAGCAGGGTATCTTTTAAGATTTCTCCCGCAATAAAAAAGCAGTAGGTACCACCGCAGAGCATATTTCTGATACCAAACAGTGCTGTGCAAACGTTACTGTGTTCCGGATTGAAGGGTGTTCCCCTTAGTAACTTTTTTTCTTACTGTACTCAGCGACAAGACTAGTGGGACATTCACTTGATGGAAAGTGTTACGCTTGCCCATAACAACGTGGCGCTGGTAAGGATGATATATACAGTATCATATTGTACCAGTATAAGATGGCAAGTCATCATCATCATTAGCCGATAAACGTCCACTGATGGACATAAGCCTCCCCCAAAGATCTCTGCAATATGGTAAGTATTTCCCAGTCATTTTACTACTTACAACGTCCTTCGAACTGGAACAGTAATTTTTGTATACTGCTATTTGTCAGTAGATATAAGCTGCGGTGGTATCTAGGCGATCTCCGACAACAGAGATCTACCATCAGTAAGAGCTCTTGAAATTATTGAGGCTTCACATATGTCTTAAGACGAGGAGCCCAATGTTGTGGTACTGTGCATCATAAATAGTGCCACATTGTTACCAGCGGATCTATCACTTACCATCAGGTGATCGTCCTCGTGGATCTCTGTAAATATTTTGTCTATTACAACAGATTTTACGATTACTGCTACTATTCGAGTAATGAATACTTCCTTTTGCGCAGTAAATGTCTTTTTGATTGCATCTTAAAATAGTTCCGGTTTCTTTTAACGGCACGAGTAGCACGTTCATCTGATGGTAAGTGACACTCCTGCGTATAACATCGTGGCGCTAGTTACGATGTTATACACAGCACCATATTGCGCTCGTCTCCTTGAGATATAGGATGGTTAAGTCTCATTACCCCAATAATTTCACTAGCTTCAGCTCCCTTCAATCCGGAACATATGAGAACATGTGAGATTCCTACTCATTAAAACCCACTCGGTGGTCTGCATCAGTGCATTCGGAGAGGCTCCGGGATCTCTTATAGAACGCAGCGGTACCCCACTTTGTGTTAATACATACCTGGGGAGGAGCCTAACCCTCGTAGACACCATCGCTGAGCTACACGCTGTCCCACGCAGGTTCGCTTGTTGAGCGATAAGGGCCCACCACCACCAAGGCCCGCGAAACTCCTACACCCTTTTAGTCGCCTTCTACGACAGGAGGGGCTTACCTTAGTCCTATACTTACTAGCCCGAAAAAAGACCTACCATCAGTATAGTCTAAGAATAGGAAGTATACTTTGAATTATCAAATGCTTATCATTTATAAATCTTGAATAGATAGATATAGACGGTATTGTTTACTGAAAGATGCGTTAAACTCACTTCAACACACACTTTAACTGTAACACTTTTTTTTGTCTTCGGTTAAATAAACCGACTCTAGTTATCTGTTGGTCGGTTTAGTTTACTGGTGGTAAGTAACGCCGCTGTACTCGGTACGAGTTTTCTAAATTACAAGCATAGAAGAGTATCTAAATAGAGAGAAAGGGTATATATAAAAATGTAAGGGATTTTTTGTTTTGTTCTGTGTCGTGATGATGAATCTGGTGGATTGTAGGGTTTTTTTTTTTTGTTTTTACGTGGGGGAAATGCCTACGCATACTCGTCCTCGCGGGGGCAAGGACGAGTTATGTCGGACTTGCACCGACTAAAACCTCCACGATGTTCCGCCTCATCGCCATGATGGCAGGGTCACGGGAACGCTCGCACTCAACTGCGACCCTGCCGGCGCTGGCCGCTTGCGCAGCCCCACCTCGGGAGGGAGGGATGAACCTTCCATTTCCAGGGCGCGCCGGAACATGCAGCGCGCCTCCTCCTCGACCTCATGCGTGTGCGGGCGACCGGTTCCGTCGCTACCTGTCAACGGCCGCGGAGGATAGGGAGAGCGGCGCATCTCAATACCGGCACTCCTCTTCCCCCGCGGCCCCACCGCCGCCGCATCGCCGGTGCGACACCGGTTGGCCGCAGAGGTTACTCCCTCCGCGACCCCACCTCGGCTGCGAGGGGCGGTATGAAACCGCCCCTGCGGCCCCCGGCCGCTCCGGTGAGCTCCAGTTACCCCAACCGGTGCTCGAACCTGGAGCGGCCGCTTCGGCCAGCCCTTCGCCGCGGGCCGGCCGGGTGGGTTCCACTTGGCTTCACCGTGTACCGGACCACGGTTACTAAGCCCCTCCGCCACGACAAGGCGAGAACCCGTTGGAGGGGGTGGATGGTAGGTAACCCACCCTCTTCTATGTTTGAAATTCTCTACCTAATTAGGGGAATTGTGTTATGATAGTGAATTCGACGTATTTTTTTTTTAAATAAATAAATCTTTCGACAAACAAGCAATTGATTGATTTTGATTATTTTTTATATATATATTAAGATTTATCCTTTACAAGTACTTTAACCATTATAATGCTTAGATACCAGTTACCCTTCCAAATTGTGTTTAACGCCATCTTTAATAATTTTGTGCAACTCATATCTGAAACTCCAAAATTTTTATTTACCGTTCTACTGAGATGGAAGGGTACTCACATGAACCCAAGCCGACCTCATTTGCTCGTGGTGCACCCTGCTAATACTGCTGGCTCCTACCAACCCGTATTGGGACAGCGTGGCCAGAATCCCCCATAAATCCCTTAGTCCGGTGGTACCGGATACCATGGTGGTGACGGTCGCGACAAGCCGCTGGGTGCGGGCAGCGCAGAACCGATCGATATGGCGATCTTTGGTGAGGCCTTTGTCCAGCAGTGGACTTGTATCGGCTGATGATGATCATGACTTTTTATTATTAATATTGTTTTTAATTTTTAACACTATTTATTTTAAACAGTATACAATACCATTTGTCTTGTCTATCTATATATTTAGGAGATTTCCACCTATATAAGAGGCAGCCTCACTTTCTGGAACCATAAGGCCTAAAGACTTTAAATATGGTAGGAAAACTCTAGGTGCTCTAAGAGCGGGTTTTATAAAAATTTTTCCCCAAAGGGAGTTGCAAGGGTGTTACGGCTAGCAAAGCGAACGGGCAACAGTTATTAATCTATAATACTTCTATTCCAGTATTAACGATGGCTGTGGAAGGAGTGATGGTGTCCTACAATTATTCCGAAGACGGGGAGCACGCGAACATACTAACAGTGGCGGCGTCAGGAATTAAATTCTCCAAGCGCTGGGTCCTGACACATGGATCCATACTCTCGCCGTTAAACGAAGCTAAGGCGATTAAGAACGCGAAGGGGAAACCGATTTTGAATGAGGAGTTTTACGATAAACTGCCGGAGATGTATGTGACATGCGAGAAGAAGTACCCGAACACGTCCAACATTTACGAAGGTGTGGAGAGTCTGAGTAGAGAGAGAAATCTGGAGAATGAAGTGGAGTTTGAACACAGCAGCTACCAGATTAGAGTCTTCACTGGCAGGTACGTTAAAGATCTGTATTCAATAAAGATAAATGTGCCTTTTTTCTATGTATAAGTAAATTAAATATTACTGGTACTAATTCAATGTCATGAGGCAGTTAACTAGAATAATTTAAACAATATATTTAAAAAAAAAACTCCAGGATCTGTCATGTATGGCAGTGCCCAATCTTGGATCGGTGTGTGGACGACATTCTGTATAGCTGGACCATCGGTCACCGGGATGGCGATGTGGAGAAACAGACCCAGCTGGGCAAAGCGCTGCTCTCCGTCTTCGTGCTGGTAGACTTGGAGAGTGACAATCGGGGTATGAGGTTTTCGTTTCTCGTATAGATCTAAATCTTCGTATATATATAATAATAAAAATTTAAATTTTTATAGGCACAAATTTCTAATCTTAGTCACAGACTATTAATATTAGACCTAGGTAAACCTTCTCATCTCCATCTGACGTATAAGGTTCATTCTGTTTTAAGGGTTAAGGCAATTGCCACCACACTAGACTGAAGGATGTCAGTGCTGTCATCATCAGCCGATAAACGTCCACTGCTGGACATAGGCTCACCAAAGATCTCCGCGTTTGTACGGTTCATACGGGGAGTGTAAGGGTTGCCGCACAACAACTCACGGGACCCAAGTCAACCTCACCTGCTTGTGTTGCATCCTGCTAATCAACAAACGAGGCTCTGCTCCCACTAACCCGCATTGGGCCAGCGTGGTGGAAAATGGCCCAAATCCCCACATATCAGTGCTGCGTTTGCCATAAAACTTTGAACGTGTTCACATGGGAGACCATGGGGACTCTTGGGACGATGATGATAACCTACAAATTTTTAGTGACCACAATTCATCATCTAACTGTGACTTCCTTTAGTAATCGTAGTACTTTTAGAGAAACACTAAAATGAATCTTATCAATATTATATAAAGCAGAAGTGAAACTGTTTTTCGCAAAACTCTCCAATGAAGAAAAGTAGAGAACCTCTAAGAAACTTACAAATATTCTTCGCCCTCGATGATTAAGGGTATGTAGGAGCGTTTCCGGTTTTCTGTAATCATCTGATCAAACAACTACACTACCAGAAATAAAGAAGTCATTGTAATTAAAATTTATTTTGACCAGTTTTAAAAAACTTGTCTTACGCTTCCTTATTCTTACCGCAAGAGTGGCGCAAATCTGAAACACAGTGACGAATTTATTAACAGGAAAACGAAATCTGGCAGACGGTACTTCCGCTGTTATTGACCCATGAGTCTTACCACCACAGTCCCACTAGTAAGAAAAGGGTTCGGGGGAATCCGTCGCCCGCGCGAAAACAGGAGGCCGAGGAGGGGGTGCGCTGTATGTTCCAGCGTGCCCCTGCGGAGGTGGAAAGAGAGGGTTTAACCCTCCCTCCCGAGGTGGGGCTGCGTATGCGGGCAGCGCCGGCGGGGTCGCGGATGGTGCGTAAACGTTCCCGTAACCCCGTCATCAGGCAACGAGTTGGAACATCGTGGGGGTTTTATTCGGTACAAGTCCGACATAACCTATCCTTGCCCCTGCGAGGACGGGTATGCGCAGGCATTTCCCCTACGTGAATAAAAAAAAAAGACTGATAATCGTAACGACCAAATTTTAAAGAAACCCTACAGAATGTTGGGCTTTATTACTCGTGTAGCAAGACTTTTTAAATGTAAAGATACTTTAATTATTCTTTATAAGTCATTAATAAGATCACAATTAGAATACGCGAGCTCTATCTGGAGTCCGCATTATACAATATACACTTCTAAGATCGAAGGCGTGCGAAAGAGATTTTTACATATACTTAATTATCGAATGCGTTGTACTCGCGACTCCTACGAAAACTTACTAACAAAACATAAAATACTCTCGCTCCAAATCAGGCATCATTTGAACATCATTTTAGCCCACTGCTGATTCTCTGTATTCGAGGATTTCTTAACGTCAACACCAGAGTAAGTCAATCTGCGGTTGGCAATACGTGATGTCATCTCAAGGAAAGAAACTTGGAGCACGTCCCTATATATAATTTTCCGTTTATTTTTTAAGATCAATTTACAAATCTGGAACTACGATCTATTCAGGTTCAGATATTGAGAAGATAACATAGATTCAGAGATAGGCGTTTCGATAAACTTGCGCCATCCTTTCTTTGGGTGGTAGGTTAAAAAGGAGGGCTATAAATGTTATTCTGTGAGGATAGTGGGTTACCATCAAGCGGGTCCGCGCGCAAAGTGTAGTCTCTGCGCCAGTAGGTGATGGTGCCCATGTAAGGCTGTACTTGTGGCAATAGGCTGACGTTGTGCAACACGGCCTCCTTCTTTACCATGCCGAAAACGCCCAGCGCCAACCCGCCGAGCAGGTACGCGTGGTTGTTGCCCAAGTACCAGCCGGTGATAGGGCCGCAGGCCAGTCCACCTGTTTATTTATTTATTTATTCAGTTTAAGAAAAACGCTTATAGAACATGAACTATGTAACGTTAGTTTATTTTATGCTGGATTTAAAATCATCCAAAATATCTCTTTCTACTGTCACCACTTGTTTTAGTGTACTATATTATGATGCAAGCTGAAGTGGCAGTTGACCGGCCATGACCGTCGTGTCAGTGATGGCCGATGGAGGAGAGGGAGGGAAAAGTCTTCAAGTGGAGGCCCCGTATAGGTTGTACAATTTTAGGACGCCCTCCAAATGGACCGACGATATCATCAGGGCGGTCAGAAGTGGGTGGATGCGAGAAGCTGAGGATCGCATTTGCTGAAAGATATTGGGGAAGACCTATATCCAGCAGTGGATAAACAAAGGCTCATAATGATAATGATGATATTATGATGATTTGTACATTGACATTCATTGTGAAGAATAAATTTTTGATCCATTGCTATGGCGATATCATACCACTTAAAATGGTCTCATGTTATGGCTTATAAAAAACATCACTTTCACATTGTTTACCGGAAGGATATCAAATAAAAAAAACTTTTTAATCGGCGAAGCGGTGAGACAAGCTGGACGTTCATCTGATAGTAAGTGACGCGCCTGTCCGTAACAACTTGGCACTACTTAGATGCTGCACACAGCACCTGCTGATGCTACATAAAGCAGGGTCTTGCGCTGTTTGAATCCAGTGGTTCCCAGCGATTCTTTTTATGTTCTCTGTCCATCTACTAGGGGTTCAGCCTTCAGCGCTTTCTGGTGCGGGTTTGCCATTCCAGCACTTTAAGACCCCAACATCCATCGATTCTACGATCTACATGCCTCGCCCATTGCCACTTCAGCTTCGCGTATCGAAGGCATACGTCGGTAACCCAAGTTTTGCGGATCTCCTCATTTCTGATTTGATCACGCAGAGATACTCCAAGCATCCTCTCTGTGTGACTCTAAGCTTTCTTATGAGACCCATAGTTAACGACCAAGTCAAGAGACTCATGTCCAGCATCGAACGTCCATCGGTTGAAATGATGATAGCACCATATTATGCTATCATCTTAAAACATAAGATGTTAAATCTCGTTACCCCAGTAATTTTACTAGCTACAACACATTTCAAACCGGGACACAGATATGTCTGCACCTTCCTGTTTTGCGGCAGAAATAGTCGCTGCGTGGTACCCACCTAGATAGAAACCAAATGAAGACTGAGTTTATACTTTTTAAAACCTTCTTCGTTGTGTCCCATGGAAAGTGTTACCAAACCCGTACTCTACAGCATCACATCTCTTAGACAGACTTCCACAGTAAGTTAATCTGTTCTATATAAATAACCAATAAAAGCTTACCCAACAAATAATTGATATGGTCATCTTTCTTTCGCATCTGCACTGCGGTATTGGCAACCACGCTGAAGGTGGCACCTATAAGCGCCAGCGGCACCACATGGAGGGCATACCTGATTTGGTGAATGACACAAATATACCTTTTTAACTGTTAAATTTGGTGACACGCTGAAGAGTTGCGATGGCGATGTACCAACTGGTCACCCACATGGGTTCGGTGGCGTCGTGAATACTACTGTATGGAAGTATCTATACCTCACCTTTTTAACACCGGAATCAGACCCACGGCGTGCGAAAAATACAAAACGTCAAAAGTTCCAAATACCACACCGGTGATGGCGCCGTAGCGGCTCGTCACTATAGTCTGTAAAGTTATAAATTCATCCATAAACTCACCGACGGGATGATCAAAGCCTCACGTGGTGTCACTGCCGTTAGAGTGACAGACTGTCATTGTCAAAATATGGGGATTAATAAATGAGAGGGGTATAAGGGGTCCCGCATAACATCTCAAGATACCCAAGCCACCCTCACTTGCTCGTGGTGCAGCCTACTAATCAACAAACGAGGCTCTAGCTTCCATCAACCCGTATTAGGCCAGCGTGGTGAGAAAAGGCACAAATCCTTCAATATGAAGCTCTATAGACGACGACTCCTAGTGCTTAGCCGTATTGCGGGCAGCACAGGATCTATCGATGTGGAGATCTTTGAAGGTGGTCTATTTCCAGCAGTGGGCGTCTAGCAGCTGATGATGATGACTATTTGAAAGTACTGTTATCAGAGAATGTTATGGCAACCCACACTTTCAATGCTCGTGAACCCAAAGATCCCTTAATGGCATCCTACGACAATCTTGTTTGTCTTTAGTTGTAGCCGGGGGATGAAATCTTCTAAAACAGATACCACGCTTCTGTGAGGAAGACTATGTAGTATTATTACCCATTAAAAACCCTTCGGTGGTCATCTTCAGTGCGTCGCAACAGGCCTCTGGATGTCTTAGGAACGCACCGGTGCCTCCCGGCATTAACTCTAAAGGCCAAGGCCAGCTGCAACACTCTTCAACACCCTCGCTTTGGTACAAGCATTACACCACCTCCTACTTGTTCATACCAATGTGGGCAATGAGGGCTCCCATCTTAAAAGACCACGAACCCGTTGCATCGTCTTCTACGACAGGCATGGCTTACCATAATCCTATTATTAATGACCCGGGACTCCAGGTCAAATGATTGACAACACCCACCAAGAAGAAATGTTCGGATGAGGATATATGAAACAATCTCATGTAACGTCCATACAATGTCATTAGAGTCCAAAGGTCAATATTGAATAGGCAATACTCTTAAGCACAATCTCACTAATATATAGTAGTCTTTTACTGTGTATTAGTGAGATTGTGTTACATTCGTCAATGACTCAATCTTAAGACACCACTGGTTTTACTACACTACTGATTTACTCTCTCTTCACTCTCTCCTTACCTTCTGCCCCACATCGCATCCTTCCGGCGTGTCGTAATACGTATAATAAGAACGTTTGGTTGTTTTTTCACATTTGCAGGACATTGCGAAATCGAAAGCGAAATCTATTTATGTATAGGTGACAATTAAAACTTAAAGGAAAATATTACTGAAGGAGGTTATATATGATAATTAAAAAGAAGTGTTATGGATCCAAACTAAACCTTTTTTATACTTTTGAAGGTCTGAAGACGTTGAGGCCGCTGTCTGAGCTCCTGGACTTGGTGCAGTCGCCGCCAGATCGTGGCTCCATTATAGAAGTGCAATCCACACCGTTCGGGTGTGAGGTAATTTTATATATACTAATGTATGTCGTCATCATCAGCCGATCGACGTCCACTGCTGGACATAGGCCTCCCTTAAAGATCTTCACATCCATCGGCGCCGCGTAGCTTACATGTAGTGGGTTCCAGCGATTCTCACCAGATCGTCGGTCCAACTTGCGGGAGGCACCTCAATGTATATATATAGAGAAACAATTCCGAAGTACATTGACTCATCACGAAGTTATCTGATGTAAACACTCAAACCTTGGTACACATATTGCTTCTACCATCTAGAGGTCAGCTAAAATTGGACTATACCAAATATTTTCCTCAAAGGAAGTTGCGATGGAGTTAATAACGGGAAAAGAGACCCAATAAGGTCCTTTACTCTAGGTGGACTACTATAGTAAAACCACAATTTTTTTCCAGGTGTTCCTAAATGCTGTAACTAGAGGCTCCGTATGTGGTGTGGTCGGTAAGAAGCCGTCGCTTCTGCTAACCGATGCTGCCACTGCCCTAGGGTCTGAAGGTGGACCCGTTTTCACAGAAGGGCCGACGTATGTAGTTGATTTAAATCTGGTATCAATTCCATCGGATCTTCAGTCACTTTTAATTCTCCAACACCTAGAATACGATGACAGATCAACATCTTGTTTGAGGTGGTTCACATCTGGTATATCTATCAGAAGTGAAGCTAATGCTCTGAAGTGGCAGTGGGTTCGAAACTTTTTATTGTTTTAAGTAAGATAATTGAAATAATGGATTACTTGAAAGTATTAAAGAAATTACTTTAAAGTATAATATATATTAATATTGAATAAAGCATTGAGGAAAAAGTGCTTAGTAGGACTTCCGGGTAAAAGTTCCTCCTGATTGGAAAATTGCCATTTACCGGCTACCTTTCTTCTGCTCCATCGTATTGTTGTTCTTTTATCTTCATTCGCACCTATGCGGTACGTGGGCAGGCGGGAGCTGGTAGGTGCGGTGGTGTGCAGCGTGTCGTGGTGGCGCGGTGAGTGGGTGGGGCTGACGCTGGCGGCGCCGCTGCGCTCCGTGCTCGCCACCAAGCTGCGCGTCGCTGCTGCCCTCGCGCTGCCTCCTCGCACCTCACCCCGCAACGCACGCTATAGAGACACTCTAGGTCCGCACAGATCACATATAGATCAATACACAAACTACTTTCTTACGTAACAAAAAGATTAGATGAGCTCCAGGTGGACCTGATGATTATGACTTAGACACCATTCTCTTGCTATAATTAGTAAAGCATTCCTAGTGTTCCTTCTTACCTGTCACCCTGGGACCACAGGTCAAAATGAAGAGCACATCAATTCTTTTATATTTTCTCCATCTAGTCTATTGCCTGATGATGTATAGTCCCTGGCTAGTTATTGTTCGACTTAGAACATTTTTCGGACACTAGGCTTGCGGACACTTGGTCCACGGCCTGGTTTTCATTTATTACTAACAGCATTGCTGCTGTGATGAGAGTTTTGAACTACATGAGCAAAAGGTAACCAGGCGGGTTTTTAGAAGTAAGGGTACTAATCCAAATACCAAGAAAACTCCAAAAGACATGGCCCAGGTATCGAACAAGAGACTTCTTTGTTGCAAGACACGCGCTTATCGACGGCACCATTTGGCGTATATTTCTGGGAATCATTTATCGTCTCCCTTGTGGCACAGACCTCATGAGACATGGGTAAGCAGTTATAGTAACCTATAGACTGGAAGAAACTCTATCACGCTGCTCTCGAAGAACCCGTAGCTCCTCTGGAAAATCTTGGCATTTTACTGCTTGATAGTAAGTGTAATGTAATGATAATTTGCACTACAGAGCGCATCGACAGGACAACGGTGCTGGTGCGGTGCGGCGGCGCCTGGGGCGCGGGGGTGTACCTGGGGCGCGGCTACTGCGTCACGTGCGCGCACGTCGTTCGGCACGTGCGTACACCATCAACATCAGCCGATCACACGTCCACTGCTGGACGTAGCCCTACCCCAAACATGTCCACATACAGTCAGCACAGCCTCCGATACTGCTGGGCACTAGAGACTGTCGTATATAGGGGTTCTTATGGGGAATTTGGGCCATTTCCCACCACGTTGGCCCAATGCGAGTTGGCGGGAGCCAGTTTCGTTTGTTGATTAGCGGAGTGGACCACGAACACGTGAACACCCCACGTGCATACGCGACCTAGTAATTAAAAAGAACAAAAAAAATTATTGGTGGTAGCTGTTACCATCCAAGTAGATACGGTACCATCTTAGCTCCTATTCTGCTCAAACATTCTTGTTTTGGATTGAAGACGGCTGGTGAAATTAGAGAGGTCACCAGACTTAGTGTGTTTATTCTCAAGGCAACGAGCACTATGCAGTAATGTGTATATCCTAACTAGAGCTGCATTGTTGATCATCTGGCTCGCGTTGTCGCTTCGTTGGAGATAAAACATAAATTTCATATCTATCTATTTATTTGTAGCACGCCACCCACAAAGTGTCGATGTATTGCCAAGGTGCGAGCGAGACGGCGATAATCCGCTACAAGACGACCGACGACAAAGCTTACGACCTCGCGCTGCTGTACAGCAACCCGGAGCAGTGGGCGCACTTGTTGCCCGCCGTATTTGCCGAGCAGCCGGCGGAGAAAGGTTTGTGACGAACATTTTCCCCCAATTTAAAAACATGATTTAGACTAACGGAGGTTTTTCTACTTTTCCACGCCAGATTCGAGAGGTTCCAACCGTTTAACATGTTATGACCTCAGAGGAACCACGTTTGTATTTTGATATGATTTAAAATCGTCCTTCTCCCATTCCTCAAAAAAAAAGCTTCATTATTAGTGTTTGCCGACGGTGGCAGGTGAGCCGGTGGTGGCGGGCGGGTATCCGTACTTTAGCGAAGGCAACCTGCCGGACTTGCGGCCGATGGTGACCAGCGGCCACGTCAGCAACGTGTCGCCGTCCATGCTGCAGACCTCTTGCTGCGTGCAATCCGGGTTCAGGTGACTTGCGCCGTGACGCGACAGCTACACTCCGTGATGTGCTCCAACAACATCTTCAGTCTATCGTCCTTAGCTGAACATAGCCTTCTCAATCCGATGCTCGCTGTATCCAAGGATTGCTTGCGATCTTCATCAGATCATCGGTCCATTTGAAAGGTTTATACCCAAGCTCTTTTTGCCAATGTACGGCATCTACTCAAGGATCTCATTGATCCACGTTCGTGTTATAGAGCCTTTGTCCACCATTTTGACTCCTACTCAGTTGAACTCCGACTCCAAAATTAAACCAAAATAAATCGTTCCCCAAACGTAATGGTCACAGTAGATGTGGTATAGAGACAGTTGTGAGCATTACTATGTACACTTGCAACACTATCCGTCTCATTCTGTCCCAAGTGGCGGGCCTGTCTTCCGCCTGTCCCGCGGCAGGGTGGAAGTGCTGGGCATCATTGTGAGCAATGCGAAGACGCAGACGGGCGCGTGCTACCCGTACATCAACATGGCGGTGCCGGCGCGCGCGTTCGTACGCCTCATGCAGCGCTACATACTCGACAAAGGTACGTACAACTCGAGCGCTGAGTGGTGCAGTGTATATCATTCTAACACGCGCCGCATTGTTATGGGAACATCTTACGAAAAAAACATTATAACGTATAGGAAAATTTTTTTTAAGTTGAGTTTATTGTATATAAGTGATACAAGACTTCGCCTTTTTCATTTCTCCTTCTATGTTCTACTATCCAAATTCGCTACTTAAAGGGCAAGTTCATATCTAAGGGCAAGTTCACATTTAAGGGCAAGTTCACATCTAAGGGCAAGTTCATATTTAAGGGCGAGTTCATATTTAAGGGCGACTTCATATTTAAAAGCGAGTTCATATTTAAGGGCAAGTTCATATTTAAGGGCAAGTTCATATTTAAGGGCGAGTTCATATTTAAGGGCAAGTTTATATTTAAAGGCAAGTTTATATTTAAGGGCAAGTTCATATTTAAGGGCAAGTTCATATTTAAAGGCGAGTTCGTATTTAAGGGCAAGTTCACATCGAAGGGCAAGTTCATATTTAAGGGCAAGTTCATATTTAAGGGCAAGTTCATATTTAAGGGCGAGTTCATATTTAAGGGCAAGTTTATATTTAAGGGCAAGTTCATATTTAAGGGCAAGTTCATATTTAAAGGCGAGTTCGTATTTAAGGGCAAGTTCACATCGAAGGGCAAGTTCATATTTAAAGGCAAGTTCATATTTAAGAGCGAGTTCATATTTAAGCACAAGTTCATATTTAAGGGCAAGTTCATATTTTAGGGCAAGTTCATATTTAAGGGCAAGTTCATATTTAACGGCGAGTTCATATTTAACGGCAAGTTCATATCTAAGGGCAAGTTAATATCTAAGGGCAAGTTCACATCTAAGGGCAAGTTAATATTTAACGACAAGTTCATATCTAAGGGCAAGTTAACATCTAAGGGCAAGTTCATATCTAAGGGCAAGTTCATATTTAAGGGTAAGTTCATATTTAAGGGCAAGTTCATATTTAAGAGCAAGTTCATATTTAAGGGCAAGTTAATATTTAAAGGCGCATTTCAATAGGTGCTGCGGGGAGACCGGACCGTCTAGACGGTTTCCAGCAACAGACTACCAGTACCGACCACTAACAATACCAATAATAAAAGTTGAATGTATGCCACAGACTACTGAGGCAAGTTTTTGTCTAAAATAAATATGTACTTCTTTCCTGCCAGATGATAAGAAACTTCGAGAAATCGAGAGCAACAAGGAGATAGTCCAGTCGCAGTGGAGGCTACTACCCTATCGGTCCAAAATTTGACTGTTAATTATTATAAAATTTTTTTTACTGGCAACATTTTCGAGTAACATGGAATATTTTCGATATTATTTGATAATTTTGCTAATAGAAAAAAAAAACAATTCGTATTATATTAAATTATTATTAGTATTTAACATTAAAATATATTTGGGGCTCTTTTTAACTGATGATTGTCGAGGAAATATTTTTGGTAAAACAGACAATAATTTTAAATAATTCAAAGCGATTGATTTTTTAAAAAGATTTTAATTTTTTTTTTTTTTAATAAAACTGAGGTGGCCAGGTTTTAAAATACTTTAAGAAGCGAATGATAAATATCTATGTGGATGGAATTGGTGGGAGAGTGGAGAGTGACTAAATAAAAGATGGATGGTGTGGAAAAGTATTGGATTGTAAGTTGATGGGTGGTAGAGAAAAATGGAAGACTTCTGGGCCCATAGGAAGTGGGTGATAGCACTGCAGAAAGCAAAAAAAAAAACGTTGATTCTGTAACAGAAAGACTGATGTCTTAAGTTTTAATATAATTTTGTAAATTGTATTTGTTTTTTTTTAATGTCCAACTTTTAAATAAAAGATACCCGCCCATATATCATTGTGACTCTAATTAGGATAATAACCACTACATCATATTGTGCTCGTCGCTTTAAAGCCAGACTTTATATCCCATTAACCCAATAATTTCACTTACTACAAAATCCTTCAAACCGGAACATAGTAGTGTTTTCACACTGCTATTTGCCGGCGAAAACAGTCGCTGTGGTGGTATCTAATCACAAAGCTGTAGTAGTGAGTGTGTCATCACCATCATCAGTCTGTTTATCCAATGCTGGATGTAGGCCTTCCTCAATGTCTTCCACCAAATACGATCCTCAGCTTCATGCATCCACCTACTACCGACCGCCTTGATGATATCGTCGGTCCATCTGTGGGGACGGCGTCCTATACTTCTGCGTCCTCCACTCCAAGACTCCTCCCCCATCTGCCGTCGCTGACACGACAGACCAGGCCGGCCCACTGCCACTTCAGCTTGCAGATTTTAAGAGCTACGTCGACCACTTCTTCGTTGAATTTCTTTCTGGATTTTGTCCTTTAGAGAAATGCCAAGTATAGCTCTCTCCATCGCTCGCTGTGCTACTTTGAATCGGTGGACCAGCCCGATGGTCAGGTGGCCATGTCTCTGTGGGCATAGCTGGGAAATCTCATGTTCAGCAGTGGACATAAACATTGGAAATAAATTATAGAATTAAAATAAAACAGCCGATGTATCTTAGTTATTATTTAATTGATTAAATAATCTTATCTACATTATTACAAAGTTATTTAAGTGATGGTAACAAAAAAGCTGTCAAATTAAACATATTCTTCGTTCTCATCAGGGGCCATCGTTCTCCAGTTTTGACCAACCCTCGGACCATACAAACACACATTATGATCTTAGTTTTAATGATTAAATAATTAATTATATTTTTATTAGCGCTTTAAATAGCTATAAATAGCAGACTGACCATTTGGATATTATCATATCGCTTAGCTGGTGCTTGGGGCATTCTTCAAGGCTTCGTCAAGGTCATATATTCACCGAGCTGACTGGTCAGTATTCTCGACTGGAACTTGGGTTCCACTTGTCATAAATCACGTCTCCAAAAGCCGTTGTTCTTGGGACGTGATTACCTTTGCCTAAAGATCAAGTTCAGTGGGAATCGAACCCGCGCCTTTTTAAAATCTTAAACCGGATACTAACCGCCTTTGGCAGTGAGTTATTAGCGTTTTACCACAAACTACGATATATATGTTTTTTTTTTTATATTTGTTATAATTATCACAAGTTATATAAAGTACAAAATACTAAAGTTAAATAAACTTAAGCTAAGCCGTTCACTAACGAAGTTAGAGTACGATTTAAACTAGTTATTTAACCAATAATAAAGTTATCTTATTCCATAATTATAACGAAATATTACAGTTAAAATAGTTTTTTTTTTTTTATTTATTTATATGTAACAATATTTTAAATATAGAAACAGTTATCACGTCCGCCATATTCATTTACGATATTTAAAACTAACGTTGATTGGAGAAACGGTTAATTTTGTTTTACGTTTAGTTCAGAGCGACTGCTCCAATTTTGTCTATGGTCTACAAACATAACTAATATTACAGACCGTAGACAGTAAAATATTAAGTCACGGGGTTTTTTTTTTAATTAACACCGGCAAAGGTTACTTCTGTTAGGTTTATTCGATTGTGAACTTTCCATC
The DNA here is from genome assembly GCA_029030555.1 of Ornithoptera alexandrae. Lineage (NCBI taxonomy): Eukaryota > Metazoa > Arthropoda > Insecta > Lepidoptera > Papilionidae > Ornithoptera > Ornithoptera alexandrae. The sequence goes on along the minus strand of JARDVY010000077.1, from coordinate 9,196,560 downwards.
GATGTTTCTAAACCTATGGCAGTATGTTAAAGAGTCAATATTAATTTCCGTATGTTTCAGTAATATAAATTGACAACGTCGGTGATCGGACAACGCTAATGATCGTTCTACGATAATAAAGAAATAGGGGGAAGGGGGGAGAACATATATTTATGCACTTCCATATAAATAATTTTGGAAAGAAATTTTTCTACCAGGTGTGTGAGTGTGCTCTATACTAACTTATCAACTTTGTTTATTTTCAAATATACTTAGCCATTATTATCATATTGTGATATGATCATTAACCATATAAGACCTGAACAAATTTTTAATACAAAATTTTGAGCCTACACATCAATGTGGTCCCACATCATTACCTTCCTCCTCAGACAGCGACAGTGACCTGCTTTCCACCAGCACGTTGTATCAAATATAATTTCGGATTGGTGAAATCTGTCGACTTGTTTTCAAGAGCGGGAACAACCTTCATCTCCCTGATCGGAAAGTATCGGCACCGTACGCACCAGTTTTGTTCTGCTCGCCATCATCGACGCTCTGCTCGTCACACACCAGCTTTCCCCCACAACCCATCTGTATTATTCTAATCGTCGCCATGAAACTTGACTTCAACTAATTGTCTTTTGGCGCAATGTACAGAAAGCACTAACTTATCTTCTCCGTTTGCTCCTCTGGTTCTCTCCTCTCCGTTTCACCCTCCTCCTCGTCCTCCGCGGGTGCTCTGGTGGCGTCGCGTCATGCTTGCGGCGGCTCGTCAAGCGGCGAGGCGCGCGGCAGTGAGCAGTCCCGCGTGCCGGAGCCGCCCGACGACGGCGAAGTACCGGAGGCCGACGGCTCCGCAGCCTCGGAACTGCTTCCAGATTCCCTGACGATTAGCAATAAGACATGAAGCAACAATGAGAATTTGCCATAAAATCTGTGGATTCTATGGACATAGGTGAATTTTGTTTTAGCAGCATATTACCCTTTTTTTTGGAAAACGGGACCCAAGCCAACCTCACCAGTTCGCAGTGCACCCTGCTGATCAACAAACGAGGTTCTGGCCCCCACCAACCCGCATTGGACCAGTGTGGTGGGAAGTGGCACAAATCCTTTCATATGAAACCCTACAAACGACGACTCCCGGTGCACGGTGGTACGGGCGGCACATCACCGATCGATGTGGGGATCTTTGCGGGAGGCCTATGTCTAGCAGTGGACGTCTATCAGCTGATAGTGGTGGTATCATAGAGGTATCATAGACAACACACACAGAGACAAAGATTAAGTAATAGACATTACAGAGTACAAGTTAATTAATTGTGATGGTACCTACTTGTGGAAGCCGTTGGTCTGACAAGTGTTATAAGCGCCGCAATGTTGGCATTTGAGACCAACCACGTGGAACTTCACCGTTGACAACTGATAAAAAAAAAACATACATATTGCACTGAACTGTATAATTTTCCTGCTCATACATTATTTCGATAACCGATTTATGTATTATTCGGGACCGATCAACGTGGAGGTCTTTAGAGGAAGCCTAAGTCCAGCAATGGACGTCTATCAGCTGATGATGATGATACATTATTTTGGTTCACGCACCTACTTCCCACATCTGATACATTTCTAACTACACATTCATAGAAACTGTTCTGTTGCAATAAAAATTGAGTATAAACATTTATATCATATATTAAACATATATGGTATACATACCTTATGACAATCCTTGCACAGAATTGTTGCCTTATAATCTGCGTACTCTGGAGGCATCGGTGTAGCTGCAACCTCCGAGTCCAGGTAACTCCACAACTGAGGGATATTATAATGTGTTTACAGCATCTCATTTATATGATTTTATGCTATAGTTATATAAATCAATGAGCATCCTTTATAAGATCTGTCTTGTCTTCCTCTTAAGGTGCCTATCCGACTAGCGGTTGGCAGTCGGTTCACCATATCCACCACTAGATTTGTCTCTAGTATCTATATTAATATGCCAAAGTCTTAAAGATATATTAATATATTATTCTTAACAGTTATTATTTCTATCAACAAATTAAAATGGAATTTTATATTTACATATGTCTTATTATTTTTTTATTATTATTATAATTTCAATAATTTGCAAATATTTTTTTTTATCATTCAATCTCATTCTCGCTTTCTTAACTTCAGATCACTTTGCAATGATAAGCTGAGACAATGAAAGAAATTATAACCTTACATAAGTAATGAATACTTGCACAGCTGATACCTCTCTGATTATAATCTTCAAACAAAAATTTCCAATTGTTTAAAAAAAAAATTAAGTGAGCTATATACTTTGACGCCCATAGTGTATTTGGACATACTCACATTGGACATGTCTATCATGCTGGTCTGGCACGTAGGGCAAGCGTAGTGGCCCGAGTGCAGAAGCTGCTCGAAGCACGGCCGGTGCAGCAGGTGCCCACAGTCCGGGATGTGGCACGGGATGCGGGACGTGTGTATGTCCTCCAGGCACACCGGGCAGTTAGAGCGGGACACGTTCTCTACACACTGCGTGATAGTAATCAAGTTTTATTCATAATCACAATGAAAATGACAATATGATAATGAATTAACATCATCCAATCTCGGAGTGTTCTATGGAATTACACGGAGACATATGATGGTAATCTCATTATCCCAGTAATTTTGGCCAGCTACAGCATCTTTCAAACTAGAACGCAACACTGTTTGGCAGATATAAATTCTACGATGGTACATGACAATAGAATCCTAACACCAGTAACTAACCCTATGGCCATCTCTCTGTAGCTGCACCGGCAGGCACATGTTGCACCTCTCGCAGTGGAAGAAGCGGTCGCGGCCCCCCACCCGACAGATGCCGCAGCCATCGCAGTGGTACTGACGTTTGTCCTCGTCATCGAACAGGTTACAAATGAGGCAAGTATACTGCAAGAGAATCCAACCATACAACACAGATAACAAGACACTTGCATGGTTTCAAGATGTTTGAATCAATTTATTAATGATTTACTGAATAGGTCTCTCACATCAAAGACCATAGACAAAGATCAAACTTTTAGCCAAGCAAAATGTGTACATTCATTGCTCTGTTAAAGTTTAAACAGTGATGTAGGTAGCAGTTATCAGCAATCGGAGCATTGTGTTGTTCTGTACACAACCTGACTAGCATATTAAATAAACAGGCTCATCAATATACTGTGATGTGCTCCGTCAACCTGACAACCTTCAAAATTGTTATGAAGTTAAAATTATTTATGTGTAGTATAACGGAAGTACAGTGGTAGTGACTTTCCAAAATCAGAACAAAAATTTAATAGATTTGGTGTAATATACCTTCCCAAATCTAACACCGCAGTTCTCACACTCGGCTTGGACCTTCTGTCGTGTGTCACACTCTGTACATATTAACTCTGTTACAGACTTCCTGTTGAAATAGTGCTGCTCTTTCTCGTCGTGGCAGTAACGGCACATGTAAAATTTGTTGCAGCAAGGGGTCTAAAAGAGAATATAAAAAAATCAGTTCCATCTATTAATTATAATGGTACAGAGGTTGAGGAGCAAAGACCATTAATTAACCACAGCGATGTAGGTGCCAACCAAGTGGATTACTATTTTAGTGGAAGTTATCAACCGCACGACATTTGCTGCTGTGCTTAGCCCTCTCCCAAAGATTTTCTTCTCTGATCTGTATTGCATTGCCCACATTCAGTAGTTTCCCACAAATTTCACTACATCTCATCCTCACATTTACACAGACAGAGATACAGAATCTTCCAGCTCAGTCTACCACTATATGACAGCTGTACATTGGCCGTCAGCCATTGGAGCAACGTGGCCTGTTCCCTACCAGTTATGTATAGCAATCTCTTGGACAATGTCGGTGACCTAAGTCTTCTATTCAGTCAGTTGACATTAAACTGGTGCCTAGCAATTATGAATAACATAATAATATTTTTTTTGCAATGTTAGTGACCAAATATTTTTAATACTAGTATTAGATAAATATTCTTCAATAATAATACATATATATATATGTATTATCTATATCTGTATGTGTAACAAAAATCTTAATTCAAAAACATCTATATACAATAAAAAAAAGTTTAATGGACATATACAATGTAGTCTGTCTCGCATTAGGAAAATACCGATGACTAATACATTCCTTTAACATACCTCAGTTAATTATAAAATATTACTATATCCTATTGTTATATTGAAGCAATATGTTATTGCATTCCACACTAATAAACTCCTAAACTTAATAATAAAAATAAACAAAAATTAATAATAACAAAAGTAATCTTCAAATCTATTGATATATATTAACTTCAATCACCTATATCTTCTATGTTTAAATACCTAATTCAAAAATGTTTTATACTTTATAAACGTGAGAGATTTCAATGAAATGGCAAAAGTGATGATCTATGCACAACTATACAATGAACAATGCAGGATAATTGCCATAGATCATCTCATAAATTTCAGTGACTAAATGAGCTCTATATTAACAATCAATTTTCAACATATAAATTTTTATTGGGCATTCCTATAAGGTTACATACAGAATTGGAGATCAGTATATTATTCATATTATACACTTATGCAAATAAGCTATCAGTATTTCATAATGTTATAAAACAAATCCTTTTATCAAAATCAATTAATGTATTGGTTTTTCCACAGATGTCACCCAAAATATGAATAAATTCTATTTCAGATCTCATAAAGCAGCATCAAAATAGTACTACACAAACTTTGTAAATCCTTTTTATATATTTGATGTTACCTGTGTTATCATTAAACAATCACAGTGTATGCAAAATGTTAACCTAATGTTGGACTTATATAAGAATTTGAAGAGAGAGAGAGAGAGAGAAAATTGATATAAGTAATCCACATTTTCTGTAGCAAACAAGTGACTAACACAAATCATATTAGAACACTTCCTAAATGACAAAAACAACTGTCCTTTAAGTTCATTGACACGATCTCTGTTTTTAATTTCGCAGCACTTTACTCATCCAGAAGATTTTGCGTTGTAAATGTTTAAATTTAGATTACATTCTATTGTACTCTACTTAAATTCTTATAATAGAAAATTGATTGCATTGAATCGAAGGTACAACAAAGCATGCTTCTCACCACAAATTTGGCACGGCGTTTATAATGGGTACAACCTATTCGTTTTTCATATGTTTGTTCTGTTACCGCTGCATCATCCCCATTAGAAGTTTCACCGGGCTCTTGCGACATTTTTGCTTATTACTTGTTTTTTTCTAAACAAAACTCTGTTCGATATGTTTCTCAAGGTTAATAAGGCGGTTTACTAGAAAACTTTTTCAATAAGTATACTTTATTGGACAATAAATGTACAATTAGTAGGCAATCAAACGTGACAACACTGACAGCTGGGTTTTGCTTTGACAACTGTACGTCACGTTGCGTTCGGTTCCGAAATACAAAAGTTGACAACAATTTTTATGCAAAAAATTTTAAATCTAAAGTTATATATTTTAAATACATTTTTGATGTAGTATCTCCATTGATATGCAAGAAAATTTAAATTTAAAAGTTTGTTTTAATTACAGGCATCATTTTAATATCAAACCATTGGTATTAATAAATAATAGTTAGAAATATGTAAAAAATTATTCTGTATAAATACATAAAACGTAATAATTTAATACTCTTAAGAATTGTAATGTTTCAATCTATTATGACAAAGACGTACTTATAGGACATTTTCCAATGGTATTAACGTATACCGGATGTGTAACGTATAACGTGAAAACATGTAAACGTGTCAAACCTTTTATATTTGTAAAAATTCACAAAAATTTTTAAATGTCAAATTCAGATCTAAACTATTAGTCCGAATTGTCAATTAAAATGCGGACTAAATTAATAAAACAAAAAAATTATCTAAAAACAAACTTATATACAAATAAATTTGCAATGTGATAACCGAAAAATGATTTGGCATTTTGTATTGTTTCCATTATTAACAATGTTTCAGTTTTCTACTTCTTTGTTGCCACCAAAATTTCAATGGAAAGTAATAGACTTCGCTTGGGAGGGTGAACAAAGGGAAGTTGCATTGGCTTCACAAGCGTATATACCTGAAAATAATATGCCTACTGGACTAGCGAGATGGAGGGACAAATTGTTTATAACTATACCAAGGTGGAAAAGAGGTATCGACAGATTTAGAAATATCAAGACTAATTTTAACTAATACTCAATACATACAGTCTTTATTTCAATTACGATTGTGATTAATTAAATTAATATTGATTAGGTAAATTTTTCTCATGAAAATCACTAAATGAGACACGATGAACATTTTAATCATATTTACATTGTTCAATCACAAGTGGTAACACTTGATTTACCAGGAACACACGATTTTCTCAATTATACAAGGAAGAAGTCTTGTAATTTTATTATTCCTGCGATTAAATGTTAATTCCCAGTTTAAAAATCAAGAGCTTAATGTAACTTATCTGTTAACAGATCTATTCATCTTTAATATCGACTTGTCTTTAATGACTAGCGTAAACTCGTTTTAGTGGAGAATTGATGGTAAACTTTGAAAAGCGGATTTTCAAAATGCTGTATTTAATTTAGACTGGAGAGGCCTTTGTTGACAGAGGAAAACAATAGACTAGAACAATGATGAATGGTGATGGATCGAGGCACTGCTAATAACTACTCCACTAATCATCATAATCTTTTAAGTTTAATTTATAGCGTTTTATTTATATTATGTTTAGGAGTCCCTTCCTCTCTGAATTATATTTACTTGAACGGTAGTCAGCAGCCAGACTTGATCCCTTATCCAAGCTGGGGCGATGCTTTTATCGCTGACGACGCATGCTGCGCCAGCACCAATAGCAGCGTTGTATCGGCGTTCAGGATTCACGTGGACAAGTGCGACCGGCTGTGGGTAGTTGATAATGGAGCCACAAATATGTGCGGTATGGGCAAAGTTGGAAAATTGCAATCGTTAATTAGTCATGAAAAGTAAAAAAAAACTACACACCATTTTTATGTAAACAAGTTTTTACGATAAATTTGTATTATATATCGTTTAGGAGAATTTTTTTTTAATATATTTAATAACCATTGAAATGTAGAAAAACTAGGCCAAAAAAATTTTTATTGCTTTTTTAACATAAAAATTAAATATAATCATTATCGTCAGCCGCAAGAAAATTGCTGGATATACGTCTTACCCAACATCTCTACACTGATCAGTCCTGCGCTGCTCACATCCAACGGATTCCCGCGACTGTCACCAGGCTATCTGATCAAAACAACATAAATAAAATATTTATATATCATATATAATTTAGATTATGTTCAAACACGATATTTTTGTGAACAGAGGACGTGAAACAGTTGGTTCAGCCCGCTATATTGGTTTTCGATTTGAGACAAGATACCCTCATATTTAAGCACATGTTCGACGATCTCGTACTCCGTGACTCCTCCGTTTTCACGAGCATCGTTTGTACCTTTCAATATTTTTATTAAATAGATTTCTAGAATATTTTAGTATTTAATTACAGTGCAACTGAACACTATGTCAACGTACAACTTTAAAAGATTTCAAAATGGCAGATAAAGATTTCTTTCGAATTGTGAATGTTTTCCATGGCAAGTGATTATTTCATTATCATCATCACTCAGCCGTTAGATGTCCACAGCTAGACATAGGCCTCTTCCAAAGATTCCCGCGTGGACCGGTCCCGTGCTGCCTGCATCGCCAGGCACTAGGGACTGTCGTTTGTAAGGGTTCATGTGAGGGGATTGGTCCATTTTCCACCACGCTGGCCCAATGTGGATTGGTGGGAGTGACTATTTATTATCATGCAAATACCTGAAACCTGTAAAAATGCACAATAAATAAGTTATTATGCATTTTTTTTATTTTAATTACTTTGTAGGCGGTGGACATCGTGGACCAGGATTGCGGCAATTCGTTCGCTTACATCGCGGACATGGGTTCCGGAGCTCTAGTGGTGTACAACCTCAAACAAAACAACTCCTGGAGGCTGGAGAGCCCCCTGTTCCAGCACGATGAGAACGCGAGCAGCTACAAAGTCGGCGGTGTAGATTTCTTCTGGAACGACGGCATATCTTCCGTTGCACTATCCCAGAGGAGGCACGATGGGTATATCTCTTAAATTCTCTTGCAGATAAATATATAAAAAAATATTTAAGTTTATTATTTTGGTAGATTGACAGGTGGTAGGTCATACTGGTGATAGCGTCTCTGTAGCCGGAGATGGTGTAGGTAGGTACCACTGCTGCGTGGAAGACCTTGGTTTCTTCTTTGAAACCGTCATGCTGCAGAAGGAGTTCGCCGAGCGAAGTCGGAAGAGGGCCGACTCCGTTCATAGACGAGGACGTCGGGGCGATGGTAACGTACGCCCCAGCCCGTCAGCCTCGTAGTCTCAGGCTATTAAGAATAGGACTAAGGTATTCCCTGCCTCTCGTACAAGACGACTAAAAGGGTCCTCCGGTTCGTGAGCCTTGAGGGTGGTGCACTCAGAGCTGTTCATATATAACTTATATGTTATATTTTACGTAGACACCGTGACCTGTACTGCCATCCGACTTCAAGCACCAAGATATTGAAGATTTCAACTAGTCTGCTGAGAAAACCGTACGTCACCCCGGACGAAATGCGGACAGGCATACTTGTAAGTTCCCGAACAACCCTTAACTATAACATGTCTGCATGAAAACAACACTAGTTTTTTTTTATTTATTTATAAACCTCGTTCCCCAGACATTTGTGGGCTTAGGCCTCTAGTGTTTTATTTGCTTCACACTCTTCTTTCATGCTTTCTTTCTTACCTTCGGGCTTTTGTAACTCCTCCACTCTCCATTCCTAATCCTTCTTTCATGCATCGCGTTTAAATGAGGGAGACAGCCATTCTTTATTTATTTCCAATTTATATATGTATTACAGTTTAGATTTATTTCACTAAAAAAAACAATAGAATATTTACATTGTAGCACGTTCTGCTCATCGCTACAAGATATTTAATCTTTTCAACGATATTTTTATCTTTGGAGGCTGACACTTGTTCATATATCTAAGAGATTTCCACCTATGTAGAGACTCATCACGATATCTCTGGAATACCAAGATCTACAGAGTTGAAATGCGGTAAAGATATTGCTTCTGTTGTTTAGAGGTCAGCTATTAATAGATTTTACGAACTCCCTTCCCTAGGGAGAGGAAGGGGTGTTACGGCTAAAGTAGAAGGGGAACAGCTGGTACATTATCGTACATACAAATGTCAATAAAAATATCAATTACCTTTAGTTCAGATGGGGTGTAAGGGGTTCCGCACGACAACTCACGCGATCCAAGCCAACCTCAACTGCTCGCGGCGCACCAAACGAGCCTCTGGCTGCCACTAACCCGCATTGGTCTAGCGTGGTGGTAAATGGCCCAAATCTTGCCTTTATGAACTTCTACGAATGACGGCCGCTAGTGGCAGACGATACCGGAAGCCATGCTGAATGTAGGTCATGGAAAACCGTTGGATTGCGGGCAGCGCAGGATTTGTCCGATTAATGTGGAAATCTATGGGGGGGGGGGGGGCTTATATTCAGCAGTAGGCGTATCAGCTGATGATTATGACTTTAAGTTCAATGCGTTTAGTTTTTGTTACTTTCCAATCCGTAGAATTCATCGGCATCATCGTCAGCCGACAGACGTCCACTGCTGGACACAGGCCTCGTCATAGATCTCCACGGTTGTAGGGGTTTATGTGGGGAGATTTGGGCTATTTTCCACCACGTTGGGCCAATGCCGGTTGGTAGGAGCCGGCGTCTCGTTTGTCGATTAGCAGGTTGCACCACGAGCAGGTGAGTTTGGCTCCCTTGAGTTGTTGTGCGGAACCCTTTACACCCTTAAGACTTACATGATGTTCAATACTACGGTAGTAGCTAGTGAGGACGGATAAAAAGCAAACTAAAACCTAAACTAGATCATATGTGGCTTTGGAATCGAAACTGAACCCTTCCGTTACCAAGCCAACCAAGCCAAGCTTGCTGCTGCTGTCCTTTGTGTGTCAGCGGTATTGTTGCAGGTGGAAGGTGACAAGGGTCCGCTGTCCCAAGCGACCGCGTGCGACTACCATGCCGACACCAACGTGTTGTTTTTCACTCAGGTAAATTAAAAAAAAGAAAACATTTTTTTTATATTAAACTTTTATCTATGGATCGAGTTTAACTTAATTGATGTTGACTGTTGAAGATAAATCTCTTTAATTGTGAACGTAGCATAGAGAACTCTTTCTCCGTCTCTCTCGCTCTCTCTCTCTAGTTATTGTCTCATAGAGAGGCTCCGCAACATCAAGCGCGGTGTTGGCAGGCGCCCTAAGATTCTTTTTTATTCAAAGCGACGAGATGAGCTGGACGATCACCTGATGGTAATAGGCCTGCCCATAATAACGTGGCGCTGGTTAGGTTGATCTACACCAGTAATTACAATAGCTACAGCGTCCGTCAAACCGGAAAGTATCGCTTGCAGTCTCCAGACTCAAACACCGCGAGACAGTTGTCTGTGGAATACAATACAAGAGTACTATGTCCAGCTGTAGACGTCCATCAGTCGAGATGATGATGAAAACAGGGGTTTATTTGCTTTTATCCTTGATTTAGATGAGATGAGAAGCTGCTGCTCTTCATTAAAAAAAAAACATGATGGACTCTTGGTTTCTTTGATGTAGATTTAATTTTGTATGTGTGTGTCGAAGTTGAGCAAAAACGGAGTCGGATGCTGGAACGTGGGGCGGGAGTTCGCGGAAGAGAACGTATCCCTACTGGTCAGCGACTGCAACGTGCTGGAGTTCCCCAACGACATTAAGGTAACGGATTACGATACTTGGTGCCTTTTGTTACTTAACTTGTGAAACGGAGATCAGGTGTCACAAAATCCATCCGATAATTTGTTTTTTATTTAACGGAGCAACGAGACCAGCTGGACGTTCCTCTGGGCGATGGTAACGGTTGTCCCAGCCCATCAGCCCTGTAGCCTCGGGCTAGTAATAGGACTAAGGTATGCCCTGCTGTAGAAGGCGACTAAACGGGTCTAAAAGTTTCGCGGACTTGGAGGGGGAGCTCATGGTGCTTAGGAGGGTTTGAACCTTTCTCAGAGACGTGTAACACAAAGTATAGAGGGACATCGATGCGTACTATAAGAGATCCTGGAGCATCTCTTAATGCACTGATGCAGAGCACCGAGGAAGTTTAGTAAGAATCTCACATAACCCTGACTTCCTTTCACAAGCAGGGTATCTTTCGAAGATTTCGCTCTGAAATCAAAAAATAAGTACTTTCACCTGATGATAAGTGATACGCCCGCCTGTAACAACGTGGCACTAGTTACGATGGCATACACTACACTACATTGCGCTCGTCGATTTGAGACGAGATGTCGAGCCTCGTTACCCCAGTAATTACACTAGCTACAGCGCCCTTCAAACCGGTACACAGTTATTTTTGGTGGCAACCTTTAGTTAACGCTTGGTGTCTCATGTTACCTTATTTATTAATCTAAAGTAGGAAATAAACAATTTTCTAAAGGCTAAGATTGCGTGTGAAATAAAAATAATATTTATTGTATTAGGGGTTGATTGATTTTATTAGGGTGGATGGTGAAACAGGGATTGGAATGATTTCATGCTTTATTTGTAGATGTTTTATCTCGGTGATAGAGATACCTATCACCAGTTTTACTTTTTTTTGAGGGGAGGTAGCTATTGAGCGGCTTGTGGTCCAGGGAACGGTTGAGGGTACCAGGCCACGAGGAAGAACGCCTATGAGATGGACTGACCAGATAACGGTGGCACTAAATGACTCATATCGATCGTTGCCACTATATGAATGCACTAGGAAGGCGGCCATCAGAGAGGAATGGCGACGAGTTGTTAAGCTACCGACCAATACCTGGAGTGATGACCACGACCACTCCGTCAAGAGTGATACCGATGATGAAGAATCACCAGTTTTATATCCTTTTATAGCCACAAGTAATATTATAAGAAAATCAATAACATTATCCATATATGGTGTATATATTCTATATTATCCAATTCATGTGATATTTACACAACAAACGTTTTATATTTTGTTCCGGTTTGAAGGGCGTTGTAGCTAGTGTAATTACTGGGGTAACGGGCTCAACATCATATTTGTCAAGGCGACGAGCGCAATATGGTGCTGTGTATAACATCCAATGTAGCCCCACGTTGTTATGGGCGGGCGTATCACTTACTATCAGGTGAACGTCCGGCTCGTGTCGACGCTTCGTTAAATAAAACAAAAATCATCAATGATACAAAAATAATCTTCAGGTGGACATGGAGGGGAACGTGTGGATACTGAGCGACAGGCAGTCTCGTTTCCTGTACGACAGGATGAACTTCAACGAGACGAACTTCCGGATCCTGAGTGCGAAGGCGTCGGACCTCATCCGCGGCTCCCGCTGTCAGCTGTCGTTCCTCGAGAAGGCTTGGATCAAAATGAGCAACGAATTACCATAATCGATTAATGTAAACTGTATATGAATTATTAAATGCTGTTGTTGAAGCATCACATCTTCAGATAAGCGAGGAGTTGTACTCTCACCTGGTGATAAGCAGCATATGCGTTTCCATAACATGGTGGAGACTTACTGTTGTTGAGACCGGTGTTTAAAATAACTACTCTTATATAACGTAATTTTTTTTATCCAATGAAGCGACACGAGCCGGACGTTCACCTGATGGTATAACAACGCTCCATATTACCCTCATTGAGACAAGTCAAGTTTCGTTACCCGTAACTAAATAACTTCACTAGTTACAGCACCCTTCAAACCGGAACACATTAATGTCTGCAGTGATATATATCGGCTGCAATAGGCACTGCGGTGGTACCTATCTGGACAGTTCGGGAGGAGAAATCTTTGAAAGATACCCTGCTTCTGGGGGGAAGTCAGGGTTATGTGAGATTCCTACTAAAACCCCTTCGGTGGTCTGCATCAGTGCATTCCGAGGCTCCGGGATCTCTTATAGAACGCACCGGTGCCTCTCAACACTTTGTGTTAACACGTCCCTGAGGAGGAGCCTAACCCTCGTAGGCACCATCGTCGAGCCATAAAGCCCGCGAAATTCCTAGACCTTTTTAGTCGCCTTGTACGACAGGCAGGACTTACTTTAGTCCTATTCTTACTAGCTCGAGACTACAGGTCTGGCGGCAACACAGACCTACCACCAGTAGACCATCAACCATTTGTTTTGGTTGCACGATACATGGTCCCGGATACGAACCGGGAGCCTCAGTGTCACGAGGCGGTTGGCTACCGGGCCACCGCGGCAGTGAAGTCGGCTACAACCACAGCCATGTATGTGATCTCGTAATGAAAGGCGTCAACAATAATTTAAATCTTTATTTAAATATACAACATTGTAATTATAACTATGTAAATTAAATAAGTCTGTGTGATGGAATACAATTCACAACTTGCCGCACGTCGTCGCGCCCTCACCCCCCACCCTCCCCAGCGACCCAGCACACGGCCCGCCCTCACCCCCACATCCCCTCTCCTTCAGTCTGACAACACGTCAACGCAGTGTGCATACTTCATTCCAGCATTCGTGCTGTGACACTGCGTCATTTAGCATCTCTATTCTCAGAGTCGTACAGTCGTAAGATAAACAAGAGTCAAAATTTAAAGAGAGAAAAAAAAGGAGAAAGAGAAGAGGTTTTTATATTAACTAGCGGAGAGTTCACTTGCCGATGCGTTCGTCTACAATGAAGCTAGTTAGGATGATGTACACTGCACTGCATTGCGCTCGTGATCTCCGATAATTATACTGGATTAGCAGAGCTCGCTTCGTATAAGGTACCAAAGTATAGGCTTACTTCTAAGCTACCTGATAATACCAAAAATAACTTTAATCACATGGCAGTTTCGTGTGGCAACACTGATTATATTCTCTCACTCTCACTTCTCCATCTCATTCTTCAAGAGTTCAACAGACGAAGAGCGGTGAGCGTTTTAAAATTTTTCAATGTAAGGATATACGATCTTACAATATAAACCACTAATACACACCGCCTTGACTCCGCCAGTGAGAGAAAGCTCAATCCCAGCAGTGGGAACAATTAGTGAGACGTTTATGTTAAAACAATACAACCGTAGTTAAATACATCGTACAGGTTATAATCTACTACAAGTTTTGCAAGACTTTGTCCTCATCAAATTTTTATTAGAAAAAAAAACTCGAGATTTATATAACTTTATATATATATATATATATATTACATGAATTTTCACTGATATATATCAGTTTATATAAACACTATGTGTTTGTTTCAATAGAGGTTGTATTGTCGCCGAGAGCACACGCCTATGTCGTCTCTTTATTGATACAGAAAAAAAAAACTCATAGTCTTCTAATTCTTGAATCTCGTCAGCGGGAACATAGCAGCGTTACGTTGGTAGATTTACATCATGACGGAGGTGTCTAGTTAAGCTGGTTTGAAATCAGTCTCCAAACAAACTCGGCAATATGGCCATGGAATCGAACCCCGGACGCCTGTGTTCAAATGCGAGTCCTGAGCTACTGCGTATAAGGGAGCAGTAAACTCCTTGATATTGTCACCAATCAAAAGATATATATATATATATAGATACATACTGTATCAAATTGATGGTGGTGTTGCCGTTTTATATCCCCCCTGTATATAATAAAGAATAATCGACATTCGTATTAAATATTAAATCGATTCCATGCGATGAATCAGTTTACAATGAGATCAATGTGTGTGTGTGTGTAATTTTTTTTTAATAATTAAAATTTATCATTTCGTTGCTATTGACGTATTACTAATTTATTAAACCAATGTATGATATACCTAATTTAAGTATATAATTAGCTGTCTATAGCTGGTATAATAATAGTCCTTCGATCCGGACCTTAAATCACAGTGAAAAAGTTGAGAGGATTATTTATATATTTATTAGCTCAAGCCATCATAGTATTAAAAAATATAAGATGTCTGGATAGAAAAAAATATCCATAATTAACTTTTATACTCTGCATTTCTTAGTATACGTAATTTTATGTTGGCAACATTGATCATGTCTTATAAAGGGAAAAATAATTGTCTATGAATCGTAAAACGCCCGGAAGTAACCTTTACATTTTGGCGACATTAAAAAAAGTCTATTAGCCGCTGAAGCGGTACAGGATGAAAATTTATTCTTGTGTGCGTTCACCCCGACTCTTGTGAGTAGCGATGTAGTGTAAACTATTTAAAAAAAATATATTGCTTCAATGTTACCAGTAGGCCTACTCTGTGATGCGACAGACAAACAGCAACCATTCGCCGTACACTCGAATCGCAATGCATTCGCACCGAAACACTTGTTACATTTACCGTAACACTCAGATTTGCGTATATTTACACTACGTTAGCGTGACAAGTATAGTGCAGTCATTTTGTCGCTTGAGTGAACTCCGTTTGAATTGGACACAAAATTATAGTTCAACGTGAGGTCCTTGGTCCTTAGGCATAAAAATGTTAACAGAGCTCAAGACTTCTTCACCAGCTAACCAGAGTGATTGTTATGTAATTTTAATGTTGGTAGCACTGCCATTAAAACCACCACTCCCCATTCCAATTAATCTTCAGATTTAAAAACCGATACAGAAATGACTTCAGATATATACACTGCCTACTGGCGTTGTCAATAACGCCAGTACATATAAATATATGTATGATGTGGTAATCTTCAACAGGTGAAGATTTCTAGATTGGTGCACTTTACCACTGCGGAATAGGGCGTGGTCACACCCGCTTTGGCATAGGGTGCGGTCACACTATATAACATGAAGTGTTGCAATGATCAGCTGTCACGTGGCAGAGTTTACTCAAGCGCACGCGCGTCAGTGTGCAAAGCGAGTACCGCCGAGCGTGCGTGTACGTTGGTGCGTCACATTTAGTACACTATCCGGCGGAGAGAAGTGATTGAGACTGTTCCGTTGGAAGTTCTACCTTATGCCGTGTGTGCAGAGCCTGTCGTAACGTGCCACGCGTACATTATCTCGCGTCCTCCGCGCCGCCGGTCGACTTTCGCTGCGGCGCTCCCTCCGCCACCTCTAATCTTTTCTTAAGCGGATTGTTGTACTCCCAACCCTCGTCGCCTTTGGGGCTGAACAACTGAAACGTAAAGATATTTGTTTTTATGAAACGAAATGTACAAAAACTGAAAGCCTTAGCTTTTACTTCAATGCAAACGATCAGAGTTTACCAGCTATTTTCGCTCTTGATGCCAAACACCAACTGCCAAGAGCTGATAAATTTAAATACTAAGGCTCCGTTATCAGTGTTGACGGAAATAATTAAAACGTCATCCATCGAATAAATGCCATTAAGGATTAAAGGCTTTATAAGACCGCAGTAAGACCTACGATGCTCTATGGTTTAGAGTGCTGACCCACAACCAAGGCGCAAGAGCAAAGAATGCATGTGGCAGAAATGCGCATGCTTAGGTGGGAATGAATTACCTTAGAAGACAGGGTGAAAAACATAAATGTCAGAGGTTCCTTTAAAGTAAAACCGGGTCAAAAGAAAATGATACAGAGACACCTGCGCTGGTGCGGCTCTGTTATGCGAAGACCAACAACACATATGGTTAGGGTAGCGCTGGTTTCCGAAACTAAAAAGAGAGGCCATGAAAGAACCCCGACGACATGGTCGACGATGATCAATAAACATCTATAGAATAATAAATTGACAGAAACTATAGAGATAGATTTAGAAGAATGACCAGGATATCCGGCCCCAAGTAAAGATGGGATGAGGTCTAGTAAGAAGAAGAATGATACGGAATGAGGGCGACATAATATTTTTTTAATGATGAGTAATACCTACCCGCACGATCTCTAGCAACAGAGACATGTCACCAGGTAACTATAATAAATACTGTGTAGGGGGTCCCGCGGAACAACTCACGGGACCTAAGTCAACCTCACCTGTTCGTAATGCGCTCTGCTAATCAACGAACGAGGCTCGGGCTCCCACCAACCCGCATTGAACCAGCGTGGTGGGAAATGGCCCAAAACCCCACATATGAACTCCTAGGAACGACGGCCCCAGGTGCCTGGCGATGCGAGCAACGCAGGACCGATCAATGTGGGGATATTTGGGGGAGGCCTATGTCCAGCAGTGGACGTCTCTCGGCTGACGATGATGATGATGATGACGATGTAAAGACCAGAGACTGCTATCCAACAGCTTATATTTCACAACTATGAGATAGTCGATGAGACTGTCAGAGGTAACAGAATACGCTTTCATAGTATGATTATCTTCTGTTCATTGACAGTATTATAAGGGGTGGATGTTGGTGAGTGTACCTTTTCTTTTGGTTTCGTAAGAGAAATCTTCGAAACATACCCTGCGTCTAGGGAGAAGTCAGGGTTATGTGAGATACTCACTAAAACCTCCTTGGTGGTCTGCATCAGTGCATTCGGAGAGGTTTCGGGATCTCTTATAGAAAAGGCCGGTGCCTCTCTACACTTTGTGTTAACACGTTTCTGAGGAGGAGCCTAACCCTCCTAGGCATCATCTCTGAACCATACCCTGTCTCACGCAGGTTCGTTTGGATAAAGGCTCTCACCCTCAAGGCCCGCAAAACTCATAGAGCGTTTTAGTCTCGTTCTACGACAGGCAGGGCTTACCTTAGTCCTATACTTACTAGCCCGGGAGTACGCGACCGATGTGCGCGTGTACCTGCGTGATCCACTTGTCGCCGGTGTCGACACGCTGCTTGGCGCGGTCGCGCTGCGTCTGCTCGAGGCGTCGCTTCGCCGCGGTGGCCGCGTCCGTGTCGGCGGCACGCAGTGCTGCGGTCACGTGCCGCCAGACGCGCCGCGACTCGTGCGCCGCCTGCCGGCACACCGGCGACACCCGCTTCCTGCGCGCTTTCATGTTCGACACCTCGAATACCACCTCAGTGCGCTGCGGGCGTAACAAATGTCACACATATTAACCTAGTAGCTAATTTGTTCTACAATAAAACGTCGATTCATAACCTTGCTCTTATGTGACCACGCCCACGGTCATGCCCACGCCTATAACAATGGGGCGTTAGTTAAAGTGTTTACTTTCGAAACCGTCTTTTGGATTTAACGCACTACAAATTGCATACTGCCTTTTTTATTCAACGGAACGCCGAGGCTAGCAGGACATTCACCTGATGTTAAGTGTCACGCCTACTCGTAACAACGTTGCGCTACTTGACCGTGTTGTGATATTATACACTGGACCGTGTTGTGATCGTCGCCTAGAGACCTAAGATCACAAAATAGGAACACAGTAATGTTTGCAGACTACTGTTTGGCGGCAGAGATAGGAGTTGCAGATGCTGCGGAGCTGCGGTGGTAGCTATCTAGACGGTCTTCAGTTTCAGAAACCGAGCACCAGTAAATTCCCTACCACCTTCACAAATGATTTCCTCAACAGACACAATGGCTTAATAAAAGTACTTTTCACTATTTTTTTATATAACCCTCGAGGCTACAACTTACCCCGGAGTCAGTCCACCTGCCGTCCATTCTGGTGTTCCATTCACCTTGCGCTGTGTAGTACGGTTTTTTCTCATTAGCTGCGAACACTTCGCAAGTGACCCGGTGTTTCTTGCCGCCGTAGAAAGGCTTCGTGAGGAACTCGATGTTGGCCCGGTGGCCGGTCTGCGGACATTCGATGGCCACCTGGCCGCCTAACTCGATCCACGGCACCGTGAGAATCGATCTAGAAACGCACATGGAGGTGAGTTAAGTGGATATCGTTCCACTGACTCCGACAAATGTCAAGTCGGCGCTCACCGTCCGTAGCCGTTGGGAAAGGTGACCGTGTACTCTTCCCCGTGGTCGAGCAGCGTGACCACGCCGCGCCCGATGTTGTGCACGCCGATGGAGAGCCCGAGGAACTTGCTCTTGGTCCACACCCAGGCGTCGAACTGGATGCGCCTGTTGACGTGCTCCGCATAGAACGCGCTGATCGGCGGGTGATGCGACACTTGTTCGGCGACAAATGACAGCTGATCCGGTGAGCACCACGGCACCGGTCCGTCGCCCACTTCCTGCTGGAAACCAGTATGAATATGATTCTCTCTTATCTGCTAATATTAAATGTTGACGCATATGGTGTGATAAGTTTCTATTGCTGTCATTTTTTTTATAGAATTTGATAGCTACCTTTTCTGAAGAGGGGTTATGGTTGTCGTGTGCGCCGTCCAGGTCCCAATGGCAGCGGAACACTTCGCCAAGTATAGGGTTGTATGGTTTCTTCGCCACCTGTGACTTCCGGCCCGCGTGATAGGAGCTGAGGTACCACCGCACGACTTGCACCATACGGTCTTTTGGGGTTGGCATATCGACGATTCTAAAATTAAAGGTAGAGAGGTTCTCAACATCTGGTAGACACAATACTTTAAGACCAGGTAAATGTCTTCAAAGAATCAATGAAACCTTAAAAATTAAAAAAAAAAGAACTAATATTCTAATATCATCATCTATGTCCAGCAGAAGAGGTTCATCGGCTGATGAGGATTCTAATATCTCATAACTGAAGAAATGATGTATAACCAGTCCAAACGAGGAATGTTTGTATATATGAAAAAGAGGTTAAACTTCCTCTCCTCTATAAGGATAGTAACAAAGTGGAACACCGTCACCATCAGTGTTCTCATCCCAACGGACGTGGTTATCTTCAAGGGTATACTAAACAGGACATCACTAGGCTAGTTTGATTTAGCGTCGCCGCTCACATCAGCTCCAGTTTTTCAATAATGTGGTTCTCTGACTTACCAAGTCAAAGTCCTTTAACAGTTATGTTTCTATTAAAATTACCAGCCATTTTTTTCTATATAATTTGCCCATGCCCAACAGTGGACGTCTATCAACTGATGATGACGGTTCAGTGCTTACTGGTGGTAGGTCTCTGTTGCCGGAGATCGTCTAGGTAGTGGCCACCGCAGCGCCTATTGCAGCCGCCAAACAGTACTGTGTTCCGGTTTGAAGGGCGCTGTAGCTAGTGACACTACAGGGGTTACGAGACCTCAGGCGATGAGTGTAATGTGGTACAGTATGTATGATCCTAACTAGCGCCACGTTGTTATGGGCAGGCGTATCACATATCATCAGGTAAACTTTCTGCTCGTCTCGTCGCTTGATAGTATACAAAAAAATAGATGAAATTAAGGTTAAGCATTAACATATTTTTATTAAAAAAATACCAACTTAACGAACTGGTCGGGATGCGCGAAGGAGTCTGCGTACATCTCCAGCAACGACCGCCTCTCCAGTATAAACGTGGGGAGCACAACCTGGAAGATTACATTTGCTGGATGATATGAACATAATTCTTTTTGACTGCCTCCGCGGTGCAGTGGGTAACAGGTTACATAGTAACACAGAGGTCTCTAGTTTGATTCCGGGACTACCTCTTATGGAGTTCGGTTGGTGGTAAGGCTTTGATGTACCTGGCGATGTAGCTATATATTGTAATCTGTCGCCATATCAGCATGGTTATGCTCCGGATGACAACATACATCTGGAGCACACTTAAATCTACAGCTATTTTTTTGATACGTGGTGGGGAGGATTTTCGAAAGATACGCTGCTTCTGGGGGGAAGTCAGTCATATGAGATTTTTACCCACTAAAACCCTCTCGATGCTCTGCATCAGTCCATTCGGAGATGCTCCGAGATCTCTTATAGAACGCATCGCTTTTGATCGATTGGTCCAGCGTTGCTCGCATCCAGTCGCTTCCCGCGACTCTCACCAGATCGTCGGTTCACTTTGTGGGAGGACTCCCAACACTACGTCCACCGGTATGCGGGCGCCACTCGAGAAAGGCTACGCTGAACACCTAATCTTGAGTGTATCGGTTGTGTACCTTCGTCAGATCCATGCCAATCTTCACTTGCGACAGGAGGTGAGTGACCACGGAGCCGTGGTTCTCCATGGAGCCGAGGTCGCTGTCCGACTCGTCCTCATACAGCGCTGGAACAGACGTCCCTAAGGTTACAACCATATAGTTATACATGCAATATATAAACATATAGTATATAAAACATCTGATTATATATATGCTGACGACTGCAGGAGAAGAGCATAGATCTCCACAGTTACTCCACACTATCATCATCATCATCAGCTGATAGACGTCCATAGGCCTCTCCCAAAGGATTTCTATATCAAACGGGTAGGGTTTCATATGGAGGTATTTGGGCTATTTCCCACGACGCATGCCTAATGCGGATTGGTGGGAGCCAGAGGCTCGTTTGTTGATTATCAGGGTGCACCACGAGCAGATGAGGTTGGCTTGGATCCAGTGAGTTATGGGGCCCACGATATGTGATGCGGGAATCGAACCAGAGACTTCCGTGTAATTAGGCAAGCTACCAATAGTGCCCATACATATTATGGTGAAATGCACTAGTATAATATTATGCTATCATCTCAATTGATAGATGCCCACGGCTGGGATTTAGGTGTTTTGCAGAATTTATGTCTTATTATTAACATACATTCAAATATTTATCTAATTCTAATAATACTAATAAATGACATCATCATGGATATGCCACAGGATAAACAGGAAGTCTGCTGGCGAGCTACTTTGTGGTACATGAATCACGGTAGTTCTTATTCCGTATTGTGCGAGCAAGCTTTAACTAACACCTTATTTTACGTGATTATATGTTTGATATATCAGGCTATATCAATAGCGTGATGAAGCGACGAGACGAGCGAGAGGTTCACCTGACGATGATAAGCCTATCCCATAGTAACGCGGCGCTAGTTAGGATGATATACACAGCATCATATTGATACACAGATTGTCTCGCGTGACCTTAGTAAATTCGCTAGCTACAGCGCCTTTGAAACCGGAACACAGTATTGTTCAGCAGCAGATATAGAAGCTGCGGTGATACCTGCCTTCTGTCAGATATATCTACAGGATAATTGATTGGACTGTAGGCGATAATGGTACGGGGAAATGATGATGATGTCATTCACCAATGAAGCAGACCAGTCACGTCACCTGGACCTTGTATAGTACTTTATTGTTTTAATCAAGTCTGTATTAGACGAACAAAAGGAACGCTGATAGTATAAACTTTTGAAACAATAGATGAGAGTTATCAACAGGAGTCAACCTCATTCAGAACACTGACTGCCACTAAACGTTTGCTTAGTAACACGGAGGTGTCTGGTAGATTCTGCTAGGGTCATGCAGCTAAAACAGCAGCGCTGTTCCTGGTGAAGTTACTGCGGTAGCGCTCAACGTCTTATGTTTCGTGGTTATCGCAATAGGGTGCAGTATCATCTTAAATGGCGCTGTGTTGTTATAGACTGGCAGTCAGTATCAGGGGTGTAAGGGGTCCCGCGCAACAACTCACGGGACCCAAGCCAACCTCGCCTGCTCGTGGTGCGCCCTGCTAATCAACAAACGAGGCTCTGGCTCCCACCAAACCGCATTGGACCAGCGTGGTGGGTAATGGCACAAATCCCCCGTATGAACCCCTACATACGACAGGCCCTAGTACCCAGCGGTACCAGAAGCCATGCTGATTGTATGTGAAGATCTTCGGGGGAGGCCTATGTCCAGCAGTGGACGTCTATCGGCTGATGATGATGACTTACCACCAGGTAAATAGAAAGATGTTTCCGATGATAATAACGAAGAGATTGTTATGGTATAAAGAGATCTTAAGTTAAGTTGTGATAGCAGAGTTTAAGTTACGGTTAAGCATGAACGGAACAGTGGGGAATGATTAAGCTATATAGCACTAGTTGTTCTCCTCCCGCTTTACTGATCGCTATATTACTGCTTGGTAGTAACCCCCTCCAACCACCTTCCCGTTATTAACACTCTCGCATATTCGTTCGGGGAAAGAATTTTGTAAAATTCGTTAGATGTCCTATAATCGGTATAAGAAATATTCCTACCAAATTTCATGTCTCCAGGTCTTATTGTTCCCGATACCGTGATGAGTCTCTACATAGGTGGTAAACTGGTTACTGAGCCAGATTCAGGGCGAGCATGGTCACCATGCTTAGTCACTATTACTTAACATATAAAATTAAGGTCAAGTAATGGATAAATAATATAATAAGTTCGACGTGATCATGATAATGTTGCCGTGTGGTAATAGCTCGAATAAAGGTGGACAGTTTACCATCATAGTCGATCTCGCCGTCGTTGGTGCGCGGCAGGTCCACGGCAGCGGCCGGCGGCGGTTCCGGATCCGCCACCCCTTCCGCCGGGCAGTTGCGGTTCACGCTGCAACAATACACAAACGACTATGTACCGACGACTTCTAATCTTTCAAGTTACACATTATTTAATAAGAAATACTTGAAACCGGATCGATACTTCGATTACCGGTCCGACTATCGATCAATATAAAAAAAAAACAGTTTCCTCATAATCATCATTAGACAATCTTTGTACAAGTAAACGTGTTCGCGTCGAATTGTATATACTTAAGAAGTACACTTATAGTATAGGTGGTAGGTCTCTCCTGACTGAGACTATGTTCCGGTTTGAAGGGATCTCTAGCTAGTGAATTTGCTGAGAGAATTGACATATATAACTTTTGTCCCACAGCAACCAGCACCTGCTGCAGTGAATATCATATTAACCAGCGCCACGTTGCTATAGACAGAAGAATCAAAGAGATTCAATTAAGAGATGAGATTAGCCGGATGTTCACCTGATATTAAGTGATACCATAGGCATGGTATACACTGCAACGTATTATACCCTTCATGCACATACCCGAGACATGAGATGTTGACTTTCGTTATCCCAGTAATCACACTAGCAACAGCGCCCCACGAACCGGAACACAATGACGCTTGCAGACGGTCTCCGGCAACAGAGACACTACCACCAAACATATTGTCAATGAGAGATTTTTGACCTTAACTTCGATCAACGAGAGGACCATTAGACCTTTAAGGTCCATAAATCAATAGCTCCGTTATTTCCAAGGTTCAAGAGTACGCAGAGCCTCAACTTACAGGAGTGAGTGACCTTTGTAAAGACCTTAAGAAATGCGCAAGCATTTCTCACCTTGACACTTTGCCGAGGGTGAGGATTACACAATGTACTGTGGGTAGTAGGTGGTGGTAGTGGGTGGTGGTACCGGGGTTAGGAATACACATTGTTGTATATTAATATTAAATTGTTCATTCGGCGCTGAAGTATATAAGAGCCTCATTGTGTTGTAGCTCTTGGACCTGAAGGTCAGGCTTCGGTGTGACCTTTAATTTCCTCCTTAAAGTAATCACGAGGACCATTATGGTTATGAAGTTGTAATATAATTGCTGCATTATAAAACTTCACTAGCAGTTAACTGATGGTAGATATCTAGTCTGATGCCGGATACCGTCTGGCTACCACCGCAGACCCTATTTCTGCCGCCAGACAGTACTGAATTTTTTGAAGGGAGGAGGAACCTGATGGTAAGCGTCTGCTCATGACAATGTGGCGCTAGTTAGAATGCTATACACTGTACCACATTGCGCTCGTCGCGTTGAGATATAAGATGTTGAGTCTCCGTACTCCAGTAATTACACTAGTTACAGCGCCCTTCAAACCGGAACAAAGTGATGATTGCTCAGTACTGTTTGTCGACTGCAATAGGCGTTGCTGCGGCACTTACCTAGATGGTCTCCGATTACATAGACCTACCACCGGTAAATTAGCAGGGTGCATCACGAGCTGGTGAGGTTGGCATGGATCCAGTGAGTTCTTGCGCAGGAACCCTTACACTCAAAATAGTATGGTACTATATAATATACAATAAAATTTCGTGTGCACATCTTATATTTTCTTTAAGTTATATTCATGGGTTAAAATCCGGTTAAGTTTTAAGTTTAAGTTCTAATAAATAAATTAAAGGCAGTGTAATAATGCTTACTGCAACCTGAGTACTTAGACTGGTAACTCTTAAAACACCCTCAAAGTTAGTTGGCGAATCATCTGTTGTTACTAATGAAGCCGTAACGGGTGGTGGGTAACCCCACACCGGGCACTCGACGTCTTCCGGGTGGCGGGGGTTGCATTATACCCCTCGACCGCCACTCCATCTGATTATCACCGAGCTACGTCCCTAATGATAAACGGTATACACATCCTTTGAGCAGCATATTTTCAATACTTTCCTCTCGTTGAATTAAAAAAAATATTTGTATGAATGTTACCATTATAATTATCATCATCATCAGCCGATAGACGTCCACTGCTGGACATAGGCCTCCAGCAAAGATCTCCACATCCATCGATCTGGTCGTTGTTAGCACTATAACAACTGATAATCTATATTAATAAAACTGTGTTATTTTTTTGTTGGGATCTGAACGGGTGGATTAAAGGGATTTCGACAGACATGCAGCTGATGATATGAAGCTTAACTATGACTACTTTTATTCATAAATAAAAATTGGATTTCCGTAAAAATAATAAAGTTGAAAAAATTTAGAATTTCAGAGACACCCTCAAGGTTTCAGTTTAACAAATGGTTGGGCATATTTAAAGTTATGGTAATGGTCGGAATCGCTGGAGCGGTTTGGAGAATTTTGGACGAGGTTTTCGTCCAGAAGTGGACCTCTATCGAATGATCAAAGTCAATTTTTTTTTTTATTCAAAATTCCTTTATTGTGAATTATTAATTTATTGATCATCACAATCTATAACCTATTCGCATTAGTAATGCTTCGGACTTGAGAAGAATGGGCGTAAGGAACTCAACGCGCTGTATATTTATATAAATACTGTTTTCTATTGATTGCTGATGATGACGATGATAGATGATGATTTAAATATTTGTGATTAGTAATCCAAACTAACGGTTTGCGTATGTGTTCGTGAATGATTGTTTTAGACAATGAAGTGACGATTTGCGGACGTCAATGTCGCGGCCGTCGGGCGATAGTTATCAGCGAATCGATACGGCATCTACACAATGACCCTGACAATGGCCGCAGCCTTCGAGCACCGAGCCGCTGGCTTCATGCACATTTTATTAACACCATAAATTTTTTTTTTATTAAACAAATGAAAAGCTCCTCCTCTCCACTTATCGTTCCCACTGGGCTTTCTTTTAAGAACATGAAGTCAAGACGGTGACAAGTCCACCACTGCGGCGAACTGTGGGTTAGGTCGTTGGCAGCGGAAGCCTAAACACCGTGTATATCGAACTCACGCCTCTTCAAGACGAGCTCGTATGAGCCAAATGCCAGCCAGCTAAATATGTGTGAGCGAGCTATAGCTGAGACATATATCTATCAACAAGACAATATCCAGCGGACGTCTATAACGGATGATAATGATCAATCAACATTTTATTTTTATTCTATAATTATCAAATGGTATCGCTGACCATCACCTTGGAAAGCAATGGGGAGATATAAAAAACAAGAGAAGAGATAGGGTGTCTCTTCGTCAGTTTTTTGAGATGTTCCTTCCACACCTATGATCTGAACGTTGAAGTGAATACTTGTATGTAGACAAAAAGAGAGACGGCTATGCTCGGAGTTTCTCTGTTCCGTCGAATCAGAAATGTGGAGATCCGCAGATGAACTAAGGTCAACGACATAGCCCATAGACTTAAGTGGCACACGAGGTGGACCGACGATCTGGTGAGAATCGCGGAAACCCACTGGACGCGAGCAACGCGTGACCGATCAATATAGGGAGTCTTTGGGGCAGGCCTATGTCCAGCAGTGGACGCTTACCGGCTGATGATGATGATGATGATGAGACAAAATGAAGCCCGTAGTGAATTCGTAAATATCATAAAACTTCTCAGTTAACAAACTATATTTTTTAACTGATCATTATAACATACTGATTTTCGTTAATTGCTTCATTAAGCTTAATAACGTATCTTCGATATAATTAAGATCAGATGACAACAAAACAGCAACAACATTTCGTATGCATATTTATCTATGTATATATTAGTTTACACCCCTTTTATCTCTTCCCCTATATCACCATTCATCTCTTCAACCCTTCCCCATCCAATGTTATCTCATCTTCCTCCTTCCTCTTTTATATATAAACTCATTTACATATATTTGTATATATTTAGGTTTGTGGGTTTAAGTTATTCTTTTTTTTTTCCTTATGTTTGGTTCGAGTTTTATAATGAATTTAATTTTGTTTTTCTTTAATTTTATTATATTAACTTTTCATTTTCTTTTTTATTTAGTTCGTGGATATCAGATCCGCAAGCCCCGGGTCCGATGAAGCTGCTACTATTGTCTGACTAGCGCTAACTTCAGCATAAAACAAAATGTACTTATTACCAATAGAAATTCAGGAAATAGATCTAAGAGTGGGGATAGAAGAGATAACATCTTATTTTATTAAACAAAAGATCTTAATGTAATTTCTTTCTCGCATCAAACGAATATATATCAGGAATATGCGGCAGTAGCGCGACCTACAAAATCCCACAAGACGTTAGTTACGTATACTTTATTGCACCCTTTTACGTTAGCGACGTCACCGACTTTTGCGTGATAGATTGTATATACGATAAATCGATCCCTAAACATCACCTAGAGGCATATTTTTACTATAAAAATTATTAAATGAAACAATCGCCGTCGGGGTGTATCGGGTCCCGTATAACAATTTAAGAGACCTAAGCCAACCTCACCTGCTCTTGGTGCAGCAAGCTAGTTAACTAACGAGGCTCTGGCGCAGCGTGGCCCAAATCACCCATATGAACCCTTACATACGACAGCCCCTAGTACCCGGCGATACCGGAGGCTATGTCGATTGTATGTGGAGATCTTCGGGGAGGCCTATGTCCAGCAGTGGACGTCTATCTGCTGATGATGATGAACAAAAGCCGAGTTATGTAGAGGATGCAAATATGACGAAAAAATCTCAGATATGTGAAATTACTTCAAGGTCTTTAAGAGACTTTTAGTTCTGAAATAAAAACGTATATAAACCTGTGCTCCGGTTTGAAGGGCGCTGTAGCTAGTGAAATAACTGGGGTAACTAGACTCGTCTCAAGGGGAGGAACACATCTGTGCATATCATCCTAACTAGCTCCAGGTTGTTATGGGCTGGCGTATCACTAACAATCAGGTGAACGTTCCGTTTGTCTCGTTGAATAAAAGAACACGGTCAGTATCCTCACCTCTCGCTGTCCCTCCTCAGCGACCACCTCCTCGACGTCAGAGCTCGGATCATTGTTGCTCGCCTCTCAAATCATCAGCACTAATACATCACAGATAGAGTTCAACACCAGTCCAGTTCATCCACAATTACAGTCACATTTAAATGCACTTTGGTGAAAGTTCTAATCAGCCTTAGAACGATAAAGAAGATAATCTGTCTTTTTTAAAAATCCTTGTTAATAATGATTGATCATATTCTATTACGCCGGCTTCATCTATTTGGTACAGAATGATGATAATGACGGAAGAAACTGCTGAAGTCAGGGTTCATAGCAAAGCATCATCTCTATTGCTTAATTATCATATGGTACATGATGAAAAAACAATTCCCTATCAATATACATGGAGTAGGGGTGTAAGGGGTTCCGCCCAAAATCTTACGGAGCCTAAGTCAACCTCACCTGCAGACGAGGCTCTGAATATCCACCAACCCGCATTGTGCGAGTGTAGTGGGTTACGATCGAATTCCCCTCAATGAACTCCATATTGTGGAGATCTTTGAGGGAGGTCTATGTCCAGCAGTGGACGATGCGCCGTATAAAACTTGGAAAAATCGTTTCGATGATGATTTCTGCAGGGTGCTGTGTGGAAGGCTGACCCCAAATATTAAATAGAAATGGAGATGGATGAAGTGTATTAGTTACAAACTCTTCAGTTAGGAGGACAATAGAGAAGCAGTTCATCAACATCAGCCGAATGGGCCTTTCTGAAAGATTCCAAAACGATCAGGTAGGGATTCATATGGAAGATTTGGGCCATGCTCCACCACGCTGGCCTAATACGGGTTGGTGGGAGCCAGAGCCTCGTTCGTTGATCAGCAGGGTGCCCCGCGGGCAGGTGAGTAAGGCTTGGGTCCCGCCAGTGGTTGTGCGTGACCCCTTCCCTTACACGCCCTTTGTGCCGATATTGTATCCGCCAGTATTATATATATATATATATAAAGATTTCAGTTGTAACGTTCACAGTCAACCTTGGCTTTAATGCTACCAATCATTTCATCACCACGCCAATTTGCACAATTAGTGTTACGAACGCGTTCGCCGCAATCCTTCGGCCGGTTTAACTCTCCAGTTAAATATAACTATTAGGTTCAAACGTTTCCACTTGGACAGCATAAAGACACTTTCACACACAAATATTCCATACTTTATCTGTATATGCACTGACTTATGAGCACATAGCCATACGTCTCAGCAGTCGCTGGTTAGTTTCCGGAGGAACCAACGCGGAGAAATATCGACTCTTTACCAGCGAGAGAAAGCTCAGTCCCAGCAGTGGGAACATTAAGAGAGATGTTCTTTTGTAAGCACGAACATTGAATATACGATCACATAAACCAACACTTGACCGGCGTATATAAATGGCATCGATTGTTTAATTGCGGGATAAAGCACAGTCCCAGCAGTGGGAATATGAAGAGATATGTTTACTTGTAACTATGAACACTGAACATACAAACACACAAACCATTACTTGACCAGCGTGGATAAACGGCAACGATTATTTCATTGCGAGATAAAACACAGTCCCAAAAGTGGGAACATTAAGAGGGATGATCACTTGTAACTATGAACACTGAGTATCCAAACAAATTAGCACTTGACCAGCGTGGATAAATGACATCGATTATTTAATTGCGAGATAAAGCAGTCCCAGCCGTGGGAATATGGAGAGGTATGTTTACTTGTAACTATGAGCACTGAACATCCAATCACATATAACAGGAAATCAATTTAACACTATACGATGAAAATGAACAATTCTTCTAATGTTCTAAATTAGAAACTGGCACCGGTGACTGTGTAATTGGTCTCGTCTCTCACTAGCAGCGTACGTAGTGGTCCAGCATCGAGGCGACTGGTCCTCTGGCCGTGTATCGATCGGGTCTCAGCTGGCGGGAGCGGCCGACGTACGCGCCGCGGCACGGTCCGGCGTGCACTGAGGCGAGGCGTTACTTGGCCCATAGACTAGACGGCGACCAGACGGCACGCTACACTCGTAGGCATTAAATTGACTAAAGCCCAGCCCAATAACACAACGAAGGCTACAATAGTATCAATGATAATGTACATAATCAGCTCATATTATGTGGTATCATAATTAAGAAATTATTAAGTGAATATTCTTTATTATAAGTTTATTGCTTAGAATAGAGTTTGAATATAACCAGTTGAATTTGTTATTTTATTACTTTTTTTTTGAGATTAGCCAAACATTTTAGATGGGCGAAAATAATAAATATTTGATATAGGCAACATGTAGGTTCTTTCCGGAATGGTGTTCCTTTTGTAACGGCGAAGAAGACTAATAGTATTAACTCACAAATACCTAAAGATGAACCGTGGCGTAAGACGTTTATAATAAGTACTATATTAAAATAACTTGTCATACTACCTGATACATCCGGACTGAGACGTATTGTTCCTATGTAAAAAAGGCATTTATGAGCTTAACGTATTAAGGGCTCAAAAATAAATAAATAAATGTATGATACGTCTGGCGTCCCGTTGTTCGAGCAAACTTGTAGTTTTCCGTAGCCTGATTTGTTCGGTTTCAAGCAATTATATCGTTTCCTTCAGCGAGGATGGAACGAAGGCAAACCTATTTTTTTTGTTACATTTTTATT
The DNA here is from genome assembly GCA_029030555.1 of Ornithoptera alexandrae. Lineage (NCBI taxonomy): Eukaryota > Metazoa > Arthropoda > Insecta > Lepidoptera > Papilionidae > Ornithoptera > Ornithoptera alexandrae. The sequence goes on along the minus strand of JARDVY010000077.1, from coordinate 9,165,632 downwards.
TAGACCAATGTTAAGGTTTCGCCTCGTTGCTTTAAGGCAGGGTCACGGGAACGCTCTCGCACACATCCGCGACCCCGCCAGCGTTGGCCGCACAATGCAACCTCACCTCGGGAGGGAGGGAAGAACCCCCCCCCGCTTGATCTGAAGGTGTTAACATTGACTATTAATCTTCATTAGGAGATACCTTCTCCAAACTAAAGCCGGTCGGATTGAGATCTAATCTGACCTTTAGATATTAGCAGCTATTCCCGAAGCTGTTTAATTACACAAAGTAAATGAATTAAATTTAGCTTTGGACTCAAAGTATCTTTTTTTGTTTCGGACGGAATATCTTCAAAAGATACCCTGCTTCTAGGGGGAAGTCAGAATTAAGTGAGATTGTTACTCACTAAAAAGTCCTCGGTGGTCTGCATCAGCGCATTGGAAGAGGCTCCGGGATCTCTTATAGAACGCACCGGTGCCTCTCTATACTTTGTGTTAACACGTCTCTGAGGAGAAGCCAAACCCTGGTAGGCACCATCGCTGAGCCATATGCTGTCTCACGCAAGTTTGCTTATTGAACAATAAGCCCCTACCTCCAAGGCCTACGAAACTCCTAGACTCTTTTAGCCCTGAGTCTAATGAAACTGTAAAAGTCGATTAGAATTAATAGCATATCATCATCAGTCGATAGACGTCGACTGCTGGACATAGCTCTTCCCCATAAATTTATACACAATCAGGTAGGGATTCATATGGGGGCTTTGGGCTATTTCCCAACATGCTGGCTTAATGCGGGTTGGTGAGAGTTAAAGCCTCGTTTGTTGAATAGCAAGGGAGGTTGACATGGATCCCGGGGATCCTTACACCCTAATAGTATACACAGCGTTATTTAAAAAAAAATAATGTATTTAAGTGGGTAGTACATAAGGTGTGTAAGTATAAAGTAATAGATTAGTTCGCGATGCGTCTGCTACGGTATGGATAATCTTTGCCGCGGGGCGCAGCGCGGCGGCGCGTCGCTGCGGGCGCGCGCCCGATCGACGGGTAAACACGCGCGCCGGCACTTTGTTTATAAATAAACCGCGCATATATATTTGTGCAGTGCGTGCGCTCCGGAACAATCGGGGGATGCAGCTATTCCCGTCAGGAAGCTGCGTTGCATCAAGTTATAGCACTCACCGGTTACTCACAGTAGCGGCTTGAAAAAAGCAAACCAACGACCGAAATGTTGACGAAGCTAAGATAATGCACAGCAGCAAAATGTGCTCGTTACGTCATTCAAAATTAAATAGCTAAAACGCCCTTCAAACCGGAACATAGTAACGCACTGGTGACAGGTCTGTGTTGCAGAAGACCATCTATATAGATACAACTGCAGCGCCTATTTCTACTGCAAAATCGTACTGTGCAAACATTACCGTTTTCCGGTTCGAAGGGAGTTGTAGTTATAGAAATTATGATAACGAGAGTTAACATCTTATGTCTCAAGGTTTCGAATGTAATGTGGTGCGGTGTACATCATCTCAACCAGCGTTTCATTATAATGGGCGAGTGGGGTGTATCACTCTTACCATCATATGGATGTGTCGCTCGTGGTGACGTAAGGTTTCCCTCACCTACGTAGACGGTTTCCGGTAATAAAGACCTTCTGTATGAGAGTTGTTCAATATGATCTATGTAACAGGTAAGTAAGCAGCACCTATATATATATTAGGTCCTTACATATGAAATTAGCGTTTTGTCGCACTGACCACTCTGATCTGAAATATCTCCTCTTTGGTTAAGAATTCCAAATTCAAATTTATAAATTCATTTAGCTGCTACATTTGAGTTTTGAAAACGGTTATTCATTTGTTTTTTCCTCATAAATTTTTTCTTTGGCGTCGCTTATTAACGCACAATGGAAAACATGAAATATCGGTATATTTACGAGTACGAGTTCTACTGCGGCACCAGTGCCAGTGCTGCAGGAACAGCTCGAAGGATTAATGATGTGTACGGCGCTGGTGTCGCAAAAGAAAGCACGGTACGTTTTTGGTTTCAATGTTTTCGTTCTGGAAATTTTGACCTTCAGAACAAACCCTGTGGACTGTCGGAGACCAAAGTGGAAAATGAAGAACTAAAGGCTATTGTGGAAGCGAATCCATCGCAAAGCACTTCAGAGATAGCTGCTAACTTCGGGGTAAGTGAAAAAACTGTATTAATCCACTTGAAGCAAATCGGGAAAGTAAAAAAACCTGAACGATGGGTACCTCATGAATTGAATGAATCGAACTTGCGAACACGCGTCGGCTGTTGCTGCTGTGTTACTTTGCTCATCCGACACAATGTTGAAGGGATTTTAAATAGAATCATTACTTGTAATGAAAAGTGGATACTGTACGATAATCATAAGCGCTCGTCGCAATGGCTGAACCCTGGAGACCCAGTCAAACGAAAATTGACTCAGATAAAGTTACTTGTGGGTGTTTGGTGGACTAGCGCCGGTGGCGTTCACTGCAGCTTTTTAAAATCTGACCAAACGATTGCGGCAGATATCTATTGTCAGCAACTGCAGACCATGAAGGAAGAACTAGCTGCTAAACAACCGAGATTGACCAATCGCTCTAGCCCACTGCTGCTTCACGACAACGCAACACCACCACCACACACTGCACAACAAACAACCACTAAGTTGGATGAGCTACAATTGGAATGTCTGCGACATCCACCGTACTCCTCGGACCTCGCCCCAACAGATTACCATTTTTCCGGAATTTAGACAACTTACAAGGAAAAAAATTCAACTCCGTTGCGGCAGTCCAAACCACCTTCAAACAGTTTATTGATTCTCGCCCCCATGGTTTTTAGTAAAGGGATCAATGAACTACCTACGAGATGACAAAAGTGCATAGATAACAACGGTGCATACTTTGATTAATTAAATATATTTTACAAAAAAAAATTGACCTTATATTCCTACCGTACAAAACACCAATTTCATATGTAAGGAACTAATATATCATCATAATCAGCCGATAGACGCCCAGTTGGACATAGGCTTCCTCAAAGATTTCCACATCGATCGGTCCTGCGCTGCGCCGATTCCGGCGCCTTGCCAACCTCTCACAGTCATCACGGTCTCCAGTACGGCCGGGCGTCAGGGGCCGTCGCTTCAAGGGGTTCATATGGAGGGTTTGGTTCATTTTTTATTACGCTGGTCCAGTACGGGTTGGTGGGATAGACATATATATATATATGTATATAATCTTTCAGGCCAGTCTAACTAACCAAAGTATCCATTTAGTTGCTACTCATTTAAATGTTTATATAGAAGAGCATCAAATAGTATTAATAATTTAAATTAACTAATCGTTGTCTATAGTAATGTAGACATGTTTATTAAATAAAAAAAATAATTACAAGCAATTAACTTTTAAGTTTAATTAGTGGTTCATTATATTTATCGTCAAACATATTTGTGTACAATTCCTATGGTATTGTAATAACTTGTTAATGAGTAAGTTAGTTAAAGCGATCTATATATATATATATATATATCATCATCAGCCGATAGACGTCCCCACAGCTGGACATAGGCCTCCCCAAAGACCTCTACATCGATCGGATAAGGATTCATATGGAAAATTTAAGCCATTTCCTGTCACGCTTGCTCAATAATTTGCATTGAATCTCCGTGATATAGAAGCCTCCGAGTCCCAGCAGTGGGAACAATAAGTGTGCTGTTTATTTTTTTTCTATCATTATCATTTAAGCCCACTGCTTGAAAGCATGGGCTTCTCAAAACCTTGTCCGTTCCGCCCATCCGTAAAACATATCATTATATCTACTGGTAACTCTCTGTTATACGAAAACTGTCTGGTAACAGTAGTGCGCGAACATTACCGTTTTCCGGTTTGAAGGGCTCTGCAGCTAGTGATATTGCTGGGATATCAAAATTTAACATCTCATGTCTACAGCGATGGCACAGTGTATAGATTAACATAACGCGTCATATTATGTGCTGGCGTATCACTTACTATCAGGTGAACGTATCATCTCATCGGTTCGTAAAATAAAAAAAAAATTATAAAGCACATAATTATGAGACCAATTGAAGACGCCAACTGCATCCTCATTAACCACTTAAGGAGTGGCTCGTTAACAATACATCCTGTTTCCGGATTACAACTAAAAGGGTGCATGCAGGTTACTTAAAAATGAGTGAAATATATTTTTTATAGTAATCTTTATTACCAAACAAAACAATTTTTTTTTAATGGTCCCATTTTTAAAAATGTATTTTTTTTTTATCATTCATTCAAATCGTTCATACAAAAACGAATAAGGCGGGATGCGTCCTTAATAAATGTATTGTATTAGTTTTTATTTTTTCTCTACTTCCATTTCCGTGTCGAACTGGAACGTATCCTTTTGTGTGTAAAACCTAAACGGTTAGAGCGGACCTAGATGCTAGTGGGTCATTCATTGTGGTATTTATAGCAAATGTAGAGTAGGCTTTATGGGAGAAGCGACCTCTTTACTTTTCCACCGTAATTATATATGTACAACATTCAAAATGATAATGAGAATGAACGTGGATGGTCATAAGGGTAGAGGAAGACCGGAGAACGTGTGGATGGATTGTGTGAAAGATGACATGTGTAAGGAGATTGTGAATTCAGATATGGTGGCTGATAGAGTGATGTGGAAGAGAAGTGCACGCTCTTCCGACCCCACATAACTGGAAAGAGGGCATGATGAAGAAAATATATGTTCAACACTTATACCATATGAGAAGGGGGGAGGAAGATATGTGTTCAATACTTATACCGTATGAGAAGGGGAGGAGGAGGGAGTTAGGTCTTTGGCTGTTACTACTACTGGTTACTAGACGAAATGTGCGAGACATTCAACATGACTTCAAGTCACTTGCTCTTTACGCCCCTAGTTAAGATGACATACACAGCATCGTTGTGCTCGTCGCCATGAGTTTTAATATATGTCTCACAACCTTTATAATTTCACTAGCTACGAACCAACCAACCTAGATAAGGCCCTACAAACCGGAACAGGGTTATGTATGTACTCTACTGTTTGGCGGTGGGAATTGGAGCGGTCTCCGACAATAGCGTTCCTACCATCAACTGATACAAAAAATCTCGATCTATGGAAAATCCAAATTTTATTTGTATTTATAATTTTACTTAATTAAAAATAGCTGCGATAGCTTCATGAAATAGCTGCGCGTGAGGTGGTGGTGGTGAAAACGTGCGGTATTCAGGTCGGCGAGTGGGCAACATTCAGTGCTGAGCACAACTAGTTTCTTTGTTAGTGCGCTTAGTAAATGCGCACGCAAATACACGTACCGCTACTTCCACATCCGGTTGCAATTCTATAATCGTGTACCTTATAATAATAATTAATGTTACTTATTACAAACGACAATTTTAACTTTTGCTTCAATATCATCATCATCATCATTAGGTGCCCTCTTCGAACTGAAGTTTGGCGATCGGGCTGAGAAAACCAATTCGATCCTCAGCTGTTCTTTCGTAACACTTTCCCGATGGGACAACATGGGATCCGACTCACAACAGTGTTTTTTTTTTTATAAAGTGGAGGAAATGCCTGCACATACCCGTCCTCGCAGAGCCAAGGACAGGTTATGTCGGATTTGCACCGACTAAAACTCCCACGATGTTCCTTTTCGTCGCTTTGTGGCAGGGTCATGGGAACACTTTCGCATACATCCGCGACGCCACCAGCGCTGGTCGCATGACGCAGCTCCACCTCGGGAGGGAGAGAACCCTCCCTTTCTACCTCTGTGGCGGCACGCCGGAACACACAGCGCGTTTCCTCCTCGGCCTCTTGCAGTCGCGCGGGCAACGGATTCTCCTGAACCTGTCACCCAGAGGCCACGGGGGCCAAGAGAGAAAACTTTCCCGACTACCTGCGGCGGATCCGATCTTGGGCTCGCCGCCACCCGTTATACGGCCGCGAAGGAAAGGGAGAGCGGCGCCGTTGCAGCCCGGCTGCAAAGACCAATATAAAACCGCCCCTACAGCCCACCGGCACGCATCCGAGGTGACCTTAACGATGAAGCACCGAAGCTCTAACCTGGAGCGGCCGCCTCAGGCCGGCCGGGTAGGTACCTCTTCGCTTCACCGTGGACGACCCAGCCACGGCTGCTAAGCCCCTCCGCTCCGATAAGGCGGGAACCTGTTTGAGGGACTCAACAGGGGTTCCACTTTAAAGAAATAACCAAAATATATATGTAAGAGAACCAGATGTTCTTTGCCCGATTTGCTGGTCGTAATCGTTATCAGCTGATAGACGTTCACAGCTGGACATAGGCCTCCCCCAAAGATCTTCACATTGATCGGTTCCGCGTTGCTCACATCCAGTGGGTTCCCGCGTTTCTCATCAGACCGTCGGTCCACCTCGTGGGAGGCCTCGCAACACGTCTACCAGTACGCGGGCGTCACTCGAGGACCTTACTGCCCCATCGGTCGTTTAGGTCGTTCGTTAAGCATCGGTCGTTAAGTTTAGCAATGTTTTAGACTATGTCGGTGATCTTAAATATATATCTATTTTAAGAAATACAAGAGGAATAGAAAATAGTAGAAGATCAATATGGACCGTCCATAAACAGAGGAACAGGCTCATGATTTATTTCCGTGATTTAAGTGGAATTACACTGAAACAGACGCAGCTGGATGTGGCATTAAAGATCAAAAGTACTACTTGTTAAATTTATCAAAGACTGGTCGAAGGTCTCTGGTGTCGAATACCGTCTTTCTATCAACACCTCCGCCAAGTAGTTCTTGTTCCGGTTTAAAAGGTCTTGTATCCTATGAAATTGAGGTGTCAAACATTGTTTAATATTACGAGCAAACTGTTAGGTGAACGTCCTGATCGTTTTAGTTTTAAAAAAATCAATCTAGACTAGTCTAGAAAAATCCATCTGAAATGTTAGATTTTGTTCTAGTCACTTAAGTAAATTGTAATATTTATAATCCACTGAATTAAATCTTTGATTTTTTTTTTATTTTACTAAGCGACAAGACCACCTTCACCTGATGGTAAGTGATACGTCTGCCCAAAACAACGTATCCCTAGTTAGGATAATATATACAGCACTACATGGTCACCTGTTATCTTGAGAATTACGATACTAGGTTACCCCAGTAATTCCATTAGCTACAGTACCCTTCAAACTGGAACACAATGTTTGCACAGATTTTCGGCTGCAATAGGAGCTGCAGTCCTACCTACCTAGACGGACTCCAGCAACAGAGATCTAACACCTTACGTCTTAAGGTAAAGAGCGCAATGTGGTGCAGTGTAAGCCGTCCTAACTAGCGCCACGTTATGGGATGGAGAATCACTCATCATACAGTGATGAGTGGTCGCGGACTTGTTGTCGCTTGAAAAAAAAACCACGAATTTTATTTATTATATTATTACAGTTCAGCCGAAGATCTGTATATCTATGTAAAAGTCTGACGTTCAGATCGAGATTAAATTAGGCCAACCCTCACCTACTCTCGTCCGCGGTAGAAACTGCCGACTTATATACTCAATTTAATAATAATATATTCCTCAGTAAATGCGCATATCTTGTTTCCGCTCTCCACCTGTTTATACCGGTTCCATCCGGATCTTACCGGATAAGTGTAACCAAACGAAAAACTGTTTTGATAGGAAGTAATCTGTATACATATATGAGAATTCCACCTATGTAGAGTCTCATCACGATATATCCGGAACTATAATTGGACACTTGAAATTCGGTGTATTCTTTTTCCTGAGTATAGGTCAGCTAAGAATGGGATTTATAAAATTCCTTCTCCAAAAGAGAGTTACGGGGTAATTACGGCCAGCAAAGTAGAGGTAGGGTTAGAGTTAGCGGTACGGGAACCAGCTAGTATAAAGATATAGTAATACTTGACGACGGCCTCCTTAGGGTTTGATAGATACATCTAGAACGTATGGTTAGTGAACTATCGGCCTATACTTATCAGAACACAGTAATATTTGCATACTACTACAAAAGAAATTAGAATAGAGAATAGAACTAACTCATCTTAAATAAAAGAAATGGTTACAACGGTTGTATTTACTACCATTTCACAGTTGGAGAGGCTGTGGTTACCATCATCATCATCGTCAGCGTATGTGTGTCCCCTGATGGACATGTGTCTTCCTCAAAGATTACCACAACGATTGGTAAAGCACTATCAGCTGGGAAGTACCTAAATAAATGAAAATTTATATTAAAATATCTTTTTTTTTAATTGCTGCTTTCTAGTGAACTAAACGAATTAGAATATCCACACTACTGCTCCACCTTCAGGAGTGTGGTAGAAAGCTATTAAGGAATTCTAAGGTAAGGCCAACTTTTACCCTGCTACTTTTACTGGAAATAATACTTTTGTTTAATGGACATTATTAGTCTGTAATGACGATGATGAGGAATTACTTTGGTGGACCGGTTGGTGTACACCGACAATGTAGTGAACTGATCTCATGTTCACGGTAAATATATTCGCGATGTTATACGGTTAGCTTACTACGCTCTAGTTACGTTCGTACGGGACAATAGTCGAGTCGCTAGAGTTGCTCTACATTACTGCCAGTTTAACTGCAGTCTTTTTTTTTTTAAAAAAAACAAAGCGACTAGTGATACATGGATATAGAGACAAACCATAAGTATTTTTAACTAAGATACTAAAGCTGTAAAGGATCTGTTGTCGGAGACCGTCTACGCCACCGCAGCGCCTATTCCTGCCGCTAAACATTAGTGTGCAAATATCAGTGTGTTCCGGTTTAAAGTTCGTTGTAGATTAACATCTCATATCTAAAGGTTAGAGCACAATGTGGTCTTTGTATATATTTAATTAGGACTAGGTTTTTATGGGCAGGAGTATCTTTTACTATCAGATGAACATCTCGCTCGTCCTAGTCGGATAGATATGATACATCGTAAAGTTTATTATCCTATAATATTTAAAGCCTTATTTTTATCTATACTATCTCCACTCACCCTCTGGGGAGTCTGTTTTTTTTTTTTTATATTTATAGTGACTTAAACTTCATACGGTGTTAAGTGGCAATGTAATCATTGATGGTGAAACTTGCTCTCCTTGGATACTCTGGCTGTTATACGTTGACAGATAACAGCGATGTTGTTATGGTGCCAAATTTGTATTATGACCACAGTAGCAGGTTCGAAAAAATTCTATCACTAACCAAACTCTTCAGAGGTCTTAGAATAGAACCAAGTATTTCCGTGTTACAAGGCAAGCCAGTCATCCACTGTGCCACAAAAGCAGCTGACCCTATCCAGTGCTGCCATCATCAACAGTCTGCAACAGTCCAAAGCTGGACATAGGCCTCTCTCAAGGAACACCCGATCTGCGGCTATACGCATCCAATTGCTCAGATCGTCGCTCCATCTGATCAGTGGGCGTCCCGTGCTGCATTAAGCTAAACCCAGGTTCCACTCTAAGACATGTTTACCCCAACATTGGTCACGTCTGTGACAGACGCGGCCAACTCCAGTTTACAAACTCCGATGGCTGTCAGTGACATTGGTTCTCTGACGGACTACATCATTACAAATCTTATTCATCAGAAAAACTCCAAGCATAGCTCTTTCGATCGCTCTGTCAGCTTATGGGAGCAGTTGCACCGTCAATGTCCACGCTTCAGTAGCTATGCCATATGTTAGCACATAATATTTTTTTGTTTCTGCTCAGGATGTCTAGTATATTATTATAATGTACATATTGTAGGAGGAAGAGGGTGAAAATTAAAGGGATAGTGTTCTGAAAACACAGATTTTTTCGCTATATGTATTCCTGTCTCCTAGCATATCCCTATCACTCACGCTGATGCATACTGTCTCGTTGTTACGTTTCGTTCCATCCATCGCTCATGCCTCCTATTGTCCAAAATTCGATTACCATGTTTGCAAAGTGATACACTACATAACAAGTTCAATGACCCCGTTATAACGGCAAAAGGGCGAGGCAACAAAGTTCAACACCGTGTGTACGGGGATTATGCGCCGTCGCGGGCGTAAGCCTAGGGGGCCCGTGTTCGTTGAAATCCGAAACTCGTTAAGGCAAAGGATAGGGTCACATACAGCCCAACCGCTGAGCACACGGACATAGACCGACCTCCGCCATTTACATAATCTGTACAGATAATAAAATTTAATGTCTAGTGGAATAGGAAAAAAACTTTTACTCTATACGTATTACAGCAAAATTATAGAATATATTATTAATAGGAAGATAACGTAGATAATAAAATAGAAAAAGATAAAAAAACGGGATAACTCAGATGAGGATGTGACAGATGTAAGGAAATTGGAAAATAGTAGAAACAGTAAAGAATTAAATGTAATCACAAAGTAACAAGTTATTTGAATGAATGTAAGAAGAAAACGTGTTAAGAGACATCATAAGAAGCTGTATCAGGATAAGAAATGCGGTGAAGGATGAGAGGCGATGTGAGAAAGAGAAATAGAAATGAAAATGGGTATGAAAAAAAAGGTGATGGATGAAAGAAGAGAATGATAGAAAATGTGGCAGATAAAAGGAGATAATGCATTAAGAAATAAATAGGGATATAAAGCGGGAACATGAAAGACATGGCTCTGTCCAACTCTACTTGGGAACACGTAAAAAAGAACTAATGTAAAGAGAAATTTTGTTTGTCTGTTTGTTTCCGGTAATTTCTGAAGTGGCTCCACTGTTTTTGATAGTACCTTCATTAACCTATAGCTGATGGTAATGTGGCTGGTTATAACAGCGTCGGGTATATGAAACACGAAACGAATATCACTCTAATATGAAACGTAGTCACGTTTGGACGCTAACACAGAGCGCCAGAAGAGTAGGTAGGTTCTAGATAAATCTATCATCAGAGGAACGGAAGAATATTTGTTGCCAACAACCATATTAATTACAGAATATCGCACGAGTTTTTTTTTTAATTGTATGAAGCGACAAGGTCGGGTACGGTCACCTGATGATAAGTAACATGCTTGATCATAAGAACGTAGCGCTGGTTAGTATGATATATACAGCTCCACATTATGTTCGCCTTGAGACGTAAGTTTTTAGGTTACCCCTGTTATTTCACTAGCTATAGAGTCTTTCAAACCGGAACACGGTAAAATTTGTTTTGTTTCGGGAGGGATTCGATATCCTGCTTCTGGGGAGAAGTCAGGGTTATGTGAGATACTTACTAAAACCCCTTCGGTGCTCTGCATCAGTGCATTCGGAGAGGCTCCGGGATCTCTTACAGTACGCACCGGTGCCCCTCTACACTTTGTGTTAACACATCTCTGAGGAGGAACCAAATCCTCCAAGGCGCCATCGTTGAGCCATACGCTGTCCCACTCAGGTTCGCTTGTTGAGAAATAAGGGCCCCCACCCTCAAGGCCCGCGAACCCCTATACCCTTTTAGTCACCTTCTACGACAGGTAAAGCTTACCGTAGTTTTATTCTTATTAGCCTGAGACTACAATAGAGATCTATCACCAGTACTTCGGTTCCGACCGTCCGTTATGGTTTGGTTGGTGGTAAAGATTTTTTGCTCGTCTACTTAGTTACCACCCACGTGTTGTAAATCATCAACGCTTTCCAGTTGTACACATATATAAGAGGAAGTAGTATACAACATATAAGAGCCAGAACATTCTGGGTTAACACGCTTTATTGACTCTCTTATTAGTAGTAGGTCTCATTGCCGCAAGCCGTCTATGTGGGTACTACCGTAGCGCCTATTTCCGCCGCCAAACATTGCTGTGTTCCGGTCTGAAGTGCGTTGTAGTTATTGTAATTAGTGGGGTAACGAAACTCAACATCCTATGTGATAGGCGACGAGCGGAATGTGTGCATAACATCCTAACTAGCGCCACGTTGTTACGGGCGGTCGTATCACTTAACATATTGTATATAAAAAAAATAGGATGATATACACTGCACCATATTGTACTTGTCTTCTCAAGACATAAGATATGTATCGTCACCACTTTATAAATACCTCCAGGTTTTATTGATATAATGACGCTTATATGAATATTGATTAAGTCACCAGTCCGCCTTGGGTCCGCGTGGTAACTCTGGCCCATCGCTCTCATATTGAGGGTAGGCCTGTGCCCCAACAGTGAGGACATAAATTGGCTATTGAAAAATGAATATGTATTTATTTAGATGTAGTGTAGAAACTCTTCACTCTATATACTGCTAAACGTTCAATACTTTCATTATGCACACGCGAACTTTTTTTGTATCGCCAAACACTTCCGGTCCGAATATACTGAAACGTAACAAGCGCGGTCGGGACAGTCAAGTGTCCGCGACAGCCGGGTCAATGACCTTTGACCCATTTCGTTGGCAAGCACGTGAGGGTACTCCATTACAATGATTAAATTTGGAGCCATATTTTGTTGAAAGGGAAAATATTATTATAAAGAGTTCTCTGAATGTTCCCACCTCTGGGATTCGGGACCTTCTCTCACAGGAAGAGACGGGATACATAGGACAAATATCCATCATACTAGCCAAAGGCTTTTATATCCTTCACATACCCAACATGGCAAGGATGGAACCTGTACCCTGTCGTGATGTATAACGTATATGACCGCGACCCTGATTCCTCGCGGTTTCTAATGTCATCTCTTAATGGAAAGTTTTATTTTATATTCTATTAGGAGGATGAAAACTCCTTATGGTAAGCACCACGTAGTTCTCGCCTCCTTGATACTTCAAGATGTCTTGTTACCATAGTAATTTCTCTAGCTACAGCGTTCTTTAAACCGGACACTATTAAGGTTTGTACATTGCTGTTTGACTATAGGAATAAGAGCTAACACTACCTAGACGTTTTTTTTAGCAAAGTTATACCATCAATAGAACTGAAGGCTGGTGGCGAGACAGGATTAATAAAATAACAGTATTTTTTCTCATAAGCCATTATTATATATACCACCACCACCATCATCAGCCGATAGACGTCCACTGCTGGTCATAGGCCTACCCCAAAGATCCTCACATCGACCGGTCCTGTGTCGCCTGAATCACCTGGCACCAGGAGCTGTCGTTTGTAGGGTTTCGTATGGGGGGGATTTGGACCACTTATATTTCCCACCACTTTATTTATTGGCCACATTATACATACAACAAATACATAATTTTTTATGCAGATAAAAAAATCTCCACTAACCTGGGCGCGGGCTGTATCATCTCGACGGGCTCGTCGTCCGCGTCAAAGAAATCATCTTCGCCCTCGGAGGAGGAGTAAGAGGTGTCCGGTACTAAGAGGGACATCGCTTGTCCTGATTGATAATAAAAAAAACTGATTATGTTTAAATTGTACATAGTTTTTCGTAGTTTGTATGCCGTCTAGACGTCTCCACGTGACGAGCACTATGTGGTGCAGTGTCCATCATCTTCTTTTTTTTTTCTTTGTCGGTATCACTGAAATTGTGGTCGTGGCCATCACTCCAGATGTTGGTGGTAAGCTTAACAACACAACGCCACTATTTTCTGATGGACGCCTTCCTAGTGCAAACGTAGAGTGGTAACGATGATGAGCTATTTACTGCCGCTTTTATATGGCCAGTCCATCTCATGGACGATCTTCCTCATGGCCTGGTACCCTCAACCACGAGTCGCTTAATAGCTACCTCCCCTCGGTGGCATACGTGACAAAAAACCGCGATACTCCGAGAATTGTCTTCCAGCACCACATCTCTAGAGCGTCTAACATATTCTTTTCTACTTCCCGCAAGGTCCACGTTTCTGCGGCGCTATATATTATTTACGTTACAGTTAATTTACGTTCCCACTGTTAAAGCCTACCCTCAATATGAGGGCGATAGGCCATGGTCACCACGCGGGCCTAACGCGGATTGGTGACATCACACACACCTTGGAATAGATTCTAATTCATGTGCAGGTTTCTTCGCGATGTTTCCTTCACCGTTTGTATTCCGCTGTTGTTACTAAAGTTCACAAATGTACACAACTTAAATATTAAAGCCATCGGTGCCGAGATTCGAACCTGCGATCTTCGGAATGAAGGCCTCACGCTCTAACCATGAGGCCAGCGAGCTACTTCAGGTTTGTCATATATATAGGGTGGCGCAAAAGTAATCCTCCTATCAGAAAATGCTATAAATTTTGCCTTGATGTAAAAAAATTAAAAGACCAAATAAAAATAATCCACAAGAAGAATCAAAGTTTTTCATATTTTTTTTAAATTACAGCCAAAAAACATCGGAAGGTTACTTTTGCGCCACCTTGTATACAAGGTATACTTCTTGTGGATTATTTTTATTTGGTCTTTTAATTTTTTTACATCAAGGCAAAATTTATAGCATTTTCTGATAGGAGGATTACTTTTGCGCCACCCAATACAATAAGTACATACTTGGTGCGTCGATGTGCTCAAGTGGTGTCATCGGCAGCGATGGTGGCACCAGCTCGCGGCACTCCGCGCCCAGCTCCACCCGAGGTGATAGATCCTCGCCTGCAATAACTCAACTAACTATAATCGATACATCACTTCTGTACAACATCGACATGTTAAGTAGCCGGTTCATTAATTTTTTTTTTGATGGGTATGAATGCCGAAGATATATACACAGCATCACATTGCGCTGGTCGCCTGAGACATGAGATGTTTCTCTCTCGGTACAGCAGTAACAGCAGCTACAGCGCCCTTCAAACCGGAACGTAGTAACGTTTGCACATTACATTTTGAGGACAAAATAGACGCTGTGGTGGTTCCCACATAGATGGTCTCCGGCAACGGAGTCCTACGACCAGTTGAACAGACAAAACATAAAATAAATAAATAAATCATCGTCTTATTGTTCCCACTGCTGGGATATGAGTTCTTTCATCGAAAGCAAAGTCCTCCGTTACGTGGGGAGCCCAATAACCATCGAACTGTCTTAGTCGATCAAACTAATAAGAGCATTGTACATTAGAGTCCTACATGGTGGCTAAACCCAGGATGGTGGTTGATAAATGCGTCAATGTCATGATGATACCAAGCCTTGGACCTTCGTACGTTGCGGTCACAAAGGAAATGTCATGCCGGACGTTTACCTGTTGAAATCCCATGGTCCTAAAACTCTTTCGGTAACAGCTATAGTATCGTTATTGCTGCTGAACAGTTTTGTGCAAACATTAATATCCTCTGGTTCAAAGGGCGCTGCAGCCATTGAAATTACTGAGGTAATGTGATTTAGTCTACGACTCAAGGTAATGAGCGCATTGTGGTGCCATGCATACGAGCTTAACTAAAATTGTTATGCGCAGGCGCATCGTGCTGTTTACTAGTGGTTTTGCCAACCGAGACCTGTAGTCAGTTACTTCATTATTACCTTCTTTGATATGCATTTGACACGCAGTAGTTGGTCCCTGGTATACTCCGTTAACCGGATTCACCGTGTTCTGTTAACCGGAAAATAATGTTATTCTTTTCATTCACATGAAATATGGAAAAAGTGTCATGAATGCTGCGAGGACGCTTTGCGCAGTGTTTGTGTATAATTCCTAAGTAGTGCCACATTATTGTGAACAGGGTAAATCTCTTACCATCAGGTAAACAGCCTGGCCGTTTGGTTGTTTTGTGTCATCAGTTGTTCTACGAATGTGGTCATTATTATTATCAGCACATATGGTACTGGGAAGTTTTTTTCATTCATGATGGATTAACCCATGACCTCAATTTTATATGGTGGTAAATGACGATGAAATCGTAGATGGTGTACGAGGATAATCCGACTCATGTCTATAGCCTTAACGCTGTTATCACGGCAGATTTAAGAGACGAGGGTGGAATCTAAAGAAGTTCCTGGTTAGGTTAAAAAAATTCTTCCACCTACAGAACTATATGGCCCTGGAAACGAATTAAGGGTCCTCCGTGTTACAAGTTAAATGGTTAATTATTGCGCCACTGAATCAGTTAATAGTTAAATATTATTTTGGATCATCTACATGTGGATCATGAGTCCCGAAATGTACTGGAACTGTACCTTTGCAATCTGCAGCAGCACTATGGAATGTTTTATGTTATCCAACATTACCTGTCGACAAATAAGTGAATTAGTGAAATATGGCTAAACGTATTCAGATTAGACCTGCGAAGAGACCTACCTCCGCTAAATTGCGCTCATTATCAATTTATTTTTTTTTTACTTTTTTTTTTAAGTGTGATAACTTTATACTGAGTATTAGCTTAGTAATAGTTTATAATTGTGTATTTATATGTTTATACTTAGTAACAGTAATTTAGTTTACCCTTTTAAGGAACCCCAAAAAAATTTAACGAATCTTTTATTATGGAAAATAGAATTGGAAATACAGGAGAAATAAATTTTCTACTTTAGTATTTTATATCGAAACTGTGTTTTGTTGTTTTCAATATTTACTTAAAGTGAGAAAAAACAACGAAATATCACAATGCATATATACATACGTTAGAATGATCTAAAATAACTTGACCCTTGCTCTTCTCCTGCGGGTCCGCCAATTCCGACACGCGTAAGCCCATTTTCTGTAAAAAAAAAATGGTTAAGATATTAACAATATAAAAAAAACGTGTATATAAAATTTATAATATAAAAAACATTTTGTATACTGTCTAAATTGACAAAAAATTGCTTTAGCACTGTCAGCGGTATGTCAGTTACATCATTAGCAGTAAGTAATAAATATAGATGGCGCTGTACACAAACAACAAATTTTTCGCAGTTTGTCAATAGATGGCGTTAGTTGGCATATAACAATAATACTCATGTTGGAATTACTTATAACAAATACCTTAACTTGGAAATCATTCTTATTATAAATATGGTTACTGATAAAGATCGTTGTTTGTAGTAATAGGTTTAAAAGACTTGGAGCACGTTTCCTAAAGCTGTCTCATCATTATCAGCCGATAGATGTCCACTGCTGGATCATTTATACATAAATAAATAGAAGTCATTGTAAAATAATAATGGAAAATTCGAATCCATCATCATCATCAGCCGATAGATGTCCACTGTAGGATATAGACCTCCTCCAAAGATCTCCACACATAGTCAGCATGGCCTCTGGTACCGCTGGGCATTAAGCTGCGTATAATTCGGATTTATCACCTGCCTGAGTTTTTGCTTTACAACCCGGAGCTCCCTTATTTAGTTCCGGGGCTCCATCATATGGAGTGTTTGGTGGTAGGGTTTATCGAACCACCGCTTTCATATTATAGACGCTATAAGAGGCAACCGACGAGCATGCTGAAGTTGCAATGTGATTGAAGCCAAGTATTGTTTGTTGATAAATATCACATTATTGATTTTCATCTAGTGACTTTATTAGTCTATCTGTCACATATAATTTGTTACTATATATATATAATCTAAGAATTTTTTTATTTGAATATTTTTTTTATGTGGGTTATGTGGGTGACGTTCCTTACTATATTTTTTTAACCAGCATTTGGACATTAGTAAAGACTGCTTCAGATTGCGAGAAGTACTGTAAACCGGTTTTGAGATAACCGTTTCCGTTGTCTCTGCGCGACGAGTTCTATGCTGAGTTAAGAAACCAACCAGCGTCTTAATGTTGTGGAGAGCTGCATCTCTTACGCCTCTGGGTTAATGATTGTATAATGAAATGTTGTGTACGACATAGTTACATTGACGAGCTCTATCATGATCTGCAGGTACGCGTCGGCCTCCGCGACGCGTCGCTCTAGGTCGCCGTGGCGATGCGCTGGCGCAGGCACGCTACGCGACCAGCGCTCGCGGCGCCCGTGCCGTGCGATCGTCTCCTCCAGCGCACGCACCCAGCGCTCGCGCTCAGGTCCGTCCCGCGCCTTCACGTGTCAACATACAAAACAATATGTTAAAATAAGTCCGACACTGGTAGGCCTCTCTTCATCATCAGCCGATAGACGTACACTGTTGAATATTGGCTTCTCCCAAAGATGTCTACATCGATCGGTTCCCAGCACTCTCTTATTTCAACCCAATTGTTTCGGACCATAAGGAATAGGACTAAGCTAAGTTCTATGCCTGTCGTAGAAGGCGACTAAAAAGGTCTACGGGTTCCGCGGGCCTTACGGTTGGGTTGCACCAACGCGGCGTGGTCCGTACTTGCCGTAACTCAGCAGTGGTACCAAGGAGGTTTTGGTCCTCCCCTCAGCCGTACTATCAAAGTGGGCTCTAAAAAAGCGCTGAGAGGGTTTCAGAAGGTAAAAATACCACATAATCTGAGTTTGCTCCCAGATTCTTGATGACAATAATAATATGTTGAATTAACACTTTTTTTTTCATTTAGTAACATTCCTATGTAAACGTACTACTGACCTGGAAGTGAAAAGTCTTGTGATCAACGGTGATGGTGAAAGTAGAGTCGTCTTCGTCGTCAATGCCTATGACCGCCGCTCGGAGTCTGACGCAGCCCCGGCGGACGCCTCTTGTCATCTTCTCTTTAGACTGAAAATAATAAAAATTATAAATCGTTAATAGATGTATAAAGGTTTGATTATACAAAGAAGCGATGGAACAGGCATGACGTTCACTTGATTGTAAGTGAGGCGCTTGTCTCAAACAGTGCTCAAGTATTTCGTAAAATTCACTTTATAACAGTAAAAGAAATTAAATAGTATGTACAATTTACTCCGCTGTCTTAGCAATCTAAGTGATCTCTACAGCAAGACGTCCAGTCTTTTATACTTAAGTGATTACTTGAAGGCTCGACTCGACACCGCGCTCTCATTTCCTACAACGCATTGTATAAATAAACAAATTTAATAACTTAACATTTACAAATATAAGCAACAGATTCGATTGCTTAGTCTTCGAGTGGCAGGCGAGAGGACGATGGACCAGGTTACAAAGACCATCTGTCTCGAGCGGCGTCGCAACGGTACTCTTGTGCTGATGGATACACGCCACAATATCATCGCTTTGAAATTTATGGAATTAAGTCTCGCTATCCCGTATTAGAAGGTCTCTGGCAACGGAGACAGACTCACAGTTTACAGACTATCATCATCAGCCAATCGACGTCCACAGCTGGACTTAGGTCTCTCCTAAAGATCTGCAGTGTGCAGTCAGCATGGCGTCCGGTACCGCTGGGCAGTAGGGATCGCCGTTTATAAACACATATGGGGAGGTAGGATTTGGGCCATTTCCCACCGCGCCAATACGGGTTGGTGGAAGGCAGACCCTCGTTCGTTAATTAGCAGGGTGCACCCCGAACAGGTCAGGTTGGTTTGGGTCCCGTGAGTTGTTGTGCGAGGGACCCCTTACACCCCCTCATATCATACAGATTATAGGCGTTATAAATAAATCTGGAACTAAACCAACGGAGATCATACAGTATACAGTTGTTGATGTTGGTGCTCATTCATCATCATTATTGTGTTAACTTATTGATTATTCATACGTAAATAAATAGAAGTCATTGTAAAATATTAATGGACAAAATGTAAGGGTGATTTCATAAACGCGGTTGGCACAGGGATTTTAATTACTTAAAGACTATGGCCTCTAGCCATTTAGTACTAAACCATAAAGGGTTTCTTTTTTGTATAAAAAATTAGATAGAAATAAGAAAAAATGTTCCAAATCCATCATAATTATCATCATCATCATCCGATAAACGTCCACTGCTGGACATAGGCCTTCCCTCAAAGATCTCCACATACAGTCAGCATGACCACCAGTACCGCTGGGCACTAGGGGCTGTTATAGGTAGGAGTTCACATGAAGGGATTTGGGCCATTGCGGGTTGGTGTGAGCCAGCCAGGTGAGTGTTTTAGATTACATACAATAGTTTGTAGTGACTTCGTAACTTGACTCGGAGTGACTTTGGAAGAGGGCGTAAGGGGTCCCGCACAACAGCTCACGGGACCCAAGCCAACCTCACCTGCTCGTGGTGTTCCTTACTAAACAATAAACGAGACTCTGGCTAACGCCAACCCCATTGGGCTAGCGTGGTGGCAAATGGCCCAAATCCCCTCAAGTGAACCCTTACATACGACAGCCCTTAGTGTCCAGCGGTATCGGAGATCCTGCTGACTGTATGTGGAGATCTTTGCGGGAGACCTATGCCCAGCAGTAGACATCTATCGGCGGATTATAATGATGTTGGAAGGTATCATATCAGCCACTATTTCCGTTAAGGACGCAACAGTGAGCAGATCTTTCAAGAATGTATTGTAGTTAAAACTCCATAGCCTCATGTTTGTAGCTTCGTACGTACAAAAGGAGGCATTATCGACGATATTATACTAACTAATAGTAACAAGGTAGTATAGTAAGAAGGTTAGTATGACAATGGTTTAAGAATATTAATGGCGCATTGCCCCGGTCGGTTGACGACCTCATCGCGTTGCACCGTGACATATACTATGATAATTTTAACTGCACTTTATTGCACTGCATACTAGGCCATGATAGTACACTATCACTTTATTTAAACAATACTAAAATTAAATAGTTTAATTTGTCCCCTTTTCAATGAGTTAAAAAATTTATATGAATTCCTCATGATCTGATCAGGAGATGTAGATGGGGAAGCGTGCTTGCCTCGATCAAGAAATACTATTATGCGAATACAGTAACGTAAATATTTAGCCGGATATGGTGATTAAAATAAGCTCATAGTCATACTCTAATCCCAGCTTTGCTTATTCACTGCTGGATATAGGCCTTCACTAATGAGCTCATGGTCAATCCAAACTTTACCAGTTATTTAAAACTAGAATCCAACCAGGGAACACTACTGTGGAGAAGTAGCTACGCCTCGTTAATGGTTTTGTCTCTTCATCGCTATAATGTGTTATTTAGCTTGATGCAGAGATGGTGATGGTCTTAAGGTACATTAAGCTAGCTATGGAAGTACTTCAATCCGTAAGACGGTTATCATTACATGGGTAATTGACGCTGGCACCCCAAGACAATTTCTTTGTCCGAACCAGTAGACCCATTTGCTGACTTTATTGTTGCGATAAAATTTTATAAGGGAATAAAAAAAAATCTAAACATGGACCGTTTTGAAGTGATCATCACACTATAAGCAGCTCAAGTTATTTCTCTTAACGCAATATCTGTTGGAAACAATTGTTATCACCTATCGGATAACAGAGACCTACCACCAGTGGTAAGTGGTGTTTATTAGGGATGGTCCAGGTAAGTACCATCGCAACGTCTGTTGCTGCCGCCTAATAGTAGTGTACAAACATTACTGTATTCCAGTCTGAAGGGCGATGTATGAAATTACTGGGGTTGTGAAACTAAACATCTTGTGTCTCATGGCGAGATGATCAATGTGGTGCTATGTACCTTATCCTTACTAGCGCTTACTACGTTGTTATGAGCAGGCGCATCACTTACCATTAGGTGGTCTTAGGTCCAATTATAAATAAAGAGAAACCTTATTACAAACTTTGTTAATTAATATTGATTAAACTGTTTAATTCTATTAGAGTAACAAATGTATACTTTCGGATTGTTTGATCCTGATTTTTATTGTTTAGAGTAGCGCCTGTCTACGATCCCACCTGATGATAAGCGGCGATGTAGTCTTTGGTGGTAAAGCGCACTAGTCTAGAAGGTCCCTATTCATTCTTCTCTTAAAGATCCCCACGTCATACCTGGACGGAAACACTGACACCGGCAGACTGTTCCAATCCTACGCTGTTCGCATTAAGAGGGTCGAAATGCGTGGGATCTTGATAACGTAGGGGGCGCCTGCGGTGTCTGTACGTCCGGTGGTAGAAAGGCGATAGTGAATCAAATCATATAGTTACTGGGCACACTCCCACTCATATACAGATACAGAAGAACATATATAATTTTTGGTGTAGTAAGAATTCTTGGTGCTGTCTGTGGTGACCCGAAATATCCTGAGTATTCGGACCACTGAGGATATACGACTACATAATTAACATACAAACTATAATACGAAGGCATAATGATGTCTTAATGTGACTTTCAAATTATAATTTCCATACGTCCACCGGTCACCGGTCGGTTAGGGCCTGTAGTCAGGACATCCGGTGTGCAGTCCGTCTACAACAACAACTGGAGAACAATGGACACAATCACCAGCGCATACGACACTGTGTTTTACAAGAGAGCAGGTAATTCAATTTTATGTGCTCATCATCCATTGTTATAGAATCATGTTATATAAACTGACTGCTTTATGAGTATAGTTTCAAGACCTGTTTTCTGTTCTCGAGAGGGAAATCTTAAAAAAAAATATCCTGGTTATGTGGGATTTGTGCCCACTAAAATAAACTTGGTGGTCATTCCTAGTGCTTTCCAAAAGGTCCCGGATAAGACTGGCGCCTTTCTGCACTGCGCTTAAGCAGGTCCACGGAATGCCGTAAACTTCTCCAGGACTCCCTTTGCTACAAGCACGAGACAACCTTATTCTAGTTGTTCATCTCTTGCTCTCTTAGTGACCAATGAAGACCACCTTCAATAGTTTAAATTACCCTTTATAGCACGGTGTTGAAAATGTATTTGTTAATGTTAGCTCGTAGTTTTAAGCTAAATAACTCTTCTATCACCACTAGTAATAATGTTAATCTAGATAAGTATTACTGTTATTAAGTAAACTCCATTAAAATTACAACTGCAAAACAGTACTGTGTTCCGGTTTTAAGGGTGCTATAGCTAATGTAATTATTGAGTTAACGAGACTTTACATGTTATATATTTAAACGAGTACTTTACTATACATGTCGTACTAATTAAGGTTACATTATTATGGGCAGTCGCACCTGTTACGATCAAGGTAACGTCGCGCTCGTCTCTTCGCTTCTAAAAGCAAGTATTGAAAGCGATTAGGTTTGTAGATCTATACCACTTTTTGTTTTTTTGGGGAAAATCGTCTTAAAAGATGTCTTGCTTCTAGGGAAGACAAGATTGTGTGGAGCGTCTACTCATTAAAACCCCTTCGGTGATTTCCTTCAATGCATTAGGTGAAGCTCCGTGATCTCTTACGGCACGCACCGGTGTCACCCTGCACTCTGGCTAAAACATCTGAAGGAAGGGCAACGCCTTCTTTAGCACCCACGCTATGTCACCAGCAAATACAAGACCACCATGCATTTGCCGTACTCTTAAGGCTAACTTATTGAGCTCTTAGGGCCCCCGCCCTCAAAGCCCACCGAACCGAGGACTTTTTATTTGTCTTGTACGACATGCAAGGCTTATCCTAGTCCTATTCTTACCAGCCCGAGACTACAGGGTTGAGATCTCTACCACCTAGCTACCATTCCCATAACAGCATTGATATATTCCGATGACAGAGTATTCTATACGAGCACGCCTTACCATCTCTTTTCCCTTTGTAACTTCGACTCTTGACTTTGTGGTTTAAACTGTTTTATTTTTTTAAATAATTTCGTCAGTCGCAAATCGATATGGGCAAATATCAAATAATAAACTGATTATGTCGTAATCGATTACCGAAGCGATCTACTTCGTGACTCGATAAGATGCCACCGTCTGATAAACCTTCGCTATTTCTGTTCGCCCAATAAACGAGGCATTGTGCCGGCGAAATATCCGCAAGGTATCTTTATCTCTATATATAAATGAATGTACAAAATGTCGAAATGTTTCCTTAAGAAAATTTCACACTTATCTAATTTTTTTTTAATATTCAAGAAGCCACGATACGAACGGGACTTTCACCTGATGGTAAGTGGCAAGTGTATGCCTGCCCACAACAACATGGCGCTAGTTAGGATGTTGTTCACTGCGTTATATTGTACTAGTCGCGTTGAGACATAGTATATTGTCTCGTTACCACGGTTATTTCATTAGCCATAGCGTCCTTCAAACTGGACCACAGTAGTGTTTGTACACTACTGTTTGGCGGCAGCAATAGGCGCTGCGGTAGTACCTTTCTAGACGGTCTCTAGCAACAGAGATTTACCACCCACCGCCTGTTAACTGAACTTGATTTTTATATGATTAAAGGTTGCCATCGTCAAGTAAAATCTAGATTTATATTGATATTTGAAATCTTATTGACTGAATCTAAAATATGTGATACATCGTTCAAACCGACACTATGTAGTGCCAGAATACTCATTAACATATTTATGAAACCTGATTGTATTGTAACAATTTGACTTCTATCATATGTTAAAGTTTAAAGGATTTTAAACTTTTATAGTAAAAATGTTAACTACTGACCATTGTAGGTAGGGCACATTGCTTGAAGGACCGACGGCCGATGGGGCAGTAAGGTCCTCGAGAGGCACCCGGGTACTGGTAGACGTAGTATTGGCAGGCCTCCCACAAGGTGGACCGATGATATAGTGAGAAACGCGGGAACCCAATGGATGCGAGCAACGCTGTACCGATCGATGTGGAAATCTTTGGGGGAGGCCTATGTCCAGTAGTGGACGTCTATCAGCTGATGATGATGACTGACCATTAACATTCAATTATGCTTTACAAAATTAACAAACATAGATTTTTTTGTTCGATGATAGGACGAGACGAACACGATGTTCATCTGACGGTAAATGATGCGAATGCCTGTAACATTGTGGTGATAGTTAATACGATGATGTTAAGTTGTGTTATTATCACATAAATTTAACTAGCGACAAGGTTCTTCAAACCGGAAGACGGTAATGTTTTCAAAATACTGTGTGGCAAGAAAAATAAGCGCTGCAGTACTACGTAGACAATCCTACAGACAAACAAAAAAGGAACTGGATGGTCTTTAAGATTTCAATCTTCAGAGTAACATAATAAAAAAAAATAGTTTTAAGGTTATAAGAAAACAACTGGAACAATATAAAAATCTCTCTTTACTATTTAACTGTGATTCAGTGCTGATGAAAGTGGCATTGAGGACATGCTGCGAATTGAAACAGTACATTTAAATAATGATGTCATAAATAGATGGTACAGTGGAAAGTTAAGATGAATAGATATCCAGAAGGAGCATATCATTCGTTGACTTTCAATTGAAATCAATAGATTCTAGATTTAAAAGAAAATTACACAGTATAAGATCTAGGTAATTGAAGATCTATTGACATTTTTCTTAAAGCAAACGATATACTCGTGTAAGAGAGTTTAAGCAGCACTAAATTTCATAAGATGTTAAGTGACAAGAAAGTGAAATGTATCACATCATCATCAGCCGATAGACGTCCACTGCTGGACGAAGGCCTCTCCTAAAGATCTCCACATTGATCGATCTCGCGATGCTCGCATCCAGTGGGTTCCAGCGATTCTCACCAGATCGTCGGTCCACCTTGTGGGAGGCCTGCCAACGTTACATCTACCAATACGTGGGCGTCACTTGAGGATCTTACTGCCCTATCGGCTGTCGGTCCTTCGAGCAATGTGCCCTGCCCACTGCCACTTAAGTCTAGCAATCTTTTGGGCGATGTCGGCGAGCTTAGTTCTTCGGCGGATCTCCACATTTCTTATTCGATCGTGCAGAGAAACTCCGAGCATTGCCCTTGGGGAGACTTTGGGCCTTTTCATAAGGCCGATAGTAAGAGGCCACGTCTCTGATCCGTATGTCAACACTGGCAACACGCACGTGTTGAAGACTTGTCTTCAGTGCTCATATGTTGGCATAAAACAGCTGAGCGGATAGGTTAGAGAACCCTATCTGAACTCCATCACACTTGCAACTTGAATCGAACCTTAAACATCGGTGTTATCAGGCAAGCGATTAGTCGCAACGCTACATAGTATACTTAATTTTTTTTTATTGAAATAAACCACGAGACGAACGCAACGGTCAAGTGATGGTTAGTGATAATACGCCTGCTTTAACAACGTGGCGCTAGTTAGGATATAACACTGCACCACATTGTTCTCGTTTGTTTAGCACATTTGAAGTTAAATCTAGTTTACCTGGTAATTCCATCAGCTACTCGTCCTAAGATCTTTAAATCGGATCACAGTAATGATTCTGCGCAGCTCTTATTTCTGCCGCCAAAGAGTAGTGAGCAAACATTACCGTGTTCCGGTTTGAAAGGCGCTGTATCTAGTTTAATTACAGAGGTAACCAGGCTGAAAATCTCATGTCTCAAGGTGACGAGCATAATGTGGTCCTGTGTATAACATCGTAACTAGTAACGTAGTTATGAGCAGGGGTATCACCTACCATCAGGTGAACGTCCCGTTTGTCTTGTCGCTTTAGTTAATAAAAAAATGGTATTTTACTACATATATATATATATATATACTGTAGCTTTTCTTTGGTGATTCTTATTCTTTTATTTTAAGATCCTGCATCCAAGTACCATTACCGTACGTAGTTGACAGAAGGAGAACAAGACAAGTAATCTATCTCATTAATTTCACAGACCCTCGCGTCGGAGACTGGCTTTTGATGACGTCACCGTGGCCGCTGATCTCCATTATAGTAGTTTATCTGACACTCATCAAACTCATCCTACCTTCGTACATGAGGAACCGTCGCCCGATCAAGCTGAAGGTGGTAATCAAATGGTACAATATCGTGCAGATTACTGCGAACGCCATCGTCACATGGGGAGTAAGTATGATATGTTACTACTACTATCCGAGAGAGGCACCTTACTGTTACCGACTTTTAAAAACGACGAGATGAGGGAGACGCTGTGATGATACACGCTGCATCAGACTGTCCACGTCACATTGAGACAAAAGTTGTTAAATATCATTACCTCAGTAACATACAACGCCTTTCAAATCGGAACACAGTAATGTTTGCATACTTCTGTTTGGCGGCAGAAGTGGGTTGCGGTGTTACCTAGACGGTCGCTTGCTATGGCATCTACCACCATTGTAGTTAAAATTACTTTGGTAATTTCACCGACTATAACGTATTAGTTTGTATCTGAGAGATTTCCACTAATAGAAGTTGCTCGCATCTATTGGGTTCCCGCAACCCTCACCAGATCGTCGATTCACCTTGTGGGAGTCGTCCTAACAGTACCGACCGCGAGACCGATCGATGTAGAGATCTTTGGGCGAGGTCTATGTCCAGGAGTGGACGTTTATCGGCTGATGATGGTGAACAGAGGTTGTGTAATATAACTGCGAAACTTTTTCCTCGTTACATGATCGCCATAACCTTTATCGATGTAAACCAAGACAAGTATGCGAAGGTATTTACTTCACGCAAAATAAAAACTTACAATACCCAAAGGTGAACTTATATAACTTAAGTTAAATCGATTAAACACAATCGTAGAATGGAAAGCAATCCGACAAAAGAAATCGATTACATATTAATCGATTTATATCTCGGCTTAATAATTCGTACGGCACAATGAATGGAGTCGCGGCTTTCACGTGTAATTAATGGGTCCCTCCTCCCTTACTGGTTATTTTTTTTTTAAATAAATTTCATTCGATTGTTCATCGTAGCGGTGTACTAGATCATTCGATTAACGACGATAAATAATCGATCTCACCACATGAGACAGGGCAGCAGTCGATTGATTATTACCTATTGTAGATCTGTTGCTGTGCGTCATCTAAGCAGAGACCACCAAGGCGCCTATTTTGATTATCATCATATAGACATAGGCCTATCCTACTGCTCCTCCGGTCATCATTACTTCGAGGAAACTCTCCTGACCATTATCAGTTAACAATTTTGGAGATATTGTACTTTAATTGCTATATGACATCTTAATTGACAATGTAGCTACTAAAACAACTTTGTCATCATGTGTATGCCTTACCGTCCACCGGCCGTAGGTCTTCGATTCCAGAGACCTTCTACAAAGATACTACTGCTGCAGCAAGTCCCATTTATGTCGCTAAACAATATATTTTTTCATAATAGGTCATAACGGCGTCGTTGAACTCGTTGTGTACTGATGGAGTATCACTTTGCAAATATGGTAAAAGAATTTTGGCCAATATTTATGAAATGATATATTAATACTTCCTGACAAAAAAAAAGGGTATGTGATAATGCAATGAATAGAGTCATCACCAAAAAACGTATGAGTAGAAGGTATATGTGACAACTTTCAACTGCCTTTGTCGCGCAGTGGATACCTTACTTGATTCTAAGACCACTTATTGAGGAGAAGACATATTAGTGGTAAGATTTTTTCAAACCCACCTGTCTAGCTATTTACCTCATCTTGCAAATCTACCGCCTTTTTTTGGGAAATCTTCCAGACACTGTTTCTAGCGAAGCGGGAAGCATGGTCATTTGGTACTGAAACCATCTCGGTGGTCATTGTCAGTGCATTACGAGAGACCCCGGTATCTCTAACGGAAGCCTCTCTCTCTCTTTCTCCAGCATCTTCGACTTGCTACGATAAAATACAAGAACAGCTCGTAATTATCGTCGTCTACCCAGGGCTCGCTTAGTGGACAATGATACCCACATTCAAAACCCGTAGACATTTTTAGTCGCCTTCAACCACTGGTAAGGCTTACCTTAGTACTATTCTCAATATCCCGGGACTACAGGATAAATACTTTTTATCCCTAAACCTTTCTAAATAATTATCTCTCGAGTTACTTAAAATAGAGGTTTAGGGTATAGTGTGCATATCCTAGAAATATCAGTACACGATCTTATATGTTATAAAGGCATACTAAATTTATTGATAGTATAAGCAAAGTAAACTGAAATTTAATGAAGATTATAATGGTACCTTAAAATATCCAAAATGTGAAGATAAACACTAAACGTACAACTTGGCATTTCACGCTCGGGTCCAACGAGCCGTTGGTTCATGATTATGTATATGGAAATGACCTTTACCTTAATATGATAAAAGCAGCCCTCTCCTAATTTAATGGGACGAGTAAAGAAGGAGACCCGAGAAAAGGTCAGAGCGAAGAGATCTCATCTTAAAATAATTGTTATTTTTGTCTGGTAATGTCATCGTGGGCGATACCTACATTAGTAAACCTCATTTCTGTGAAGTACTAAATTAATAGAATACCTAAAATCTTATAGTAATTACTGGTGGTACGTCTTTATTGCTGGAGACTGATAAGTGTATTCCAACGCAAACATTACTGTGCTTTGCTATGAAGGTCGTTGTAGTTGGCAAAATTATTGCGGTATCGAGAGGTAATATTCACGATCTTAAGAAGATGAGAACAATGTGATGCTGTGTACATCATCCTAACTAGCGCATTATTGGTGGATGTATCATCCACCTTCAGATGAATATCTATACAACGAATAATGTTAGCATGGAGCATAATAAGATAAATCATTTTTCAAAGTAATGTTTCTATATGATCAGTAACTAAGTTTATCTATTGATGAAAGGATGTACACGCCCTTATTCCTTTGGATATGCTGGTCCTTTTATGTCCGAACGTTACGTTCAGCATCCATTGAAATTGAAGAGTACCGAAATCGTATAACATTGTGAGAAAATGCGTTAGAGCACACAAGCGAGAGCACTTCACAGGCTCCGGTAATTATTTTAGGAGCATTTCAAAATATATAGAAAAACACAGAGCACAAAGGTTCAATTGCTCTCAAAGTAAGCACAGCAGTCGACAACAAGTAGTTTGGGAACAATTTCGGAGAGGCATAAGTTATTGAGGCAAAAGATCGTCATTGTCTGGTGGAAAAAAAAGATTTAAAAAAATCTTTGAATATATAGATGACGAATTTAGGATACAGTGAACAGCAGATCATTGAGGTATAATCAAACTTCAGCAGGCCATGATCATGAATTTCGGAGATGACGTTTGCATTTTCATTATATTAGTCTTGATACTTCATCATCAGCCGATAAACGTCCACTACTGGACATAAGTCACCCCCAAAGATTCCCACATGGATCGAGTAGGGATTCATATGCCAGGATTCGGGCCACTTCCCATCACGCTGGCCCAATGCGGGTTGGAAGGAGCCAGAGCCTCGTTCGTTGAACAGAAGGTTGCACTACGAGCAGGTGAAGTTGGCTTGGGTCCCATGAGTAGTTGTGAGGGTCTCCTTACACACCTTAGTATTGATACTTGATTTGTTAGAAAAAACATATAGGAAGTTATATTTCAATAATATTATAAAGAACTTTGATGTTGTGTAAATCGTCTAGCTTTATTATTTAAAGCTAGTGCTCTCTGATATATAAAAAATAATTATTCCGCTTCTCTATGTTCTCTTATAGAGACGAGATAACAGCATCAAGTATACCAGTTTCCAAATAATTTTTTTTTAGATTATGACATCAGGTTGGACGACGACGTACCATTTTGGCTGCATGCTGCCAGATTACACCATGAACCCCGAAGCGCTGAGAATGCTGCGTTACATGTGGTGGACAATAATCCTTAAACTCATGGAGCTGCTGGAAACGGTGTTTTTTCTACTAAGGAAGAAAGAGAAGCAGGCTTCATTCCTACACGTGTACCACCATGTGAGTACATTGGTGATAATCTGGTCCGGAACCAAGTTCGTTGGAGGTAAGTTCTAGGTAATCTTATAATAGTCTTACGTATGTATAAGAAAACAATGAGCTCCTAAAAAATTGTTAAGCTTCTTTTCTGGTTATAGATATATATTCCAGATTTTTTAGTAATTGATACATATGTCTTCAACTCTTAATTTTCTCATTGTTGACCATCGGAGTCTTTCCGCTTAAGAGAGGAGAGAGGTTTTTAAATATCAAGTTCGCGAAACGTGTTTATAGTTGAAACAGGTTTTTCAAGCGAATTTCTCTACCCCAATAGTTGAAGCTCAGTGAGGACTGAATCCGTATCTCTTCGAGACATACACACAGCAAATTTGACTTGCATGTATTATATATGCATATGCTTTTTGTGCATGATATAGTACGGCGGGCGAAGCGGCGCCGCACGCGATATGGCAATAAACTACTTGAGAGTCTACACCCTCCTATCCTGCCACCCCATTCTATATCGTGACCCTCGTATATTTAGTTGTAAAGTTAAACTGCTCAATAATAAAATTTTGAATTCATATGAATTTTCGAAATTTGAATGTGATGATTTGTTGCATAGTGATGCTGTGTATAAAAATATAAAAATCATAATTTAATTAAATAACACACTAGTGATAGGTCTTATTTACGAATGTTTCTTAAAGCTTAGTCTTATCTCACATGAAGATTCAGACTCTACACAAGGGATGGTTCCAAAGATTTAAGAATTTTTTTGTGTAGAAATGTTGGGTCTCGTTACCCCAATAGTTAAACTAGCTACAGCGCCCTTCAAACCGAAACAAAGTAATGTTTGTACACTATTGTATAGCGGTAGAAATAGGCGCTGCGGTGGTACCCACCTAGACGGTATCCGGCAACTGAGACCTATCACCAATTTATACGTAACGATCTTTAAAACTACGCAACGGATTTTGATGCAGTTTTTTTTAATAGATAGACTGAATCAAGAGGAAGGTTTTTATGTATAATACATGTTTTATATAGTAGAGACATACTGATAATTTTAGAGCTGGCTTACATTGTCAACGCTACGAGATAGATCAAAATAATGTACTACAGTATTATATATCTTAAGAAGGTCTACAAAAAAACCGCGATGGTATATGTCTATCTCTTAGGGACAACCCACAAATAACCATTTTTTATCCTTTATTTTTAGTTGCGAGGATGCCTGCCGAGTCTATAATTAGTACGGTATAATGTAATTTTCAAAATTTTTATTTCAATGAAAAATGTTAATAAAAATCTATATGTATAGGGGATATCAAAAGATCCAATGACTTGTTACGAGATTTCCGAAACTTTGTAAACACTCAAAATTTGGTAGAGATATTGTTTCTGCCATTTACAGGTCATTTAAGAATGGTTTTTATGAAAATTCATTCCACAATTCCGGTCAAGCGCGGTTTGTCGCACGGCCGGAATATTACTGAAAAATTTCAAATCTAAATTTTAAATCTAATTCCATATTACTGCCAGCAAGGCGGGGAACAGCTAGTATGTTATATAATATGAATACACAGCGCTGAAATATTTCAGTTACTGTTTGTCGAGACGAACGTTTGCAAACGCAAACAGACCGACGGTGAATCTGTTCAAATAGTACTTGTCTAAAGCGAGAATACTTTTGATAAAAAATTACAAAGCGACGATACGAGCGAGACGTTCACCTGATGGTAAGTGATACGTCCATCTACAACAACTTGGCGCTAATTAGAACGATATACTGGGTGTTAAGAGACCGCTTCCGAAAACGAAGACCGACGATAGTACTAATGACATCTTTGATGATGAGATAGTTTCATAAAAGATATATTACTAAAAAAAACCAGCAGTAAAACATAAAATCAAAAACAGTCCCTCCGCGACCCCACCTCGGCTGCAGAGGGCAGTATGACACCGCCCTTGCAGCAAGCCGCTAAAGGCAGCATAAAGCCGCCTCTGCGGCCCCCAGCGAGCTCCAGTTATCCAACCGGCGCTCGAACCTGGAGCGACCGCTTCGGCCGGCCGGGTGGGTTCCACTTCGCTTCACCGTGTGTCGGTCCACGGTTACTAAGCCCCTCCGCTACAAGGCGGGAACCCGTTGGGGGCCCCTTCAGTGGGTTACAGAGAGAGAAAGCCTTTGCGAGCTCCCGGACCTCCAGCGAGTTGTACTGGTGTCCCTTTGCACTTCTTTTTACTCAACTAAGCGATAAGACAGGCAAGATGTTAACCTGATGGTCAGTCACATGTCTGTTCATAAAAATGTGACTAGTTTAGGTGATGACAGCACCGTATTGTCCTCGTTACCTTATAATATATTAAATCTCTTTACACCATTAATTTCATTAGTTACAACGCTCTTCAAACCGGAACACAGTAATGTTTGCACACTACTGTTTGGAGGCAGAAATAAGAGCTGTAGTGGCTCCTACCTAAACGGTGTCTGATAATAGACCTACAACCAGTAAAGCAAGCATGCCTTAATGAAGGACAAAAACCTCGTTATCACTCTCACTGTGCTACAGCAAAATACGAGACTACTTCGTATTTGCTGTCCCTCTCAGGCTGTCTTATTGAGTGATAAGGGCCCACTACCGTCAAGACCCTTGAACCCGAAGACCTTTTTAATCTGCAACAACCAATCTTAACCTCTCGTTCTACGAGTTATTTAACTAAACTAACCTAAACTTGGATTTTAACAGAAAATATAATAAAAAAAAAACAGTGTACATATTGGTTCTGTATATTTTTTAAGCAAACGTATCAGTTACTTAGTAACAAGTTTTTCAAGTACAATAAATCATCAGCCCGATAAACGTTCACTGCTGGACACAGGGATCCCTAAATGGATGAATGGCCTCCGGTCTCGCCGGGCGTAAGCGGCCGTTGTTTGTAAGGGTTCATATCGAGGGATATGGGCCATTTACCACCACGCTGGCTTAATGCGAGATGGTGGGAGCCAGGGCCTCGTTTGTTGATTATCAGGGTGCACCACGAGATGTTGTGCGGGACCCCTTACACCCCGTACACAAGTACAAAATGGTATAAATTGATTACTTATATCGCTAAGTAGCAGTTTGCGAAAATTACTGTTTTAGTTAAAATAACAAGAATGTTATATAATTTAATTATTTATCACAAAGTTGAGCGTAATGTGGAGGCTGTGTAAACATCCTAACATATTGTCATGGTCAAGATTCGCTTGCCACCTGTTAAATGACCTATAACCATTTATACTATAGCCATACTTATAAATAGTGGTTGGACATTAATGCCTGGCCCAGGTGAGATTTTTTTTCTTTCTCTGTGTACTGATATGGATCTTGAGTTTGAAATAAAGGTCTTCTTTTGCTTCTGTAGAAACTGCGATGAATTATTCATGATTGAGAAATATCTTCCTATTGACATTTCTACAGGAGCATTTCATATTCTGTAGTATGTATGAAAAAAGTCCTAACAAAACTCAACGCACAAAAATCATTTACGGACCTCTTTTAAAATGTACCAAGCTCCTCCCCTCTCTGGGGACCTCTTTGTTTGAATAAAGTCAAGTGTTTTTGTCGACATGGACAATAACCGAAGGAAAATTCAGATCAGTGTCGAGAATAAAAGTACTGAAGTATTCGCAATCAGGTAAAGAGGACCTGTTATCAGAGGGTATTATAAACAAAATGAGACCCCCTGATATAACTGTATCATGTTACTAGTTCTTTAGACTTCAAATTAATAATTAAAAATGTTATTTTAGACCTGAATTCATTTAGGTATTCTAATACAGAAACTGAACTATTCGGAGTCGAGGTTTTCCCTTAAGGAGTGTCAAGGCCATTAATGCATCACTTTGGCCAAGTGCGGGTTAGTGGATCGAATCTGTGTCTCTTCACAATGTATAACTTTTATGACCCCTTAACGAGATCACGGCTTTTGTATCATATTTTCTAGAAGCAAGTAGTTTACGCTGCCTCCCCAGCAGATACGATTCTCGATATTCCCACTTTTAAGATTATCATTACGTAATTTCCTATTGCGTCAAACAGCGTTTACCATCTTTGGTACAGTCTCGTATCCTCACATTTTTTGGCCACGTATGACCCCGAGGGGGAGTAGCTATTGAACGACTTGTGGTCCAGGGAAAGTGTGTACCAGACTACGAGGAAGAGCGCCTATGAGATGGACTAACCAGATAAAGGCGGCAGTAAATAACTCATCATCTTTGCCACTATATGAATTCACTTGGAAGCCGACTATCAGAGATGAATAGCGATGTGTTGTTAAGCTTGCGACCAACACCTGAAGTGATAACCACGACCGCTCTCGGTTTTTATGTATTTGTTTTTTTTTTGGTTGAGGGCTCGCCGAAGATAGTGTGGCGGTCAGAATATTGTAATCCATCATCGACAAGTCGTGGTGGCTCAATGGCTATAAACTCGGATATTGCAATTAGGTGACGAGG
This sequence comes from Ornithoptera alexandrae, assembly GCA_029030555.1. Classification (NCBI taxonomy): domain Eukaryota; kingdom Metazoa; phylum Arthropoda; class Insecta; order Lepidoptera; family Papilionidae; genus Ornithoptera; species Ornithoptera alexandrae. The sequence continues at coordinate 9,130,765 of JARDVY010000077.1, read as the reverse complement.
GTTTTAATCCGGGGCGGGGCATGCACCTCTTAGGCAGTTTTTCAATGCCTAATGTGCACATTGTTCCAATTACCAAGTACTTAACGGTGAAGGAAAACTTCGTGAGGAAACCAGCACACTTAAATTATCTTTGTGTGTGTGTGGTGGTCCCAATAAAGTGGCAACAGGCTCGCCCCCTGTTACATGGGACCTGATTTGACCACATCTGGCGAAAAGCGGGTGTTTATTCGCCTCTGCCTACTCCTACTGGGAAAAAAGGCGTGACAGTATAAACAAAAATTCATCGACAAGAGTAACTCGCCTAATTAGTAAAGCAATTTTTTTTTTATCTCTTTCTAAAATTATCTTACTCCATCATAAAAATTACTGTCGTATTGTAACCTACTTCACCGTAATTTTATTCTCTTAGTTTGTTTTATGGTCTCTTACTCTTTGTTCAATCTTTCACTGTCTCTACCAGCAAGAATAGGAACCGGGGTTACAGTTTCAGCATAAAACGGTATTATACATATGTCAGTTTTGAAATAAGATATCAGATTTCGTATATATACCAAAATTATGCGAAATTCGATATTTCATGTCCTGACGCAAAGTATGTAATGTCGTATAAACATATTAACTGAACCAGAACGGTTAGATATGTTGTATAAAAATTATACGGGCGCCAATATATATACAGATTAATAAATACAATGTTTTTTTTATTCGACGAAGCGATGAGACAAGAGAGACGTTCACCTGATGGTAAGTGATACGACTGTTTGTAACAATGTGGCGCTAGTTAGGATGGTACAAGCACAACATTGTGCTCGTCGCCTCGAGGCATAAGACGTCGAGTCTCGTTGCCCCAATAATTTCACTAGCTGCAGCAGCGACTTGCAACCAGTAAAGGTATACATACTCGTGTCAGGGTTAACTTTACCTATACCAGGAGTGATTACAATGCGATGACTCACAGAAAATACCAAGTGAGTCGCGCCTTTCTTCTGCGGAATGCCGTTCAAACAATTCACGCGATATCAAACGTTTACATGTAGACTATATATCCAACGTGATTGCTAATGGCTGATATACTATATATATGTATATTTATAAAGCATTTAACTTATGTAAACACTATTACATATCGTGTGTTTAAAATTACCCCTATAATTAATTAACATTATATCGTTCTGTAGAGAAATCCTTCTAGATTCTTAACAGTGTGATCAAAGTTTACCCTCGCGCAATATACTGTTTTCTTTTTTTTCTTCAAAGCTACAAGATGAGTGAGATCTTCACCTGATGGTATGTAATACGTTTGCTCATAATAAAATGGCTCTGCTTAGGATGATATACACTGCATCACATTATATAGATATAGAATATCTGCGGGGCGGCAGAAATAGAAACTATAGCGGTGGTACCTACCTAGACAGTCTTCAGCAACAGACACCCACAGCTGGACATAGACCTGAATATGTACATCATCATCATCGTCAGCCCATCGACGTCCACGGCTGGACACAGACACACGATCGAGTAAGGATTCATATGGGGGATTTTGGTCATTTTCCACCACGCTGTCCCAATGCGGATTCGTCGGAGCCAGAGCCTTGTTTGTTGATTAGCTAGGTGCACCACGAGCAGGTGAGGTTGGCTTGAATCCCGTGGGTTGTTGTGCGGGAACCCTTACACCCCTATATGTACATACCGATGGATCTTGCGATGTCAGCGGCGGTATCCCGCGACCTACACCAGATTTTTAACAAACCTCATGGAGGGCCTCATTAAAGGCCACTCGATGACCTCCTTACTGCCTCATAGACTGTCAGTACTCCATATGCATATCTTGTTTACTAATATACTACTGATTAAATTTCACTAGTAGTTAAAGGAGTTATATTTAACCTATATTAGGATCGTAAAGTATTGTTTACGATCTTAATATAGAGCATTAACGACGGCTTCAGCGCTAACGTAACGACTCCATGAACTGATTTACGGCTTCCACGTAAACGTGCAATATTACATGGATTAACATATTCATCATCATCATCAGCCGGTCGACTGCATTGCATCACGGGCATTGGCCTACCTCAAAGATTCCCACATCGAACGGGTAGGAAATTACATAAGGGGATTTGGACCTTTCCTCACCACTCTGGCCCAATATGGGTTGGTGGGAGCCAGAGCCTCATTCGTTGATTAGCAAGGTGCACCACGAGCAGGTGAGGTTGGTCTAAGTCTCGTGAGTTGTCGCGTGGGACCCCTTACATCCCTACTAACATGTTACTTATTTTTACTTAATGTGACCGATAATATTTTCTAATACACTCACATATATATATATATATATGTATATATACAATTAACAGAAGTTATGACCCAAAATAGATATAGATCAAGAAGAATGACTAGGGGGACCGACCCCAAGTAAAGATGGGACGAGGTTTAGTAAGAAGAGGAAGAAGACACACACACACATATATATATATATATATATATATATATATATATACGTTTTACAAATTTGTATATATATATATGTGGCTCCAGTAAAGATTGAGAAAACTGCTCCATATTGTATTCGTCGCTTGGCGACGTAAGAGATTATTTTATTTTAGATAAATTACAGTTTCACTGGTGGTAGGTATGACAACCCCGCTACTATTTCTCTGGTCAAACAGTAGTGTGCAAAAATTACTGTGTTCCGATTTTAAGGGCGTTGTAAATAGAAAAAAATTTCGGCTAACTAGACTTGAAATCTTATGTCTCAAGGCGATGAGCACAATGTGGTGCTGTGTATGCCATTATAAATAGCGCTACGTTGTTGTTAGCAGGCGTATCACTTAACTTCAGGTGAACGTTTCATTCGTCAAGTCGCATAAAAAAAACAATTATTCATAATCTAAAATGTCACTAAACTATACAATAGTTTGATAGCGATAGAACAATTATTATTCATGTTAAACCTAGTGTATATATAAAATATGATGTGATGCTCTGCTTACTTACTACTTACTAGTAACTTAATGTTTAGGAGATATATTTTCAATTTATTTATAATTATATGTTAAATCTTCTTAGCTCGGTAATTTCACTAGATAACTTGAACACAGTAATGTTTGCATTATTATCGGTTGCAATAGGAGTTGGAGGTGGTGCCTAGACCGTCGCCAGCAGCAGAGACCATCAGTATCCCAACTGAATAATTGATACCTGCTGACGTCACTAATATAGATCAACTGTAACGATACTTATGGAGGAGCACTCGAATAATAATCGGATTGGAGTTCAAGATTCAAATCCTGTTCTATCGCTTCATCAACAACAAGCGGGCGTGAAAGTGTGATATAACAAATATTTATAGTAAAATCGACTTTGTTAATATTGTATAGGGTTGAAATTCTCTGTAGTACTGTAATCAGCATCAGCAAATCGCGTTAGCATATCACGCGATGCGAAAGACTGAACAAAGAAGTATTTAATACAGTTTACTTTTACAAATCTATTTTTAAAACTTTTATTTATAATTTTACCAGAAGATGGATCAGAAAGGGTGGAAGGGTTCCCGTACAACAACTCACGGGACCCAAGCCAACCTCACCTGCTCGTGGTGTACCCTGTTAATCAACAAACTAGACTCTGGCTCCCACTAAAGCATTGGTCCAGCGTGGTGAGTTATGGCTTAAATCACCCCACTTGAACCCCTACAAACAACTGAAGGCCGCTATAAGCCACTAGGTGCAGGCAGTCATGAACTGATCCAAGTGGGGATCTTTGGAGGAGGCCTATGTCTAGCAGTGGACTTCTATCAGCTGATGATGAAGATGGACCAGCGATCTTGTAAAGTCAGATCAGAGTGAAGTTTATTGAGGAAAACTTAAAGTCAACAGTCTATGGGGTGATGATAATCATATTACCATTATTGGTCTATAATTAATGACTCACAATATTTACATTGACTGTAATTGTAAAATATTTTGTATTAACAATTGTAACATTAAATGTTCTGTAACCATTGACTAGAAATGTCATATTGTTGATAATATTCTAAAAATTATTAGAATAATTTTACAAGTCCACATTCTAATCTTAACACAATATTGAATGTTTTAAATTTGCATACTGTATACTTTGCAAATTCATAAAAACTCAAATCAACTAAACATAGTTGTAGTTTGATCATGAGTTTGTTTATTGGATAAACTCCATTAAACTGCCAAACTTCATGTACGTTAAACTCGAATTTGTTTATTTTCTGTTAACAGTTTTTCACTATAAAGTTCAAACACAAAAGCTAAATATCCATGTTCACTCCTACAAAATATTTTATGGTTTAGCATTTTTTGACCTTGACGCAAGCAGTGCTGCACTGATCAATATGGAGATATTAGAGAGGCCTATATCCAGCAGTGAACGTCTGTCGGCTGATAATGATATACACTAGTAGAACATTATACACTAAAACATTTTACTTCTCAATGTTATGGTGTTGTTCACAGATTGTCTTCTTTTCTCTTGTTGATCCAACTGTTAAGTTTTTTTTTGTGTGTGTAAATTATGAAAGCTAAACAATTAATTTAGGTTAGTTCTCTGTGGGCACTATGAGGAGTGTAAGCATGTGTTGCAATTAAATAATGACTTTTACTAATCTTTAATTTCTAATAAAAAAAATTTAATAAGTAGATGAATGTTACTCTTTTTAAGAATATCTTTTTTTCTCTCTCTTATCTTATGTGAACCATTCTTAAGAATACATACTAAAAATAAAAACATTCTAAGTAAACATTTAAACTAACAAACAAAATTAAGTATTTCATTTGTTAGTTAAATGTTTACTATATTTGATTTCAGGAGGCATTACTTCATTTTCTCCAATGATCAACAACGCAGTGCATGTCATTATGTACAGTTATTATTTGCTCTCATCAGAGGGAAGCCCTACAGTCAAGGTGTTTCTTATTAAGTATAAGAAGTGGCTTACTGTAATGCAAATGGTATGTATATTGAAAATTGTACTGTGATATGTTTGTGTAAAACTTAGTCTATGAGAACAGGGCACATACCTCTGGGGAAGTCAAGAGTTCAAATGTACCTCTTTGGTGATTTTCAGTATATAAGAAAGTGAACAGGTATAGCCTATAGTCTCCACCATAGCTTGCATGAAATTCTCTATACTACATAGAGAATACAAGGCTAGTGTAAACAAAGATCTACTAACAGTAAATTTCAATTTAAAGTATATTAATTTTAATAAGATAGTCCTACTTAAAGGTCAAGTTTATTTAATGAAGATATTGACATTAAATTATTTAAGGTTTCTAGTTTAAATTTAGCTTTACACTCACAAGCAGACCAATACACATGTAGTTTTAAGTTTAACATAAACAAATTGTTATCATTTAATGAATACATATAAATTAAATTATTTCCAGATTCAGTTTACTTTGATGATAATATACAGCAGTCAAGTATTCCTGCCTAGTTGTCCGGCCACACTTGGCATCACCATTATTTATTTTCCTAATGTTATATTTGTTTACTACATGTTTTATAATTTCTTCAAACGAAACTATAATAATGACAGACACAAAGGATATAAAGTTAACTGAGGTTGAACCAACATTAAATTAAATGTTAATTGATTTATAGATTTTCTTAATATTTAAGTTTTGTGTAAGTTGCAATTTGAATTTAAAAAACTGATATTATTTGCATGTTTTTTATCAGTGTTTTATGAGTACCCATTGTTCAAGTGAAAAAACATGTTAAATAACTTAAGATTTCTATTCAGCATTTAAGAAATACTAAATTAGGTTAAACACTGCCAAATTAACCATCATAACTTGTTTGCTGCCTGCTGTATGATAAAACCAACACTGGCTTATTGGTTCAATATGTGACATTTTCAAATAAGATTTGAACTACTAAATTATTAGTATTGCCTAAAAGATGGCTGGCTGTCTGAAGAACTCTATTTTTCAGATAGACTGTTAAAAGTTCATTTAGAAATTAAGTTAAAATAAAAGAAATTGTTTAAAACCATACAAGCATATCTGAAGCAAATTTGAGTTAGTTACTTAAAATAAACCTGTAAATTATATTTACAAGTATTAAAGCTTAATATAAACTTTTGTCAATTTAATAATTGTTGAAGTTAAATGTTGGCATGTTGTAATGTATGATAAAAGTATTATCTTTGTTTTATTTTACAGGAATAACTACAACCTTCAACAAAATTGTACTGCATTTATTTCAGCGAATTAACAAAAAATGTGAAATGTAAACTTAAATTCTATAGAATCTATTGTTGGCTTATCGAGTTTGATTAATTTTAAATAAAAACTTTATTAAAATAAATTGAGGTAAATTAATATTAGATTCCTCTTAATACTAATTTTAGTCCATACATTTTTTTTGCCAAATAAGATCAGATAGGATCATCTATTTGACGCCAAAACCAAAGTTACAGACGTCACTTACCGTATAATAAGACAGCAGGCCAGCGTTCTCGTCCAAAACAAACCACCGATATTGCCACCCTTTCATCACATTTGTCCATTTACTTAGTGAACCTTCCATCATGATTGTAAAAATTTAAAAACAATTATCGAAAAACATTAAAAACAGCGACGTTGAATAACACACTGCGGCAAGAACACAATACAATAAATAATCCATATGTTTGACGTTTCTATTTAAAGTTGCCTATTACAAAATAAAAAAAGACTGTCGGTGTTGCAATTCTAATAAAATTTACTTTAAAAATAATGTTGAATATTGTTTAATATTTTAGGAGGTAATTTTTTTGATAAAATTAAATTGAGTATTTGAAATATTTTTTGCATTAATGTTGTGTTATAAAAACCGAAATACTTTGCCACTTCATCTAGCGAGTAAAATTATTGCTTTATCTTATGAGGGAAAGCTTACCTCAATATTTTAAATCTTCAAACAAAAAAAGCTTAAAAGATAATCTAATGTGTATTTTTACCGAAACAGTTAATTTTTTTAAAGTGTTTTGTAATCGATAAATAACGACTTTAGTAATATTATTTAATCGAATAAAAAGGCAATTTTTTAAAAAAAAAATATATTATACAACCCGATTATCACTTTCATACAAATGTAACGACTATTTCAATAACATCACGTCGTTTTAATTTAGTAACACTAAATACTACACTATTTACAGAGGTCAATCACTTATTAGCGTTGTGATGAATCATTCCTTTCTGAGTGATCTGCCGTGTTTCGTTTTACTGTAACTTGAAGAAATTGATACTTTGCTGTCTTCATGATCTAAACTTATACCTGATAAATCTACAAATAATGGCACGTTTTCTGAACCTTCTCCTTCATGATCGTTGCTTTTGTTAAAATTTTCTGGAGTTCCCTCTCCTTCGATAGCTAATTTTTCGATGTCTTTGCTTAATGAGTTATTTTCAGCAGCTTCAACAAAGGCATTAGATAGTTCACCGCTTAGTTTGTTTACGTTGCCTGATGTTATATCATACATAAATATTTCTCTGTCCTCCGCTGGTTCACCATTTCTGAAAGATGAAAGTTTATTGTTAAGGACATTTTTTAATAAAGTATTGAACTGGGATACAAAAATATTACAACGAAAAAAGTAGATCAGGTCATAATTATCTTTACTATAATATTATTAATAACAGTTTGAACTAAAAATTTAAAGGAGAGGAGTATCTTTTTTCCTCTGGAGTCACACAGTACAGTGGGGGCACGATCATTGTTGTGTGTGAAAATGCTTCTGTGGCGCTGCCATTAGCGACGGAGAAGTAAATCTTGGGGAGTCTAAACAATTACGATATAAACTGTCCTTTTTGGAGAAAGACGTGATATGAGCAAGATATTTTCGTAATAAATTAAAACAAGTACTGTTCTTGTCGACAAATTTTAATAAGTTCTACATAAGAAAAATGTCTCATTTTCCAGTTTATTTATATATTTTATTAATTTCAAAAAGTCTTTTGACTATCTTCAAATTCCTTTAGAATATCTAAGTACCATCACAAGTTACTGTTATCTTAATACTACTTATTTTTGAAATTCTGTACTTAGAGGTAATTTTTATAAACAGATAAGTACATTTAATCTAAAATATAATTTTATACTTACTCTGTCACAAGCAAAATGACGGATTGTTCATCTGTAGCAGTTTTCTTTTCAATATCGAGCCATTTTTTGAAATTTTCTTTCGATGGTTTCTTAAGTAAATCATGCAAACTGTCTCCAGCAACAAATTTTATTCCTTTTAGGCTATCGCTGGCTGCCCGTTCTGCTCTGCTATGCTCACTGTTTAATTCTTCTGTCTGTACAGGCGCTAACACTACGACTGATGTTATTTTTTTTCCTTTTAAAATATCTGGCAAAGGAAACTGATTACCGTTTACTTTTAATGGCAAGTATCTATTATATTTTTTATCGTTTAAGGCGACTGGGTCAATTTGTGTAGCATCGTCCTGAACATATTTTTTTGCTAAATTCTGACCTTCTGATGTATTTGGGTTAAAATGCACCACTTTCATCTCTACAGCTTGAGGTGACGCTGCTGGGGGTGCGACATAAGTGGCTAGGTTTTCGGATGCTGCAATTTCTTGATCTTCTTCGTCAATACTATCATCGATTCTGGATTCAATTTGATCGCCATTATGTTTTAATATGACTGGTTTGTGCTCACTTGATGCAATTTGTTGGCCACCTCCGGCACCAAAGAAATTTGCTAATTGATCAGGCGGTAATGATTCTAAAGGAGTTTCTCCAACTTTATCATAATCTAATACACTAATATCAGCATTATCTAATATGCCGGATGAAAGAAGTTGTTGACGAAGATCATCAGGTACTTCATCGGGAAGTTCGATATTGGGTTTCATTTTCTCTTCTTTTTTTGGGGTTGGAGTAGAAGGTAGAGAATTTATTGTTGAAGAGACATACTTTTGTGTTGTTGGTTTTATTTCTACTGTTCTAGAAGTTGATTGGTAAAATGGTGATGATGTACTGGAAACATAAGACGGTTGAGATCTTGATCGTTCTTGTTGATTGTAATTGTTAGTAAATTGATTATATTGATTTTGTTCAAACTGTGTCGCTTGTTGTTGTTGCTGTTGTTGTTGCAATTGCTGATTGTAAAGAAGTTGAGTCTGTAAGCGTTGTATTTCTTCTTGCTGTTTCCTAACATTCTGCGCTAATTGTTGTCTTACATGTTCTTGTTCAGCGTCGAAAACTTGCTGTTGCTGCTGTTGTTGTTTTGACTGATCTTGTTCATGTCTCTGTTGTTGCTGCTGCTGTTGTTGATGTTGTTGCTGTTGTTGTTGCTGGTGTCGCAATTGCTGCTGTTGTTGTTGTTGTTGTAATTGCTGTTGTTGTTGTTGCTGCTGGTAATATTGTTGTGGAGAAGTTATAGCTGAAGGTGTAGGATGGTTACTTTCATCTAAGCCGTCAAAGTTACCTTGAGGAGTATGTCCATCAACTGTTATATGTTGTTCGTATTTAGATATGGACGGTACAAGCTCCCCACCTTTAGGTATAAAGTGTCCAATATTTTGTTGATGATCTAAACTTGATTCACTTTGGAATATGCTTTGGCCGGATGGTGGTCTTTCTGTTTGAGTTGACGATTGTTGGAAGTGATTTACTGACTGCTGTTGTTGTTGTTGAAAACTATGCTGTGTAATTGGCGTCGGTGAGGGTTGGGGATGAAAGCTGAAAAGTGGCGGAGAAGATGCAGGTTGAGGAAGAAACTGATTTTGAGATATTGGAGATGATGAAGGAGAAATGTGACTTTTATATGAGTTATGACTCTGGACAGTCTGTTGAGATGGTATTTGAACAGTTGGTCTAGTTACGGGCTGAGGGCCTTGATGAAAACTGAACTGTTGAGATTGTTGTTGAGATGACTGGAAGGGGATTCGACTATTCTCGATATGAGGAGGAGAAGGTTTTAAGTTAAAGAAAGGTGATCTACTCGGACTAACAGAGAACAAAGGATTATTTGAAACCGTGTCAAATTGTTGAATAGGTCTTTGTTGCGGTAATTGTTGATTATAAGGAATAAGTTGAGGTCTGTTCTCTGAAAATTTTACAGAGGAGGTAATAGCGCTGGGTTTAGGATTAAAATTTTGAGCTTGTCTAGTCGGTAATAATTGTACTTTAGGGGGTTCTACTTGTTCAGTAGTAATTGTATGATAATTTTCTTGTAAATATTTCGGCTCGTCGAAAAATGTTTGTGCCTGAGGTTGGACTTGATGGAATGGTCTTTGAGGTCCAGAGTGAAAGTTATTTCTGGTAGGATTACTGAAAATCGGCCTAGAACCAAATGCCGAACCATGGAAAGAAAGTGCATTATTTGGTCTAGACAGTGACGATGGAAAATTAGGGTTAATTGGACTTGGAACTGTCGGTGCAATGTTAGGAAAATGAGAACTTGGGGATGCACTTGGAAAGCTGGGGTGCGAAGTCAATGAAGGAGATGGCGCAAATGGTGTTTGCCTGCTTGATTGAGGTTGTGCTCTAAAAGGTGCAACAGAAGGACCTTGCCTTGGTAGTTGATAGTTATTAGCTAAAAATGGTTGCTGGAACTGAATTCGATTTTGTGCTTGTTGTGGTGCAGATCTATAGGTTTGTGCGGTAGTTTCTGCTAGTATGCTAGAATGTGCGATAGATCGACCGGATGATTCATGGTATTGAGGTTCTGGAGAAGCAGAATATTTGTAGGTTTGAAGAGTAGGTTTTGCATTCGGTAAAACAATAGCAGGTCTGGGGGCAGTTTCTTCGTGATCTTCATGTGGGGAATTACCTTCTCTATGATTGCTGTAATGACGTCCTTCGCTTCCAAACGTCACTTTGACGCTACTGTCGCTATGATACACCTCTGATTCTGGTTTTATAATAGCTCTTAAAGTAGTCGTTTGAGTCGGTAAGTACAAAGGTTCCGGAGTCACAGTAACATATTCATCATGATGTTCATCTTCTTCGTTTGATGGAGGAGTTATAGCTGGTATTGGTTTCTCATAAACTACCTTGTCCTTGGAGTGTGGATCTTTACTGTATTTTACATAAAAAACATGAACAGGCTCTTTCTTTTTCTTTTGAATAGGTTGAGGTGGAGGCGCAGGTAGAGATTCATTAGATTCTTTGATAATAATTTCAATGATTGGTTCTGGTGCTTCAATATAACGAGGATGCGGTTCATAGCTATACAAAGGAGCAGTCGGCAACGAACCATAAGGAGGTCCAAATGACGCTTCGGAGGATTGATCATGAATGTTCAGAATTTTTTGTTGTGCATGAATTTCATTCTTGTTCACTGTTGCATCGTCCAGGTTACTAAGTGTAGGGTCGTATAGTGGGTCTTTCTGGGAATACTGTACTACTGGTTCCATTTGCACCGCGTATGGCGGTAGCTTTCCTCTGGGTACATTGGAAATTCTTCGATTGCTTGACGTTGAGCGAAAATGAGCTACCCTAGAATGGGGTAGCACTAAAGAATACTGTAGGTTCTGCGGCGTTCGTATGTTATCGAGTTGTCGTTTCGGTTTTGTTTTCGCTGTAGAGTTTTTTGCGCATGTCACGCTGAGCACAGCCAAGGCTGTTACCTGAAACAAGATGTAAGGTAACATTAGAGAAAGAATTGGACGTATAAAATATAAAATACAACAAATATACATTTTCATGCCATCCAATACCGTTGATATTCTTCGATGTTATTTTTTAAATATTCTAACATTTAGTACTTTAGATAAACATTCTTCAAGGAAGTAAACTCAGTGAAACTATGGTTTACATTTCTTGTCTCGCATTCAATTTAATAGATTACTTGTGAAAACTTAATAGTTTTGTAGTTACTCATGTTTCTTTTTTATATTTTACGAAGCGACGAGACGAGCGGGACGTCCACAACGTGGCGCTGGCTAGGATGTTATACGCGGCATCACATTGCACTCATCGCTTTGTGACATAAGATGTTTAGTTTCGTCACCCCAGTAATGTCATTACCTACAGCACCCTTAAAACCGGAACACAGTAGTGTTGTACACTATTGTTCGGCGGCAGAAGAAGGAGGAGGAGCGGTGGTACCTGTCTAGACGGTTCTGGGAATAGACCTACCACTAAAATAATCAAAGGAGATCTGCTGACATTAACTGGTATGGTAATCATGTAACAGTAAGTAGTAAATATCCTTGTAAATGAAAATAGTTTTGAGTCATTATCAGTTATATAATTTCAAAGTGGCTAGTTAGCATGATTAACTTAACACGGCATTGTGCTCATCGCTTTGAGAAATAACAGGTTAAGTCTCGTTATACGTGTTATTTCACTGGCTTTAACTTGCAGTTTAAAAAAATATCGCGAAGGCACAGTTCCATAACATTTGAAGGTACGTGTACCGCATACAGCAAATGTGTTTAAGGAGAAAGTGATTTAAACTGAACAGCTTGAGTGTCAGTTAATATTTACGAACTTTGGGACAGCGGCGACCGGGCTAAGTGAACAGTTTATTTGCTTTCCAATGTAGTTTTTAAAACCATATTTACTTTATCTAACCAATATAAGTTATTAAATTAATTACAAAATATGACATGTTTAATATGTAGATTTCGAATATAATTGCTTTATTATTAACAATTTTAAATATTACAGTCTATTTAAGTAATTAACTAAATCACTACTATACTGAACTAGGAAATGCACAATATTCTTAAACTATAGTAATTATGCATAATACAAAGTTTAATAAGGATTTATTAATTGTAGAAATATTTTGAGATATATATTGAAATTCTACAACAGAATGAAATCTGCACCTGCAGTTGGAATTGAGAAGGTCGCCATTATTATATAAAAAAAGCATTTACTTTATACATATTTACAAAAGAACACAGTAAAATTTCACATTTTCGAGAAGGTCTTATTCAGTAGTTGACAACAATACACTGAAATGAGGACAACAGTTATATAAATTATTTGACCGCCTAAAGCTTTTGACTTGGACGGATACTTCAAGGAAATTTCTTTTGTGCCGGGTTGTCGAACTGCATTCCAATGAGACAAAAAGTAAGTCGGCATTTTAACGATAGGATACCTTCTTGAACATTCCACATATTAAAATATTTTAGGCCTGGCAACAATCTTATTATTAATAAACTATATATACATTAATATATGATATTTATTAGTAATTTATTTATTTTTTATATAGGATCATCACCCGAGATGAAAAACTGACATAAATTTATATATACATCTCATCTATCTATTCTCATCGCGTCTGGTGGTAGATCTCTATTGCCGGAGACCGTCTAGGTAGATAGATACCACCGCAGCGTCTATTTCTGCCGCCATACAGTATAGTGCAAGTATTACTATGTACCGGTTTAAAGGGCGCTATAGCTAGTGTGATTACTGAGGTAACGAGACTCAACATCTTATATCTCAAGGCAACGAGCGCAATGTGGTGCTGTATATACCATCCTCACTAGCAAGTTATGAGTAGGCGTATCATTTACCAAAATGTGAACGTCCCACTCGTCGCGTCGCTTAATGGAATAAAACAAAATCTCTAATAACACTTGAAAATATGAGTAATAAACGAATTTAAGCGGTAATAAGTAAAAATAAAACTATTAACCTATAGAAAAGACTAACAAAGAGAAACACTTAAGTAATGTTATTAGGTCTGCATTGAACTATAAATTTCAAACATATATTAACAATATAACCTGTGTTTGATATTAACTAATTGTAAAAGTATAACATTATAACCTCATTAGTTTTATTTAACTATACAATTCTCACCATATCTCACCAGTTCTCGTTGGTGCTCAATTGTGAATACGGTACAACCACGAGCATTATTAAATGTATAGTAAGCGAAACATGATTAAGATCACAAAAATTCAGAGTAAGAGACTGTAGAGGACCTAGTCTTAGAGAGTAAGCCAGATGATAAGTGTTGGTAACGAAGTAATGATCGCAAGATGACGTCTTAAAATTAATTGCGTCAAAAGCTGGTAACAAGAATCCCAATATAGAAAGAATTTTGAGGAGAAATTTATCGTATCTGCACAGCCTCATATGATGTTGATGATGATGAAATCTCGCAATCAAATGCTAGCAGTATTCTTAAAAAGGAATACAAAGTTTTTCCCTCTATCTCTTGAAGGCTTTACTTCTCCGTAAAAAGCATGACATCCATTCAACTCGCCTGTGACTATTTCTAAAAAGCTTTGCAGACGTTTCCTTTGTATATTAAGAAAATATTTCGTAATAGCCGTAATTCCGAGTGAATAGACGTTGCGCAATGTAATGCGAAAAAAAAAACCGCACGAGAATCTTCAAAATCGAATTAGTGCATAAATTACGAGATGCATTACCGGTAATGTTTCATAACTCGGCATTAAGCGGCCGTTGCATCATTGTTACGAAATAATCAAAAGTAAGAGCAGTAACGACTCCATTTTGGATAACAATCGTCATAATTATTTTACGTCATCCGGTATTTATTATTGTGTATATAGAGTCCTTATATATTTATATGTATTTTTAATGGCGTGACACGTATTTACTAGTAGTAGGTCACTGTTGCTGGTGACTGTCTAGTTAGGTATTATTTTTTTATATTCAACGAAGCGATGAGACGAACGGGATGTTCAACTGATGGTAAGTGATACGCCTGCCCATAGCAACATAACGCTAGTTAGGACGTTATACACTGTAGCATTTTGTGCTCTTCGCCATGACACAAGATGTTAGTTTTCGTTACCCCAGTAATTGCCCTAGCCACGGCGCCTTTAAAACCGGAACAAAGTAATATTTGCACAGTAATATTTGACGGCAAAAACAGGCGCTGCGGTGGTACCTTTTTTTCGTTAATGGAAGGAGACTTTCTAAAAAAAGATACCTTGTTTCTGGAGGGAATATAAGGTTACATGGGATTTTTACCCATTAAAATCCAATCAGTGGTCATCTTCAGTGCGTTACGGGAGCCCCTGGAATCTTCTATGGAACGCACGAGTGCCTCTCGGCACTACGTCTATAGCAGGTCCCAGGGAAAGCTGTGGCCCTTCTCAACATCCTTGCTTTGGTACGACAAGAACTAGAGCACCTCGTACTTGTCGTTCATCCAGGGCTCGCTTAGTGAACTATGCAGGTCCTCATCTTCAAAGCCCACGCTGCGGTGATACCTAGACGATCTCCGGCAATAGTACGACCAGTTTTCTGTGTATCTATTGTGAAATTACTGTAGTAACAAGATTTAACATTTTATATCATAAGATTATTACCTAGTTAAGAATATCCATCCTAACAAGCACATCATTGTTATAGGTATCAGCACTAGATAAATATCCCGCTCGTGTCTAAGAATGTAGGAGTAGTTTGGAAGAGCTACTTAAATGACTGATAATTATACCAAAAAAAAAACGTGGGTAATAGAAATGAAAAGTTATTTCTGTTGCATTGACTTTAGAATAATCTGAATAATAAGGAATTGTTGCAGAACAAGAGAAAATGTCTCACGGTTAATTTTTCATCGGCATTACACAGAGAAATTAAACACTTCTCTACTGTTATCTAAACAGTATTATCGAATAATCGTAGAATTTTTTTATGTCAATTATATTCATCTATTGAAATATTATCAAAAGTTGATAATGGAAGTAAATTTTGCATTTATAATAGTATATTTACTATACGAATAGAATAGTATAGCGTCATACACAATTTCCGCTCTATCAAAACCGTATAAAGGAACTCTAATTAAACTGATCGATCATTAATCACTTCACCTATGTAACGTCTATAAATCGACATTTCGTAATTACCTAAATGAGAAACGTTAATTGTCAATTTAAAGTTCGCTTAGCAGTATTACTTAACATAAACTTATCACAAAAATTTTGCTTGAATCAGAAAAATGTTACGAAATAATTTAACCTTCACCGAAATTTAACAAAAAAAAAAAAAAAAACTATTCTCAGATTCAAAATCAACGTTATCTCTTTTTCTATTATCATCATCATCAGTCGATAGACGTCCGCTGCTGGACATAGGCCTCCCCCTACAATTCCCACCAATTCGATTGGATAGGGATTCATATCGTGGGATCTGGGCCATTTCCCACCACGCTGGCCCAATGCGAGTTGGTGGGAGTTTCCTATTATATAAGTTTGATATTGACATAAACGTAACTTAAAAAAAAAAAAAAATTTTGTTATTAAAACTTTTTCCGCTTCCGGGTTTAGATATCTTAGGTCTACCTTCCACTCATCTGTTCATCCATTGCTGTCTGCATCTATCATAATGTGTCAAATTAGGAAGTAAGCAAGTACTTCATCCACGGAAATACAGCTATGGTTGAAGCTGTGATAATCTGCTGGTTCTCTTATAGAAGATTGGTTGAGTGAGCACCATCTCAAAGCTTATTAAGCTGCAGTGTACAAACTTTATGATATTCCCGTTAGAAGCGAGCTGTAGCTCTAATTGGTGATTATTTAATGAAATGTAAACGTAACATCGGAAATAGTAACAGCCGTTACGATTGTGCTAGCAGCATCACGTTACATCACAAACGTATAACGTGTGATAATGATGATGATGAAAAAATAATTAATTGACACGCGAACGACACTTGCATTCACTTTCGTACGATATTAAGGCGAATGTACTCTTTAGAAGAGTTAAAATAAACATATATTTCTCCGCACTTGTAATGTATGTCACGGCTTAAATAACTTTTGAAAGTGAAACCCGCTAATGAATTAAGTAATCAGTCGAGGTCATTTGGCTTTGGGAGCTAATGCAACAAAGGATCGCTTGCCGATAACTTGACTATATGTAAATCTGTAAATATGTGGGAGGTGTCCAGAGATTCATTTATATATCACGAGATCTTGAAAACTGTTAAATGTTAACATACAAAATTTGGTAGATATTGCTTTTGCAGGGGTGTAATGGGTCCCAAGCCAACCTTACCTGCTCGCGGTGCACCCTGCTAATCAACAAACGAGGCTCTGATTTCCACCGTCCCGCATTGGGCCAGCGTGGTGAGAAAAGGCCCAAATCCCTCTATATGGAACTTTATAAACGACGATTCTTAGTGCCTGGCGGACTTGCGAGCAGCACAGGATCCAATTGATGTCGAGATCTTTGGGGGAGGCCTATGCCCAGCAGTGGATGTATAACGGCTGATGATCATGATAATTGCTTCTGCAATTTAGAAGCCAGCTAAGAAAGGATTTTTAAAAAATTCTTTCCTTAAAGAGAGTCGCGAGGGTGTTAATATCAGGAAAGGGCTCGGGGTGCTGCGAGTGGCCGCTGGGCGGGAATATTTCTGACACGATGCAAGTCTAAATTTCAAATCTATCAAATATTCGTCCCCACAGAGCTTGAGCTTCCGGCGGAATAAAATATCTTGCTCAAACCGACAGCTTTCATGGAAAAGTGACATCAGTCAACATACATTTGGTTAAGTGGATTTGGCTGGTGGATAAATAATATTGACTAGGGTCAAGGAGAGCCTTATGAGAAAAGGCCAGAGTTCCGGTAGTGAGAACACTAAGAGGGCTGTTTAAGTAACACGTCTGCCCATAACAATTGCATTGTGCCCGTCACTTAGAAACCTAAAATATTAAATCTCATTACCCCAGTAATTCTATTAGCTACAACGTCCTTCAATTCGGAACATAGTAAAGTTTTCACACTACTGTTTGACGGCAGGAATAGGAACTACCGTCGTACCTAGATAGTCTTCGGCAATACAGACCTACCATCTGTTTGTGTTATTATTATAGTCTTTTAATTAATATGTCACCTATGAAATTTTGGAGGGTAATTAAAAAACTTTATAGATAAAAAGTAACCTAATATTCACTATTTTAACTAACTAATTTAAAAAACTAATACTATTTTCTTTCGCATCTCTCTAATTTGCATAGGCGTTGAGTTATTAGAAATCATCGCATACATATGTAGGTTATAAAAATCAAAGAATTTCTCTTAATGTAGTGTCCTTCATTGTCAGCCGATAGACGTTTACTGCTGGACATAGGCCTCCCACAAAGATCTCCACATCGTTCGGTCCCGTGTTGCTCGCATTCAGTAGGTTCCCGCGCTCTCACCAGATCCTCGGTCCACCTCGTGGGAGGCCTCCCAACACCACGTCTACCGGTACGCGGGCGCCACTCGAGGACCTTACTGTCCCATCATCTTTCGGTCCTTCGAGCAATATGCCCTGTCACGTAAGTCTAGCAACAGTGTCCTTACAGAAAGAAAAAATTGTAGTCACACTTTTTATAATATTTCTTATTAATTTGTTAGGGACAAGTAAATATTTCAATGGAATCATAGATCTTAGTATTGCATAGAAAGCTCTTACCTAATTCTCCACGGAGATGAAGTCAGAAAGATGTTAATAGTGTTAAACTATGTTTAGATAATTAGTAAGAGGTTAGTAATTGATCTTTCGCTGCCGCTAATTCGTGTAATTATAAACAATTATTTCACTAATGTGAAATGTTAAGTTACAAACGAAAATTTTGCGTTTCCGTTACATAAGTAATAACCGGGCGGTAATTTAAGATGAAAGTGTACAGTCATTTGATTAACGGTTAATAAATTCTTTTATACGGTAACTCATTTGCTTAGGTCTACCGACCGTGGTCTTTCTAAACTGATGAATTCATACTTTCATCATATTTCAATTCGACTGGTGCTAGGTCCGTTGCAGGAGTCTATCCAGATAAATGTAATAAATAAGGAAATAACTTATATAGAAAATGATAATAACATAGAAGGAAGAAATGAAGATAGTGTCGGTTATAATAGATTAAGTTTTAAGATTGTGAGATCATCACCGGATAAAGTTACTTATAAGGAATAGGAACTTGGGGATATGGAACTAGGTAGGAGATAAGTTGCTTAAATGAAATGAGAGATTTATAATGGACAGTGTCAAATAATTATGGTAGGTTAAGACAAAACTTGCCCTGTAGTTTGGAACTATTAAAAATAGGACTAAGGTAAGCCCTGTCCGACAAGTACGAGGTGATCTTGTTATTGTCGTACCAAAGCGAGGATGCCGAGGAGTGCTGTAACCCTCCCTGGGACTTGCTTTAGGCGTAGTGCCAGGGGGGTACAGATGTATTCCGTAAGAGATACCGGAGCCTCCCGCAACACACTAAAGATGATCACCGATGGAGTTTTAATAAGTAAAAAATCCTACATAACCTCGTATTTCTCTTAGAAGCAGGGTATCATTTTAGAAGATTTCCACTCGATAACAAAAAAAAGGTTAAGACTGAATAAGAGAGTACGATGTAAAATATACCCAAATAAACTAGAATAAGATGAAACTTATAATAAAATAATTAAATAATCTTGAATAGGAATACCAGAGAAGAGCGGAAAAAAAGATAGGTTCGGACGTTTTAGATACTACTGGACCACAGCTGGACATGGACCACTCCCAAAGATCTCCACATCGATCAGTCGAAGATACTAATAGTAGTCTTGATATTTTGTGTTCTGAAGCTACGGTCGCAGTGATGATGACACATTAGTTAGAGAATGAAGAATATCAGCTGAGTGTAACTGATGTGAGGATTGTGGTTAGTGCATTGACACGCCGCACACTGCAACTTACTTTCATCGTAACAATCTCATTGTTGCGCCACACGATTGTTTCGCCGGCATTAAATTATTTGCGAACACTATTCCGCTGTTTAACTCATAATTATCATACAGCCTCTGCAACGCAATCTGTAACTTGTTCACTTGGTGGAAACGGATGCGCCCCTGTTCTCTTTAAAGTGGTTAAAAAAAAGTTATGTGCGATTTCCAATTGCCATAAAAACTTTTCGCTTTAGTAAAAGCGAATACGAGATCATTACATATTTGTTGTTGCTTAACATATATTCAGACTCTCCAAGGAGACGAGCGGAACGTTCACCTGATGTCAAGTGATACGCCTATCCATACCATCCATCCATATTCAACGAAGCGTACAGATGAGCCGAGCTGCACTTGTTGCGCTCGTCGTCTTGATACATAGGATGTCGGGTTTCGTTACGCCAGTAATTACACTAGCGACAACGCCCTTCAAACCGGAACACAGTAATGTTTGCACAGAACTGTTTGACGGCAAAAATAGGCGCTGCGGTGGTACCCATCTAGACTCTCCAGCAACAGAGACCTAGCACTAGTGAGAGTCATCTACGCCGGTCGCAGGCCGTGTGCAAACATTACTGTGTTCCAGTTTGAACGGCGTTGTAGTTCGTACAATTACTGGGATAACGAGACTCAGAATTTTGTCTCAAGGCTACGAGAGCAACGAGGTGCAGTCCGGTTCGTCAGGTATATATATACAATATAAAAAAAAATGGTGAGACGCGCTCGGTTTCTAAACCACTACAACCATCACTACAAGGAAGTACTGAAACAACACATTCATGTAAATAGTATATCGTTCAGTGTTGATTAGTTTTCATATAAAAATAACTGCTATATAAAAATACTAAATATCTTAGGTATTAGAAATATCGATAATCTATGTTCCTAATAATTAATTCTAGATATAACAAACATCCTATTTTGTATATATCTTTTGTTGTAATCACCTTACATACTGCCATAAAGACCGTCAACTCTTTAATCGTCATCACGTATTAATTTTTTTTTAAACGAAACATAACTAGTGTTTTCGTTTGATCCAATAAAACCTCATTTAATTATAATGAAGAAGTAATGAGGAAATGTAGAAATAATAAGGTATTCAGGCCAATTGTTAGACCAAATAACTAAATAGCGAATTAATTTAATAACCAAACATTAGTTTACTATACATGGATCAAGTTCAACTACTTTCACTTCGTGTTCACCGTTCGCGACACCTTGCTTTGTCTCCTTGATCTTGATGTGTTATTTGTGATGAGTACTTCTCAGTCATAACTATAAGGACTGATAAGGATCCTCCTAATATTTTTTAATTAGATTTCTTTACATATATCAATAGATTTGTAGGAGGAAAGGAATAATAATGATGCTGTTATTAGACTTCATATTAATGATTTTTGCTTGTCACGAAAGAGCGAGTATTAAAAAATCGATATAATTCAGATCCATCACTATTATACTATAAAAATACAATGTTTTCTATAATAAAATACTGATCCTTCTCTATAAGGAATGTTGTTTAAATTTATAAAGATTTAATTGAGCAATTTTCTAATTTAAAACCTAGAGGAAAAACTTAAAAGCATTGGTTAAACATTTAAACAATAACTTACAGTAAAGCAAGTGCTG
This sequence comes from Ornithoptera alexandrae, assembly GCA_029030555.1. NCBI lineage: Eukaryota > Metazoa > Arthropoda > Insecta > Lepidoptera > Papilionidae > Ornithoptera > Ornithoptera alexandrae. The sequence continues at coordinate 9,109,456 of JARDVY010000077.1, read as the reverse complement.
AAAAATATAACTTTACCGGTCAAATTATTATTAATAGTTTTGTTTCACTTTCTGGTTCATATAATTTATTTAGGATGTTTTGAAACTTATCTATTTATGTAAACCGGTCGTCGCCTAACACGACCTCAATTTCACTTGTAGTTAAATAAGGTAGAAGTTATTTACTTGTTTGCGGCAGTCATGGTTATGTTTGAAACGTGATGGTAGCTGGGAAAGCGAATGAAAAAACCCTCTACCCCCTTTAGATGCAATTATTATAATATTTAATGTTGTACAATAAAGAAACCGCAACAAAAATATTTTATTGCTTTCACAAAGTAATACCTCCGTATACTTTCGCAACCATAACACAGTATACGCATCCGGTACTAAAGTGTTGTCATCAGGACATCCGTTACGGATGTGACATCATGTGTTTTAACTGAAACCATTGTTTTTTTTAATAGAGGTCTCGTTTGTTAATATATATAAAAACAAAAAATAAACCTTTCCTTTGTCTTATGTATGCAGTAGCCCTTTCACGTCTCACAATGCGACGTAAAAGTTAAAGGTTGTGTGGAAAGTTTAAGTTATTTACTTTGTGCAATTACTTGTGTCGTTAGAAAGCCGACCTCCCTTATCGAGGCTGTTGTTGCGCCGTTTGAATAACAATGCTTCAGCATCAGATCGGAATGTCGAAGAGTATGATGGACGCCTTCATATCACAGGTTTCCAAACTTGTCAACTTCCTGACACTTAAAAATAACAAATCAAGTCCGACGCACACTTTAACCTAATAACATAGTTAATAATACAAATTTTATGTTTATCTATTCATAATTAATGATCTTTGATTAAAGATTAATATTCTCTTTAATTAGGTTATTATATAAATATATGTAAAATACATTGTTCTTGTATTAATACAGGACCTCTACATCACAGAAACTACAATGACAGTAAGGAGAAGTATTCTATATATCATCATCATCATTATCATTAGGTGCACTCTTCAAACCTGAAGTTCGGCGATCAGATTGATAAAACCAATTCGATCCTCAGCTATTTATATATACAGTAGCTACTTTTGTTGAAGAAAGTTGTAGTTAGTAGATTTACTGGGTCAACATGTTACTACCAATATTTCATGATTAATTGGAAGGAGTATTATTTCTCACGACGAATTGTAAGTGATGTGTCTCTTCGATTCCTATAAAGCAACTTGTTCCGGTTTGAGGGACGTTGTAGCCGATGAAATTATGTGGCTAACAATAGTTAAAATCATGTCTTAAAGCGATGAGATAAATATTCCGCATTGTATCATTTTAACTGGCACGACGTTGTCATGGGCGGTCGTGTCATTTACCAGCAGGTGAACATCTCATTTAAGCGCAAATTACTTTGAAATTGTATAAAATAATGCTATATGAATGTGCATCGACCAATATATAATATGGCGAAACAAAAATGTTCTTACTTCCGCCATCGGATGTTTTAAAGCGAAATTATTCACAGGTAACCTCGTGCCGGTGCGGATACACCTCTCAAAAGCGTTTCGTAACATGGTCCTCTTTACTTTCGTTACCTAATAGATGGTAAAAAAAAAAAGATTTCCTCCGTCGGGCAGTCGGGTGGACTGGTCCGGCCGGAATGTAGAAAGCTGAATGGAAGCCTGCGCCGGCGCATCATAATGAAGCGGCCCGGGTGCGTTTCGGTGGGCCAAACACGCCCAGCCCCGCCTCCACGCACCGACTCATGCCGACTGAATGAAATTATTTATTTTTTGAAGTGAAACTTCAATTTGGAGGCTGTGTATGTGATCTTATGAAACGAAAAATTGTAACGAAAAATACAACAGTGAATAGGTTAAAACTTTGAGAGAATAAGGTAAAACGCCTTTCTATATACATTTCCTCATCATTCATATTCTCTCCGCAGTGTGACCACCATTCTACCGCTGTGTAACCCTGTACACCACGAACTCATGATATACAGGGTCGTGTCATACTGTCTCTCAATATCGGTATGTCATGTCTCTCTAAAGATACTACAAATATATAGAAAAGAGAGAGATTGATCAATAATTTATTTATTGATTGAACAAACAAACTAAAACAGAGAGAATAAAAGCAAAATAATTTACTTTAAAATTCAATTTCCCTCTCTCTTTTTTATTTATTTGTAGTATATTTAGAGAGAGAGAGAAAGAGAAATTGATATTTAAAGTAATTTATTTTGCTCTTCACTCTGTTTATATTTCTTTATTGACTCAAGAAAGAAATTATCGATCAATCTTTTCCCGCTTTCTCTCTCTCTCTCTCTCTTAGCTCCGTAGTCTATCTAATTCTTTTGAATAATTAACTAGAATACAAAGTTTTACTTCTACCGCGAATTCGATTAGTATGTATAATTAATTATTATTATTATTTGTTTAATTATTTTACTAGTACCATCGCAGAGCTTATTATATAGTATGCAATTATTACTGTCGTCCAGTTTGAAGGGCGCTTTTGCTATAAATTACTGGAGTAACGAAACTCAATTTTATGATGAAATGGGTCAAGATTATTATTATAAGAATTACATGCTCGATACAGAAAAGAATTACTTGAACCAATCCTTCGGGACAATTATTCCATGGCAAATGGTAAATTATACAGCAGTTTGTCTGTTTGTTTATAAAGTATTTTTTATTCTGCAGATCTATATACAGTAGATAATAAGGCGGAACAGTTATAAAGGTAAAAACTGAAGTCACTTGCCGATCCGTCAACGAGTCATTGTAATGCAATCACTCACGGATACAATACTCCATTATCGCAATACTGTTAGGCGCTGGAAACCATATTTAATGGTGGAAAGTGGGGTAATGGTGCTGACAATCTGTCAAATATATTTATCATTTTCATGATAAACAATAAAGATAAAAAATTAAAAGGTAAAACCGTTTTGTTTTATCAAAAATTGCTTAAGGTTTGACCTTAATTTCATATGAAATTGTTACCACATGGAGATCGTTGTTCTTGATACTTGCTGGCGTCAGTTCTCGTTCAATTTTGTTTCCTTTTTTATTCAATGAGGCGACGAGACATGTGGGGCGTTCACCTGATGGTAAGTTATACACCTACCCATAACAACGTAGCTCTAGTTAGGATGATATACACAGCACCACATCGAGCTCGTCGCCTTGACAGGTAAGATGTGGAGACTGATTGAGTAATTTTAATAGCCAATACACAACGCCCTTCGGACCGGAACAGAGTAGTGTTTACACACTACTATTTCGCGGTAGAAATAGATGTTGCGGTGGTCCCAATCGAGACGGTCTCGGCGTGGATCTGCCACCAGTACCACGCTGGTTGTCGAAGTATGACGCGGAATTTCACACTTAACACCAAGCAGGATCATGGTCTAGCATGGACAATGTGGCTGAAGATGACGAAGAGTATCTTTAAGAATACTTATGTGGTTATCATTATATATTAGAAACAAACTGTTAATTTGATACAAAGCAAGAGAGCAGAGATCTTTGGAGAGGTCCAGCTGTGGACGTCTACGGCTGGTGATAATGATGATGATTTCATCGCAAGTTTTGTGAAATTTGTTCCCGATGAACTCCTTGAATGGAAGAAGTCCTTGTGTGTATCACTCGGCGCTGGTTAGAAGGATATTCAGCACATCAAATTGTGCCTTTATATTAATCCTCGTCACCACACGATTGGTATAAACTGCATCGCCTTTCAAACTTCGGTTTCTATTTTATTTCCACATGTACTTAAACTGAGACCTGTCTTTAATTAAATAGACAGGATGTATTAAACCAACAGGATATTGGATTAAACTATCACAGGTTTCTAAAGCGGATGTTTGGCGTACGAATTGATATGTACAATTTCACTGCGGGCTCCTTTAATGGTCCTGGGACTGCAGTGGTATTGACCCACCAATTTATATTCAATTAATAATAATAATTAAAACGATAAGAGAAATCAGGTCAATCTATATATATATATAAGATTTCTACCTATGTAGAACTTCATCACGATATCTCTGGAACTATAAGACCTAGAGATTTGGTAGAAATATTTCTTTTGCCGAGTATAGGTGAACTAAGAATAGACTTACAAAATTCCTACCCTTAAACAATTTGCAGGGGTGTTACGGACAGCAAACCGTGGAGGGAACAGCTAGTGTCTATATATAATACATAAATTAAGTTACTTCAACAGGTTTACTACTGGTTATATGTATGTTGGTTAATTGATTAAGTTTATTAAACTCTTGCAATACGACAGTCAAGTTTTCAAATGCTAGTTATAGATTTGATAAGCAGCTGATATATTTACTCAATTAATTATTTACATTATACACGCGTATGCAGTATTACTGGTAATAAGTTTTAAAGTTCGCTTAGAAAGGTTTTAAAGCAACATCTATTTCAGCTAACAAATAGTATTGCTCAAACTTTACATTGTTCACTTTTAAAGGACGTTGTAGTTACTGAAATTACTGCGGTAACAAGACAACATTGTCTCAAAGCGATTAGCAGTATGCGGTGTAGTGTTATCTTCTGTTTCTATATATTTTATCTATACCTTGATATTTTAAAATATATGTAAAGGTTGTAAAATAACATACATGAATGATACTAAAGTTTACTGTTAAGTAATGGTTAAGTAGTTAACTGTTTATATATGTAAAGAGATGAACAGGTTGTTCTATATGAGATATATTACTGGCTCCAGAAGCAATCTAACCATTGTCCTTACAACACAGAGGTCTAGGTTAGGTTAGGGATTCCACTGTCATGTGAAGTGTAAGATCATGCTTTGCCATCGAGTCTCATTGTCACTTAACGTCATGTGAATCTTTGGTAAAAAAAACTATTTTTTTTTTAACGGAACGAAGAAAAGAAAGGGACGTTTATCTGATGGTAAGATATACACGTGCCTACAACAACGTGGCGCTAGTTAAGATGGTATTCAAAGCGCCACATTGCGCTCGTCGTCTTGATACATAAGATGTTATGTCTCGTTACCTCAGCAATTTCACCAGCTACAGCGCCTTTCAAACCGGAGCACAGTAATGTTTGCATAGTACTGTTTGTCGGCTGCAATAGACTCTGCGGTGGCACCTACCAAAACTGACCACCAGTATATCGAAGTCGACATGATAAAGATATCTCTTCGCGTTTCAATATCGCGGGTAAGTTGAAGTAAATGTGCGGCACAGACAATGCGGTTGGTGTCGACCACAAATGGTCTCTAAGAGAACATTTGCGATCGGTGGTTATCACAGATGATCTTTCCACTGTCGCTTTGAGAAGTTATAAAGAAACCGCAGGCCTACTTTAGAACCCATCTGAAGATCTTGACTATCGCGTGCAGTCAGAGGTTTCAGAGTTATTGTTTATATAAATTAGACTCTTGGGGAGGAACAAAATGAAATTTAAATGAAAAGGATTGTTATATCATGTTATGATCATCGTCGTCTTATTCATCTTCTTCTCTTTCGTACACTTCAGCTAAAAGACGAGAAATGCTTAGGAAGACTATTTAAAGGAATATTTAATTCTTATAATAATATTAACTATTGTTCATCCGATTCCTTTAAAGGGTCCTATACAAAAGTTTAATACTGAAGTACACGGAAATAATAGTTTAATATTTGTAACAAAATATCAAACAATTTAAAAAAAAAAATTGTTTCAAGGATAAGGTATACATAATATTTATTTATATTATTGCTGTGGGAGTCAATACTAGAAACTAGAGTGCCCTGTGATATGCGACTCCTGGCTCCTCTTCTTAAGTAAAGTATTTATATATTTATTCGGAGATGTGTGTGAATAATGTGCTTTTTATGTTTAGTAATTTGAAATAAGTGCATTTTCTATATATAAGCTCGATTTAAGTTAACGCGGATATTACATTCTTGTTATATATATATTATATTATAATATTGGATTTTTATTTCAAAATACCACTGTTAGAAACTAGATACTACTACTAAATATAGATTTGATACTAGGGAGAATATATTTTTACACTCATGTGTGAAACTTGAAGAAGACCACAGCAAAAGGCATATGTTTAGTAGTAGACGATAACAGGTTGATATAATGACGTGTAACCCATTCTTGTGGTTATATCTAGATGCAATGTAGCACTTACAACTCGGTAACTTACAAAAGATACCATCAATATAGAACTCTAACTCCCTAGCTCTAAGGTCTATAATTAAATACTATATATATCATAGTATACGAAAGGTCTACAGATACCCATATCATACGCGGAACCAAAGGGATATTATATCAATTTATTTTTATGACCACCATCAATTCCACTTGAAGAGTTAAGTGACTACAAGACCCATGTGTGTACGAAGCACTTTCTATTCCCCATAACATAAGTTATAACTGATTAACAGGTTCATTGACACCTACAAACATTCAGCGGGTAAACTTTGTTTATTTACTACTTTCTCTTACTTAAGGACAGAGAATCGAAATCCTAAATATTACCCGTAATTACAAGTAATCGGATTACTAAGTACTAACTTTTAATATTATAGTTAGTAATAAGAATAAAATATATTCCGTTATGATTAGACTGTAATGTTCCGGCATTATTATGTATCTTTATTGGTGGTAGGTTTCTGTTGTTCAGCCCTGTAGTCTCGGGTTAGTAAGATTAGGACTAAGGTAAGCTCTGCATGTCGTAAAAGGCGGCTGAAAGGGTCTAGGAGTTTCGCGTGCTTTAAAGGGTGTGGGTCCTTATCGCACAACAAGAGAACCTGCGTGGGACAGCGTATGGTTCCGGTATGGTGTCTAGGAGGGTTAGGCCCCTCCTCAGATGTGTAACAGAAAGCGTAGAGGCGCATCGGAGCGTTCGAGATCCCGGTGTCTCTCCGAATGCACTGATGCAGACCACCGAGGGGGTTTTAGTGAGTAAGAATCTCACACTAATTTCCCCTCAGAACCAGGGTATCTTTCGAAGATTTCCCGCCCGAAACCAAAAAAAAGATTTCCGAGGTCAAAGGCTATCTAGTCATTACCAAATGACCTATCTCTACAGCTAAAGAGTTGTATGTAATTACTGGTGTAATAAGACTTCTCTTCTTGTCTTCTGTGTTGTGCTTCATCTTATATAGCGCCATGTTATGGGTGAGTCCAATACTTACTATCAGGTGAACCACCTGCTTGTCTCATCCCTTCTACAAATATGTACTCTAATTAGTAAAATTACTGAGGTGACGAGACTTAACACCTTCTGCCTCAAGACAGCGAGCACACGTGGTGCATTGAGTGTCATCCTAACACTATATTGTTATCAGTAGGATTATCACATACTATCAGATGAACGTCTTGCTTCTCTCATCGCTCCTCGAATAAACATTTGAAATGACTTCGGTAACGAGATTTTAGTTTCAATACGACATATGTTATCTTAATCAGCGGCATATTTTTATTGGTGAGCGTGTGACCATCTGGTGAGGTCCTACTGGTTTTGTCTTAGCCCGAAGGAAATAAAGAAGACGCATAACGAAAGCGAATCTATCTGAAGATGATGTAAAAAAAAGTAAAAGTACACAGGTTCGCGTCGAGATGTAACACCTGAGCTCTAGGGTCCTAAATACTACGGTCGATATGTTGTTTGCACATTCTGTGGTCATAGCGCATGTGTCAAATACTTTTACCAATCGCCGTTTAGACTTTCTACGAAGGTCGCGCTGCATCACATAGTCGACTATATTTTCGTTTGATATGTCCGCCTATAACAACGTGGCGTTAGTTAGAGGGATATACACTGCATCGCATTGAGCTCGTCGCTGTAACACATAAGTTAAGGTTCGATACCCTAGTAATTTCACTAGCTATAGCGCCCGTTAAACCGGAGCATAATACCGTTTGACGACCGGGACTAGGATATATTTCTGTATCAAGTAAATATATATTTAAATACTAGCTGTTCCCTAATCGCTTTGCTGGTCGTATTATAGAATTAGATTTAAAATTTGTGAGATATATTTCCACCTGGTGGGGATCAGCTACACCCCGAGCCTTTAACCCTCTTTAGGAAAAAAGACTGTAAAATCCATTCATAGCTGAACTCTAAATGGCAGGAGCAATATCTCTACCAAATTTTGATCGTTACGTCTTAAAGTTTCGTAGATCTCGTGAAGAGTCAATGTATCTCTGAATAACATTAAAAAATGTTGGCCTCATTAATAATTTAATAGAGAAACTAAGAGAATGTTATAAAGTTAATGATAATTCGTTCGTTCTACGAAAAAATTATGATTGGTTAAAAATAACTGAAGTTTATTCTAACATATCTGATGGTTATCTTTACTATGTTGGTTATTAAAGGGTTCAGAGCTACGGAGGGTACGCACTGCTGGCCGCCGCGGCCTTGACTTTCATTAGACAAGCTCACGCTTTGCTGCATTTAATGATTACGTATAAAGAAATTAATAAACAACGACATAAACGAACATTTTTAACGTTTAACTATTTACTAATATATATAAATATATATATTAATTAAATTAAACAACAAGTTGGAACTAAACATTAACACAAGTCGTTAACGTTTGTACGAGTATTTCTCTACGAAGGTTATATATTTAAAGTTGTTACAATTTGCTATCAGATCACTATGTAACATTAAAGGGTCTATTATCTTATACACAATAATATGGTCTTTATTATTATCATATGGTCATATATACAAACTAGACCTTTTAAGCGTTTTTTTTTTAAATTAAGTTATGAAGAACAGCTGCAGTACTTACGTACGGTACATTGTCATTCTATATTAGAATCGTAACTATTATTTTTATTTACTAGGAAATCTAGGCGTTTCATAACCTATATAGTAATAAATATACATATAATTTATGACTACGTGAGGCTTCGGAACTGAAGCAGGAGCTTTCCTGTAACTCAAACAGCCACTGCCTTAAAGAGGCAGTTCAGTTCACACGATCTGATTACTTTTACTATTTGTCACAGTAAATGTGTAATTATTGATTACGTAAAGTAATCCAATTAAACCTGTTTATAATTATTAAGACGTAAAACTGGTAACCACTGATACCACTGGTAATTATATGTATATATACAAATTGCTCTCTGTGAGACGAAGCCTTTCCACGCGGCCACGTCTCGGAGCCATAACTCATCATTGGCAACACGCACGAGTTAAAGATCTTTGTCTTTAGACAGTGCGGTAGTTGAGACGAGAATATGCTGCGTAGCCTCCCCAACGCTGTCCAGCCGAGTTGGACACGTCGATTGACCTCACTTTGCATGATCGAATCAGGAATGAAGAGATCCGTAGGAGAACTAAGGACACCGATATAGTTCAAAAGATTGCTAGCCTCAAGTGGTAATGGGCAGGATAAATCGCTGGAAGGACTGACAGCCGATGAGCACTAAGGTCCTCGAATGGCGACCGCGTACCGATAGACGTAGTGTTGGCAGGCCTCCCACCAGGTCGCCCGACGATCTGGTAAAGCCTGCGGGAAGCAACTGAATGAGGGCAGCGCTGGATCGATCGATGTGGAGATCTTTAAGAAAGGCCTATGTCCAGCAATGGATTTCTATCGGCTGATAATGAATATACACATTTATCTATATACAATAAGCATAATATTTAAGGATACCCCAGGGTAATGGAGATCCGCAGAACTACGGTCATCACCATAGCCCATAAGATTGCTACAGTCAAGTAGCAGTGGACGAGGCATATTGCTCGAAGGATTGACGGCTGATGGAACAGTAATATAGGTAGTATGATGATGATATGGCAGCTGCGGTGGTATCTATTTATACGGGCTCCGGCAACAGAGACCCATCATCAATAAAAAGCTGCCTCATGCGAAAATTATAAAGCAGAACACCGGTAAACGAAAGTGAATACAAATACTAGCACATAACTATTAACCGTTTTTTTTTTGACTGTGCTATCGCCGGAAGTAGTCCAGCGGCGGCGGCGGCGGCGGCGGCAGGTGCGTGATTGAATTTATAAAGATACGAATCCGTCCCACTTTTTGGTAAAACATCGATTCATCGCCACACCAAAATACGAAAAGAAATTTTTAAAGTTAACATTTTATTTCCAAACAGTTTTTTTTATACAACTAAGCGACGAGACCAACAAGACGTTCACCTGATGGTAAGTGATACGCCTGCCCATAAACAACGTGGCGCTAGTTAGGATGTTATACAGCATCACATTGCGCTTGTCGCATGAGACAAGATGTTAAATCTCATTACCCTAGTAGTTTCAGCGACAGCGCCCTTCAAACCGGTAAACAGTATTATTTGTACACTATTGTTTGAAGGGAGAAATAGACGCTGCAGTGGTATGAACCAAGAAGGTCTCCGGCAACAGATACTTACCACCAGTAATAATAAAATAATAGAGTATTCAGTTTCTCATATATTGAGAAACGTATGTGTATGTAGTCAGGCTTTGACAAATTCCTGCCACTAATGAAACCGTGACTGATCGATGTGGAGGCCTATGTCCAGTGGACGTCTATCAGCTGATGATGATGATAATGAAACTCGATGTGTGTGCTCAGGAAACGACCTGGGGATATCTTAGCCACTGCGCCACTAAGGCTTTCGGTTACGCAACAAACGAAATTCACAAACGAATGCGAATCATAACGCTGATCTTCTGGTTCCTCGGGTTACGTCGATTTCGGCTGAGAGTGTCGACACAGCAGCCGAGAGACCTACTATTTATTATTTATTTAAATGGCAACATTAAATTTACATTTTCGTCTGTTACATAAAAGGGTAGAAGACGGAAGAGTTCTCGCGCTCCTTCGTCTGTTCCATTGCGCTAACGATCGCAGCGATTCCGCAATAAGTATACTGTTATATCTCCTAGCCTCCTCATTAAACACTAATACTAAAACTACTAAATAGTAACTTCATTTTGCGTAGATCAGATCATCGTCATCATCATCAGTCGATAGACGTCCACTACTGGACATAGGCCTCCCCTTATAACCTGTACAGGCCTCCGATATTTGGCACTGGGGTCTTTTGTATGTAGGAGTTCATATGGGGGGATTTAGGTCATTTCCGACCCCGCTGGTCTAATGTCGGTTGGTGGGAATCAGAGCCTCATTTGTTGATTGGCAGGGTGCATCACGAGTAAGTTAGGTAAGTTTGGGTCTTGGAGGTTGTGCCTTTACACCCCTTAGATCAGATAGTAAACAATAATTAAAAAGCTGTTGGTACTATTAAATTACTAATATCTGTATACATCTGTCCGTTCTCTTTCCATGACCACGGCTCCTGTAAACCACTGGAAAAGTACCAGAATTAATAATTAAAAAAAATCGATAAGATCTATAAAATTTTCATTGATTAAAAACTTTATATGTAGGGTAAAAATTACATCAACTTTTTAAGATATCCAGTCAATAGGACTTCATAATAAACTTTATTATTTCAATTGACAATAAGCTTCGTCTCGCCTGGACTAGTTGCTGTACAAGAAACATAAAAAGCTGTTCTCTGTTTTCTAAATTTGTTTCCTCTTAGTCGACTTTTACGATATACCATAGATTAACAGCTTGTTTTTAGTACTTATTAACAACAATACATTTATATACGGAAATGTTAGTGGAACTGCTTCATTGCATACCTTTTATAAGAAGCTTTTCTTGAAGGTACCCTAAGACGTTGTTTTATTAACCTAATTACTAGGAACAGCTTTTCCTTGACGAGATTAGCAGATCATTCGCCTGATGATAAATAATGCATCTGCCCATTATAATACGGCGCTAGTTAGGATGATATATTCAACATCTGTTGCGCTTTTCGCTTAAAAAGCAAGTCTTGCTACACTAGTAATTTAACTAACTACAACTCCCTTCAAGCCTGAACACGGTGATGTTTGCACAGTACTGTTTGACGACGGAAATAGGAGCTGCGATGTTATCTGCCTAGACGCAAAGAAAAAACAATAATGAAATTTATGTAAATGGTATAATTATTTAGTTAACTTGAACATTTTAAGGTTTATATGTAAATTGAACTTAATTAAAACTTTAATTAAACCAACCATTTGATTGCTGTTTTTTTTTTATGTGTACAAATATGAGAGAAGAGAAAACTGAACGCGACGCGCGCACGAAGTGGACGTCTTCTACTGAATCGAGTTCCGCCCGCGAATTTCACATCGCACCGTCTGACACACTTCCTCGAAATTTTTTTTTTCTAAAGTATCTACGCAACGGCGATAGGACACCGGAATTGAATAACTCTTAATTATCACCGCTGTGTTATTTAAGTACACAACCGACAAAGATGGTGATGTAACGAATATGAAGATCCTTTCTTATTTTTAATTTATAGCACAAGAAAATCGATTTTTTAAGCAAACATTAAATTAAAAAAAATCGCGTAGAAATATTTTAATCATAATTTTAAAAAATTATTACATTTATTATGAATTTTTAATGACATTTTAAATATATTTTTTTTTAATAAAAAGCTTATAGCTATGTTTATCTTGTACTATAAAAGTTTTCGTATCGATTTTTATATCTATATGAAATAAAGGTTATAATTAAAGGAAAAAATCTAAAAACAATATCAATCATATAACACCATAGCAATCGTTAAAATAAAGCCCTCATCTGATGAATCAAAGATCAGTAGACTTTCACTAAAGAAAGTCGACTCGCCCGCAGCGCGCCTAAAGTCGCACCGAACGCACATAACTCGTTATGGAACTTTGAAAAAAAAAAAAATCTTAAGCGACCAACTCACCCAAAAAATCAGCCTCATTGTATCCGAACACAGCACAGGATGTGAATAAAAAAAAAATTTAACCACAAAGCACAGGCGCGGGCGAGCGCGCGTCTCTCACAACTGAGGCTTTACCTCAGCTCTCGTACAGCCTCCCCGCCAAAGAAAGTCACCAACCTTCACATTACTTGATTATGTAAAGACCTTAAAAAAAAACCACACAAGTGCATTATGAGCGTACACTACTGCGGGAGCGGTTGAAAGTGATTTTTTTTTTTCCTAACAAAGAATAGGAGAAGGTCGTCTGCATGTACGGCATGACATTTGACCCATTCTCTTTTTGAACGTTTCCTCAATTTAACTGCGATTTTAACTCCTCGGTTAAACAGTTTCGTCAGGTTTGCGCGATTGTATATTCATTGCGTTACGATCCCAACATACACTTTGTGATTATTGGTTATATTACTTACCAACAGGTGGATGTGCAATCGATATATCTTACCTATGGGTTCGTTAAACTATATTTATATTAAAATTCGAAAATATATTTTATTGTCTACATATATGTATTGAATATATTCTAGACCAAAATTAAATTTTATCATCATTTATTTAATTATTCTTTTTCTACAGAAAATATGAAAAAAAAAATGTCTTAAATATAAGTACAAAGGCGAGCTTAACTCTAAAAGAATTCTCTTCCAGCAAACCTTGGCGTGGAGAGAATTTTAAATGCTATATCCAGGCAGAGATCTACACAATCAAATGATACAGCAGACGAAATATAAACAGTACAATAAATATAAAAATAAATATATATATAGTTATAAGTAATAGTTGACTAATAAATCAGCAAAGTAGCTCTAAAGCTTTTCTGGAGAAGAGTGTATAGGAATTTGATACATCGCCTCATAACTCCTCAGTAGGACAGTAGCTAAACTTTTGCCGGGACCACACGTTGAAGAGTCTGATTGGTGACGGGATTTTTCCGGATATATCTGGTTATCTATCATCGCATTATTTCGACTGTCAACATATCTCCTAAACGCATACCTTATTGTAACGAAGAGGTCAAGTGTTATTGCTGATGGATATATATAACAGCTCCGATCTTGATCGAGCCCTGTTAAGGCATACGTTGGTTAACGCTGTATGACTTACCATCAAGTGACCGTTTTGCCAGTCCCATTGCCGTTTTCTTCAGCGACCAAGGCAAACTACAAAGTCCGATAATTCGTACTGAGAAATTTGATTTGTAATTATATGTTACTATTCACATTAAGTAATGCATTTTGATTTAACTTATCGTACGAACTAAATGAACTGAATATCTAAAATGGTGTCAAGGATATTTATCAAATCATTATTAAGATTATAAATGGAAAGAGACTTAATGCTTCATCATAAAATAGCTTAACAAGATGTAATAAAGGATGATAGGATGACCAAAATTATTAAGATAAACATTAACATCTATTTTGGGATGTAAGAGGTTCCGTACCACTCAAGGGACCCAAGGCATTCTCACCTGCTCTTGGTGCATCCTGCTAATCAACAAACGACGTTTTGGCTCCCACCAACCCGTATTGAGCCAGCGTAGTGAAAAATCCTCTCATATAAATCTATACTCAATCGTATGGAAATTTGGAGGAGGTCTAGATCCAGCTGTAGAGGCCTAACGACTGATGATGATCATGATGATAAATATAGGAAGTGATAATAAACTTAATAAACTACTTACATACAACAACACATACCGTTTCTATAGATTTACCAAATATAGCCTTCCTTCCTATCTTTTTAACATGATTTTTTTTTATTGATAACTATTACAGCTTCATTGGACTCAGGGCTAAAATTTTGATCTGATTCTTAAGTTGCTTATATATTCTCCCATAATTTTACCCTGAAGTCATCGTTAATTTATAGAATTTTTAAGTATAGTTAACTTTATTACTTTGTCTCAAATAATATAGCAAGTGGCGTCTCCCTAATCTCGAAAGAACTAAGAGCTATCAATTATGTAGTTGCCGTCTAATGACTCCATTGTCCTTACTCTACATTATATTGCGTGAAATAACTGAACTGAGAACGGTCTGCTGTTTTGTAACTTGCAAGTATGATAAAAAATACAATGTCTATTGCGAAAAGCTCGAAACTTTTAATTAATCCAAGACAGCTTCGAGTTTCAGACATCCGTTTATTTACACAAATCGAAGTCGAGCCGGATTCTCACCATTTTAAGTACTCTTGCAAAAATCAGTCGCTCTCTAGTATGTTTACATTGCGTCACTTAACAATCATAGTTTGAGACTTAAAAATATATATCTAGTTACCACAGAGCATTAAATACTTTTTAAAATTATTATTTTAATAGGAAAAGTTATTAATATTGGAAAGAATCCGGCCTGTTTTCGAGAAAGAAGAAGAAAAGTCTACTATCGACCAGGCTGGCAAGTGCAGGCTAGACGTCTCCTCTCCTCAAATGCTGATGTTCATCAGACATGATTTGCTTTCAATGGATTCTTTCAGAGTATTACAATAACAATTGATTGGGGATGTTAGTAGATGTAGACATTGCTGGATCAGCAGACTGTCCGGTTGAGCAGTTGGAGCCTATTTGCTGATGATATGACGTTCAGTGGCTACACTCAAAATCTATTCAATTGCAACATGGTTAATCGTTTGTTATTAATCTGTTAGATATTATTAATTACAAAATCCGAACATCTTCAAGTTTATGTTATTGAAAGTTGCTCAACTAAGTAAATTGTCCGAGCTAAGTTACAATCTCATCGATTCACAATCGTTATTTAAATTTTGACCGAATTTTGTAGAGTGAACTTGTAAGGTATTTGGTGGTAGGTGTCTGTTGCTTTAGACTGTTTAGGTAGGTACTATCGCAGCACCTATTTCTGCCTTTAAACAATAGTGTGTAAACACAATTATGTTCCGGTTTAAAGGGTATTGTAGTTAGTGTAATTCCTGGCATAATGAGACCCAACATCTTATGTATCAGGCGACGAGTGCAATGCGGTACTATGTATATATATCATCCTGACGCGGCACATTGTTATGGGCAGCCGTATCACTTACTATCAGGTGAACGTCCCGTTCGTCTCGTCACTTAATTGTATAAAGAAAAAATAACTATCTTCCGGTTTAAAGGACTCTGTACCTAGTAAAGTTACTGGCGTAATGAGATACGACGTGACGCAGTATATACCATACTGACTAGCACCGCATTGTAATGGTTAGATGATTTTTTCTATCGGGTAAAAGAGTATACAGATATTTTAATTCGGTATATTTATAAGCAGAAGTAAACGTATTACTGGTAATATGAGAAGAAAAATAATATTCCGACCCTGTACCTTATTTACGCAGAGAGCATCGTATGATGCAATTGATTACACAATGTTACCGTATAGCGGGTAACATATCATCTCGTTGATATATTATGTTACAAGTAATAACCGCTGCTCATTCTCGTAGAAAGAATTATCCCCGTAGTCTTTGACATAAATATTCAGATATGTTTTCTCCTATAGAGTTACAGTATCCAACTTCCAATTTACCATTAGCGTGAAGTTAAAAATTACCAAGCAATAACAGGATCTGCAATGTACTGATCTGGAAAAGATTTACTTCCAGCGAAATATTAGTATCGTTTTTGATTATATTTATTTAATTCAAACCAATATAATTGTTTTTCTATTAAAAAGACATCAACGCGTTTGAACGATATTACGACTTAAAAATATATACTTTAATATTCTACTAGTCGTAACTTAACCAAAGTGTGGAATTGAAACAATATATAACGTACTGCTGGTAGTTCTCTGTTGCCGGAAACTGCATAGGTAGGTACCACAACAGCTCTTATTTCTGCCTAGTAAGTTGGTTAGGTTGAGTAGTTTCTATTTAGAAGTGTACTAAATTTTTGTTAAAATTGCTGTTCTGATTTGAAGGGCGCTGTAGATAGTGAAATTATAAGAGTAACAAAACTTAATATCTTATGATTCAAAGCGATGGCCGCAATGTGATGCAGTGTAGGTCATCTTAACTAAGGCTAAGTTGTTATTCATAGGCTTATTACTTATCATCAGGTGAACGTCTTGTCGTTTCGTTGAATAAGAGAGATCAAGTTTTAAATCCAAACTGTATATCCAAACTTAAACAAAAATTAGAATATAATAATGTTTCAACATAATAAAAACCTTATGTGTTTGTTTAAGGTCTCATCTACTTACTAATATTTAGAAGGTTGGAAACATCGCTATTATGTTTCCTTTGGAGATGATATCCAAGATAAACAGTGATCGTTTGCTCTCCCATGAACTCCTTATAAAAAATCTTTAATATATGTACTAATTAAGATGGTAAAACTTAATAGATACACTTTCGTGTGTGTTAGTATGGATGGGTGTTAAGTAAGGCGGCGGTGTCTAGTCACGTCCTTGAGGGTCCCGTCTCCAAAGTGCTATGAACTTAAACGGGCTCAGTGGACCACCGAAGAAGGGTCCGCTCGGCGCTCATAATTAATTTAGTATCATAGATTAATAAGGTCTTCCATAGACGTGTCAATATATACTCTTCTCATGTCTCTCTTAATATATTACAAATATTTTATTATTTTTCTGTGTCGACAATACTGCTCTCGTTCTCTCTCTTTCTCTTCGTTTCATTTGAAATATACCGCACGCAATATAAAACTTCCGTGGACCTTTTCATTCATCAGATGCAATTAACAGATCCACTAGATTTATATCACATTATTCTACAACTGTATCATATAATAATAAAATAAAAATCACTGATGCAACATACCTTTCTGATAATATTTTTTTTTTATTATATATATTTCGTAGTATTATCTCCGACCAATCTGCATTGGGCCAGCGTGATGGAAAATGATCCAAATCCTTTCAAATGATCTCTTACAAACATTGGGTCCTTATGTCCGCCGATGCCGGCAGCGCAGCATCGATCATCATAGGAATCTTTTGGGGAGGCCTATGTCCAACAGTGAACTTCCATCGGCTGATGATGACAATGATTTAGTATTATTATTGCAAAATTTATTTCTATTATTATCTAGTAGAGTAAAAATATTAACATGTGCCGATTTAAAGCACGCTGTATCTAATGTGATTACTCTGGTAACATGTGTTAACACTTATGTAGAACTTGTGTATGTTTATTAAGAGATCATTATCATCAGTCGATAGACGTCCACTGCTGGACATAGGCCTCCCCTAAAGATCTCCACACCGATCTTCTGCAATTTTCACCAGATTGTCGGTGCACCTTGTGGAAGGCCTTCCAACACTACGTCTACCAGTACGCGGGCATCACTCGAGGACCTTACTGCCTCATCGGCCGTCAGTCCTTCGAGCAATGTGCTCTACCGACAACGACTTAAGTCTAGCAATCTTTTGGGCTATGTCGACGACCTTCGATCTTCAGAAACAGAAGAAGTATTAAGAAATTGGTGAATAAAATATTTATAGTATTCATTTTATCTAACAAGATACATACAGGGTGGCGCAAAAGTAATCCTCCTATCAGAAAATGCTATAAATTTTGCGATTGGCCCCATGAATGCCAATCAACTGTGGCGGTGGCCATTTACATGACATCATATTCTCGACTTGATGTAAAAAAATTAAAAGACCAAATAAAAATAATTCACAAGAATAATCAGTTTTTCATTTTTTTTTTAAATTACAGCCAAAAAACATCGAAAGGTTATTTTTGCGCCACCTTGTATTTTAAGAAAAAAAATATTATTATCATCAGCTGATAGACGTCTACAGTTGAACATAGACCAAAAAATATTACAAAATATTTCTTAATGTATCTCTAGCTTCAGTTTCGTAAGGATACTGGTAAGTATTGACACATTATTGATTTATGCCTTTAAGGAACTATGCATCTCTGTTTTCTTCTTTTAAGATTGTTTTTCATTCATCACCTTGAGACCTAAGGTTAGGATCTTAATGTGATAAATTCAATGTGATGCAGTTGATTACTGCATTACATAACATACATTTTAGCTTAACAAATCTTAACTCAAATTTTAGATATCTTTTGTCTTATCATAACTTGCAGCATTATTTCTGAGAGCACTTCTTCTGTTTATCTGATCTGTAATGCCATCTCTCTAGCTCACGGGATCTTTAGCGCTGTCCCCATCTAGAGCTTACTTTGCGTATCCTTAGGCTGTCGTAACAGGTCTTGCTATACTAATATTATATAATTTCCAGTAATCTATACCCAGGAGTTCCGGTTATCTTGTTAGAACGTTGCATTCAGATAGGATATCACAAATTGTTCCAGACTTACCTAGTCGAGAATTTTTGAACCCCTACCTGCACTGATCTTTGCTAGATCAAAAAAAAAAATGAGGTAAACAGTAAATATTTCAGCTGATTACAAACTTAATTCGTTGAAACGGAATCTAGATTCTAGTTTAATTGAATTGATGAATCTTAAGCGACGTGTCTACATTTGTTCATGGCGTTCCGGTGACCTAGTGACCTAAGTGGCTAGTACCATTCCGCTGGTCCCGGATTAGACTCCTTAGATTTTGTTTCTCATCATTGCATGTTTTTATACTGACTATAATATAAAAGTATCAAATTAATCTCCAATTCATATGAATACACAGAAACTTGATGGAAAGCAGAAAGCTGTTTGCGTTAACTTACTAAGTTGAAACGAAGAGATGAATAAGTCAGTCTTCCAATCTAAGCACACCACTACTAATATTAAAAAATAATTGATTAACAGTTTATATCCAAGAGCTTTAAAATCGAATATATAGTTAACAGACGAGGGAGTGGAAGCTGGATACAGGTCGCAGGGGTGTGTAGACACTACCTCGAGATGTATCGACGACATCGTAAGAATAGTCGGAAGTGGGTGGATGCGAAAAGCTGACGACAGTACCTGGTAATAGACATCGGGGAAAGTCTATATCGAGCAATAGAGTAAGAAAGGCTGGTAATGATGATGATGATATAATCAGTGATTTAGACCCGCCTTTTATCCTTTGAATGTTTTATATGCGGAGATCATGATATAATCATCTGCAGCTGATTATAATGGGTAAAGTTTCAGGAAAACGAAAGGTGGGGAGAAGGAAAAACGGTTGAGGAATATCAGGGAACGGACTGGCATATCTGGACTGTCCGAATTGTTTCGCCGAACTAGAGACAGAAAGAACTGTATCACACTGATCGCCAACCTTCACTAGTTGGAGAGGCACTTTAAGAAGAAGAATATGGACATGTGTGAACATCTTAACTGTCTAGTTATAAGTAGGGGTATTTATCATGTTAGCTTGTAAACATCTTTTTTTTCGACCAGCTTTCCAGCTAGACGTACACTTGATGGAATACATTTGTTTGTAGCGACAGTTAAGATATTTACACTGTATATTATTATTCTGCACGTATATAGGTTTAAAACGTAAAGCCTTTACTGCAGTAACTTTACTACCTAAAGCGTAGTAAAAGCAAACACAGTAATATTTGCTCGCTACTAAACTACAGAATTAGAAGTTGCTGTGGTATCTATCTAGATTGTCTCCGGCAAGTGACCTATGAATATATAAGGGTAGTATTTACTCTAGCAGTTTTTAGAGGTTCATAGATTTTTTTCTTTTTATATATGTATTATATTTATGAGTGATTTAAATATAAATAAAAAAAAAACATTTAGATGAATTTGTGTTTTTCAATAAAACTGAGGTAGTTAAGACAGGATCGGGAGAAAGGGACGAAAAAGAGTTGAAGGACATTACATATATAATTAAGGTATATTGTCTTTCTACTGTTTATTTGTGAAAAGAAGATTAAAAAGCTGATTTTTATAATATTTTTTTTAAATTAACGAGCCCCTTTATATATAGATAATTTAGTTTGTGTTTAGATAAACTCATTTTAGTACTTAATTTAACTAAAACAATAATACTGGTCGAGGATCTGATATAATAATGCAACAATGCAACACTCATTACATTCACCAGGCGGAACGTCCATACAGTTACGCAATACACGAACACTCGCGCCGAGAGACTCTTAAATCATATTAGTACTACGTAACACTTGATGCTTTATATATCTATATATCTTACTATACCTGCTCCTCCGTCTAATTCCGATATAATTCTTGTGGTTCAGATAACTTAAAGTCTTTAACTTGAAAATAATAATTCAAAACTGTGAATATTTTATATTGTTACAAGTATTAACTGCTTTTGTGTAACAAAATATATGCATTGTTAATGGCGTTTCGTAAAAGGTTAAGGGAGGAAGTAATGTAGGCAGAGGTTTCCTCCTGTCCTCATGACCATTGGCAAATCAGTGGTACTTACTAATTCCCTTGCCAAGTGTATGCCCAGCAATAGACGTCAATACTTTAAAATGGATTATCGATGATTGTTTTCAGCAACAATTAAAAAATAATCTATTCAGTGTTTCAACGATTATCGTCACTCGATACTGCGTTTTTTTTTTCTGTTGCATACATCTCAATTTAAGTTTAACAGCGGTCACAGCTGTTACGGATGTGGTACGCTCTAATAATAGTAACCGCAAATCACTAAACATGAAGTCATTAGTAGCTTAATCATCGGCCGTAAGTAAATAGTTGCTCAACGATCACGAAGCTCTGCGGTGGACGTCGTTAGTTCACTATCACGTAATAAGTTACTGTTGCGAAAGCTTATGAAGGCTTCTTTAGAGCCGTCGTCCCAGTTCGTCGTTGTCCACTGCTGGACATCTTTCAATGTGGTACTAATTAACAATCGATTTACGAGATTTATTTCCCCCTCCCCCATCGCTCTTTCACCACCAGGCGACCAGACGCACGACCGGTCTCCATTCTAATATTGTGGACATATACAGTTTGCGAACAAAGAGGTCCAGTTCCTCGTTCATCATGAGAACCAAATACGACGTGGGTGTCTTCAAGAAAAGAGTGAATAGGCTGTTACTAGGTTAGTGCTCTTTATCTTCATGGACCACATCACCACTTAACATCAGGTATGATCGTGGTCAAGCGTTAAACTTGACGATTGAAAAAAAATAAGAAATATGTTGATGTTCCACGAACCCCGCTTTGGGCCGTGGGAAATAGCCCACATACCCCACATAAAAATTCCTACCTGATCGCGGTGGGAATCTATGGAGGAGGCTATGTCCAGCAGTGGTCGTCTATCGGCTGATGATGATGTTGATGTTTGCTCCAAATAAAGGAAAATTAGATTATAATCGATTCATACTTTATACAGATTAAATATTATATATGGTAATAGTCTCTGTTGCCAGAGACGGTTGGTAGTATGCAGATATTACTGTGTTCCGGCTTGAAGGGCGTTGTAGGTATTGAAATTATTGGAGTAAAGAGTCTCAACATTTTATGTCTTAAGGCGATGAGTACAGTATGGTGCTGTGTACATCATCCTTACTAGCGCAATATAGTTATGAATGGGGGAGGAGGTGTCACTTACTATAAAGTGAAGGTTTGTTTGATATCGTTCCTTTTTAAAAAAAATATGAAACTACTTTTTCGCGTGTAGGTTAAATGATTTTATATCATTAGTGGTATTTATTGGAATAGTATGGGGGGTGTAAGTGGTCCCGCACAAAATCTCACGCGACCTAATCCATCCTCACTTGCTCCCTGTAAAGGCACACGTGTGTGGTGCACCCTGCTAACCAACAAATGAGTATGATGAGTGAAGACGTAAGTCACCAAAAGTTCCTGGACTTTTGCAAAACTCTAATAGCCGATGCCATCAAAAGAAATAGCATAAATAAGTAAATAAATAAAGTTGTAAATTTGGATATGGGCTAGGCAACAGAGAAAAATGTAAAAGCGAAGTAAAGTAAAGTTAAGGAATAAAGTAAAGACGTAAAGATGTAAAGCAAATAAATAAATATATAAACAATAATAAAGGAGAAGAAGAAGAAGAAAGAAAAACGTGAGAACAGGAAGGAAACGTATGAAAAAGGAATGACTGTTGCAGGAACACGGCGGCGGCGGTCTTCACGAGCGGGAGGTATGGAAGAAGGAATTGGGATGCAGCATGATTGAGAACGAAAGTATGGAAAGCAAGACAAGAGAGAGTGAAAGATGAGTATGAAGGAAAAATAGGATGTAAATATTAAGATGTTAAGTGACTGATGTGAATAGGCCCTGACCCACCATACGCAGGGGAATGCTTAAAAAAAAAATAAAAAAAAAACACGAACAAATGAGGCTCTGGCTCCCATCAATCCGCCTTGGGGCAGCGTGGTGAGAAAAAGTCCAGATCACTCCAATATGAACCCCTACAGACGACGAGCTCTAATGTCCGGCGGTGCCGGAGGCTATGCTGATTGCGACGTAGGACCGATTGATGTGGAGGTCTTTGGCGGAGGCCTATGTACAGCAGGCGATATTTCTTGGCTGATGATGATTCGGCTGATTATTATTCGAAGGTCTAAACTGAACTGGCGATAGACGTAGTGAAGGTCATCCACAAGGTGGTCCAATGATCTAGTGAAGGTTGCAAGTCTCTTGATCAGACCAATCAGTATGGAGATTAGATGGGACGCCTATATTCACGATGACGATATCAGTCTGTCGTCATCATCATTGTTCGCATGACGCTCTTCATTACGAGCAGTGAATTTCCACATCGAATAGTATATAGATCAGTGAAGTAATATAGCAATGGAACATATATAGATCAGTATGCCGTTGCATCATATATGTTGCGTCCGTCATATGATATTGCTGGTGCAAGCTGTGCCTCCGCTGAATACCAAACGTATGTTAATAATATGGGAAAGTGGTTCGCCATACCAATATTCATATATACATATATATATATATATATATATATATGTATATATATAAAACTCGTCTAACATAGTACCACCTTACTAACGTCACGACAGCGTTTAGATATCTCGAGGTGTGTGCCTGTGTAGCTGTGTTAACTTCCTAACTGAACCCCAAGTGATGCTCGTCTCAAAGGTTCTATCCTGATGATGAGATGTGTCGAGTGTGATGAAGCGTATTTATATTTTTTTATTTGACGAAGGGTCGAGACGAGCAAAACGTTAATCCGCAAAGTAAGAGCGCTTGTTAGGATGATGTATACACTCCCACCAACCCGCATTGGGCCAGTGCGGTGAGAAATGGCCCAAATCCGCCCCACCACATGAACCTATACAAACAACGGTCTCTAGTTGCCAACGACGTTGGCAAGACGTCGGAACTAGAGCAGTGAAGGATTGATCGATGTGGAGATCTTTGGGGGAGGCTTATGTCCAGCAGTGGACGTATATCGGCCGATGATGATACAGCTCCACATTGTACTCGTCGTTTTCATATGTAAGATGTAAAATCCACCTCAGTAATTTCACTAGCTACAGCGCCCTTCAAACCGGAAGAAAGTAATGTTTGGTGGTAGAAATAGGATCTGCAGTGGAGCAATAAACCAATCAGTATCGTTAATAATATAACAGCCCTCTTCATCTTCTGACTACTGGGTCGCGAAGTCTCTCAAATTTTGGCCAAATATACTATCCTTAGGATAAATGGGTTGTCTCCCAGCTGATCGGTATTCGAACCCACGACTATTTAAGTGTAGTTCCACCTCACAACTGAGCCATGGCCGCCTCTCCTTTCCTCGAAGAACTTTCTTATTTGCGCCAACTAAACATCTATGTCATCCCCCACCGTATCGTGTGGCGCGAAAGAAAATCAATAAAATGAATAAATTTTTTTTTTTCTTTAGTTTATTAACATTTCATTAATTAAACTATAATTATTTATAAGGTTGATATATTAGAAAGATGTATATTTGATGTGAAGCCGAACGCTTTCCTCTAATTTACATATATGTATGACATATATCGTTAACAACTGGACGACTCTACAGCGGGCTGAGGAGAATGACCAGTGATGAGCAAATATGGTCCTGGTCTTGCAGTCTTCGTATTGGTCTCGCTTTCACGCAATCGCAAGACCAAGACCAATACTGTTTGTGCAAAACCAAGACCAAGATGTGCAAACTAAGTAATTGATAGGAGTTAAAATATTTATCATAACTTGAACTAATGCTTTACTTCCGGAAGCAATATATTTAATATATTATAAGACTGGATATACAAGACCAAGGTCAAGACCGAACAGAGAAGACCAAGAGCAATACCAAGATTATCTAATTCTTGGTCTTGTTCATCATTAAACATGACGCATTCAAATTAAACCGACTTCCGTTATATTGAATTGTTACTGGTGATAGTGTCTTTGATGCTGGAGTCTGTCTAGGTAGGTACTAGCGCCTGTTGCAGCTGACAAACAGCAGCGTGCAAACATTACTGTTCCGGTTTGAAGGGCGCTGTAGCTAGTGTAATTACTAGAGTAACGAGACTGGACATCTTGTCTTAAGGTGATAAGCGCAATGTGGTGCTGTGTGTGTCTTAATTAGCGCCACGTTGTCATGGTCAGGCGTATCACTTAATATCAAGTGACCGTTACGATGGTCGCATCGCTACAAAGTATGTATAAGGAATACTTTCATTGAGAGATACAAAGACGAGGAGCAGGTTCCGGTCCTCATGTTGGGACCAGAGCGTTTCACCGCCGGAGTTAACCGTCACCGTAACTATGGCAACTAGATAACTAAAACTAATACACGCTCTTTATATATGTTGTCACATAACTTTGTATATGTCTGAACACAACATTCATCATCATCATCAGCGATAGACTTCCACTGTTTGACATATGCCTTCGCTAAAGATCACCACATCGATTGGCTCTGCGCTGCCTGTATCCAGCAGCTTCCCGCGACCTTCGTTTGTCATTGGCATCACGCTGTTACAATGCGGGTTGGCGGGAGCCAGAGCCTCGTTTGTTGATTAACAGGGTGCATCAAAAGCAGGTGAGGTCGGTTTGGGTTCCTTGAGATGTTGTGCGGGACCCCTTACACCACAATACAACGTACACAGACTGATTATTTTTCCCACAGCTGGGACTCTCTTTTCTCCAAGGGAATCAGCCATTTACCAATGCTGACCAAGTGGTGGTATACCTCTGTTGCCGGAGATCGTCCAGCTGCAGCTCTTATTTCTGTTCCAAACAGTAGTATAAACATTACTGTGTTCCGGTTTGAAGGGCGCTGTAGCTAGTGTAATTACTGAGGCAACGAAACTCAACATCTTGTCTCAGGCGACGAGCGCAATGTGATTCTGTGTATACCATTCTAACTAGCGCCACGTTGTTATGGAAGGGGGTATCGTTTACCATCAGGGGTACGTCTTTTCCGTCGAATTAAAAAAAAAAGTTTTGATGTATGAAATATAATCCGGCTATAATAAATTATTAATTTCGAATATTAACTAAATATATGTAAATATATGAAAATTTTATTAAAATATTTTAATGTTTTTTTTTTTTTTTTCATATTCATTATGATTGAGTTTTTTTTTAACGCTAAAGTTTAAATATCATCGACGCGGATATTTATTGTTATGTTATTGATAATCTGTGAAAACTTTCTTTTGCATAAACTGTGTCTTTTTTAGGTGGGGATAAGGAAAAAGTTATGGGTGAGGAATATCAGGGAAGGGACTGGTATATCTAGGGTGTGAGAATTGTTCCGCCGAACCAGTGACAGAAAGTACTGTACCACGCTGATCGCCAATCTTCACTAGTTGGAGAGGCACTTTGAGAAGTGTCTTTGTTATTAAATTAAGTGACGAGACGAGCCGGACGTTCACCTAATGATAAGTGATACGCTTGTGATGACGGACCCACATAGCGCTCGCCGCCTTCAGACATAAGATGCCGAGTCTCGTCACTCCAGTAATTTCAGTAGCTACAGCGCCCTTCAAACCGGAACACAGTAATATTTGCACACTACCGTCTGGCAGCAGTAATAGATGCTGCGGTGGTACTTACCCAGACGGTATCCGGCAACACAGACCTACGACCAGTGACTCAACCATGGTACTTCCTATAACTTGAACAGCTCTGTCATTACTCAAGCTATCAACGGACCTAAATACCGGGCGATCTATAGATCATTTTATAAGTGGATCTTTGGGCGTCACTCGAGTCCTCTCGGGCCGCTCACTTTCGCTCCAAGTTATTTCGTAATTCGGTTCACTTAGAACGTACGGCGTATGGTAACGGTCGTGCTTAGTCTATGAGACGTTGCATAATGCATACTATATCCACTTACACTTAACTACAAAGTTACCAAGTATTAGTAAAGTTAAGAACAGTAGTAATCATCACCATCTTCGGGCAGGTCTTTTATAAAACGTTTATTCGTTATCAATAACATTGATAAGGCTCTTCAACTATTTCTTCTTGTACCCTTATTTCATTAACCACAACAAGGGTGTAAGGGTTCCCGTACACCAAGCCAACCTCACCTGCTCGTGGTGCACCCTGCTAATCAATAAACGAAGCTCTGGCTCCAACCAACCCGCATTAGGCCGGCGTGGTGGGAACGGCTCAAATCCGCTCATACGAATCCCTACCTGAAGTGGGAATCTTTGGGGGAAGCCCATGTCCGGCAGTAGACAGCTATCGGCTGATGGTGATAAACTACAACACCCTTCATTCAAACTCAGTAATGTTATATACCTAAAGAGATTGAATCTCCGGCAACGAGACGACTATGACGTTCACCTGATAGTGAGTGATACGCTTGCCCATAACAAAATGGCGCTAGTAAAGATGATACACTCAGCACCACATAGTACTCTTCGCCCTGAAAGCTAAGATGTTGAGTCTCGTTACTCCAGTAATTTCACTAGTTACAACACCCTTCAAACCGGAACACAGTAATGTTTAAACTACTGTTTCCGGCAGAAATAAGCTCTGCGGTGGTACCTACTTAAACGATCTCTGGTACCGAAGATCTAATATCTGCCGACAGATAGTACTTTGCAAAAATTCATGGGTTCCGGTTCGAAAGGCGTTGTGGCTAATGCAATTTCGATAACGAGACTAAACCTTTATGTCTCAAGACGCTATGGTGGCGCATATCGGTGTAACCAGTAAGTTATTATGAGCAGGCGTAATGCTTACCATCCGGTGAACGTCTCGCTCGTCTCGTCGCCTCTTAAAGGGTAAAATGAGGTTAAGCAGGGAGGAAGTAAAAAGAGTAACTAGCTGAGAATCAAAAAGCTAGAATTTAATATTAGATAATGAGACTGTCAGGTGGTTGACCTAGAGAAACCGTCTTCCGGTTGTGAAAGAGACAGCGACGCCAGATTTATTACATTCTCTCGCTACCAGGTCATGGATTAGATTTCCATATTAAGTTACAATAAACGTAGATTAAGAAGAAAGAAGATTGGGCTATGTGGCGTGTTTTCTTTTGGGGAGGGAGGGAGTCTTTGAAGAGATTCGTCGGGGAGAAGTTAAAATTATTTATAGGTTTCATCATCATCTTCATCAGCCGATAGACATCTCCCCCAAAAATTTTCACATCGATCGGTTCAAGGCGGCGCCGGGCACTACAGCTCGTTGTCTGTAGGGGTTAATTTGGGCCATTTCCTACAACGCTGGCTAAATGCGGATTGGTGGGAGCCAGAGCCTCGTTTGTTGATTAGCACGCACCACGGGCAGATGAGGTTGTCTTAGGACCCGTGAGTTGTTGGGACCCTTTGCACCCGTTTCCACACAGAGATTTTTTTTACCTAATAAAATCCCATCGGTGGTCATGTCGTCACCGGTCATTGCGGCTCCTTAGGATAGGCCTATGTCCAATGGACTGCCGCTGGCTGATCAAGATGATGAAGATGAGTTTTCAATAATTTCCGTACTTACCATCCTTAAGTTTGGTGTGCGTATTACGCTGGTAACGGTCCCACATAACGCTGTTACCGTTTCCTTACGATGCGAGCGCGACGTTCTCCTAATGATAAGTGTTTCGCCTGCCTATGAAAACCTGATGGTTAGGATGATATACACTGCACCGGATTGCGCTCGTCGCTTTGAGAGATGTTAAATTCAAACTGGAACACAGTAATGTTTGCACAATACTTGTTGCCGGTGGAAACAGGAGCTGCGGTGGTAACTACCTGGATGGTCTCCAATGACGGAGACATATAACTAGTAATCAGTAATTGGAAGTAGGTTAGATGTAGTGTGGATATTCTAACCTCTCATACTAAAATATGTTTCATAACTTTGTATAATAATGTCAAAAAGAATCATCATCATCAGCCGCTAGACGTCCACTGCTGGACATAGGCTTCCACCCTCCCCCAAAGATCTCCACATTGAATGATCCTGTGCTGCCCGCAAAACCATCAAGCACTAGGGGCGTTATTTATGGAGGTTCATGTTGGGGGAATTTGGGCCTTTTCTCATCACGCTGGCCCAATGCGGGTTGGTCAGAGCTAGAGCGTCGTTTGTTGATTATCAGGGTGCACCACGAGCAGGTGAGGTTGGCTCAGATCCCGTAACTTTTTATGTGGAAACCGTTACACCCCAGAGAAGAATCCGAAACGAATCATAACTGAACTTAATGGCCGCAGAATGAATTACTTCCGAGCTGCGTAATCATAAGTTATTTATAACAAGTTATAAACTTAATCGCATGACGTAACGGTTGATTTCATAGAATCGAAGCCACGACCCGCTGTCTGTAACTTACACACCCATCCGTCCGGTTAACCGGACACTTCCGGTGTGAACACTCATCACAACATACAACTTTCACTTTTCACGAACAGATCAGTAGAGTTACAGAAATAATAATGATGACCCTTTAATCCGGTCTCCAGGTCGCTGGTTGAGTAATTATTGCGTCGGTGACTATGTAATGATCTTGATGGTAGGTGGGAAGTGAATAGGACGGTATACTGCTGGTAGGTCTGCTGTCAGCGACCGTCGAGGTAGATACCAACGCAGATTCAATATCTATCGCCAAATACTGTGCATACATCACTATTTCGGTTTGAAGAGCGTTGTAGCTAGTGTAGCTGTAGCTAGTCTCAAGGCGATCAGGATAATGTGGTGTCGTATAAGCATCCTAACCAGTACATTGGTGTGAGCAGATGAATCATCTAACACCATTTGAACCTCTCCCCCGTCAAGTAAAAATGACAAACATTTTGTACTCCAACAAGCAATAGCTGGTGGTGTAGTAATATAATTTCATAACCACTTGTTAGAATGTTTACACTGCACATTCACCTGATGATAAATGACACATGCTTATAACAACGTGGCGCTAGTTAGATATATACTTCACCACATTACACTGTCACCTGTCACAAAAGATGTTGAGTCTCGTTACCCCAGTAATTACACTAGCTGCAGCGCCCTTCAAACCGGAACACAGTAATGTTTGCGCACTACTATTTGGCGACAGAAATAGGCGCTGCGGTAGTACTTACCCTAGATGGTCTCCGGCAACTGTGACCTGCCATCAGTAGATCTAACATGTTCCAGAGTAACGAGCGCTGGTGGCTTCAAGCTGAAATAAAGTAGCTGTCTTCAGAACTTAAAGAACCTTCCACAATAATCTAAACTCTTTTATATATCGACAGAATGATTATCTCCTTCAACTGTGAGGAAAGGTGATTGCTTATCATCAGGTCATACATGTTCATTGGCTTATCTCCTCTGGTATACAGTCTCCTATTAAAAGAACTTGCCATCAGTCACTCATCTTTAGTATGGATAGTACCTCTATGGGCAGCCTCGTCACCTGCCGCAGCAGCGTCCGCATTGCGAACGGTTTACCAACGCACTCCACAGTCCAAACACGGCAATTATGCCAGAATCGGCAGACGAGGTCGTCGGTGAAAGGACGAGCGCGCCACCGTCTCTGTGGCAATGGCAACATTAAATTTGCAACACGCTGCTTAATTCTTAAACTTAATAACCGCTTGTATAAACACTGTTTACTTGCGTTCCACTAACACCCCCCCCCCCACCCCCCCATCTCACACGGTGGTCGCGAAAGAACCATACGCCGATCTGACTCCTGGTTATGCACTCCACGATGACTGTGTAACAAAAATCAAATTGTGGGTGTAAGGGGTCCCGCCAAACTACTCACTGCATCCAAGCCAATCTCACTTCCTCGTGGCTCCTACTACCCCGCATTGGGCCAGAATGGTGGGAAAAGGCCCAATTCCTCTCATATGAACCACTACATACGACTGAAGGTACCATTAAGCTGCTGGGTGCAGGCAGCGCTGCACCGATCGATGTAGAGATCTTTGTGGGAGGCCTATGTCCAGCAGTCGTCTATCGGCTGATGATGATGATGATGATGATGATAATAAATTATGTATATATTACGTTGTACGAGCTAGACAATTGGAGCCGACATGTGACTATTTGGTACCCCCGCGATAGCTCAAAAAAGAGAGGAACACCCACAATAGGATGAGATAATAAAAACCCTGGGTTTGAGCTGAACAAGGGTAGCAAGCGACCGAAACCATTGCCGCGATTTGGAGGAGGTCTACATCAGAAGGCGGTCCTCATCAATAGATTTAATTTAAATAGTTCTGTAATCGAAATTGTATGGAAAGCTTTTTTTATTTATTTACATCTATATCATTAGCTGATAGCTGCTCACTGATGGAGGAAGGCCACTCCTAAAGATCTTCACTCCTCTCACTCATACACAGCTCGCATTCAGAAGTTTTCTGCTACCTTTACCAAATGCCGGTCTACTTTCACTGGTGGCAGGTCCTGCTGCCGGAGACCGTTTAGGTAGTTACCACCGCAGCTCCCATATCTATCCTCAGATGAGCAAACATTACTGTCTTCAGGATTGAAGGGTACCTAGTGAAATTACTGGGGTAACGAGACAACATCCTATGTATCAAGGCGATAAGGGCAATGTGATGAAGTGTATATCATCATAACTAGCGCCACGTTGTGATAGGCACTTACCATCAGGTGAAGGTCAGGCTCGACTAAAAAAAAATGATGCAGACTGATATCATCATAACAGCTATAGGCTTCCTCCACATACCTTTTCATTGCTTGGTCTCATCAAGCGGTTTCTCACGACCTTCGCCGGATTATCGGACCGCCTTGTGGATGACCAGGTGAACGACCCACTCGACTCGTCGCTTGGAGTTGTATGACTTATCACTTAAAATGGTGGAAGCTGTGGTGAAATAAGGAAAATTCTTAACTGGCTCCTAACTTAAATGTCAAAGGCGTAAAGTAAATAGGTTTCGTGTTCGGTAACATTTCACAATAGAGCGCAACTGTTTGTCTTTATTTAGAAAACTATTTACTACTTACGAGTAATATTCATTGCTACACGATAAAGCAATAGTATGATGTCTACTGGAAGCCAGTAATTTCGTAAATTTAATAAGCTCCATACAAACATTATACAGCTTCTCACAACACATAACATCGTGATGCTAGTTAGGATTGCATACACTGCACCACGTTGCGCTCGTAAAGAGAGATTTTCAACCTCGTTACCCCGGTAATTTCACTAGCTACAGCACCCTTCAATCCGGAACAAAATAATATTTGCACAGTGCTGTTTGGCGGCAGAAATATGCGCTGCGGTGGTACCTATCTAGACGGTACTCGGTAACAGATAACTACCATCAGTATTACCTAGATCCTAATTAAACCTAATGAGCTAACACTTGAGCATGTCTCCACGGTGATGAAGTATGATAGCTCGGAATACTCCGGCTCTCATATGCTGACAGCCGGAACTGTTATGGCGGCATATTACAATATGAGGAGTGTAGCTCTGCAGACGATACTTTACTGACGATAGGTCACTGTTGCCAGAGATAGTCTAGATAGATACGCAAATCAATTTTCCCGTTAAACAGTAGTGTGCAGTCATGCCTGTGTCCGGTTTGAAGGCAGCTTTAGCGATGAGCACACTACAATGTTGTGTATATCACACTAACTAGCGTAAGGTCGTTGTGGACAGACGTTTCACCACTTTATGTAATAAAAAGACGGTATTTTTATTTTCTACGAAGTGATGGGACCATCACCTGATAGTAAGTGATACTCGTAACGTGGCGCTAGTTCGAATGATATACACAGCACCACTTCGTGCTCGCCGCGTTGATACATTCGACGTTGATTCCCACCAATTTTACTACAACGCCCTTCAAACCGGAACACAGAAACGTTTACACACTACCGTTTGTTCGCTGTAATAGGAGCTGCGGTGGTATCCACTTAGACGGTTTTCTTATAAATCTTCCTGACACTTGTAGGCTGCTAATTGGATTCTGGGGGTTCATAAGTAGACTTACATTAATGGTAGATATCTTACCAGCTTGTATACTTTTCTGAGCAGTTGTGTTACCATCAGGTTACCATCACTTCGTTGAGAAAGAAACAATATTAAACTATGATTGATTACAGTTCCTGCACTCGAACAAATCATTAATGAATATGTTTAACATGTTCTATTCAACCTGGAACTTGAACTGTGAACTCTTCGCCAGCGTACACATGGTGTGCAGCATCTGGACCACGTTGCCTCAATGGAAAATGAACAATATTGTAATAATAATAGGTTTCAGTTTGTGATAAACGATAATATTATATACGTGGTCTTCTAATCTTCAATTATTTGCCAACATCTCAGATGGACGATAGCAGTCCGCCTCCGACATGGCTTAGTAACTTTATATTGAGTAATGTAACTTAAGCTTTATTAAGGGGAAGATCGTCACAATAGCTTCATAATAATATATTATTATATTGCTATTACTCCAGTAATTAGGTCTATGTTAGACCGCCTAAGTTAGGCATTAACACTGCTTCTATTTTAGAGGTTAAGATTTCATCAAACTATTGTAGCTTGATTTAGTTGGCGTGGAAGATGATGAGGATTAATATATTTATTCTTAAGGCTGTGATAGTAATTAACGGCGTTGTGTAAACATCTTAATTAACAACATTAATAAATACATATATATCGATGAAGAGGCGTTATAATATTCTAAATGCATCGGCATATGAGAGACTTGGGAGGATTTTTAAAGATATTTAAGAAGGGAAAAGAAATCCTGGCAAAAGGAAGAGGAGGGAAGAGATGAAGCCATCTTCAGCACAAAGAAAATTTATTATAGATCTTTTCTTTACAATGATATATGAAATTTATTGCAGCTAGTTGTTAGACCGATTACTGCATCTTATCAGATGTTGGAGTTCGCGGCTTACGACTTATAGAGAGAGGTGACTTAAATAAGTATTGATAGAAGTAAGTAGCTGTGCCTTAATAATGTGACGGGCAGTTTAGCAGACACTCAGCACCCTTCCCTCACGACCGTTCGATCAGAACAAGTAACAATATTCAATTATTAGACTTAATATCAAGTTGTCTACGAATTCCTCTGAGCTACGGAGATCAACCCTTCACCCATATACTGTTTTATTTGTAATAAATATCGGATCTAAATAAGTTATGTCTTAGAAATATTATATATAACTTCAAGTAAATATACTATTATATGATTATTCATATACAAATGCTATCTAAGGTATTACTTAACTCTAGAGGCATCAGATTTTCTGATCGACTTGCTGAAACACTATCGTGTCTCTCTTATTCGTAACTAAGGTGCTTTAACGTACTTCCGCTGTCTCAACTGTATTTGGTTTTAAACACCACCCCAAGTCTCTTACTTCGAGTAAGGAATGGTTCTTCAATCTCTTCTCTGCAGTCTACTTCTTGAACATTACTTGCTCAGCTGTGAGCGACTCCAACGATCTTGCTTCTCGTTTCCTGTCATAGATCTTGTAAAAGCGAGAGGTCGCCTTGTATCATTATTATTCGACCAAGCGACGAGATAAGCGAGCCGTTCACTTGATAGTAAGTGATAACAATGTGGCGCTAATTAGAATGGATCATCATCAGCCGATAGACGTCCACTGTTGGACAAAGGTCTTCCTCAAAAATCTCCACATCAATTAGTCCTGCGCTGCAGTCAGCATGGCCTCCAGCTCCGCTGGGGCACTAGGACTTGTCGTCTGTAGGGATACATATGGGAGCATTTGGGTCATTTCCCGCCACGCTGGCCCAATGCCAGTCGGTGGGAGCCAGAGCCTCGTTTATTGATTACCAGGATGCACCATGAGCAGGTGAGGTTGGCTTGGGTCCCGTGAGTTATAAAGTGGGACTCCTTACACCCCTAAGCAATAGTCAAAACATAGTTGTGTACCTTTTGAGTATTTTGAGAGGTCATTATTTGGATGAGGTTTAGGGAGCCAGGGTATGCAGGTCTTATCTGCATGTTCCTTTGGAGACGCTTTTTTAATAATGTTTATGGATTTATCAGCGCCATTTTGTATTCCTTTAAATAATCTAGTAATTGTCAGGTCTTGTTCAGTTATTACAGATGTCCTCAGTGCTGTCACTATTGTATTTCTCAAAAGGCCCTCAACAGGTCAAATCTATCATCAAGATCATTATCAGCCAATAGACGTTCACAGCTGGATATACGTCTTCCCAAAAGATCCCAGTGTTTGTAGGGGTTCATATTAGGGGGATTTAGGCCATTTCCCGTCGCGCTGGCCCAATGCGGATTGGTAGAAGCCAGCGCCTTGTTTCTTCATGGTGTAAGGGATCCCGCACAACATCTCACGGGATCCAAGCCAATCTCACCAACTCGTAGTGCAGATGGATAGTAGACGTTTCGATATTGGTCGTAATATTGGAAATATAAATACAGTGTCTCACAAGATGGACCAACGATCTGGTGAGAATCGCAAGAATCCACTGGATGCGAGCAACGCGGATCGATCGACGTGAAAATCTTTGGGGGAGGCCTATGTCCAGTAGTGGACGTCTATCGGCTGATGATAATGTTGGTGAAAGACAGTGAATAACTTCGAACAATTTGGGCCATTTTCCACCACGCTGGCCCAATGTGGATTGGTGGGGTATATATAGGAATTATCAAGAGATTCATTGTCTCATCACAAGATCTCAGGAACTGTTAGATGTAAACACTCGAAATTTGGTAAAGATATTGCTTCTGCCATTAAGTGACCCACTAGGAATGGCTTATACAAAATCCCGTCTCCAAAGGGAGATGGAGGAGTGTTACAGCCAGTAAATCGGACGGGGAACTACTAGTTACTTTATATATGTTTATTAATTTCATATAAAGAGCACAGGTCAATGACCTGATTGATCACCAATAGGAACTATTAAGAAGTATCGAGAGCAACAACCAAGCTTTTGACCATATTGATTATGCAAAGCTTTGTTTATAAATATGCATTAAGGTAATGCGTCACGCCCCTCAGAAAGCGGTCATCCGGTGACACACGAAAATGTAGAATGAACAGCAAAACAAAAGAACGAAGCTTTAACTGCTGATACTTCTAGGTTTCTGGTGATAGAGACCATCTAAGTAGGTACCTTCGCAGTTCCTATTGCAGCCGACAAACTACTGTGTTACGATTTGAAAGTGGAGGGAATTGCTAGAGGAAGGGGAGTGTAATTACTACAGTTATGAGACAACATCTTACGTCTCGGGCGCAATGTGGTGTTGTATGTATATATCATTCTAACTACCGCTGCGTTGTTATGGGTAGACGCTATCACTGACTATCAGGTGAACGACCCGCTCGTAACGTCGCTTAATTGAATAAAAAAAAAAAAAAATATCACTACTTGTCAAAGTTGTAGTAGCCGCCTATTTTCTCTCAGTATTATTTCTATTAAATACATCTTTGCCTATTGTTGTATAACAGTTTATAAACTTATCGATTAATTGTTTTTTCATTAATTTAATTAATTTTTTTTTTTCAAGTAATGTAATGTTTATGCGACAGTTCGTGTTTGTTGGCGGCTGTGTGTCGCCGAGTCGGAGCCGATCCGCGCGGTCAACGCGCGCCGAATAGAAAGGCGCGGTGAAAGTGCGCGTCCTTGTAATGGATCCAGGCTTCCTGATACTCCGCATGACGCAGCCTCTTTACACCATCAACTGGTGTCCTAATATTTAGAGCATTCATAAAATATGGTAACACGATTTATAATTGGAGCAAAGATTTTTAATTTCCGGTAATAATATTTTATTGCGGAAACAGTTTTACAAAAAGACTAATTGATATTCTCTTTTATATAGAAATGATCTTCTTATAGATTGTTATCTTCCTCTATTATTACTGGTGGTAGCATTCTGTTTCCAGAGACTGTCTAGGTGGGTACCATGCAGCTCCTATTGCAGATGACAAACAGGAAGTTGTAACTAGTAAAGTTCCTAGAGTAACGAGACAACGTATACTTTAAGGCGAGGAGCACGCTGTGACGCTGTGTATACCATCACAACTAGCGCCGCGTTGTTATGAGCAAAGGTATCATTTACCATCAGGTAAATAATTTACTCGTCTTTCCGAATAATAAGCAGTTATTTAGAAGTTAATTAACTGATCTAAAAATAGAACCTCTCAATCTCAGTGGTGATTGTTTAGCTTCATAACATAATTACACTACCTATTGATAAGAAGCGGTGGTGCCTCAGCTTTTAACTTCCGTTCCAAATGTTATACGATTCGAGATGTGAGTTTGATACCCGCTAGGAGCTTCCGGTTAAGGATAACGTTGCGAGGACACCAACAGGTCCATAAAACACCTATCAAATACATCTGTGGCTCTTTGGGATTGAGCACCGAGTCCCAGTAAAACAAACTTTATTTATCAGCAGTAGAAATAGAACTTTATCAGTGTTATTTCCAAAGAAATGCTATGTGTCTTATAAGTAAATTTATATCAGTAAAATATGATCGTTACTCAGTAATTAAATTTACTGCTGTGTTATTTGTTATGTAAATTAATTGCGTAACAAACGGCGGAACCCACAATGGGCGCGACTCCCCAATTGTTGGGGAAAGTTTACGAAAGCAAATTAAATTGTTATATTGTATAATTGCTAGTCTCTTATTGTCTGTCAGTCACCAGTTCAATCCAGGACAAGGATGTCCACACGTCCACTTATTTTCAAGATTAGATAAACTATTTAAGTTAGTATAAATTGAATATGTTTAAATCACTAACAATCCGTTTGCTAGATTATAAACAAGGAGAATGGAACAGATATGATGATTGAATACAGATGATGCTTAAGAGAAGTTCCATTTCTGATCTCGGTTAAGATATCAGGAGAAAGTTATCAAATTGTTGTTCTGTCATCATCACTCACTACGTGTGTGGATTTTCAATTCGATTAAACATTATATGTATAAGTTCTTCAAAAATGAATATTTGTGTAGTTCAAAAAAACCCTCTAAAGATTTTTTTTTATTTTGTGAATATAACGATTTTTTTTTAAAGTATTTTATTGTATTACAGATCAAAGTGGAAATGGGAAGAGCTGTGCTCGCGGATTCCCTGTGTGATCGAATCAGAAATGAGGAGATCCACAGGGGAATTAAGGTCACCGATATAGTCCAAAAGATCGCTAGCCTCAAGTGGCAATGGGCAGGACACATCGCTTGAAGGGCTGACAGACGATGGGGCACCAAGATCTTCGAATGATGACCGAAGATGCAGTGTTGGAAGGCGTCTCACTAGATGGTTCGACGATCTAGTGAAAGTTGCGGGAAGCAGCTGGATTCGGGCAGCAAAGGATCGATCGATGTGGGGATCTTTGGGAGAGCCCTATGTTCAGCAGTGGACATCTATCGGCTGATGATGATGGTATAATAAATATTGTATTTATGTGATATTTACGGCGCAGAGACATGGCACCTGACCATTGGGCTGGTCGACCGCCTCAAAGTAGCCCACCGAGCCATGGAGAGAACTACGCTTGGCATTTCTCTAAGAAACAAAATCCAGACCGAAGAAATTCGACGAAGAACTAAAGTTGTCGATGTAGCTCTCATAATCTGCAAGCTGTAGTGTCAATAAGCCGGCCAGGTCTGTCGTGTCGGTGACGGCTGATGGAGGAAAAGTCTTGGAGTGGGAGTCGCGTATAGGTTGTACAATTGTAGGACGCCCTCCCCACAGATGAACCGACGATATCATCAGGGCGGTCGGAAGTGGATGGATGCGAGCTGACAGTCGCATTTGGTGAAAGACATTGGAGAAGGCCGATATCCAGCAGTGGATAAACAAAGGCTGATGATGATTACGGTGATGATTTATATGATAGATTTATTTTTCTCTTACGCACTTTCTGCTACTCATATAGCCTTACTCTTTCGCTGAAGTTAGCTGGTAACAAAGTCAATGTGAGTTGTTCTCACCTGTACTACTCCATTTCCGTGCAATCGTCATATTTCCTTTACTTGTATGTATGTAGTAGTAGAGTAAATGATATATATAAAAAGAATTATATATGTCCTGATAATGAAACGTTTGAGCGTGGCAACACTATTCAGTTTCGATTCGTGGACAAGTTCTCACGCGGCCACCGTGCCGCCTGTTTCTCTTTCGCTGTTCTCACAAAGCTGCTAAACGGTGGCCGGCTGGTCTCCACAGGCATTAGATACGACAGTTACATATTA
Organism: Ornithoptera alexandrae; assembly: GCA_029030555.1. NCBI lineage: Eukaryota > Metazoa > Arthropoda > Insecta > Lepidoptera > Papilionidae > Ornithoptera > Ornithoptera alexandrae. The sequence continues at coordinate 9,070,176 of JARDVY010000077.1, read as the reverse complement.
ATTTTTACAGTAATATTTTTTTTTTTCTATTCATACAGCGTCGAGACGGGCGGGACTTTCATCGGATGGTAAGTAATACGCCCGCTCATAACAACGTGGCGCTAGTTGGGATGGTATAAACAGAACCACATTGCACTCGTCGTCTGAGATGTTGAGTCTCGTAACTCCAGAAATTACATTAGCTACAACGCCCTACAAACCGGAACACTGAACACTATTGTCTGTCGGCTGCAATAGGCGCTGCGGTGGTACCAAGACGGTCTCCGGCAACAGAATAATATTTTTCATCATCAGGCGATAGATTAAATGATTCCTACACCGATCGAGCAGCCGGTAGACGTCCACCACTGCTGGACATAGGCCTCCCCCAAGGATTCCCACTTCGGGTAGGGATTCATATGAAGGAATTTAGGCCATTTCCCACAACTCTGGCCCGATGTGGTCGGTGGGAGCCAGAACCTCGTTTGTTGATTAGCAGGGTGCATCGCCAGTAGACGAGGTTGTTTGGGGTCCCTTTAATTGTTGTGCGGGAACCCTTACATCCCTTAAACTACATTTTTTATAACTATAATATATTTTGTTTATTAACAAATCTTTAACTAAGCAGAAGATAAAATATACTAAGTATGCGGCAGGCATTTTATACTTACTATATTCTATTATTGTTTTATTCTACGAAGAGACGAGAGGAACCAGATGCTAGTTAGGATGATGTACACTGCAGCACATTGCTCTCGTCGGGTTGATACATAATAATTTAGTGGTGGTAGGTCGGAGACCGTCTAGATAAGTACCACAGCAGCTCCTATTGCTGCCGACAAACAGCAGTCTGCAAAAATTATTGTGTTACAGTTTGAAGGGCGCTGTAGATAGTGAAACTGCTAGGGTACAGTAAGATCTTATGTTTCACGGCGACGAGCTCGCCAAGTGTAAATGGATTTACGATTGGCACCATTATTCACGTCTGCATAATGGATACGTGCAGCATCATCCTCCACCGGCTCCGCACAGCGCTCCATCATCTCGTAACGCGCTATTGTTTATCGAATTTACGACACAGTGTCGTCGTTTGCGAAACGCCGCCTCTATATCAGCTCCGAGACCTTAAGCAATGGATGTTAATAGATCTGATGTTATTGTAAACACAGCTCGGTGAAGTCACAACATAAGATATTGCTTATTGGTGTAACATGACCAGGGTCCACGAGTGGAGGATCACACTGCTACTCTAACATCAGAGTATTGTAAAAGGGTAGAAACTCTAGAAGCAGCAATATTTTTTTTTGTAAGTGGGGAAATGAGTAACACTTCACCTGGTGGGAAGTGATCCCTGAAGCCCATGGACGGGCCCACTACGTTGGCGACTTCTAAAATCAAATCATAATTTAATAATTGGGAAATGGCCCATACTCCCTCATATGAACCCCAACACACGTGGAAGATGTATGAGAGACGCTGTCGATGTCCGAGATGTCCTGCAGTGGACGTCTATCGGTTGATGATTGATGGCTTATATGTCTGTGTTTTTAGACGTTACTATATAGTGTTGTGTAAATATTCTTAGTATCGCATACAGTTTATCGTGTACACTCTTTCTTATATCACGGTGGAAATCTTTTCAAAAGATACCCTGCTTCTGGGGGGAAGTCACGGTTATGTGGGGCTTCTACCCACTAAAACCCCATCGCTGGCCTCCCTCAATGCATCAGGAGGGGCTCTAGGATCTGCTACGGAATCAATCGATGCAATGTGGAACCCTTCACCATTTTGCTTGTCATCCTTGCGCAGGCGCCATGCTCTTCTCTGTACTGTCGCAGCAAGTAACCAGGTCTCCATTGTTGATGCTGTTTCATACTCTTAGAGAATTTCACCGATATATCTCACGCGATTCATATCGGACGCGAAACAATGCACATCTGCAATCCTATTGTAAACTAATAAGTATTTTTTATTTTATTATTTTCCCATATACTATTGCATTGTACACAACAACAGCTACAGGTTTGGTAAGATTTGTGAACTATTTTCACAACAATCGCATATCTTGGGTGCTATTAACGTAACCGCCCGTATAACAAGGGCTTTCCCCCATATTACGCGGGGATTTCCCGCAATAAATTTTTGCACTGTGAAATTTATAATAACTTGTACAGTTTATAATTACTAGGTAATTGAAATTAACCGATTTATTTAGTTTATATGCATAAATTTTTTATATACATTCATGTTTTGTTCATAATATATTTTTCTCTTAATATTCGATATAAACCCTCTTTAGCGAGAAAAGATAAAAGTGAATAATTTATACGTAACGCGTTATACGGGGTCGTAAAAACTCTTTATATGGGAATATTCTCACAACGCGTTTTCCTATAACGCGGAACCAATCTACCGTGCTATAACGGGGATTACTGTATTTTATTTTATTTTCTCCGCCCAGAGGTGAAGGTGGTCGGAGAACGGACCTGAGCTCGTCGTTGACGACCGAGTAGATTCGCCAGAAAGCAATAATCCGGACACTAAATAAGTTAATCTGCCGTCGGATAACTACACTTCAAATAGTACACTATTTTTATAAATAAACTTGCCGTGTGTCCAGGTCTACGAGTCCAGTATCAGACAAGCTCTAAGAGTCAATATAACTTTCAAGCGCTTAACATCTTCAGAAAACCGGGTTATTTTTTTTGCTCTATAAAACGACAAGATGAGCAGGACGTTCACCCGAAAGCAAGTGATACTCCCGCGCATAATAATGAAGCGCTATTTAGGATATTATACTGCACCACATTGCGCTTGCCTTGTAACATAAGATATTGAGTCTCGTTACTCCAGTAATTACACTAGCTACAGCGCTCTTCAAACCGGAACATAGTAATGTATACACATTACTGCTTGGCGGTAGAAATAGGCATTGCGGTGGTACCTACCTACTACTACCGGCAACGGAAACCAACCAGCAGTACAACGAAGACCTACCACTATCACCAGTGAAAATTTTAGCTTAACACAATAATATTTGTAACGCTTTCAATCGATTTAAACTTTATATATTGATACAGCTTATGCAAAGGTAGCATAAATAATAATTAATTGCGCTGGTTTAAAAATATTAATTTGGTTCGTGAAGATAGCAACATTTTCAGTTGGTTTTCAAACCCTACCCCGTCACTCTCCCGCACATTACCTACCGACGCGTGCGAGCGAGATGGCGTGACGACGTCAGAAGTGATGCAATGTGGGAACTACCGCGCATGCGCTACGTGTCTGATCATTTAATTCGAAAATAAGTAAAATTGTTGGTTTTTCTCATCGTTTATCGGTACGAGCCTGCAGTAAGGACTATAAAGGTATTGTGCATCCTTTCTTCATCGCAGAACTGCCGCTTCTTCTCGTTGCTGTCCGCAGTCTGTGTTCTTAAACTTTGCAACTACCAAAATTTCAAAAATTTAAGATATTGCTTATGACGCGTCTGCAATAATAGCAATAGCTTTGATCTTTGTTATTACTCAGAGAGACATAAGTCGGTACAGGATTTTATTAGCTATTATTCAAGCTATTTTCAGTAAAGCCATTCGACGAGACGCAAAACGTTCAGCTAATAAGCAACATATCGTGGCGTTAGTTACGACTTTATACATTATGCTCTTCGCCTTAATACATATGTTAAGTCTCGTTACTCCGGTAATTTCACTAGTTATAAAGCAGTTCAAGTAGGAATACAATAATCTTTGCAGAATACTGTTTAGCAGTAGAAATAGGAGCTGCGCTGGTATCTAACCATAGGGTCCCAATAGAGAGCTATCACCACGATTAAATTTAAACTTTTAATATTATAACATCAGATGATCTGGTGGGAGTACGAGTTAAAGAGCCTTAGGTTAGGATTATGTCCAGCTTTGGAAGAGAAGCGACAGCGAATTGCTTCCATTGTGGAGGAATAGAGCAGGATTCCGCCTCGCACAACTGGTGCGGTGGATCTTAATAAACCGGATTGGACGGAACCTCTCCTTGCCAGAAATCGTGTTGGTGGTACTGGGAGGAGATAATGTATGGAGAGACGTAGCCTCCTTTTGTGATAGTGTTATGGTACAGAAGGAGGCTGCTGACCGGGATCGAGAGAGGATAGATCATGCTCAGAGACGAAGTCGCCGTGGCGATGCTGCGTGGCGTCATAGCGCACCGTTGAATGGTGTTTCCCTACTTTAATGGGGCCTTTGGGGTCGTTGGCTGTTAGGATGCGGGTTCTCATCGCCTTCTAAACGACTCTGAGGTGGACAATGGCTGGACGTAGTGTCCGGTCATTGGAGTACTTGCGAGGCTAGTAGGGCCTGCATAAGACAGACCCCGGGACGGGCTATCTCAGCATAGGGTTAGTGAAGCCGTGGTTGTGTTCCGAACGGAGATCTTGTAACCTCTCCAAACGGTGAAGTTTATCACTGAGGGGGTTTTAATGGGTAAAAATCTCTACATAACTCGGACTTCCCCCTAGAAGGCCAAGTATCTTTTTAAAAATTTCAGAAGAGAGAAAAAAAAAAGATTATGTTCAGCAGTGAGCTCCTTTCTTCTGATAATGGCACAATATGTCCTTAGCAAACAACTTGATCCCAGTAACCGCAATGATGTAAGAATCTAAAATACACTCGCGTGCAACTGAATCGACTCAAGCGGTATATTGGTATAGAAGTTCGATTTTTGGAAAACGGCTTTTCCGATTCTTGTAAGTTTTTTTATTCTAAAGACTGTTATTTTTTTTGTCATAGTACAGCAATTTTCAAATAAACGTTGACTAAACTTTCTAAATAAATACCGTCAAACACGTGTGTTACAGAAATTGCTCGTTGCGGTACCCACGAGTTGCGGGACTAAATCACGTATAAAAGCTCACATGACCCATATTTCTTATGAGTTACTTGTCAGACGTTGACAGGTACACATCTTAAGCTCCCAGTATTTGAATCGCAATCCAATGGACACTACCTCAGAAGCAGTGGCCCAAGTTGTAGCGTTGTTGCAAGCGGGCCATAATCAACGGCAAGTCGCTCGTGAACTTAACATGAGCCAGTCAGCTGTTTCATGTGTATACGGAAGGTTTCAAGAGACTGGTGGCTTCACTCGGAGACCACAAACCAACATACACCGGAGCACATCTGAGACGGACGACCGCTTCGTTGTCTCAACTTCGTTGAGAAATCGTCATCCCACGGGCGTTTATGTGCAACAGCTCAGATGGTTTCGAGGAGTGGCTATAAATCAGTGGACAATTAGAAGACGCCTGAAGAAAGCCAACTTAATTCTAAACCGGCCAGCCACAGGCCCGAAACTGACCGCAGCTCACCGTCGAGCCCGACCCCAATTTACTCGTGAACATCTCGATTGGACTATTAAGCAATGGAGCTCTCTCCTGTTCACTGACGAGAGCAGAATGTGTCTCCATGGCAACGACGGAAGATGCCGAGTATACAGGCGTCCAGGGGAACGTTCTTGCAATGCTGTTTCGCTGAAACAGTATTATATGACGGTGGTTTAGTCATGACGTGAGCTGGGATATTATATGAAGGGAAGACCGAGCTCGTTTTCGTGCCTGGTGGCGGTCGGAGAGGGGGTCTGATAGCGTAAAAGTACGTGGACGACATTCTCCTCGATCATGTTGTACCTTATGCAGGGTACATAGAAGTTCTTGTATTGATCCATAATAGTGTTCGGTGCCATACAGCAAGTGTCACTCGCCAGTTTCTTAAACAGGTGAAAATTGAGACGATGTTGTCCATCAAGCATCGTCGAGCTCAACACTGCTCTAAAGGAAGAAGGGAATATGATACCTCAAGATTTTATCAAAAAATTGATAGTCTAAGCTGTTTGTTTATTTGTTGCGATAAGCTTCAAACAGTAGAATTTTCTTGAGGGTACATTTACGTCTCTTATGGTTACCTCTCTTAAAATGTTTACAAAAACTAATATAATTTTCCTTAGGGTTGACATATCCCTAAGGGATAAAAGCCTCCCGCCAAAAAAAAAAGGATAAAAAAAGCTTTCCCTTAATCTTATTTTACACGATATTAATATTACTTATATAAATTATTTAATTTTATTACTAATGATTTATTTTAATTAATTTAACCATAGTCCAGATCAATTTACATAATTACTGTTATCACATCTCTTCTCATTCAGGGCAAAGGCTGAAAACGAGTGCTGTCCCTATGGCGGTATGTTCAGCGAGTCCTGGGCCCTTTTTGCAGCACTGTATTTTATTTAAATAATAGACAAAGGGATACATCACATAGTCATTAGTATACCGTCGAGTTTTTTTTTTAATTTAATTAAGCGACGAAAAGAGCGGGACGTTCACCTGATGGCGATACACCTGCCCATAACAATGTGGCTAGGTTGCGCCACACTGCGCTCGTAGCCTGCGACGTAAGATGTTGACCCTGGTTACCTAGTGTTTTCACTAGCTACAGCACTCTTCAAACCGGAATACAGTAATCTTTCGCGCACTACTCTTCGTCGGCTGCAATTGGCGTTGCAGTTGTTCCAGTTATTACGGTCTCGGGCCACAGAGAACTACCACCAGTTAGTATAATTTATATAGATTATTCCGAAGCCTTCGAAAGCGTCCTACAGTCCTGACCAGACGCTAAGCGGTTGCTTTGTTAGTGAGGTCCTTGGTTCGATTTCGGAGACAACTTGTGACGCCTGACCAACGCTACGCCTTTCTTATAAATCGACCGCCATAACAGCATACGTGTGCTTGCTGTTAACGTATCGGAGCTAGTTTCTAAGCCCTTTCACCACTCACGGCCTTATTGTCACTCAACACTGAGTGACATTGAGATTGTTAATAAAAACCTATGAATGCTTGAAATTTGAAAGTACCTGAGGAAGAGTATAAAACAATGCCCTCGGTGAACGGAAAGCTTTTGATATTTACGTGAAGGTCGATGTTATTCGATAATCTGTAACGAGGTTCTATACTATTCATCAGTTAAGAATGCGGAGGCTCCAATTTTAACCGACGATTAAAAAGTTTAGTTATGAAATCGGTACGTAATTTTTTGTTTTAAAATTTTGACATCTTTTTCAATGATAAATTCTCATATAACAATTATATATACAGGTGGCGCAAAAGTAATCCTCCTATCAGAAAATGCTATAAATTTTGCCTTGATCTAAAAAAATTAAAACCACCTTGTATACAAGGTATACAAGGTGGCGCAAAAATAACCTTCCGATGTTTTTGGCTGTAATTTAAAAAAAAAAATGAAAAATTTTGATTCTTCTTGTGGATTATTTTTATTTGGTCTTTTAATTTTTTTACATCAAGGCAAAATTTATAGCATTTTCTGATAGGAGGATTACTTTTGCGCCACCCTGTATAGAACTTCAAAAAGAGAAATAAAATTGTTTCTTCTACATTATCTTATCTTTGCTTCTAGTCCACGTCTTCCTTGCCAATGGGATGTCTGGAAGAAATTGTGTTTTGAGCAATAAGACCGCCCATTGTACATTTATGTATATATAATGTATTCCATATCTTGTATCTGGTATACAATAAAGGATAAATAAATAAATACAAATTTACATAATGAAAATTATAGCAATGTAAAATTCCCAACCTGCTGTATTCCTTTTGGATAGTGCCAACTTCTGCAAGGCAGTAATTTGCTAACATTACAGTGTTTTGAGAATAATGGCGCTATGGCTATTGTACTATAGTTAAGCCAAGGAGACAGTACTTGATTTACAATATATATAACAAACATCTAGTACTATAATATTTTAAAAGAAAACAAGTTACAAATCGTCAAATTAATTCATTACTTGTAAATCTTCATATATTTATTACAACAGCCTGTTGCTCCCACTGTTGGGACTCTGAACTGTTTCTCATTACAGTAAATTCCACTGAATTACATTTTTATATAACAAATGTATTGAGATTAAAAAAAGTTTCATTACATTAGCTGCTAGTATAAAACTGAGCGTCTTACATTGTCTGATATAATATGATCATACTACAGATAAAAAAGAATAATTATCACAATAAAAAAATTTATTATCTATATAACATAACATCGGACCATAACCGAAGGGTAAAACTACTGTATATTACATTACTTTATATATATATATATATATTATGTATATGTTATACACTGCGATATTAGAGAGCGGCCGGAAACGTATCTCGAAGGACTTTGAGTAAAACCAAACGTTATGGTCGAAGTTACGCATCCAACCGCTTCGCACCCGACGTCCGAACCCGGTTGGTGTAAGCACATATATAGCACAAGTGCATCCGGCACAGAGGACATCTTCACAAAATTACAAACTTCCATAAAAGACCATAAACAACATACACACCGAAAATTAGATTATGAAACTATAAAGTAAATAACCGAAGTCATTCATTCATACCTCATACTTAGACCTGAACAATATTATATGACCTCATGATGCGAAAGTACACGGTAAGGAATCACAAAAATATACTTGATGTTCCATAATGGAAGCTCTTTGAATATATGCATTAAAAATTAGACTTTCTAACCATAAACTAAAGAATTGAAGTGATTAAAGATTCAATCCGTACTTCATACCTAAAGCTGATCAAGGTTATTATGAGGATAGAGGATGAGACAGTAGAAAGCGCAGCTACACAAAAATAAATGTTCCATAATAATAGCTCTATGAACACATACAATGAAAATTGAAGCCCTAAACTAAAGAGTCAGTCATACCTCATACCTAAAGCTGAACAAGGTTGTTATGAGCGCAGAGGTTGCAACAGTACAGACCACAGCTTCACAAAAATACATATGGCCTATAGCGAAAGTTTTCCAAGTATCTGTTCACTGTAATGTATTGCGGAATTTAAAACTATATGGGCGTTGGATTCAGAGACCGGGTGGGCGTGCCGTTGTGTCAGTGGCTTTTTTTACATGAAATCGTCGTAGTCGTCGTCGTAGTTGCCGTAAGCGTCGTACTGATTGAGATGAGCCTGCAACAATCATTGAGATGTGATATATTGGAATGTCCATAACAGAATACAATTTTTCTTTTTAAATGATGGAGAGACAAGATGAGAGAGTCATTCACTTGAAGGTGACAGCTGCTCATAACGAGGTCCTACTACTTCAGATGATATACATAGCACCATATTATATTTGCCACTGTGGGACTTTGGATGTGAAGTCTGGTTTCTACAGTAACTTCATAAGCTACAGACATAGTAATGTTTGCACACTACCTTCTGGCGGCAGAAATAGGACTTGCTGTGGTACCTAGCTAAATAGTCGCCGGCATTAGAGACCTGTCACCAGTAAAATAAAGTGACATAAGTTTACTCCGAAATGAGTTTCATTCTAGGTGAAATTACCGGGGCAAGGAGACAACCTCTAATGCCTAAAGAGGACGAGCATAACATGCAGCATATACACTCTAATTAGCATTACATATGTGCAAATTATTTATTACAAAGCAAATGAACAACTGGTTGCTTAGTTGAATAAAAATATAATTACAAAACATAGTATGAATATATGACAGTATATATATATAAATTATTCATATTCAAAAGATATTTAAATAAAATAGCAGAGAATATCTTTTGAATGGAAACTACATGTTCTTGGCACTTGTCTAGAGGGTGCAATCTCTACTCAATGCAATATTATAACCTTGGCGTCATAATCTATAGCAAACCAGTTTCCAGTTATAATGCACAAAGTATTATTAATAAAACTTGTTTTAAGTGATAGTCATAGTTTTTGTAAACTAAGCAATCTGTCAAGAAACTTACTGTTCTCTACTTCAAAGTAATTTTGACTATTGAAGTCAAGTTTGTAAATCTGTTGATAATATTCACCATTACAAACATACAAATTAAAAAAAAAAGTTCTGATATTTTACCACAAATTTTAGACTAAATGGAGGATTATTTAGAAGTGTTCGTCTCTATAATCTCCAACTATATGCTATGCATCCACCATCATATTAAACGAAGTGTATATTTCCATAGTTTTTAATTAATTTAAAAAATGTGTGCTGTGTCTTCGACTCTATCCTTTTTACTTCTAGCAATGGCTCCAGTAATAAATAGTTATAATTTTTATTTGAGTTTCCTATCAATTAAGACAAGGTAGTCACACCACCATTCCACAAGAAGAACTCAACAATGCCTCTCTGTACTATACCTAGGCTTTAGTTATGTATAAAAAAAGACAACTTTGTATTTGCCATTTGCTCTGAGCTCAGCTAGAGCTCCCTTAAAATCAGTTAGCTTAAAGAACTCTCTCTAATCACCATCTATGATAGACTAATCACCTTAATCCTTCTCATATTAACCTGAAGCTGCAGTACTGACTTAACAATAAAAGATTTATTCATTAATGAATATAAATAAATGTACTCACATTGTCTCCTTCAACTTTTAATTTAGCTTTGCCTTTGCCCTTGGCTGGTTTCTTCGCTTTGTCATTCTTCTCGGCCTTTTGCTTTTCAATATACAGGTTGTCTACTGTCATCTTTATCCTTTTAATGTCAGCCGATGCCACTAGAGAAGATAAATTATTTAAGCAAAGCTCTCCAGTAACAAAATAATATTTATACACCATATCTACTATCCATTGTAATGCTCACCATAGATATTTATGAATCACAATGTAGTATTGAAAGAAGCATTTCATTTATGTATGTATATTTGTACAACCATCTTAGGTAAGCACCATATTGTTTTCTGCTGATAAACAGTAGTGTACAGACATCATTCTGTTATTAACTAATACTAGTAAAGTGACTAGAGTAATCAGAGAATATATATATCTCAAAGTGATGCACAATGTGGGGCCATTTTAATGGACAGGCATTACAATTACAATAATTTGTACAAAAAAAAAAAAAAAGATAAACTGTAAATACTAAAACTCACTCTGCACAAGAATGTTTTTGACAAGATCGTCAACAAACGCTGGGAACTCCTCTTTGCCTTTGTATAGATTTATTTTCTTACTGAGTAATTCACCAAATTCTGCAAACTCCTCTTTGCTTGTTGGTTGGAAACTGTCCAGTTTACCACCACCGCCCCCTTCTGTTATGCCTGTAAATTAAGAAAAGAGTTCAGTACAATTTTTAAACAACTATAAATTTGTGTTTTTCTTTTGGACCAAAACACTTTTTTTTATGTAACAGATCAAAGTTAAAGATCACACCATCAAAATTACTTATAAATAATGGATTCACATCTTATGACAATGTTATATTGAAAACAGTTACGATGGTGCATTGTACTGGTAGTTAAAAGAAATTCACCAAAAGTTTCCATAGCAAGTCTCAAGTCTGATTCCTCTTGGAGTTTTTGCTGACGAAGCTTCTCAGCGAGTTTCTGTTCAGGAGTTAGGTCCTCTGCCACCTTTTCTGCAGCTAACCGCTCCGCTTTCTCTTTTTCCAAACGCTGCAATTAAATTAAATTCTAAATATTGGTTTATGTATATTAAACTTATGCATTCATTGTCACTTGTTTGATCGATGGACATGGAAAATAAGCATGTCTAACCTTCTTTATTTTTTTTTATGTATTTGTAATTTTTAGGATATATATCTTTTTGATGTTTCCTATACATGAAGGATTCAACAACCCTTGAAGCAAATATTAAAGTAAAATGTGATGAGTTTGATACCATTTCCAGATAGTCTCTAGAGTGAACTGTTTAAAGCAAGGGTTAAAAAGACACGGAATCACATGCTTGTTTTTGGTCAATGAATGATGTTTATAAATTCCATGATTAATAGTGCCACAATAAGAAATAAATAATTAATAACATAACATTTTCAGAAATAGCACATATAATGTAGTAGCTAACTAATTGACATAATTGTCAACCAGTAGTTTGATTCTAGGGTCACATGGTATTTTTCTGAATCTGTCTAGATCTAGCTACTCCATTTTTATGTATTTTTGTTATGATAATATTGCTTTGTCTATGTATAAATATAAGGGTAAAGGAGAGTACGAGTATCATAACCTGGCAGGCTTCACCATCTACATCTTTTTTTCATTATGTAAAATACAGGTTAAGGTTAAGCCTATAGTAGAAAAACTTTCTTATATATATATAATTTCATTAATATTTTTTTTTAACAAATAATGGATTTAATACCATATTATTAATTTTGAGCATTACACACGAACACTAAAGCAATATATATCTACAACAACCAAAAAAGGCCACATTCTAGACACAAAGTACAAAAATTTTTTAGAAATTAAAACATTAGTGAATGACATTATTTTTTTTTATTAATTGGAGTAAATAAACAAATTTAGGTTATTATTCCTTAAAACAGAAAACATTAAGTGCAGCTACATTAATTTTATGATTATTCATCAGCAACTTAATTTGACCTTGTCATTCTAACATATGGTTACATGTACCAATTAGTCAATTTAAATTTGATTCACTCACCTCCTTTTCTGCTATTTTGTCATGTATCTTTTTCTTCGGTTTTGTTTGAGGAGGGGGAAGTTCTTTCTTTTCTTCATCTTTTTTTTCCTCTTCCTCGTCCTCCCAACTTTCCTGCAAAGTAAGAGGTTGACGTCAACACGTAGGCAGTTTTGAGGTTATAATATCAAATTAAATTGAAGCACAAAAAGTTTATAAATACATCAAAATACGAGCTAAATAAATACTTGGCAGCTGATCATTTTACCTTTACGACCTCTTCTTCGTCCTCGCCTTCCCATTTGTTCGACGACGTCAACGTGGTCGGTAGTTTAGGTTCAAAGTTATCCTCGTCTACAAAAAGATATTTGATTGTTATGTTTCACATATTACAATGATTAAATAATAATGCAAAAACTCACCCCATGACATGTCAGGATCCATGGTTGCCGACTTTCTGCTAACACCGGTCTGATTTTGTTACCTTTTCGCGTGAAGACAATATCAGACAGAGGCAACTTGCTGTTTTTTTATCACAAGATGTCTCCAGGGTCGACTGAATTACAAACAATATACTCAAGCGGATTTTGTCAAACGTATGTGATACTTCTGCAATATCCACGACCAAATTGAGAAACAACGAACATATGACATAATTTAGGTGAATATACGACAGAAATATAATCAGAATTTGTAGCGCAAAAATAAGACTCCATTGCAGACGATAATTTCTGAATCACTAAAAATTTCAATATGGCGGTGGAGAGTGTTACTATTATTAAATTTATAGATTTTCCAGATTATTCTTGAAGACTAGTTTTTAGTATTTTTTAAATAAAAAAATAACATTTATTATATAGTATTTATATAATTTTCTTGATGTTTCCAAATAATACTTTTTGTTTTATTTTTATTTATGAACATTTTTTTAGTCTACACTTTTAAATATTTTTAATAAATTTTTATTTACTGTTTTTTAGTAAGTAGCTAAAAAGTTTTTGATTATAATTTTTTGTGATATAACCAAGTTACTTATATTACAATACAATAGAATACAATAGAATTGAATATGTACATTACTTAAGGAAAACGAAAAAAAAATATTTAATTTGTTTCTTAATGTTTTTGTATAAAATTTATAGTAATTATTTTTAAATATCATATTATAGTCTTAATTTACTTAAAACCAAAAGTCTAACTAGAAAATACGTAGCTATATAGATTTTAAATAATTTTATGTTTCATTTGATAATCAATTAAAATAATATAGATATCTAAATGGCTAAAAGAAAAATTGAAATATACATAGATGTAAATACAGAAAAAGATTTTAATTATATACTTAACACTTATAATGAAAATCTTATTTGTAAGTATGTTTATGGAATAATTATATTGTTTTTCATCATAAAAATTCTGCTGAAGTTTAAAAATACGTATTTGCTCAATTAACAACATTCAAATTAAAAAAAATTGCGTAATATTATAATTTTTCATGAAAAGATTGCTTAAGTTAGTTGGTATACCTACAGTATTCTAGATCATTCATCGTGAGTCAGAAATAAAAGAATTGTACTTCTGAAATCTATTAAAAGGTAAACCTTGGAGGAGTTAAACAACCCATTACCTATTTTTAAAATATGTATTTTTAATAATAGGTGCACAGATATATTGCAGTTACTTTGGTTACTGCACGGCACTCGATCATCTCTTTTTGAAAATAAAATTAGATTGGAGCGATGGAAAAGCGATACTTCTTAGAGTAAGTACATGTCAATAAAAACTTTTTGTTACGTTTGCTCGATAGTTAATTTACATCGAAAAGAAAATGTTTCACACATATATTTATATAATTTGTACGGATTCAACATTAAAGTACAATAAATGTAAAATAAATTTAGTCTATACGGAGTACATCATTAAATATTAAATACGACTCTTACAAAATGGTTAAATTTTGATAAATGCCTCTAATAAAAGCTGATGATTAACAAAAACTGTGTGTTGATTCTGTACACGTAAAACAGTCGATATTTAATAGAACAGTAAATCGTCAAAATGAAGGAAAGAACTAAATTTAATTAGGGCTTAACAAACAAAGGGACAAATTAAATAATCAAAAGCATAATTGCTTTTTATATTATGCATGTTCATTACAGTATAATTAATACGTTTTAAAAATTTATCGCAGGTGGTGGCGGATGATATTTATGCGCTAAAAAGGTTTCGCGAGCAAAGTGTGCCCATATTTCTGTACATTTTGGTTTGTACACTGTCAATAGAATTTAATGTTTGATTTTAATTTTTTATTTGCTAAAAATGCTGGATTGTCCCAATACGAGATAGTAGATTGAATATCACGTAACGATGAACATGATACGCAATCGGAGTGACCCCGTTTGATATACATTCATATGTAGATTGTCAAGCGACAATATGAACAACAAATGCAAACGCTGAGTTTTAGCTTCAATTGCCAATAATAAATGTAACGCTTATAAATTTTTTGCGCACCATATTTTATTACCAAATTTTTAACAACTAACTAATGAATTGTTGCCGCATCTGCCCTGGTAGGTACCATTTCTGCCCTTGTTTCTGCTGTCAATTAGTAGTGTGCAAACATTACCATGTACTGGTTACTAGGGCGTTAAAGCTATTGAAATTACTGGGGTTTCAAGTGCTAACATGTTAAGGCGACCAGCACAAGCAGCAGTATGTGATACAGTATTTAACAACCTAACAAGCGGTAAAATATTAAGGGAAAGCTTTTTACTTACCATCAGGTAAACGTCCCTTCAAATAAAAAAAGTGGATTATCAGGAAGTTCAAAATATATATATATATTCGAACTTGTCTATCTATAATTCTTGCTATAGAACCATTTTTTTTATTATTCTGTTTTACTACCTTTTGAGCAAAGACATAGTATCAATACAACTATTGATTTTAATTTCCAATTTCTAAGTATTTTTTAATAAGGTTAGTTTATAATTAAATTTATATAGACTATTAATTTTCAGAATAAAAGAGTGATAAATATATTTCGCGGTGTTGACTATATCAGATTTGGAGAAGTGTCGAAGAGTGAAATTGAATATTTTAAAAGATGGCTTTCGGGGTGCTATATTGAACGGCCGACGTATGATATTAATGAAGCAACTCCAAAGGAAAAGGTGCATTATTTTTTTATATATAAAACGGCAATATAGTAACAAATTCTTATGTTGTTAGATATCTTTGCATTTCTTCACTTCGAATATCTAGGACAATTAATTTCTTTTACATTTAATATTTCGTCTTGACAGTTAGCAAAAAAAATATCCTATACAATCCGAGGTTTTATGAATGCAACGTGTATGGTTGTAAGTCTTGTATAATCTACGACACTGTTGTATCAGTTTGTGTCATCGAAATGCCAAAACTCGACGGAAATGGAATGATATAACATTACCACGCCCTTTAAACTGTAACATGTAACATTGAGACAATAACGTCAGTGCGTAAACCGCTACACACTTTTTAACTGCTTCCTACCTCCGTACTCAACATTTTCGACGAGGATTTACAAAAGTAAACTAAAAAGCTTAAGATAAAATGTGTTCGACTGGTTTAGGCATTTTATTTACTTTTGTCCACAACGTTCATATGTGGAAGACGTTTAAAAGCAAGATCACGCAATGGTATTGAGCGCACTCAATGATGATTCGTATAAGCTTACTGCAGATTTAGCTCCTCCAAAGAAGCTGCAGAAGGTACCGTACGAGGAAATTTTGACAATTTTGGATGCACACTTTAAACCAAAAAGAGTTGGATTCAGCGAGCGTCACAACTCCGTCGTGAAGCAGCTGCCAACGGAAACTCCTTTGCAGTATGCAACGCGTCGCGGGGCTTAACGGTTAGCTGTGCATTCAGCAATGTTGAAGCCCTGCGTGATGGCTTCATCATGGGGCGCACCTCGTAACCAATGTTGAGTACGCAAGGAGCAGGTTAAAACGTGTGTAGACGTTAACGCACTTACTTTATTGTCGGTACTCACTCAATTGTCGGTGGGCGCAGCCACCGCTAATTTTAGAAATACCCACTCATACAATTATTATGTGTATCAATATAGCCCATACATAACACGTACCAAAGTTTGTAAAGTACTGTTTGTTATCTCTCTAAAGGATACTTAGTGCAGCGCTAAGTGTTTGTTTAGTATCACGGAGATCCCTTATTCTATTTTGTTTTAAAACTTTAGGTGCCCGTAGGGCTTTTTTGAATTCGCTGGGTTGCTAACTCCTCGTATTGTAAATCAGGCGCGATGAAGCATTTGCTTTGTTTCGACTGTCAATTCATGAGCCAGAGAATTCTTGGCGAGTACCATTTACAATTTATACTCATCTTAATGACAATATGAGCATAAATAGTATAGAGTACGTTAAATGATTAACGTCATGTGAAATTGACGACATGTATTAATTATCCCATTATGATAAAAAGATCTGTAATAGAATGAATCTAGATGAATCTTCTATAAGAGGCAATAACCAAGTGTTTTTGACGGGCTGTCGATTAATTCTTTTGAAGAAATTTTTGTTTCCATCTTGAGGCATTCTTAAAGATACTTTTACACCAAGCCCGATAGGTTCCGAACATCGAAGGCACACTTCAAAAACAATTCTTATTCAGGAATGGTATACTATCCGTGAGATGGAGAGGGAAGAAGCGGTGGCAAGTCAGACAGCTTGGAGAGCTTCTCATCAAGCCGCTCGTAAGAAGCATCGCGCCGAACTTATGATACCTCACCTTCAGCATTTAAATTTCGTGCTGTATTGGCCTCACACTATTCACGCTCATCCGGAATTGTATGAGAGATGGGATCCGCATAGTTGAGTTGTTTGCCTTACCTGCCTAGTGTCACGTTGTCTATTATCTTAAAAATATATATCTTAAAAATATATATAAAACAGTAAAATATATTGGTGGTATAGATAAGATTTTTTTTCTATTCGATTACTAGCAAATCCTTTGCTTGATGGTAAGTAAGTAATTCTTCCTATAATATTAGGTTACATATATATAATACATATGAAATTAGCGTTTTGTCGTGCTGACCACTTTGATCTGAAATATCTCCTCTTTGATTAAGAATTCCAAATTCAAATTTATAAATTCATTTAGCTGCTACATTTGAGTTTTGAAAACGGTCATTCATTTGTTTTTTCTTCATTAATTTTTTGTTTAGCATCGCTTATTACCGCACAATGGAAAACATGAAATATTGGTATATTTAAGAGTACGAGTTCTACCGCGGCACCAGTACCAGTGCTGCAGAAACAGCTCGAAGGATTAATGATGTGTACGGCACTGGTGTCGCAAAGGAAGTTTCGATCTTCAGAACCAACCCCGTGGACGGCCGGAGACCAAAGTGGAAAATGAAGATTTAAAGGCTATTGTGGAAACGGATCCATCACAAAGCACTTCAGAGATAGCTGCAGGCTTCGGGGTAAGTGACAAAACTGTATTAATCCACTTGAAGCAAATCGGGAAAGTAAAAAAACCTGAACGATGGGTACCTCATGCATTGAGTGAATCGAACTTGCGAACACGCGTTGACTGCTGCTGCTGTGTTACTTTGCTTAACCGACACAATGACGAAGGAATTTTAAATCGAATCATTACTTGTGATGAAAAGTGGATACTCTACGATAATAGGAAGCGCTCGTCGCAATGGCTGAATCCTAGAGACGCAGCCAAATTCTGCCCTAAACGAAAATTGACTCAGAAAAAGTTACTTGTGAATGTTTGGTGGACTAGCGCCGGTGTCGTTCACTGCAGCTTTCTAAAATCTGACCAAACGATTGCGGCAGATATCTATTGTCAGCAACTGCAGACCATGAAGGAAGAACTAGCTGCTAAACAACCGAGATTGGTCAATTGCTCTAGGCCATTGCTGCTTCACGACAACGCAACACCACCACCACACACTGCACAACAAACAACCACTAAGTTAGATGAGCTACAATTGGAATGTCTACAATATCCGTCGTACTCCCCGGACCTTGCCCCAACAGATTACCATTTTTGCCGGTATTTGGACAACTTCTTACAAGGAAATAAATTCAACTCCAGTGCGGCAGTCCAAACTGCCTTCGAAGATTTTACTGATTCTCGCCCCCGTGGTTTTATTCTTCTTCTTTGTCGTAACCTCATGACTGAGAGACGTGACTATGGTGCATTGCATTAGTGCGTTACTGCATGGTTTTATTAGTAAAAGGATTAATGAACTACCTATGAGATGGTAAAAGTGCATAGATAACAACGGTGCATACTTTGATTAATTAAACATATTTTACAAAAAAAAATTACTTTATATTTCTCCCGTACAAAACGCCAATTTCGTATGTAAGGACCTAATATTGCGCAAGGTGTATTTGTAAACATTGTACCAGACTTATGCTCCTAGCCTTGAGCCACAAAATGTCAAGCGTCGCTTCTCTAGGATTACAACCATTTTCAAAGATCGCGAGTGATTTTCTTCAAACCAGACAGAATAATGTCTATAAGGGCCATTAAGTTTAACGTATAATTTATCTACACGCAGATATAATAATGGTCGGCCGTGAAGAGATAAAACTGTCTAAAGAAATGGCTGAAGATGTACTGTATGCAGGAGATGCTCCTGTAAACGAGGCGTCGATGCATGTCCTGTTGTCAGCGCCAGCACTTGCCATTTGCTTCAGGATATTGGACACTGATAAAAATTTTGTTTGTTAGTCTCATCGTTAATTATGTGCTGACGGAATTCGCAAAGAAATTTGTAGTTACGAGTTTACTCGAATGAAACATAAAAACAAAACTCTTAAAAGATCGTGTAAAATTGTAAATACTAAAGAAAAAGAACTGCTATCTTCTTATAACAAACTATGACTTCAGGTTTATTTGTTTTGATTATTATATATTTCGGATGCTTTATAGTTTTCTGATGTCCCATTAAACATACTTTAGTCTATACAATTCTATTCTAATCTTCATTCTAGCTTTAGTGAGAAAGATACTTTACGAAGATTTGCCAGAAGTAGACGAATCTAAATCCTTAGCTGATCAACCGATGCAGAAAACTGCTTTTGATCTGTATAAGACGTACAGTCGGTCGAAGGAAGAAATTTTGATAAAACGTCGGTTTAAAAGGGAGAAGAGAAAGGTAAAGATAATTTGCCATTGTATTTATATTTGTAAAATATAATTTTTCCCATAATTACATAACTTTCTTACTGCCTCTTATCAAAGAGATTAAATCATCAGTGGTTAAACGCTTGCTTTGTAAAACGGAGGTCCTTGGTAAGGTTATAGGATAACAAGTTTTGGACTTTGGTTGGTGGTGGTGTTTTTTCAAGAAAGCCTTGATAGCTGTTGTCTTCATGTTGAAACTTTGCCGCCATAATAGCATCTCTAATGTTGCAGCTATCAAGATATGATCCATGAATATTTTGGGCGAGCACGCTTTACAATTGCTATTTAACACTATGATAAATATCAGATAAGCAACAGATTTTTTTGTTTTCTTTTGTTTGTTTATTTGGATCCAGTGAAAGTGTTGTTAGCTAGAATTAAATACCACTTTATCCATTTGACAATTATATGCTTGATGATCGTGTATTAAATTTATTCTCACCAGGTAATTATAAATAGTTTCTGTAAATATTTTAACTGAGTTTGAATTGAGGACGTTGGTAGTGTAGAATGTGGTCTGAACTAATAAGTAACCGGTGTCTGCTTATGTTGCTATGACTATGATTCAAGGAGCGAGCCAAAGAGAGCCGTGCAAGACGTCTCTCCGAGATGCAGCGTATGGCGCGCCAAGCTATAGAAGACGCCGTGGAAGCAAAAAGAACGGAGAGGGAGGCGCGAAAAATAGAAATACTCAAATCCGGTGCAAGTACATTGCTTATTAACTTACTAATATTTAAGTGCATGCCCTATAACAAAGCGGTAGAATATTCACACAGCACTACATTGTGCTTGTGGCTTTACAGGTTTTAAATATTAGGTCGCGTTACTATTTTGTAGTTTAATTAGCGACAACGCCTTTTGAACACAGGTTAATATAAAAAAAATATTATACTTAATTTGTTTTCACACGAAAAGCTATATGCTGATAAGTATATCCAGAATTTGAATTTTGTTATGTTGCAAGTCCTTCAAATGGCTATGAATTGTATTTAAAAACTTTTAATAGATGTGTGTCTCTTGTTATGTTAATTATCAATTGGAACGTTACTTAAATTACAGAACTTAACGGCTTTGGAAGAGTTTGAAACAAGTTCACTAGATTTGGAAGTTGATATCGCTGTACCTGAGGTATTTGTTTATACTCTGATAATACTAACGCATACTTAAATGGTATATTAGACAACTAATAAATAAATTCCAATTCTGATGGCACAGTCTATCTCTGGATATAAGTATTGCCTATTTGAATACTAGTTTTTGTTTTCCAGTATATTTGAGATATTACAAGGATATTTAATAAACCAACAAGTAATGAACAATAAAAAGTAGAATTACTTCTCTCTTTATTTCAAGCAATTATCGGACGAAGAATCAGAAGATCTAAGTGAAGAAGAGAATGAGAACGAATTTTTCCCTCCGGCGGGACTTGTGGTACCAGGTTTTTATGCTCCACCCAATGACATCGCCAAAGTAAATGGTCTTGCTATATTATTTCCGAAAGTGAGTTCATTTTTATCAAATAATAATATAATAGAAACTAATTTTTAAATAACACAATGCAAAATCAAAAAAAGGCGATTTCGAATAGAATCTTTGGATTCCACCAAAAGTGTTTTGCAAATTTTCTTCACAGAATTTTCAGGTAGACTGAGGTCTGCCTAACCTGACCTGAGGGTCTCGTCAATTTATTACTTTCTTTAGAAGGTATAACGCTTCTGGAGTATTTCTTATTTAAATTGAACAATAGTACTTAAGAATGTGACTTTGAAAATATTTATGTCAACTATATAAAAAACTGTTTCCTTTTAAAACTGAACCTCTTTATAATTTGCATTTTTTTTTTCTTTTTTTTTTTTATGATTTTTGTTTTACGTGGGGGAAATGCCTACGCATACCCATCCTTGCGGGGGCAAGGACGGATTATGTCGGACTTGCACCGACTAAAACCCCCACGATGTTCCGCCTCGTCGCCATGATGGCAGGGTCACGGGAACGCTCGCACTCAACCGCGACTCTGTCGGCGCTGGCCGCTTGCGCAGCCCCACCTCGGGAGGGAGGGATGAACCCTCCCTTTCCAGGGCGCGCCGGAACATGCAGCGCGCCCCCTCCTCGACCTCATGCGTGTGTGCGGGCGACCGGTTCCCCCGAACCTGTCGTCCAGAGGCCATGGGAGCCACTGGAGAAAACCTCTCCCGGCTCCCCGCGGCGGAGAGATGTTAGGCCCGCCGCTACCTGTCAACGGCCGCGGAGGATAGGGAGAACGGCGCATCTCAATACCGGCACTCCTCTTCCCCCACGGCCCCACCGCCACCGCATCGCCGGTGCGACACCGGCTGGCCGCAGAGGGTACTCCCTCCGCGACCCCACCTCGGCTGCGAGGGGCGGTATGAAACCGCCTCTGCGGCCCCCGGCCGCTCCGGTGAGCTCCAGTTACCCCAACCGGTGCTCGAACCTGGAGCGGCCGCTTCGGCCAGCCCTTTGCAGCGGGCCGGCCGGGTGGGTTCCACTTGGCTTCACCGTGTACCGGACCACGGTTACTAAGCCCCTCCGCCACGACAAGGCGAGAACCCGTTGGAGGGGTTATAATTTGCTGTGCTAGATGATAACATATGTGAGTCGAAGTATTATCCACGGTGTCATTGTCCCTCTCCAAATGGAATTCAGATCAAACATTAGCCCCCTGTATATAAAAAATTATTTATCTGAGACGGGTTGTCGTAACTTGATGTCATCCATATTCTACTCCACTTCTAGCTCCGATGCAATCGTTCTTAACTTAATATAAGCTAGTAGTGCATTTGTTTCAGATTGTTTTAGAAAGTGTAACACCACAGCCGGAGTTCCTGCCACCTCATGTGCTTGTTTTGCTTGATATGTTAAATAGATACAAAGCCATTGAGACGTTGGCTGGATACAAGTCTGCAGTAATTCATGTTAGTCCAATATGATGCTATTCTGCAACTGCTTGCAAATTAATATATACTATTTGGTATTGGTATACAAAGTAGTATCGCAGTTATTGCGAACACCCATGGAATACCAGCTCATGTTCGTGTACACCTTGTATCTTTTTTTTTATTATTATCTTTCTGCCCTTCTTCTTCCCGCATTTTCTTCTACCTTTCAATTTACAATATACTTTTAAACGCATATTTTCATCCACGTCTTCTTGGATATATTTACTCTACTTGTAGTATATGAATTTCTTCTCTTCTCATTACGTCATTCAATACTATCCTGTTCCTCCTCATCTCTTATCAAAATAATGGTTTTAGATGGGTATATTTGAGATAACCTCAAGAACTATATCGTCAGCAGTCCATGTCGCATACAGCGTGAAACAGTTTGAGTCTCTTAAATTGGCAATAAACATGTAAGTATTTTACTTCCATTAATACTTTCGACAACATGATATCTATAAGTATTGATTAGATTTCCCAAATTGTTAAAAATGGTTTTTGATTGAAGGAGAAAACTCAATGTTAACTGATTTGGGTGGAATGATGGGAATAAGATTAGATAATTTACTTACCAAAGATGTAATCAAGCTTAAGAGAAAGATGAGAGGTCTTAGGATCATTTGTAAAAAGCATCGTTACAATTGCCACGGGCTTGTTATATGGGATTATGTATACTGTCAAAGTACATCAAAATCTTAGACGCTAAAGCTTTGTTTAAAGTTTAGTAAAATTAGGAGACTTTGCAGCGATAGTAGTATAATACCCTTTTTAGAAGTCACTCATACCTTGTTACAAAATTAAAACAGAAAGAAATAGTAGGCAAGGTAAAATGAAAGAGAGAAACTATCAAACCTATACAACTTTAACATATTAATGATTACTATATATATATCAACTTAAGATATAAATTTTTTACAGGGATAACTTAAAACTGGCTGTAATGCTGTCTATAGAAATTGATTTACCATTATTAGAATTGATGGATTTGAATCCGTACCACGTTAGTCGCGATCCCGAAGCGGGCATAGATGAGTGTGCCTCTATGTTTTCTGTTGATTACGGTGACAAGTATTCAGAATTTGAAGATTTTGATAGAGTTGTTTGAGCAAATTATTCTAATAAATAAAGTTTAAAATTTATCTTTCCATAAATTATCACCCTACCAATAGTTTTACAAATTAAGCAAATGTACTGTTCTATGGAGGAATACATGAACACTTACTGATACCAGGTAAACATTATTTCTTTGGGCACGCGTATTATCTTTCATTTCTTCAGCAGCATTTAAAGTGCCTGTTCTCTTCAAAGCCAACACAAGCTTTTGCCTTTCTTTACACTGAAAAATCAATAAACAACAGTCGATCTTAAATCCTCTGAATTACTGGGAAGAAATTATTAGATCATCTCATAAATGGTAATTAAATTTATCCTCTTTGTGTTTATTTAATGGGTTAATGAGAGACAAAATAATTGTATATTATATTTATTAAAGTGAATAAAAAAAGAAAGTAAAAAATTAATGACTTTTGTTAGTAACATGTCATGAAAATTGTTTTATATTACTGAGAATAAAAAAATATTAATTGGATACACCGATTCCGTTTTCGTCTGCTAACATGTTGGATTTTTTATTTGCCTCTTCCAGGACAGAGCGCCATATATATTTCCTTAAGTATGAAGTTTGCATCTGAACAGCTTCCAATATCTTCTGGCTGGTCGATAGAAGTCTTTCATCCGTAATAACATACGACGATTTCAGGTCTATAATATTTTCTGGTCCCTGTTCGCAAGGTATTCCTTCTAAAGTGTGACCTTGAACAGGAGAGACGAGTGCAGCCGGACGCATTTTCGTATAACCGTTATTATAATCTGTGAGTACATTACCTAACCAATCGCATGATAACTTGTTGCCGTCTATGTACACGACAAGTTCTATTTTGTGACCAACCCAGGCTTTGCACTGCAGATGTATCATCTTGTTGTATCTTAGGGAGAGAAATTTAAGTAACTTCAAATCTAAGAATACCTTCGAATCGAGCCTTGCAATATTATTAACGGAAATATCCAGATTTAACAGCGACGTTAGCCCCCGGAATACACCGTAATCAATATTACGCAAATCGTTGTGGGCTAATCTCAAGGTATGCAGGTGACTTATATGTATAAAAGCCGACGGTCCGATAACTTGAATATTATTAAAACTCAAATCGAGATAAACGAGTGTGATGGGCAGTTGCAACGATTTATCGTTTAGAATAGTAATAAAGTTCTTGCTCATGTCTAATTTCATGAGGTTGCGATGGTGCTTAAGTTTTATTTGGGTAGGGTCCGAAATGTTATTGGATTGTAGTATCAATTCAATAAGACCTTCCGCTTCTCCAGGTGATATTATAAACGCGGTTAAGTAATTTTTTGATAAATCTAATATGCCTCCTTCGGAATGAAATTGAAAATGAAAATCCGTTACTTTTTGTATTTCATTGTTGCTAAAATTCAAACGCTCCAATCTCTCGGAGGTTATTAAACTTTGTATATAAGTATTTTCAAAGCGGTTGTCAGATAGATCGAGATTCTGTAAGTTTTTCATGAGCGAGAAAGTTTGAAAATCTAATTTTGTTATAAAATTGCTGCTAATATTAAGAAATTTTACATCTGCTAAGTCTTGGCTTTCGATAACGAAATCGCTTAATTCATTTTCTGAAAGATCTAGAGAAACCAAACTTGTAATTGATTGGAAAGCATTATATTCAATTTCCTTTATTTTATTTTTGGACAAATCTAGATGTGTTTTGATATCTTTACGGTGTTTATTAATCTTTTGCAGATGTTCGTCGGCATTAGAATTTTTTATTATAGTTAGTTGATTTCGTGAATAAATCATTCTGCAAACTAAATACCCGTTGAAATGATCCCAATGTCTAACGAGAAATGTCGGCTGTAAGTCTTGTAATTTGTTATTGGATAACTCAAATGTTTCCAAATGATATATCTTATCTAATGTCTTCTCATCAACACTACTTATCTCGTTGTAATTAAGGGACAAGTGCTTTAAGTTCAATAGTTTCTTGTTAATTGCACCGTTTAAGCTCTTTATGAAGTTATTGTTCAACCGTAGTATTTCCAAATTTGTTAAATTTGAAAAAGGTTCTTCATTTAAGTCTTCAATTAAATTGTTACATAGATCTAACTCTACTAAGCTTTTGAGCTCTTGAAATACAAAGCCAGATACTTCCCTTATTTCGTTATAAGATAGGTAAAGTCTTTTTAGTTTATTTGATTCGTAAAATGTGAACAAATCGTCTATTTCTGACAAACGATTATGTGATAAGTCGAGTATTTCTAAATGCCTTAAAAATCCAAAGGGACTTGTTTGGATAATTTTCATTTGCAAGTTAGCGAGATTTAATTTATTCAATCTTATTGTAAAATTCAAGAAATCGAGCATGGGGTCTGTCCAAATGCCGTGTACTCTTAAGGAAGTTAAACTCGTAAGGAATTCGGTGTCGGTCACTTCTATGCGGAAGCTGTCGTCTACATTTGTTAGTGTAAGGTCAACTTTTACATCATTATTGACAGAACCTTGACATTCAGGTTCAAGAACGGTGCCTTTGATAGTTTTGAAACATCTTATTTGGTATACACATGAGCCTAAGTGATGTATCTCTTTCTTCGGACAGTTGCAGGAAACGAGATAAACACACACCAGAAAGAGGAGACTGGTCGTGACTAAAAATAAGAAGAAAAAATACGTGATTAATGTTACTTTATATGTTATTTTTATTTTGGTGGTAGAGAATCTCTGAAGCCAAGTGGTTAATTTTGTTATAGAAGCGACTATTTCTTAACACTAATTAATATATGCTAAAAATGCAGTCCTCATCAAGATTAAGAAAGTAAACATCATCTGAAGAAATTGACGATTTATATTTTTTTCGATTTAATTATATCTAAAAACTCACGATAAAAAAACCAGATTATTTGTTTAGGCAGTTTTCGCAGATATTCATGTTAAACTTATACCTCTTTCATTTATTGCAATATTTAGAAAAAATAACGACTAAAGTTGAAATAGTAAAAAATATATAGTATTCCCTCACTCATCTCTATCAATATAGATCAGTAAATTAAAATAGATCATTTAATTAACTTAAGAAAATTTGATTTTTGGGAATACTTAATAGTCAATGGGACACTTAAAATATTAAAAATTACACATATACGCCAAAATATTTTTACGGATTTTAGGATTCTACCCTATTATATCATTGGTAAGATGTGAAATATATTAAAATACTTAAAGATGGTACTTACCGGTATACATGATCAGATCAAATTATTATCAGCTTCCGGTGATATCTGAAACAGTTAGGATTTGTATATATATCTAAGGTAAGACTTGCCTGTTGTAGAAGGCGACTAAAAGGGTCTAGGAGTTTCGCGGACCTTGAGGGTGGGGGCCCTTATCGCTCAACTAGCGAACCTGCGTGGGACAGCGTATGGCTCAGCGATGGTGCTTAGGAGGGTTAAGCTCCTCCTTAGAGACGTGTTAACACAACATGTAGAGAGGCACCGGTGCCTTCTATAAGAAATCCCGAAACCTCTCCGACTGCACTGATGTAGAGCACCGAGGTGGTTTTAGTGAGTAAAAATCTCATAACTCTGACTTCCTGCCAGAAGCAGGGTATCTTTCGAAGGTTTTCTACTCGAAACAAAAAAAAAGAGAAGAATTTGTACATACATGTCGCACTGAATTCTCTTTCACACGGATCAATAGGCTTATAAAAGGAAACTATAGGGTGGCGCAAAAGTAATCCTCCTATCAGAATATGCTATAAATTTTTCCTTGATGTAAAAAAAAATTAAAAGATCAAATAAAAATAATTCACAAGAAGAATCAAAGTTTTTCATATTTTTTTTTAAATTACAGCCAAAAAACATCGGAAGGTTATTTTTGCGCCACCTGTATACCTTGTATTATACTATTTTCTGATAGGAGGATTACTTTTGCGCCACCCTATATAACAACTTCATCTGTTACCTTTTTTAAATCCTTAATATTACTAATTGAAATTTTTGTTGTTATCCGATCTGAAGTACATGTTTATTATTTACAGAATATCAATAAAAATTACTAATTTATAATGAAAACGTATATTAGTAATTGTTACTGTTTACCACCAAGTGTGGAGATATCTGCTTGCCAATCCAGTGGTATATAAAAAAGAGAAAAATGCACTAGAAGGAGATGTAAATTTTTGAGATACAATAAATAATCTTACCTATAT
The DNA here is from genome assembly GCA_029030555.1 of Ornithoptera alexandrae. Classification (NCBI taxonomy): domain Eukaryota; kingdom Metazoa; phylum Arthropoda; class Insecta; order Lepidoptera; family Papilionidae; genus Ornithoptera; species Ornithoptera alexandrae. The sequence goes on along the minus strand of JARDVY010000077.1, from coordinate 9,042,273 downwards.
TAAATGATCATTATAATCTCACTATTTGAATGCGACAAACTTGAACAGAGCGAATGTTATAAGTGGGCTTAAATTTCGTTTAAGTCCGGCGCTCGCTTTCTTTGCTGACATGACGAAACAGGATCACCGGGTGTCATAGACTAGAAAGAGTAGAGTTCACTCTGTTCCGATTTATAGCTAGTCTGGTCCCAATGCATGGCCTTTTTTGAAGAACTTCATGTTGTAGCTCCTAGGGAAAACCTCGACGGGCAATACGTTCTAACTTATGTATCAGGCGATGAATGCAATGTCGTTATGTATATCATCCTAACTAGCGCCATGTTGTTATGGGCAGGCGTATCACTTATTATCGAGTGAACATCGTCTCAACTCGTTGCTTAATTGTATAAAAAAAAACTTAAATTATTTATGATATGAATCTACAACTTCTGGTGGTCTATATCACAAGGAGTAGCTTTTATTTGTGTTCTTTTCTGGCGAAGCTTGTTGAGGTTTTTAGACCAAGATGTTCGCTCCTGGCTATTGAGCTCTTCTGCACAATTTTCTGTAGTCTTACCTTGTTTTCCCATTACTTGTTGGTCCAGTTCTTGGTAGCTGTAACTTGACTTTCCTTGTTCAATAACTGTAGATTCTCATTCAGGTCAATAAAGGTAAATGGTTTTGATTAAAGCCTTGCACAACAGCTCACAGGATCCAAGCCCTGGATCCTACCTCACCTGCTCGTGGTGCACCCTGCTAATCAAACTAACGTGGCTCTGGCTCCCAAAACATCTCATTGGCCAGTGCGGTGGGGAATGACCCATATGGACCCCTACAAACCACAAAGCCGCAGGATGCGGGCAGCTCACGACTGACCGATGTGGGGATCTTTGGGGAGGCTTACATCCAGCAGTCGACGTATAGACGTATACGATACCGGCTATATACCGATAGCGGCTGATGATGACGATGAGTTGTATCTAATACTAAGTTATTGGTTAAGCATCAAAGTTGTGATTAACTTTAGTAGGTTCTTTGACACTAAGTTGTTATATATGTATGTGTTAATAATAACAAAATCTGCGTATGTGTAGGTTTGAATTCTTAGATAGTCCACAGTAAGTGTTTCCGCTTTAAAAACTTTAGCAAGCATTATTGCGAATTCTAACTAGGTTTCTCAAACTACACGCAATGTGTTCCAGGCGATCATTTTTTATGTGAACCATCATAGATCACTTTCCCAGTTATTTAAGTAAAATATCTCCTTTGAGTATATCAATCAAAAACATACTTATGTGTTCCAATTTTTATATTAATCGATTTAAGTATTTTGAAGGTAAAATGTTTTCAAATAAATTTTACTGTTAATACTTCATACTCTAATAATTTCACTAGCTATAACTCTCTTCGAACCAGAATACAGTAATGGTTGCACATTACTCTTTAGAGGATGCAATAGAAGCTGCGGTGGTCCTTAGCTTTTTTTTTTTGGTTTCGGGGGGATATCTTCGAAAGATACTCTGCTTCAGGGGGATATCAGAGTTATGCGAGATTTTTACTCGCTAAAACCACCAGGGTGTATGCATCAGTGCATTCGGAGAGGTTCCGGGATCTTTTATAGAACGCACTGGTGTCCTACTACACTTTGTGTGAACACGTCTCTGTGGAGGGGCTTAACCGTCCTAGGCACCATCACTGAGCCATGCGCGGTCCCACGCAGGTTCGCTTGTTGAGCGATAAGGGCCCCTACCCCCAAGGTCCGCGAAACTCCTAGACTCTTTTAGTTACCTTCTATGATAGCTAGGGTTTATTTTAGTTCTATTCTCACTAGCCCGCGACTACAGGGCTGGCGGTGGTACTTAGCTAGACGTTCTCCGGCAATAGAGACCTACCATCAGCTAATTGTGCTTTATTAGTATATACTAAATTGTTATTAAAATAGTGGATAAAGCTTTAATATTTAAATAATATAATATTTATTTATTTTTATATATTATTTTTTCGTATGTGCGGCATTCGGGAGTAATGTTTGGAAACTGCTGGTGTTACTTTTCAACGGTTTCTTTTACACATCCTTACTTGTCAAGTCTTCTAGGAACTGTCTTATCTACTAATTGGATGTGAGCACACACAGGCGATACGCTGGAGCCATTTATAAATATAATGTAACCGAAGTACAGATGGCATACTTATAAATATATGTATAGGGTGGCGCAAAAGTAATCCTCCTATCAGAAAATGCTATAAATTTTGCCTTGATGTAAAAAAATTAAAAGACCAAATAAAAATAATCCACAAGAAGAATCAAAGTTTTTCATTTTTTTTTTAAATTAGAGCCAAAAAACATCGGAAGGTTATTTTTGTGCCACCTTGTATACAAGCCGATGTTTTTTGGCTGTAATTTAAAAAAAAATATGAACGTAACGATACAACGGTAACGAGACAACGTCTTATGTTTCGAGGCAACGAGCACTAAGTGGTGCAGTGTATAGCATCCTAACTAGCGTCACGTTGTCATGGACATATTACTTACCATCAGGTACAATAGATTAAAAAAAAAATTTTTTTTTTTCGACAAATATTTCTCCGTACTGTCGGTCTATACGTATTTTTGTGGAAAATGAATAAAGCCACACAAATCAAATTCTAGTAACTTTAAGTTATGAAACAACGTTGTTCAGTTTGACTTCTTTTATTGAGTAGTTTCATTTACTCGTGAGAAACACTTTAGCTTTCCTTTAGTACCATATTATTGTTACTACATAACAGTAATAATAATATAAAGCAGTACGTTTGCTGAAATGTTTTAGAATAATCAGTATACTGTCTCGTCTTCGTATTTTATTATAAATCATCATATTATTTTTTTAGGAGGAGAGTGAGTAGGCTTTATTTAGAGAATTACGTATTACCAGTTAGATTAGATCACCGCTTACCATCAGGGTCGATTAAGTTCTAGTTTATGTAATTAAAAAGGCACGGTTATGCAGATTGACTAGATAACACTTTGACATAAAAATTTAGCTATTCCCCAAATAATGTTATCGCAAAACTGAAGCGTGGGCAAGCTATTAGTATCCGCTGCCGTTACTTTGTTTTAAAAAAAAAAATTCGTGGACGTTGACTATGTATTAATGTTGCTATAGCAAAATTCATACAAACAGGATGCGAATGATATGTAGTTTATGAAATTATTCTTCATAAGCGTGTTTGATATGACTTATGTCTGATGTATCTATTTTAGCAGTTTGTCACCAATCCTCAAGTTTTTGAGAGAGCTAACTCCCAAGTTAGGCTGATGACGACTATCATGCGAAGAAGGGTTACAAAGAGGATCCCTTTATGTGTTCCTATGGTTGATCCGGGAGAGCAAAATTCATGGAAAACGTGCACCTGGTAGAGAGCGAAAGAAATAGTTTAACGACATAAAAGAAAGGAAGTTAAAAAAAAATAGCTGTGGATCGAATCAGTTTTCTCAGCCCGATCCCCAAACTTCAGTTTGAAGAGAGCACCTAATGATGATGATGAATCTATCAATGTGTGTATTAATTTAATATTTTTTAGTCATGACAAATACAAAAAATACTGATAAAGGATGAAGAGAAATCTTATATATTGTTTTGTTATATTCTGATATTAATGAAGTAGTTAGTTAAGGTAAAGTTTCGAGGACGATGGACGGACGTGGTCTCCTCTTTATTATTCTACGAAGTGACGAGACGAGAGAGACAGGAACCCTGAAAAAAAAAAGGTCCACTTATAACGGTTATAATCATCTTATTCATACCTGTACTAAACTGTCCAAAACATTATAGACGTAGTCTTGCATAAGCGGTTATGCAAAATGCCGCTGTCCACAATCCACCACTGTGACTCAAGGATCCAAGCAGGAACTTGTTACAGTGACAATCGGTTGGATTGCTACTGATATTACTGTTCAGCACAAGTAAAGACATAAAAATGTTATACATATCTGGGTTCCTTCGTCGAAGACTTGTATTGCGAGAAGAAAAGGGAACTGAATGGAAAAGCATGTCGTTATTGGTGATAATAAAAGGAAGAAAGAAAGAAAACTTGTGCAAAATTTATTCGCAATGAGTTATATCGAAAATAAATTAAACAAGGTCAGGGATAGTTAAGAAGTTGCAATTGCAGTTGCAATTGATGAAACGCAATAAACAGAAAACAAAATAAAAAGTATGGCTAAAAATAAACTGTATGGCTGTGATACGTGGAAGGTCACCAAGGTCATCTCGCACCAGCTTCAGGTCATCGTCAATCGTTATCTTCGCCGAGTTTTCGGTATTCACTGGCTCGAGAGAATCTCCAATGAAAATATGGAGCTCTGGCGCGAATCTCCAATCGATTTGTAAATCTCGCGTTGCAAATGGAAGTGGATTGTCCATAGTCTACGGAGAGATCTCAATCATATTCCTGGACGGAAGTGGCGCTGCACAGTAGCAGAAGGCGAAGAAGATAACGAAAACGTGGAATGAGATTAAGAGTGAATCTCAAGACCGAACGCGATGGAGAATCACGTAGACGCACTTTACCCCATCTTGGGGCCTCAGGATGTTAATGAAATGAAATAAATAATATGTACCCACAAATACGAAACGCCGTTTTGTTGTAAATGAATCTGTAACAAACTTCAAATGTTTCTTGTTTTATTTTGTTGAATCTGATTACACTAGTATTATGTATATATCTATACAAAAATATTTATACTGTTAAACTTTATAAACTTAACAAGTTCAAAGAAGCTGTGTTACATTCGTGACTTTTTATCGAGTGATATTCACAACGATCCTTTGTATAGTGCGGATGTGGACGAATGCTGATAATAGTGTAGTTTTTTTTTATCTATAATCGACCTCCATATCACATAGAGTTAAGTGATAAATTGGTGGAGCGTTCAGAATATTCCGGCATTGGTGTTGATAGCTGTAGTATTCAACAGCCAATTAACGTCCCCACTGTTGGCGCGCAGGCCTACCCTCAATATGAGGGCGATGGGCCATAGTCACCATACGGGCCCAATGCGGATTGGTGACTTCACACACACCTTGGAATAAATTCTAATTCATGTGCAGGTTTCCTCGCGATGTTTTCCTTCACCGTTTGTATTTCACTGTTGTTACTAAAGTTCACAAATATAGATAACTTAAATATTAAAGTCACAGGTACATGACGAGATTCGAACCCGCGACCTTCGGAATGAAGGCCACACGCTGCAACGATTAGGCCAGCGAGCTACCCTAGCCATAATTAATAGCTGTGATACAATAATTAATTATGGCGTCAGATTTATGTTATAAAAGATCGCTATCACCGATGAAACTCTTTAATATATAACCCCGGAATCGAACTAAAGACCTCCACGTTAGCCGTTGCTCCTCAGAGGTAATATCAAACACTACAATTAGGTGTAGTGAAACATACCTGCAGTATGTAGGTTATAAGTTTAATATCTCTATTACAAGAAAAAGGCCTTGGGGGACTATAGAGTACCTTTTCTGACAATGATTTTGACGTGGTTTTAAACGGAAGTAGTATGATGTGTAAGTTTGGATAAATAAATAAAATAAACTGACCTCTAATTGTTCCCGTTGTAGTGATTGGAGGCAACTCTCACAAGGTGACAGTCAAGGCCAGTTGCCGCGCTGACCTGCACAGCATTGGCGAATGGCATGTGGATGGAAACTATTAAAGCCGAAGCTCAGTGAGGATCGAACCTACGCTTCTATGAGACGTAAAGCGCATGCACTCATCTTGTAAACTGATAACTCATGCTGTATGATACATATATGTACGAGTATAATATATATATTTACTTTACTGGTGGTAAGTCTCTGTTGCCAGAGACCGTCTAAATAGGTACCATGGCAGCATTTTTATCTACAGGCATTAGTGTTGATTGAGTGTGATGCTGTATGAACCTCCTAACAAGCGTCTCATAATAATAGGAAGGTAATATTTACTACCAGGTCAACTCTGGACACTGATAATTATTTCAGAGTGCCCAGAGTTATCATAGGATAACAACAACTAACTACTTGTCATTGATATTCTGGTAAGTCGTTGTCTCCTTAATATATTAAGTAGCTGTTCCCCGCCCGCTCTGGCCATAACACCCCTGCAACTCCCATTGGGGAAGTTTTTTTTTAATATCAGTTCCTCATCATCTACCGATAGACGTTCACAGCTGGGAAATAGGTCTCACCCAAAGCTCTCCACATCGATTGGTCCAGCGCTGTATGCATCCAGCGGCTTGCCGCAACCTACGTTTGAAGGGGTTTATATTAGAGATTTGGCTATTTCCCATCACACTGGACCAATGCGGGTTGGTGGGAGCCAGAGCCTCTTCTGTTGATTAGCAGGGTGCACCACGAATAGGTGAGGTTGGCTGTCTGTAAATCGGTTCTTAACTGACCTATGCTCGGCTAAAGGAATATTCCTTACAAATTTCTAGTCTTCATGTCTTATTGTTTCAGAGATGTTGTGATGAGTCTCTCCATAGGTGGAAATCTATTGTATAGATAATTTGAATTGAAACACGGTTAAAGTATATGAAGATTTATTGTATGTTAAATAAGTTATACATGCTTAGAGATATCTTATATTTACACATTAAATAATAATAAATTTTACGAACTTCAAAGCTTTTACTTTGTTAATACAACATTCATGATGGAGATGACAGAGAAAGTATTTTGTTAAAATCTTCATGAAACCATTTGGGTTCTTAAGAGTACAGAACATTTAAAACGGTTGTTCCATATAAATAAATACTAGCGAAACTTATTTTATATTTGAACTTCGTCACTAAATGTTATTAAGTTAAAAATTATAAATAAGTACAATTTCCTATGCTAATGCAACATTCATTGTTGCAAATATTTACTTATATATGACCGTACTAACAATATTAAGTGATAAATATTTACATTATAGCTAACTAATGATTAATATAAATACAGTTATTGATTTATTTGAAAAACGTAATAAGTTTCTTAATAATTCATATATAAATATATGAATTAACGAAAAATATAGCATATTTGTAATTTACTATAAAACGATTTGAATATTCTAAGTCATGAATTGGAAGTTTTTAGATTTTTTTTTCTATATAGTAGACAATCGTTGCTTCAGTGTCTAGATATATTTATCGCTTATTAGTAGAGTTTAAAATTACTGTGTTTTATATTAAAGGTTTTCGTTATTGATAGATTATTAGAGGAGAGAGAGGTACCGTCTTATGTATAATATCAACACTACGAGAGCAATGTAGCTCTGTGTCAACAAAATAATCAGCTCCTCGTTATTATTGGTAGAGTATAATAATTGTTATCAGTTGAACAGAATGTTTCGAAGGTATTCTGTATAAAATAAAACAGAAAACCTTGTACACTATTGCTTTCCCCTGATTCATTGTGGTTATGTTAAACTGTTATATTTCCTACAAGATCTAAAAACGAGCTGGACGATTAGGCTGTACTATCACGCCTGCTACAGCGTTACTGGTATTAGTAAATCATGTTATGCTCATCGTCTTGAGATGTTAAATTTCATTACTCCAATAATTTCACTATTTCCAGCGTCTTTCTCACCGGGACATTGTAACATTTGCACACTTGTCGTGCTGAGTAAAATAGGTTCTGCGTGATTACTAATGATTAAAGTTTCCAATTTTAAAAAGAACTGTAAAAATAGAAACGGTAACATAAATGTGGACCTGGTATCAATTACTAATATATTATTAAATTAATACCTTGTTTATAAGGTAGAGTTGTCCACAGATTCAGTAATATGTCTCCTACTTAACGATACTGAGCGCCATTCGGACCTGTTTTTGCACCATTTGTACGTTTTATACAATATGAACGCACAAGAAATCGACAGCAATAAAGCTACACAAATCTCAATAACCTTGGAATTATTATTTAAAGGTTCTTTACCATCGACCCTATTTCCTTTAAAATATTTGTTTCTTGCAATAGCTAAGGATATTTTACTGTCAACCTCGGCCAGGACACTCTCTTTTTGTATAATTATATCATTCTCTAACTCCTGTTTAATTTTACTTACGTATGAAGTTAAATCATTTAAAGTGACATTTTCGCTTGGAGGGGTTATAGGAGGTCTGATCGCCGAGTTCATTGTAACTAGCACCCTCAAAAGCCTCTCTAGTAAAGCGTGCGTTTCGTTACTATCTGTCTTAATTGACAAAGAGGCATCGTTTAAAAGTTGCAGCTGTTGTACTACTTCGCTGTTAGACTTTTGAATTAGATCAGTGATTTTTGTAAGGTGCTCACGGTCATCATTATCCGAATGTTCATCCGACCTGCCTGATGATGATTCTACCAGTATGTTTCTAAGTATATTAAGAATTCCCTCAGTGTCGTTGTTTTCGTTCGCGAAATATCTTTCTCTATGTATTGGAAAATCTTTATGACACTTTATACCATTTATGTTGTCGTTGTGTTCATTTTTGATAAGTGATGTTATTTTGAAATGTACGCGGCGGCTCAGCTCGTAAACCCGTTTACACGGTATTGGATTATCGCCTATGCTTAATTCAGATAAATAAATATCCTTTAATTCGAAATAATCAATATCATTGATTCGATTGTTGTCGGCTTTTAATATTTTCAAATTTTCTGCCTCTGTCAATATTTCTTTCTGTAAATTTATTATATTATTGAAGGATATGTCTAAAATATCCAAACTAATTAACCCTCGAAATGCCCCATAGTTAAAATCGGCAAGTGAGTTATGAGATAAATTTAGAGTTTTCAATTTGTGGTTATTTTTAAAGGAGCCGGATTGAATAAATTTAATGTGGTTGTTACTTAGATCGAGGTGTTGTAAGTAAATTACTTTGTAAAAGGTGTCGTTGTTTATTATTGATATTTCGTTGTTGTTTACGATTAACTTCTCTAAATGCTCAAAATAATTAAACGTCGTATTGGTTACTTTATTTATATGTATATAGCAAATTTCTAATTCAGTTAGCTGAGTATTATTCAAACGTGTGGAATTTAAATCGGTCTTAGTTCCAGAAATTTGAAGGTTTTGCAAGTTTTGCGAAAGTGGAAAAGAAGTGAATTTAAAATTTAAAAGTGGATTGAAAGATAAATCGAGATACAGTAATGATGCCTGATTTTTGAATGCTTTCTCATTAATTATACTTAGATTATTGTACGAAAAGGTTACTTCTAACAAACTAGGTAAACCTTGAAGTGTGCTGGAGGAGATTTTAGTTAATAAATTGTTATTCATTAAGAGTGAGCCTAGCTTTTGTAAATCAGTCGTATTCACTAAGAAATATGTAAGTTTATTATGTGACAAGTCGATCGTTGCGATATTACCAGTGTAAATGAAAGTGTTGAACTGAAGATCTATAATGAAATTATGAGACAAATTCAAATATTGTAATTGCTCCATATTTTGAAATGTATTGTTTTTTACTGAACTTATTTCCGATTGTGATATATCTAGATCAGGTATCTGTGTTAAACCCTTGAATATTTTCGAGTTTAATGCATTAACTAATGCATTATATTTAATTTCGATAGTAATTAGGTTACTTAAGTTTTCAAACGTTTTGTTTTCTATTTTCGAAATATTATTATATGATAGATCAAGAAATTGTAGATGACCTAAAGATTTGAATGTTCCTTCATTCAAATAGTTGATCAAATTATTTTTTAATAAAAATGATCGTAAACTTATAAGGTCAGTTTTATCAAAATCAATATTAACAATGTAATTATACGAAAGATCTAAACGTTTAATATTTTGTAGTGATTTAAAAGAGTCTGTTGATAAAGTGTTAATTTTGTTATTGTTTAACAATAATATTTCAAGTTTCTCTAAACCAGTAAAAGCATAGTCTTCAATTGAAGTCACATATTGGTTTGCAATGTCTAAAGTTACAGTGTTATTCAAACCTAGAAACATGCCATTAACAAGTTTTCCTTCTAAACTATTATTTTCTATTGAAAAAGACGATATGATTCTTCCTTTGAATAGTCCTTTGGGGAGATATTTCAGATTATTTCCAGACAAGTCAATTTTGCTTAAATTAATTGTATATTTAAAAGTTTCTTTATCGATTATATCTAATGCGTTTTCGCTTAAGTCTAATTCACTTAAAAAGTTCATGTTGTCGAAAGCGTTTTCTTCTATTTCTATTATTTTGTTAGAACTTAAATCTAGTTTATTTAAGGAAACTAATTTTTCAAAATCACGCTTTGATATTCTTTCGAGTCTATTATGTTTTAAAGATAACTCTTGAAGGTCCCTAAGCCTTAACAAGGAGGAATTAATATCTATTATATCATTGTAATCAAGGAATAGACTTTTTAAGTTTTTTACATCTACAAATGATAATATATTCATAACAGTTAAACGATTATATGATAAATTCAAATGATCTAATTTAGAAAACATATCAAATACAGTATCGGGTATATTGTCTAAAACATTATGGGACAAATCCAGTATTTCCAATTTGTCATAAATATTTTCATTGTTATTCACTTCTATAGTGTTTATTACATTAAAAGAAAAATCAATGTTAACCAAGTTATTATACAATTTGTGACTTGATAATTTAGCCGCTGTTAAAAGATTGTTAGAAAAATTTAAAACTTGTAACTTGGGCATGTTCACTAATGGCGGCAGAGTTTTGAATCGATTGTGACTTATATCGATTGAAACTATGACGCTCGTTATGAAATTTCCGTATGCGGAGTCCCAACTAATTCTGTATTCATCATCATAATGTACTTTCCTGTAAGTAAAGTAGACTGGGGGATAATAGAGACCATTATAATAAACGGTATTGGGGCATTGAGAAAAACTTTGTAATTTGTAATCATGTACAGAGTTTAGATCTACATATTCACTGCAATTAATATTAATGTAACAATGGTCAGGTTTATAGTTATTTGTGCACCCCAACATCGTCTGGTTTAAAGTACCGGTAGAGGATAAAATCCAAGTTATGAAATAAAGCCCTGAAAATAATAAAAAAACAATAAGTGTTTAGGAGTTATCAAATTAAAGTAAACTCTTCCTTAGACACGGTAGCATCGCTTTAATTTTTTTTTTATTCAAAGAAGCAACAAAACGCGCTGGATGTTCACCTGATTGTACCATTACTACCCCTAACAACATGGAACTAAGTTGTTATAGATTGTATCACGTGCTCATCGCCTCGAGACATAAGATATTGAGTCCCGCTATCTCAGTAATTACATTAGCTGTAACGCCCTTAAAACCGGAACACAGTATTACACTACTATTTGGCAGAAATAGGAGCTGCGGTAGTACCTACCTAGTCGGTCTCTGGCAACAGAGACCTACCACTAGTACAGTTAGATGCTGTAGTGGTTGAGCCTGAGACCGTCTAGTTACTTGGTGGTATGTAATACATCTATTCATAGTAATATGTTTTATAGTAAATGTTAAATCGGTGTATAGTGATATTTGTTTACAACTGTTAGTTTGTTAAAATTGGCGTTGCACTCGATCTGCGGTGATAAGTATGTACCATTATTACTTACAATTATCGGATGTACAAAAAATACTTACATAAGTGTAAATCCATTTTATGCGTTTGTTTAAGAGAAGATATTCTCCGCTGGCGTGATTCTTCAATTTGAGGAACTGGAATGGTAAATTCATCATATTAAATAACAGATTTATTTATTTCTTATATTAGCGATCAGACGAATAGGATGTTCACGTCATGGTAAGTCTGCTGATCACCGTAGTTAACATATCATAACTGTATCATAGTATCGTAACTGGTGGTAGGTCAAAGTTAGCGTTAGCCGTCTAGGCAGGTACTATCCGAACTCTTATTTCTGCTGCCAAACTGTCGTGTGCAAACATTACTGTTTTAGTTTTAAGGGTGCTGTAGCAAGTGTTATTACTGGGGTAACAAGACCTAACATCTTATGTATTAAAGCGACGAGCTCAATGTAGTTTAGTGGTCATAATTAGCGCCACGTTCTTTTACGCGTATTACTTACCATCAGGTGAACGTCTCGCTCGTACCGTCGCTTCGCCGAAAAAAAAAGATTGTCAATATAATTAATTAATTAATTAATTAAAAAGTTATGTAATAGTAAATTTTAATTCGACCTTTCTATAAGAAATCAGTACCTAATATGTTTTTAATTACATCTATTGTTAACGGAGCTAAATTGTGAGAAAACTTACCAGTAAAATTTATATCATTTATGTATCACAACAATATTATTGTGCTTTAGCAATATTTATGGTAATTATTTACAGGGTTTTACGAGATGTTAGAACACATACAATGTAACAACGTTGCTATATTCGGCAGGAGCGCACGCGCTGTTGTATGTCAGTTCACTTAAAGAATGACGACTGTACATACAATTGTTTTATATATACATATATGTTTAGATAACTGACGTCCTGGCGTCTGTATTTGGTTCGATAAAATTGTTATACATGCAAACATACTTCTCTGGTCATAGGTCTCTTTTGCCGGAGACCGTTTAAGCATCTACCGCAGCTCCTATTGCAGCCGACAAACAGTAGTGTGCAAACATTTATGTGTTCCGATTTGAAGGTGAACCAGTGAAATTATTGGGGGCATGAGACTTAAATTCTTATATGTGAGGCGACGAGCGCAATGTGGTGCTAAGTATACCATTTGAACTTGGGTCGCGTTGCTATGGGCAGGCGTATTACCATCAGGTGAAAGTTTATAAAGTATTCAGTTTTAAAATTTAGTCGATCGAGAGATTCGTACTCTACACAACACCAATTAACTCGTTAGAAGATTCAAAGTCATCCATCATCGTTGCTGCTGACAAAATAAGAGAACAGCTCACAGGGCTCAAAAGTGAGGATAAGTTTACTGCGAGGAAAAGTTTACTGCTATGAAAAGTCTACTGCTATTAAAAGTCTACTGCTATGAAAAGTCTACTGCTATGAAAAGTCTACTGCGAAAAAAATCTACTGTGGGAAAAAGTCTACTGTGATGAAGTCTTCTGTGAAAAAAAGTCTACTGCGGGGAAAAGTCTACTGCCTGGAAAAATCTACTGAAAGGAAAAGGTTACTGCGAGGAAAAATCTACTGCAAGGAAAAGTTTACTGCGAGGAAAAGTCTACTGCGATAAAAAGTCTACTATGAGGAAAAGTCTACTGTGAGGAAAATTCTACTGCAAAGAAAAATCTACTGCAAGGAAAAGTTTACTGCGAGGAAAAGTCTACTGCGATGAAAAGACTACTGTGAGGAAAAGTCTTGCCAGGAAAAGTGTACTGCGAGAAAAAAGTCACGGCGAGGAAAAGTCTACTGTGAAGAAAAGTCTACTGCGAAGAAAAATCTACAGCGAGGAAGAGTTTACTGCGATGAAAAGTCTACTGCCTAGAAAAATCTAATGCCAGGAAATATCTACTGCCAGGAAAAGTCTACTGCATGGAAAAGTCTGCTGCGAGAAAAATCTACAGCGAGGAAAATTTACTGTGAGCAAATTTCTATTGCCAGGAAAAGTCTACTGTGAGCAAATGTCTATTGCCAGGAAAAGTCTATTGCCTGGAAAAGTCTATTGCCTGGAAAAGTTTACTGCCTGGAAAAGTCTACTGTAAGGAAAAGTTTACTGCGAGGAAAGTCTACTGCGAGGAAAATCTACTGTGAAGAAAAGTTTACTGTGAGGAAACCTCTACTGCCAAGAAAAATCTACGTCGAGGAAAAGTTTACTGCGATGAAAAGTCTACTGCGAAGAAAAGTCTAATGCGAGTAAAAGCCTACTGCGAGGAAAAGTCTACTGCGAAGAAAATTTACTGCGAGGAAGTCTACTGCGAGGAAATCTACTGTGAGGAAAAGTCTACTGCGAAGAAAAATCTACGGTGAGTAAAAGTCTACTACGAGGAAAAGTCTACTGCGAGGAAAATCTACTGTGAAGAAAAGTCTACTGCAAAGAAAAATCTACGGAGAGGAAAAGTTTACTGTGAGGAAAAGTCTACTGCAAAGAAAAATCTTCTGCCAGAAAAATTTTACTGCGAGGGAAAATCTACGGCGAGGAAATGTCTACTGCGATGAAAAGTCTACTTTCTTTGAATTTTAAAAACTTTATGTACTTTCTCATACCTTGTCGGATAGGTATTGAAATCAGGTACTTATTTATATACTTTATACGTATTTTTAAAATACAATTTTATTTTATGATTAAATAAAAATGTATGACCTCTTATTTTTTACTGTCACGATTTCAAAGAATCTAATTTAAAAGTGCCTCTAGGTGATGATTATTAATTTAATTTAATAAAACAATGATTAAATAATAATTATTACATTAAAATTTGTGTAGAAATAAGTATAAAATCAACAAATCGAGTTTTTTTCTAGAGAATCAAGAATTTTTTGAAAAATATTTAAAAAATTAATAAGTCTAGAACTCCAGATCTTTTACACCTATTAGCTTTCATCATGTACTTAATAGCGATACATTACTGTACGTATTTTTCATTAAATATTTTCTTACTAAAATATATATTCGATATTTTAGAATCTAAAATAACTGGGAGGCGCATTAACGTTATATCGTGCTACCATAACCGTACCGTAACCGTGAGCACTTTTTAACCTTTGCATATGGCAACACTTGAAACTTCCTTCGCATTAAATTATAAACCGCATGGTTGTTCATTTCAATTAATATATTTCTATCAATAGTCTGCAGTAAGTTTCAATTCAATACATGCTTATAAACCAAGTTTCAAAGCTGTCTAACTTTAGGCAGGCGACACAAGCTTCAGGTGAGTCATTTGTTCATTGTCAATAAATAAATATCGACATAGATAAGAAACATAATTTTTCTAAAAATAGTTTGGGCATTTTTCGTCCATTTTTATAATTTATTAAGGTGTAAACAAAGACTTTATACATTTAATAAACAGCCTTTTTTAAGTATTTATTACTAGAACTCGGAGCGTTTTCTAATCGAGATAAAAGTCAAGGTCATTTATCAACGCTACAGAAATAAAGACCTTATACCTACAGTATCAGCGGTATCATTTGATAACTTATTTTTTTTTTACATTGGTGGTAGATCTCGGTTATTGGAGACCGTCTAGGTAGTATCACCGCAGTGCCTATTGCAGTCGACATACAGTACTGTTTAAGCATTATTGTGATCCGGTTTGAAGGGCGATGTAGCTGGTGTAAACACTGGGACAACGAAACTTAACATGTTATGCCTCAGGCGACTAGTGCAGTGTGGTGCTGTATATGTCATACTATGCAGCGCCATGTTGTTATTGGCAGGCGTAACACATACAATCAGGTGAACATCCCTTGCGTCTTGTCGCTTAGTTGTACAAAAAAAAAAAAACATTTATCTTAAATAATAAATATTTTATATTAATGTCAATTTAATAGTGACATAAGTAATTATATATAGTTTTCATATTATAAATGTCTTGCTTTCTTCATTAATAAATATATATAAATAATAAATATATTGTTATAAAAAAATTAAAATCGATAAAATTACTTTTCAGACGTCAGCTCTTAATATGGATCTATATTTATGTGAGTTGCTTTAATATTGTTGATGATGTATATAAAAGTACGTATATCATGTTTACTGGAAAACGCGCATTATAATATACAAATACTATTATAAATACTTTAGTATTGTCTGTTTCATTAATTTTGATTGTTACTAATGTATCTATTTTTTTAGGGATCGTTTTAGTTGTTCCAGTTCTTTCATTCAAAACCTCGAGGGAGGTAACATACGAGTGCTTTTACAAATACAGCCCTAATGATTGTGTTTACTACGTCACTTGCGTCGAAAGTACGAATATATACATAGAGGATTTTGAAAAACTGCCACCTGAATATGAGTGTAATAATTATATTAATATTAATAATAATCAATATCTACCGGTTCACGTCGTTTATAGAAGACAAACTTATGATGATATGTACGGCATAATATGGAGAAATAGTTATCCAGCTGTATATGCTATTGTTGAGCTTAATTTAAGTAATAATCAGTTTAAACTTGAACCAACATTAGATTTGATGCCAAACTTAAGATGTTTGAATATATCTAGCAATAGTTTGACGGTTGCAAAATTATCTAACAAAATTGAATATTCCAATTTAGAGCAAATCGATTACTCGTGCAACAGAATCATGCATTTAGAATTTGATATTGATGATTACGTTTATGTAAATTTAAAAATCCTTGATTTATCACACAATTTAATAAACATAATACCGGAAGGATTCTTCATTATGTTTCCCAAATTAGAATATATTGACTTGTCTTACAACCTTTTAACTAATATGAATAAAGCATCATTTGATGGAGTCAACAATTTACTTTGTCTTAAAATTGATCATAATGACATAATTGATATTAATTCATCGCTACTAAACTTCAATAACCTGCAAGAACTGTCACTGAAACAAAATAGAATCGAAGAAGTATTAACAAAAGATTTTCAAAATTTATCCAAACTTGTGAAGCTAGATTTGAGTTCTAATGATATATCATATATAGATAGACACGTCTTTGACAATATGACTTTATTGCAAAACTTGAATTTAAGTGAGAACTATTTAGATTATATCTACGACGAATCTTTTCATAACAAAAATGATTTAGACAGTGTTGATCTATCTGTAAACAAATTAATACATCTCCCTAAAGAATTATTTATAGGAAGGAACCTCTCACTTTTTTCGGTACAAAATAATCTAATAGGTGAACTTGCACGAGGAATGTTTTATGGATTAAATAGAGTCGCTAGCCTCGATATTTCTAGTCAAAATGTAACTTCTATTAGTGACTATGCCTTCGTGGGGTTAAGTAAACTTGAAAAGTTATTGCTTAATAAGAATAAAATTAGAAGTTTGTCGAAAAAAGCATTTAGATCATTAGTGGATGTAAAACTGTTAGATCTCTCCAATAATTTTTTAGTTAGTATTGATTTTGAAATGGATGATTTAGTTCAGTTGCAATTTCTTTTCTTGAGATTTAATTTTATAACAAGTGTTAAAAAGGATGACTTTAAATTTAGTCGCTTCAAGGTTTTGGACTTGTCTCATAATAATGTAATAGAGGTAGATAACAAAATATTCAAAGATTTACTAACGTTAGAAAAGTTAATGTTCACGTCAGACTTCCCATTGTTATATTCAGAAGCGTTTTTTGACCACTACAGCTCTTTAGTTGATATTGATGTTTCATATTCGCGAATACCATCTGTAAGAAATTATACCTTTAGCGATATGAGAAATTTAGAATTTATCAATATGTCTCACTGCTTTATTGAGCACATTCAATTCTATTCCTTTAGGTATACAGCCAGAGTGTCCACTATTGATTTATCATATAACAGACTTACCAATTTTGTCATTGACACTACCGATTTACAAAGATTAGAGATACTCTTACTTAATAATAATCTATTCAATGTTATATCTGATAACACATTCAAAAATCTCCACCTATTAAGAGAACTCAATTTATCACATAACCTTTTGAAAGACATTGACAAAGAAGCGTTCAAAGATCAATCATCTTTAACAAATCTGGATATATCATTTAATAATTTTACTTCGTACAATATAAATTTTCTTGTAGCTCTTAAAAATTTAAAGATGATAAACCTCTCCGGTGTTTACGGCCAAGTTAATTTTACTATTATTAAAAGTATTCCGTTAACAGAATTACACATGTCTTACGCATATGTACAGAACGCTACTAGTATTTGTGTGGGTAATTTGAAAAGGTTAGAAAACTTAACTTTAAGTAACAATGAAATAACAGTCGTCGATAAAAACACTTTTTCTGAAGCCATTCGCCTACGGTACCTAGATTTAAGTCATAACGACATACAATACATTCAACCGGGTACGTTTTTGAGGAATGTTCATTTAAAGACATTGAATATGTCTCAAAATTTATTAACTGTATTCGGATACGGAACGTTTCGAGGTTTAATCTATTTAAATACTTTAGATATATCCTATAATAGATTAGGAGTTTTAGAAGATGAGACATTAAATGAAATGGAAAATTTAGCGAGTTTAACTATCGACGGTAACCGACTTCAGAAGATTAATTACGTCAAATTATCAAAAACTTCTATTACAAAATTGAGCATAGGTGAAAACAATATCCCGTGTAGTACAATATCTAAATTAATACAATATGTTAATTTCGAAATCACCGCCAAAATAATCGACGAATACAACGAAAACGTGCAAGGTATAACATGTAATTAACAGCTTTGTTGATTACAACAACAATAAAAATTTCATCATGATCTTCGTTTGCATTAATTGCAATTAATTTTTATAAGATTAAAGCTTCTTGTGAATTAAAATAAATTAAAATGTCATAAATTTAGATAACATCGTTGATGATGTATGAAAATTAGTATAGGTAAATATATATGATCGGAATTTCGGTTTACTTTTCATATTTAGCTTGAAATTTAAATTATAAATTTTATTGAGGGAAGGTAAATAATAACTATAATGAATTATCCGTACATAAAAAATAAGGGTAGCTTTTTTAGCATTGAGTAATATAAGCCGGAAATTAAAGCGCTACTAAACCATTCTCTTTCTAATAATTTGTATATTACTTTTATGTTTCTAAGTTTACAATTAGTATGTTTGAAATAATTGTATTGATGAAAATAATAAACTAACACTAAATTAAAATTAACTTATATATACTAAAGTTAAATTTAGATGTTTGATTATTTCGCTTTTTATCGCTTATATTAACAAAAGTCATTTATAGGTTCAATGTTGGACATCAATGAGCTGGATGATGATGATGATAATGATAATAAGATTTATATGATACAAATAAATTATGTTTGTAAATAAAGAATTGCGAGTTTTAAATGGCAACAGGGGGGAAATATCAATAGAAGGGATGGTAGCAGAGATATTGTTAATTAGCGATCGCTAACCTTTTCACGGCTGATCAGTGTAAAAATACTTCAAGAAGTCCAGTGTCCAACAATTGAATATGGATGATGAATTAATAATGTGGGGTATCCGTCATTCAGTTGGCATTGGATAGAATGCTTTGCAAATCAATACATTTTTTTTAGTTAAGCTTATTTGTATCAAATAAAGTGTTAAAACCAAAAACTTTTGTTTTGTTGCAATAACCTGTTAAGCATGAGGCGCTATTAAATAGAAATAAAGCTGAAGTAGCAGGTGCAGTCCAAAGCCGGTGGTAGGGCTCTGCTGCCAGCGAGCGTTTAGATATGCACCACCACAGCGCCTATTGCAGTTGACAAACTATTACTGTGTTCCTGATTGAAAGGCTTTGTGGCCAGAGAAAATTATAATTTTTTGTCCTAAGACGACGAGCACAATGTGCTGATGTGTATACTGTTCTAATCAGAGTCACGTTTTTATGAGTTCACTTACCATCACGTGAACGTCCCGCTAGTGTCGCAGCTTCGAAGAATAAAAAAAAAAAAAATTCTAGTATGATGCTATATTACAACGATTTCATTACACAGAGCCAATAAAGAACATAGTACCGTCGCTGACACGACTTGGAACTGAAGTTAGAAGAAGTAAGGAGTTCTTCAAAGTGTGGGAAGGTTTTTCCTGGATCGGCAAAGCGCTGATGATGCTTCTGTTGCTGCTTCGGCAATGTGGGGTAACTCCTCATCAACATACAGTCGTGTGTTTATTTGACACTTTGTTGTCAAAAAAAGCTGCTATGTGTATACTAGAATATGAATTTTCTACAGGGACTTCGGAAGTGCTAGTGGGGGAAAGACGAGGTTATACGGTGTGTTGCGAAGGGCCTAGGTATCATCTTTTGACTCCATATACTACGCATAAGCATGTTCCTGGAAAAATCTTAACCCTCGCCAACAGCCCCGGTATGACAAACACGAGACTACCTCGAGCCACTTTAATAAGCAATGTGAGCGTCCATCTTGAAAGTCTGGGAAACTGATCCTTTGAGGCGTCTTCTACCACACGCAGACCTTACGTTACTACTGCCTGGTAACTACAGAGTAGGGAAATACTAGCCACTAGTATATTTATTATCAGATTTGGTTTAATATTTGCTAAATATCTTCTACGCTCTTGTAATTAAACATCTCAGATATAGTATCGCAAGTTCTTACAGAGATCGCGGTTTTTGAGTTTGAGGTTATCAATACTTTGAAACATATTTTATACAAGAGTTTATATACAAAACTATTCTAGTATATTTTTTATAACATAAGGATATACATATTTCTATTTCTATTTATGTAAGGAGCTCCAACAAAGGATACTCAACATATAATAAACGTTTTTATACAGTACATAGCGATCTGTTCTTTACTCTTGGGAGATCACAGCGTCCAAATTAAAACGTTTATATGACAACAGGAATTAATAATCTTACCGACTCAATATTTATATGTAAATATAAATACAGAGTCGAATTAGTTTATCTATAAAATTAACACGAGCAATACATATCTATGTTTGTACAAAGTAAATTTATGCAGATAGTATATACAGAGATGTGTGCGTGTGTGCGTGTGTGCGAGTACAGTGACAATTAATATATTTCATAAACCAGGATATTTCCTGTTAGTATTTGATTATTGACGTTTTTTTTATTGGTGTATAAAGGGTCCTGCTTAACAACTCACGATACCCAAGCCAAGCTCACCTGCTCGTGGTGCACCCTGCTAATCAACAAACGAGCCTCTGGCTCTTACCAACCCGCATTCGGCCAGCGTGGTGGTAAATGACCCAAATCTTGGCCCATATGAATCCCTATAAACGTGGAGGTCTTTAAAAGAGTTATATGTCCAGCAGTGCACGTCTATTGGCTGATGATGATGATGATATAACATTTTATTACTGGGTGGAAAGTAATACTACAACGAAACTATGGAATATTACAACGGAAACGTTTCAACATCCTCCGAGCTGTTGCGGTCCTGTTTAAGCGTCCTAACTAGCAACTTATTTTGAGCTGTCTCTTAGATAAAAACAATGAAATAAGGTATAAATTAAATCATTTTTGTAATACTTCAAAGTAGAAAAAGACTATATTATTACAGCTAAGTTTAATACACTATCCATCATGATCATGGTAACACTATTATTGTACAATGTAGTTATATGAGAGGATGCTGATAAAGCACTTACGTAGATATCAAAGTACATAGTGATACTTAAGGGGTATTCCCCTAGTTAGAGTTGCCAGGGAAATAAAAAATTTTGCCTGTTAGTTGATATTTTATACAAATTAAAAAATATTTTATAACAATATCTTTTATAAAATATATATTTTTTTTCTAAACTATCTAAAAGTTTACCTATTATAAAAAAAAAAAAATTTTAAACTTAAAAAATAAACCATATACTCATTGTTTGTTTTTTCGCGAAATCAAACGTTATCTCATATATACTATATGAGGAAGCGATTATAATGATTTGAATAGTTTATTTTCATTCTTTTTTATTTGTATTTCCGTTTATTTGTGATATTGACAATTTTTTTTTATTACACAAAGCGACAAGATAAGCAGGATATTAATCTAATGGTAAATGATACTCCTGCCCATAACAACATAGCGATAATTAGTTAGTTAGTTTCCTGAAACATAACATGATGAGTTTCGTTAACCTAATCATTTCACCAGCTACAGCGCCCTTTAAACAGGAACATAGTAATATTTGCTGACTACTGTTCGGCGGTAAAAGTAGGAGCTGCGGTAGTACCTACATAGACGGTCTGATAACTGAGCCCTAGCACCAGTAAACCTAGCATTAGTATAAAAAATCTTTACAGTCGTATAGGATAGCTAGTGTATAAAAAAAATCATCAGCTCTCGACGCGATCGAATATCACATTCACGAAATGTAAATTTCAACCAGGTCAGCTGGAACAGCTGTGTGTAAACTTGGCGTTGACTTTGAACTATCGTTTTCGTTGTACATCATCATCATTGTTATCAGCCGACAGACGTCCACTACTGGACATAGGCCTCCCCTGAAGATCTCCACATCGATCGATCCTGCGCTGCCTGCATCCAGCTATTTCCTATGATGATGATCACGATCACGATCACGATCACGATCACCATCACGATGATGATGGCTGATAATGGCACACAAAGAAGCTACTCCTTGTGATATAGACCACCAGATGTAGTAGCTTCACATGGTAGCTAAAATAAGTAATTCTTTTTGGGACGATCACCTGATGTTAAGTGACACGCCTGCCCATAAAACAACGGCACTAGTTCGAATATACAGCACCATAGTGTGCTCGTCGCTTCGAGTAATAAGACATTGAATCTCATTACCCCAGTAATAACACTAAATACAACGACCTTCAAACCCGGAACACAGTGATGTTTGCACAGAAATAGACGTAACGATGGTATCTACCTAGACCTCCGACAACAGAGACATACCTATGAAGGAGCACGCGACCTGATCGTGCCGGAACTTCAAGAGCTCTTATTCCTAGTCAGACGTATTAGACATTTTGCTGCAGCTTTAAATGTCAAGCTATCAGAACAGCATTGTCGCATTAGTGTGATTACACAACACCGTATAGCGTTAATCAACCGTATAGTGTAAATACCATCAGTTAAAAAGAATAGCTGAGAATCGAATTGGTTTTCTCAATCTGATCGCCAAACTTCCGGTCTGAAGAGGGCACCTAATGATGATGATGGTGTAAGTTAATTACAG
This sequence comes from Ornithoptera alexandrae, assembly GCA_029030555.1. Classification (NCBI taxonomy): domain Eukaryota; kingdom Metazoa; phylum Arthropoda; class Insecta; order Lepidoptera; family Papilionidae; genus Ornithoptera; species Ornithoptera alexandrae. The sequence goes on along the minus strand of JARDVY010000077.1, from coordinate 9,019,527 downwards.
GGGCTTTGAAATTAACTAAGTAATTCTTGCTCGCTTGTCGGGCGTAAGAGATAGGCTCGGTAACTATTTAAGTGGGGTACATCATCATCATCCATCCAGCTTATTGTCTACACTGCTGGACAGTAGACTTCTAAGACGACTTCGTTTGGATACACTTAATCCTTAAGATGTTCACCAGGTGTTACTCCCACGCAGTTTTTTTTTTATTTAAAGAAGCGATACGGGCGAGACGATCGCCTGGTCATAACAATGTGGCGTTAGTTAGGATGATATACGCTGCACCACGTTGCACTCATAGCCTGAGACATAGGATGCTGAGACTCGTTACCTCAGTAATTATACTACCTACCCTTGACTCATGACTCATCATCGTTGCCACTATATGAGTACATTAGGAAGGCGGCCATCAGAGAGGAATGGTGACGTGTTGTTAAAACGAAGAAGACAGCGCCCTTCAAACCGGAACACAGTAATGTTTGTACCAAGAGACTTACCACTAGTGCCATTGCGTAATATACACAAAAGACCTTTAAGATTCTTTTTGACCTAAGTCCAATATTAAGTGAAACAGAACAAGTTATAAAGTATTGCTGTTTACTTAATTAAAGGCGCATGTACTTTGCTAATGGGTGAAATTTTCCATTTGTGTAACTTTCCGCAAGTCGTTTAACTTACAACTTCAAGTTAGAGTCATCAAGCTGTAATGGGGCAGGTAGACTCTATATACATAATTATACGTTTTTAGTGTATCTGAATAACGCAGCAGACTAAATTTTATGTACGAGTATATCCGGTCCCTACATATGAAATTCGCGTTTTGTGCGGGAGGAATATAGTAATTTTTTTTTTTGTAAAATATATTTAATTAATCAAAGTATGCACCGTTGTTATCTATGCACTTTTGTCATCTCGTAGGTAGTTCATTGATCCCTTTACTAAAACAACCATGGGGGCGAGAATCAATAAACTATTTGAATGCGGTTTGGACTGCCGCAACGGAGTTGAATTTTTTTCCTTGTAAGAAGTTGTCCAAATTCCGGAAAAATGGTAATCTGTTGGGGCAAGGTCCGGGGAGTGCGGTGGATGTTGCAGACATTCCAATTGTAGCTCATCCAACTTAGTGGTTATTTGTTGTGCAGTGTGTGGACCATTGCGTTGTCGTGACGCAGCAATGGCCTAGAGCAATTGACCAATCTCGGTTGTTTAGCAGCTAGTTCCTCCTTCATGGTCTGCAGTTGCTGACAATGGATATCTGCCGTAATCGTTTGGGCCAGATTTTAGAAAGCTGCAGTGACACCGGCGCTAGTCCACCGAACACTCACAAGTAACTTTATCTGAGTCAATTTTCGTTTAGGGCAGGATTTAACTGGGTCACCAGGGTTCAGCCATTGCGACGAGCGCTTCTGGTTATCGTACAGTATCCACTTTCCATCACAAGTAATGGTTCGATTTAAAATCCTTTCATCATTGTGTCGGTTGAGCCAAGTAACACAGCAGCAGCAGTCGACGCGTGTTTCCAAGTTCGATTCACTCAATTCATGAGGTACCCATCGTTCAAGTCCGCTTCCACAATAGCCTTTAATTCTTCATTTCCAGTGGTTCACGGGGTTGGATCCGAAGTTTGAAATTTCCAAAACGAAAACGTTGAAACCAAAAACGTACCGTGCTTTCTTTTGCGACACCAGCGCCGTACACATCATTAACCCTTCGAGCTGTTCCTGCAGCACTGGTACCGGTGCCGCGGTAGAGCTCGTACTCGTAAATATACCGATATTTCATGTTTTCCATTGCGCGGTAATAAGCGACGCCAAAGAATAAAATAATGAGGAGAAAACAAATGAATAATGAATAGCAGCTAAATGGATTTAATAATTTGAATTTGGAATTCTCAACTAAAGAGGAGATACTACAGAACGAATTATTAGTACGACAAAACGCTAATTTTATATGTAAGGACCTAATATTAACGTAGTAACAGAGTAACCGAATAGTGACCCTGAAACCGGAAGAGCCGGTATATCGAAATAGCTTAGTAACCTTAGTTTACACATATTTTTTTTTATTTCTACACGTCGTGTAAAGGCGGACTTAATGCTATTGGCATTATCTTTCAGTTTACCAGATGATGTAGTATGTGCATCAAATAAATAGAAGTACAATACACGAATATACACATATATATATATTTGTGTATGTGTTTTCAAAATTATAAATTAGCTTTTAAAAGTAAATAGCATTTGTCTAAACAAATAAGTTATCATTTTAGACATGTTACGTATTGATTTTTTTTATTGTATAGACTAGCACTTGACTACAATCCCACTTGATTGCTAGAGGCGATGTAAGATTTCGTAGTAAAGTGCACTAGTCTAAAAGTAGCCTTTTCAGTCTTCTCTTAAAGATCCCCACGTCATAGCTGGACGGAAACGCTGACGCCGACAGACTGTTCGAATCCTTCGTTGTCCTATTTCTATCGCCAAACAGCATTGTGCAAATATTACTGTGTTCCAGTTTGAAAGGCGCTGTAGCTAATATAATTACTGGGGTAACGAGACTCGGCATGTTATGTCCCAGGCGACGAGTGCAATGTGCTGCTAACTAGCAGGTAACTGGCAGGTGAACGTCCAGTTGGTCTCGTCATTTAATTGAATAAAAAAAATCAGTGTTTTGGTAAATATTCAGAAGGTAGATAATAGTCTTCTTTATATTCTATCCTGTGGAGAGCGCGTTTAGACAAACGTAGCACGGGATGCAGCCTGATTTGATGGAGAATCTGCGAAAGACTGCTGAAGTGAACTGGACGGGTGAAGCTGAAGATTAGGTTGTTTACCCTTAGAGATGCTTAGGTTCGCCATTGGACTATCGGGAGCCGATGATGATATTTTGATTTATGTACATTATATTTAGAATTTCCAATAAGCGGTGACAGCCCTGTAACGACAACCTGCTGGATTTGATTCTGATAGAGCTTCAGCTGCCAGGCAAGAGGAAATACGGCGAGGAAATCTTTCAAACACAGCAACAGCACCTAGCATGGTGAGAATACTCTTGACTATCACTCTGCGACAGGAAGTTCCGAGTACTAACGATGGGATTGTTAGATGAGTGGGGGGTATTTTACCAGATTAGTTTGTTTTGGATGATTTGTTGGTAAAATATGTATACCTTCAGTAAAATATTGGTTCCATCCATCCATCAATCCAAAATTGTTTATTGATTAAGGACTATACTTCTTGAGACGGATTTTCCTATTTTTTGTCTCTTTCTACTCTATTTTTTTTTGTTAACGAATTTATCGCAAATTTTAAAAACGTCCCTGCTTTAAAACCGCCTAATCTGTCTTTTATAAAAGTTAAGAGGGTAAAAAATACAAATCATAATTTCCTCGGGGAGTCGTAATCTTGGATGAACGGGGTTAAAAGAATATAGAATTTAACAGGGGTTGTTGAGAGCGGAATTTGCATTGAGCGTTGTTATGAATTAAAGTCAAGTTTGTACTTGTTCTTTTTGCCGCGCCTATTTTATTTCTCTCGTCGAGTACTTCATTGCGTATTTCTCTTCAAATAATAATTTCATCTTAATTAAGTTAATACAAAGTATTTGTATAATTTGGTAGTAATAAACATTTAATGATTGGTTTGCTTATTGTATCTGTGTCACGGTACTGGATATTTTAGGATCCAATAGAATCTAAAGATTACATTCAAACAATGGAAGATTTCTGTTGCTGGGGACTGTCTAGGTGGGTACCACCGCAGCGCCTGTTTCTGTCACCAAACAGTATTGTGCAATGATTACTGTGTTCCGGTTTGAAGAACGCTGTAGCTAGTGTAATTAATGAGGTAACGACGGTCAACATTTATGTTTCAGGGCGACGAGCGCAGTGTGTACCGTTCTAGCTAGCGCCGCGTTGTTATGGACAGGCGTATCACTTACCATCAGGTGAACGTCCTGCGCGTTCACGCTTAATGAAATAAAAAAAATGATACATTTGTTGCATCTTCACGATTTGAGAAGTAAAAATAATATTATGTAGTAATGGCGGATTTTATTGTTCCGTGTTGGAGTTTTTGGAGGTTTTCATACGAAGCGTACATTTGTTGTAAGGCTCGTTCGCGATTATTACACTCGTAAAATGTTGGCTTTAAAAAACATTATAACGTGCAAATGCGTTTCCGGATCAAAGTTAATTTTTTTTTATTCCAGTCCCGTCGCGGAAGTAGCTCATTTAAATAAAGTCAATAGCTTTGATTGTAAGCAGTTTCTATAAACACTATTCTACTGTTCTTTCTTAATGTACAGATTTCACCTTAAATTATTTTTTGCTAACGTTGGATTAGACTAGCTAGTGATATAAAATATCACCATTAATATTGTTATCATTGTTATTACCCTCTTCATCATCACTATCTTTATCATTGTCATTATCGATTTCATCGTCATCACCGTCATCAACGTAATCATCGTCATATTTTTGATCACTGTCGTCTTCATCATCGTTATCATATCCGTTATCGTCACTTACAGTTCGGCATTGTTGTTATTATCGTCAACATTGTCATCGTACTCATTATCTGTATTAACGTCATCATCATTGTTTCGCCGGGGGATTCCCGTAAATTCCTCCAAATCGTCTGAATTAATAACGCTTCCGTTATATGATCACAAAACTATTTTAACAACATATTAAAATAATTCTTTTTAGATAAACTTTCAAACTTAACCCAGTTTTGTAGTGTTACTCGAATGGGACTGCACGTTAGTACTCAACAATAACTTATGTTAAAGTTTACCTGCGCCGTATCCAACTTGACATCAAGTGGTCGTTGTAAGTTCACAATGAAAATTGCTCATGTGTATCTTAAGCGACAGGTCACTCACTGCCCCAAAGTCGTGACGTCACATTCTGTTTACACTGCACAGTTTAGAGACGAGAACAACATGTATCACTTCCTCCGGATGAACGTTATTGTAACTATGTCAACACCAAATATTTTTTTGTTTAGCTCATTTATTCATGGTTTCCCACTGATAAAATAATAACATACACAAATGACACCGTACAATATTACTTTTGTTGTCCGACTCGAAGGACCATGATATTCTCACTTTATTTAGTAATGTGAAATTATTTCTATTATGATTAGTTTTTCTGACCCGTCAATGGGTACCATTCCATGACCAATCGGGTAGTATTTCTACAATCATCCCCAGAGGGTTATATAAACTCGTCATAACATATACTAGAGTTGATAAGGATCCCTCTTTCTCTTTCTCTGATTGAGGAATTTCCTCATTTTTTCATGAATCCTCGTCTTTGTCTGTTATCACGAAATAAATTTTAAAATATTCTATTACTCTTTCACATCTTCTCATGATACATCCTCATCCTCATTCTCCCAACTACTCCCTCATCAATCCGAATATATACATTGTAAGGAAGCAATAATATTCAACGCGCATGTCTTGATTATTTAACTGTTGCTCCGACTGTACATACAAGTGTATCTGTTTGTTTATCTGACCGTACTTCGTCAATTAACTGAGAAATCCGTGACATGGCTAACAGTAACTCGCAGATGCAATAGCCACTATTGTTTATACTGTTAGTATCGGATACATGGCAGTGCATTAATTACGAGACAATAGTTGGTGATTGTGACAGTGTAAGTGATAGCTGATGATGCTGTACGTTTTATTTAATAGTGACAAAATGACATGTGATTCTTAGGTAGCAGATTCGAAGATCCTGTCATCATCACAATAATCACCTGATAGACGTCCACTGCAGGACAGGACTCCTTCAAAGTTCATATGGTGAAATTTGGGCCATTTCCCACCACGCTGGCAAAATGCGGGTTGGTGGGAGGCAGAGCCTCGTTTGTTGATTAACAGGGTGCACCACCAGCACATAAGGTTGGCTTGGGTCCTGTCAGATGTGATGCGGGACTCCTTACACCCCAGAAGATTCTGTAGCCAAACATATTAAGAGTTATGCTAAGGTCTCCATTGCCGGATATCGTTTAAGGGTGTAGCACCGTTGGGATCTGGATTCCGCATAGCATACGCTTGCTGAATGTTTCGCGTGGGAGTCCAAGTGAGGAATCTTAGTTTATAGGATCGGGGAAGACCTTTCTTCGGTAGTAGAGGTAGCGATTGCACTGGTGGAGAAAAGTGATGAGGGTTGATCTCCTTTTGTGAATCTGTCAAGGTGCAGGAGGTCGCCAAGTGGAATCGGGTAAAGGTCAATGCCGCTTGGGTATGGAGACGTCAGGGTGACGGCAATAGACGCCCCAAACCGTCAGACCTGTAGTCTCGGGCTATTAAGAATCGATTTAAGGTAGGTTAGGTGGCTACCACCACCGGTACCACCAAGTAAAATATATACATGAAATATATATATACGTATACATATATTCCAATATAATAGTGTATTGTTATGTGGTATAGACAGTATGCTGTGGGGATTCTAACCGTCGATTAAACAGAATTATGTCAGCGGGACTTCCGGTCGATTTAATTTAAAGCCAGTTCATCATCAGTTTATGGTTTTACCCGATAGCATCGTATAAAGCACGTTAGAGTTCAGTACACTAACTAAAACAGTTAATTTAACCCCGCCGTTAATACAATTTGGCGTTCGCTGTTGAATGGCGCACAAAGCCAGTATTTTCATAAAAAAAAATTTATAGAAAAGTTTCCAGTGTTTTTATTTGTGTGAAAATTTGTGTTTTTCAGCACATTGTATTTAAAGCACTTTATTAATTGTATACAATTTTTAAAACATAATTTACAATGAAAGTGAAAAAGTATTTTGCATATATCAAATCAAGGAATCTAATTTCACTCTTTAGAATATAACAACATTTTACGAAGATTTTTTTTTTTTAATAGAAATTGTCGATAAAGCTTAAATTTAGGTTAATAGGAGGAAATCCATCTTATCTAGAATTACTACAGTAACAGCAATCTAACTATATTAGTTGTTATATACTTTTATAATTAAAAAAAATAAACATATGTGTTTCTTTAAGTAAGACTGAAAGTCCAGATTAAGAGTTCTTTATAAACTGGTTTTTAGTTTGTTGTAAACCATTAGTGGTATTTAATATTGTAGAAGTTGTAAATTTTAAAACCTGTAGATCTTAGAAAGGTTTTAAAAATTCTGGTACCCACTTCAGGGTTTAAGTTTTTTTTTTTTTTTTTAAAAAAAAGAACGGTACTTAAGTGAGCACTTTATTTTCATTCCGGCCGAGAAGTTTTTATTAAACGGAAGCAGAATTGCGATGGGGCAACATTTGAGGAGCAGCTGCTTTCTGAAATCATGAATAATTAATAAAATAAACACGCGATTTAATTATTTATTTTAATTATTTATTGTTTAAATATAAAGCATTTTTTTAATAATGTTTTTCATAATTAACGACAACATCACCCTGAAGACGCACAGGATCTACAATATTACAATGTTATATAGGTCGACGACCTCTAGTGGACCTGGCGTAAATACTATACTAGGATCCTTGCAATCATCAGCAGATAGACGTCCACTGCTGGACATAGGCTTACCCCAAAGATGTCCACATCGATCTGTCCTACGCTGCCTGCATCCAGCGGCTTCTCATGATCTTACGGTCAGCATGGGCTTCGGTACCGCCGGGCACTAGAGGTTGTTATTTGTAAGGGTTCATAACAGAGGATCCCTTTACGAGTTCCAAAAGTAGAACCTGGAGGGTAAAATTGCTGGTAAACCTGTAGCTGGTAGACAGCAGAAGAAATAATATAAACCATAAATATAGGGTGTAAGGGAGTCCGCAAAACAACTCATGGAACCCAAGCCAACCTCATCTGCTCGTGCACCCTGCTGATCTACAAACGAGGCTCTGGCTTCCACCAACCCGCATTGGGGCAGTGTGGTATGAAATTGCCCAAAGTCCTCTATACGGATCCTTATAAACGATGGCCTCTGGTGCTCGGTGAGGCGGGCACCACAGGATCGATCGATGTGGAGATCTTTGGGGGAGGGCTACGTCCAGCAGTGGACGTCCATCGGCTGATGATACATATATATATAGTCCGATCCTATGTTATTTATATATATGACAGTACCGGACTTAAATACCATCAGTTAAAAAGGAATAGTTGAGGACCACATTAATTTTCTCAATCTGATCGCCACACTTCACTTTTGAAGAGGGCACCTGATGATGATGATGATGATATTAGTTAAAACTAATAGGCGACATCACAATATCTTCGTTTTATGCTGGTAATGCATAAATCCATGAAGGTCTACCGGGATATGTACGTCCATAACAATGCGATGTGACGTCCGTAGCTCCACTAAAATATGTCAAAAGCGACATCCAATGCATCAACTATTCCCAGGATACCTTCATCATGTCCGTCGATCTGATTGGTGTCCATTCCACGTTGAGCTGTTCAGTCAACTATCTTTCTCATCAGTGATACATATATTTATATATAGAAAGAGACATGATAGTGACATGTTTAATATACTGATGGTGGGTCTCTCTTGCCAGAGACGGTCCAGATAGGTACCACCGCAGCGCCTATTGCAGCAGACAAACACGCCGTGTTCCGGTTTGAAGGGCGCTGTAGCTAGTGTAATTACTGGGATAACTAGACTCAACATCTCAACGTTTCAGGTGACGAGCGCAATATGCTGCAGTGTGCAACATCCTAACTAGTACCACGTTGTTATTATGGGCAAGCGTATCGCTTACCATCAGGTGAAATTCCCGCTCGTTTCCTCACTTCTTTGATAAAAAAAAAATGTACACCGGAACTTTACATTGCACTAATCGAAGATGATTGCATGATTCTTACTTTTTCAGACCTTCCGGTGGCTTCAGAAACAATCCAGAGGAAACCATGTGACAGCAGCCAATCAGCACTTTACCTGGCGGATTATTGCTTTGGTTATCTTCTTGTGAGAGCAGGCTCAAATGCTCAGTACAGGGAACACCAAATCAGCTGTTCATATTGTTCGCTGTACATCGTCTGCATCATCATGAGGTGCCTTTGGCTGCCAGAGTGGAAAAACTGATCCACTCTTCAGCTGTCTTCTGGTTGTGTGCATGAAGAACTTTAAATCACCGTTAAACAGCGATGTCGCTGGTCATTGAGTGAGTCTTTATTCAGACGAGGTGCTCACTTAATCATAAGTGATACACTTGCCCATAACAATTTTAATGTCAGAATGATATACACAACACCACATTATGCTCGTCGTGAGACATTACATATAAATTCTATTTGCAGTATTAGCCTTCAAACCGGATCACAGTAATGTTTGCATATTGCTGTATGACGGCAGAAAAATGAGCTGCGGTGATACCTATCTAGACGGGCTCCGGCAACAGAGAATGAGAAGAATGTGAGGTTGAATAGAACCGGTTGAACTATGTCAAAGAACCAAGGTCACCGACACAGCCTAGAAGATTGCTAGACTTAAGTGGCAGTAGGCAGGGTACATTGCTCGAAGGACCGACGGATGATGGGGCAGTAAGGTCCTCTAGTGGCGCCCGCGTAACTGTACACGTAGTGTTGGGATGCCTCCTATAAGGTGGATCGAGGATCTGGTGAGAATCGCGAGAACCCACTGGATGCGAGCAACGCGGGACCGATCGATGTCGGGATGTCTATGTCCAGCAGTGGGCCTCTATCGGCTGATGACGATGATGAGGTTAAACCCACAGCCGGTAGTGAGCGATGCGATGACGATGACCGTGGGCATCATATCCCACATTTCCACAGAACCCATCCCGTTAGTGTTGAAAAAAAAAAAACTGTTATTTCATTGGCACATATAAACAAGTTAAATACGTTTTTTTTTTAACTCAGCTAACAGCAATTACATTTCACGAATATAAAAGCGCTCGCCGGCGGAACTCGCCAAGGGTGAGTCGGAGTTAAACTCTCAGATAAACGTTCATAGTTAAACTTGATTTTATGTTTACCGCACGATAAACTTTTATCGGGGTAGAATAAACTACTTGCATTCTGAAAAATATAGTAGAAAAGTTGAAATTATGATAATGCTGTGACCAGCTCCGTAATATTCTTCATAGTTATCATTAGCTTCCAAACGGCGGCAACCATTTTATATATACATATACTAGTAAAAGCGCGGCAGTCAACAAAATTGACTGCTGTTCTAGATATTATGGATTGTGATTAAGAATATCTGTGCAAAGATATCTGCTAATTCAAATTGCATTATAGGGCAAGCGGCGAGGACACCCCTCTGCTTACTGCCTGGGTTTCCAACGTCTACTTCCTAAATTGCTCAAATTAGAGTGCAGTGAAGGAAACCATTCGTAAACAGCCACCGCTAGTTTTGTTTATAAACAATCATATAATTGTTAGTAACTTGGAAATCAGTGAAAATGTGTTAGTATATGAACAGCTGTTTAACAATTGAAATCTTCTAATTATTATCAATGTTTAATTGTTACGGAAATTGAATTTAACAACGATAATTGCATGCGTAGCATCATTGTCTATGGACTATTTGAATTACGCGCCAACTTCACTCCACTGGCTGCCACTGGTACGCAACAAACCAATGAGCTGTCGGCGACAAACTGATACACGCTTAAGCTGCATATTAATACATATGTGTATATATATATATATATATATATATGTATGTACATATTGTTTCCCTTTCGTAGCGATATGAAGAGTAAGAAGTTCATCAAATGAAAGGATCAACAGCATATGGTAAACTGGTTACAAAGAGGTTAAGCTATTTCTTTTCGAAGAACTAAAGGTATTCCGTACGTGAACTGGGAACCTTTCTGATTAATAGTAATCTTTTTTTTATTGCGCCACACATGCATAAATGATTTTTAACTTTTAAGTAATAACTGTCGTTCCGCTTTGCTCGCCGTAACATCCCTGTGGGGAAGGAATTTCGTAAAAATCATTCTTAGCCGATCTATACTCGGCAAAAGGAATATTTTTATCAAATTTCAAGTTTCCGGGCCTTATGGTTCCAGAGATATCATGAAGAGTCTCTACATAGGTTGAATATATATATCATCATCGGCCGATAAACGTCCACTGTAGAGCATAAGCCTTCCCGAAAGATCTCCACCTTTTGTTAGAGTCCATTGAGGGGAATGGGGCCTAAGTCCCACGACACTGTCCCAGTCGTGTGTTGTTTAACAGGGTCCACCACGTGCTGGTGAGGTTGCCTTGGGCTCTGTAAGATGCTAGGCGGAATTCCTTACACCCCTATATATATATATATATATATATATTTAATAAATTTGGACGCTTTCGCTTTTTGAAACATCCATGTTCATTGTCTCTATATATTTTACCATTCCATAGTAAACATTTTTTTACTACTATCAAATACGGTATCCTATCCTTTAACCAATGTAGTTATCTATCTTTTAAGAGCTACAATAAAAATCAGATCTGTCTACAATATCCTTCTAATAATTCTTTCGATTTTATCTCAAAAAGGGAATGTTATAAGTTTAATGCTTGTGTTTATATTGCTGTATATGTATATGTGCCTAGTTAATTACAGCTTATTATAGTAGCGGAACAGCTTAGCCGTTTTTTTATTTTCATTCTTCTATTTAAAACGGATTTGATTTGTTTAATTTTGATGAAAAATTTCAAGTAAAAAAATTATATAAAACCCGAGTGCGTTTGGATCGTTTCACAATTAAAGCTTAAAAAAATATTATGAAGTATCTTGGAAAAAGCTTAAATACACTGGTTAGCAGAAATCAGTTACTTCGGTAACAGTTTAGACGTTTATTGATATATATTACACCATTGTTTATTTACTATGTATAACTTGAAGCAGTAACTTAACAGGATAAATGTACGTTCATAATAAATCTTACATATATGAGTAATCAATTAGTAAAACTTGGTACAGTTGCTGTGTTATATGCATAAATATTAAATGTATAACTTGTGACTGTCTCAAAATGTACTTAAGCAAACATCTTGAACTCCATGTTTATATCACTGTGATGCATTTGAATACAAATGCATGCATACACGTCTCGTGCATATCTCTGCACGAGACGTGTACTTGTTGTGTACAATTCAACTTGTGTATTCAACAGCGAATACAACGAACAGATAAATATGTATGATTTAAATATCGCATATTTATCAAGAGGTCCATGCCCAGCAGTGGGCGTTATCCGGATGAGATAGATATTTTGCGTGGATATAAAATATGTACTTTATAGCATACAAACATTTAATAAGAAATACATCGTTTTATATAGAACATGATAAAGCGTAGAAGCCGTGATAGCTCAGTTTCTAAGGTCGTCATATTTTACGGATCAAGAGGTGCGGGTTCGATATTTTTTTAAATTAAGCTTCCGGTGAAGAAAAACGTGGTGCGGAAAATGAAATGTTTCAGAAGCAACTGATTTTCACATATTATTCACTGGTGGTTGGCGGGGACCGGCTAGGTGACGCCGCAGCACCATAATTCTGCCGACGAACATTAGTGTGTTCCGATTTGAAGGGCGATGTAGGTAGAGAAATTACTGCGGTAACGAGACTCGACATCTAATGTGTCAGGCGTATCTAGTCATTCTAACTAGCGCCACGTTGTTATCAATGGAAAATGGAAAATGAGAAAATGAGAAAACGAAGATGGAAAATAAATAGAGAAAATGGAAGACAAAAGGAATAAATGTTAAATGGTAAATGGTAAGTGGAAAATAGAAAAGGGGAAATGGAAAATAAAACGAGTAAATGGCAAATAAAAACAGAAAATACAAAAAGGAAAATGGAAAATTTAGAATGGAAAATGAACATAGAAATGGAAATAGAACATGGAAAGTGGAAAGAGGAATCTGGAAAATGGAAAATTTTGAATTAAAATTGGAAACGGGGAAGTAAAGACGGAAAACAGAGAATGGAAAATGGGAAAAGAAAACGGAAAATGGAAAATGGAAGACGGAAATATCTTAATTCAAGAATGGAAAATTGAAAGTTTCTCAAGAAAAACAGCCCCTATGAATAACGGATAAAGTGGTAATCATTATCTGTTTTGTTGAAGTTTAATTGTTATCGAATTGTAATAAATGTTTCTTGACTATGTCCTTGTTAAAGAAGGCCACGCGTCCCAACGGTGGGAACAATAGAAGGACAGTTAGTTTCATATATAATCTATGTTTACATTACGTAATAGAAATAAATATATACATAATATCCATCGAATTATATTTATAAATATACAGATGGTACTTAGAAGATTAATCGCTGTTTGCTTTAAATTACTACTTAAACCATCTAAGCATCAACTTGTTAATAACTTACGAAGTACACTCGAGACGCAGAATTCAAAGATAGAAATTCACTAAGCACAATTTGAGATTCGTGCTCTGTCTAAACCGGTTGTCTAAGATTCGGGCTGAAGCTGGGCGAAGTTTCTACAACAATTCGTAACAGTTCCCACAATTGAATTTTAAGTTACGCGATGTTGAGAAATTAAATGTTCCTCTTCATCATCAGCATCGTCAGTCGACGTCTAGTATTTGTGTATATACCAGCCCAGCCCGCATTTCCACCACTGGGATTGGGAGTTCAATGTTAGTCGTTCGGCATTGGTGATATACAGCGAAGAATAGGGTTGGGGATGTTTCATACATGTATGTAACTTCAACAATTATTTAATGTAGATAAAAATACTCGTCAATCAATCATCAGCCGATAGACGTCCACTCCTGGATATAGGCCTTCCCTATAAATCCTCATATTCATCAGTCTTGTGCTATCCGCATCTAACGGACTCCTGCGACTTTCACCAAACTGTCGCCGGAGCCTTTGATACCTTTGGGCGCGAGGGGTTCATATTAGCCATATCCCACCACGCAGACCCAAAACGGGTTGTTGGAACCCAGGGCCTCGTTAGCAGGTTAATTAGTTGATTTTGGCTAAGGTTCCGTGAACTTTTGTACCCTCCCACACCCCCACCACAAAAATACTTGTACTCATATTTAATAATAAGTATGCCTCTATTCATCAGTGGACGTCTTCCGCTGATGATGATACTTAAGAACTGCATGATTCACCTAAATATTATCTGTATTCTACGCATTATGGTACTGAAGATAAATGACGTTGGTTGCAATTGCTGCGAGTTTTTTTTTTTTAATTTATATAGAACTTGTTTCTATGATCCCTTAACTTGAGATCAGAGAGAATATCCCATTATGTGAGTAACGTAACGAGGCTTTAAGACTGTATACTTCACACTATACTTCTTGATATTAAAATGGTAAGAACTAAGAACTAGTACGTTATAAGCCATCTAACGTTTTTTATTCTATCTAGCGGCGGGTGGAGTAGGACGTTCACCTGATGGTAAGTGATCCTTCCGCCCATAACAATGTGATGCTGGTTAGAAATTGTTTTAATCACATAATTATTGCACTGATATTTACAACTGCTAAGACTGTCTAGGTAGGTACCACCGCAGCTCCCATTTCTGCCGCCAAACAGTACTGTGCAAACATTACTGTGTTCCTGTTTGAAGGGCGCTGTAGCTAGTGTAATTACTGGGTTAATGAGGCTTAACATCTTATGTCTCAAGGCGACGAGCGTAATGTACTGCTGTGAATACCATTTTAGCTAGCGTCGCGTTGTAATGGGCGAGTGTATCACTTACCATCAGGTGAACGACCCGCTCGTCTCATTAAATAAAAAAAATATACATGGTTTAATACCGCCAACGGAAGTGTAGGCAGACGGCAGACATTCATCCCTTCGTTGACGATATTTGAAGTATTAGAACAAAGCGTTTCGCGTACTCCTCCATTAAACGATCAGTTGAGGATTGGAACAGTCTGCCGGCGACAGTGTTTCAGTCCAGCTATGAGATGAGAGTCTTCAAGAACAGTGAAAAGGCTTCATCTAGACTAGTGCGCTTTATCACCTAGATTACATTTCCACTTTCACACTAGGCTATATATAATATTAAAAAAAAATCTATTTAAAACCACATAAGACAGGTCTATATGATTTGGGTGAGTGTTGAGTCATCCAAACCATACAGTGAGGTGGTGGTGTGTGAGCTGGTGAGTCTACGTAGTTCAATTCAATGAGTACCTTCCTGAAGTATGTGCCGCTATAACAGTATTGTCACAGTGCAGGAATATTCCTGATAAGCTCACTTTAACACCTACTGCGTCATTCTATAGACAACCGTTATGTATAAAAAAACACAACCAAGGAAGCGGCAGAAAGGGTGAATCGTTATTTTTTTTTTAAACTAAGCAAAGAGGAAGTAACCATCTGGTGTTCTCGGCATCCGGCGCGCTGCAATATACTTCCCCGTTCATTTAATTACTCGATGAAACTGCGAAACGGAATTTTCAACGCTGCGGTTACTCCATTTTTATTCTATATATATATTTATATTTAATATTGATTTCAACAGAGCGTGAAATTAAAGGATCGATTGGAAATAGCACGACATTAAAGTAACCCTGAACACGTACCAGTTATATAAATCAGAGGAACAATGAAGCCGGATACAAATTTTATTAAATTTCTCTTATGAGTTTTGGACTGTTAAGAACTATTCCTTCTTATTAATATATTTATTGATTACTTTTACTACAAATATATTATATATCGGTTAGGGATAATCTTAATTTATATAGGACAAAGGATAAGTCAAACGTTCCTCTCTCTCTCTCTCTCTCTCTCTTTCTCTTTCTCTCTTTCTATATATATATATATATACTTCATCGTCATCAGTCGATAGATCGATAGACGTATTCGATTCTTTTCATATATATACGAGTGCATTACAACTTAATTACTATACTTAATGCAACTTAACGGTATCCAATAAGAACTGAACAGGAATTTCAGTAGGATTTTTTTAAAAGTTTCCATTTCATTCCAGCGACTAGACTGAAGCTATTGTCTAGATATGATGAATTTATTCCGGTACCAAGTTTTAAGCTGGTTAGATGTTCACGATGAGATTCTATGAAGGTGTTTCAGTTTCTTCTTTTCAATTCTGTAACGAATGATATTGTAATTATTTCAGTTCTCAATTAACGACGACACTGCTACTACTTTAGTAGAGCTTAGTACATTTTTGTTATATGTATATTTCTTTAAACCCTTCTATATGAACCCCTACAAACGGTGGCCCCTGGTGCCGGGTATGTCGTGGTAAGCCGCTGGTAGGGATCTTTGGGCTTTTGTCCAACAGTGGACGTTTATTTATGATGATGATATATATGTGCTTATTCAATTGAAAAACAGCGCTTGCTTTTCACATTATTACAAACATGAGAACTTCTTCGTTTTATCATACATTTCTATTATTCTTTCTACTCCAAAAAGCAAGGAGACGACAGAACTCTTCACCTGATGGTAAGTGATAAACTCATCTAAATAACCAGGCGTTAGTAATGCTGTGCTCGTCGCCTTGAGACATAAGATGGTTATTCTCACTACCCCAAACTGGCACACAATGTTTGCACACCACTGTATGATGGAAGAAATAGGAGCTGTGGTGGTACTGACACGGTCTCCTGTGATAAAGATCATACCATCATTAAAGTGTGTGTTAAGACGTGGGTCCAGGCGAATGTTGCGCTTTGTGGTTACACAGTATATTTGTATTAATAAGTACATGTCACATACCATCAACCATAAACTTCTGTTGTATGGAAAGGAAGAATTCTTGACGTTTTATTTTGTTGTTGGGGTTGTAAGAAGTCTCACACAATAAATCACCCAAGCCAACCTTACTTGCTCGTGGTACACCCTGCTAATCAACAAACAAGGCTCTGATTCCGACTGTGACAGAACAGCGCAGGTTCGATCGATGTGGGAGGCTTTAGAGGAGGCGTTAGTCTAGCAGTGGACGTCTAAAGGCTGATGATGATGATTTATAATATTGACATTTAAGGATTAATCTTAAAATAATTGTAATGCATCATTTCTTAAAGTACCCTGCACACAATGTCAACTACTTCGATTTAATTCTACAAGTCTCCGTAACTTGCTACGCATTGTATACTGACAACCCAAATGGTCTGGAATACAGCGGGCTGGGAATATATTGCGACCGCAAACAACTGCCTCCTACTGGATTCTCGTTCGCCGAGGGCTCAGGATTTAGTAGACCGTCCAGTCAGCAGGAAGTGACGGCCGTTTCCGTGAATAATCGTGACAAACAGCCGGACAAAAATTATACTATAGTTGTCGTGTAATATTTATATATATAGGAGATATCGTGGACTCATCACGATATCTACGAAATTTTAAGATGTAAACACTCAAAATTTATTAGAGATATTGCTTCTACCATTTAGACGTCGGCTAATAATGAAAATTACAAAATTCCTTCCGCAAAGTGAGTTGTAAGGGTGTTACCGTCAGCAAAGCAAGCGGGAAACAACTACTATCTAATATAGTATTATATCTATACTATTTTTAATTAATAATACGTAAAAATAGTATACATTATAACTGTTTTTTTTAATAATATAAATATTAAATATATAAAAATAAAATAAAAAATATTAAATAATATAAAATATTTCTGTCTTCAAAGAGTAGCGTGTTCCGGTTTCAAGAGGGGATGTATCTAGTGAAATTATTAAGGTAATGAACCTTAACATCCTATGCCTGAAGGCGACGAGCACATTGTTGCAGTGTTTTTACCATACCATCGGGTGAACCGTCTTGCTCTTCTTGTATGAGAAAATTTTTATTATGAGAAATATAGACTATACTTCCGCTACTGCTGTCGAATATAGACAGAGCTTTCTGTAAACTAAGCCTATACTCTGCGTAGCAAGTAGCGTAGCACGTAGAGTAGCACATCGTCTAGCTGTCTACGAGGCGATGATTTGGACATTAAAATAAATGACCTTCATTTATTCTTCTTATACAGTTCAAAAAGAAGCGACTAAATCTATTTTTTTTTAAATTACCCCCGTAATACAATCGCAACAGTACCTTCAAAATCTGTTCACTTGCCAAAACAATGTTAGGAACAGCATTAAAACTTTTCTTGTCAATTTTTTTTTTCAGAAGTTAAACAACTTTTGGGTGTTACGTTGATGCAAAATATTTTTTTCTACTTTTCTCTGTGTAAAAATGGAATAAGTATAATATATATTATAGTATTCTTAATAACGGAATCAGAGCGAGCATAAGTTAAAATCAATTAAAATATAACTCTTCATCTTTATATGAGCCTATACAGTTTCGCCTGGACCAGTACATATTTCTTTTATATATTTTGAACTATGTTTTCAAGTTCTGAGACAATCTGATTCTCCAACAGACAGGATAGCTTAAATCATCTACTCTCACATGTCCTGCAGTTCAATTTTTATGGCGTTGGTGATGTTAGGTTCGTTCTACATTTGGTATAGTTCCTCGTTGTATCATGCCGCTGATCACCGAAGGAACCTTCATTAAAATGAAGAATCTCTCTATAGTACAAACTTTATATAAATTATAAAATTTAATCGTTCATCATAAATATATTTGATACTTTTGTAAAACTGAAACTTACTACAAATATTTTACTTGGGAGAGTACAGCGCTATGATTTCCTACAAATTTAAATTAATTTCTTCTTCATCTGCAATATGTTTGGTAAAAGTTTTAAAGTTACCAATAAGTTATCTATATATATAGTGTTAATAACATATTGAATATATATATTTCTCAACCGCAATTTGGCAACAAAGTGCCGCGTGCGGCAAAAGCGAAATTACTGACCAATCGGGTGCCAATATTATGAATACGTTGACTGTGCGGTTTGAGTATAAAAGCTTTTCTGTTTATTAAACAAAAAAACTATATAAAACTATATTTACCAGATTAGTTTACCGTACAAGAGTTGGAGACCTGATGACCTGTAACACTGGTTTATTACCTATCACAGGCACCAGCGATCCACAGCCATAATGTTGAATGATGCACGCAACTTAAAAATTTTGTTATCACTTTCGGTTTGTAGCGACAAATAAAAAAAAAATTATTATTATTAAAAGCAAATACTATAAAATCTTATTTATTATTATTCGTAGTAATAGGTTATATTCTGGATGCTGACTAAACACGCAAATGGAATCGGTTCTATTTATTTTTTATATCTGGTTTACTTATAATAGATGGTTAGTTAATAAGTCAGAGGGTTACAAACTTACTCGATGGCGCTACAACCCTTTGTAGATCTTGGCCTGCAGTAATGTTTCCAATTTTTCTGAAGTCTTCTTTTACCACACCTATCCATCTTTTCTTGGCCTAATCCTCGGTCTACTTACGGCTCTGGTATTTTCTATACGTGCCAACTGTCCTGCCCAGTGCAGTGGTTGCAACTTACAGATCCTGATAATAGTTTCTTGTTGTATTTAGTCCGGATGAACTTTGGACTCGAGACCCTAAGTCCGAGGTATGTGCTTCTCAGACAGGATGAAAGATTCAGAAAGAGGGTTATGTTGCTTATATTAAAAAATGCTTAATTAGCTTCCTCTTCAGTTACCGCAACATCATCTCGTTATAATAAAGTCAATAATTAAATAATCTCTAACAAATAATTTATAATATTAATAGTGATACTTAGAATTCATCATTGTCATCATCATCAGCCGACAGACATTTACTGCTGGATATAAGCCTTCCCAAAGATTTTCACATCGATCGGTCCTGCGCTGCACTGGTTCCGGCACCTTTACAACGTCCGTTATCAGTCAGCATGGTCTCCGGTACCGACAGGCACCAAGGGCCGTCGTTTGTAGGGGTTCGTATGGGGGGATTTCGACCATTTCTCACCACGCTGGCCCAATGCGGGTTGATGGGAGCCGGAGCCTCGTTCTTAGATTAGCAGGATGCGCCACGAGCAAATGAGGTTGGCTTGGGACCCGTAAGTTGTTTTGCCTTCTTACACCACTACCTCAAATATACTTTTACTTATACTTAATAATATGCCCCTGTCAAGCAGTGGCTCTATCGGCTGATGATGATACTTAATAATTTGATGATTTACTTAATTGTTGACTGTATTCTACACATTATGATACTGAAGGTAAATATAATGGCTTGTAATTGTTCGGAGCTTCTCTCGATTTATATGGAACAAGTATCTATGATTCCTCATCTTGAGATCAAAAAGAATATCTCCTAACGTAAGTAAAGTAACGAGACTTTCAGATTGTATACTTAACACTATACTTCTTGATACAATGATGGTGAAAATTTAGACCGCCTAGGTAGGTACCACCGCAGCTCGTCTTTCTGCCCACAAACACAAATATTATACATATTAAAGAAATATTAGAATTATCTGTAACAAATTATTATTTCATATTACTTAATATAAATGCACTTCCCTTACTTATTGATGTATAAAACTTTACCCCATTCTGCCAACTACGAATGTCTCCCCTAAAGTAACGAGACTATATAACAAGATACAAATATGTATCTCGGAATCCAAAGTTTAAAGTTAACCTTAAGTTACAAACTTTAGTTTGCGATACAACTTTAAACTGATTGCTTACTTATCTAATTTGAAATATATGTACAAATAAATAATATTACTTAAGTAATGTCTGCTTGTAATATTTGTATCATCATCATTATCAGCCTTTATCCACTGCTGGATGTAGGTCTTCTCCAATGTGTTCCATCAAATGCGATCCTCAGCTTCCCTCATTCACCCACTTCCGACCGCCCTGATGATGTCGTCCGTCTATCCAAAGGGATGAAGTCCTATACTCCTGCGTTACTAGTTCGTATCAATAATAATAAATATTAACTTCAGCTTTATACGCATAATCAAAGTTTAAGTACAAAGTTAAATTAAACTTTGGACTAAAAAAAATTTTTTTATACAATGAAGCGACGAGATGAGCGGGATGTTTACCTGGTGGTGAGTCATACGCCTATAATAACCTGACGCTGGTTAGGATGGTATAGACAGCAGCATATTGCGCTCGTCGCCTTGAGACGTATAAGGTTATGTCTCGTTACCCTAGAAATTTCACCAGCAACTCACTTTAATCCGGAACATGGTAACGTTTGGACTGTACTATTTGTCGGATGCAATAGGACCTGCAGTAGTATCTACCTAGACTGTCTCCGGCAACAGAAACTTACCACCAGTACCATACTGTTGATACAATGTCTACAATGCTACAATAATTGATAGATGCACCTTTGTGTATGGAAAATTGTATAGACACATTTTATTGGGGGTTGAGAAAGCAAATTAAAAACAAGCAACCCCTATAAATAGGTCGTTATGTTAGCTTACAACGTATGAAGCTGACGTAAGCTTGCACTATCGAGCAGTATTCAAGTTTTAGGTCAATTGGCTCATTAACGGAGACGTCAATTACGCGATCGTTCTTTACTGGAAAATGGACTAGTAAGCGGTAAATTATCATTTTATGGTTTATTTATACGACAAAGCGAAGGGGTGTAAACAGTGTGTAGGGTGAGAAGTATAAGTCATCATCATCATCAGCCGATATACGTCTACTGCTGGACGTAGGCCTGCTCCAGAGATTCGCAATTCGATTGAGTAGGGATTGGTTGGTGGGTGCCAGAGCCTCGTTTCTTGATTAGCAGAGTGCACCCCGAGCAGGTGAGGTGAGAGGTGATACATCATCAGCCGATAGACGTCCACTGCTGTACATAAGTCTCCCCTAAAGATATCCACTACGAAGTAGGTAAGTGATACGCCGTCTTATAAGTGTCGCGCTAGTTAGGATGTTATACACTGTACCACGTTATGCTCGACATTATGAGAAGCATAATGTTAAATATCGTTACCTAAGTAATTTAGCTAGCTACAACACCCTTCAAACCGGAACTAAATAACGTTTGCACGCAACTGTTTGACGACAAAAATATAGGGGCTGCAGATCCATAGTCAAATTATTAAAGAGGTTAGTAGGCAGTGAGAGAATTTTACCGCAGCCTTTTGAATGTAGGAAAGATATAACTTGCGTAATTTTTTTTTATACTACGCAGCGACGAGACGAGCGCGACATTCACCTGATGGTAAGTGATACACCTGCTCATAACAATGTGGCGCTAGTTAGAATGTTATACACAGCACCACATTGCACTCGTCGCCTTGAGGCATACAATGTTGTCTTATTACCGCCAGTAATATCTTTATTTACAGCGCCCTTCAAAACGGAACACAGTAATGTTTGCACAATACTGTATGGCGACAGGAATAGGTACTGCGATGGTAACTACACAGACGGTCTATGGCAACAGAGACCTACCACTGTAGATAACCGTTTTTATTATATCTATAGTTTATTTCAAGTTTTGTAGTTTATATTTGAAACCAACGGCTCAGAGGTTTCACACGTTCAATACTAAGCCTTGTAACGGGTTCGAATCCCTTTCGTACTTAATTAAACCTACGAAGCGTCGGCTATTGAGCTCGCTCAATCGCAGGTGTTGTTTGCGTTGGAACTGAACTGTAAGTCAATTTCAGCTCTAGATCCAGACGAACATCGCTGCTCTCGTGTAAGTCTAGATTAATTGAATTCGGGGACGCGTGATGCGGTACTGGAAGATAGTGTGAAGAACTGAATACCCAATACTTTATTTATCTGTTTATTTTATTGTTAATGGTCTCCGAAGGTAATCATGTCGGCATTATAGACTATATGTGCGGTCTGTCAATATATGAAAGCGAGAGTACTGTGTTGGCAAAGCTTGACCCTCCACAGCCTCATCGTCATCACCAACAAATAGTTCTCCACTGCCGGTTATAGGCTTTCCGCAGAATATTCTCACGAAGGTTTCTAAAAATTTACTTTAATACTACACTGTATTTTATATTAATATCATAACTAACATTCACACCCATATTATATATAAATATAATATATATATATATATACATACATATATATATATATATATATATATATATATATATATATGCGCAGCCAACATTTAGCCGAAATCTGAAAGGAGGTGTTAAATGCAATTTTACTATTAAATACTCATTATCAATATTTCAATCAATATCTATGACTGAATGAAGGCCTCGCCAAGAGAGTATTGCTGTAATGGCCACGCTTGGCATGCAGGTTGGCAAGCGCAGTGTGCCAGTAAAAGGAAAGCTTTTGCCTTATTAGTAGAATTATGCTGTACGCCTTTTAAAATATGCTGAAGGTAGAAAACGTTGAACATATTTTAGGTCGTCTTTCTCCAATATAAAGAAATTATAATTAAACATCTTGAAAAAATTATGAAGAAAGAACTTAAATAGGATTATAAAGAAAGAATTTGACAAGGATTATAAAGAAAGAACTTGAAAGAATTATAAAGAAAGATCTTGAAAAAGATTTTGAAGATAAACTTAGAAAGGATTATTGAGATAAAACTTGAAAAACATTATAAAGAAAGAATTTAAAAAAGATTATAAAGAAAGAACTTGAAAAAGATTATAAAGAAAGAACTTGAAAAAGATTATAAAGAAAGAACTTGAAAAAGATTATAAAGAAAGAACTTGAAAAAGATTATAAAGAAAGAACTTGAAAAAGATTATAGAGAATTAACTTGACGAGGTGTACAAAGAAAGAACTAGAAATTAAACACTATTTAATTCCAGTTAGGACTCCAGTTCGGTCAACCGTTTGGCCTGTAAGAAGGTGGTTGCCGGTGTGATGCCAGGATATATTAAGGTTTGATTGGTGTAGGGATTTCTTCGAACCCATGCTACCATATTCATATTGTAAATCATTGAAAAAGATTGATGAAATTATTAACATGAAATACAAACCGCACCGCTTTTGTATATATAATCAATAAAATTATACTAACGTATAGATGGCGGATTGAGTAGTGTATATATCTTATTCGATATGCTGCTGACGCTTAGGAATTCGATTTGCATTTCAATATATATTGAAATGAGCCGTGAAAGCATTGATTTAATATAAACTAACAGACTGGGAATTCATGAAGCTTATTTGAACAATCGTCATCATCAGCATCATCATCAGCCGATAGACGTCCACTGCTGGACATACAATGGTTTATATAAATGTATCCGTTAAATATAACTGAAAATACATTTTTAATAGTTAACAGTTCAGCGCTTAAGTATCCGTTGCCGGAAACCGTCTAGGTACCACCGCAGCGCTTATTTCTACCGTCAAACAGTAATGCAAAAACATTACTTATTCCGATTTGAAGGGCGCTGTAGCTGATATAATCACTGGGGTAACAAGATTCAATATCTATGATTCAGGCGAGGAGCGTATTGAGGTGCTGTGTATACCATCCTAACGTCACGTTGTTATGAGTAGGCGTATCACTTACCATCTGGTAAAAGTTCCGCTCCTCTTCTCGCTAATTAAATAAAATTCATCATAATTTTAATCCATAGACGTCCACTGCTGGACATAGGTCTCTTGTAACGTGTTCCTCACAGCACGGTCCTGCGCTGTTTGAATCCAGTAGAATTATTGAAAAAAAAAATACCTACAAAAGCTGAATATGCTGAATTAGAATTTTTGTCAAAAAAAACAACGTCGATCTGTATGACCAGATACCTGTCAATCATGTGCACGATTTTTGAATAGCCATTGATTTATCAAACGGCCATGACAGTTTCCTGATGCACAGTCATCATTGCTGATTTTATCAATATGAATTTTCCCTGGTGGTAGGTCTCTGTTTCCGGAGACTGTCTAAATAGGTACCGTTGGAGCTGGCAAACAATAGTGTGCGAATATTACCGTGTTCCGGACTGAACGGCGCTGTGGCTAGTGAAGTTACTGTGGTAATGAATATATAATATCTTGTCTCAATGCGAAGAGCACCCAGTGGTGCTGTGTATACCACTTGCGCCAGGTTGTGTGCGTATCACTTAAAATTAGGTGAATGACCAGCACGTTTCGTCGTTTCGTACAATAAAAAAAAAAACTTAAAAATTGTACTGAATAAAATAAATCATTAGTAAATTTAACTTAAAAATTATTACTAATGAACTGATGATGTTAAAATATATTGTTGATAGATAATTAGTTAATTTTAAAAATTAAATAATTTTATAACGAATTAGTCCTCTAATCATAAAAAAAATATTTAACTTTCTATAGTAACCGTTGCTGTAGCACCCTTCCAACGGGTTCTCGCCTTGTAGTGGCGGAGGGGCTTAGTAACCGTGGTCCGGTACACGGTGAAGCCAAGTGGAACCCACCCGGCCGGCCCGCGGCGAAGGGCTGGCCGAAGCGGCCGCTCCAGGTTCGAGCACCGGTTGGGATAACTGGAGCTTACCGGAGCGGCCGGGGGCCGCAGGGGCGGCTGTGTGCTGCCCTAGCGGCCGGCTGCAGGGGCGGTTTCATACCGCCCTTCGCAGCCGAGGTGGGGTCGCGGAGGGAGTACCCTCTGCGGCCAACCGGTGTCGCACCGGCGATGCGGCGGCGGCGGGGCCGCGGGGGAAGAGGAGTACCGGTATTGAGATGCGCCGTTCTCCCTATCCTCCGCGGCCGTTGACAGGTAGCGGCGGGCCGAACATCTCTCCGCCACGGGGAGCCGGGAGAGGTTTTCTGCAGTGGCTCCCATGGCCTCTGGGCGACAGGTTCGGGGGAACCGGTCGCCCGCACACGCATGAGGTCGAGGAGGGGGCGCGCTGCATGTTCCGGCGCGCCCTGGAAAGGGAGGGTTTATCCCTCCCTCCCGAGGTGGGGCTGCGCAAGCGGCTAGCGCCGGCAGGGTCGCGGTTGAGTGCATGCGTTCCCGTGACCCTGCCATCATGGCGATGAGGCAGAACATCGTGGGGGTTTTAGTCGGTGCAAGTCCGACATAACTCGTCCTTGCCCCTGCGAGGACGAGTATGCGTAGGCATTTCCCCCACGTAAAAAAAAAAAAAAAAGAAACCGTTGCTGTAGCAACCGCATAAACAATAACCTACGAAAATGTTTATAAAAGTTAATTAGACATAAAACGATGAAGGATCTATGAAATTCAAAAAAATAAATAGCATATAATTATCTATCAAATCATTTCGCGTCGAATAGTCATGTTCCCGTGTTCCCGTTCACTAGTGTTTTCACGTGTTTGAACAAACAAAATCCATTTTCTTTATATATATACATATATATGGCGGAGACTTCTCGACGTTGTCGTCAGTAATAACGGATCTTGTGGGCGTCATTAGGGTAAAGTGCGAGCACAGGACAATACACAAATCACTTTCGCCATACAGTTTTAATTAAGAGGTTCTTAATAATTTTATTTTAAAGAAACGTAGATTAACTAGGTAGGTAACAATTAAACATGAGCAGCGGGTTCAAGGCACCGATCTAACTCTTCAAAATGAATCACTATGCGATCCACCTCGATCGACCGCTCTTAAAGGAATGCCCCGCGCCCGCCGTGCGCGTCGTGCGCGCCACGCAAAAGACAAGATGGCGCCTCGACCCCACTCGAGGCCGTGCTCCGCTCTCATTCATTCATTCATTTCATTTATTTTTTACTTTTACGGAAATTAATAACAATTTTCAAGGAACAAAACGACAAAATAAATTAAATAAAATAAAATAAGAATTTGCAAAGTATTTTGGGTGTAAACAATTGACACCTCGCTTTATACAATCATCAATTAACCCAACCCGTCACTTCCTCTGACTCTATAAATATATATAGACTTCAAAATGTCGGTTCGCTTCTGCTTTAAAGTGGAACAGTTAAAATTGTGCTAACATTGGTTTTGGGACAGGCCTTCGAATGCATATACGGTAACTTTCGCACCTCCAACTGATTCCAGTTCACACAGGTCTCAATTTAGGACGTTAGGTAGACGTCAGCAAAATCTGTAACTGAAAACCGAGTTTAAATAATCGATTGCACTGAACGAACTTTACCGAACTTCAACTTCCGACGTGTGGGTATCTCTTGCATATGAATTAATAAACCCTCCATTCTTGTTTTTAGTTAGTATGTATAAAATATGTAATAGTATGTATACAGGGTGAAAGGTGATAGGTGTAAAAGATCTGGAGGGGCTGAAGTATAGCTCGTATCCTATCTATCTATGTATTGAATACTCTTCACCCTTCATATATTAGCTGTTCCTAAGCTCTTCTGGCAGTAATATAAAATTGGACTTGAAATTGTTTAAAATTGAAATATTACCAAATGAAAATGTTTATAAAAGTTTATTAGAAATAAAATTATGAAGGATCTATGAATTTCCTATAGCCATATTAGCCTACAGCCATCTACAAATTATTCCGCGTCGAATACTCGTATTCCCGTGTAGATACGACCTCTAGTTTTCACGTGATTGACGAACAAAGAAAACTCATCTTCATTATATATATAAGAGATTTCCACCAATGTACAGAATCATCACGATATCTCTGGAGCTATAAGGCAAATATTCTTTTTGCGGAACATAGGTTAATTAACAACGGATTTTACTAAATCTTATCCTCAATATGTCTTGCTGTTGGTGGTAGTGGTCTCACAATCTGACCTGTCCATGATGCACCATGGTAACCGACAAAGGAGGCTGTGGCTCCCAAAAACCCGCATTGGGCCAGCGTGGTGGGAAATCGCCCAAATTCCCCCATGTCAACTCCTGCAAATGACGGCTCCTGTGTGATCCGATGATCTGGTGAAGGCCGCGAGAAGCCGATCGGACCAATCGATGTGGATATCTTTGAAAGAGGCCTATGTCTTGCAGTAGACGTCTATCGGATGATGATGATGAAGTATGTTCCATTCTTTCCTTGTTGATATTAATCTCTAAATTGTATCAGACACAGAATGGAGCAGCAGTCAGGTTAAAATGTCGCAGTTAAACCGACATATTTGAATAACCCAGCGTGGTAAATAAACAGCCTTAACTCCGTCCTTACCCAGGCTTCCAGTCCTAGTAGTGGTAATGATGCGTATGATATAGTTATCTAGCGGTAAATCCTAATGCTTCGGTTCCGGCCATCGATGCACTGGATACAGTACATGGTTATATCGTTCTCGGGGTTCACAATTGAGGGTTGCCAATCGATAATGAACTGCGCGCCGGGGCACCGTTTTAATTACAGGGAACGAAGTACCCTCATTTGTTTCTTGTGTACTGCCTGCAAGGCAATAATACAGCACAACCTGTACACTAGTGCACTGAAAACTGAAATGAATTTCTAGAAGAAATTAATACATCGTTAAAATTAAATTTCTTTTTGCCTTTTTAAACAGAAATCCCTGGTCCAAGTGATTACCATGTAAGTGGTTAGATGGTCAAATTTATCCTAATCTAAAGGCTTAATATGTAAAGGGATTTCTGTTTAGTTTCTGCCAGTTCTGGTCCACTTTACGAGCAGTACATTTCGCAAAGCAGACGTGGCTTCACAAAAATGAAAAGTGGCATAAATAATTCATACGAAAGCCCCCTCACAGGAAACGATTGTCTCGCAACTGAAGCTATTTCACTTGCTTTGTTATTAACCGAGGATCATATCGTCCGGCTCCGTGTCTGGGGAGCCAATGTCTGTTATATGACTTGAACTGCATTTGAAATGTTAAAGTGCATTTTACAACTTACATAGTTCACTACAAAGAAGAGTACCATAAATTTGACGCGTGTGTTAATGATTTACCCGCGTCTTCTCTTTATGTCATAATTGTTATTAATATTTTAATAGTTCTTTTTGTTTTGTTGATAACAGGGGATATAGCTCAGTGGCAGAGCAATCGACTGCAGATCGATAGGTCTCCGGTTCAAATCCGGGTGTCCCCTAAAAGCGAGTCAATAACATCGTTTTTTTTTCAAGCTTCTTTTATACAAAAGCAAATTAAAAGTAATTTTTTAATGTTCAATTTGAATTTTATTATAAGTTTATTATTTTCGTACTTCAAGTTGTTTGTAAAATAACTGGGATTATTATATTCTTAATATAATAATGAACGGTTTTTGTGAAAAGTAATATATTAATTGTATATGTATATGATTAGGCAATGTCTATCTTTTTAATTAACCATTAATAAAACCTCATAAAATTTCTCTGTGGTCGTATAAAGAACGAAAGAGTTCGTGAACCCTATAACTGAAAGCTTACTCCTTCAAGTTAAAATGAATCTGGCCGAAGTAAAGGCAAATCAGAAATTTTGCAACTTTCCCCATCGAAGAAGTTTGATTAGGATATCTGGACTCCGTTGTAATCAATTTTAAAAAGGCAGCTTTCATTATGGGCGAAAATCTGATATGATATCTATTGATGAGATATTTGTTTATACAAGTTATTAATCTGATATAAATAGCAACTATTGTACAATAAATAACTATATATACTCTCTAATGAAGCAAACTTTCATAAATGATAATTTGCTATTTTATATTAGTAGGCGTTTTACAAGTAACAGAGATTGCATTAAGGCAACAACACGTGTTATAGGTAGATCTGATGGTAAACGATTGTATATCGCAATTGGTAATTTTTTTATTACTAAAAAGTACGTTATAAAAACCTGAAACTGATGAATACATAAATCAAGTGATGTAATGGATATTCCGGCTAATCATCATCAGCCGATACACGTCCATAGCTGGATATAGGCCTTCCACATCGATCGGTCCTGCATTGGTCGCATCTACTAAGTTCCTGCGATTCTCACCAGATCGCGAGTCCACCTTGTGGGAGGCATCCTAACACTACATCTATCGGTACGCGGACGCAACTCGAGAACTTTATTGCCCCATCAGCCGTCGGTCCTTCAAACAATATACCCTGTCCACTTCCACTTAAGCCTAGCAATTTTTGGGCTATGTCGGTGACCTTAGTTCTTTTGCGGATCTCCACATTTCTGATTCGATCGCGCATAGTCCTCTCTATTGTCGTTTGGGTGATATTCCGGTAACATTCAATAAATTAGATGAATTATCCCAAATGTTCTTGCAATGATCAATGATTCTTGACTTTTTATTATCAACTACTACTTTATCATGGATTTATGTAAGAGTAATGCTACAACAAATATAAATATAGTATTTTTATATTATAATATAATGCTAAGCTATATTTGTATAAGCATGGCCATTGAAAAGCCGATATTCGCATTAGTGCTCGCTAATGTTGGGTTCGGATATTCCCAACCGCAACCGCATTAGAGAATAGAAATTCGTTACTTCACTAAACTAAATATTATATTAATAAAGCATTTGTTATTTTTAGACTAAATCTTTTTAAATCAGATTCAGCAGGTAGAACTAGGGATGATTGACATAATCAATCTTCGAAACTGTTGCCGTAGATCCTCCTGGTCAGTACCATCGCAACGCCTGTGATTGTCTTAACAATAAGAGTAATTATAGAAGTAAAGACAAGTAACGTTTAATTCAATGGAAATTACTACAATGCGGTGCAGTGTAAACGTTCGAACTAACGCCTCATTCTTGTGCGTACTCGTTTTCCTTCAAAAAGTTTTTTTTTAAGCGTCTTTTGTAACAAACAAAGTTGAAACAACTTTCGATGTTAGGACACGGATCTCGTCACGACTGAACAATGTACGATATAACGCCGACCACCCACGTCACACCCTCCTCAAGGTCTGTAATTACACGGATGCGTGAGATATGACCTCCACAATTAATTACTTAGCTGAAGTAAATGCGTCAAATGATATTTTTTTGTACCAGTTTAACATTTAGACAACATTGAAAGAGCTATCAAATATTATGTCAGTGGCGTGAAACTCTTCATGAAAACTCTACATCCAATCCCGTACATCCGGATGTGTATTCTTTGAACCCTACCTACTCCTTTTTCGAATGTTGGTTAAAATGAGATTTATTTACAGAGATGAGCTGCACAGGAAACTGTAGACTAACTCCGAAAAGTATTCTACGGTAGCCGTCTTTTCCATTCCGCGAGCTGACAACTTAAAGCCCCGAATATATTGCAGAATTTTCCAGATGCAAGGAGGTTTATAGCTATGTTCAGATTTGCTCAACTTTACAGCGAGCCAAGTGTGAGTAGCATAACTTAACACAACATAAACAAATAACAACATAATACGGAAACTTCTCACGTAAGATATCAAGTTCTACCTCTTCTAATATAGATTTCTTCTGGTGTTAAATAATACGTTAGTAAGGATAGGATGCTAGTTAAGATGTTCACACAGCATAATTTTGCAACACTTCAGGAAACGGAACACAGCAATGGTAACACAACATCCTCTTTTACATAAATATTAAAATTATGAGGCTGGTTTGACAAACTGAACATTGGGGAAGAAGTCAAAGCCTACAGATTTCGCTGGATGGGCATGCCTCCGCGCTAAGGATGGGAGACGATCATCATCATCATCATCAGCCGATAGACGTAAACTGCTGGACATAAGCCTCCCCCAAAGATATCCACATGATCAGGTCATATGGGAGGATTTGGACCATTTCACATCACGCTCGCCTAATAGGCGTAGGTGAGAGCCAGTCACGTTTGTTGAGAGCAGGGTGCACCACGAGCTGGTGAGGTTGGCTTGGATCCCGTGAGTCGTTGAGCGGGAACCCTTACACCCCTTACTCAGACAATCGTAGCGTCAATAAAGCGTTCTTCGGAACCCTGATTGACCGGCTTGTCGGCCGTCCCAGATAACGCTGGAAGGAATCCGTAGAGCACCAGAGCTAACATTACTGTGTTCAGGTTCGGAGGGCGCTGTAGCTAGTGTAATTACTGTGGTGACGGAAATCAACATCTTATCTCAGACGACGAACGCAATGCGATGTTGTGTATAACATTCTAGCTATCCCAACTTTGTTATGGACAGGCGTGTCACTTACTATCCGGTGAAAGTTTCGTCTCGTCTCCTTGAATAAAATAAATCCTCGTGCTGCTTCAAAGAGTCGCGCGAGTTCATAAAGTCAGTTCCGGTTTTGTATTTCATTATAAACTTTTAGTGTTCGCATATAAATTGCTTTTATTTCCGCACGCAGACAACTTTCAGTCACTGTTGGAAGAAAGCTTTCAGTAGCAAAAAGAAATTACGCTCACCTGATAGTGAGTGATACACCTCCCCAGAATAACGCCCTTAAAACAGGAACTAATTAATGTTTGCACACTGCTGTTTATCTGCTGCAATAGATGCTGGGGCTACATACATAGACGACAATAGAGACCTATCATCAGTAACTTAATATACTTGATCTTCTATTCTTTACTATTCGAGACGTGAGTGGTGGAACAGTCATCTGATGGTAAAAGTGACAACTGATCATAACAGTATCGCGTTAGAATGTTATACACTGCAGCACATTCTGATAATCACACATAAAAGGTTCAGAGTCTACCTCAGTGTGCTCGGTGCTTTCACTAGTTATAACACCCTTCAAACCGGAACACAGTAATGTTTGTCCGCTTATGTTCGGCGGCAACAGAGACCTATTATCAAATACTAGTGTCTGGTAATTTACTGGTTACCGCTGCTCCCATTTCTTCCGCCGGATAGTATTGCGCAAATATTACTGTGTTCCGGTTTGAAGGGTGCTGTGGCTAGTGTTGACATTTTATGACTCAGGCTACGAGCGCATCATGGTGTTGTGTATACCTTCCTAACCAGCGCCACGTTCTAGCGTATCACTTAACATCAGGTGAACATCCCTCTCGTCTTGACGTTGTTGAATAAACATAAAGATATTTTATCATCAACGTTGAAACACTTGTAGCAACTTCGAAACTTTAAATAACATATAAAAAAAAAACAAACATGAGAAACATGAATGGTTCTAATAATTTAAAATTAGTCTGTATAAAAAAAAATCGCTTATATGGAAAGGGGACACCCGGACTTGAACCGGGGGCCTATCGATCTGCAGTCGATTGCTCTGCCACTGAGCTATATCCCCACAGGAGCTACGTCTAAATAACGGTATTAATATGAACTGTTTAATGAAATACTTTATTAGTATCTATAAATATATTCTCAGAGATTGTTTTTTTTTTACCATCAGATGAACATCCCGTACATTTCGTCGCTAAATTCAATAAAAAAAAAATTCCTAACATGGATAAATTTTCCAATGAAATGAATATAATGAAGCGATCAGACGAGAGCGACGTTCACCTGATGGTAAATGATACGCCCGTTCACAACAATCTAGTGCTAGTCATGATGATACACCGCACCACATTGCGCTCGTCGTTTGAGTACATATGTTAAGTCCCGTTACCCCAGTAATTAAACTAGTACAACACCCTTTGAACCGGAACACTGCTTCAATAGTACTGTTTGGTGGTAGAAATAGGACTTGCGGTGGTACATACTGAGACAGTCTCCTTTCTTCTTTCATGCCCTTTCTGCCTCTCTAACTGGTTCATCAGTGAAGGTATATCAAAAGACCTACCACCAGTATATTTACTGGTGGTAGGTCTCTGTTGTCGGACACCGTCTAGGTAGATAACACAGCATCGCCAATTTCTTCCGCTGAAAAGTAGTGTACAAACATTACTGTATTCTGGTTTGAAGGGTGTCGTAGTTAGTGTAATTACTGGGTGTAACGAGACTCGACATCTTATGCCCCAGACGACGAGCGCAATGTCGTACAGTATAAATCATCCTAACCAGCGCTGCGTTGTTATAAGCTGGCGTATCACTTACCACCAGGTGAACATCCCTCTCGTCTCGTCGCCTAATTGATAAAAAAAAAATTAAATATTAGGTCCTTATATATGAAATAAGCGTTTCGTCGCACTGATCACTTTGATCTGATATATCTCCTCTTTGGTTAAGAATTCCAAATTCAAATTTATAAATCCATTTAGCTGCTACATTTGAGTTTTGGAAACAGTCATTCATTTGTTTTTTCCTGATTATTTTTTCTTTGGAGTCGCTTATTACCGCGCAATGGAAAACATGAAATATCGGTATATTTACGAGTACAAGCTCTACCGCGGCACCAGTACCAGTGCTGCAGGAACAGCTCGAAGGGTTAATGATGTGTACGGCGCTGGTGTCGCAAAAGAAAGCACGGTACGTTTTTGGTTTCAACGTTTTCGTTCTCTCACTCTCAGAACCAACTCCGTGGACGGCTGGAGACCAAAAAAAGAAAATGAAGAATTAAAGGCTATTGTGGAAGTGGATCCATCACAAAGCATTTCAGAGATAGCTGCAGGCTTCGGGGTAAGTGACAAAACTGTGCAAACACGCGTCGACTGCTGCTGCTGTGTTACTTTGCTCAACCGACACAATGATGAAGGGATTTTAAATCGAATCATTACTTGTGATGAAAAGTGGATACTGTACGATAATCGGAAGCGCTCGTCGCAATGGCTGAATCCTAGAGACCCAGTCAAATCCTGCCCTAAACGAAAATTGAGTCAGCTAAAGTTACTTGTGAGTGTTTGGTGGACTAGCGCCGGTGTCGTTCACTGCAGCTTTCTAAAATCTGGCCAAACGATTGCGGCAGATATCTATTGTCAGCAACTGTAGACCATGAAGGAAGAACTAGCTGCTAAACAACCGAGATTGGTCAATTGCTCTAGGCCTCTGCTGCTTCACGACAACACAATACCACCACCACACACTGCACAACAAACAACCACTAAGTTGGATGAGCTACACTTGGAATGACTGCGACAGCCACCGCACTCCCCGGGCCTTGCCCCAACAGATTACCATGTTTTCCTGATTTTGGACAACTTCTTACAAGGAAAAAAATTCAACTTCGATGCGGCAGTCCAAACCGCATTCAAAGAGTTTATTGATTCTCGCCCCCATGGTTGTTTTAGTAAAGGGATCAATGAACTACCTACGAGATGACAAAAGTGCATAGACAACAACGGTGCATACTTTGGTTAATTAAATACATTTTACAAAAAAAAAATTGACTTTATATTCCTCCCGTACAAAACTCCAATTTCATATGTAGGGACCTGATATAATTTAAACGTAAAATAGTCGTTAGAAATATTGTTACAGACTAAAAAATCTTCATCGTTCTCCCAAGGTCGTTAAATGCTGTAAGGCATATATATATACATTTCACCCCCATAACGTTTCATTTCCCCCTTCATCTTTTGACTTACAGAACACTACGTGTTCCCACTCTGAGCTCGACGCGTGACCTGCATGCCGGAAGCTCCCGCGAAGACTTCCAGTTTAAAGCCAACTCGTAAGCTCAATGAGCAACTTCGCGCCACCACATATATATATCTTTAAAAAGCTTTCATTGGAACAATTACTTCCGGTGAAACTTCATCCTAAAGGCTGTAATTAAATAAATAATTAGCACACACAACTAGAACCGCCATTTTGTAAATTTAACGTCACTAGTGTAACGTTCGTTTGGCTAGTTATGAGAACTGTCTGTTTGTTCATCATCATTTAAATATACGTTCACATGAAGCCAACTTCACCAGGTCGTGGTGCACCCTGCTAACCATTGGGCCAGCGTGGTGGAAAATGGGCCAAATCGCCCCATATGAAACCTCCAAAAACGACAGCCCCTCGAGCTCGGCGATATGGGTAGTGCAGAGTCAATCGATGTGGGAGGGTTCTGCAGTGGACGTCTATCAGCTAATAATGATTATGGGATATAGTACCTGAAAGAACCCTAAGGCTGTTCTAGGACTTAATTCAGACTGTCTACGACAAGTTATATCGATATTGTATCCATACATCTTGAACTGTATAACTCCTGGGAGCGGTTCAGCTTCTCGGAGCCGTATCAGCATCCGTTAGACACTGCGACTCCATCTAAATATTTCGCTGATTTCAGCATCTATGAGGGTTACCGGATATGTAACTATGTATTATTCTATTATGTTCTCTTAGTGTAAAAGTCGACGTAAGTCTCCTCTTAATGCCGTCTCTTGCTTATCACATCCTGTCCGGTCCTTATCTTTCTTTAATTACATCTCCATCTTTCGTCTTCCTTGTCTTCTTTCACACATATGCTCTTTATCATCTTATAATGCTCCAAAGTCCTCCCATCTATCAAAGATATAACTTAAGAGTTACTAACAATATTCACTAGCTTCTATTATAATAATCTCCTCCTCTCCTTACCTTAAAGTTAATTTTCAATGTTTCCTATCTTCTCTTAACCAAGAGCACCATTTTATTAATCTTCTTAATATAAGAGTATTTCAGCACAGCACTTTTTCAATTCTTCTTTCATGTTTCAGTCTATTATCCTTTGAAATGCTTTGACCTCAAACGTAGACCAAACAAACTAATATTTAAGAGGATGCTCTGTCTCCATTACCTGAAGATATCTATCTGTCATATACATAAAGTAATTGTTTTGTATATATAAATATTATATATAATATTGTATGTTTATATATATACAACTAATATTGTTGTATGTTTATATATTATTTGTAATATTTGGTTTTATTACTACTTCCAACATTTCTATGTCTTCCAGGATTTATGTCTTCTAGTTGATGTGATTTAGGCATTATATCCTCACTCTCCGTATTATGTACGGCAAAAATTAAATATATAAGTTTATTCTAGAGATGTCGCCGGGCCGTTTCCGTTTCACGAGACGCAATTATTCACTACACAATGATAACAATCAGCGCTGATAAGTAATCTCCTCGTAAATTGCGCGAAATCTTTGTTTGCTTTCATTTAAGTTTGAATCGGAGCTTAATTGGATCCGTTACGATAAGCGTGCAGTGTAAACAGTTCCAGATCTTATTTAATTATGAATTTGTACAAATATAGATTTAATTGAAAAATCTGGGAATGAACAGTTTGTCCAGGCTGTTGATGATTTTAGGCAGTTCCCGTGAGAGGAGATGTAAACGTAATTATTACTTACATACTTTATTAAAACCTTACTTACAAGAGGTTCTATTATGATGATTATTTCTATTAATTAAAACTTATTAACAACATAGATGATACGATGATGTTGATTCCTTTTTTTTTCGAAGTGACGAACGGAGCAAGATCTTCACCTGATGGTAGGTCACCTTTGGCAATACATCCGATAACAACGTGGCGATAGTTAGAATGATACATAGGCCAATATATTGTGCTCATCGTCTTTATATATAAAATAATAGGTCTCATTATATCAGTAATTACATTAGCTACAGAGCCCTTCAAACCGTAGCACAGTAATGTCTGCACACTACTGTTTATCGGCTGCAATCGGAGCTGTGGTCGTACCTACATAGACGATCTCCGGAAACAGTGAACTATCAATAATTATATAATAGTTGTTAATAGTAGTAATTAGATGATATTGTTAGTCTGTTCTGTAGCTGGTGGAGATGGAAGCTGGGAGCTGATATACATGATGCAACTGGAAAAGTTAAAGAAAGGCAAAAGTAGCAGTAGGAAGTAGAGGAATTATTTAAAATAGAAACCATGGGGGAAGGAATCAGTTTATATATGAACTTGTTTTCTTTTACTTTCAACTGATCGAGAGTATTTTTTTTAAACGAAGCGTCGTTTTAAAACTGATATAAATTGTCTATGGTTAGAGTTCAGACAATCTGTGTTGCTCTGATTTAATGATGAACTCTCGGCTACTAACATTTGAGTTGTGAATACTTGATATCCGAGAGTAAATATCTAAGTTGTTTACTTTTCGTGTCCTTCGATAACTTAACAACATTAAAATATTTCCGTCCATGATTCGGACCCGTGTCCGCTTACGAGTCTAAATTACATCGCTTCTGATGCTGGACGCTTCATTGTAGACTAGACCTACTCAGCTATCTTTATTGGAGAATAGATCTACTTACTGCTTATAGTCGGTAAGTGATCCTTATGTTTATTGTAATCGTATTTAAGCATCCCTAACATAATGTCTACCAGTAACCTGTAAGAAAATTTACTATAAAGATAAGGGGATAAATTATTATTTAACGTAATGTGTGTAAGATGAATTGATTTTTTATTTTCCTCATTTACATATCGACCCTTTTAGCAAATTATTTTGTTCGATCAAGCGACAACGTTGTCCCTATCCCTTGGCACCCGATCAATCTACGAGATGAGAGACGCGCTTATAAATGGCGATGAAAACATTTTTTCCGATATCCGGTAGAAAACGATACACTTTGATACCATAGCCGGCTGAGAAATGACAATTGTGAAAAGTCATTTCGCTAAATTACACAGGAGACGATAACTTCCTGTTCAACAGTTACTATATAACGTTTATTAAGGGATGTAAATTTCACCGTGATTGCTTTATCAGCCATGGTCATAGGAAGATTAAAATGTCTGATGCCATATTGTCATAGAGTACTTACAGTGCTTTTCATTATTATTTTATATACATAGAATAAGTTTACAGGTCTTAGACACACGAGCGGAAATTGCACCACGAAAAATGTTACAACTTCCGTTGGAAAATGGAACATTTATTAGTTTCATAACCGATGGTAATCAAATCGTGTAACTCCCGTGAAAGTCTTTTGAACGAGATTTAATAAAAGGAAAACGGAAAGATTTTAAAATCACTGAAAAATTTACTCGTTTCCTTAAAACCTTGTTGGAACGAAGTTAATTAGGTCTTCAAGGATGAATTTTTCAGTCCCTTCCGGTGCTACATTTGTAGCGTTTTTTTGCGTTTGACATTTTTTGAACTTGACGGGTTAAGTAATTAGCTGCAGAAGAAGAGTGAGTGTACTGCTACTAGTCTTTACTATCTATATCTATCTAACTGAAATATATAGTATCCTTAAAAAAAATTACAAAACCTTTTACGTTAGAGAGTATCGAACGAAGAGGTCCTCCGGCAGGTAAATCGTGAAAAGTATATCTAGGTCACGTGCTTAGGCACGATAGGTACGAACTGCTTCAGCTTGTCTTGATGGGCAAAGTGGCGGGTAAGAGCAGTGTTGGGCGTACGAGGAAATCGTGGCTGCGTAACATCAGGGAATGGACCGGGATCGCGAGGGCGGCCAAACGGTCCGTCTTGTCTTCACTAGTCGGAGAGGCATCTTAAGAAGAAGAAACCTATTTTAATAATCAGCTCCATCGAGAATAACTTGATTTACCGTCACTTGCATTTATTTCCTTTCATAACAATCGTACTCTAACTCTGAAGTTAAGCACAAAGTAAAACTTCAAAGACCTGTTTATTTATTTATTTATATATTAAACAGTAGCAAAATATAAAATAATTCTCAGGGTAGCTTCAGTGATAGACGTTGACTTTAATTAATTATACAAGTGGGACCTGGTCGTGAAGG
The DNA here is from genome assembly GCA_029030555.1 of Ornithoptera alexandrae. Classification (NCBI taxonomy): domain Eukaryota; kingdom Metazoa; phylum Arthropoda; class Insecta; order Lepidoptera; family Papilionidae; genus Ornithoptera; species Ornithoptera alexandrae. The sequence continues at coordinate 8,980,312 of JARDVY010000077.1, read as the reverse complement.
CTCCGGCGGGATTATAATTCATACTTTCAACAAGTAAAAGTTTCTTTTAGAGTTTCCATTTATTTATATAGTATTTATTAGTATAGATAAATAGATGATCGATGATAATGTCAGCGGTTGATATCCGACCGATGTTTCTTATTTATATATATATATCATCATCATAATCATCAGCCGATAGACTTCCACTGCTGGACATAGGCCTCTCCCAAAGATCTTCACATCGATTGGTCCCGTGTTGCTCGCATCCTCTAGGTTCCCGCGATTGTCACCAGATCATCGATTCCCCTTGTGGGGCGCCTCCCAACACTACGTGTACCGGTACGCGGACGCCACTCGAGGACCTTACTGCCCCATCGTCCCTCGGTCCTTCGAGCAATGTGCCCTACCCACCGCCACTTAAGTCTAGCAATCTTTTAGGCTATATCGGTGACCTTAGTTATATATATATATATGTGATAGGTTTATTTCCGGCGACCGTCTAGACATACCACTAAAACTCCTATTTTTTCCTACAAACAATAATGAGTAAGCATTACTGTGTTTCATTTAAAATTACTGAGAGAACGAGACCTTATATACTATATCTCAAAGCAACGAGAACAATGTGATGCTGTGTATCATCCTAACTAGCACAAGTAGTACTCATGAAAATACTCATTGAGGAAGTAAAGATTTACATACTGTTGTTTAGATGAGCATATGTATGAAGATAAGTCAAGTTATCAATCTCTTCCATATTCATTATTGTACATTATTTGCTTTATATACTTGTACCACTTAAAGGTTTTATATAGGGATAAAAAAGAAACCGGTGGGTAATTTAAAAAAAAGAAGTATTACAGGGGACACCCGGACTTGAACCGGGGACCTATCGATCTGCAGTCGATTGCTCTGCCACTGAGCTATATCCCCTTTCATTTTCAAGGATATTTTTCTGCACTGCGTACTAAACAAATGAATATCTGTAATTCGTCTGCAAATACTAACAATACATTTATATATTGATCATCATCATCAGCTGATAGAACTCCACTACTGGACATAGGCCTCCCCTAAAGATTTTCATATCGTTCGCATAAGGAATCATATTGGAGAGTTTAGATCAATTTCAACCACGCTGACTTAATGCGGGTTGGTGGGAGCCAGAGCCTCGTTTGTTGATTAGCAGGGTGCACCACGAGCGGGTGAGGTTGGCTTGGATCCTGTGAGTTGTTGTTGTCCTATTGGAATACAGAAACTAGTATAAAATTAAACTTTCCCTGTTTTAAACTCTCGGACTTGAATTCCTGTTTTGGAAATTGTCAATGTCACCAAATATACAATTTTCTTAAAAAAAAAAAAGAATTATTAAATTAGTATCATCATGTAAAGCGCCATGTACGTATATATATATTTAGTAAAGAGATATATATAGCCAAGACAGTCTACCGGGATGAGTTCCCCTCCAGCGGGTTCTCGCCTTGTCGTGGCGGAGGGGCTTAGTAACCGTGGACGAGCACACGGCGAAGCGAAGTGGAACCCACCCGGCCGGCCCGCGGCGGCCGCTCCAGGTTCGAGCTCTGGAGGCCCACCGAGAGCTGACCCGAGCGGCTGGGGGCCGCAGGGGCGGCTTTATGCTGCCCTAACGGCCAAGCTGCAGGGGCGGTTTCATGGGGTCGCGGAGGGAGTACCCTCTGCGGCCAACCGGGGTCGCACCGGCGATGCGGCGGCCGTGGGGCCGCGGGGGAAAAGGAGTGTCGGTATTGCGAAGCGCCGTTCTCTCTATCCTCCGCGGCCCTTGACAGGTAGCGGCGGGCTTAACATCTCTCCGCCGCGGGGAGCCGGGAGAGATTTTCTCCAGTGGCTCCCATGGCCTCTGGGCGACGGGTTCGGGGGAACCGGTGGCCCGCGCGACGAGGTCGAGCAGGGGACGCGCTGCAGTTCCGGCGCGCCCTGAAAAGAGAGGGTTTATCCCTCCCTCTCGAGGTGGGCCGCGCAAGCGGCCAGCGCCGGCAGGGTCGCGGTTGAGTGCGCACCCGCGTTCCCGTGACCTTGCCATCATGGCGATGAGGTGGAACATCGTGGGGGTTTTAGTCGGTGCAAGTCCGACATAACTCGTCCTCGCCCCCGCGAGGACGAGTATGCGTAGGCATGTCCCCCACGTTAAACAAAAAAAAAAAAAACTGGGATGAGTTAGACCACACTTTATTCTAGTTAAGATGATATGCACAGCAACACATTGTGTTCGTCACCTTCAATCGTAAGATGTTAAGTTTCTTTACCTCAATTTCATTAACTACAGCGCCCTTTAAACCAGAACACAGTAATGTTTTTACCTACCTATGAGGTTTCCGACAACAGAAACATACCACCGAGCGGAAGATTAGCCAATAGCGATTTTCTTTACTCAAACTAAGACGTCGGAGATGCAGAGATGAAGATTACTTTTACATGATATTGAGAAGAGCAAATGATAATAAATCATATAAATTAAAAGTGGTACTTACTGTACTACTACTTAATATTAACTTAACCAATATCATTTAAATATTCTTTAAATATTACTTCCAAATACCTGAGGGAGCTTGCGTTGACGGGAGACCGAGGTAGCGAATAATTTGATTATCATCCCAGTAGTAATACCATTAGTTAACGAAACGATGTTGTGGAAGTAAAACAACCACGCTAAATTAAAAAAAAGGAGATAATTACCTACAAAAACTACCAACTACCAATTAAAAACTACCAACTACCAATAAAAACTACTAAAGAAAACATCATATTAATAATACTACCATTTTAGCTGAACCTTGTAAACGTTATGGTACAACTATGTATGCTTTGAATCGAAAAACTTTCAGAGGAGGATCAAATCCCAGCAGTGGGAAGTTTATGAGGAATTTTTATATACAAATTTTAAATATGTGTCGCAATTATTATCATTAGTCAATAGATGTCCACTGCTGGACATAGGCTTCACCCAAAGATCTTCACATACAGTTAGTATCTCTAACGCTTTACACTACCCCTTCAACGGGTTCTCGCCTTGTCGTGGCGGAGGGGCTTAATAACCGTGGTCCGGTACACGATGAAGCCAAGTGGAACCCACCCGGCCGGCCCGCGGCAAAGGGCTGGCCGAAGCGGCCACTCCAGGTTCGAACACCGGTTGGGGTAACTGGAGCTCACCGGAGCGGCTGGGGGCCGCAGGGGCAGCTGTATGCGGCCCTAGCGGCCGGCTGCAGGAGCGGTTTTATACCGCCCCTCGCAGCCGAGGTGGGGACGCAGAGGGAGTACCTTCTGCGGCCAACCGGTGTCGCACCGGTTACGCGGCGGCGGTGGGGCCGCGGGGGAAGAGGAGTGTCGGTATTGCGAAGCGCCGTTCTCCCTATCCTCCGCGGCCGTTGACAGGTAGCGGCGGGCCTAACATCTCTTCGCCGCGGGGAGCCGGGAGAGGTTTTCTACCGTGGCTCCAATGGCATCTGGGCGACGGGTTCGGGGGAACCGGTCGCCCGCACACGCATGAGGTCGAGGAGGGAGCGCGCTGCATGTTCCGGCGCGCCCTGGAACGGGAGGGTTCATCCCTCCCTCCAGAGGTGGGGCTGCGCAAGCGGCCAGCGCCGGCAGGGTCGCGGTTGAGTGCGAGCGTTCCCGTGACCCTGCCATCATGGCGATGAGGCGGAACATCGTGGGGGTTTTAGTCGGTGCAAGTCTGACATAACTCGTCCTTGCCCCCGCGAGGACGAGTATGCGTAGGCATTTCCCCTACGTAAAACAAAAAAAAAAAAAACGCTGTACACTAGAGGTTATCGTAAGTAGGGTTTCATATTGGGGTATTTGGGCCATTTCCTACCACACTGGCCAATTGCGGGTTAGCGGGATCCAGAGCCTGCTTTATTTGTTAGCAGGGTGCACAACGAGCAGGTGAGGTTGGCTTCGGTCGCGTGAATTGTTGTGCGGAACCCCTTACACACCCTTATTAATTACATACTAATATGTAATTGTTAAGTAAAGATACAAAACGGATGTCCGTGTATGGTGGAGAGCTAGCAAGCCATTTAATAAATAAAATGTGTATATTATATATATACAGAACTTAATTTATATGGCAATACCAATAATGTAATATAGATATAAAGAACTTTTTAATTCGTATGGCAACACTGCCACTGGTAGTATCTTTCACGTAAAGTAGTACTATATTAGACATACCACCACATAGCGCTTATAGCTTTGTCATTTCAGTAACTTCAATATTTTTTTTTATTTAATAAGCAACGACACGAGCGTAACGATCACTAAATGATAAGTGACACTCTCGCCTGTAACGACGTGGCGCTAGTTAGAATGATCTATACTGCACCAGATTGCAATTGCCGTTTGAGACATAAAATGTTGTCCTATTACCCCAGTAATTACATTAGCTGCAGCGCCCTTCAATCCGGAATATAGTAATGTTTGCATACTATTGTTACGTATGGTCTCCGGCAACAGAGACACTACCACTAACGAGTTTCACTAACTATGGCGCCCTTCATACTAAACACTGTTTCGTTATTAAGTATAAGGTTTAAAAAAAAAACCAAATAGATTCACGTGTCTATTAATTATAACAATATTTTTTTTTAAAACAACACTATGGATGATATAATTAATTTAAATAGCAATTTTTACTGGCAACACAGTCAATGATTTAATTATCAGAGTGATGATGGTTGCAAATAGATCTTCGTCGTGACGTAAGAAGAAGAGGACATTGCCTTGAAATAGTATGATGGTGAATACTTGAGCCAGATTCGCTGGTAGGTCTCTGTTGCCGGAGACTGTCTAGGCTTTCCACTGGTAAACTATAGTATGAAAACATTACTATGTTCTAGTTAGAAGAGCGCTATAGCTAGTGTAATCACTGGGGTAACGAGAATCAACATCTTATGTCTCAGGCGACGAGCGCAATGCGGTGCAGTGTATATCATTCCAAATAGCGCCACTTTGTTAGGGGCAGGCATATCACTTAGGAGTGTAAGGGGTCTTGCACAACAACTCACGGGATTAAAGCCAACCTTACATGCTCGCGATGGACTCTGCTAATCAACAAATAAGACTCTGGCACCCACCAACCCGCATTGAGCCAGCGTGGTGGGAAGTGGCCCAAACCTTCCCATATGAAACTCGACAAACGATGGCTCTTGTGCCCAGTGATGCGGGCGGCACAGGACCGATCGATGTGAGGATCTTTTGAGGAGGCTTATATCCAGCAGTGGACGTGTATCGGCTGATGGTGGTATCACTTACCATCAGGTGAACGTCTTGTGTGTTACGTTGCTTAATAAAAAAAAAGAGTTTGGTATTCGTCTATATATATATGAGATATACAGAAATTCATTGAGTAATCGCGAGATTTCAGAAATGCTGCCAGTTAGAGATCAGCTAAGTATGGAGAGGATACAAAATTCCTTCCCAAAAGGGAGTAGCAGGGATGTTATATCCAGTAAAGCAGCCAGGGTACAGGAAGTATTTAAAAATAATAGTAAAATTGCATTAAAATACTTGTAGACTAGCTTTGCAGCTTAGGTATCAAACGGTCGGAAGCATTGTTGAGGAAAAAAAGGCTTTCATCCTCAGCCGATCCACGTCCACCGCTGGATATGACTCCCCCAAAGATTCTGATATTAATCTAATAGGGATTCATGTGAAGAGATTACTATTCCTCACCACGCTGGCCCAATGCGGGTTGGTGGTTAGCAGGGCCACGAGCAAATGAGGTTGGCTTGGATCCGGTGGGTTGTTGTTCGGGAACACTTACATCCCTAAAAAAGGGCTTTAAACGAAACAAAACGAACATGTATCAGGAAAAATTGCAAACGAAATTTCCATAGAGTTGAGAAAAAAAAATGACCAACAAAAATTCCGTCTAACGCAAAAATTTCAATTTCAAAGGGAAAAATTTGCTAAACTTTTGCGTTGTTTCATTTTTTATTGAAAACTTTACACGACACATATTTTCATCAGCTACATACGGGAGACCTATATTGACAATACCTGAAGCATCACAGCTTTACTGGTGGTACGTGTCTGATGCCGAAGACTAAGCAGCTCATATTTTTGCTGGCGAACAGTAGATGAAAGCGCTGTAGTTAGTGAAATTACTGGGGTAGCAAAACTAATCTCATATTTTTATATAATATATATATATCACAATATAGTGCAGTTTATCGCTTACCATCAGGTGAAGGTCCCGCTGGTCCATCGTTGAAAAAAAAAACCATTCCACCTGCCTGTCTATAATAAAACAGCGCTATATGATATACGCATCATCACATTGTACTCGTCGCCTTATTAATTTAAGTCTCGTTACTCTAGTAATATTATTACTACCTACAGCATCTTTCGAAATCGGAACAGTAATATTTGCACACAACTCTTTAGCTGCAATAGAAGCTGCGGTGGTACCTACCTTGATAGTTTTCGGAAACAGAGATCAGTGAAATATATTTTTTTTTGCATCAACATCAGCAGATAGGCATCCACTGCTGGATATAGGCCTTTGCCAAAGATCCCTATATAGATCGGTCCTGTGTTGCCCGCATCTAGCCGCTTCTGGCGATCATCACAAATTCAACATATCCTCGGGTACCACGGTCCACTGGGTGCCGTAGTTTGTAGGAAGGGGTTCATACTGAGACCGGTTCCGAAAACGAAGACAGACGATAGTACTAATGACACCTTTGATGATGGAACGAAAAAAAAAAACATATTTTTAAAACATTTTATTAATATTATTTACGCTCCATCATGTAAGTACAGCTAAATGAAACGATAGTTTTATAAAAAATATATTACTTTACTAAGAAAAAAAACCAGCAATGGAACACAAAATCAAAAACAGCTTATGCTCGGATCAACGAACGCCCGGGCGCGCAATCTAAATGCTCCGTATTGCTATGAGATAAGGTTCAAATTGCAACCAAATACATAACGAGTTCCCGCCGCGCGCGCGTGTTCTTCGATCCGAGCATCAGTTGTTTTTGATTTTATGTTTCATTTCCGGGTTTTTTTAAGTAAATTAATGTATTTTTATGAAACTATAATTTCATTTAGCTGTACTAACAGGATGGAGCGTAAGTAATTCTAATAAAACGTTTTAAGAATATGATTTTTTTTTAATCAGGATCGATTTTTTTCGTCCCGTCATCAAAGATGTCACTAGTACTATCGTCTGTCTTCGTTTGCGGAAGCGATCTTCTAACACCCGGTATAGGGAGATTTAAGCAATTTCCTACCATACTGGCTTAATACCTGTTGGTGGGAGCCTGGGCCTCGTTTGTTGATTAGCAGGGTGCACCAGGATCAGATGAGGTTGGCTTGGATTCCGTGAGTTGCGGGAACCTTGACAACTCATGTTAATATTCACATTCGAGGAATCCCCTTCTTAAAAGCCTCTTCCGTTCATGATTAGGATGTTGGCGTTTACGTTGTTTTATTAAAACAGTTTAATAACTTCCCACTAACTGTGTAATTAATAAATGATTAAGGCTCACCATGTTCCGCCGGAAACTTGTAATTATCGCAATGACTTGCTTACCGACTCGCCCCTAAATGTTGTTTGTTACAGACGATCTTTAACACATAAAGCAACTACTGCGAAGTACCAAAATTTATGTTCATTATTTTCTTCTTACCCCACAAGACGAATATAAAAAAGCTTACAACAAAATGGCGGTCTCGAAGACGGATATAGATGGACACGGATGGTTGATAGACATAGGTGGAGACACGACATAAGGGAGCTACTGAATTCAAACAGTGCAAGAACGTGCTTTGTGGAACACATTACAAGAGACCTATGTCCAGCTGTGGGCGTCCATCGATTGAAATCATGATGATATTGTTTCTTCCAAATAATTAGTAAACGGCTGAATGAAACTTACACCACATTAAAGTATTGAGAAAAATATACAGCTTGGTACATATCTAATAATAAATAGCACATACATTTAGAATAAGATATATACGAGTACAAAATGTTCATGGTAATCATCAGCGGAAAGATGTTCACTGCTGGACATAGGCTTCCCACAAAGATTCCCAAATTGATCGAGAAGGGATTCGTGTGGGGTGATTTGTGCAGTTTCCCAAGACTATGCACCAATGCGGGTTGGTACGTGCCAGAGCCTCGTTAATGATTAGCAGGGTGCACCGCGAGCAGGTAAGGTTGGCTTGGATCCCGTGAGTTGTGCAGGAACCCTTACACCCCACGTACGTTGTAGGATAAAAAAAATCTAGTTTTACTGTACGAAATATATTATATACTAGCTGCTATCCGCCCGCTTTGTTGGGTAGAATTAGACTTGAAATTTGTCAGAAATATTTCTTGAGAGCAAATCCCAAGGGCAAATGACTTTGTATGGCAACCGTTACCATAGCAACCGCATAAATAATACCAAATGAAAAGGTTAATGAAAGTTAACTAGAAATAAAATGATGAAGGATCTATGAAATTCAAAAAATATAAATATCCTATAAACATCTACAAATCACTCCGCGTCGAATGCTAATGTTCCCGTGTCGATGCGTTCACTAATTTTCACGTGATTGACAAAAAAATTAAACTCATTTTCATTATATGTATGTGACTACTGACTGCTAACTGGCTGCTTTCTTTTGTTCTTCAAGGTGTCATGTAAACATTAGAGGAACCACCACCGAAAAAGGAATTGGCCACTCAACGTTATTACCTGAAAATAATTATGCATCTAAATGAGAATCATCTCCGTCATTAAAAGACGAGATATAAAAAAAAGGGAACAGTATTATAGAATGATCTCACGAAGGTACAGTAGGTGGTAATACGACGGTAATACGACGGTAATACGATGGTAATACGATGCCAGTCATGTGTAAGCTTGAATAAATAAAGTGTTCGCCAAGTGACTGCTATTTGTTTCTAGCTGGGAAGCTTACGGCGCCTGCGCTCATGTGGAAGTCGGGAGCAGCAAAGCGATTTGAGAACTCGTATCCGGAATACGACGGAAATGCTTTAGATGTGGGTCATTGTCATTTTAGTTCACTCCACGTACCGATCATCGAGTTAAGATGGGTAATAGACAAAGGTCAGCCACCTTTCGGAGGGGTAAGTTTGCAGTAATAAACTATAGGCACAAAGTATTAGAAATCTATCAATTAGTTATTAAAATCTTAATTGTTTGTACTGTTAAATTATTTATTTGACGAAGCAACGAGACAAGGGAGACGTTCACCTGATAGTAAGTGTTACGCGCTTGCATAACAATATAGTACTAGCGTACTAGTTAAGATGGTATTCGTAGCAGTAAATAATGTTATCGCGTAGACATAAGATGTTTAGTTACCAAAAAAATATCTTAAGGTTCGACGCCCTTCAGGCCGGATGATAATAATGTTTGCACACTACTGTTTGGCATACCTGGACGGTTTGATAACGGAGACCTACCACCAGTAGTCTGTTTAGGAAGTTTTAAAACTACTTTCCTTCTTTATTACTAAACAGTCTTACCGAATATAAAGTAGCTTAATCAGCTCTTTGTCCTTTACTATCAAAGCTGAATAAGTTGTGACTCTTCCGTCCACTTTAATTTTGACATCCGTTCACCAATTTCTTTCCTGTTTGTTCCTTTTTCACTCGCTATGTGAAACACTGTTATGGTATTCTATTGATTATTTTTGCAATGTGTTTATATAACAGCTTTTTGGGGTAGCAAGGTCCTCAAATTGCGACCGCGCACCGGAAAATGCAGTGTTGGCAGGCTTCCTATTAGGGGTTCCGATGATCTGGTGAAGGTCGCGGGAAACGGATAGTTACGGGCAGCGCAGGACAGATCGATGTGGAGATCTTTGAGTGAGGCCTTTGTCCAGCAGTGGAAGTCTGTCGGCTGATGATGATAACATAATTAGTTTGACCATTTACAGCTATTTGTTTCCTGTTCCGTATTGTACGATCCGCTGGCAGTGAGGAGTCTGGCGGCGAGTTTACAGTAAACAATAAGTCATCACTAATAATTAATCAGTACAGCATCAGATAAAGGAGTTGTCTAGAAATTTCTAGAGCGGTAGACGGACGACCACGTCTGTACGTAGGTGTTCGGCGAGGGGATGATTTATTCCCGTTGTGAACTTGGGGGCGATAGTGCGATTAATCTGTACGGATGATACGAGCGATGTACGACTTGGCCAGTCATTTTAGGGTTGCGATGAGCTTACTTTATCTGGGTTTTTATTGTCAGGATACGTTTTCATCTCATTTCGATCAAATAATAACCACCGAGTTACAACACTAAAGATTCGCTCTGACTGTCGCGTCCCATCATTATTTAAAACGGTTAAAATAAAAGTGGCGAAGAAAAAAGACCAATTTGATTTCTTCTTGAAATAAACATCTACGTATACAGACACGTTACGTAGCTAAGGCTCCACGGGCGCAGACTTCGCCACCCTCGCCGCCCTCGCCGCAGACTCCAGTGTAAATTAGGACGCGCTGTGGGTGATGGCCGCTGACGGATATTTGCGGTTTTAGCTGTCCCTTCTACCCCAGCATTGCCACAAAAGTACTCTATTCCCTGTTACATAAAGATAACACTCGGAGCTTAATATAACAAAGATATAACTCGTTGATTTCTAATAATTTCTCCTGTAACATAACTTAGTTAAGCATTAACTTAGCATGTTAAATAAGACCTTTGTTATGAATAAAGGGAGTACTGTACAACAATATTTCCTTTAAATGATAATACAATATATCGATTAGAGAGAAAAAGGTCTTCTTCGGAGAAAGCTGTCTGGAATCTCGGCTTGAGGTTTATAAAATACTTTAGGTATGTATTTATTATAATACTGTTACTAGGTCTCTTGTTGGAGACTGTCTAGGTAGGTACCACCGCAGCGCCTAGTCCTGCCTCTAAACAATGGTGCGCAAATATTACTGTTTACTGGTATGAAGTGCGTTAGAGAAAGTGATATTACGGGGGTAATAAGACTGAATATATGTGCTGTGTCATCATCATCATCCACCTATAGACATCCACAGCTGGACATAGGCCTCCCCCAAAGTTCTCCACAACAATCGGTCCTGTGCTGCCCGTATCCGGTACCGCCGGGTACTAAAGACCGTCATGTGTAGGGGCGATTTCTGCTATTTTCCACCACGCTGGCCCCCTATGCGAGAGCCAGAGCCTCGTTTGTCGATTATCAGGGTGCACGAGTCCTGTGAGTTGTCGTGCGGGGCACCCCTTACACCCTGGGGTGTATGCCATCGCAATTAATCCCACGTTGTTATGAGCTGCCGTGTGACTTACCTTCAGGTGGACATTTAGTTTGACTTGTTTCTTCATAGAATAAATAAAAATACAAAATACATGGTGAATGCTTTATGTACTGCTGAAGGTTATGTTTTAAATAAAAACAGTAAAAATATGCTTTTTTTTTTTTAGTTTTCTTATAAATGTTGTAAGAATTGATTTATAAAGATTTTACACACATCAGCGATTTTTGTAAGCGATTTTCACCTATGAAGACAATCTTCACGATATCTTTGAAACCATAACAGCTGAAGACTTGAAATTTGGTAGGAATATTCCTTTTGCCGAGTATAGATCAGTTAAAAACCGATTTTACATAATTCCTATTACTAAGGGAGTTGCGGGGGTGTTACGGTCAGCACAGCGGGCAGGGAACAGATAGTTCGGTCTATCGCCACAAGATATAAACAAATATAAATTTCTCATCATAAATTATTGATAAAACTCGTATATGATTAACGATATTAATTTTCACTTAAATTAAGGTGTCAAAAAACTAATTTATAGCTGTTGTAAACTATAGCACGTTGTTAGTGGTCGGAGTTTAAGTGCGGCCCGACTTTAGTTGTTTGCTCCACATACTTGGTCTTCGTAAATACTTGATATATTACATAGTGAAATATTCACACTGCTTTAACTTATTACAAACACGAGCATGCTAACTTATTACATTTTTTTTGGTCAAATCATAACTTGTTATTTGCCACGCAATAAGTTACGAGTATATTTAAACTTTTATCTGTAGAAAGGGATAATATTTTTAAGTCAATTAAGGGTGATGAGCGGGGATTTCATCTCATAGTAAGTATGATACGCGTGCCCATAGTAGCGTTAGGATGATATATACTGTACCACATTGCGCTCGTCACATAAGATATTGAGTTACGTTACCCCAGTAATTACACTAGCTCCAGTGCTCTTCAAACCTGAACACAGTATTGTTTGTCTGCTGTAATAGGAGCTGCGGTGATACCTACCTAGACGGTCTCTCACTACAGAGACCTTTCACCAGTGACCTAAACCTTTTGTAGTATATATATATACATATATGAATGTGCTTATTTATATAAGTATAAGTGATGTACGCGGCTTTACTCCGGCCTGAAGTTGGCAATTTAATTTACCAACTCAACCGACCGTCAGGTTGCGCCGTTAACTTTTGTTACCTGTTACAGTTTCCGGTTTCAATTTCGCCTTGAATCCTTTTATTTGGTTGTTTTAGTCCAACGGCCACGTACAAATTGTATTCATTTTATTTCGAGCAAAGTATTTATATTAATTCGTTCTCAAGGAAATTCTCTCTTTTAGCAAGAGAAAAATTATCGTTTACTTTATTATTATAACACTGTTATTTAACTGTATTGCAGGAACATCTACTGTTAATTTAACCAAAGAAATATTTAATAATACCCTTCTATTATATGTAAATATAGAAATAATATATTAGGGATATATTTAATGATAATTCATTCTAAATACATTTAACGACAGCAAACAATATTAAATAGCAAGTGTTCGAGACACGAGATTCTCATCATATATGTTTCCTTAGCTGTAGATCCTTAAAATCAAAACGTTGTAATGTATCCACACTATTGTTAAGTATGTATACTTGAATGTATATATATACTATTTAGTAACAGAGAAATATTACCAGTGAATCAAGTAAATAATATACATTATTCTGATGAATAGAATATACTATAAACAGATAGACGAACGCTGTCACCTGACTCAGACTTTAGGTTGATCTTACATTTGTTTCATCACCAATATTATCAGCCGATAGAAGTTCACAGCTGGTCATAATCTAAAGATCTACATATCGGTGCGTCCTATGTTGCCATCTAGCAGCTTCCATTGACCTACACCAGATCGTTGACTTATCTTGTCGGGGGCCTGCTCAAACTGAATCTACAGATACGCAGTCGCTGTTCGAGAACTTAAATTACATACAATGTATATAGGAACCGGTGTAAGCAGATCGTCAGCTCCAGACAGCAACACTGATCACGATCCTCAAACATGAGGGAACGATCCTGAAGAGAGGGATGTCTATAATCTATTTATTTATTTTGTGGATATCCATCGGTTGTAATGATAATGATGACATATATTCCATATATGGCCATGATGTATACCTGGCCCAATGTCCTTGAGGTTATCTCCCGATTACTACTGGCTGTGGTTCTTTTGCTGGAGACCGTCGATGTAAATACCACCACAGCACCTATTTCACATACATCAATGTGCTCCAGTTTGAACGGTGTTGTACCTAATGAAATTACCGGGGTAACTAGATTCAACATCTTATATTTAGGCGATGAGCACAATGTGATGCTGTGTGCGAAAAGCTCAGTATACCTACTCTCTACACAATTTTTTTTTTATTAATGAAGCAATAAGACGAGCGGGTCATATACCTGAGGGTAAGTGATACCGCCAAATACAACGCGCCAGTTATAATGGTATTCACAGTACCACATTGCGCTCATCGCCTTCAGATATAAGTTGTTGTGTCGTTACCCCAGTAACAGCACTAGCTAAGGCCCTTCAGACCGGTACACAGTAATGCTTGGACACCACTGTTTGGCTGCAGAAATTGGAGCTGCGGTGATACTTACCCTACCACATGTAAATTTATTTCCAATATATTCTATGGTTTCTATGGAAGCCTTCATCAAGGAACTCCCCTCGTGGAGCGGCTAACCGCTTGTAACACGGGGTACCAGCTTCAAATCCATGTTAATATGAATATTAGAGTTTAGACGGTTGCAGGATTTTTCTTTAACTAATCTGACGCTTGAGCATATATCACTATTTTTTAAATTCCACAAATCGACGAGACGAGGGAAATGTTCACTTGATGGTCAAATGATAATCCTGCCCATAACAATGTGGCGTTAGCTATGATGGTATCCACAGCACCACGAGCTCGTCATCTTGATACAAGAGATTAAGTATATAGATATTCACTAACTACAGCGCCCTTCAGACTGGAGCAGAACAATGAACAGATACAGACGTTTACTGTTGAAAGGTTTCTAGGTATATGTTCTACTAGGAAATTCTGTGGTTAGTCTATTCCTAAAGACCGTCTAGGTAGGTACCACCGCAGCTCGTATAGTAGCCGATAAACAGTATCAGAATGATTACTGTGTTCGGGTTTCAAAGGCGTTGTAGCTAGTGATATTACTGAGGTAAAGTTATTTCACATGTTTCAAGACGAGCATAATGTGGTTCAATCTTTGTCATAGTAATATATGTTATGTTAACAATGAAACCATGACGAGATCAAGTTATCCAAGTTCTAGTTTTAACAAGTGATTACTCCTTCATGGAATCAGGTATATAGGTGGTTCATGAAACCGCAAATCTCCGTCAACATCAGACAGTGGTTTCCGTGATCTAATATGTTGTGATTGTATTAAGTACTTTTGTGGTTTCTGTGGTGGTGATGATTGACAGCAAACTTAACCCGTGGTTATATATATTTTTACTTAAATCTTTTACTCCTTCATCTTTGCATTTTTACAGTCTTATGACAGGGTCTGCTTTCTTACTTCTTTCACTCCACTTCGCTCTATTTGGAATATCGCTTTCCTTGAGATCGCAGCTCATCGTATCCTTTGTCACTACACTCAGCCATTACAACTTCGGTCTTCCCCTCCACCGTTGGCCGGGTATGTCCTTTTGACTTGCCCATACCATCGCAGCCGGTTTCACTATTTACTTAAATATATTATATGTCATTCTAATTAAATGTGTAATAAGAAGTTTTCAAAGAAATCAACAGATGGCGCCACCACAAATAATAGATCGCGCTTTTACTTACCATAACGTAAATACTTATAACCTTCATACATTTTTGTGTACATTGACTCAGCTGAACAAGTCATTACGGAGAATACAGTTGTATCCATCAACTGGATCTTTCCGGATCTCTGTAATGTCAGGACTTGGGTCACTGAGTAGTTACGGGAGGTATATACAACTCAACGATCTGTTGTATTAGTACAACAATGGTACAAATGTACTAGTTCAGTCTTTAAGTTCTTTTAGTGCACCTAGTATATTAAAACAATCCCGTTCCCGGCTCCTCGGCTATGGCTTGCAGCGCTAACATCGTCAGGAATCTAGCTCCTCGGCTACTCGTACGTTTAATTCCGTTCTTGATATGGACTCGCAATAATAACCACCACCATGGTTCCTTTCTAGTTATCCACAGTTTATCTGTTTGTATTAAGTTAGTAAGGTACTTAAGGGTCGTAAGGTAACTTGCGTTTATTGATCTAATAATATTTGATTTCCTTTCATACTTTTGCAGGCTTGGGACTGTCAGTCTAAAAACAATATTAGAATAGCGTAATTAACAATCAGATATTATATACGTAATAATTTTTTTTTTAATAACATATTGCTATGTAAAACTCGGTTATTTAAGACTCGGTTTGCTCTCGGACTCGCTTCGCGTATGGGATCTGATGTACTAAATGAACGAAGAAGAAGTTCGTTCTAGTACAGTGACGGGATTTGGTTCTTTTAGTTCGTAGTACATGTACTACGCAAGCGTGATAGAACTGGATCTCTCTGAATCTTCGTAATACTGTCGTACTTAGCATCTTGCTCTGTTCTTTAATTCGCTGTTATTATCGATATAGAGCTGATATTGCTGCGTGTGTTGTCATTCACCAAAGAACCCGCACCCCACCTCAATATCTCTATAGTCGCCCCCAAAGTGGGGCTACGATTACGCACCTGATTGGCAACTACAAATGTAAAATAATCTGTAATTTTAGAGCGCCTAGGTAAAAGATTAGTCCTTATTTTCCTAAAAAAAAAACAATCTGCTAATGTTAATCACTTTTAATTTAGTAACATTAAATTAATCATGTGATGAGGCTTTATAATTTGCGTTATGATACACAAGTCTCCATCTCAATTCTAAAGCTATATGTGGTGAAGCTTCAATCATGGCAAGGATATTCCGAATAGCTTAGCCATTTATGTACTACCATCATACTGTCAATCTTTCGCTATAAATCGCCGTGTACTGTTCCTGTGATATCATCATCATCAGCAGATAGATGTCCACTGCTGGACATAGGTCTCCTTCAAAGATTACCTCCTCGACCGGGTAGGGATTTATATGAGGGGATTTGTGCTATTTTTTGATTGGTGGGATAGCAGGATGGACCACGAGCAGATGAGGTTGGCTCCGATCCCGTGAGTTGTTCTACAGGAACCCTTACACCTTATATTAATATATGAATACTATTAAAAAAAGATTCACCACATTTCAGTTTCTTCTTTATACTTCTCTTACTCGCTGAATTTTGTTATATATTATAATGATTACATTAAAACCCTTAATCATTCTGACTTTCAGCGTTCTAAGTTATGGTATAAATTTACCTGAAAGCAACGCACAGTTTTTTCATCATTAAATAGTAGAATTACCAGCACGGATCGGATTATCCTCTAAAAGCTCTTGCGACTAATCATTAGATCTTACGTCATCGTGCTAACGAGCTTTAAGCTCTACCAACCAAATTTATGTATATAAACGGACAATGAAACATTTTTTATAATTAACGAAACGAACAGGTAGTTAAGTTGGTGTTGAATAATACTCTAGTATTCTTGGGAATATGCTTAGTCTTGATATCGGAACAGTAACCAGCATTACTTTTAAGTTGAAAGTGTGGAAACTTCTCAACGAAATTAGGACTGAATCTTCATAGAAATAATTTTTAATATTTATGTAATACTAGCTGTTCCGCTTCCGACTTTGCTGGCCGCAACTCCTTTTGGGGAACGGGTTATTTAAATCCTTGCTTAACTGACCTATACTCGGCAAATGGAATATTACTACCAATATTTCATGTCTCTAGGTCTCATGGCTCCAGAAATATCGTGATGAGTCTCTATATAGGTGGAAATCTCTTATACATATATAGTTAGTTGATAGTAGACAACCTTATGTATAATCTCTAAAAATTATGGAGGCCATCGAATGCGTTATATATATATATATATATATATACATATATAAGAATAAGCATACTTTTGTATTTCATAGGATTAATCATGAGAACATGATGACACCCGAAATAATTCCATTATTATACTAATTCATCATCAAACGAGTCGTCACACTAAATTTCATTAAACCTCTTCCGGTTAGTTTAAACAGGATTGACTATAATTTTTTTTTACGATCCGTCGAGACGTTCACCTGATGGTAAGTGTTACAACAACTGTAACAACATAGTGCTGGTCAGGATTTTTTACACAGCACCACCTGCTCTTTGCGTTACGACATGATATTAGTAATTTCACTAGCTACAGCGCCCTTCAAACTGGAACACAGTAATGTTTGCATACTGTTGTTTAGGAGTAGACATAGGTGCTGCAGTGGTGCCTACCGAGATGGTCTCCGGAGACCTACTAATATTCTAACAATATCCATTCCAACCTTCTAGAGTTCTCTTGTAAATGTTTCCGAATTTAAGGATAATTTTCGCAATATTTTGTTATGATTCATAAGAAAATCGCCTACCCCTTTTCCCTCCTTTTCTTCCCTCTTTATTAATTATACAAAATTTATTACGAGGTTTTTATTAAAAATGATTTAAGATATTATCCAGGGAAATAAGAAAAGAGTTTACATTTTAAAATGGATGAACCGTTTTATTTTCATCATAATTATCATCATCAGCTGATAGACGTCTACTACTGGATGTGGGCCTCACCCGATGATCTCCTCATCGGTCGGTCCACATACCGCCGTGCACTAGGGGCTATTGTTTGTAGGGGTTCATATGGGGGACAAGGGCTATTTTTCACCACGCTGGCCAAATGCGGATTGGTGGAAGCCAGAGAGACCGTCTAGGTACAACTGCAGCTCTTATTTCCACCGCCCAACTGTAGAGTGAAAATATTACCATGTTCCGGTTTGAAGGGTGTTGTAGCTAGTGAAATTAGTGGGGTAAAGATGGTTAACATCTTAAGTCATAACACGACGAGGACTACATGTCGTGGTGTATATAATTTTAACTAGCACGGTGTTGTTATGGACGGGCGTATCACTTACCATCAGATGAACGTGTCACTCATCTCTTTGCCTCGACGAAAGGAAATATATTAATTTCTTTCTTATATAAAATGAAATTTACAAGAGATTTTTATGTTTTTATAAACCTTCACCTCATTATCATCTTCGAAAGGTACTCTACATCTGGGAGGAAGACAAGGTTATATGGTATTTGTGCTGAAATTTTCCCAGTTGGTCATCTTCAGTACTATGCCAGGGGCTTGGGGATCTTCTACAGAACTTCCTACATACTGGTGTGACCTTCAAACACAATCTATCGAATCGGGTAAAATGCATTCGCATATGCATTACCATGCACAATTAGACTACATACCTTTTTTTATAGAGGGGAAATGTTCGGAAGACACGCTAGGGATTTATGCCCAATAAAACAAACCCCTCAGTTCTTTACAAGAGACCTTGAGATATCCTACGGTCCACACTGATGCTTCTCTGTACTGTGCTTAAGCATGTACCGGGGAGTGGGTTAACGCTCCCAAACACCCCCTCTGCTATGACAAGCACGAGACTACTTCATGCTTGTTGACCACCCCGGACTCGTTTAGTCAACAATGAAGCCGCCATCAAAGCCCACGAACCTGAAGACCCTTTCAGTCGCATTCTACCGGTGCTTAATTATCCCCTGCCGGCCACAGGCCTCCCCCAAAGATCTCCTTATTTTTCGTTGAGGAGAATTGGGTCTTAGTCTACCACGCTAGCTGCTTCTTGGCGGGTAGTCAGGACTTTGTCTGTTATTCAGCAGGGTGACGCGTGCAAGTGAAGTTGATTTGAACTCCGTAATGTTAAGCGGAAACCCTTACCCCCTTTACCCTTGCCAGTGCTTACCTTAGTCCTTTTATTATCAGCCCGAGACAACAGGGCAAAAGGAATCTTTACATCTAGTTCCGTTTTACGTCCGGAAGGCAAAATGTAGTAAATGTCGGATAGATGAAGACATCGCAGTATTAGTATATACCGTTTTATCCTGACGCTGATGAGATGATAATGAGAACAGGTACATCAAATATTAATTAACAAAGCCGAAGCGTTAATGGTGAATGTGCAATGGGTGTGAAGGGGGTAATCCCGTCGGATTGCGCCATTGTTTCGCTGTTTCGGACAACGCGGGCGTTATTCAGTTAGCGTTGATTGCTATTTGTAATACCTAATGCGGATTCCCTCCATTACATAATAAAGCGTTTAGAATGGGAATATGTTTAGTTACGTACAAGCTAGGGGTGTAAGGGGTCCCACATAACAACTCGCGCGACCCTTTTGTTTTTTGGTTTCGGAGAGGAAATCTTCGAAAAGATACTCTATCTTCTGGGGGGAAGTCAGAGTTATATAGAGATTCTTACCCACTATAACCCCCTCAGTGGTCAACTTCGGCGTTTGGACAGGTTGCGGGATCTGCTTTCGGCACACAACCGTGGCCTCGTTAACGCTACACCAGCTACGCAAATACTTCAATGATCGGAGACCACGTCCAGCCATCGTCCTCCTCAGGGTAGTTTAGAATTCACGGGATCCAAGCCAATCTCACCTGCTGGTGATGCACCCTGCTAATCAACAAACGAGGCTGTGGCTCCCATCAATCCGCATTGAGCCAGCGTGGTGGGAAATGGCCCAAATACCCCTATATGGACTCCTAGAAATGTATTGGTCTTTGAGGGAGGCCTACGTCCAGCAGTGGACGTCTATCGGCTGACGGTGTGATGTGGTGATGTACAAGATAATATTTTTTTTATTCAACGAGCGGAACCTTCACTTTTTGGTAAGTAATACACCTGTCCTTAAAAACTTAGCGTTAGTTATTATGATATACTAAGCACCATATTGTGCTCGCTTTAAACATAAGATGTAAAGTTACTTCACTAGCTACAGCGTCCTTTAAACCGGTACACGGTAATGTTTGCACACTATTGTTGCGGTGGTACCTACCTAGACGGTGGCCGGCAATAGACCTACCTCCAGTAAAACTAGTACCACTACAGCTGCTATTTCTTCCGCTAAACAGTAATGTGCAAACATGACTGGGTTCCGGTTTAAAGGACGCTGTAGCTAATGTAATGACTGAGGTAAGGAGAGTTTATAATCCATTTCTTAAGAGCACAATGTAGTGTTGAGTGTATCGTCTTAATTAGCGCCACGTTTCTATGGGCATGCATATCACTTACCATCAGGTGAACATTCCGCTCGACTCCTCGCTTCGGAGTATATAAAAAAAAAAATTCAAATTGTTCGTTCTACATACTATCAATTATCTTCTACCATTTACTATGAAGTTATCGATTGCTGTTAAGTTTCTTTGTAATGGACATCTTGTTCTTCTCGATAGCTTGTCAAAAAAAAAAACACAAAGATATCGCATAAAAGGGGAATTTACCTCTACAGAAAAACTACCCTGTGAATTATTCAGACCCAAGTTATTAAAGTTACCAACAGTTCTTAGATACGAACGGAAAAAGTTTATCTTATATGTAATTCATAAAGTTGTAATCTTTAAGACTTGAAGTTTTCTTTATTACTTAAAATATTGCTGCGTCGCTTTCACGTAGATTTAAAGCTACAGCCTCCTTCAAATTTGTATAAGTTAATAAAAAATGTATTATATTGTTGGGCCACTAAAGATTTGGATGAATGGAGATTACATGTGGCAGAGATGAGTATATTATAGGAAGTGTGGAAGTTGCTCCGGTGACAGAGAAGTTGAGGAGCAAGAGGTTAGCGTGGTGCGGGCATGTTGTGCGGAGGGATGAAGGGCATATAACAAAGAAAGTAATGAGAATGAACGTGGATGGTTATAAGGGTAGAGGAAGACCGAAGAAAGTGTGGATGGATGGTGTGAAAGATGACATGTGTAAGGAGAGTGTGAATTCAGATATGACGGCTGATAGACGGATGTGGAAGAGAAGTACATACTGTGCCGAAACCACATAGCTGGGAGCAGGGTAGGAGGAAGAATTAAAAAGTTTGTTCAATATCCAATAATTGGAGTTATAATTACCGGTTTCATATTCCACGGTGGTAAGACAAACCAGTTTAGATTACATAGATTTTTTCTCCTTGTCTTCTTAATTAGTCTGTTTAATTAGTTTAACTATATCGTTTTGTATTATTTAAATCGATCGACATCTTCGTGTATTATATATATACTTAGTATTGCAAAAAGCGCTGTAACAAGTTACTGTTGGAGCTTTTGCGAGCGAGCGGTGTCTTTCATCATAAAATGCAAATCGGGGCAAATTTACATGCAATATACTCGTAGTCGCTTAGGACAAAAGCTTATGAAATTAACCCCAAAAACCGAGGGCTCTAAACCCGTTTTTTTAACGGAACCCCTACTAGAGATTAACGCGAAGGACTCTTATTATCAGATGAATACACTGTTTGTTTATCTCTTCAAATAATTCCATTCACTAGCTTAAGATTTCGTCTAACAAGCAAACAAAACATCAATCGTTCTTAACATATACAATATATGTTTTCGTAATGAAATACAATTAATCATAGTTATGATTAATTAAAAACGTTGTGTATATATACTGCGTTTACATATTTTCGAGTGAGGTAAGGTGTTTGACGTTGTAGGTATACGTGAGGTTGACTGCAAATGTTTAAGTAAACATCAAACATTTTGCTTTGACCAAATACAAGTGGAACGCAATTTAACTCGCGTCAAACTTAGTTTAAAGTTTAAGCACCAACGCCGCGCGTTACAGTCACCTCGAACAATATATTACTTAATGCTGAAAATGTATCACATAACTCCATTGTGCGGCCAAATTGTGAACTTACCTGCTGGTGTTGGTGCATTATGTTCAGTAAGTCAGCCGATTTACGTCTCCACTGCTGGGGCATATGCCTACCCTCAATATGAGGGCGATGGAGCCACAGTCACCACGCGGACCCAACGCGGATTGGTGACTTCACACACACCTTAGAATAAATTCTAATTCACGTGCAGGTTTCCTCGCGATGTTATCATCAGCCGACAGACGTCCGCTGCTAGACATAAACCTTCCCCAAAGTTGTCCACATCGACCGATCTTGCACTTCTCAGATCCAGCTATTCCCATTCAACATAATTTATTTATCGCGCTGGCCTCATGGTTAGAGCGTGTGGCCTTCATTCCGAAGGTCGCGGGTTCGAATCTCGGCATGTACCGATGACTTTAAAATTTAAGTTATGTACATATGTGAACTTTAGTAACAACAGCGAAATACACACGGTGAAGGAAAGCATCGTGAAGAAACCTGCACATGAATTAGAATCTATTCCAAGGTGTGTGTGAAATCACCAATCCGCATCGGGCCCGCGTGGTGACTATATGACCCATCGCTCTCATGTTGAGGGTAGGTTTGTACCCCAGCAGTGGGGACGTAAACTGGCTGTTAATATAAAAAAAATAAATAAATTGGTTTAATTTCAGTCATATAACTAATCATATTAGAAATGTTGCTTGATTTATCCATATCCTCCCACACCCCTCGCCGATCGATCTTCGACTAGACGAGCACGTCCGCTAAGGTTACGATACTCTGCATACTATATGTTTATACTTCAGTATATGTTTAGCGTTTGTACGTACGAACGCGAAATGTCTGTTTGTTCGATTTAATTAGAATTCGAGGCATGCTTGTGGAACTTCTGTCCTCCCAATTGGAAGATCTTACGTGACTCCATTCAAAGTTTCACGAACTATAAGAATATAAGCTGTTACACTAATATTGCGTTCGAGTGGAAATTACTGGCGGAGTTAATGTGGAGTGTTTAGAATATTTCAGCCAGTTTACCTCCTCGCTGTTAAGGCCTACCCTCAATATGAGGGCGATGGGCCACAGTCACCACGCGGGCCCAACGCGGATTGGTGACTTCACACACACCTTGGAATAGATTCTCATTCACGTGCAGGTTTCTTCGCGATGTTTTCCTTCGCCGTTTGTATTTCGCTGTTGTACATAACTTAAATATTAAAGTCATCGGTACACGCCGAGATTTGAACCTGCAATCTTCGGAATGTAGGCCGCATGCTCTAACCATTAGGCTAGCGACCCGAATGGAAGAGGAGAATCAGATGTTCAGACGAAGGTCTCAGGTGACCGTAGATACCACCGCAGCTACTACTTCAAATTGTACTTACTGTGTTACGGTTTAAATAACGCTGTAGCTGGTGAAATTACTGGGGTAAGAAGACTAAACTTTTTAGACTAGTGCAATGTGGTGCCAAGTATACCGTTCTAACTGGTGCCAAGTTATTATGAGCAGGTGCATCGTTTACCATCACAACTTCTCTCTCGTCCCGTCCCTTCGTAGATAAAGGTGGTCGTGGACAATACCTTACACTGTAACTAACTAAGGATACACTGAAACTTTTATCAGGCTTATAACTACCATTTAGTATATATACTGTAATGGTGGTAAGAATTTGAGTTTCGCCGAGATCAACAGTTACTTTGAAATACTGTAGTTTTATAATATCGTTAACTCATGAGTTCGCGTTAGTTTATTGGAACTGTACTACAATAATAGCTGGCGAGAAAATTCAAAGAAATATACTTACCAGACAAAGCAATGTAACTGTATTTACGATACCTCCGAGGATATGGTGCAATGTTGAACTTGGTGTAGTATATTGCGAAGTGGAATATTGCATTCATGGAATTTAAATTTTAACCGACCGAGCCGTGCAGCAGTCGCAAGGGCAAAGATAACTGTAATAGAGGATGTAGGGAAAAGATTGGATTGCTTTTGAACGTCAAATGTATATCAACTTTTATATATACATAAATATAGCTAAAATTATAAAGAGTGATATGGGATGGGAAGATAAGAACTAGACTAGCTCTTCTCTTTCAAATAAAGAAGTTCCCAAAGTTGAAATTTCTCTATGAAACAGAGTATACGTATAAATAAGAAAAATAGGTTTGTGATTTAATGGTGGCAATGTCCGTCAGCTGGCAGGACCAACACAATTATTATTAATACAGTAAACATTTTTGAACGATGTTAATCATACTCATTTAAGACTACGTCCGTTTCCGTTAAGTAATATAAATGTAATTTACATCGCTCACCGTCCCCTAAAAATTATTGGGGCGAGCGTTTGCAAAATTAAACTACAAACGCCGCAACGCGCCCCAAATTAATTTCAAATTATGGCCGACAATTTATTTCCGTTCCGACAAGTTGAAAGCGAATTGTTGTTCGGTGATTATTGGGGATTGCCCTCCTGTAAACGCTTCATCGGAAACTTCATTTACTTGTTACAATAAACAGGAAGTAATAGCGTTAACTTAACATTGAAAACATCATCTAACTCCTATCCAATCCCATATTCATTTATTAGGTCTACAATTTAAACAAGAAATCTCTGTACTTGATTGTTAAGAAGTATACACAACATTCACTAATTATACTCGTTTATGGATGAGATGGGTTAGAGTAGACAACAAAGGTAAATGCAGTTTAAAGTGGTGAATATGCCAGGTTCTCAGGAGTACTGCAGCAGGTCAATAGTTTGCATAACCTAAAAGGAGAGTTGCATATATATTACACGGACATGACCTTTTCCATCTCGTTAATAAGCTGCGCTGAGTAACTTTATCCGGGGTGTAAGGGGTTCCGCACAAAAACTCATGAAATCCAAGCCAATCTCACCTGCTCGTGGTGCACCGTGCTAATCAACAAACGAGGCACTGGCTCCCACCAACCCGCATTGGGCAAGCGTGGTGGGAAATCGCTCAGATCTTCCCATATGAATCCTTACCCCATCGCGAGGGAAACTTTGAGGGAGGCCTATGACGTATGGTGATGATGATGATGATGAAAATGCTTTTATACCTGGGGTCCTGTAAATTAGTTTATATTAGTTATGACTCTATATTCAATTAAAGTTTTTTTTTAATATTCCTGCGTGGAGGAGTTAACCTTTATAAGAAAAGATGATTTGTCTTCCAATCATCGATGTATATTGAAAATAAAATCGCTTAGTAGTAATAGGTTTTCCGGAGACTGTCTAGATAGGTACCACCCGAGCTCATATTTCAGTAGTGTGCAAACATTACTGTGTCCAAGTTTGAAGAGTAGTAGATAAAGAAATTAATAGAGTAGACTTGACATCTCATGTCTCAAAGCGACGAGCAGAATGTGATGCAGTGTATATCATCCCAACTAGTGCGACGTTGTTATGGCAGGTGCATCACTTACCATCAGTTGAACGTCTCTCTCGTCTCGTTTCCTTTAATTGTTATGAGGTAATTTTAACAGTAGTCAGTGATAAGGTATACGTTAGAATCTCTTAATTACTGGAGACCGTCTAGATAGATATAGCTCTGATTTATCTCAATCAGAAGTGTGCAAACATTACTGTGTTCTAGTTCGGTGATACCTAAGTATATTTACTAGCACCTCATTGTTATCGACCTGCGTTTACTGCGAGGTGAACGTCCTCCCCGTCTCGACACTTCGCCGAATGAAAAGGGGTGTAACTTTATCATCGTTTGAACGCAACCAAGGCGCCGTAACTACCCTACAATAGATGAAATTGAAGTAAATTGTTAAATTTTAGTGCGACTGAATTAATCTAGTTCTCGCAGACGCTAATTAAATTCCCTGGATTTCTGTTTGCAGCGCAGCATCAGCTGCAGCGACCGGACCGCCTCATTTACTAAACATTGTTAGTTTATATGAAATAAAATAATAGAAACTTTTAGACTAAAAACGGTGGCTTCACTGTTTTACAAAATGATACTTATGGTAGTAAAATATATTTGTAATAGATCTTCATCGCCTTAGACTGTCTAGGTACCATTCTCAAAGGCCTGTGAATCTGAAGACCTTTTAATTCTGCAAGAAGCAGGTCTTAACCCCTTCTAGATTTTGTATCTATAAGATGATAGATTGCTACTGAACCGCCTAGGTAGGTACCACCGCAGCTTCTTTTTCTATGAAAACATAACCTTCTTCCGGTTAGAAAGATGTTGCAGCTAGTAAAATTACGGGTGTAACGGGACTTGACATCTTGTCTCAATGCGACGAGCGCAATGTGATGCAATATATATTTTTAACTAAAGCCACGATATTATGAGAAGGATTTACCATCAGGTGAACTTCTGGTTAGACACGTCGATAATTTTTTTTTATTTTACAAATTGACGCGAAGTGCGGGACGCGAGCTAAAATATGTACTGCTCCATATAGCGCTCGTAGTCTTGAGAAATAAGATGTCGAGTCTCGGTACCTCAGTGATAACATTAGCTACAACACTCTTCTACAATGTCACGTAATCCTGACTTCACCTAGAAGCAGGGTATCTTTCGAAGAAAAAAAAACTAAAACACCCTTCAAACGTAAGCACAGTAAAGTTTACACAGTATTGTTTGGCGGTAGCTATAGAAGCTGCGGTGGTACCTACCTAAATGGTCTCCGGTCAAAGAAGATCTACCGCTGTTATAATAAAAATTTATAAACGATCTGTAAGGTTTCGTCTTCAGAAAGTTATTATTAAAATCGTCGATGGCCTTACATTTAAAATACAAATCCTCAATCTCATGCATCACCAGGGCTTTGGCATCCGAACACATTCGAGTTAATGGACGAATTAAACTTTGCGGTTCAAATTACGCCGGCCGAGTTTCACGCGGACGCGGCGCGCGATGCCAAGTCTAATAAACTGAGAAGTATTTACCGCAACAGAAGCCGCACTGTTTCAAAATATACAAATACAACTTATAATAATTGTAATTAAATCTTTTTTTTTAATTTTAATTAAGCGACGAGAAGAGCGGGACGATCACCCGATGGTAACAGATACGCCCGCTCATAACAACGTGGCGCTAGTTACAATGTTATATACAGCACGACATTGTGCTCGTCGCCTGAGACGTAAAATGTTGAATCTCGTTACCCCAGTAATTACACTAGCTAGAGCACCTAACATAGTAATGTTTGCATACTACTGTTTGCAACAGGGACCTAGCACTCATAAAACCAGCAGTAGACCGTCCATCAGTTAAAATGATGATGATGAAATACCGTCACTTCAACATTTTCTTATGTTATACGGAAGCAGCCGCATTATTATATAAATATAAAATTAACTATTACTTACTAAAAATTTTTTCTTATTCTTCTCCATCACAGATTTATATATAGGGGTGTAAGGGTACCGGCACAACAACTCACGAGACCTAATCCAACCTCACATGCTCGCAGAGCACCCTGCTGATCAACAAACGACGCTCTGGCTCCCACCAACCCGTATTGGGCGAGCGTGTTGGAAAATAGCCCAAATCTCCCCAAACGAACCCCTATAAATGGTGATCTTTGAGGGAGGCCTATGTCCAGCCGTAGACGCTTATCGGCTGATGATGATGATATCATACTATGATGTAAAGCTTAACTGTTTCATTAGGACAATGATCAACTGATTGCCAAGTAAAACTGGTCCCTGGTTCGAATCTTGGACTTATGGTACATATTGATGGATTTTTTCGAATATTGGTCAACTATTCTAATATGATGATACTGCAGCATCGCTGTAATTTGAAGGAGGCGAAGTCTTCAAAGCTTCATCTTGCACTGACTTCTCTTCTCTCTCCTCAACAACATTTGAAATTTAGTTTGTAGTTGTAGATAAAAAATTTCTGCAGAACTTAGTGATAGGTAACATTTACAGGGTAGTTGCCTTAAAATATTAGGTCCTTACATATGAAATTAGCGTTTTGTCGCACTGACCACTTTATTCTGAAATATCTCCTCTTTGGTTAAGAATTCCAAATTCAAATTTATAAATTCATTTAGCTGCTACATTTGAGTTTTGAGAACAGTCATTCATTTGTTTTTTCCTGATAATTGTTTTTCTTTGGCGTCGCTTATTACCGCACAATGGAAAACATGAAATTTCGGTATATTTACGAGTACGAGTTCTACCGCGGCACCAGTACCAGTGCTGCAGGAACAGCTCGAAGGATTAATGATGTGTACGGCGCTGGTGTCGCAAAAGAAAGCACGGTACGTTTTTGGTTTCAACGTTTTCGTTCTGGAGATTTCGACCTTCAGAACCAACCCCGTGGACTGTCGGAGACCAAAGTGGAAAATGAAGAATTAAAGACTATTGTGGAAGCGGATCCATCGCAAAGCACTTCAGAGATAGCTGCAGGCTTCGGGATAAGTGACAAAACGTATTAGTCCACTTAAAGCAAATCGGGAAAGTAAAAAAACCTGAACGATGGGTACCTCATGAATTGAATGAATCGAACTTGCGAACACGCGTCGGCTGTTGCTGCTGTGTTACTTTGCTCATCCGACACAACGACGAACGGATTTTAAATCGAATCATTACTTGTGATGAAAAGTGGATACTGTATGATAATCAGAAGCGCTTGTCGCAATGGCCGAACCATGGAACCCAGCCAAATCCTGCTCTAAACGAAAATTGACTCAGAAAAAGTTACTTGTGAGTGTTTGGTGGACTAGCGCCGGTGTCGTTCACTGCAGCTTTCTAAAATCTGGCCAAACGATTGCGGCAGATATCTATTGTCAGCAACTGTAGACCATGAAGGAGGAACTAGCTGCTAAACAACCGAGATTGGTCAATTGCTCTAGGCCACTGCTGCTTCACGACAACGCAACACCACCACCACACACTGCACAACAAACAACCACTAAGTTAGATGAGCTACAATTGGACTCTGCAACATCCACCGTACTTCCCGGACCTTGCCCCAACAGATTACCATGTTTTCCGGAATTTGGACAACTTCTTACAAGGAAAAAAATTCAACTCCGTTGCGGCAGTTCAAACCGCATTCAAATAGTTTATTGATTCTCGCCCCCATGGTTTTTTAGTAAAGGGATCAATGAACTACCTGTGAGATGACAAAAGTGCATAGATAACAACGGTGCATACTTTGATTAATTAAATATACTCGTATTTTACAAAAAAAAAAAAATAGATTTTATATTCCTCCCGTACCAAACGCTAGTTTCATATGTAACGACCTAATATTTAGGTTTACAGCTTATTCTTAGACGTTCTACCGCTTGGCACCCATCCAGCATGGAGGACGTAATATCTTAAACGTCACGAACCAGCTTTTCGAATTTATTACAGGTAATAAACATATTACGGGGTATGCCTTGTGGGTCTCAGTCTGCTTCCACTTTTCATATAGAAAAATATTTTAACCTGGCTACCAGCTTCACCTAGATTGACAGGAAATCCGACATACTATACGTTCCTCAAAACGAAATACTATGACGACCTGGTCATTAACCCTACGGCTCTCATTCGAAAGTACGGACAACCTTTTGTATATAAGAATAGTTCAAGAGCTCGATGGGGTCTCATCAGCAGGAAGAGCTAGAATTTTAGTATAGCCTAGGATACGTAACGACCAGTGACGAACAGTATGAAAATTCCAAATCATGTTTTTTTTATTAATTTATTTATTTATACTTAATATACACGATGTGTATCCTACACAGGGTGAACCTAATGATATAATAGCATTCCCTGCCAGTCAACCCTCGGAAGGCAAGTGATGGTGTAAGTAGTTGGAAAAATATTATGATATAGCTTTTTTGAACGGTCGCGGAAGTGGGGGACGCTATCCCTCCAGACGGACCGACGACATCATCAGAGCGGTCGGTAGTGGGTGGATGCGAGAAGATGAGGATCGCATTTGGTGGAAGACATTGGGGAAGACCTATATCCAGCAGTGGTTAAACAAAAGCTGATGATGATGATGAGCTTTTTTGAAACTTCATATAAATAGTTTATATCGATATGATCTATGATGCTTGCTTTTTAAACCTAATGTCCTAAATCTAGTATGTTTACTATGACTACTTCAGCTAGCTCATCATATAATAGATCTCGTTGTATACTAAAAAGATATATATCATTTACTAAAAGCTTTGATGGTACAGAGCAGACCAAAGCTTTTGCATTCGTTTGTCTAACGGCGTTAGTTCAACTGTTAAATTAGTTCAGAGTCTGCAGTTTTGTCTAAATTTTGACGTAACTACCCCTAACATTATAAAAGGGTAAGATAGATCTTTGAATTTAACATGTCTTTATTCTATTTGCTCTCTTATACACTACTAACTACTTTCACAAAGGGTTACGCTTGTACTTATTATATTTACATCAGCTTATAACGCCCGAGGGGTTGTGGGGTAACTCTAAATGGGATTTTCGTTTGAAAATATGTATTTATTGCTTTTACTGCTCTGTTTAAATACGAACATTAGCTTAAATTACACCTCAGCCCACTAACGTGCATTGGGCCATTGCTGGGAAATGGCCCAAATCCC
Organism: Ornithoptera alexandrae; assembly: GCA_029030555.1. Taxonomy (NCBI): domain Eukaryota; kingdom Metazoa; phylum Arthropoda; class Insecta; order Lepidoptera; family Papilionidae; genus Ornithoptera; species Ornithoptera alexandrae. The sequence continues at coordinate 8,949,585 of JARDVY010000077.1, read as the reverse complement.
CCATATGTAGTACCCCTAGAAACGACGGCCCCTGGTGCCTGGCGATGCAGGCAGCGCAGGACCGATCAATGGGGGATCTTTGGGGAAGTTCATGTCCATCATTGGACGTCTATTGGCTGATGATGATGATGATGATGACACCCATGTCAAATACAATAGAGGTAATAACTTTTATCCCAAAAAAATGTACAAACAGTTATTTTGTTTAGTTTTTCATTGGATTTAACTTCCCTTTGATCCAATCTACCTTTATCTCCAGCCATAGAGTAAGAATTTTATAGAACTGACTTCATGGTATTATTGTTGTCAAGACGCGAAATAACCGCTATAAAAATACATAAAATTATTCTCCGGTTTGAAGGCAATGCTTGGAGTATCTTTGCTTGATCAAATCAGAAAGGAGGAAATCCGCAGAAGATGCAGCGTCACCGGCACAGCCCTACACATTACAAGAGACCTATGTCCAGCTGTGGGCGTCCATCGGTTGACATGACAATAACAAAACAGTTAAAATCTCATTGAAAATTTCTGTTGTCTATAAAGGTAAGTACTTGTTTATTTTTCGCACGTCGATTTATGCGAGTGGTGGTTAAAACCTCAATTTGGCAAACAACAAGGAAACTACGAGGGGTGTGCACCACCCGCTGAATTTAAATTTGCAAGGTTTGCGGTTTTTTATTTATGTGTTTGATGTCGATGCAGTTTTTCAATGGTTTGTTCGTTTAAACGAGGCAACAATTATTTTCACCTTGTAGCAAAATAAATATATTGTAACGTAATTGATATTTCAATAGATCACACGGCGCCGTGTAGTCGGCCCTCGTATGGTGTTCTTTGCATAGGCAAATATGCCCAAGCACCCCAAACTTATGTAAATAATAATCTTTCACTAAAAGGGTATGCATCTATGTGTATAGCTGTTCATCATCATCATTTTTATCTCAAATATTGTCGTGTTTTGATCATAAGTCTATATACCTTTAAGTTAACTAGTGATGATCAGGAGGATGAAAAAGTGTATTAAAATGTTGCGAGGGTTGTTAAAAATTAAGTTAGCTGCCTCTGATATAATCCATACTTCCGGTAATCAATCAACGTATAGTTTATCAATGAATCTGTGAATGTAAGGCTTTGTAGTTTAGACATCATTGAATCAAGTATTAAGTAACTCTTTGAAGATCTAAGCCTGACTGAGTAAAGAGTATGATAGTCTTCCGTCGGAGGAATCCGGCAGGTTCCAAGAGTAACAGCTTTCTTGGATATGTGGCTTACACTTGATCATTTGATGTATTATTTGCCTTGACTGTTGTGAGAGAAGGCTTCGTCCCAGCTGTGGGAATATTAAATGAGCTGTTCGTTATTACTAAAAGATATATATTTTCTTTAACGACTTTACTGATGGTAGATCTTGGTTGCCGGAGACTTTCTAGGTACTACAGCAGCACGCGATTGCAGCCGACAATAGCAGTAAACATTGCTGTGTTTCGGTTTGAAGGGCGCTGTAGCTAGTGTAATTACTGAGGTAACAAGCGTGTGACAGGCGACGAGCGCAATATGATGCAGTATACCATCCTAACTAGTACCAAGTTATTAAGAGCAGGCGTGTCACTTCAGTCCAGCTCGTCTCGTTCCTTAACTGAATAAAAAAAAAGTCGACTGTTACGATTTGAACTAAAAACTTTACGGAACCAATTGTAGTCGGTTATATAGAGATATACATAAAGATATTTCAGTAGAAGTTTTGAATTATAAATTATGAAAAGGTCACCCTTGGAAAGTTGCAACCAAGGTTACCCTTCGAAAGAAATTTTTCTCTTATTCAATAAATTAAGAACGAAATCTATTTGCATAAATGCTAAGAGATTAATCCAGACGCTCCTGATGCTGGTGTTGCTCAGTTATTATTTATTAGCATATTCCAAATTATAAATTTGGGGGGTAACAGATCCCATATAAAAACTCATGGGAACCAAGCCAACCGCACCCTGCTAATATCCAAACGAGGCTCCGGCTTCCACCTACCCGCATTGGATCAGCGTGGTGGGAAACGGCCCAAATCACCCCATATGAGTCCCTACATACATGAAGATCTTTAGGGTGAGGTCTATGTCCAGCAGTGGACGTCTATCGGCTGATGATGATGAATAATGAATTACAAAAAAAATACCTTCGTATTTTAAAAGAATGCTTTAACTTTATATCTATAATGGACTAACCTTCAATCTTAATATCACTTGATATTAAGTGACAATGAGACCGCAGATGAAGGGGTGTTCATATACAGAATCCTCTCAGTATAATATAATTCAATCATAATATTGTCTTAGGGAAGATTTTTACTATGAAGGTGGTAGTTAGCCAGGCAGAATCGAAACAAACCTACCACCAAACAAATTTTGAACATGTGGCAATTGGTGGTAGGTGTCTATCGCCGTAACCGTCTAGGTAGGTATGGTAACATCTGGTACGGTGGTCCGCAGCCCCTATTATATAGTATAATTACCGTGGTAACAAGACTTAAAATTTTATGTCCCAAGGCGATTAGTATAATTCGGTCTGTGTATGACATCATAAGCAGCGCCAGGTTCTTATGTGCAGGCGTATCACTTAATATCGAGTGATCGTCTCGATCTATTACCCGTTTCGTTGAATAAAAAAAAAAATAATCGAATTTCGGTTTTTTGTCTTACAAAGCGTATGCTTCTACTCCGAGAAGGCAATATAAAGTTGATGAGTGTCTATTTTTACAACATTAATTCTAATTATATAAATATAATATATATATATATATATTATATAAAATATTCTCAAAATATTGTACACTATGTAATAGTATTTTTTTTATTTCTCTTCTTTCTTCTTCTTTCTTTAAACATGCTTTTTAGCAGAAATTACAATAGCAATAGATATTTAAAAACTGACATTTACATATAAAACTAATTTATCTTTGGTAGCTCTGTGCAAAATATTACAGCCGTGTTCCGGTTTGAAGCGAGCTGTAGCTAGTGAAGTTGATCATCATCATCAAGCCTTTGTTAATACAATGCTGTATGTAAGCTCTCCCCGATGCCTTCCACCAAATGAGATTCACAGGTTTTCGCATCCACCTATTTTCGATCACATTGATGATGTCGTCCATCTGGAGGAAGAGCGTCTTATACTTCTGTGACCTGCACGTGGCCTGCACTCCAAGAATTTTGTCCCTCATCGGCCGTCACTGACACGAAAGACATGGCCAGTCCACTGCCACTCCAGCTTGCAGATTATGAGAGCAATGATAACTTTAGTTCTCCATCGAATTTCTTCGAGAAATGCCAAGCATAGCTGTCTCCATCGCTCGCTGTGCTACTTTGAGCTGGTGGACCAGCCCGATGGTCAGGTGCCATGTCTCCACGCCGTAAGGGTGCAGGGGATACACTGGTTAAAGACCTTCGTCTTGAGACTTTGGGGTATTTGCGAGATGAGTATATGTCGGAGTCCCAAACGTGACTAGTAACCAATAAAGTAAGTCCTAAGTTAAAATGTTAAGTTCTAACCTAAAGTATATACAGACAAGTGTATCGTATAGTTAAAAAAATTAAAGGTTCCAAAAGATGACTTTATATGTAAATTCAAGTTAATTTTGATTAATACTACAGCAGGAAGTAGGTGGTAAGGGATGAAGTAGAAAGCGTACTTTGTTTTCATTAAGTTTAAGCACAATGTGTTTGTTAATGTTTATTTCTTGGAGGGGAATGCTTTTGGATAGGGTTTTCATACACTTAACTGCTTTTTAAGATGATGCTAAAAAAATACTTTACTTAAAAATATCATCACTGGTCTACTCCTGGCGAATCATGTCAGCAGCTTTCTTATCAAGTAACTCTCGCTAACTTAGATACAAAAGTACCTATAGGCTGATGAGGAGCAACATGAATATTCTTAAGCCGATTTCGAAGGTTTATTTTTAATATTTTGCTTATAAGATATCCAGTGCTGATGCTTAGCTTACTCCTTAGGTGTATATATTTATGCTCTTCATCCTGATGGCATCCAGTGGCTTCCTGATCAAATTATCGATCCATCATTTTAAATTACCACCTTATTATCTTTTCTTTGATATTATTTACTGTAGCTGGTGGTAGGCCTCTGTTGCCGGAGACTACCGCCAAACGTTCCAGTGTGCCGGTTTGAAGGGTGCTGTACTTAGTGTAATTACTGCGGTAACGAGACCGATGTGGTGCCGTCTGCACCATTCTAACCAGCGCCACGTTGTTATGGGCGTGAGTACCATCAGGTGATCGTCCCGCCCGTTTCATTGCTTGATTGAATAACAACAAATGTAGGTGAGACACTTCTGGTGTAGTGCGGCGGCGGAAGTGGTTTCCATTGGATGCAGTATTGAACCTGCACTTTTCCGCGCAACTATCGCGACCATTCATCGATCACACTTCCAATTAGAGGAGTGGATGCGGTGAAATATATTTTCACCATTCACACTGCGCGGTGCACCATGCAAGCCTCCTCCACAGCAATATTTGCGTTCTCCTCCCGGCAACAATTTTTGAAGTGAGTATGAACCGGAAGTTTTTTTTTTTTTAATTGAAAAATACACTGTAATCAAAATTATTGTAACCGTTACAGTTTTTACTGATGATAGTGAAGAGAAGATAGTGAAGATAGTGAAGATAGTTTTATTAATATATTTTCAATACTAATATTCTATTATCTTCTTCATAAAGAGGTAAGGCTGATTGATTGGACGTTCCGTCATGATCATCTTCATCAGCTGACAGACGTCCACTGCTAGTCATAGGCATCCCCCAAATATCTCTACATCGGTCGGTCTTGCACTGCTCGCATCAAGCGGCTTCCTGCATTAGGGGTCGTGGTTTGTAGGGGTTCATTTGGAGGGACTTAGGCCATGTGTCACAACGCTGGTTGTTGGGAGTCAGAGTCTCATTTGTTGTTTAGCAGAGTTCACCACCAGCGGGTGGTGTTGACTGGAGACTGTGGATTGTTATCCGAGGCCCCTTACACCCGGACGTTATATAATACATTTTTTTTACTCCACGTAAATGCAAATAAGGAAAAATAAAAATAACCTTGACATACTTGCTGACGCAGGCGGAGAGGGTGCGCTAGTCCAGAAAAAAACACCCTTTACGTACAAACGGCTCGTTTATATGCAAATATTAAAACCCCGCAATGAAAAACAGAACCTGACAAAGCCCGAACTAACTTCACGCGTTCTGTTCACTTTGCGAAACTTTACTTAATTAGGTATTATATAGTACCTAAAGTAATTAAGAAGTGTACTATTTAAGGATGATGATCATCAAGCGATACATGCCCACTACTGGGCATAAACTTCTCCTAAAAATCTTTATATCAAACGCTGTCCGCTTTAGGAAGCTTACAGCAACTATCTTCTTAAGACCTTACCAGCACTCACTGTATTGACAGCTGTCAATCTTACTACCAATATGCTGTAGCCATGATGTACCATCTACCACCAGATGAACTTATTTTCTCTTATACCTAAACGTGAACATAAATTCGATTACTCTGCAACGTTGTAAGTTATTAATGACAGTTCATTAATTGCTCCGACGGCACTGCAAGTGGCATTTTGAAATTTGTCGGATTATATACCCTGTACCAAGTTAATAATTATTTTAATATTGAAAGCGTATTATAACCTTTTACTTGAATATTACAACTTAATTTTTTATAAAAAAATAAATCTCTTTTTGTAAGAGTAATCCAGAGGGTCATTGACTCATCACGTGTTCACCGAAGCAATTAAAAGTAAACTCTCAAAATTTGGTACAGACATTGATTCTGCTATTTAGAGGTCAGCTAAGGATGGATTTCACGAAACGCTTTCCCCAAAGGAAGTTGCAGGGTTGTTATGACCAGCAAAGCGGACGAGGAACAGCTACTAGTGGAATATGTAGATACCTTGCGCGGTGGAGTTACGATCTGCAAAAGAAGCTGTTGCGAACAGCACGGTACTTGGCGGTGTAGCTATAAATAACAAGTCAGAAAATATAGAGAACAGCTTCTTACAAATGTGGTACTACTTACCTTCATCTTAAAGTTCTTTACGTCTAGCACCTTTCAAAGTGGAGTATCTCGCATTCTAAAGCCTGAGAGGCAACAGAACAGGCTCCATTGGATTAGACCTCGTGTCGGTATTCACAGATGTAGCTTTATGTTTCTCCGTTTCTCAATTGGTAGTGAAAATGTTTTATCTTTACTATATTTATTAAAATTACTGTTAAATCACAACCCCTATTTCTGCTGCCATACAGTAGTATATGTGTTCCGGTTTGAGGAGTGATATAGTTAGTGAAGTTACTTAAGTATCTCAAAGCGACGACTAAAATGTAGTGATGTGTGTGTTCTTTCGTTGAATAAAAAAAAAATCCTTCTGGATTTATCATGATGATGCCTTTTTGGTATATATATATACAATAGATCCTCTATGGGAAAAGTTAAGAATCATCATCATCATCAGCTTGTAGATGTCAATTGATGAACATAGGCGTCCGTTAGAAATTTCCACAGCTTACTTAACAGCACTTAGGTACGCTATGATTGATTTCTAAAACAATATTCAAGTAAGTCAAATTTGTGACGATTTGTTACATTTGTACATGTTACAGAAGCTGAAACAGGGGTTTGAAAAAAAAAGCGTTTCCATTTATGTGAAAGATTGTTCACATAAATGTATATTGCACAAATTTCCCCTTTTTTGCCATCCGCTGACATTAGGGTCCGAACACAGCTGTCATTGGCACGGACAAGGTCTATAAATAAATTACATGGCCGCGGGGTCTCTGTCGCGTTACATGGATGTGGTTACGGTTAAATGTTAACAAAGGTTACCCTACCTACCTTCGTTAAAAAAAAATGTCCATTGAAATGAGATGGAGAAGTAAATAATTATGTATTACAATAGTTAAATGGTGTTTATCTACGAAGGGATGTTTTCCAAACTTCTCAGGTATTCATTAAGGATTATTTTTATGGATTATCCGGCTCAACGTACTACAGCCACGCGGAATATTATTCGGATTTATTATCCGGATCACAGCGGTTGATTCAAGACCACACGCCGCTAGAAACGTGAAGATTTACTTTGCTTCCGCACCCACCTTACTCCTCCGATCTTACATCCAGTGATTGTCATCTGTTTCCGGATTTGAAACAAACCCTTGCGGGGGTTGTTCTATTTGATGTAAAACGTGTTATAAATAGGTAAATTGAGTGGGAGGAAAAATTATTTGAAAAATTAGTTCATCGTTGGGATAAATGTTGGGATTAAGTAAGTAAGAGATTATGTTGAAAAACTGCTAAGTATATTGATGAGAGCTATGCTCGGGGTTTCTCTGCGTAATTGAATCAGAAATGTGGAGATCCGTGGAAGAATTAAGGTCACCGATAAAGCCCAAAAGATTGCTAGACTTAAGTGGCAGTGGGTGGGGCACATTGCTCGAGAGACTGATGGGGTTGTAAGGTCATCGAGTGACGCCCGCGTACCGGTAGACGTAGTGTTGGGAGGCCTCCCACAAGGTGGACCGGCGATCTGGTGAGAATCGCGGGAACCCACCGGATGATGATGTTGCCCTTTTGGTATATCGTATATAGACTCCCATCAGCTTCTATCCTTCAAGGGAACACTTAGAAATCATCATCCCCCAGCTGATAGACATCCACTGACGAACATAGGAACATAATGATCCGGGTAATAACTTAATAACTTTGGAAACAGCCTATGTATTTTGATGATATACATAAGTTACTGATTACTGATAAAAAGTGGTGGTTTTTTAAATTGTACTCATAACTTAAGTAAGTCATAGATCAGTATAAAGCCTTAAAATAATATTGAAATAAATATTTAGTCATAGAACAGAAAAACTGAATGTACTAGATATATTTTTAAATTATAGTAATGCCAGCTGAATGTGGAATTCAGACACAGATCTAGCGGCAGATTGTCTCAAAATCGATTTAAAAAAAATACAGAGACATCTGTCTAGCTATCTGGATGTAACCGATGATGATGATATATAGGAATACCTTATGTACGGGAAGTAGAACTAAAGGTGGACTGGAAGTTTGCTGGTGGTAGATCTCTGCTGCCGGAGACCGTCTTGGTGGATACCACCGCAGCGCCTGTTTCTGCCGCCAAACAGTACTATGCAAATATTACTGTGTTCCGGTTTGAAGGGCGCTGTAGCTAATGTAATTGCTGGGGTAACGAGACTCAGCATCTTATGTCTCAGGGCGAGCAGTGCGGTGTCTATCATTCTAGCTAGCGCCGTTATGGGCGTATCAGTTACCATCAGGTGTCGTCGCTTACCGAAATAAAAAAAAGGTACAAGTACATAGTAATAATCCATATAATATAGTAGAAAATAGAGTAAGGAAAGTTGTTTGAAATATATAATATTTATATATATATATATATATATATATATCTAACTGAAGAATCACGAGTTAAAAGTAAAATATAATTTTTGATCTTTTTTTACAACATACTGTTATATCCACCTAACACTCTTTTTTTGGTTTCGACGGAGTAAATCTTCGAAAAGATGATCTATCTTCTGGGGAGAATTTTTTCCCACTAAAACGCTCTCGATGCTCATCCTCAAGAGGTCGCGAGATCACCGTTCGGAACGCAACCGCGGCCTCTAACGCTATACCGGGATAGCCCATCCCGTGGTCTGTTTTATGCAGTACCTACCACCCTCGCGGTTACTACGTCAATAACGTAAGACCACGTCCAGCCATTGTCCTTCTCCGAGTCGTTTAGAAGGCGAGGAGAACTCCTGTTGTGACTGCTAACGGTCCAAAGGCCCCATTAAGGTAGTGGAACACCATTTACCGGTCCGCCGTGATGCCGCGGTCTTAATACTCCCTAACTGAAATACTAAGCTCTATCATCATCATCATCTCAACCGATCGACGTCCACTGCTGGACATAGGTCTCCACATCGATCGGTCACGCGTCTGTTTATATCTATCTTCTATATATAGGAGATATCCAGAGATTTATTGACTCATCACGAGATCTCGGAAACTATTAGACGTTAACATTAAAACTTTGGTAGAAATAATGCTTCTGCCGTTCAGAGGTCACTTAAGGGTGGCTTTTATAAAATATCTTGCCTAAAGGTAGTTGAGGGGGAGGAGAGGGAGTACAGCGATATCTGAGTAATATTACATGGTGAAGCTAAGCGGACGGCCAGGTAGATTCCTCTTGCCTTCACCATGACCAATCCACGGCTACTGAGTGCCATCACCACGTTCGGTCCTTGTTGAGGGGTAGTTACAAATATACTTAAGAAATTATGATGTTATATCTCCAATAAATTTATTAATGATTATCAGATAGAAAAACAGTTTATTTTTCTCACTACTCGTTGGCTGCAGAAATAGGTGCTCCAAAGTACTCCTAATACACCATGAATATAATGATTAGTCTCACCGGAAGTAAACAAAAAATACTGTTTAGAAACGTCCGCGGGAAGCATTCAACAGTTAAATAGCGAACATAATTTTGATGTAAGATAAGTAAAGGAGCCCATTAATGCTGCCATGAGATATAATGCTACGTTTAATGGTAATTTCAAGGAAGAAAATATGTCAGAGCATAATTCTTGATGCTGATTACATCTTATATAACAGAATTGAAAATTCGGAATCCTAAACTTCCCCCAACCAAAGATTTATTATGTTTACTGTTGGACTTGCGAAAATCTTTAATACCTACCTACCTATTGGACTTAAGATGAGGAAAACTGTATTTATGGAGCAACAGACTATGTCCAACAGTGATTGTTCATCTCATCCAGTGTTGAAAGATGATGAGAAGTTTTGATGAAAGTTAGATGTTAGGAAGCGAGGAGACGATTAAACGTTCACTAGATAATAAGTAAGCAGCCTTGTAGTCTCGAGATATTAAAAATAAGACTAAGGTATCTGCCCTCACCCTGCCCTTCGTACAAGGCGACTAAAAGGGTCCTCGAGTTCATAAGTCTTGAGGGTGGCTCTCACAGCTTGATAAGCGAGCTTTAAGAGAACGTCAAATGGTGGTCTTGTATATACCGTAGCACAGCGTGAGTACTAATCAGGGCTTTGCCCTTTCCTGGTATGTTTTAGCCAGAGTGCAGGGAGGCACCGGTGCTTTCTGTTGAAGATCTCGAAGCCCCTCCTAATGCACTGATGGAGACCATCGATAGGGTTTTAGTGGGTAGCAGCCATCAAGATTTGCCCTGCGATAATAAAAAAAGATAGTAAGGAGGCTTATGCATGCCCATTACGCGGTGCTAGTTAGGATGATATACACAGAATCGCATTCTGATCGTCGCGTCAAGATTTACCATGTTTAGTTATTCTAGTAATTTCACTAGCTGCAACTCCCTTTAATCTAGAACATAATAATATCTGCAGACTACATTCTGGCGACGGAAATAGGCGCTGCAATGGTAGCTAGTCTCCTACCATCATTTTAATTACTGACTATTCAACATAATCACTCTACCATCTAATAAAATTTACTTGTATTACTATCCTATCGTAATAGATGCGCTGGACAGGAACCGGTGGAAGTAGATCATCCGCTCCAGACAGCGATCTCAGCACTGACCACGATCTTGAGACATGAGGGAACCCTAGAGAGAGACTGTCTTATGTTCCAAATCGACGAGCGAATTAAGGTGTATATACATTTTAGCGATTCTGTTAAAGGTACCAAGTCATGGTGATGACCACTGGGTTCTTCGTATAAAAAAGTTTCCCATGTCGGGATAGTCTGATTGGTTGGGCATCTCTCCGAAGAGATTACTTCACTTTGATTGCTGCTGATGTCATCATGACTTACCGAATGTCTACACACAACTGATCATTAGCATATTTACATCAGCAATTACACAAGATTAATATTGTCTATGATCATAACCTGAATCGAGTAGATTGGAGTTAAAGGTTAAGACCAATAATAGGTCTTAAGCTTCACGCCAATAGCAGTGAGGATTTTTCTTTTCAGCCTATGGCCCAGCAGTGGGCGTATATCGGTTGACGATTATGAAGATGAAAAAATCATGATCTAATAAGGTAGCTTCTATTTGTAACAATAAACAGTAGTATGCGAATATTTGTGTGATCCGGTTCTAGGGGTGTCGTAGCTAATGAAGTTACCGGGGTAATGAGATTTTACATGTAATGTCTAAGGCGTCGAGCACAATGTTGTAGAGGTGTTATTATACGTCTTGCTGGATTCGTCGGTTCGTCGTAAAAAAAAAATTGTGATGACTTACAGGTCCGGAATAGAACCAGGGACTTTCTTGTTCCAATACTGATCACTGCGATTCCAGTAGGTTTTACTGTATTTTTTTATTATTCATCATATGATATATCAGTGGTTGATTTTATCTTAGTACAGAATCCAGCGGAGTATTCAAACGGAACACACGAAGCGATCGTTTGTTTCAGCGTTGTGAAAACGGTTTTCAGTGGAGCCACCCCCATCACGTCCGTACTGTTTTAGTAAAGATATTGCATTATTTAATACGTTCAAATAATATTATGAGAAAGCACCGTTCTGAATACAAAGACGTTATTACTCAGGACTTCAAAATAGAAATCACATAGGAAGTTAAGCATTGGACAGCTCTCATTATTTCATAATTTCAACGGATGTCCATTGCTGGTCAAGTGGACTTCGATAGCTCTTCACAAAATTAATTTTGAATACATTCATAACAGATGTATTATTGAAATAAAGTTATACTATCAATACGCGATCCAATAAAGTCATATTGCGTTTCGTAACTTAAAAAACTTGAACGGTCCGAATCAATTCTGTTGGATGCGTTCACAAATATCAAACATTGCTTCACTTCCACTTTTAAAGTGTTCACTTTAAAATTGCTTTTTTTTATGGAAACAAAACGATAGCGTAAATTTAAAGAGAAATTGAATTAATCCATCAAATAACTTCCAACAGAACTTAACTAGGAAAAGTTTAACTTAACCTATTCAAATTTGAAGTGTCCTAACTGTAAACAATTTTTATAAGGTATTATTAACGGTAATATTACTTATACATGTAAAAAAAGATAAAAAATTTACGAAACATCTGATGGACGACTTTTGGTTACCATAGTAACATCCTCCCTACCTACAAGTCTCTAAGAACATCGAGTAATTCTCACAAAATCATGACATAATTTTAAATATTGTATTCACTTCTGAGTTTTCTCCTGAGAAAGCTCAGAGTCGCAGAACGGGCGATGGAGAAATGAGGAGATTCGCAGAAGAGCCAGGGTCACCGACATAGCCCTACGAGTCGCAAGGCTGAAGTGGCAATGGGCAAGGCACATAGCTTGTAGAACCGATGGAAATTTGGGTCTTAAAATAGAATGGCGACCCTGGAAAGCGCTGTGTCGGCAGACTCCCCACTAAGTTGGCAGAGGACATAAAAAAATCTGGGAGTCACTGGATTCAAACAGCGCAAGACTGTGCTATGTGGAACACATTACAACCGGACGTCATCGCAGCCTGCCGGATCCTGCGCCGACTGGAGCTGAATTCATGACTGGTCCAAATGTTCACTGGGTACGGGGGATTCTCCGAGTACCTTTATAGGTTCAAGCTTAAGGAAAGTCCCTCGTCTCTCTGTGACCCAGTGTTGGACCAGACCGTGTTGCATCTATTAACTTACTGTCTCAGATATGGAAAAGAGCGCTTTGACTGTCGGATGGAGTTGGGGCAGGATATAAGCGCGGGGAGCATCGCCTCTCTGACGAGTGACGACGGAAATCGCCGCATACTAGTAAAATTTGGAGGACAAGTAATGAAAGAAACAATTGACCAGGGTATAAAAGAAATAAAGAGAAATGTAAAGGAAAATACGTAAAAAAGAAGTAAGACAAATAGTAGAAAAATAAAGTAGTAGTAATATAATTGAAATAGATAAAGAAGTGTTACAAATTAAAAAAGCAGATGTAACAATCAAAAATTAAGATGAGATAATACAAGCAAGCGGCGATCGAAGTCTGAGGGGCGATGCATGAGAAAAGAAACAGGAAATACATAAAGATGGCAAGTTATGAATGAAAGATAGAAAGCATGAAAGGGGGAGGAGAAAGTGTAGAAAGTAGGGAAAAAGAATAGTATATAAATATAAAAGATCAAAATGAAAGAGGAAGAGATGATCCAGCCCAACACGAACCGAGGGAAACGATTAAAAAAAAAACACATTACAATAGACTTATGTCCAGCAGTGGACGTCCACCTGTTGAAATGATGAACATAGAGTAACTTTTTTTTATTTACCGTGTGTCATGAAGCTGTAACCCTTTCTTTGGGATGAATTCCTTTTTAATCACATTCTACCGATGGGGATATCCAAACGCGTCGCCCACAGACATTGTACGTTTTATTTTAAATTTAAAAATTTCATCTAGCCTATCACAAAAACCTTGTTTTTTTTTATCGGTCGTGTGTATATTTTAACCGTGTGGGGTTCAGTACATTTGGGTTCCGTCGCCGTTTAATAAATTATGTGAAAACGTATTACCTATTCATTTGCCGATCGCTGTTAGCCGGCGCTGCACTCTCCCAGGGTTTATGCTAAAAAGCTTGTAGGATTTGTGTATTGTTTTAGTAATCATAGTATTATCTTTTTTTTTATTTATTATTTTTAAATCTCTTTATATGTACGCCAAACTGATAACTTAATCACTTAAATAATATTTCAAACCGATACATAGTAGTCATGTTAATATGTTGCCTTCAACAACAAGCTTCTCTTTGTATGTTAAATTGTACGTTTCATATACTGTTCTAATATTTATAAAAAATATAAAGTACTAGAAGTAGATGATAAGCTAGTGCCTGAGCTTCCGGTTAAAGATAACGAAGAGATAACTAGGACGGTCTAACAGCAACGATTTTCAAGAACATGCGATATCCGCTCGCATTTTACTGGATTACTTCCTAGATTCTCTTACGGAGAGAAGTATATTAATAACATTATTTATGAATACCATTATAGTGTATAACATATCATCATTGTCACCATCAGTTGATAGTCGTTCGCAGCTGAACATAACCCCTCTCCAAAGATATCCATTTGACTTATTAAATATAAGTAAACAATACACCCTTAAGCCTTTAATTAAGCTTGCTACCAACACCTAAAGTGATGACCACGGCCACTCTGTCATGAGTGATACCGACTAAGAAGAAGAAGAAGAAGCTCTTAATTGGGATTATCGTATTGGCCGTTTATGTTATGTATTTATTTATATTATAAAACACATAACATTGGCGCTTTCTTTTACCCAGTGGTCAGACGTGGAAGTTAATGTAGGGTTTATTTCCGTCTTCAAATGCTAATGTTAACTTACTAACTTCCGCTCTAAATAGCGCTGTAATTAATTAACAGGGAAACTGGTGTTGGTTTCCTGGTAGTTTTTTGCTAGGGGTGCAAGAGGTTTCGCACAACAACTCACGGGACCCAAACCAACCTCGCGTGCTCGTGGTGTGCCCTGCTAATCAACGAACGGGGCTCTTGCTCCCACCAATCCGCAATGGGTCAACGCGGTGGGAAATGACCCAAATCCCCCTACATGAACTCTTCAAACAACTGCAGGTCGCGGGAAGCTGCTGGTTGTAAGCAGCGCTAGACCGATCGATCTGGAGGTCATTGGGGGCGGTCTATATCCGATAGTGGACGTCTATCAGCTAACTATACATATATAAATAAATATTGCCACGCTGTTTGCCACAATTTAATTTGCCTTGAAATTCTGGCAAACAGCGATCAAGTAAGACTTACCAACAGCAGTAAGGCAATGGCAAATGCACAAAAATCAAGCAGTAACCTTTACACAGCGACAGCGGGATAAATCTTTTGATAAAAGTGAAATACATGCAAATTGGACAAAACGAATGCATAATACCTCTTTCAATTGACGAGGCAAATTCTAAATTAAAGGGAATAATCCAGCGGAAGCGCGAGAGAATAATGACCGTTTGTGATGGTGCATAATTGCATCTCAAACGAGGATTAATTTGTTTTTATCTTACTCCGACTGCAACAGATAATGGTCGAAGGCAAAAGAAATTTTAATTGATCAATAGCATAACGATAAAGTATTATATTATATTTATCTGTATATATCCAGAGATTCATTGATTCATCTCCGTAACTGTTAGACGTATACACTGCATAATTTGATACAGATGTTGATTCTGTTAAGAGATCTGCTAAAAATCGATATGATAACATCCCTTCGTAGAAGTTGCAGGGGAGGTGGATGTTACGGCGAACGAGGCGGACTGGGAGTGTTTCGGTGAGTATCTAAAAAGGATCGGCCGCGAACCGAAGACGCAATGCCACCACTGTGGCGGAGATCAGGATACCGCGCAGCATACGCTCGCTGGATGCCCTGCGTGGGAGTCCGAGCGACAAAGCCTGGTCAACAGGATCGGACACGATCTTTTATTGCCAGTAGCAGTAGCGGCTTCGATGAGGAGCAAATGTGCATGGGCAGCGTTGGTCTCCTTCTGTGAAGCCGTAATGATACAGAAGGAGGTCGCCGAACGGAATCGAGAGAGAGTTGATTCCGCTCGGAGAAGAAGACGACGGGGCGGTGGTAATGGACGCACCAGCCCGTCAGCTCTGTAGTCTTAGGCTAGTAAGAATAAGACTAAGGTAAGCCCTGGCTGTCGTAGAAGGCGACTAAAAGGGTCTGGGAGTTTCGCAGGCCTTGAGGGTAAGGGCCCTTATCGCTTAACAAGCGAATCTGTGTGGGACAGCCTAGGAGGGTTAAGCCCCTCCTTAGAGACGTGTTCAAGGAAAGTGTAGAGGGGCACCGGTGCGTTCTATAAGAGATCCCGGAGCCTCTCCGAATGCACTGATGCAGACCACCGGAGGGTTGTAATGAGTAAAAATCTTACATAACCCTGACTTCCCCCCAGAAGCAGGATATATTTCGAAAAATTCCGCCCGAAACAAAAAAAAAAGGCGGGCGGGGAACAGCTAGTATATATATACCATTTACCTCGCGGATACTGATCCGCGACTCCTGAGTCCGATGAAGCTGCTATGGTTGTCAAAGAAACTAGCCGCGCAAACTTCATCATAAAACGACTTCCTCCATTGCCGGCGTCGTGGATAAATGACTTTCTATAAGAGAACTGCTTGAATCTCAGCAAAGAGAAGATGAAGGGCGGAAGCTCCTTATTGACCCCAAAGAAGGTCCTGAAAGATATAATACATTTAATACAGTGTTTCCTTTAAAAGGTCCCTATAGTAAAATGGAGGGATGAGTTACGATATGTTTAGTACTTAATGTTTTGTGGCGTTCTTTGAGAGAGGATTATCTCCAGTGTTAGGTTGCCACGGGCTGCGAGTGAAGAAGCACTTTGTTGTGTAAACATCCTAATTGTATGCTGTATATTTATCTTGAAATACTAGCCTCAATATTGGAATTGATGAAACTGTTCATTTTATTGCTATTTATTTCTCTCGGTTGTAAATAAATATTACAGTATATTGAAATGACCTTGCTTTTTGGTCTAAGTGTAAGTAATAGTAGTATTAAGTAAGTATTACATAAACTTAATTCAATTTAAAAGATAACGTTGTTTTTACTTTCTCATGCCTTTTTTGTATGTAACAGTTGAAGTTCCGCAACAATAATTTATTTAAAGCGATTATATAAAACTTAATTACAAAGTTCAAGTTTTATTACTTTATAAATTAAGTAATGGCTATCCACTATTCATTATGATAAAGTTATATCATTTTTTAACTTATACAGAACATAGTTAAGAGGCCGCAGCGAAAGAATAGTTTCAACACAGGAACCTTCAAGTAACAAATCGTTGAAAATTCCGTTTCATCGAGTAATTAAACTGAACGGGGAAGTATATTGCAGCGCGCCGGATGCCGGGAACACCAGATGGTTACTTCCTGCTCACTTCGATAAATTCACTATATATATATGTATAATAGATAACATATACTCTGTGGAAAGCACTTGTAAGATATGTAATGCACTTATATATAGAAGATATATATAACTAAACATTTTTAATGACGAAGTTAAACAGACGTTTATTTGTTAGGGGCTGTTTATAGGACCGACTAGCTGGTCTCTGTTACCAGATCGTCTAGATAGCTACTACAGCAGGGAGAGGGGTGTCAGAATAGCCGCTCTCCCTACCCCCGGAATCCAAGACCAAAACCGCCGCAGAGAGTAGGAGAGTGTTTTCTGTTGGCACCCATGGCCTCTGGGTCATAGAATCGGAGTGATCCCTTGCCCAAGTGATTATAAGGGGTCGAAAGGAGGGCGCGCTGTATGTTCCCCAGCGCCCTTACAGAGGTGGAAAGGTGGGGTTCTCTTTGTCAAGGTGTCAAGGGGGCTGCATGGTGCAGCCGGCGCTGGGAGGGTCGCAGAGGTGTGCGAAAGCGTTGCCTTAGCCCTGGCGTAAAGCGATGTAGGTTGAACATTGTAGGTGTTAGTCGGTGCAAGTCCGACATAACGTGTCTTTGTTCCTGTGACAGCAGGTATGCGAAGGCATTTCCCCCACCTAAAGAATAAAAAGGGTAGGTACCACCGCAACCCCTATTTCCGCCGACAAAAGGTAGTGTGCGTACATTATTGTAACAAAAACGAGATTTAACATCTTGTCTCAAAGCAACGAGCATAATGTGATGTTGTGTATATCATCTTAACTAGCGCCTTGTTTATTAACAGGCGTATGACTGACCATCAGAAAAACGTTTAAATTTTCTCCTCGCTTCGTCTTATAGATAAAATTGGTGGTGGTGAATGGTGATATTTATGGAATGTTTACACTACGTCATAAACCCCTCCTCGCTTTATTTCCCGTCTCCTATTAATCATCTGTTTAAGTTGAGATGGTAAGCTCCCGTTACCCGGAGACCGTTTCACTAGGTACCACTGCAGCTCTTATACCTTCAGATAAACAGCACTATGCAAACAACGTTCCGGTTTAAAGGGCGCTATTGATAGTGCAATTAGAGGGGTACTGATATTAAAATATATCTCAAGGTTATCAGTAATTTGGTAGTGTATATCATCCTACCATCAGTTAAAAAAAATAACTGATGAGCGAATTGGTTTCCTTTTTTTCATTTTATTTTTATTAAGCAATGAGACGAGCGGACGTTCACCTGATGGTAAGTAATACGCCCGCCCATAACAACGTAGCGCTAGTTAGAATGGTTTATACTGCAACACATTGTGCTAGTCGTCCGTTACATAAATATGTTGGGTCTCATTACCTACCAATTAAACTAGCTACAGCGCCCTTAAAACCGGAACACAGTAATGATTGCACATTCCTGTTTTTCGGTAGAAATAGGCGCTGCGGTGGTATCAGTAGTTTCTCAATCTGATCGCGATAATTCGAAGAGGGCATCTAATGATGGGCTATCATCTTAAATAGCTGGTCTCGACACTTCGCCTAATAAAATGGTTTCCGCCGGACCGGGTATTACTTTGAGGCACTGATGGCCAGTAACCGGTAACCCAGTTCCGCTAACGGAAAATGCACTACAGCATAATGGCGCAGCATACTTAAATCTCCAGTGTTTGTCCGTTTTACGAGTGTTTCCCCGAGTTAAGCTCGCGTCGGGTTAAAAATTAAAAGATTTCGTGCTCCCAAAGTGCTTTTTGCAAAATGTAGTGCTTTCCTGATTACGAGCTATGTTTGTTCTGATGAATAAAACAGTGCGCCCGGTTCGCCGCTTCACATTTTTTTTTTTTTTGCGCATTAAACGATACTGTTTCAGTACAAAAGGTGGAATAGAGGTTATTCCTACAATCCGAGTTAAAAACAATTATTTATTCATTTACTTATATAATACTAGTAAAAGCCCGGATGTGAACAGAATTGACTGTTGTTAAGCTACATTAAAATCTAATTATTATCAATGTTTAATTGTTACGGAAATTGAATTTAACAACGATAATTGCATGCGTAGCATCATTGTCTATGGACTATTTGAATTACGCGCCAACTTCACTCCACTGGCTGCCACTGGTACGCAACAAACCAATGAGCTGTCGGCGACAAACTGATACACGCTTAAGCTGCATATTAATAAGACTGGCTGCTTTCCGCTCGGAAATCAAGGGTAGGATCTTCGGCCTGACCCATAGACAGGACGGGTAGGTTGCGAGCACGATGCAATATTGAAATCGTGAGGCTGGTTGGCGAATCGAACGTCATAGGGAAGCCAAGGCCCCCAAATTGGCTGAATGGGTCATTTGCTACGGATGGGAGTCAAATGGCGTTACTCGGAATCCCCTATTAGGCTCTGACCTGTCAACAGCCCACATATCGATAGGAGGATGCCGTAGAGCACTACCTCCGCGTGCAGCAGTGGGCTGGCAAGAGGCAGTGCAAGACACTCAAGGCTGGCGTCTTCTTGTGTCGAAAGCCTAGATTCACTTTAGATCGCTGCGCCAGAGGAATAAGCTCCTCACCCGTTTTGCAGGCCGTAATATAGAATTTTCTCTGAAATAAACCCGGGCCTCTTCCCTTTATTTACACCCTCGCAACTTATTTTGGGGAAGAAATTTTGTAAAATCCATTCTTAGCTGACAGGCAGAAGTAAAATTTCTACTATCGTTATAGATAAATTTAATTTAGCGGCACTACTAAGTGTGATATACACTGCATCATATTGCGCTCGTCCGCTTGAGACGAGATGTTGAGTCTCGTTACCCCAGTACACTAGCTACAACGCCCTTCAAGGAGAAACACAGTAATATTTGCACGCTACTGTTTGGCGACAGAATGAGAAGCTGCGATGGAAGGAAGGAAGGAAGGAGATCTGCAACAGAGACCTATCACTAGTAAAATATACAGATTAGAAATTCATCATCATCATTATCAACCGATACAGATTCACTGTAGGATATACGTGTAGTCCTACCAGACAGATTTAGGCACCGAATGCTTTGGTGCTGACCGCATCCAGTGGTTCCGTTGTCTTGTGGAAGATCTTTCAGAGTTACGTCTACTGTTACGCGCCCTTATTTCGAGGATGGGTTTGTTCAATTTCGAAATCCTCTCCATCTCAATGATTTCTCGAGGAAATCTTTGTGTTAAAATATTTTGTTCAAATTAAAACATCAACTGTGTCTACAGTTCGTTCGTTGGATGTGTTAGTTTAGGCATATAGTATAGAAGCCTATTTTTGTGAAACTGTTATGGTACAGAAGGAAGCTGCTGAGCGGGATCGAGAGAGGATAGATCCCGTGCGGAGATGAAGCCGCCAAGGCGATGACGCGCGGCATTTCGGCGCACGGGTGAATGGTGTTGCTCTACTTTAACTGGGCCTTTGGAGTCGTTGGTGGTTAGAATAGGGGTTCTCATTGCCTTCTAAACGACCCTGAGGAGGACGATGGCTGGATATGATCTCCGGTTATTGAAGTACTCACGAGGCTGGTAAGGTCTGTATAAGGCAGACCCCGGGACGGGCTATCCTAGCGTAGCGTTAGTGAGGCCGCGGTTGTGTTCCGAACGGAGATCTCGCGATTTCTCCAAACGCCGAAGTTGACCACTGAGGAGGTTTTACGTGCTTTCGCGCGTTTCCCCCCAGACGACAGGTTATCTTTTCGAAGATTTACTACCCCCAAACCAAAACCAAAGGCATGTAGTATAATATATATGTACTTTGAGATAAATATTAACACTGGTTATACACTTTAACTGCGGTTAATGTTGCTGGTTAAAACGCTTGACTGTTCTTCGTTGATTTAACGTTAGCAAAACGCATGTGCCTTATATAGGGTGGCGCAAAAATAACCTTATAAAAAGTACCTTATTGCCTGTGCTATAAGGTACTTTTTATAAGGTTATTTATGCGCCACCCTATATATATAGTCGGACAGGTTCGGAGCGATCGCTCACGGATCGCGCGGAGCTCATTTGTCACCGTTAAAGCGTGCAATTACTTCACATTGTAAATTTTCCTCGAGTACATACACGACGCCCGAAATTTGTCAACTATTGTATTTACTCGCGGTATTCATCCGGATGAAGGCCGTTTATTGTGGAATCGGATTAATGAGAATCGCACGTCATCATCCCCAGCCGATATACGTCCACTACTGTACGTAGGTCTCCTCCATAGATCTCCACATCGATCGGTCCTGTTTCCTGGTTCAAGCGCTTTGCCAACGTCCGTCACAGCCAACATGACCTCCGGTACCGCCGGATACTAAGTTGTAGTTTTTAAGATTTCATATTGGGGGATTTAGGCTATTTCACACCAAGTTGGCTCACTGAGGGTTGGTGGAAGCTTGAGCCTCGTGTGATAATTAGCAGAGTGCACCACGAACAGATGAGGTTGGCGTGGGCCCCGTGAGTTTTTGTGCTGGACCCCTTGCACCCCTAAAAGGATACAGTATAAAGAATGAAAAAGTTTACAAGCTATGTAAATTTTCACATCGTAATAAGTTACTCTCGGAGCGCAGTTTGTCACTTAATTTGAAATTTTTTAGAGGTATGAAAATATTTTTTCTTTTTTTAAAAAAAAAAACTTCAGTCTAAATGTTTAAAGCTCAGCCATTGTACTCGTAATAAAAGGAAACTTTGTAAGTTTTACAAGTTCCTCTCTTATTTCTGCGAATGACATTCCTTTAGTTTGTTTTAACGAATAAATGGATTTCCCGGCAAAAAGTTTTAATGGCATTTCTTTAAACTAAGATATAATAGATAGAAGATAAGAATATTTGTTCTTCTCATTTTGTTATCTGTTAAACAGAGGCGACACTGCAAAGTACATCTTGAAGTTTTCTCAATACCAACTATATTATATTTGTTGTACTAGATCGATAATTGAAACGATTAATAAATAAAAAAAAATTGTAAATATATAGAAAAAAATTGATTTCAATATTGATAAAATATAAACATTTTGCATCTTTTTTTTCGATTTAATTGGACCTCTTTAATAACTTTATAATAAAGAAAAACTGTTTTGACGACGCTTCCCTCTCTACTCCTTTAAGACAAATCAACTCTAACGCATTATATATCATATTGAGATATATCTGTATGTTTATACAATTATTCTTTATCTGTTTAATGCCATTCTATATACTATTTAAATTTTTTTAAAAGCTATGTTATTTACTGTTTAATTATACGTACCTTAGTTATAACTTCCGTCCTCCAGGTTTGATTGACAGAGAATGCCGTCTAAGCATTAATCCCGCTCTCAGTACCTTACGGCAATATGAAATAAATATGTTTTTTTTTTATAGTGTTACCGCATAACGTTCGTTGACGCCATTTTCTCAATAATGAATAATTCATTTTCACATTTTAAATAAAGGAAACACGCGTTCGTGGCCATTTCCATACGCACGACGGGCCGCCCGTGCTGCGCGGTCACATAATTTATTTAATGTCGACCTCCTTGCCTGTGACAGCTGGGTACACGAGTGAACATAATGGAATGATAATGTGGATACAACCAAATCGTTCTATGATAATATAAAGTAAATTAGATACAAAAGAAAACGACCGCAGAGGCATTCATTCACATACCAATCAAACGAGGAAAGGATCCGGATTGCAGTGTTAGAAAAGCCTCCGACGTTACTCCACGAAATAAATATTTATTATATTAAAAATGTTTAAGGGTTAAGTAATATACACATTGTTATACGTATGAGCTGTAATTAATTTGATTAATTAAAATTTTTTTCATTGTGAAATAGATATATAAATACAGTGAATGAAGACAACGGAAGCGTAAACCTTCAAGGCGTTCCCATCCAATCAGCACTTTTTATTATGAAGAGAAAAATTTATAAAAAATAAATAAAAACAGCTTTATATTATAACTAGCTGTTTCTTCGCCTTAACACACCCGCCACTTCTTTTGAGGGTAACATTTCGTAAAATCCGCTTTCAGCTGACCTATACTTGACAAAGGGATTTTGCTTTCAGATATAAGTCTCTAAGCCATGTGGTTCCAGAGATATCGTGATAAGTTTCTATGCAGGTGGAATTTCCTATATATATATATAGGGTGGCGCAAAAATAACCTTCCGATGTTTTTTGGCTGTAATTTAAAAAAAAATATGAAAAACTTTGATTCTTCTTGTGGATTATTTTTATTTGGTCTTTTTAATTTTTTTACATCAAGGCAAAATTTATAGCATTTTCTGATAGGAGGATTACTTTTGCGCCACCCTATATATACATATATATACACATATGTGTATATAGGTACACATAAAATTAGCTCGAAAGTTAATATAAATATATATAACAAAACAAGTTTACTTTTATAAATAAACGTACGTATATATTCAAGTATCCAGCCGAGCTGACCTCGTCTGCAACTGCTCGTCATATAAAAGATTTTTTTTATAAATGCAGGTAAATAGCATACACAATTATGTCTGAACATCCCCGACATGTCTTCATTCCGCGGGATGAAAGCACGATTTAAACGAGACGTAATTAGCGGCGAGCTTTTCCTGAGCTTCGGCGCGTCGGGAAACGTTCGCTTCAGACCTTCGAGTATCATGTCTGTGTAATCTGAATGACGCAGGCTGTTACTGAGGTAATAGGTGAATGGTGAAAGAGCGTTAAGAGACAGGTAAAACCCAACGCCCTCTATTAAAATCTCCTCTTTAAGGGCAAGCGATTAGGACCAGACGTACAGACGTTCATTCATTCTTATGTTGTATATATTACTTATACTAACATAAAGCTTTTAGCTTCGTCTTCTATAAAACAGAAGGCAAAGCTATGATGAGGGTCTTTAAGAGGATATTATAGCATATTATGTAGGGTATGAGGGTATTTAGATTCGTACAAAAAATCGGTTACTATCAGCTAGGATCACAAACAAACGATAATTTAAATATTATATATCGAGTTGTTCACCTGATGGTAAGTGATCAATGTGGCCCTAGTTAGTATGGTATACACTGCACCGCTTTGCGCTCGTGTTACATCACCTCAGTGATATCGCTGGTTACAACTCCTTCGATCCGGAACATGGTAACGTCTGCACGCCGCTGTTTGGAGGATCAATTAGGGACTGCGGTGACATTTACCTAGACGGACTCCAGCAGCAGGGACTTTTATTTTAGCTTCTGGAGGGGAGTCAGGGTTATGTGAGATTTTTACTCACTAAAATCCCCTCGGTGCTCTGCATCAGTGCATTCAGAAAGGCTCCGTGATTCCTTATAGAACGCACCGGTGCCCCTCTACACTTTGTTTGAACACGTCTCTGAGGAGGGTTTAAAACCTCCTTGGCTGTCCCATACAGGTTCGTTGAGCGATAACAGCCCCCACCCTCAAGACTCGCGAAGCAAGAAACAGAGACCTACTACCGGAACTATAATGCAGGCTGGCGTCGTATACCATCAGGTGCCGGTCCTGATCGTTTTGTATTATATAATAAAAAAAATATATATAAAATATTGTTGAAAGTAAATTTGAAAGATTTCAAGTTGTTGGTAAATTTATTGAGAGGGTTACCAATGTGCAGTTGGATACTTCAGGTATACTCGAAGCTTTGGCTTCGGGCTCCAGGTAATTGAGCTGCTCGAGTGACAGCGTCTTATTTTCGTAACCCAAGGACTCTTTATTTCCAATATTTGTTATTAATCAACAGTAATTACTGCTAACTGGACCTTTGTGGGTCCTTAAAAAAATTTAAGTAAATCGCTCTATTGAAATACTATAGTATTATGATTTATTGTATCGAAGCGAAATTTTACGGATTTTATCGCGTCGACTTAACTCTTTATTACCTGAACATTTCGCAGGTTTTGTATCAGCTTAAGGGCTGCACCACAAGGGTGATATATATAAGATTTCATAAACGAAAAATCATTTTAAAATAACACAGGTTTATTATAGTTATTGATTGTTTAAGTAGATCTCAAATGTACAATGTGAAACTATACGAACGGCGTTTGTGATATTCTGTTTGCTTAAAATTAAGTTAAGATTGGGTTTTAATGTAATGAAATGTTCATGTTTTATGTTTAAAATTTTCAGCAGAGTTTAGCACGTTACACACGGCCCCTCACAGCGCTGTGGAACACATTTAAACCTGATTTATGTTCGCTTTACGCTGCGGATGTAATTCATTCACGCCAGCGTCCACTCAGCGGCAAGGAGTCACTATTTGCAAAACGCCAGAGTACACTATGTTTTAATTTGCCCTCTAAGGAGGCCCGCGATTAAGTAAAAGAAGATTCTTCTTCCTCCTGCCCTTTTCCCAGCTATGTGAGGTCGGCACAGTATGTACATCTCTCCCATATCACTCTATCAGCCGTCATATCTGAATTCACACTCATCTTACACTTGTCATCTTACACACAATCCATCCACACTTTCTTCGGTCTTCCTCCACCCTTATAACCATCCATTAAAGAAGATTTTTTATTAAAAATAGCAGAGACAGAACGAGTTGATGCAGAAAAGAAATCTACTCTTCACTATAACTTCAGCCGTTAGATGCTCGTTGCTAAATTGGCTGTCGGAAAGATCCTACGCTGCCCATGCTTTCCCACTACCTTTACTAGGTTTTACGTGAACTTTGCTGAGGATGAGGACCTTACTGCTTCATCGGCCGTCTGTTCTTTAAGTTATATATCCAGCCCATTATCAGTTAAATCTAGCAAGCATTAGGACTACCATAAAATAGCCTAATCATTATATGATATAAATGTTTCTATTTGTATGGATTATAGGCAAGCATGAGTATATATATAAATATATATATAAAGGAACATGTCATGTTACCACAGTAATTTCATTATCTACAGCGCCCTCCCAATCGAAACACATCAATGCCGTCAGGTAATTGTGGTAGGTCTCTGTTGCTGGAGACCGTCTAGATACCACCGAATCTCCTACTGCTGCTGCCAAATGGTACTTTACAACCATTGCTGTATTTGATGGGAGTTGTTACTAATCAAATTACTGAGGTAACGAGACGACCTGTATTTCAATGTGTCGAGCACAATGCGGTGCTGTGTATATCATCCTAACCAGCGCCACGTTGTTATGGGCTGGCGTATCACTTACCTCTCATATGATAAGATGTATAACACGAGCGAAATATAACAATAATTTTAAATAAAAGAAAAATTATTAATTGTAAATAATTAGTTAGTTACATGTAATTAGTAGTACTAATATTGAGTCGCTGATTCGATTAAGGGGCGATATTGTGCAGTTTAGTTGGTCGTCATCATCATCATCAGCCGATAGACGTCCACTGCTGGTCATCGGCCTCCTCGAAAGACCTCCACATAGTTCATTTAGGGGAATTGCGGTTTAGCGCACCACGCTGGCCCAGAGCGGGTTGGTGATTAGTCAAAGCCTCGTCTATTATTCAGCAGGGTGCACCGCGTGCAGGTGGGGTTGGCTCGGGCTCCGTAAGATGTTGGGCGGAACCCCTTACACCCCTAGACACTATGTACTACTTTAAATTGCTATACGATTTGTTACATTTGTAACTTAATAACAACTTGAATGTGGATTTTGGAGACCGGTTTAGATAAAAGCGGAAGGAACCCTAATTAAAAAAGGCTCTTACAATATTTGCCTTAATATTTAATAGCCTACTTAAGAGCAGATAAAAAAAAAATCTCTCATGAATTCTGGTTAAAATTTTGCTTCATGAAAAAGGATCACAGATTGAAAATTTTTGACTGCATTTAGCTTTTATAGATTTAGATCTTTTGTAGGTATGCCTAGGTTTAAACTTAGTAGTGCGACTATTCAATTATCATCATCATAATTACCAAGTTAGTTAATGACTCCCACCAACTCGGATTGCGCCAGCGTGGTGGGAAGTGGCCGATATCCCTCCAATATGAATCTCTACCCGATCGTGAGGGAATCTTTGGAGGAGGCTTATGTCCACCCGTGGACGACTATCGGCTGGTGATGATGATGATAAAGATTCTTGCCTCTTGTTACTAGTTTTCTCTCTCGTTCGTCTGTGGAAGATCTCTCTTGCTACAATGGTAAGAGATTTCAACTTCAATTGTTGTGTGCAAATGTTAATTGCGATCTAATTTAAAGGGTGCAGTTGCTATTATTGGGGTTGATGAATTTGATATTTTTTTTTACATGGTAACCAGCGCAATGCGTAGTGTAAATAACTTAAATGGTCCAAAGTCAAAAGATGCGACAAGACCTGCGGGACGGTCACTTGATACGCTTGCCAATAAAAATTTACGTTTGTTAGTATGTTATACACTCCACATTGTGGTCGTCAACTTTAAACATATGCTAGGTATCGTTGCCCCAGTAATTTTACTAGCTACAACGCCCTTCAAACCGGATGACGATATTTCAGTACCCATTTGGGTTATTGTGGTGGGCTTATTTGCTTTACACATGTTTTTAAATTAACATTTGATTCTAAGTAAAGTCCCACTTTATATTCCTAAGTATGACGTTACTTCCTGAATCCACCGCTTTAAAACCGGAAACGTGGCCCCGTACCGCTCCGGCTCAGTTTTACGAGGAGATTTCGAGGATATGTCAAGATCAACTGATTTTACGTGACCGTCTTGAATTTTAAAAAAGGAAATAGAGTGAAAAGGTATCAATTTGAAACTATTCATTTCCGTAATACTAAATTGAGGCTAAGTTATACATAACTTAGTATTAACATACTAATAAGTTAAGCCAGAATAAATTTTAAGAATAATATTAAAAATTATATTTATTTAAAGAACTTTACAGGGGGTGTAAGGGGTCCCGCACAACAACTCACGGGACCCAAGCCAACCTCACTTGCTTGTGGTGCATCCTGCTAATCAACAAACGAGAGAATGACCCGCGTTGGGCCAGCGTGGTGGGAAATGACCCAAATCCTCCCATATGAACCTCTACAAACGACAGTCCCTGGTGCCTGCTGATGCAGGCGGCGCACGACCGATCGATGTGGGGATCTTTGGGGAAGGCCTATGTCCATGTATACCTACCTAACAACGTCACGTTATTATAAGTAAGCGTATCACTCACCATCAGGTGAACGTCTTGTTAGTCTCGACGCTTCGTCGAATAAAAGTAAAACTTTTTAATTTATAATATTCCAAAAAATAACATAAAGAATGAAATAAAATCACTTCATACAAAAGTAAGCTGGCTCTTCTATAGACTTAAGAATAACCAAGAAATGACGTATATATATTAATTGTTATAGAGTTAACACTATATTAATATGTCCAGGTCATTGCGTTTTGTTTGTCTATGGAATATTATTCATTAAAATTGTACGTCAGCGTAATGTTTCACAGTTAAACATTTCATGTTACATTATATATTCGCCGGGCAAACGTCACGGACCCTCTTCAGAATAAACGATCGCCTGTTCCAGGACCATCACAATTTGTATCCTCTGTGCTCCTTCATACCGTTTAATATATATTTCAAAGATTACAATCATCCTGTTGATTATTGCATACAAATTATGTTAAACCATTTAACGCTTCTCATTCAATAGCGACTCCGTACCGGAAAGCGCAGCGTTGGCTGAACCCTGTAGGTGGACAGAGGACAGAAGAAATCGTTAGGAGCCACTGGATTCAGACAGCTCAGGACGGTGCTTTGTGGAACACATTACTTAGGACCTATGTCCAGCAGTGGACGTCTATCGGTTGAAATGATTATTCAGTTATAAAGGATTTTAATTCTATGGTCAATGATTCATTCTAAAACTTCTTTGTTAAGGAAGATTTATAAACTTCCACAGGAAACTATAAAATTAAAAAGATAATAATAATTTTAGCAAGGCTTAGGTTGGCTATGGTCTATATTATACAGCTCATTTCTCTCATACTATCCTACTTTCATTTCTACCGCTAATATATCATTCTATCTCATATCTCTCGACGAAGAGAATTTTTCCTTTTTCTTAACCTGGAGGAGACCTGATATGCATTTATATTTTCCTGAAAGATATATCATCCACTATTTTTTTTCTTTTCTAGTTATATGTTATTCAGTCTTCATCTCATGCGTGTTGAAATACGGAACTGAGACGTGGCCCTTTACTGTCGGCCTTATAAAAAGGCCCAAAGTCACCCAAAGGGCAATGGAGTGGGCTATGCTCGGAGTTTCTCTGCGCGATAGAATCCACAGGAGAAGAACTAAAGTCACCGACATAGCCCAAAAGATTGCTAGATTTAAGTGGTAGTGGGCAGAGCACTTTGTTCGATTGACCGACGGCCGATGGAACAGTAAGGACCTCGAGTAGCACCCACATACCGGTAGACGTAGCATTGGGAAGCCTCCCACAAGATGGACCAGCGATCTGGTGAGAATTGCGGGAACCCACTGGATGCAAGCAAGGCAAGACCGATCGAGTCGAGATCTTTGGGGAAGGTCTACGTTCAGCAGTGGATGTCTATCGGCTGATGACAATAAATACTCCGTATCATCTTTCTTTATCTATCCTTCTATGTCATAGCTTGTTCCTTCTTATCAAATTATTCATATTTTGCAAAATTTAAGGAAGCCTTTTTTTTGTTATGGCTTCAGGGGTAAAACACCGAAAAGATATCTATGGGGGGAGTCAGAGTTATGTGGAGATTTTTACCCACTAAAACCCCTGCGGTGGTCAACTTCGGTGTTTGGAGAGGTCACGGGATCTCCGTTTGGAACACGAGCATTGCCTCGCTAACGCTATACTGGGATAGGCCGTCCCGAGGTTTGCTTTATGCAGACCCAACCAGCCATGAGTATTTTAATGACCGGAGACCACGTCCGGTCGTGGTCCTCCTCAGGATCGTTTAGAAGGCGATGAAAACCCCTATCCTAACCGCCAACAACCCCAAAGGCGCCATTAAAGTGGGCGAACACCATTAACCGTTGCGCCGTGACACCGCGCGTCATCCCCACGGCGGCTTCGTTTCCGAGTGGGATCTATCCTCTCTCAATCCTGCTCAGCAGCCTCCTTCTGTACTATAAGGAGGCTAACCCGCGCACTTGTCCTGTCCAAACTCTATCCGACAGGCAGAAATAGATGTCGTAATCTATTCTTTCTTAATGGGAGAATTTTATCGCCTAGGTAGATTTTTTGATTGATTGCTATCCGAATTGTACACAAGAGAAACCTTGTTTAAAATCTAGTGTAAAATACAGAATAAGTTAAAGTTATGTACTAAGTTGTAAGGTAGGTGAAAGCTTCACTTAGTTTCTGGGCTCGTCTGGAAATTCTCAAAAGCTATATTGGCATTGAGACCGTCTTTCTTTGTTTATCCGACATAATGAACGTGGTGGAGGCCGGTCGCTTTCTCCGGGAGTAATGAAAACTGCATTTAAAAAATCGACAAAAGCCCTCTGGTAGAGTTTTCAGAATTAGAAGAAAGGGAATAATCCTTTTCAGTCTATTATCAATTATCCACATCATCATCATCAACCGATACGCGTTCACTGCTGAACATAGACCTTTCCTAAATATCTTCACATCGATCGATCCTGTGCTGCCGGATCCAGCGGCATTCCGCGCCTTTCACTAGACAATCAGCATGTCTCTTGGCACCGCTGGGAACTAGAGGCTGTCGTTTGTAAGGGTTCATACAGAGGGATTTGAGCTATTTCCCACCACGCCGGCCCATTGCGAATTGGTGGAAGCAACAGACTCGTTTGTTGATTAGCAGAATCCACGCCGAGCAGACGAGGTTGGCTTGGGCCTCGTGAGATCTTGTGCGGAACTTTTAACACCCCTTTTATTATTCAAAGGGAAACAAAAATGCGATTATATGTAATCAGTTTATGTTTGAGGTCTTAATAAATAAAATAACCCATTGTAGATGAGAAGTCCCAAGATGGTTTGTGGTCACCTAATTCTTCATCGGTCAGTAGTTGACGAACTCGTTCTTCCTCGAACTGTGATAAACGCCTGATAATTTAGTTTTTAAGGTGTTAATATTTATCGCTTTTAGGAGGGTTGATAACCATGTCCTCGATTTCGGCTGTGATTTCAAAATGTAGTGGACCAACGACATGGTCTTATTTTGTTTGGTCATAAGTCTTTGGTACCAAAAAGGAGGAACTAGTTTATGGGGAACCTTTACATCTCCCTGGCAAGATGATCGTTCCTTCATCAACTCGCATAACAGTTGATCCACTAGACTTTGTAAGTCGACTTAGAACAACGATGTCGGAACTTAGACCTGTTCCTGCTTCAAGGCATAGCGTCAATGAAGTGTTTCTTTTTCAAGATCTCTCCACAGCTTCGCACGTATTTTTGCGAGCCGTCCGCAGGACCACATCCAGTTTAGAAGCGGGATGACAAGACACCATTATCATCGGAAACAAGGAAGTAGTCGTAAGTGTGGATCGTCGTACACAACACTCTTCTCAATCTACCACTACAGACACTACAGACATTCCAATATCATCTCCCACAAGCACACCAACATCTACACACCACCCTTCACGTCCACCTCCAAATTATACCACACGGTCGGGTAAACGCGTAAGATCTTGGATCGAACTATCTCTCTCCCATAGATGTGGCGGCGCTAGTCGAAGAGTCAAAGTCGGTGAGACATAACGTTAAAATCCGTATCACACGAGTGATTATTCAAAGACTACGTACTAAGAATGCTTTAATCTGGATGGGACACTAGGGACGGCCACTTGCAACTTGACCACATCTACTGTACTTCACCATCACTTCAATCCATGTAGTAACCAAGTTTCAGCGCGATCACTACATAATCATATATTATTTGGTAAGATCGTATTCAAATATTTAAGTAACTCGTTAATTTTTTTTCTTTTCAACGGAGCGACATGACGAGCAGGACATTCACCTGATGTTAAGTGATACGGCTGCCCATAACAATGTAGCGCTACTTATGATGTTATACTACGGCACGTTGTGCTCGTCACCTTGAAATATAAAATATTATCGGTACCCTGGTAATTACATTGGCTACAGCGCCCTTCAAACCGGAACACAGTAGTATTTATAAAGTACTTTTTGGCGGTAGAAATAGGCCCTGCGGTAGTACCTTCCGAGACAGTCTAAGGCAACAGAGACCTACCACCAGTAAGTAATTGTGATGAGACTACACATGACGCGAAAGCGTTCATTCTCTTGACTATAAAGAGGCGAGCGTTCGTGTAGTGTTCAGTCGGCACAAGTCCAATACAGCCTGTCCTTGTCCCCATCCAAGTATGAAACGTGAAAAGCTAACAATTTGATGATAGTCAAACAAGTCCAGACCTTACGTTTCAATCAACAGTGTAACTATACTATCGACACTTATTTATACTACCCCCTTAACTCGTTTATCACACTACCCACATGAATCGTTGAATGGGACAAATGCGTTAAGGGATAAAATCAGTGGTACTGCAATCCGAAGTTATTAAGCACTTTACCAGGAATAACTAAGTGGTTAGGTTTAAAAGAGGAGCAAATCCACTCTGCGGCGGCGTGTGGGAGCCGGGGGAGAAACTCCCCTCCCCCATCCGCACTGTTTAATGCAATCATTATTCTAAACTTTTCTTCTCGTAGAATAATTTATTGAGCACTTTTATGGAAATTATAAGAGTCCTAATATTATCCTCTTTTTGTTTCTTTATTAACCTTTAGTAATAATGCCGTTTCGAGCTTTGACTGATGGTAGGCCTTTATTGCTGGAGACCTTCTAGGTCAACCACCGCAGCGTGTAGCAGCCGACAAACAGTAATCTGCATACGTTACTGTGTTCCTGTTTGAAGGGCGCTGCAGTTAGTGAAATTACTAAGGTAACGATACTTAATATCTCAAGATGAGGATATCATATTGATGGGCGCCAATTTTATTGGCAGGAGTGTATTATCAGGTGAACTTCTTGTTTGTATTATTACATCGTGTCGTCTTGAAGCAGGTCATAACTCTTACCATTGCACCTGCTCTGTTGCAAGAGACGTCTTCCACAGACAAGAGAAAGAGAGAGAGAGAGAGAGAGAGAGCAACTTATAACAACAGATAACAGTCTTTATCGTTATTATTTCACTTTTTCATGTGTAACTATTTGGTGTGTAAAGGGTCCAGCACAACAATTTAGGGGCCCAAGCCAACCTCACCTACTGGTGATGTACCTTGATAATCAACAATCGAGGTTCTGGCTCCCACCATTCTACATTGAGCCAACGTAGGATATAGCTCGAATCCTCCCATATGAACCCATACAAACGAAGATCGCGAGAAGCCGCTGGATGCGGACAACGTAGGACCGATCAATGTGGAGATCGGCTGATGATGGTGATGATATGGTGCAGTGTATATTGTTCTATCGTTACGTTGTTATTATGCGCATGTTGTAGCTTCATCGAATAACAAAATTATGCTTCAAACTTCTACCATCATATATACCTTCATAACTGCTATATTTATATTGGGGTAATATTAATAATAAACAACAATAAAAAAACTTTTCTTATATTATTTGTCGCGTGAAAGCCACAACAAATAATCTAGACTTACTGTATTTCCTGTAAAAAGTGTATAAGCATTGCATTCCCGTTTCAACTAAAAGGGTTTCTTTTGTTGTGCAGCAACAATCGTCGGGTTTCCTTGGCTGTTCTGTTGACTGGCATTATCTTCGCAATATTGTTAGATGGCTTCACTGGAAATTTTCTCCACTTCAATAATATCTCCTACCTCCATATTTCTTCATTGTGTATTATATTTTACGATGACATTTATGTCAACATCAATTTTAATGTTTTAGGTGGAGGTAGACAGGTGGAGAGAGAGATAAACATAGATTATTTTGATTTAAATGGCTTGTACCATATACAAAGGACATATGA
Organism: Ornithoptera alexandrae; assembly: GCA_029030555.1. Classification (NCBI taxonomy): domain Eukaryota; kingdom Metazoa; phylum Arthropoda; class Insecta; order Lepidoptera; family Papilionidae; genus Ornithoptera; species Ornithoptera alexandrae. The sequence goes on along the minus strand of JARDVY010000077.1, from coordinate 8,915,718 downwards.
GTGAATGAAATATTTGCTATAGTTAGCTTTATCTTCACCCCTTGGGAATCAGAGCGGAGACCCTCAAAGTATTAGGCAAAATCAGACCTGGTTCGTTGACCGTCGCGACTTTTAACGCGAACGGCGTTCGACACAAGAAGGAAGAAATCTGCGCATTTCTCCGATATCACGACGTCGACGTCATCTTAATTCAGGAAACATTCCTTAAAGCATTTCACCATGACCTTAAAATTGCAAACTATCATCTCTCTAGGAACAGGTTATCCGCTGTGTACGGCGACATCCTGATCTATTACAAGAGGTCACTTCACAGTGTCCCTCTTAAATGCCCTCACTTAAAAACCATCGAAGTCTCGGCGTGCAAAATTGGCCTCATTGGCCATCAACGACTTATTCTCGTCTCTTCCTACCTTTCACCATCCAAAAAGGTAGAAATCGAAGACAAGGACCCTCCTCGATTTCGGTCCATCTGTTGTGCTTGCTGGCGATTTCAACAGCAGGCACAGCGGCTGGGACCCCCTCGGCCAAAATTCAAATGGTCATATCCTCTCAAAGTTAGCGGAAAAGCTAAACATTGATATCATCGCCCCTTCTTCGCCGACGAGAATCCCTTAGAGGGAAAATCAATGGTCCTCTGTCTTGGACATAGCACTAAAAATGTAGCTCTCCACATCCTTTCGGTCGAGGTCATACATGACCTCGGATCTGATCATCTCCCGGTCCTTTTCAAGCTGGGCCAGCGAGCCGGTGAGGTCCTTCTGACGAAAACCATCGTAACTGGCGTAAACTTGAAGTCAAACTTAAGTCTATGAACTCCAGCACCTTGACGAGATACCGAAAACGATCGAAGCACCCGTAGTGGCAATTCGGGCAGTCGAAGCACTCTCTAAACATATTTCATCAGCCGTCGAAGACTCCACGAAGACAGTACTCGAATTGGAACCTCAATTCGGGGCTCTTCCTCAGGACATTCGACGCCTGATCAGGTTGAAAAACATCGCCTTGAGACTGTACGATAGGTACCGCTCCAAGTGAATAGAGTTAGTCATATATATATATATATATATATATATATTTAATTACACCCCTCTTATCGCTTCCTCTATAGCACTAACCAACTCTTCAACCCGTCCGCTTCCAATATTTTCTCATCTGTCTCCTCTCCCTTTCACATACTACTTCATCTACATATATATGTATATATTTAATTTTTATGTTATGGATTCAGTTTCTTTTCTTCTTTTTATTATTACTTCAGCTCGCGGATACCAGATCCGCGAGTCCTGAGTCCGATGAAGCCGCAATGGTTGGTAAAAATACTGCAGCGTAAACATCACCATAAAGAAAAAGAAAATTGAAGTGGGAGTGGGCAGGGCATATTGCTCGAAGGACCGATGGCCGATGGGGCAGTAAGGTCCTCGAGTGGTGTCCGAGTGCTGGTAGATGTAGCGTTATGAGGCTTACCACGAGGCGGACCGAGGATTTGGTGAGAATCGCGGGAACCCACTGGATGCGAGCAACGCGGTCCCGACCGATGTGGAGATCTTTGGCGGAGAGATGAACCCGCATAAGGCGTAATCAAATCACGATCACGTCTGCCCTACCATTGCTTTAGTGTAAAAATATTTTGAAAAAGTAAATCACAATTAATAAATTATACCATAGAAAAGCGTTAAAAACGTTTGTTTAAGGCAAAAAGTACTTTCCAGAATAACGCGGAAGATCCTCAAAAGAGGCTCTTAACTAATGAAAGTACGAATTGTAATCCGGAGACGCTTTGCCAAGAAATTTCCCATTCGTATAATTAATTAAAGTCGACTTCTATTTGCTTAAACGCTTAGGCTCTCCTTTTAAAGCGGCCGATTGTTTTATGCAGTTGTATTGAAAGAATTACTGGAAACTCCATCTCATCTCCGTATGGAAGCTGACAGTGACCTTTGATGGTGAAGTGTGATCGCTTAGAATATTCTTGAATAAAGCAATCTTGTTATAGTGGCGAATTTACTGGTGGTAGGTCTCTTTTGCCGGAGAGGAAAGGGTCACAAAAAAACAGACGAAAGGTTCAGTATAACTTTACCACCATCTGAATGTAGTGGTATTAAGTTAGAGTAGTATCCACGGGTACAATATAATGGCTGCGCTGAAAATCAGTTCTGTGGGTGCATGGACATCACACTGAGGGTCCATGTTTATCCAATTATATTATGTGGTACATTTTATATATATATATATATATATATACACACATAGACGTCTATTGTTGGATATAAGCCTCTCCCAAAGATTACCTCACGATCGGGTAGGAATTAATATGTGGGGATTTGGACCACCACGCTGGCCCAATGCGGGTTGACGGAAGCCAGAGCTTCGGTTGTTTATTAGCAGGGTGCACCACGAGCAGGTGAGGTTGGCTTGGATCCCGTGACTTGTTCTACAGGAACTGTTACACCCCTCGTATAACTGGTTTTGAATAAATTAAACTTATCTTTCCTTCTGAATAGTGACTCCAGTGAACCAGAGTGTTAGATTGTTCAATTGACCATCAACCAAATTTTACACCAGGAATATATTTATGTTGTACTACTTGTGATGCATGGGAGGCTGATGATCTATTAAAATAATTTTTAATGATTTACGTAATTATAATGACATTTTGAGTATTTTTCAGTTACTTAATGAAATTTTAAAAAATCAAATCGATCGCTTGGAATACCCTTTAATGTTTTGTTATCCGGGGGGAAATCTTCTAAAATGAAACCTTGCTTCTGGGGGGGAAGATAAGATTATGTGGGGGTTTTTACTCATTAAAAGACGCTCGGTGGTCACCCTCATTGCGTTGCGGGAGGCCCCGAGATCTACTATGGAATACAACGGCGCCTCTCGGCCCTACGCCTAAACATCATGGGCTAACTTAGTGGACAATGAGTGCCCCCATTTTCGAACCCCACCCACCCGGAAACCGTTTTAGTCGCCTTCTACGACAGGCAAGGCTTATCTTAATCCTTTTCTTAATAGCTCGAGACTACAGGCTAACTCTCGGGTGATGTATAGCCAAAGGGATATCTAAACAGATACCTTCGGCAGAAACTTAATTTGTACTTAATCTCCCCTATATAATACAGTATACTACTACTATTACTCTGGCGTAGCGACCCAAAGTGAGTTTTGGCCTCCGACACAAGAGAGCGCCAGTGTGGTCTGCTTCGCACTGTCTCTTGCCAGTCCACTGCTTGAAGCTCCCGTAGATCGTTCTCTACAGCATCCTTCCAACTGTATCTTGGCCAGGTAACAGGTCGGTACCAAATTGGGGTGCCGAGGAACGCTTTTTTGACTCCCATTCGTAGCAAGTGGCCCATCAACCGAAGTCAGTAGTCTCTCGGCTTGTTCGCCAACCAGCCCCACGATTTCAATATTGCGTCGTGCTCGCCACCTGCTGGCCTCTGAGTGGGACCGAAGATCCTACGCATGGTTTTTCTCTCGGCAACCAGGAACCGTTCTTCTTCTTTAAGCGTTAGTGTCGCTCGACACCTTACATCAAAATTTGTCTTATCACCGTCATGTATATACGAATTTTGAACATAATAGTTGCGTTTGTTTTTATATAATGCTAGTCTGAAACTAAGTCCTAGAATTATATTAAATATAGGACATGTTGAATTCGATACTAAAATTTACAAATTCGATAATCGAGCATTTGATATTCACTCGGGGCATTAGATCGATCGAACAGTGTTTTAGTGCTTGAATATCTAAGTAGACGAAACAAGAGCAGCCAATGGGATAATCCTATTAAAGTTGCCGTGATGAATTCGTGAAATTAACTTGGCTGAAAACCGAGTTTACAGTTCGACAAGTTCTTTGCAAGCTTTAGCGATGGCGTGACTGGCGAAACGTTAACTTCAACTATCAAATATTAAACACTTATAAATATAATAATATATATAAACAATTAGCGTAAATATTGACTTCCTCCAAAGATCTTCATATTGGTCAATCCTGAGCTGCACGCATCCAGCGACTTCTTGCGACCTTCAAATATTTGTAGGGGTTCTTATGGGGAGATGTTGTCGCTTAGTCCAATCTTAAATGAATTTAATCGCCTGGTAAAATAATAAAATATAGTATATCATCATCATCAGCCGATAGACATCCACTGGACATAGGTCTCCCGCTAAGATCTCCACATCCATCAGGCCCGCGTTGCTAACATCCAATGGGTTCCCGCGATCCACCTTGTGGGAGGCCTCCCAACACTTATACGTGAACAGCCCTAACGTTCCCATTGCACGGGTTTGTGGTCTTCTCAAGAGAGTCAATTACACGTAGGTGGAAATCACGATGGATCAGCTTCGAAACCTCCCGGAGAAGAATAGTGTCTTAGCGAAATGAAACAAGAAAAGCATTTCTGAAGCCAACAAAGTGATAATACAAAATAACAAAAAAAAATATACACGTTCGCTTTGTCATAGCAATACTTCCGGTGTTGTCCTCCCCCATAGTTTTTATAGCCGCTGCTGCCTGGAAATATACTCCCATCTTTTCTTCGGCCGACCTCAACATCTTTTTTTTTTAACTTCGAATCCACTTAGTCATCTTTTTGCCCATTAACGTTTCCTTTCAGCAAACAAAAGCTGTTCAACTCCGTTTCAAGTCTAATTTCCTAACGCAAGTTATTACATATAATTTTTTTTTATTCGATGTAACGGTGAGACGAGCTGCACCTTTACCTGATGGTAAGTGATACGCTCGCTTAAAACAACGTGGCGCTAGTTAAGATGATATACACTGCACCACATTACGCTCGTCGCTTTGAGACGTAAGATGTTAAGTCTCGTCACGCCAGTAATTTCACTAGCTACAGCGCTGTTTAAATTGGGACACAGTAATGTTTGCACACTACTGTTTCGCGGTAAAAATAGTCGTTGAGGTAGAACCTACTTGGTTTTTTTTTAATGTAATTACGCGACGAGACGAGCAAGACCTTACCTGATGGTAAGTGATACACCCGCCCATAACAACGTAGCGCTAGATAAGATAGTATGTACTGCACCACATTGCGCTCGTCGTCTGAGGCATAATATATTGAGTTTCATTACCCCAGTAATTACACTAGCAACAGTGCCCTTCAAACCGGATCACAATAATTTGTAGTTTGTCGGCTGCAATAGGCACTGCGGTGGTACTTAGACGGTCTCCGGCAACAGAGACCTACCACCAGTAAAAAGTAATATATTAATACAATTCTTGTAAAAGCTAAGTTTCATCATCATCATCATCAGCAGAGAGATGTCTAGTGCTGGACACAGGCCTCCCCCAAAGATTTCCACATCGATCGGGTAGGGATTCATGTGGTAGCATTTGGGCTAATTCCTACCACGGTGGCCCAATGCGGGTTGGTGGGAGCCAGAGCCTCATTTGTTGATTAGCAGAGTGCACCACGAGCAGGTGCGGTTGGCTTGGATCCCGTGGGTTGTTGTGCGGGAACCCTTACACCCCAAAGTTAAGTTTAACCTCTTAATATTAATGAAAGCCTGATTAATTAAAACTGGGTTTCATTTTAGGACATCCTAATAGGAAACTTGAGCTCGCTGGGTTTACGTTCCTTAAGGACATATTAAATCTGGTCATCAGAGAAGGACGCTTTCACAGGATAATCCGATTTGATGGCTATAATGTTACCTCTGTTCGATGGCTTAAGTGCAAGATACTTTGTTTCCTCAATTATTTAAATTGGTACCGAAATTATCTTCTCCGGGTTTTCGGATTCAAGTGTTTTGAAGGTGGCGCCACCGTTGCCCACTGACTCCAGGGTGGATGACAAACGGGGTTGTCCTATATATATCTCTAGCAACGCACTGAAGGTGTCACACATAGCCCTTAGTAGCTATAAGTTCCACACAAACTAATTTTTTTTTTTTATTACCGCGGAGGAAATCTTCTTCAAAGGTACTCTGCTTCTGGTGGGTAGACAAGGTTATGTACGATTTCTACCCTCTAAAAACCCCCTCGGTGGTCTCCGTCGGTGTATTAGGAGGGGCTCGCGATCTCTTACGGAACGCATATATGTCACCCCTGCACTCAAAACATCCACAACCCCCAAGTAGTAACGCTTGTTCTCGTGATCCCCTGATAAGATCGATCTCTTATCAAGTCTCTGCACCAAGGCAGTGACAGAGAAATGGTTAGGCTTTAGTGGAAGTGATATTGACTGGTGATAAGGTTTCTTCATAAAAATGTCTTCTCTTATCCTGGATCGTCCAACTACAAATATTACCTTTGTTACTGATGCCGTAGACCACAGAATACGCTGCTATGCTTTATAATAGTCATCATCTAAACCGTTGGACTTCCACCGCTGGACATAGGTCTCTCGTATTGCGTTCCACAAAGCACGGTCTTGCGCTGTTCGAATCCAGTGACTCCCAGCGATTCTTTAAGAAGTTTCATCAGTAATCAGTTACAACTGCAGTAATCCTCAGCTATTGCAGAAAGCCCCTCGGCTGTTTTTATTCTGTCGGAAGAATTTTTAAAGAGCCGCGTAATTGCCCAAGTGGGGTGCAAGTAACGGAAATTTACGGCTCAATTTGGCAGCGAGAGGAAATTACAACCAGCAGTGTGGATTTTTGCCAATTTACGTTTTGGTGGAGTCAAACAACTGGTCGTCTTCAGCGATTTGTGGTTAGCTGATGTAATGAAATCGAAAATAGTTTAGATCCATCCAAGCTCCTCGTTATAATCTATCAACACCAAAACTATTAATGATCGATATAAAGAACCTTCAATAGTTAATTTAACTGCTTCCTCTTAACTTATACGTTTATCTAGTAACACGGTAGTACCTGATTCGATTCTAGAGGCACTTAAGTAAAATACGGAGGGTAGTATGGATTTTTGAACCTTGTAATTAGCCTTCATCCCTATACTGACAATTTGGTGCTCCTATGGCTATATTCCTCTAGGCGTATTTATCTTAAATAGATAACGACATTTTAGTTCACTGTAAATAAGATCGGGGGGAAATCTTCGAAAGATACCCTACTTCTGGAGAAGAGTCAGAGTTGCGTGAAATTCTTACTCGCTAAATCCCACTCTCATCAATGCATTGGGAGATACCTAGGGATCTCTTAGAGAACGCATCGGTGTCCCTCTACACTTTATGTTACACCTGTCTGAGGAAGAGCCAAACCCTCCTAGACACCATCTCTGAGCCATACGCTGTTCCACGCAGGTTTGCTTGTTGAGCTATAAGGGCCCCCTTCCTCAAGCTCCGCGAAACACCTAGACCCTTTAAGTCGTCTTCTACGACAGGCAGGGTTTACCTTAGTCCTATTCTTACTAGCTCGAGACTACGGGGTTGAAACGTATCTTATCTTAGGAATATAAAAAAAAGCATTACTAAACACCACTAGAAATTTAATCCAGGACTTATTGATAAGGTATCCTGGTACTAACTAAACGTTGATAATATATTATAGTATAGTATTATCGATGTAGGAGTGTATTTTTCTTTGGAATGCTATTTTATACAAATTGTTACACCAACTTCCACAATTATTTAATGTTTTCTTTTAGAAGTCAATTTAATTATAGGGGTAAGTAGCGTTACAAAACTCTTTAATTACATGTCTTAAGCGTTAAAAAAGAAGATCGATTGAAGATGATCGATTTTCAGGAGTGGTTATTATATAGGGCGTAAAATAATTAGCAAGAGTAATAGCAGGCCACTCAGAAAGTTTGGCGAAAAAAGTTTTTCTGTATAAGACACTGGCCGCTTGCGATTATTTTGAAAACTTCGGTTATTTAAAAGTAATAATACCACTGTTCGATTTTCAAATTTGCGTCCCCATTTTTTTGAGACCCAATTCAAATATTCTTGACTCATTAAAAATGTATCTGCGTCGAGAACATTTTCGTGCTATGATTTTTTACGATTTCAAATGTGGGTTAAAACCTGATGAGTCAGTTGATCGACTTCGCTGCTTTTATGGATGAAGGACCTTCAAAAGCAACCATCTACCGCTGGTATGGCGAGTTCAAACGCGGTCATCTTACTTTGGGGGATGAACAAAGGAGTGGTCGTCCTACGACGGCTGTCACCGAAGAAAGTGTGCTGGCAGTAAAAAATTTAATTCAAGAAAACAGACGAATTACGTACGAAGAGATTCAGCATACTCTGCAAATTGGTTCTGGAAGTGTTCACAAGATTTTACACGAGCACCTTCGCGTAAGGAGGATAGATTCCCGCTGGGTGCCGCAGAGCCTCACCGAAGCTCAGAAGCAGGCCGGTGTGGATTGGTGCCGTGATACGATACAAACATTTGATGCAGACTCGTCACAGGGAGTTTACGACATTGTGACAGATGACGAATCCTGTATTTATCAATACGATCCAGAAACAAAGCGTCAGTCGACAGTTTGGCTGTTTCAAAATGAACCAACGCCTACGCAATTGAAGCGATCGAGGAGCGCAGAGAAAATTTTGATCGCTAGTTTCATCACTTTGATAGGTTACCTAATTTCAATTCCAGTTCGAGACCAAAGCAGCATCAACGCTGAATGGTACAGCACAAAATGCCTGCCAGAAGTTTTTTCTGCAATGAGCTACAAGCGAGCGAACACCGGGCTCCGCGAGGTCCTTCTTCACCACGACAACGCGCCCGAGCACTTTGCGATCAAAACGAGGGATTTCCTGGACTGCACACCGGTCAGAGTCTTGGGACACCTTCCTTACAGTCCTGATTTGGCTCCGGGTTACTTCTTTTTATTCCCTAAAATTAAAAATCAGCTCAAAGGGATACAGTTTTCATCGCCGGAAGACGCGCTAGCAGCGTTTGAGAAGGCCGTGGAAGAGGTGTATGCGGAGGACTGGAAAAAATGTTTTGAAAATTGGTTCAGACGTATGAAACTTTGTATAGAGGCTGGTGGAGAGTTCCTTGAACAGATTTAGTAAAAATATTTTTTTTATAGAAGTTAGCTTTTTAGTTTCTCAAAACTTTCTGAATGTCCAGCGTATGATAATGTTTCAGTCTCGAAATTAGTAACAAAATATCTATTCAAAGTAAACCTTTTCAATCGCCAGTGTGTTCGTAGTCAAAGTATCATTATCGTCATCAGACGTCCACTGCTGGACAGAAGCCTTCCTCAAAACATCACAGTCATAGTATATAATATATAATATTTAGTCATCATCATTTATTCATCCTCTGCCAGTCATCTCCAATCAACATGAGATGCCTTCGTCAAGCTGAAATATGTCGGTCAGATTGAAAAACCTGTGCTGGTCTTCAGCTATTTTTCCATAAAACGTGGAAGCTTCAGCATTAGCATCATTCATATTGCTTCTACTAATTATAATATCCTATAATGCTTACGGTTAATTGCCCCATTACTTTTCTCTGCACATCCCTATAGCAGATTGAAAGATATTGCGCTGCATCTCCTCACTTCCGAAGTTGGCTGGTAATTAAGGCTCATTAAGTACTTCTATTGTAACTAATTTTAATAGTTATAATAAAAATATAAATAATATAAAGGTGATGGAACATTATCATTATATACAGTTCCCTACATTGAAGCCGAGAACAGAACGATGAGGAGGCAGCTGATTGAAGCGTCATTAAGATCAATCCAAAAAAGCACGACCGTCACTCATGAACTACACGAAAGAGAAGAAGACGCTAAAGTCCCCTTTTTTTATTAGGGGAGAGTGGGGAGAATTCCCAAAGATATCCAGCTGGAGGATAGGAAAATTAATTTTGAAAGCACCTGTGCCTCTGTACTACGGTAATGCACATCTCAGAGAAGGCTGCAACCTTCCCCACCACTCTCGTTGTATTTATCTTCCACCCCGGACCAGCTTAGTGGGTTATGTAGACCTTACCTACAAAATTCATACCCTAAAACCGTTTCAGTCTCTCTACACGGGAGGGTTTACCTTAGCCCTATTGGTAGCCAGATACTACAGAGGCAGTCATTAAAGTTCTGAGGAGTTGTTATTTATCTTACTATAGAACAGTAGTTGCTTATTACCGACTAGTGGTTAATATATCATCGAGGGTTGTTGATCATGTTTGATATTAGAGTCACAGAACTTGCGATATTACTTGTTCACTATAATGCGAGAATATTTCCGGAAGTAGAGGAATAAACGAGCAAGAGTCACTTCGCAAGTTTAGTATGGATATCACAATGGTAGTTATTCTATAACACTGTTTAAGTTATCTAAGTTAAAGTTTAATGAGATTAAATATCAATGCAGTGTATATTGATATTGGTGTCGAAGTTGAACCCGTAATCAACGAGCGTAATGCGATGGTTAAGAGATGAACTACAGCCAATTTTCTGGAGTATTTTTTTGGTGGTAGATTACCGGACATCGTCTATGTAAGTACCACCGCAGCGACTGTTTCAGTCGCAAACATTACTGTGTTCCGGTTTAAATGGGGTTGTAGATAGTGAAATTAATGGAGTAACGAAACTTAATTTCTTATGTGTTAAGATGACGAGCATAATGTGATGCTGTTTATATTATATGTGTATGTTAGTAAGCGTATCACTTACCATCAGGTTCAGTTCATCACCAGTTATTGCTCGTCTCGACACTTCGTTGAATAAAAAAAAAGCTCTTTCCGGGCCATTGTTAAAGATACCCCAAAAGTAGAGCTCTGGAGGTATCCTAACTAGTAATCAAGGATAATTCTTTATATGGACTAAAATATAATAATTGTTATAGAAATGGAAATAAATTAATGAGAATATAATTAAAAATGTCATCCATGTCCAATTTGATGTAACTGTTTATTTGATCAACCGCATGGACCTCAGTTACAAATTATCGGATGCTGCGGGTGATGGCTGCGGGTAAAATTTAACTGCACGTATGCCCCGCTACTGTACTCGTACATGTATGCGTTTGTGTTAAATTGTATTTTTTTTTTATTGACAATGTAATGCTGGTGTCAGTTACCATCAGATAAATATTTTGCTCGTCTTATTGATTAGTTGAATTAATTAAATCTTATAACTTTTGCGGTCTGCCGTTAATCATTTTATCTTCTATGTACCAAAGTTTCAAAGCAGAAGATTTAAGAAATAATTATAATAAACAATAACGTTCACATCTAGAATCGATTTTTTTATATATATATTTTGTCATTCAATTAACCATGACGGGCAGGATGTTCACCTGATGATAAGTGAAAAGCATCTCCATAACAACATGGCGCTAATTAAGATGATATACATTGCGCTCGTCGCCTGGACATAAGATGTTGAGTTCCGTTACCCGTAATAATTACACTAACCACAGCACCTTTCAAACCGGAACACAGTACTGTTTATCGGATGCAATAGGCGCTGCGGCGGTCTCGCCTCGAGCCCTTTTATACAGGGTGGCGCAAAAGTAATCCTCCTATCAGAAAATGCTATAAATTTTGCGATTGGCTCCTAATGTCAGTTCTGTTTTGACATTTGTGTAGTAAACATATGCGAAATACGTGTTAATAAACAATGTTACGCTACACTGCTCCAGGACGCGAAATATTGCTGACTATTTATTTGACCAATAATCGGTCGGTGACTTTGGCACAACGTGAATTTCGTCGCAGATTTCCTGGCCGTCCAACGCCTACTGGTGAAACACTGCGACGTTTAGCCGCTCGCCTCGAAGAGACTGGCACAACACGAGATGCTGCCAGGCGTGGCAGGCCCCGGAGTAGCCGTTCTGCAGAGAATATTGCTGCTGTAGCCGAGGATGTCATGGAAGCGTCGTCGACATCGACCAGAGGACGTGCCACGCAAATGGGTATCAGTCGACGGTCTTTAGAGCGAATTTTGGTACAAGTTTTGAAGATGTTTCCGTACAAAGTCCAGACGGTGCATCAGCTGTTAGCTGCTGACCGCTAATCGCGTCTAACATACGTTCAAGCCATCCTTAATCACCACCAAGAGGAAGATGATTTTTCATCAAAAATAATCATGAGTGATGAGGCCCATTTCCATCTTAGCGGGTACATAAATAAGCAAAATTTACGCTTCTGGGGCACTGAAAATCCGCGTGTAACGCACGAAGAGCCATTACACCCGCTCAAAGTCACTGTATGGTGTGCTGTTTTCGCTGGAGGAGTCATCGGACCTTTCTTCTTTGAAGACGTCGCGGGCCAAACGGTTACTGTGAATGGTGAGCGCTACAGAGCAATGATCAACGAGTTCTTTTTGCCGCAGCTTGATGAATTGGGATTGGAAAACATGTGGTTCCAACAGGACGGTGCAACGGCACACACTGCACGTGCCACAACCGATATGCTGAAGGATGCATTTCCCGGGCGCCTAATCTCCCGTTTTGGCGATTTGCACTGGCCAGCAAGATCGCTTGATTTGACCGCTGCAGACTTCTTTTTGTGGGGCTTTTTAAAGTCGCGGGTTTATGCCAACAAGCATCAGACTCTTGCAGCTCTTAAAGACAATATCCGTGAAGAATATGAGGACCTATCTCCGGAAGTTTTGGCCAAAGTGATGGAAAATGCCATAAAAAGGGCTCAAATGACAATCAACTGTGGCGGTGGCCATTTACATGACATCATATTCTCGACTTGATGTAAAAAAATTAAAAGACCAAATAAAAATAATCCACAAGAAGAATCAAAGTTTTTCATGTTTTTTTAAATTACAGCCAAAAAACATCGGAAGGTTATTTTTGCGCCACCTTGTATTTGGTGACAGATTACCTCCGAATCCGCCACTATGACCTCTGTTATGGGGGTTGGAAGGCGTAAAACATCCTCCTTCGATGCTTCCGTCTCTGCCTGCGGATTGAGATATGGGGGAATCAGAGACCTACCCCTAGTCCCATACCTACCTATATGTATATTAAGTTTTAGGTCTATATAAAGATGAATGTAGAGATGCATGACACAGAATATGTAGGAGCTGTCTGCTGTTGGCTCCCAGCGGTTACCGGATATACTTGAAATTGAAATGCAGTTTTGTAACCTGACCATTTCCTGTGAAATAACATTAATTTATGTAACCTGCTCGCCATTGTTTTGGTTTACGAAAATTTTACTGTTTTCCATTTATTCAAGTATTTTTTTTAACCCCCAATGAAAAACCATGTACTCATTGATGTCTCTTAAATATACTAGATTTGTTACTGGTATAGAAAGTTAGGGTTATAAGGGTTCCCGCACGACAACTCAGGGGACCCAAGCCAACGGCACGTGCTCGTGGTGCACCCTGCTACTCATCAAACGAGGCTATCGCTCCCACCAACTGAACACCATATGAACACCCGATGTGGAAATCTTCGGGAGAGACCTATGTTTACGAGTAGACGTCTATAAGTTGGTGATGACGATAGGAATTTAGTGCTAATAAATTTTTTTTTTTTAATTAATTAGAATATTTATTTTGTTTTTGGGTATTTTAAAAATATTCTAGTAATTTTTATATTGTTCTTATAAGTTTACTTAATTATTCTTATTAAGACATTATGTTTTTGGAAACTAAAACTATCAGCATAGTTTCTGAGATGAGAGCAAGCTGAGCAAGAATCCTCTCGAGTACCTAAATGTACATTATACAGTTTGTACATTGTACAATTTTACTGTTACTGTTACAAATTCAATTAAACGCTATCGCTTGTGTTATTTAGTGTTTATCTTAATTCTAGTGTCTAGCTAATAGTGCAGAAGTTTCATCAACACGAAGAGTGAAAGATATTTCTCTCAGGGGTTATAAACTGGTTCTATTTCGAGTTTTGGCGTATATAGAGATTCATTGATTTATCACGAGATCTTTGAAACTATCAGACGCAAACACTCAAAATTTGGTATAGATATGGCTTCTGCCATTTAGAGGTCAGCTAAGAATAGATTATACGAAATTCTTTTCCCCAAAACGAGCTGCGGGGGTGTTAATGATGGAACAGACCCGGAGGGTCCTGATTGGTCGATTGATCGCGCCGATCCCGGCAATAATATATAAAGAAGTCAAAAAGCGACTTATTTTATGAATTTTCTAAAATGAGGCATTGATAACACTACAGCGCCATTAAAACCGGAACACAGTTATATACGCACAGTACTGTTTACCCGGTGCAACAGGCGCTGCGGTGGTCACTACCTAAACCGTCTCCGGCAACGGAGACCTACCCCCAGTAAATTATTGTTATTTGGACAATTTGACAAATTTATTAAATTTTCACATTAAATATAAAAAAAAAATCAGTTAACTTGAACATTTAACCTAGATATCGGCTCAGTGGTGTTACATTATGCGGACGGGAGCTGCATCAGCATACTTACTGCCGTCCGCCAATAAAACCGCAATAGGAACATTTTATTGCATCTCATATTGCAGCCAAATTGTGCAATAAATTCAAAGAGTATATATTGATAAAATAACTTAATAAACTTGACGATAATATACTTAAAATGTATCGTGTGATAGCATTACCGTCTCACAGTAAACTCTGGTTTATCAGTGGAAAATCTTTAAGAGATTCGCTGCTGGGGGAAGAGTCTGCTCACTGCTCTTTGTCGGCTGCAATAGCTTATGTGGTACCTGGACAGCTTTCTCTTCATAGGATGGGTGGGCAATCGAGCGAATAGTTCACCTGGTCTAAAGTGATTAGTGACGCCCATTGACAATCGCAACACCAGAGGGGTCGCAGCGACGACGAGCAGATATCTACCCCCAGTCAAAGCATGCTTACAAAACGAAAGATTTCCTTATATATTCGTTATTTATTTATAACTATTTATAATTATTTATAACTAATCTTTATTTATAGTAGCAAAAATAACAGAGATAATTATATTTTTGTTCTTTGTACACAGGAAATATACACTACGTTCATTTGTTGTATTTTTAATAAATTCTTTAAACTCGGCGACGAAACGAGCAGAACTTTTATCAAATAGTAACCTCCGCCATATTGCTGTTTTCCACCACCAGCACATATCCAAACAAGATGTCATTAAGTCAAGAAATTAAGTTACCATCTACGATGTTCTCGTACTTACTGGTGGTGAGTCTATGTTGCCGGAGATCGTCTGGGTGAGTACCGCAGCTCATCTTGTATTTGACGTAGCACAGCGTGGGTCCTAAGGAGGGCCTTGCCCTTCCGTGGGATGTTTAAGCCTGAGTGCAGGGAGTCACCGGTGCGTTCCGTAGGAGATCCCGGAGCCTCTCCTAATGCACTGAAGGAGACCACCGACGGGGTTTTAGTGGGAAGCCCCACATAAGGTTAGGTCTTCTTCCCAGAATCAAGGTATGTATTAAGATTTTCCCAGCGACCATAAAGGTGGATACCACCGCAGCGCTGCCACCAAACAATAGTGCACCAATATTACTGTGTTCCGGTTTGAAGGGAGCTGTAGCTGGTGTAATTACTGTGGTAATGAGACTGAATATCTTGTGTCAGGCGATGAGCGCAATGTGCTGCAGTGACTACCATCTTAACTAGCGCCACGTTGTTATGGGCGGGCGTATCACTTACCATCAGGCGAACGTCCCGCTCGTCTCGTCGCTTAATTACATAAAAAAAAACTTAAGATTAATGTCTTATAACTTAATATAATATATTTATTTCAACCTTAAATTTATTTAATACATTACTAAAAGTAAAGTGAGCCATAAATTCACTTCAAGTGTAAATTTACTTGACACTACCCTGTTAAGTTGTGTACAGGCAAGCGTGAGTCGGCACTTAGGTGCACTGAAGCATACTATATGAAAGTAATACATCACAAGAACCAAGTGTTAGTGATAAGTGAACAGAACAATATTATCCTTGTATCATCATCATCATCATTATCAGCTGACAGACGACCACCTCTGGATATAGAACTCCTCCAAAGATCTCCACATCGATCGATCCTGCGCTGCCCGCATCCAACTGCTTCCCGTAACCTTCACCAGATCGTCGAACCATCTAGTACAGTACCTTCCTGAATTACGCCTAAACACGACGTAGGGAGGGAATGATGATGATGATGAGTAACCTTCCTCTGCACCCTCACATCACTACAATAAATACATCATCATCTCATCTTTATCCTCCACCCTGGATTAGCTTGATGGACAAATGGAGCTTCCACATTCAAAGTTCACCAACCCGAAAACCCTTTTAGTTGCCTTCTACGACAGGCAGGGCTAGCTGTAGTCCTATACTAAATAGTCTGAGACTACACGGTAGAGAGATGAGACCTAGGTTTTTTACAGAATAAAAACACATAAATTTGTGTGTCGACTGTTGATGATGATGACGATGATGATGAAAAGACACATCGTGATATCACTGGAACCATGAAGCCTTGACACTTAAAATTTGGTAGTAATATCCTTTTTGCCTTTTAGAGGTCAACTAAAGCCTGTTTTATTTAAAGTTGGAATCATTCAGCTCACATGAGGGTTCCATCTTCATCAGCTCTATTGAAGGTTTATTCAGCATCTCCAAATTTAGTCTAAATTTAATGTGTCTTATTGATAAACAAGGCTAGGCGTTACCAGTTTAATATTGGCCGTCATCATCATGTCAACTGATAGTTGTTCACTGCTGGACATAATTCTCGTGGAAGGTAAGAATATCCTCATAGCTTCTATAACCATTGCGCTTTGTAAAAGGCGACTAATGAGGGAATAATTCTGCTGTAAGGGTTGTAAGATTTCCTGTAACCATTACCAATGCACTGTGTTCGCCAATAAAAGGGGGTACAAAAAATTCTCCTATTTTTAGTGAGAGCTATTTTTTTTATTTATTCGATTTTTTTTATTTACTATTATTATATATACTCTTTTTTAGTTGTAGGTTAAAAAAATATATCATTCTAGTTTAGTAAAGAACGAGAGGATAACAATTCCAAAACCGTATTGATTTTTGTATCCTTTCCATTACTGCAGCAGAAGTCGTTTTACACACAGTGAACAGTATCATAGTAGCGGTACAGGGCTCAAAAAGCCCTGTAACTTTAATTGAAGTCACGCCCCTCCCTCGAGAGAGAAGTCTACGCTTTTCTTTGCCGTTTTAGAAGCTATATAAGAAAGAGCTGTTTTAGAGCTGGTTTTGCATTAGAGTATATGTAGCTAAACTGGTGGTAGGTCACATTTGCCGGAGACCATGTAGGTACCACCGCGGCTCCAATATCTACTGATAAATAGTAGTGTGCAAATATTACTATGTTCCGGTTGGAAGAGCGTTTTAGCTACTGTAGTTACCGCCGTAACAATACTTAAATACTTATTTAAAAAGATGACGAGCAGAATGTGGTACATTATTCATTTGCCATTTTCAGCAGGTAGTCGTCCACAGCTGGACATAGGCCTCCTCCAAAGATCTCCACATAGATCAGTCCTGCACTGCCGACATCCTGTGAGTTTCGCGGCAACCGTTCACCAGCTCATCGGGTATTAGGGCTGTCGTTTATAGGGATTGATATAGAGAGATGGGTTATTTACCATAACGCTGGCCCAATGCGGGTTGGCGGCAGCCAGAGCCTCGTTTGATGATTAGCAGCTTGCACCACGAGAAGACAGGATTGGCTTGGGTCCCATGACTTATGCGGTACCCCTTACACTATATTTTATATATCATCTTAATTATCACCACGTTGATTATGGGCAGGCGTATAAGTTACCATAAGGTGAACGTGTCGCTGGACTTGTGACTTCTAATTAAAAAAAATCTATATTATAAGTTATTAAAATACTTATGTGAAAATAGAAAAACTCTTACGTATTTTCCAAAGTTTACGATTTTAATGTTAAAATAACAGATTTTTAATTAAGAGAGCGCCTTCGCACCTCTCACCATAATTAGCGTGAAATTGAGAGTTTTCCGCAGTCGCAGGGAATTGTATTTAATTTATAATCAACGCGAAAATTTTTAATTAAATCTAGAATTTCTGTTACCTAAGCTTCGTCTTCATGTACCCCTCTAAGAGATTGGGGCATCAGTTGCGAATCCGTTTCTGTTGCGCATCAGGTGGGTCAGTTGCGCGAAGCTCTTGACGTGGGCTACTCCTTGATGATGTCTAGGCCATGATCAAATAATTATTAATACAGGTTTAAGCTTATACATTAAAAATCCTAATAATGAGAACTAATGAATATAATGAGCGAGATATTCAGCTGATTGTAACTCTTGCTTATAATAACGTAGCGCCAGTTAGGGTGCTGCTCAGTACCAGTGTGCTTATCGCCTTAACACAATATGTTGAGTCTCGTTATCCTAGTAATTTCACTAATTACAGCGTCCTCCAAACCGGAACACAGTAAAGTTTATACGATACTGTTTGATGGCAGAAATATAAGCTGCTGTGGTACCTACTTAGATAATCACTGGCAACAGAGACCTTTTTTTTTGGTTTCTGAGGGGGGAATCTTGGAAAGATCAGAAACTTTGCTTCTAGTGGAAGTCTATGAAATTTTTGCTCACTATAACCTTCTCGGTACTCTGCATCAGTGCATACGGAGAGGCTCCGGGATCTCTTACAGAACGCACTGATGCCTCTATACACTTTGTGTCAACACGTCTCTGAGAGGCTTAACCCTCCTAGGCACAATCGCTGAGCCATACGCTATCCCACGCAGGTTTGCTTGTTGAGCGATAAGGGCCCTTATTCACAAGGCCCGCGAAACTCCTAGATACTTCTAGTTTTCTTCTACGACAGGCAGGGCTTACCTTTTTATTTTTTATTTTTTTCTTATTTTATTTATTTATTTTTGTTTAAAGTGGGAGAAATGCCTACGCATACTCGTCCTTGCAGGGGCGAGGACGAGTTATGTCGGACTTGCACCGACTAAAACGATGTTCCACTCCCATCGCCATGATGGCAGGGTCACGGGAACGCGGGTGCGCACTTAACCGCGACCCTGCCGGCACTGGCCGCTTGCGTGGCACCACCTCGGGAGGAAGAGATGAACCCTCCCTTTCCAGGGCGCGCCGGAACATGCAGCGCGCCCCCTCCTCGACATCATCGCGCGCGGGCGACCAGTTCCCCCTATCCCTTCGCCCAGAGGCCATGGCAGCCACTGGAGAAAACCTTTCTCCCTCCCCGCGGCGGAGAGATGTTAGGCCTGCCGCTACCTGTCAGCGGCCGCGGAGGATAGAGAGAACGGCGCATCTCAATACCGACACTCTTTTTCCCCCGCGGCCCCACCTCGGCTGCAAGGGCGGTATGAAACCGCCCCTGCAGCCTTGCCGCTAGGGCAGCATAAAGCCGCCCTTGCGGCCCTCGGCCGCTCGTGTGAGCTCTCGGTGGGCCTCCGGAGCTCGAACCTGGAGCGGCCGCCTCGGGCCGGCCCTTCACCGCGGGCCGGCCGGATGGGTTCCACTTAGCTTCACCGTGTTCCGTCCCGCGGTTACTAAGCCCCTCCGCCTCGACAAGGCGAGAACCCGTTGGAGGGGCAGGCTTACCTTAATCCTATTCTTAATAGCCCGAGACTACGGGGCTGATGCAACAGAGACCTAGCATCAATAAATTTAAAGGTTTTTGTATAGTTTATAATTTATAAGATTTTTTTTTAACTATTTTCAATTTTCTCTCTCTCAACAAAGAACTTCCACCAATGTACCTACCTAGACAGTCTCCAGTATTGTTGCAAGAAATTTAACAGCATCCGTCGCGCAGATGATGATCTTATAGTGGAGGAGTATTAAAGATAGCGTTAGAGTTTTTCGCACCCTCTCTCTCCTATTGTAAATTTTCAGCCATAACATTGTTTGAGTATTCCTGTATGAGTACACCGTCATTCTCAGCCTCATTGTCACTAAACATCCTGCTTCCAGTCTTTGAATACTGTCAATGAAAAGTAAGCTTCTGTAGATCCTCATAAGGAATAAGGAACTGCCATCGAAGGCTTACTTGAGCCTTTACATGAAACTCTCTCCTCGGCTTCTCACTCTCTCTCTATTTTACCTTAAACAGTAATTTTTACTCTTGAACATAAAACTATCAATAGCAAAAGAAAGTTATGGCCTATGACTATTTTTATCATCGCTTCGGTCATCTGTCAGAGTTTATCATCAGCCAACAGACGTCCACTGCGGGACATAGGCCTCGCCCAAAGATCTACACAACGATCGATCCTGCGCAGCCCGCAAATAGTTGCTTCCCGAACCTTCACCAGATCGTCGGACCAGCTACTGGGGGGCCTACCAACGTTTATTGCCTTATACTGATGATTAATCTTATGGGTCTATGGATCTAACAGTCAGGTCAAAGGTTTAGTATTTTTTCAGATACATCGAGTTAACAGTAGAAGTTAATTTTATAATATGGCTAAATGACAGATATGGTTAAGGTCAGAGATGGTGAATTACCCTCGCATATTTATGCAGGACCATCTCAATGATATCGACTATGAGGGTTGTTGCTAAGGGTATAAGAGGTTCCGCACAACATAACAACTCACGGCACCTAAGCCAACCTCACCTGGTAGTGGTGCACCCTGCTAATCAATAAACGAAGCTCTGGCTCCGAACGACTCGCATTGGGTCACATTGGTCCAAATCCCCCATTAAAACTCCTACAAACGACGGCTGGTTCCAAGCGGTACCGTAGGCCATGCTGACGGTGACGGACGTTTGCAAGGCGCCGAAACCAGAGCAACAAGGGACCGATCGATTTGAACATGTTTGGGGGATGCTTATGTCTATCAGTGGACCTCTATCTGCTCATGATGATGATGGGTAGTAGCTTGTCAGGTGAGTGAATAAGTGGAGACAACGAATTGATGACATTAGAGAAGACAGTAAAGTTTAGTCTGATGCACACAATTAACCAATATCCAAACTCTACAGCTTTAAGCCTCAGAATCGAACCGGAACCTACCCAACAACACTGCAGAGGGTAGTTTTAGGCGTATATAATGAAGGCGTCATCTCCTCAGTTAAATTGTTATTATTTACGCACACAGACGCACAATTTGCACAAAGTGAGATAAATTTGCAGACGCGATGTGGACTTTGGCAGTCAGTGTCTGTTAAATAAATTACTAGAGGACAGAAACAAATTACTTCCTTCGGTTTTCATTAAGCTTAATTAAGTAATATTATTAATAAGCAAGCAACTTTATTGCTTCATTTGAAATTTAATAGTACGGCGAATATTAATTGGGGGAGCTTCTAAAGGTTTACCCCGTTTTTTTCTATGAAAGTCAAATTTGCGTTGACATCGGTGCTCGCAGGAAGATCTCTCGTCTTCTCAATTGCCACTTCAGCGTCAACTTCAGCCTTCAAGCTGCAGCTTATATTTAATATTTGCAGCTTATTTGAAATTTTTGCATCAAATGCTTTCAAGCTAAAACAGGACATACAATATTTGTGATTTTCTTTTAAATGAGACGATATCACTGTTTCGGGTATAGTTGTTTTAATATCCTTGTACTTTTCATAGATACTCCTGGATTAGGGATCCAGGAGTATCTATGAAGAGTCTCCAACAGCTGCTGGCATAACAATCCCTTATGTTCCTCTGTAGCCGCAGACCGTCTTGGTACTACCACTGCAGCGCCTGTTGCAGCCGACAAACAGTAAAGTGCAAACATTACTGCGATCCGGTTTGAAGGGCTCTGTATTTACTATAATTAGTACGGTAACGAGAATCAACATCTTTCAGTCGACGCGCCTAATGTGATGCTGTATAAATCGTCCTAAGCGCCACGTCGTTATGCGCAGGCGTATCACTTACCATCAGATGGAACTCCCGCTCGTCGCGACGCTTAATAGAATAAAAAGTGTCAGCTTTAAAGAGAATATAATAATTACAAAATTGATGTTATACAATATCGCATTTAATGAAATCCTTACGTCGTCCTGGAATCGAACCAGCGATGTCCTTATTAAAGTACAAAGTGGGTTAGCCACTGCACCGTTGGGACTGATTTTTGTTAGGCTAAGCGACGACAAGCGCGAGTAGTCGTAATAACACGGCGCTAGTTAGTATGATATACACTACATTGTGCCCCTCTCTTTAAGGTACAAGATATTTAGTCTCGTTATCTCAGTAATTTCACTGCTTATAACGCCCTTCTAAGCGGAACACAGTAATGTCTCCGGCAACATAGACCTGCTATGAAAAAACTTAAAAGTTATAACTTCTTCAAGTTCTATAAAAGTTTTTAAAAATTATGATATAGCCTTATGGCATAAGATGTTGAGTCTCAATACCCCGGTAACTTCACTAGCTACAACGCCCTTCAAACTGGAACACACCAATGTCCGCCACACTACTATTTTGCAAATTACTACTGGTGGTAGGGCGACTGTTGCCGGAGACCGTCTAGGTAGAGACCACCGACAAACAGTAATGTATGAATATCACTGTGATCCGGTTTGAAGGGCGCTGTAGTTACTATAATAACGGGGTAACGAGAGTCAACATGTTATGTTTCAGTCGACGCGCCTAATGTGATGCTGTATATCATACTAACTAGTGGCACGTTATTATGGGCGCCTGCCTATGACAACGTGCCATGGACCTTCGTCTGATGGTAAGTGACACCCCTGCATCCTGCGTCCTGCGTCCTGCTCGTCTCGTTGCGTAAATGAATAAAAAAAAATTGTATTGTAATAGAAATAAAGCTCCAATAAATTTACTCTTCTTATCTATGTACATTAACTATTTATACAGAGATTTTTGTAAAATGGGAAATCTGAGGATCTTGGTGAGTGCTAGGTATGCTGTCTGGAGCAGACGATCTGCTTCCACCGGTTCGTGTCCAGCGTTTACGATTGCGTAAAATTTAGATAAAAATGAATAGCCTTGTAGGCAACCTAATATTAATGTATGTGGTAACCAATAATTTACTGGTGATAGGTCTTAGGTAGTAGGGGTGTAAGGGGTCCCGCACAACAACTCACGGGACCCAAACCAACCTCACCTGCTCGTGGTGCACCCTTCTAATCACGAAACGAGGCTCTGGCTCCCACCAACCCGTATTAGGCCAGCGTGGTGAGAAATGGCCCAAAGTCCCCCTCTATGGACCCCTACACACGACAGTCTCTAGTAGTAGTAGGTACTAGAAGTGAAACTGACTGTGTGTGGAGATCTTTGGGAGAGGCCTGTCTAGCAGTGGATATCTATCAGCTGAAGATGATGATGATGAAGTCTTTGATACTATCGGTAGGTAACATCGCAGCTCCTATTTTCGCAACATTACTGTGTTTCAGATTTAAAGGGGTTGTAATTAATAAAATTACTGAGGTATTTAATGACGGTAATATTTTATTTCTCCTTACTACGAGCGCACTATGTTGCAGTGTATAACATCCCAAGTCCAAGTCACTCGCAATAAGTTGGACATCTCGCTCGTCTTGTCGCTTTATTTAATAAAAAATATCTTTCCGCAGCGATCTCTGTGTTTGCTTAACATCTATGCAACAGTGTCGTTACAGCTTCTGAACTTCATGAGAAGAAAGTTCAAAGAGCTGAAAGCGCGTTTAGGCAGAGATTAGATCGTCACCGGCATAAGAGTGAATTTAGCGGCTAATTACGAAATCCAATTTCCTTCAGCGGGAGCTCCTAATGAAACACTCCGACGGCTGTATGGAAAATTACTGTAACATATGAAAATTCATTTAAACTTAAAATTACATGCACAAGTGTCTTTATAACATCCATATTAGTACACAGAGAAAAAAAAACTTACAGGGGTCAGGCAGCAATGTTCAACCACTGTTTATATATGTATATATCTCCAGGGATTCATTGAGATCTCCGGAACTGTCAGACGTGAACACTCAAAATTCGGTACAGATTTAGCTTCTGCCGTTGAGAGGTCAGCTTAGAATGGATTGACTATTTTATTCAGATTATCAAACTTGTAAATATTAACTTGTTCAGCTTACTTCTCTTTGACTTACGATACTGGTGATAGGTCGCCCTTGCCGGAGACCGTGAAGGTAGACACCACCTCAGTATCTCTTTCCACCGCGAAACAGTAGTATGCAAACATTACTATGTTCCGGTTGTAGGTGTTAATACTGAGCTAACGAGACTCAACATCTTATATCGCAGGCGAAGAACGCAAAGTAGTGCAGTGTACGTAAAACTAACTGGCGCCATGATTTTATTTGCAAGCGTATCACTTATCATCACGTGACCGCCCCGCTCATCTCCTCGCGTAATTAAATAAAAAAAAAAGTATTCTCAGTTGACCTTTAAATGGCAGAAGCAATATCTCTACTAAATTTCAAGTCTTTACATAGAAATCTCTTATATATATATATTTCCACCGCTAAACGGTATTGAGCAAACATAACTGTGTTCTGGTTTGAAGGACGTTGTATTTAACAAAATTACTGAGGTAACAGGAATTGACATGTCAAGTCGATGTACTATGTGGTACAGTGTGTATCAATCCTAAGTATCGCCACTTTGGTATGGACAGGCGTATCACTTATTCTAAGGTGATCGTCCCGCTCATCTCGTTGCTTCATTATATATATAGAAGATTTGTTAAATATATAAAGTTATCTCTTTCAATGATTCATTAAAATTATCTCTTCGTTCATGAAAGCATGTAACGATGTTTCAGAAGCATTGAAACGCCTTACTTACCTTCCTTCCTTTCCTTCTATAGTCCTTTATACAAATGAAAAGATATGTTTTTTTTTTCTATGCGATAATTTTAATAAACAGTTTATTGAAAGGCAAAGTGTAAACCGGGAAGGACTTGTGCAATAAAGTTTTTTATCCTTTTTCAATTTCCGCAATTAAAATTAAATACTGGCTCGTCGTGTTCGCCGTCAAAGGATCCTGCGGTAAGTGGAGGTTGATTTTGAAAGGCATTTTACTTTGCTCTTATTTCCGAAGCCCGTGTCAAGTGTCATAAAAGTAAATATTATGAGGAAACCTCAACTTTACCACAGTTAAGTTAAAAAATGTCGACTCTTCCAACAGGATGTGTCGAGATCGTGACACTGTGTTTTATATTTCGTTTAATCAATACAGATGACACATGATCTTATTTAAAAGCATGATTTTACTTATGTATATTTATATATATATGTAGTATTGAATATAATATATACTAGATTTATGTATAGATATATATTATAAAAAAATAAAGATAAGAATATAAACATATATAACATATACATTTATAGTCTGTCTTTATTTTTCATACCCACGTAAAGTTAAGTTCTTCCTCTGGGTTGACTGGCAGAAAATGCCTCAATGGCATTAAGTCCACCCTCTGTACCTTCAGCTCAGGGTGTTACATAGAGAAATATATATATATACCATACATACATTTTGTATATATAATGAATAAGAAAAATATATATATAGCGCTATTAAGTTACGTTCACCAGATGGTAAGAGATAAGCCGGCTCACATAAAATGGTTCGGATGATATACACAACACCGTATTGTTAATTCCCGTTACCCCAGTAATTGTGCTAGCTTCGACGTCTTTCAAATCAGAACCCAGTTTGGTTTGCTCAACACTGCTTAGCGACAGAAATAGGGGTTGCGGTGGTACGTGGACGGTCTCACAATAAAGACTTGTCACCATCAAAGTATAGTATGTAAAAACTAGTAAGTTAGAGGTACAAGGCCATTAATTTTTTTTTGGTGAAAAAAATATATTACATTAAAATTTTTAATAATAATCTTATTAATACTTTTTTAAGTTATGGTAAGGAAGGGTATTCTAATCTAAGTACTTCAAGTGATTATAGGAATATGCCAACAGCTTATTTATTTACTAAATTTTTATTGAGATGAAACGTATGTAAAACCTGGATATGTTTTTTTTAAATGTGTGTACTAGTAGGGTGTTAGGGTTCCCGCACAACAACTCACGAGACCCATGACAGCCTCACCTGCTCGTGGTGCACCCTGATACTCAACAAAGGATTCTCTGGCTCCAACTAACCCGTTTTGGGTCAGCGTGGCGGGAAATGGATAAATCAACCATATGAATTCCTACAAACGAGGGCTTCTAGAGTCCGGCGGTGCCGGAAGCCATGCTGACTGTCTAGTGATGGTGGGAAGGCGCTGGATGCAGGCAGCACAGAACCGATCGATGTGGAAGATTTGTGAGAGAAGCATATGTCCAGTAATGGACGTCTATCAGCTGACGACGATGATGATGATGATGACTAATATTAACTCCGCCTTATAATATAATGAAGGTCATACCCAGGGAGGCTTTACCAATCGTCAGCCGTTTATGTTGTGAAGGATATGATGAAATACTTTGCGCAACAATATAGAAAAAAAAATAGTTTTTAAAATAAAACACAGTAAAAAAAAACTAAAGAAGGTATTTATAAAAAAAACTAAGCTATGTGTAAGTGATCGCAAGTGGTTTCAGAATAAAAAAGTACATATAACATTAATATATATGAGTATCGATAGATGGCGGAAGTAGTTGTATAAAACTTTGTATTTTTTTATTAAAACGTTAATGTTTTTAACAATATATACTTTGATCTAAGATTATTATTGTAAATATAAAGCTTAAATTAATTATATTATAACTAATTTCACGAATCCAGTAACAGCTTGTCTCGTTTGATTAGTTTTATTATTTGTTATTTTACACTGTTCCGTTTGATATATAAACATTTCATTATCACTTAATATCGCGTGAAAACGAGACCAAGTGTATAGCCACTTTGCAGACAACAAAATGAAGCTGAAGCATCTCAGAATTTAAAGAGTTGTTTGTGAAATATCTGCTCCTGCTATCTCTGATTTTATTTAGAGTGTTCAACTCTTATATCATTTACAACTGTAATATTTTCGTGTGTATTTCTTAAATCTGCTTTGATTTTTTCATCTGGAGCTAACCTGCTGTACCACTCTTGTGATTGTCATTTTCTGTTCCTTCGAGTTTGTAACTTTGGCTAACGTTGATCAGGTTATGAATGATAATAAATGCTATGTTGCTTAACACTGGCGCATGAGTTTCTTTAACGTAATGATGTGTTTCTTCCGTCAAAAGGTCGGAAACGGCGCGTTAATGCGGCGCGCGGCTCGTGGCGCCCACGCTCCATTAAAATCACACAACCTGCAAGTGCAAGGCAAAGCAAACAATGAAAAGTTCGCGCCGCTTCAGAATATAAAAAAAAAAGACCAGCCACCAAATAGTACTAGCGGCAGCCAGCTCGGTTCCGTTACGTTATAAAAACCTACCCGAGCAAACTTCGTAATTCCGCTTCGCCCCAACCGATATAAAATATGAAACACTGGGCGAAATTCGGGCCGGCTCCCCGAGCGCGGGCTCGGCCGCCGTCGGCTTCCGTCGGGCGGCTTCGCGCGGCGTCGTGCCGCCGTAGCGGCAGTGTCGTAGACGCCTCCGAGCGACTGCTACGCAGCGCCACGAGCCGCTACGAGCGCGGCCAGGTAAACTCTGTGATTGTGCTTTCTGTGTTGCCGTTTGAGTGCGAGCCGGGCAACTTTGGTGATATGAGCGTGTGATGTGCTACGGGACGTACCGCCGCCGTGCCCGCGCTGACTTCCGGTTCGATAGATGGTATGGAAAAATGGTAAGCTTTCCCCACTTGTTTTTGTAGCGACGGAGGCGTGAAGTGTGAACAAGTTTTATGTTTATTTTTATACGCTCGTAATAATCACGCCGGATTTTTATTCGCAGATATCGTTAGCTACATTTGTTGTATTGACGTAGCGCCAGGTGAAGTCATTTATTGACATTTTTTCCTTGTTTATTTTGGGCATTAGGTTAGGGTATGCTTTAGGTGAAGCTCAGTAGAGTGTGGAAATACGTATTTGCCGCATGAGTGTGTCGCGGCGACTGTGCTGCATCCGCATGAAGTAACCACTTAGGATCCCATTCAATTCACATATTGTAACGTCTCAAGTAATTTTCGTTTGTAATTAACGTTTAATTGTTTTACGCAGTAACTTCGTGCTCACATTGTTCCCACATTTCACGTTAAACAATCGATTGAATAATTTATCGTAATTAGAGTAATTGGAATAGAATAGTAATTAACTGGCAAATTAAATAGCCATTACTTGGTAGGACAGTGCCGGTAAACTTTTTAATGACTTATATACCTAATCACTTTCCTCTTATTAGAGAATTCGGCTTAACCATATGAATATTTTATTTGATTTTAATAAATATAAAATTATCGATTCAAATTTCACATTTAAGTTAAAATTTCCTGCAAATTCACCATTTTCCTGTATAAAGGGCAAACTGGACGCTTGAAGATATTTTCTAAAAGACTTTCTTTTAGCTCTACTGAAGTTATAATTTTAAGAGTTGAAGGCGCTTTTGGAAGTTGATTAAAATTAAATTATTTAGAGCGGATGTATAAAAAACAAAATTAAGCCTTTGTATTTTTATTTATATCATGAGAAGAAAAATTTCGTGATCGGGTATTGGCTTAAAATATGGTTCGAACTCTGGCTTGCCAAACCGTTTGCCAAATGTGACGTTTATGGCAAACCATTCCAAATCGAAAGAGGCCAACGGTCCATCAGCGAAATGTTTACATAATGATGATGTAATAAACCTAGTTTATCATGTCCTAATCATGAAAAGGTTTAGTGTTAAAGCTGGCTATAGGCGACGGTGATGATTTACAACAACACGAAGGTTTTACAGGTTATATCTGAAACAAATGGATTGATTTCAATACATAGGTATCATATCAAAAAGTAATACTTCTGTAGTCTTTTACTACTCAAATAACAAAACATATTTTTGACCTTATGCGGATAGAATATACATTTTTTTTATTAAATAAAGCGACGAGACGAACAAGAACTTCACGTGATGGGAAGAGATACACTTACCCAAAACTACGTACAGTACCACATTGCGCTCGTCGCCTGAGACATAAAATGCTGAGTATCATTACCCCAGTAATTTCACTAGCTACAGCGTCCTTCAATCCAGTATACAGTAATGTTTGCACACTACTGTTTAGTGACTGTAGTACGCGCTGCGATGGTACCATCAGTAAACAAAAGTATACATCTAATATATATGTGCAGTTCAACTCTAATGTTACATGGAATATGACTGAAGCTAAGTGAGGTACCTCATTAGGACAAGGATGTACGTAAGCACTAGCCGTGATAGCGTCAACAAGTCGAAGGATTCTTCAGCACCCTTAAACAAGGACGAAATAAAAAAATGAAACGACAAGTGGTCTCCGGGGGTGATGTGGTTTTCACAGTCTCTTTAATTATGAATATTATTACAACTAACGATAAACTCCATTGGAACCTTTTTCCTGGTGGTAATAAGTAATATATACGAAGGTGGATGTTACGCTTTAAATAGTAAGATCATCAGGTTAAATGTGGTGTTTGAAAATGCACAAAAACTTAATTTACTTCACTTTCATTTAAGTTGCTCAATCAATAAATTTAAAGTAACAAGATGGAACTCAGTGGATGCGAGTGACGCGGGACCGATCCATGTGGAGATGTCTTTGGTGGAGGCCTATGTCGAGCAGTGGACGGTGATGATGATGAATAAGATAAGAATACCAAAGGGTAGAAGACACTAAGAAAGATAAAGTATACCTGATTACACTAAGCAAGTTCCTTAAATATTTTATATATACATAATAGATATTATATCGTGTAAATTTTCCAGTTTATGTTTGAAATTAACAACATCTTGAGCTGATAAGCCAGGCCTCTAACTTAAGCGTTTATTACACTTCCTCTTCAAATTTATGTGTCGTAAAAATTTAAGGCAATTCGATGCTTTAGGGCATTTTTTTATTTTTACTTTTTCAATGAAAGGCTACTTGCGATTTCATAAGGGTGAATATAAAAACTCTTACAATACATTAATACAATTAAATTATAGACAATTTATCATAGAATATAAAAATTTATATATAGAGTATATCCGAGCATTTTTAATGATAATAATTTGTATGATCTAACTATATGAGCTAGGAACTTAAATCATAATACCTTGGATGGGGTACAAACTTATTAATAAGGACGAAACAGTAAAACTAAACTTTCACAAAACTATTCAAATGTAAAATAGTAAAAAAATATTTATTTAATAATCGTCTATTTACAAATGTACATAAGTATTATATACATATAATAAAGATTTAGTATATTATTGAACCGATCTAGATTTATCGGTTAACAAGTTAAGCTTTCAGCATTACAACTTGCAACGTTAAATTTGAACATAGTGTCTACCCGTTATTCTTTGCATATTAAATATATATTAATATATACATATATATATATACATATCTCACTTCCGGCGCCGTCTTACTGAATTGTAACGCGAACGTCCCCGAAGTGGACGTTTAATCTCTTGGACGCAGCAAGCTTTGCATTTAATTAGCGAAAACAATGAAAACCGCTACTTGAGGAGAAGTTGAATGATGGAAGTTGCTTCTACTTACTAAACATCCGTACGCCCGTTTTTTTTTTTTTTTTAAAGCGGAGATATCTTTCTACTGTTATTTCATCTCATCTTTTCCTTCTTAAGAAAGTAAGCACATATAATAAGTTATAATTGTATATTAAGAGTTGTGAATGCTCGGTAAAACTTGGACACATATTCGAACTAAAGTCTCAATCTTGCAAGCACCAGGCGATAACTTAGTGTTCTACCATCCTATCAGTGTCTTCGGATACATCATACGTCGACGAAACACATCTAATAAAAGAGTTCTAGCGGTGGGAAAGGACGAAGGCATAAGACAGTTGTGTAAAACATCAATGTTCTGAGTTGATCAAGTTACAACTGTAACAAATATCTCATTGCAGAAATAAGCATGAAAAGCTAAAAACGGATAAGTGTAAGATCCTTGACGACCGCATCCTGGTAAACTCACTATTGGCAGTACTCCATAAGCAAGCTTGCTATATGCTGATCGCCGACTAGATCCTTGAGGAAGGGTAAACTGAAAATAACGGCGACATTTATGTATTTTTTGATTACCTCATACATTTCGGTTCCTAACACCAACAACATCACTCGAAGAAATAAGTGATAACATTCGCTATTCAAATATCATCATGTTTCTTTTCAACTTAAATATTACTTGGACTTATTCTCTTGTAAACTATAAACACAAAATATGTATAGAGAAATTGATGTCTTACAAATCTATTAAACAATCCACTGAAATATAACGGCGATGGAAATTTAAGCTTGATTAAGAATAAGTTATTATCTTTATTAAAATCATAAGTTCAATTTACTAACATATACATTAAAAAACTTACATTTCACTGCATCGTAACTTAACAGTTCCGATTCTGTGGCTAATACGTTAAAATAGGTGACTATGTCTGAATCTAGGATAATTGAATTGGGACTTAAGTAGAGCTTTAATGAAGAGGTCTGCGTAGAGCCAAAATATATAAGGACATTGTTCTATCTGTTCCTTTCTATAGATTGTGTTATCTTTGGAGGTCGGAAGGATAGGATCTTCGAAAGAAGGATGTCCTAATGAACTTTTCACTGCCGGATACCGTCTAGGTACCAACCGCAGCGCCGTGTAGACATTACTGTGTTCCAGTTTGAAGGGTGTTGTAGCTAGAAAAATTACAAGGGTATCGAGACCCAAGATCTTATATCTCAAGGCGACGAGCGCAATGTGGTGCCATTTATAACATCATAACTAGCGCTACATTGTTATGGGCAAACGTATCACTTACTATCAAGTGTTCGTACCGTTCGTCCCGTCGCTGCGTAGTATTTAAAAAAAAATTAAAAAGAAAATTGAATATTAAAAAAATTACGCGGAAAGGTTTTTCTTCTATGTACCACCGTAGCTTCTGTTCACGCCAAACAATAGTGTTCTGGTTTAAAAGGCTGTAGCCAGTGAAATTACTGAGGTAACGAGACTTAACAATATGTCTACAAAAGATCAGTGCAATCTGATGTTACGTATACTATCGTAATTACCGCTACTGTATTATCGACAGGCGTGGTCACCATCAGGTAAACCTCTCGCTACTTTCGTCGCTTTAAAGAATATAGAACTATCACAGTATGTTTCCGCGCCTACGTATTTACGATATATATTACTTATCACTATTTATGAGGGTAGTATTAAATTATGGATTATTCTGGATGGAATAAGGGCACATGACGACACCTAGCTGGTTTTGAAACCGGCATAATGGGAAACCTGTGTTGCTGTAAACAAGAATGATGCGCTGTAAATATACAACCTGCCGCCGCGTAATACAAAAGAATGCCTCGCTCCGAACCAACGCGCTGGATAATATCTCCTGGTAGACTCGAACTGCTGTACTTCATCATCAGCATATCGATGTGAAAATAGTATTATTTTTATTCTAGTGTAATCTATATATAAAAATATTACTGTTTGTACTATATTAACGCTTTTACATATAAATAAGTACTGACTGTCTGTCTTTAAATACATACAGGTACAGCAAACATTAGTCACTGTTGCATTAAACATGTCCTTGTTGTTAGGATGAAATGTTTTTTGGATCCTTTACAATGGTTAACGGAAGAAAAAGGATGTCTGTTAAAAATCACATTGATGAAATTGCTGATTTTCTAAATTAATATTGGATATAAACATCTGAATATAAAGATGTTGATGAATGCAGCTTCAGCCTGTTTGCAACCTTCTGAACAGACCTCCCCAACTGGAAGTGTATTGTTTTACTCACCACGCTCGGCTATCGAGTTGGCGATTCCAGTATGATGATGGAAATCAAAACAAATGCTGCAAACTTATCCTCATGTTGTTCCCTCCTAGTCGCCTTTTACGAAGTTTAAAGATATATCAGTGATACGCGTGCCCTATTAAGTTACATTTAATACCGCCCCCGTCGCGATATGTAAAAGGCTGTACATCCGTAGTACCTGTAAGAAAGTTTATTATTCAGTAGGAAAGTTTACGCGTTACCCGCACACGCTCCAGTAAGTCGTGATGGGTATCCGTGCTCTGTATGTTAACTAACGGTTCATTTCCGCTGTAATCATACGTGTTGTTTGAAGCGACGATTGTAGAGATATCTTCATGTTATATGTTATCCATAAGGTTATGAGATATGATCGATATTCCTTTTATTTTCGCGAATATCACACCTTTCCTATCCCGAGGATAAAGTTATCTGATATCCTTTATTGAAAATCGTCACGGTGTACAACTTTTTCACGTCGAGCGAAATCTTTAAAAGTTTTTTTTATTCCCGGAAGAATTAAAGTTTGTATGGGATTTATACCCACTAAAATTTCCTCGATGGTCATCTTTAATCCGTTATCAAGGTCTCCTGAATCTCCCTTGTAAGTCACTGATATCTGCCCTCGCTAGGGAAGGCTGTAAACCTCACCAGCATTCTTACTGTGCTACGATAAACAAGAGATTACCGTATACTTGTAGTCAACCTTAGGCTAGTATAGTTAGCAATTCGGGTCCCGCTTTAATACCCTGCGAACTCATAGACCTTTTTAGTCGCCTTTTACAACAGACAGGGATAACCTTCGACCTATTCTTAACAACCTGTGACTACAGGGGTTAATCATTGACTACAACTTTGAATAATTGTTTATAGTCCGATCTACGCAGAGCTCAGCGTATCTTAAAATCTCATAGTGGTATGATATATTATTTATATGATAACTTACTGATAATTCATGCTTTCAGGGATCCGGGTATGTAGTAACCACAGGGTCTTGTTCTAGTGGCTGCGGGGACAGGCTTGATCTGGTCCTCGCAGTCGTGGTAAACTCGCGGAGGGAGTGCAGTGTCAATATTGCGCTTCACCGCTCTCTCTATCCTCCGTGGCCGTATAACGGTTGGCGGCGGAGCCCAAAACCATATCTACGGCAGAGAATCTGGAGAGATTTTTTCTCATGGCTCATATAGCTTTTGGGTGATGGTGTCCGGAGCATCTGCTACCCAGGTGACGATAAGAACCGAGACAAGGGTATGTCGTAAGGAAGCGAGAATATATCTCCTGAAATGCAACTGCGCGGTGTAGTTTTTTTTTTGTATTGTTTTTTTTTTTTTTAGCATTCCCTGCGTGTTTTGGGTCAGGGCTTATATTTATCCAATCAATCATTTACCATCATTTGTACTGTATCTATTTCTCATTCTCATCATCCGTTCTTCCTTGTTTTGTTCTTTACTTATCTTCCATACTTTTCCTTCTCTATCATTCTACATACCATTTCCTTCTGTCATTCATCCTCTCTTCAGATGTGGAGACTCCTGGTGTGTATTCCTGGGGAGAGAGTGGGGGGACCTGAAAAGAATCATCCCCTGTAGCATCTTTGTCTTCCTTCCTTGTTTGTTTGCCTTCTTCTTCTTTTATTATGTTTTACATTATATCTATTATATTATTATTGTTAATTACATTTATTTCATTAGTTTATTATTATATAAAAGTTACATACATATTTCCTTACATTTATATTTATTTATTACATTTTATTCATTTTGGCTGCTTTTCCCACAACTCTCCTACAACGCGCGCGGTGCAGTTAGCGCTGACAGGTTCGCAGAGGTGTGCGAAATCGTTCCCGTGGTCCCACCGTAAAGCGACGACAGTGGAACATCGTGGGGGTTTTGATCGGTGCAAGTCCGACGTAACCTGTCCTTGCCCCTGCGACGGCAGGTTTGCGAAGGCATTTCCTCTACGTCAAACAAAAAAAAAACGGTTTTATTCTGGTACTATTCAATAGGTTCTAACATTTCAAAACGGTGAGCGTGGTGCTTTGTACCGACGTCTAATAACATTTACGTCTGAAAGCCTTACATCTCTCTCTTCATATTTCAAGAGAGGAGTGATCTTCAGACCTATGACACGAATAATAACCTTAAGAATTTTTAAAAGCCCGCCGAAATCTTCGCGACTAATCCATCGGAAAATGGATTACGCTTTTCCTCCGCGTGTGAAAAGTATTACAGTGCGAGAAGTAGACTCCGTCCGTATGAGTGGAGGTGTCATATCGCGATTCGTCAGATCCAATATAACCCGATCACGGCGAAGGTTCTATATGACCTCACGCAGCATGACGCGGAAGCATCCATTTCGTGATGTCATCTCTTTCCATCTCCCACATTTAATTTAGTTGTCCGGTTACTGCTTTCAATCGCCATTCAGTAAATGTCCGTTCGAAGTTTTTTTTTAGTAATAGTTTGAAATTTGTTGTGATACAAATTGATATATAAATTACTTGGTAGTGTCATCATCACCATCATCATAATCGTCTACTGCTGGACATAGACCTACTCCAAGGATCTCCTCATCGATCCGTCCCACGTATTATATCTCTATTTAATTCTTTTCATAGTAACTGTTTTATATGATTATTGTTAATATAAATTTTAGATACGAATCTTTACATAGAAGTGACCAGTGAGTCCTCCCCACCCTTACTTACGACTCGGAGTCATATATAGCACCTGACCGTCGGCCTGGTCCACCAACTCAAAGTAGCACAGCGAGCGATGGAGAGAGCTATGCTTGGCGTTTCTCTAAGGGACAAAATCCGGAACGAAGAAATGCGATGGAGAACTAAAGTCGTCGACGTAGCTCTCAAAATCTGCAAGCTGAAATAGCAGTAGGCCGGTCATGTCTGGCCCTCATCTAGCCCAGACCTCAACCCTTTAGACTTCAAATTATGGTCAGTTTTAGAGGACATGGCCTGCTCTAAACGACACGGAAATCATTGAGTCTCTTAAAAAATCTTTGGAGCAAGCAGTGGCGGTGGTGGAAATTTCCCTTAGAAACAGTGCGTAAGGCCAAACGATTAAAGGCTTGTGTAAACGCCAAAGGTGGCCATTTTGAATAAAATATTTTTTTTTTGCTGATACTAATAAATATATAGGTATAAATTTTAATAATATTATATTACTTTATTAAAAAAAAATGCATTTCCATTTGTATCAGAACTTATGGCCGGATTAGGTATACTTATATATATATGAGATTTCCACGTATGTAGAGCCTCATCGAGATATCTTTCGAACCATAAGTCCTGGCGACTTGATATTTGGTAGGAACATTCCTTTTACCTAGTATAGGTAGGTACCACCGCAGTGCCTATTTCCACAGTCAAACAGTACTTTGTTCCGGTGTGAAGGGCGCTGTAGCGTGTGAAATTACTGGGGTACCGTGACTTATTTTACATCTCAAGGCGACGACACAATGTGGTACAGTTACATTCTAACTAGAGACACATTGTTAGGGGCGGGGGTATCACTTACCATCACGTGAACGTCCAGCTCTTCTGGTTGCTTCGTTATATAAAAAAAATACAGTTAAGAACTGATTTTACTAAATTTCACCCACAGAAGGCTTTGCCGGGGGTTACGGCTGGCAAAGCGGAAAGCTGGTAAATGTACGATTTTCAGGGAATATATTTGATCCTTTAACAAATTCGTTTACTCGTTTTTAGGTGTCAACTTTAAAAATATTCAAACTGGAGTATGCCAGTGGAAAAACCGCTTTTTTTTTTTCATCTGCCGTGATATCAAAAGTTTCCATTCCGGCGGGAACGTCATCGGCAGTGTTTGGTAAAAAGAGGAGACGTTCAAAACGGAAATACTTTCCCAGGTTTTCATCGGCGGGTTTGTTTCGGAAAATGCCTTTGCGAGTGGTAAAAGGTTTAGGGAATTTTGAATAAGTTCGTAATTTTTTTTTTTCTAAGCAACGAGAGATAATAAAATATTTAATATCCTTGTAGGAAATCGTTTTTTTTTTATATGAAATCCTTAAAAGACCTCATGACAGTTCGGATTATTCTTAAGAAGACAAATAACTAATCAATGAATTTTAACGAGACCTGGTTCTTTTTCAACCCTTATTGATATAATTAAAAGGGAAGTTGGAAGGATAATAAATTGTAGAAACGTCAAGTGTGCCGCAACGAACAATGTACGACGTTTGACGTTAATGGAAGTAAAAAGTAGAAGTTTTTTTTTTTTTGGATAGGAGCCAAATGTACGGAGCTGGAAGCCGAAGGCCCGTCACGGCGGGGTGTGCAAAAGACTGACGGGGTCGTTGTTTTTCAATGATTAAAACTTCCCGATTCCGGGACAATTAAAATTACCACCACCACTTTATCTGTAGTGTCCATATTTTATCTACGCTCCGTTATATACGTGTAGTGTATAGAATCACTGGTGATAGGTCTCTGTTGCCGGAAACCATCCAAGTACCAGCTCAGCCAAACAGTAGTGTGCAAATATTGCTGTGTTCCGGTTTGATGGGTGTTGTAGCTAGTGAAATTACTGAGGAAATGAGACTACATTCTTTGTCTCAAGACGACGACTGCTATGTGATGCTGGGTATACCATCTTAACTAGCGCCACGTTGTTAAGACGTATCACATAAAATCAGGTGACGAGACAACATATTATGCCTCAGCGCGACGAGCATGATGTAGTGGTTATAAATAATTTAACTAGCTGCAGCGACATTCAAACCAGAACATAGTAACGCTTGCACACTGGGTCGGTAGGTCTCTGTTGCCGGAGACCATCTAGGTGGGTACCACACCAGCGACTACTTCCGCCGCCAAACAGTGGTGTGCAAACATTACTGTGCTCCGGTTTGAAGGGCGGTGTAGCTAGCAAATTTACAGAGGTAACGTGACTCAGTATCTTATGTGTCTAGGCGACGAGCGCAATGTGGTGCTGTGTATAATATCCTAACCAGCGCTACATTGTTATGGGCGAACGTATCACTTATTATCAAGTGAACGACCCATATAAAGAAAAACTTAAGGGAAAATTGAATATTAAAAAAATTATGTAGAAAGGTTTTTCTTCTGGGTCCACCGTAGTTCCTGTTTACGCCAAACAATAGCGATTACAATACTGTATTTATATATATATATATATATATATATATATATATATATATATATATATGTGTATACATGTGTGTGTGTGTGTCGATTGAATAATAAACGCTATATTCATTTCCTTAACGTTATGAATAGGAGTTTGAATGTTCACACAATTGAAAACGTATACAAAACATCGTGTCACGAACTTTGTTTGGTCGCTATCTTGATTATAAACAAATTGTTATTTAATATTCAACTCTATTACTATATGAATAAGGACGATTATGCGTTGATGTAAACGATTTAAAGAACAATGGGTGTGGGTGATAACGGGATATAATGAGTCGGGCCGCGAATTGTTCCAAGCGTTCAACCCTCGATTTTGTCCAAGGACATTTGTATGTATTAATTTTAAGATGTTCTTAAAATTATGAGGGGGTCAATGAACTTTTGTCGTGAAGGAAACATTTCGGCGAGTACTGAACAGCATCTGTAAAGGCAGAAAATCAAGAGCGATAGGCAGATAGTTGGAGACTAGATTTGTGCCTTTTTCTTTGAATTGTTCTCTACTTTTTAATCTTCCTTTAACACAGGTTAAGGGTACACAGGGTGTATATAGTTATTTTTTTAATTTATTGTATTTATACATGCAATATATAGAGGGGCATGTGTAGTATATCATCTTCATCAGCCGATAGAAGGCCACTGCTGGACAAAGGCTTCTCCCTAAATTCCCACACGATCGTAGAGGGAGTATAGGGGGACTTGGGCAATTTCCCACCACAATGGCCTAATGCGGGTTGGTGGGAGCAGAGCCTCGTTTGTTAATTAGCAGGGTGCATCCTTTCAGCATTTAACAGTTCGTTATCGGTGTTTGTGACTGAAAACAATTTCACGTCATACACTCGCTGAAAGGCTTCCAGTCGCCTGACTACCAGCTATTAGTTCAACGGATCAAAGTATTCTATTGATTTTTTCATGTACTCCAATTTCAGTTGTAACGAGTTTTAATGAAAAAAATATCTACTGTTTACACAGAGGAAAGCTTAAAGCTTAAAGCTTCTGCTACAGTATGAATCCAATAGGATTACTAGGTAGATCTCCTTGGTGATCGACTAGGTAGTTACCACTGCCATCCCTGCCTATCGTAGAATGTGACTACAAGGGTGTACGAGTTTCACGGACCTTGAGGGTAGGGCCCTTATCGCTCAACAAGCGAACCTGTGTGGGACAGCGTATGGCTCAGCGATGATGCCTAGGAAGGTTAAGAACCTCCTCAGAGACGTGTTAACACACAGTGTAGAGAGGCACCGGTACGTTCTATAAGAGATCCCGAAGCCTCTCTCAAAGCACTGATGCAGACCACCGAGGGGGTTCTGTGAGTAAGAATCTCATATAACCTTTACTTCTCCCCAGAAGCAGGGTATCTTTCGAAGATTTCCACCCTCCCTGAAACCAAAAAAAAGGTACTACTGCAGCTCATTTCTGTGTGCTCTCTTCATGCGGAAACTTTACGGTGTGTGTTCCATCAGTAGAGGTAAGCGTTGCGGTTACACTTTACCATCACCTTACCACCAGTAAGAATATGTATCGTTTACATAGATATACTTTTATAGCAAGTGATTTGTACTATAACGGAAGACTGAAATAAAAAGGTTCGTTAAAGAAAAAATCCAAACCCTTATGTGACCTTGACATAGAACCTAGCACCTTCGTGTTATGAGATATGCAGACTAGTCAGCTGACCTACAACCTTCTATTTTTTTTTTGATTAAATAACCTGTCAATTTGTAACCCTGAATAAAATGAGAAGGTGGAACTTTTAACGTTCATCTTCGAATTCATTTGTAACAAAGGATGGTGAGTCTCGTTACCCCAGCAATGAAACTAGTTACAACCCCTACCAATTCGGAACATAGTAATATATGAACACTAGTGTTTGGTTGCAATGAACGGTGGATGTGGAGATCTTTGGGGGATGCCTATGTCCAACAGTGTGACGTCTATCGGATGATGATGATGAAGCGCTGCAGTGGTGCCTAGACGGTCTCCAGCAACAGAGACCTAGCAGCAGTGGACTGACAAAAGGCGGGTCAGTGTTATGTTTGAATTATTACATAAACTTGTTTGCGGTGGTGCGAGCTGAACCTTTTCGAGTCCAAGTTGCCCCCTCGTTAATTATGAGGCGCGTCGGTTTAGGGACAGACAGACGGAATTATTTATTAAGGCGGCCTGTTTCGATATTCTTCTAGCGTTTATTTAGCAGGATACTTTAAAGATTTCAAATGAAATATTCTCTCTATGGGACGGCATTGAAATAAATTAAGTGTAAGCTCCTTTTTCCTTTCAAACGTAATTTGTAGCTTTTTGTGAATTACATTTTCTTATTTTAAGTGAAATTATTGCGAACTTTCTTTTTTTTTATATCGTTGAGACTAGCATCCGATAAAGGACGACAGGGACGGTCAGGTGACCGTCAACCTAATTAGGTTTGAAGTGACATAATGTTTACATGGAATGTAAAGGGTCCCGCACAAGCCAACCTCACCTGACCTGCCTCTCATCCAAGCTCATAGGACCAGCGAGGTGGGAAATGGCCCAACTCCCCCCATATGAACCCACGTAAACGACGACCGTTGATGCCCCGCGATACAGGCAGCGCAGAACCGATTGTCGTGAGGATATTTGAGGAAAGCCTATGTCCAGCAATGGACGTCTATCAGCTGATGATCAATATTAACATGTGCGATCTAGAGTATACATCTTTGCAACTTAACAATATATATAATTTTTTTTTGTTTGCTTATCAAAATATACTTCATACAATTTTTTTTTATTTAATTAAATGACGAGACAAACGGGATATCCTCCTGATTAAATTAGCTACATAGGATGATATATACTGCACCATATTGCTCTCGTCTCCTGAGATGTAAGATGTTGAATCTCGTTTATTTTATATGACATATGTATATGTATTATTATTAACAATTCCTTATTAAATAAGTAGATTATGTATTTATTATTTTATAAACATCAAGCGATAAAAGCTCAAACTGTTCAAAAGCTCTAAAGCTTCGATCCTCTCTAAAGGTGAGGTTCTAGTAAAGGAACTTGTATCTTCTTTAGTATTCACCATACAAAAAAACCCAAGATAGTGGATTAATAGTCATTACTCGTTTAGAGAGAAGCTCTCGAGTCCCACTACTGGGAAAATTTTATCTCGTTCGAGTGATATACAAATAATAGATGAGAGTTTACTGGTGATAGATCTCTGTTTCCAGATATCATCTAGGTACCATTGCAATTCCTATTTAATCCGCGATACATTAGTGTGCGAAGGTTACTGTGTTATTGTTTGAAGAGCGCTGTAGTTAATGAAATTACCGGGGTAACTAGACATCGTATGTCTTAAAGGGATGACCACAATCTAGTGCTTTGAATACCATCTTAACTAATGCCTCGTTGTTATGGGCTGGCGTATCACTTACCATCAGACGAATCTCTCGCTCGTCCCTTTATAACAATTACGATGAAATATTGCACCTGTTAAATACATCACGTCACTTTTGCGCCAGTGGTTAATTTTTTTTTGTTTAATCTAATCCTAAAATGACTATCGTGCGTCGATGCGACGGCTTCTTATTGAATTTGTTGTTTCTTTACTGAAATCCATTTGGGTTGATAAAGTGATAAAGATCCAATATTCTTCGCTTGGCGTAAAAAGCTCTTAACTTAGCATGAGCGGCGAATCGTTTCAAAGCTTAGAATAAAATATTAGCTTAAGTGTGATTCTTACATGATGATAGCTCAATTTGACCAATTTAGTATAAATAAAACAAGAAATAAATAATCGTAGTAGATGAGGACTAAATAAAAACTTATTCAAGTGTTGTTAAGTTCTTACAAGAGATTATCAAGTTAGCAACCAGCAAACAATAGTATGAAAGCATTACTTATTTATCAATAAATTGATCACCTTTCACTTAGCTTCAATGTGAGTAACTTTGTGTATATACGGAAACGGTAGAACTCTTACCTTCTCTGTCCTGTTCCTATCAAAGCTTTTAGTTAGAATTACATAAACGCTTCCACGGAGTATCGTACTTCCGTTATCTTTTCAGACCCTGTCGACAGGTGAAGCTTGAGCTTATCTCTTTCTGTTGCCGGAGGCCGTCTAGGTACGTACCACGGCAACTTCTATTTCTACCGTTATACAGTAAAGTCCAAACATTACTGTTCCGATTTGAAGGGCATTGTAGTTAATTGCTGGAGTAATGAGACTAAATTTCATGAAATGTATATTATCCTAATTAGCGCAACGTTGTTACGGGAGCTGCATCGCTTATCATCAGATGAACGACTCGCTCTTATTCCCTTCATTCGATAAATAAAAAGATGCCCAAGCGTGGGACTACTGAAAAAATTACAGCATTTATCGTCGTTGTGTCCCATGTGAGATTTTTTAGATGCAGTCAAAAGTTATGTAGCGACTTTTATGATAGTTTAATTACAGCATGCATTCTTTAAAATCTCCAGAGTTTTTTGGTACTAAATACCAAAGCTTTACTAGTACTATCTCTCATTCTCCTCATCCTGGACTATGCTGACGTTGGA
Organism: Ornithoptera alexandrae; assembly: GCA_029030555.1. NCBI lineage: Eukaryota > Metazoa > Arthropoda > Insecta > Lepidoptera > Papilionidae > Ornithoptera > Ornithoptera alexandrae. The sequence goes on along the minus strand of JARDVY010000077.1, from coordinate 8,873,333 downwards.
TTTTCGGAGCACTAAACTGAGGAGCAACTAAACAAACTTGAGCGCTTGCAAAACTTGTGTATTCGTTGTTTTTGGACTCAAAATATTTGACTACATTTCTACGTATCGGCAGCAGCTCAAGTGGCTCCCAATCCGTCTTCGCAGGAACACACGCACTCCGTTTCCTCCACAACATCCTACATAATCCGTTGTATCCATTGTGTTTGCGAGATGGATTCTCCTTTGTTCACTCATCCAGTGAAGAAAGTAGATCTCACCTAAGAACCCTTCTCAAATTTCCTGCAGTTAGACCCTGGAATGCACTTCATCCGGCAATTCGCGAGGTAAGGACAGTGGCACTATTTAAGAAGCGCGTTAGAGAAAGAGAATTTGTTTTGTTTTTTGTTTTTCTAGTCTCTTTTCACTTATAAGCTATTCTAGATTATATCTAGTTTATAAATTTTGTTCTATAATAATACCAGAGTGCACCAGGTTCACTGTCACCTTCATCAAATCTCCCAACCGCAGGCCTACTGGAAGTAACTCCATATTGGACTAAGCAGTGCCTTTGCACTTATTTCTATATATGTTATATTTTCACGAGAGCCAAGCAAACCTCACCTGATCATGGTGCACTCTGCTGATCAACAAACGAGGCTCTGGCTCGCACCAACCCCGACCAACCACCAACTCAGAAACGACGGCATATGGTGGCTGGCGATACAGGCAGCGCAGGACCGATAGATATGGGGACCTTAGACCTCCCGTCTACGGTCAGCTGTAAATATATCGGCTGATGATTGAACGAGTTACGTTATATACTTAATTTTTTCTTTTTTTTGGTATAGATTATCAAAAAATAGGAACGACCTCAATCAAAGTTACGAGCTGAAAATTATTAAGTTGGAGCAATTTTTCAAAATGAATTTCAATCTAAATTAATAAAATCCATTTCGCTTAAAAGCTTCAGCGAGAAGTCTGTTTCCACTAAGCCACTCAGATGAGGTGAGGACAGGCTCAACTTTTGGCCTTGGGCTATTTTCATACGGAATAAAAGATAATACGCTCTCAACCTTTTTAATAATTAATATTTAAATATATTAAATAACAAAATTTTTATTTTTAGCTGTAATATTATCAGCCGATAGTCGTCCACTGCTGGACATAGACGTCCACAGATCTTCATGTCGATTGGTTCGGATTCCGGTGCGGTCAGGCACAAGGCATCATCAATTGCTCATATGGGGGATTTTGGGCCATTACCCACCACGCCGTCCCAATGCGGTTTGGTGAGAGCCAAAGCCTCCTTAGTTAATTAACAGGGTGCTATTATTACTAAACTATCATTTAAGTTATTTTATGACACTACCCTTTTTTTTATTCGAGACGTTCACAGGACGGTAAGTTATACGCCTGCTCATAACAACGTGGCGCTAGTTAGGATGGATACAACATCACGTACTCATCGTGTTAAGACATATTTTTTAAGTCCGTTTACCTCAGTAATTTCACTTGCTACAACTCCTTCAAACCGGAACACAGTAATGTTTGCAATGAAAGCCTGGAATACAGTCGGTTTAGAAGAACCGTAACGACTTTGTAACACAAGCCTTTTGTTGGGTACTCAGTATCAAGTTTAACTTACACAATATTTGTAACTTAAGTAGTTTTCGCGCGAAATTGTTACAATTCGAAGTTTTCACATTCTTTTATGTAAGTTTATATTGTTCGGACCGGTTCCACTTCCGCTTGAAGTTTTAATTGTTTTCTTTCAAATGTGTTACTGTTTGCAATATCGATGTTTACATTGTACGAGAATCGAGAGCAGCTGAACTTTATACTACATCCCAGCAGCTAACCCTCGTACAGCCAATAACATAATCGCAAATGGATGGTATTTAGATGCTGACAAGCAAGCCAGCATTCTGATATTGTTATCACCACCAAAACATTTCTGTTTCAATACAAATACAAGCATGTGTCGCTATCATTGATCTCATTACTACTGTTAATGAAAAGGACATTCCTACATACATCATTCAAAATTTAAGATGCAGTTTCAAAGGTTTTAATCATCATCATTAGCCGACAGACGTCCACAGCTGGACATAGGACTCCCTCGAAGATCTCCACATCGACAGATGCTGCGCTGTCCGCATCCAGCAGGTGTTAAATCACAAATCCACTTCTCAATCGAAATATTATAAAATAACATGAATAACTTGAAATGGTGTACTGGTGTTTACTCATGGTAGGTCTCTGTTGCCGATGACCGTCTAGGTAGGTACCACTGCAGCTCCTACTGCATCCGCCAAACAGCAAACATCACCGTGTTTCAGTTTGAAGTGAGTTGTACGTAGTTTCATTACTGGTGTAAGGAATCTTAACATCTTATACAATAAGGTGGTATGGTGTATTGTATACCATTATAGGCAATGCCACGTTGTTATGAGCAGGCGTGTTGCTTACCATCAGATGAAAGTCGACCCCGTCCCGCCTCTTCGTTGAATAAAAAAAATTATTATGAAAAGATTGGTAAGACTTTAATATATTGAGAAACACTTACTCTCTCAATTACTACCAGTGGTAATAGCTGAGTGTTTATAATATCATCAATATAAATGATTAATGAAGCCGTTTGGAGAAGCTCCGCCATATCTTCAGCTCGCAAATACCCCAATGTCTTAATACAAAAGTTTATTACCAGTGCATCCTCCCCGCCTTCACGGCGCAGAGACAAGGCACCTGACCATCGGGCTGGTCCACCGATTCAAAGTAGCACAGCGAGCGATGGAGAGAGCTATGCTTGGCGTTTCTCTAAGGGATAAAATCTGGAACGAAGAAATTCGACGGAGAACTAAAGTTGTCGATGTAGCTCTTATAATCTTCAAGCCTATATTGCAGTGGATCGGCCATGTCTGTCGTGGAATGACGGCCGATGGGAAAGAAAAGTCTTGGAGTGAAGGCCGCGTACAGATCGCAAAAGTGTAGGATGTCTTCCCTCCAGGTGGACCGACGACACCATCAGGGCAGTCGGTAGTAGATGGATGCAAGAAGCTGAGGGTCGCATTTGGTGGAAGACATTGGGGAAGGTCTATATCCAGCAGTGGATAAACAATGGTTGATAATGACGATGAATGAAATACACAGCGGTGTTAAAACAGTCCGGAATGATTCAAACTCGTGAATATATATGGAGTACTTAATTGAATCAATTTAGGGAATAAATCATGAAATAACTAGTAATGAAAGTATTCCGCGAAGTGCACTGGCATGGTGTGGGCAGGAAGCCGTGGGCATGCGATTCGTGACAAAACCTAATGCGATACAACATCGACGCCCACTTTAAATAATGAAACAATAATTAGTGATGCCCACCCATCCCGCCGCTTCCGCGGGGTTAGCGTTAGGCGGGTAGCGTCGCCACATTGGCATTTCCATAACACCGTTACATAAATTATTCAGCGCGACCTAACCTAACCCTTTTAGTTACTACCCTCAGCCTAAAGTCCGCTGTTCTGATTGCGGCCGCTCTTTACATACATGATTATTAATACAGCTTCCGCGATCTATGAACGCCCTGTGCAACATATAAACATATATGAATTTTTAATAACATATCGTATAGTCCATATCTCATCATCATCAGCTGATACACGTCCACAGCTGGATATAGGCCACCTTCAAAGACCTCCAACTCGATAGCTCCTGCGTTGACTCCAGTGGGATCCAACGCCATCCGGTAGACGTAGTGTTAGCAGGCCTCCCACAAGGTGAACCGTTGGTCTGGTGAGAGTCGCGAGAAGCCACTGGATGCCAGTCTATATATATACACGATTAATTAATTTATCATTAAAATTTATATTGTTGTATAAAACTGCCGATACGTCTGTTAGTTAAGACCGACTAGATTGGTACAACTGCAGCATCTTCCGTCGCCAAATAGAAGTGTGCATATATTCTGTCACTCGGATTGAAGAGCGCTGTAGCTAGTGAAATTACTGGGGTAACGATACTTAACATCTCGGGCGACAAGCGTAATGTGGTGCAGTATGTTATCCTAACGCCATACTGTTACGACACTTACCATCAGGTGTACGTTCGATGACCAGCATACGAAGTAAGATTACTGCAGGCCTAATCAAAAATGAGCGTAAGTTATCTCATTGTTATGAGCAGTCGTAATAATTAGCACCACGAGTTAATTGCATTATTTCTATAAAAAATATTTATTTAAGGACAGATACTAGATTTAAAAATATTGATATAGTAAGTAATAGGTATATACCTAAATAATATTATATAACAGCCCTGTAGTCTCGAGCTAGTAAGAATAGGAGTAAGGTAAGCCAAGCCCTGACCGCCGTAGAAGGCGAGTAAAAGGGTCCAGGAGTTTAGCGATCTTTCGGTATGGGGTCTCTTATCGGTTGACAAGCGAACCTGCGTGGGACAGCGTATGCGATGGTGCTTACGAGGGTTAGGCTCCTCCTCAGAGACGTTAACACAAAGTGTAGAGGGGCACCGGTGCGTTCTGTAATAGATCACGGAACCTCTCCGAAAGCACTCATACAGACCACCGAAAGGGTTTAAATGAGTAAAAATCTCACATAACTGTAACTTCTCCCCAGAAGCAGAGTACTACCTTTCGAAGATTTCTCCCCAAAAAAAAAAAAAATAATGTATATTATTAATAGAAACTTGAAACAGATAATATTGACTGCACATAAAGGCAGAGCTTTCGTAAGTCTCCCTTTCCGCCATTGAAATGTTTCTCCCGAATAGCCTTTCGCTTAATGAACATTGAAAAAAAAAAAAAAGATATCGCCTGAATATAGAAACGATTTCAAAAGTTAACAGGTAAAAGGGAATTTTTAAATTAATTTACCTCTTTTCGTCATCCCCCTAGTATCAATTAGCGTTCTTTTCGAAGCGCTCAGTCGCACGCCGCGAAAAGTTTTAACGCCCCAATGAAATACGTTTTCATGAATTGAAATTGTTGAAAGCTCGGAAAGTGTTAGCTTTTATGAAGAGTCATAAACAGTGTATAGAAATTTAGTATCCTAATGAACCAGGCTGTCGCACAGACGTAATTACGAGCAGACCTCACTAGGTATACTTGAGATATAATAATATCTTTATCTCGATCTACCTTTTTTACAAGCTGATTACAAAAATGAACGCTGCTGTATTACATATCAAAATAGTGTCTGCGATGAAGAGATGAGACGTTCACCTGATGGTAATTTGAAGGTTAGAATGATATTCACAGCATCACATTGTGCTTATCGTCTTGAGACAAATTAAATCTCGTCACCGCAGTAACTTCATTAAATATATCACTTGTCATATCGCATGACAATAAAATTTGCATAATTCTGTTTGGGGGCGGAAATAGGTGCTGCGGTGTTGCCTAGGTCTCCGGCAAGACACCTACAACCAGTAGATTAACCCCTGTACTTGAGGGTCGAGAGGGTATGTAAAAGACTGTCATTGGGTAATACAGACAAATCATATGTTATCAATTTTCGATCGTTACTTGAACGGTCTTTTGAAGATAGAAACATTGTGGTCTTCTTTCCGTTACTCTTGGAATAGAGTGGAATTGAAAGCGGAAGCACAACAATGCACCATGGTCGTCGTTTATTAGCAGCACGCCGCCGCTTTGCTTTGCGTGGAGCGGGCAAACCGCAGAGCCAATTACTGCTAACGATGCATTTCATCTTAGACCAAAGGGTTAATTGCCTATTGGAATTCATCTCCGGATTACCATACCATAGATACGTATAGCGTATAATACACTTGCTTCTTTAATTTTTTTTTTTAACCTTCATATCACATACAAAATATAATAACTAAACTAATAATTAATTCATGTAATAGTAAGGTTAGTAGAAGGCGAAGCTATGTCATAAAACGACTTCCGACTTCCCTTGCTGGACGTAGGCCTCCCCCAAAGATCCGCACATCGATCCGTCCCGCATCTCCAGGCACCAGAGACTGTCATTTCTATAGGTTCATATGGGAGGATTTGGGTCATTTCCCACCACGTTGGTTCAATGAGAATTGGTGGGCGTTAGAGCCTAGTTTGTTGGTTATCAGGGTGCACCAAGCAGGTGAAGTTGACTTAGTTCCGTGAGCTGTTATGCGGAACCCTTTACATCCTTTAAGTTATATAATGTTTATTAATTGTAAGGGTAGTGATATCTGCTTCAAAATACGTAATTTTGGTATTAAAGCGATGACACAGAAGATCTGATGAGTCGAAGTGCTTTCAGGGAAAATCCTCGCACCCTTTTATGTCATTACATACACACATGTCGCTGTGGATCTGGTGAAGATTTCGGGAAGCAGCTGGATGAGGGCAGCGCAGGATCGATCGATGTGGAGATCTTTGGGAGAGGCATATGTACATCAGACGTCTGTTGGCTGATGAAGTCGCCGTTGATTAAGTTATTAACGATACAGCACTTACATATTCAAGTCATTGTTGAAGTCTATGAGGTAGGCGAACTTGGAGCTTCTTATTGATCGGTGGAATTACATACTGGATTGGCGGTATGGTGCATTGACTTTCCGATTGGTACAGTTGCTGACCGGGCAAGGGTTCTTTGGCGACTACCTGTGTTGGTAGGGAGCCAACAGCTATGTGCTACTGCTGCAGCAGCGATGAGGACTCAACGCACGATACGTAGTGATATCTCATTTTGGACTTTTATACGAAGCCGTTGGTAGTTAGCTCCGCCTTCTATGAGTAAGTTATGACCAAGAAGAAGGTACGGGAGAATGAAAGAGGAAAGTACCTGTCGTCTGTCCATCTTCATCACGATGTACATTGTTTAAGCATGAACTGTTTTCTTTTAAGTGATTACTTGTAAAACGATTGGGTTCATCATTATCATTATCGGCCGATAGACTTTCACTGCTAGACATTGGTCTCCCCTAAAAATCCTCCATTGATTAGGGATTCTTATTGGGGGATTTGAGCCATTTCTTTCCAAGCTGGGCCTGGCGGATTGCTAGTACCCAGAGTCGCATTTGTTGATTATCAAGATGCACCAGGAGCAGGTGAGGTTGGCTTGGATTCCGTGAGATGTAGTGCAGTAACTCTCACAACGATTTGGTTTTCATAAGCTTACTATATCAATATTCAAAGATAAAGAACCCTGAACATATACATACATATAAGATGATATACGTACAGACATATAAGAATTTCGATCATATATTTGTTCGTATAAATATATGTTATGATATTATATATTTTGTACGCATATACACATTTAATGTTGCGGTGAGAATCTAAAGGCTTGCTACTAGGAGGGTTTAAAAAGTGGTGAGAATGAGATAGAATATAATGACTATTAATAACTTAATAATTTATTTTTGTATATAGTCTCCCAGTCTCCCTGCACACCGAGTCCAGCGCTTTTCCAAAGCTTCAATCCGTTTCAAAAAAAAGTTTTGTCTTAATCCTGCAAAAAGCTCCCCACGACATCCATCACCTCGTTATCGTCTTCGTATCCGTTTCCTCTTAAGTATTATTTCAATTTGGGGTAAAGATAAAAATCGTTAGGCGTCAAATCTAGTGAATAAGGGGGGTGGTCAACCAATTCAAAGCCAGCTTGCTGAATGGCAGCCATCGCAACTGCCGACCTGTGCGCGGGTGCGTTGTCGTGATGGAACAGCACGCCTTTCGAAGTTTCCCTCTCCTTTTCTCTTTGATGGCATTCCTCAACTTGTGAATTAAAGCTGCATGACATTGGCCTGTAATAGTGGTTCCACGCTCCAGGTAATCAATCAACAATATCCCTTCTGAGTCCCAAAATATTCAGACCATAACCTTACCAGCCGATGCCACGGTATGAAACTTCTTCGGGATCGGTGATGATGACCGTTTTCATTGCGAAGATTGCTGTTTTGCCTCAGGATCAAAATGATAGACCTATGTTTCGTCCATTGTTACGAAACGAGACAAAAAGTTTTCAGAATCTTCTTGAAACTTGTCCAACAATATCTTCGAAATGTCAAGTCGATTTTCTTTCGGAGTGTTGGTTAACATTCTCGGCACCCATCTTGCGGAGACTTTTCTCATATTCAAAGATTGTTGCAATATGGATTGATTACTTCCATATGAAATGCCCGTTTCTTGAATTAAGTATCGGATGGTAACTTTTCGATCGGTCAATACAATTTCCTTGACTTTCGCAACATTTTCTTGGGTGGTGACGGCCGCAACGGTGTTCGTCTTCCGTGCTCGTTCTCCCCACTCGAAATTGAGAAGCCCACCTTGCGACAGTGGAATACGGCGGAGCAGACGCTCCTAATGTTGCCTCCATATCGCAATGAATCTCTTGCGTCTTTAACTTTTTTAAACAGAGCTATTCAATAACGGCTCGCACTTCGTTTTTCTCCATTTCCGGGAACACGTTCCGACACGAAGCAAACAAATGACTACATACAGAAAAAACAAAAGAGAATCGATTTTTTTTTTCTTTATTAATATTACGAATATGTATGTGAGCTATGTCAGTATTAATTTTTTTTCTTACCAAGGAGTCGTTCTCACTACTTTTTGATCCCTCCTCGTACTTTGAAAAAAATTGTGAAAAGAAAAGATCCTTGCGCGAGGATACTCGGCAGTAAAAGGCATTCGCAGCGACATAATATGATTGAAGCGTTTTTTTTTCTATCAGCCCGACTAAGCGGCTGTAATATAACTTTATATCACTTCTTACTACATTAAATTTGCGAGGATTTTTCGTTGGTTTCGTGCCATTTTTACCAGATTTTTTTTTTTCATATTGCCCGAACGAGAAAAGGACATATTTCTTGTGATGTTAAGTAACTTCAGGCACGAGCGATACGGACATAAATCTTTAACCAGCTACAGAAAGGGTATGTTAATAAGTGTATATATACGTCCGTCTGTATGAATGTTACTGAAACTTCTACATACCACAGTGGTGAAGTTATTTTGTAGCAACAAAATTTTGATGATAGTAAAGATAGTATACATTATTATAGTTATCAAATAAATCTATATATGTATAAAGAATCCTAGATATCATTTCTTCCTAGAGAAATTTATGTAAGTATATTAAATTGAATCCAACTTACCGTCGAGAAGTATAACGAACTAAATAAACTTTCGATCTTGTAAAATATACAAAATATAGTTAAACATGGTCACTATTTTCAGCAGAATCACTTAAGAAAAATCTCCGTCAAGTTACGATCTAAATAAAAAGTAAGGAACCATTTGTGAACTTAATATCAAAGATATATATCTGGATTTAATTTATTGATGTTGTTAGATTTACGTCTCAATTTTGGGGTAGATGTCGAAAAAACCTTTCCTAAAAGTTTGATTACCTTAGGCAAGATGCGGTATACCTCGGAGCTTGTTTCCGGAACTCGTCCTTCCGGGGGAAAATTGTAACGTTGTTGTACGTATGATAATTACGAAGTTCTCTATTACGGAATACATTACCTGCGAGTAAACATATATTAAAGGAGTTTAACATTTAATAACACGTTATTAGTTATATTTAATACAATTTTCATCATTTTCAAAGTTAAATATTATAAGAAAATAACTGAATTTTATTAATGATATTAAATTAATAATAATATAGGACAAATAGCTCTTCTATAATGAACATCGTCTGTGGTGAATTCCGAACAATTTCAACTCAATACTTTGATTGTATTTTTATTATCTAAACCATACAAAAAGAATTACAGATATAAAAAAATACGTAACTTAAATTATCTTAAGACAGTATCATAAGTACAGTTAATTAACTGGTTGTACAGATATTCACAGTAATGATCGGTAAGATACCGTTGATGACTATGTAGTGGGATATTAAGCGCTGAATTTAAAAAAATATATTTTACTAGTACTAAGTAATAAATTTCCAATAAACTATATTGTAAATTTATTACTTATAATCTAAAGTTTATATATAAAAAATATATAATCTTAATACACTTCGAGAATTATGATACAGAGTATATAGATAAACTTGTGTGATGAACGAGATGTTCATTAAAAATCCATTAGCAAATAAGAGAGCTACCCCCAATGGATTTGTAGCTTTTACCAACTCTTTTTAGTATGATTACTGTAATTATCAAAAACATTTTAATGCAGGCAACCTGATGATAGGTTTCTAATATTAAAATACAGGTGTTCATAAATATATAAATTTCCTACTACTAGGACAGGGGACGTTTTTCATAGTAAGTCAATCACCGCGTATGTCTTTAAAAACTGTTGCTCTTGGATCATTTTCAGCGGTGATCGACCTTCGCAATTTCGAGTTTTAGATCATGAATCTTAACCGAACCTTGAGTTAATACTGATTCATAGTAAACATATATATTATTACCAATTATAAAGGCAATAATTTCGTTAATATATTCATGTATAATTAACATTTATCCTTAAATCTATACAGCTTATTAATATTTAATAGTATTATATGTTTGTGATATCAGAATCAGCTTTTATATGATTAATGAATATTTGTACAATAGTAATTCTAAAAACACAATTTTAAATTGTGTTTTTTTTTTTTCAAATTAGACTTAACTGGCTGTGCATCGCCCGCTTTGCTGGCCTTAACACCCCCGCATCTCCCTTTAGGGTTAACACTTCGTATACTCCGTAGTTAACTCACCTACATTTGGAAAAAGGAATATTTCTACCAAATTTCAAGTCTCTAGATGTTATGGTTCTAAAGATATCGTGATGAGTCTCTACATAGACGGAAATCTCTTATAAATATATAAGATTACCAATAAGCCTAAATACTCGTATATATAATCTATAGGAAAATGCTTTTATTTCAAATGTAAGCCGTAGTTATAATGTTGCAATTCTAAAATGTTATAAAAGGGAGGAATATTTCTCGTTTGATATTCAAAAATAAAATTTCACCCCTGCAATTTCATTCTGAAAAGTTACGCGAGTAAACGGAAGGCATATAACTTTGAAAAACTTTACTTCGCCTTTTTATCCATCTGCCAGATTACTCCGGCGTATTTTTTTCGACCTTTTCCCGAAAAAAAAAATGTATACAAAAGACTTTCATGAGTAAAAAATTAAGCTGTTTAAGTGGCGACTGATCGTTAATAACATGCGATCACTAGTTAAAGAATTTTTAGATCAAATATGCTTAAAATAGATCTTTCAAATTGTTTAGGACTATCCACTGATATAATTTAACTTATCACAGGAATATTTACTATCACGAGCAGTAGTTTTAAGCAGTAAACATATATCAGAGGAAGCAGTTAAATCTTTTCCACATCATTAATCATCATTTCACAATTTTATATCTTTTAAAGTCTACTCCAGAATAAAAGTCTCCTCAATCGGAAGCAAATGACTTACTTGTACTCGTAATCGTACTCATGTTGATAAATTGATAAGAGGAACAGTTCCACTTTTTCTGGATTTACTCCCTCATGGTTCACTTATACAAAATCAAGAGTTCAGTGGAATTATGTATATTCAATTTTGTTTCCAATATCACAAATTACATCTGCCGTTACTGAAGATCAACGCCGGTTTCTCTAAATCTAGGCGTCTACCTGCAAGAGTTATTAGTTTACGCCTGGTAGATCTATATTTCTGGACACCTTTTAGCTTGGTACCACTTCAGCGCTTAACAGTAGTATGTAAACATTTCTATTATTGTTCTCTCTACCTAGTGGGGTCCGCACTCTAAGTTCCCAGCATATATCGGTTCTACGAGCTATGTGCCCCATCCATTACCACTTCAGCATCATAACTCGTAAGGTTATGTCGGTGAGTCTGGTTCTTCTAGGAATCTCCTCATTGTTCTACGAATCTCCTCATTGCTTGGTCACGCAGAGATACTCCAAGCATCGCCCTCTCCATCTCTCGCTGTATAACTCTGAGCTTTCATATAAGGCGTATAGCCAGCGACCAAGTTTCGGAGCCATAGGTCACTCTTCCACATCTACACTTACTTCCAGTCATTAATGGTGGGTTACTCTATAAGATCTTACGGCTATTAACACATGGTAGAGTAAGCACCTTAACGAGCTCAACCCAAACTCGAAGGTATAAAACCGAATCACATGTAAAAGAGATCGTTATCAGTAATGGCCTCCTCGATAGATCCGAGTAAATTCAATTCCTGAGCTCCATAACTGAACATGTTATTGCGAAATAATGGAAAAATACTTCGCGAGGCTTTGATGTCGTGTATACGAGTGATTTAGGAGGCAGAGATTATTCAATATCCCACGGTAATGAGACCGGCTTAAATGACAACAGGTTAAGAGGTTCAAAAGAAACTGTCAAATTAACAATTTAAAAGGATGAAGCGGGGTTGAAAAGGGTAATTAGTTGTCTTAAATTAATTTGAACATATTAATTTAGCGAATATACGCCGCGTATAGACTAAATATTATTTATACCTGATGGTCTCTGTTGTTAGAGAGACCATCTGTTGGCAATCTCGCGTTTCTTTTCAGAACGAATTGACGGTCAGTTTTGATATGTGACATTCAACAACTAATGCGGGTAGTAGTAAATAATCAATAATTTAGAATAGTATAAAAGCAACCGGTTAGTATGTTGTGTGTCGGACTAGAGTGCGCATGCGCTGCTCGAGTCTTCTGTACTTTTTGTTGGAATGTGGGAAGTTCTATCTACGCAGCAACGTATAAATATCACTGAACATAAAATATTGGTTACGAGTAGAAGCGCAGGAGATGTTAATAAGAATCGACAACACATCTAGATAAGTGGCACCGCAGCTGGTGCTTCCGCCTATTATTGATAAAAGGGGTGGAGAGTCCCATTTCCACCCCGATACGCGGCCTCTTCTAGGCATCTCGCTGTGGGAACAATGTTTGTGTGCGAAAGCGTTTCCGTGGTTTAGACTAAAAAAGTTGAGAGGTACACCGTGGGGTTCCAGCTGGTAAAGCTCTGATATAACCCCTTTGTTCCCCACGGCATAAGGGTATCCATTGTAGGGTCCTCCCCCCCCTCAAAAAAAAAGGTTCCTGTTCCGGTTTAAAGGGTGCTGTATTTAATGTACTTACTGGGGTAGCGAGACTTAACAACTTATGTTTCACAGCATTAAGCGTAATATAATAGTGTGTATAATAATCTAATTAGCGCCACGTTGTCATGGGCAGGCGTATTACTTACCATCAAGTAAACGTCCCGCCCGTCTCGTTGCTGTCTTGTATATAAAAAAATATAGTAATTGTATAATTAAATTATTTGGATAACGATGTTTAATATCTCACGTCTTAGACGATTGTTACAGGTAGGTGTAAAACTTACAATCAGACGAATGTCTCTCTCCTCTTCTCGTGGCTTTGTTATCTATTGTATTACAGCTGAATTTAGATTTTGGCAAAACCCTAGGATCCACGACATACCTGTAACTTAATTAGGGATTTATAATATAAAATTACTAATAAAGCTAATATTTTAAAGGGAGCCTAAAAATTTTAGTTTCATGTATCCTTGAACGAGAACGTACAAACTTTCACTCCTCCTCCTCCTCCTCATATAAGTATTATTGAATCCGTGCGAGCCACGGCTATCAGATGATATTATCTTTAACCTTTTACGTTCCAAAAGAATCAGCAGGAAAACGTCGGTATAAATCTCTCTCTCCACCAGCTCGTAACAATTGAAACAAAAGTAAATTACGGCCCAGGGGGTGAGGAATTATGAAAAATGTTGGAATACCTACATTCTCATTATTTCATTACGTACTACGGTTTCACCAACAACTCGATTCCGGGAGGCTTTTGATTGTGCCCAATTTTCTTTCTTAAGTTTTTTTTTCATGATTTACAGCGAGGGTGTTTTGTGGAGAAATTACTTAAATTTTCCTTTTTCGACGAGAAGAGACCTTTAAAAATTCACTAGCTCATAAAATACCTATGATTATTAACTTTTTTTTTTATTTGATGAAGCGTGACGTTCACTTTATGGTAAGTGTTACTCCTGCTCATAAAAATAATGAGCAGGTGTATCACTTACCATGTGTGTGTGCTATATACGATGGTATAAATTGCGCCACAATATGCTCGTCGTCCTGAGACAATAATATATTGAGCCTAGTTACCTCAGTAATTTTACTAGGTGAAGCATTCTTCAAACCAGAACATAGTAATGTTTGCATACTACTTGGCGGCGGAAATAGGAGCTACGGTCTACCATCAGAAAGCCTTATTATTTGTATCTAATATAACGTACATAATACTAATGCGATTTTATCGATCAGTCTAATACACGAATGCCATGTAGCAGCTTCGCAAGGGATCAATTAATACGGATATACAACCTGCCAAGACTGCAGCTTTTACTGAAGCTCCAGAGAGATGATAAGCTTTCACATTTGAATCCCATCTGGTTAATAAACACAGCATTCCTCCTGTGGCTCTAACATTTATTTCTGTTTTCCCAGTTCTAAACCACGGATAAATTATTACCCGCTTACATACACATTAGTAACGATTTTTAATTTGATGGTAAGTGATACGCCTTCTCATAAGATAGTAGCGAAAGTTAGGATGCTTGTATTGCAATACATTATGCTCGACTTTAATTTGAATACTACAGTGATTTTTTTTTATCTGACAAAACGACCGAGACGTTTAATTGATGGTGTGTGTGATACACCTGGCTATAACAATATGGCACTAGATAGGATGATGTACACAGCGCCACATTGTGATCGTCGCTAAGACATAAGATATTAAGACTTGTTACCCCTGTTACACTAGCTACAGCGTCATTCAAACCGGAACACGGTAATATTTGCACAATACTGTCTAGTAAGAATACGAGCTGCGGTGGTAATTACTAGATGGTCTGTAGCAACAGAGACCTACCACCGGCAATCTATAATTTATATTGAAATTATTGGTTTGAAATTTCTCGTCTCTGAAATAATTACACTGCAACTAAAAATTAGTAAGTATATTATTTTTCTCTTATTCATTTCCTTCCTACAAATGACGGCCCCTAGTGTCTGGCAGTACCGGAAGCTTCGCTGACTGTGAGGTCGCAGGAAGTCGTTGGACGCGGGCAGCGTAAGACCGACTACTGTAGAGATCTTTGGGGAAGGCTTATGTACAGCAGTGGACGTCTATCGGCTGATGATTGATTGCTTGCCATCCTTTTTATTGTATAGATCTCGTCTATTTTTTAACTTGCATATTATTCTATGTTTAACATATATATTATTTTTTAACAAACATTACTATCATACTGATACAAAATGGCACTACAGTGTAAACTACTAGACAGATATATACATGATACGTATCTGCAGGATAATGCCTGCAAGGCATCAGCTAGTTGTTCTGCAGTCCAAACATAGGGCAGTGCCCCATCGCATATATTATTTATACCTCAAACGCCTCTTACAATCTAGAGTGTGAGCGGGTGATTGTATCTCCCCTGTTAATGATATTTGAAGGGGCAACTTTCTTAAATATAAATATATATTACTATTGGATATGTCGAGCTTAGCTTGTGTAAATAATGTATTAATGATTTTTTTATTTAATTTAGTGAAGAGACGAGCGGGACGCTCAACTGGTGATAAGTGACACGCCCGCCCTAACGTGGCGCTAGTTGAGATCAATTGTGTAACACCACATTGCGCTCGTCGCCTGAAACATAAGATGTTAAATCCCAGTATCCCAGTAGTTACATTAGCTGCAGCGCCCTCCAATCCGGAACACAGTAATGTTTATATTCTACTGTTTATCAGTCGAAATAGGCCCTGTGGTGATGCCTAAGATGACGATCTCCGGCAAGAGACCACCAGTGTAAATATCACCAGTAAAACTTTGTTTTTTTTTTTCGTGCAATGTACATAATCCTAGCCAGCGTCACGTTGTTATGAACATGCGTATTACTTACTATTAAGTGAATTTCTTACTCGTCTTGTAGAAGAATAGAAATCTAATAATATTTTTAATTCAGTTTTGTTTTCCTGAACAATGTGTCACATCAAAACTTGTACACCATTGTCGATTTATCCATAAACTGACCTCTGCTGACCCTCCAACCAGATGCAACAGATGTTTATTTCAATTACAGTACTGCAAAGAGAATAATAGTAATAGAAAACATTATTTTTTTTATAGAAATATGAGTAATAACACTTATGTCATAATAACTTTCGACATATTTTCAAAGATGGACAATTCGTTTATTCAAGTACACCGGAGAGGCATCCTCTCGTCCTTGCCTCCCAAAATTCACTAACACTCGAGTTTGACCCAACAAGTAGTTCAGGATCCAATAACAGACATCCATACAAATACATTGATGAAAATATTTCTTGTGAAAAATCTGAAAATTATTTCTTTGAATATTGCTCCTAAATTGTTTCCATGCTATTAATAATGGAAAAACACTTGCTGCTGTTCCTCCCCCATTTTGCTAGCCCTAATACCAACACCCCTGCAACTTCCTTTTAGACAGCTGTTATTGAGTGAGAATCTTCCACGTGAATTACAATATAAGCATGTGGTCCTTCGAACCTGTTGGAGAAAAAAAATATTCATACATCGGACCCGTTCGAACAGAGGTTTGAAAAAATAAAAAAATCCAAAATTCGATTTTTTTTTGACTACCGCCTTTTAAATAACGGCATTCGATTCATTTTCAACCTTCGCAAGTATGATCATGTATCTATGTTTCGTTCACGGTCGTAGGAAACTGTCCTTAGGGTTGCGTCGAAATTTTTCAAACCCAGTCGTAATAGAGATAAAAAGATCTCGTAATAAGACTGCTAAGCTCATGGACGTGAGGCGTGGGATGGTTCTGCAGTGTTCTGAAGATGCTTCCCATTATAAGCAGCTCAACAAGCGGATATCTAAGTCTTTGACTCGCGATATACGCCGATTTAATACTGAACGTGTTAAAGAGGCGATCAAGCTCAATAAAGGCTCCAAAGTGTTTACCAGAATGTCTGTTGTTGGGTAGAGCCTACTGATGTAGCTGAAGATAGACGATGGCAGAACTGTCTCGGCACGGCCGGAGCCCCTGTCCGAAATCGATAACTTGTACGGACAACTTTATGCGACTAGACGAGCACCTGTCAACGATCAGGAAAACGACCCAAGAGCCGAGCTAACCCGACGCTATATCGAAGACATCCCGGACGTCAGCTTGATCGAGATTAGTATGGCGCTCAAGCAACTGAACTGCTGCAGAAGAACAAAAAGGCGCCGGGTGATGATGGAGTTACGGCGGAGCTTCTGAAGGCAGGAGTACGACCAGTGCTGATGGCTCTTCAGAAACTATTTAGCTCCATCATACTCGAGGAGAAAATGCCAAAATCATGGCGCTGGAGTGTGATGAGGCTTTTCTTCAAAAAGGGTGACGGGAGCCGGTTGAAAAACTATAGGCCCATCGCGCTCCTGAGCCACGTTTATAAGCTGTTTTCCAGAGTCGTGACGAATCGTCTCGAACGCAAGCTAGACGATTTCCAGCCCCCCGAACAAGCAGGATTCCGAAAAGGCTTTAGTACCATAGACCACATACATACGCTGCGGCAAGTCATACAGTAGACCGAAGGATATAATATGTCACTATGGTTAGCGTTCGTGGACTATGAAAAAGCATTCGATTCTGTCGAAACATGGGCTGTGCTACAGTCGCTCCAGCGGTGCCAAATAGACCATCGTTACGTCGAAGTTTTGTGGTCATTGTCGCAAAACGCCGCTGTCAGTCCGCCTCCAAGACCATCGCTCGAAACCTATCCATGGAAGACCTTGGTAAAATGCTCGATGACCTTTATAGAGCTTCCCGACGCGTTGGTCTTAAAGTGAATATGGAGAAGACAAAGATTATGTCTAACGCCCATATTGTACCCACGCTAATAATGGTCAAGGACTCTACACTGGAAGCTGTCTACGAATACGTTTACCTGGGACAAACGGTTCAGCTAGATAAGTCCAACTTGCAGAAAGAGGTCAGTCGACGAATCCAACTTGGATGGGCGGCCTTCGGGAAGCTACGCAGCATCTTTTCGTCTTAGATGCCGCAGTGTATGAAGACAAAACTCTTCAACTCGTACGCGTGCCCGTGTTGACATACGGATTCGAGACGTGGCGTCTTAGTATCGGCTTTATAAAAAGCCTGAAAGTCACTCAAAGGGCAATGGAGAGAGCTATACTCGGAGTTTCTCTGCGTGATCGGATCAGAAATGAGGAGATCCGCCGAAGTAATAAGGTCGTCGACATAGCTCAGAAGATTGTTAGACGTAAGTGGCAGTGGGTAGGGCAGGGCACATTGCTCGAAGGACCGATAGCCGATGGGGCAGTAAGCGCCTCGGGTGGCGCCCGCGTACAGGTAGACGTAACGTTGGGAGGCCTCCCACAAGGTGGACCGAAGATCTGTTGAGAATCGCGATCGCGCTGGATGCAAGCAACACAGGATCGATTGACGTGAAGATCTTTGGGACAGGCCTATATCGACTAGTGGACATCTATCTGCTGATGATGATGATGATATATATTTTTATGTGTTTTTGTATATGTATATTTGTGTATTATATATTATAATGTATTTCTTTGATCATCATCCCCACATTACCCAAGGTAGACTGGAAGATAAAGCCAATGGCATTAAGTCCGCCTTTACACGATGTGTATAAAGTTAAAATAAATAAAACTAACTAGATAGGAAGAGCTTACCTTAGTCCTGTTCTTAATAGCCTGCAACTACAGGACAGTGTTAAGTGAAAACCTTTTTTTATAGAAGGGGAACATTTCTAATGATATCCTGCTTCTAAGGGACGACAAACTTATGAGGTATATGTACCCACTACAACCTATTTGGTGGTTGTACTCAGTCCGTTACGGAGGACTCCGGGATCTACGGAACGCATCGGTGCCCCCACCCCACTAGGCCTAAGCACGTCCCAAGGAGGAATGCAACCCTCGTCGGCACCGTCGCTGTGCTACGACAAAGACGAGACCACAACGTCGATATAGTCTACCCTGGACTCGTTTAGTAAGCAATGAAGGCCCCCGCCTTAAATGCCTGTGAACCGTTCTACAACAGGAAGGGCTTACTTTAGTCCTGTTCTTAATAGCCCGAGACTAAAGGCTACGTTTAAGTAGAGACCTAGGTCAATGGTTGCGAAATTTTCATCTAAGGGTGAAATAAATACACGCATCTGGCTACCCGCTAACATGTCGCCAGTACAGTTGTCAATTTACTCTCTCTGTTTGTCTTGGGACTCGGTTTGGGGTATGTTCGCACTATATTTACCAACATACTTCAGCCGGGGACAATATTTACATGTCATACGTGAAATAGGGGTGGGTATTGAATTTACATTTTAATTCAGTTTGTGTTCTATATAAATGTTAAAATTTTCGTAACCTTGCGTATATCCGTCGACACGAAGGGTTATAAATTGGATTCGTATACGTTTTATTGTTTTTTTTTTTTTTTTGAGTCGTTGCAAATTTTTAACCGTCGTCCGGTTTTTATTACTGTATAGTTTGCTTCATAGATAACCTAATAAGATAAAAAAAATTGTAAAAAGCAAAAACATAGAATTATTAATATTGTGCTTCTTAAGTCATTTATCCATTTTGTCATTATTATCATAAGCTAGTAGACGCTCATTACTGGTCATGTCCAACCTTCAAAGATCAGCACACGATCGGTTTTGTGCTTCATATATCCAGCGGTTTCCTTCGACAACGTGACGCTGGTGAGAATGATATATCACATCGCCATATAATATTCGTCGGAAGAACAGGAACTACGGTAGCTACTCAAACGGTTTCCGGCAACAGCAACCTACCGCCTTTGACTATATGATTTCTTATACTGATAAAATAAATGTATGTATATATACTAATGAATTAACGTAAATATGTGATACATCAGGTAGTTCCTCACAAATCGCGTTGCTTGATAATTTGTTGGATTCCGGAACAGGTCCATACATTACCTGGGCAAGGGTCGAATTAAAAAAGTTCGCCGGAGCGATTAATCACAGTCGTATAGATGCGTTCCTCCGCGGAGGCGCCGTCATCTGGAAGTTATGAACTGCCGAAATATTCCCGACTTAGCGGATATGCCCGGATAACCGGATAACATTTCCCCCGATTTGTGAGCTTATTCATTGGCCGATTATATATACGCGAAAGTTACTTTCGCTGTCGAATCGCTATGCGTGAATCGGCGTAAGCATTTCTTCAACTTTTTATGAATTTTAACATCAGTACTAAAACCAATATTTCCTCTCTTTCTCTTCTTCACTTCTTACTTTACTACCATGTTTAATAATTAAATTATTTGCAGTAATAATACACATCTAAATAGAGTAAAAAAAATTATACATAGCATTTTAATATTTCATAAAGCGAGGAGCAAGGAGATTACTTGATGGTAAATCAAATTCCTATAAACAAAGTGGTGCTGGTTAAGATAATATGCAGCACAACATTATGCTCTTCGCCTAGTGACACGAGATTTTGAGTGTCATTACCTCAGTTATTTCATTAGCTACAACGCTTTTTAAACCGGAACGTTTGCATACAACTGTTTGGCGGTGAAAAAGGAGCTGCGATGATACCTACCTAGACGGTCACCAGCGACAGAAACCTACTGCCAATAAAGCTATAAATACTCCGTGATAATTTTGACATGTATTACATCAGTTCCTTCATGATCTTAAGTATAAAGCACTAGAAATGTCAACTTAATACACTATTAGAATTACCTTTGTGAAAAGCTTCGACATTGATTACAATTGTCAAAAAGTATATTAACTTAACTGTTATATCGACATTTAACTGTGTTGTATAATTAACCTAATTATCAATTTTTTTTTTCAATTAAGCGACGAGACGAGCGGAACGTTCACCTGATGGTAAGTGATACGCCTGACCATAAAAATCTGGAGTTAGTTAGAATGGTATACACAACACTAATTTGGGCCCGTCGCCTCAGACATAAGATCTTCAGTCTCGTTACCCCAGTAAATAACTAGCTACAAGGCCGTTTTAACTGGAACACAGTAATGTGTGCACATCACTGTTTGGCTGCTGCAATAGTTACTGCAGTGGTATACCACCGGTAGTTAGATGATTTCTTATATTAATAAAATAGATGTAATGTACATATACTAATGAATCAACATAATAACCTGAAACTTCCGGTAGTTCTTTTCAAATCACGTACTAGATGACTACAGAGACCTATGACCAGTATTAAAATAAATATAAAACCTTTTTCATTCCTTATAACATCAATTTAAGGTCTCTGGTCCCCATAAAGCTTGCGAGCAATACTAATAATAAAACGTCGGCAGCTCACTGAAAATTTTCAGTTGTAGGTGATTTTTCTTATGTAAGCAAAGGTGCGAAATGAAACTCCCCGAGCTGGCGTTTCAGGGGGTGTGCAAAGGCGAGATTTCCCTCACTTCAGGTATATTTTCGTGCGTTCGCCGCTGAAAGAATTTTCGTCGAGATTTTCACATACACACCTCACCCGAGTCCCTTCATATTGGATTTTGATCGCATTGTGTATTTATCACGAGGTAAGATTGTTGGGATGATATCTATGGATTTAATTTATTTACATATAATAGTTTTTGATGTTAATTTACTGGTGGTAAGTCTTTATTGCCGGAGACCGTCTAGGTAAGTACCACCGCAGCGCCCATCCCAGCTGACAGACAGTAGTATGCAAACATTACTGTATTTAGATTTAAGATGTTATGTCTAAAGGCGACGAGCACATCTTGATGCTGTAGATAACACCAGGCGAACGTCTCGCTAGTTTCTTTGCTTCGTTGAATAAAAAAAAATATTTTGTTTTGTAACTTAGATTTTATGAAACGAAATTGTGTAACGATAAAACTGCAACTATAACTGTATCCATAGAGTTTATAGTGTAAGAGAATGAGATAAAATTCGTTTCTATAAAATTTCACTGTCCTCAGTCTTTCCTTTAAGCTCTGGTACACAGCGTGCCCACAACTCTACCCCCTATAGACACACAGACTGACTGACTAAACCGGATAGTAGAAAAATATTTATGATAAAAAATATATTTTTATATTGAATCGAACAATTTATATCTTTACTAAAACGTTACTATAAAAGCTTCGCTTTTTCCTAATTCAATCAATATGAAAATTGCCAATCAATCGCTCTTCGTTCTCTCTTTCTATTTAACACCTCCCCGGCATATTGATTTCAAAAAAATAAAAAAAAGTTAACCAGAATACAAAGTTTCACTTACAACATATCTGAACTCGGCCTTCGTTTTTATAACATTCAAAGCTATGGTAACTTGAAAGTGCGGTAGCTTTTATACCAGTCGAAGAAGCGCGGGTTTGATCCTCTCTGAGCTTGAGCTTATGGTAAAAACATTCGTGAGGAAATCAATGTTTTCTAAGAACAATAGACTGTCTCCTAAAGCAAAAGGTACCTTAAGTTACTCTTTACAACATAAGTTATAGATATGTAAATCTTTTGTTCTTTCCTTCAATACATACAACAAAGAGATGGGTAAGAACTATTTAATTATATTGTTATATTTTTAATTACCTTCCTTTACCGGTGGTTAAACTTTTGTGTTGGAACATAGAGGTTCTTGATTTGACTCCTCGTGTGGCGAACGAGACAAAGGAGACGTTAATGTGATGATAAGTAATACGCCAACTCATAACAAAGTAGCGCTAGTTATGATGATATACACAGCATCACCTATAGCTTTGAGACGTAAGATGTTAAGTCTAATTACCAAAGTAATTTCTCTGGCTATAACGCCTTTCAAACCGAACATACATATAATGTTAGTATACTAGTGTTTGACCAAGACGGCCACATATTGTAAATCTGCTGCCATAATAGGCATCGTAGTTGCAGCAGTCATCATTTGTGAGCTAGAGTATTTCGAACGAGCACTTTACACCATTCAAAGCATCATTGTCACTTAGTGCCTTTTGAAATTGAGGTCAAGAGTTTTCTCTAATAAATAATATAGACACTTTAATTTTATTTATATAGATAACTCGTTTATATTTATACCGAAAAACATATTAAATGAAACTGTAAATGTTGATACTACCTATGTCATAAATAGCGAATCAGCTTGAAGTGGGTATGAAATTAAAAACGGAAATGGCTTAATCCGAAATACTGAATTAGGAAAATTCGTTAATAGCTCACCGCTAACTCCGCTTCATAATTAAATAACCTAGATTTTTTTTAAAACAAACCATAAGGACTGCAGTTTTCGTTAAACGTGATATTCGCTTTTAATTCAAATCTGATGCGATCTGACATTGGCCTGGATGACGCAGTAACATATTTACTGATTGTAGGTTTCTGTTGCCGGAGACCGTCTAGATGGGTACGACTGCAGTGCCTAGTGCAGCCACCAAACAGTAATCTGCAAACATTAGTATATTCCGGTTTGAAGGACACTGTAGCTAGTATAATTACTAAAGTAAGGAACTTAACATCTTATGTCTCAGGCGACGAGCGCAATGTAATCCAGTATATATCATCCTAACTAGAGCTGCATTGTTATGAGCGGGCGTATCACTTACCATATGGTGAATGTCTCGCTTGTTTATCGCTTAATGAAATAAAAAAAATTAAAAACATGATTACGACGCGATATTAAAATCTTGTCGGAGGATATACGACTGGAAGAGATTGTAATTAACTGTTACAGAACTAAATGTGTTCATCTCTAATGAGAAAACTTTTATCACACGTAAAAAGCATAGTTTTTTAATTAAAAAAATTATATCACGCATAGTAAGATTTATACCACAATAAAAAAATACTATGTTTTTGATGAAGCAACGGGACAAGCTAGATTTTCATGGTAAGTGATACTTTAACCCTTATGGGTTAGAGTATCACTTAGTACTTAATAGAGTACGTTATTATTAACGTGGCGCTAGTTTTGATAATATATAGAGCACCACATTGCGCTCGTCGCTTTGAGACTTAGTATATGTCCCGCTATCCCTGTAATTTATTTTTTAGTCCTGATAGGTCAGGTTGCTGAAGACCGTCTAGGTAGGTACCACCACAACTCCTATTGCACCCGACAAACAGTAGTATGCTAACATTTTTGTCCTTTTTTGAACGGTGGTGCAGCTAGTCAAATTACTGAGGTAACGAGAAAACATCATATGTCTGAAGACGACGAGTACAGACAGTGCTGTGTATATCATCCTAACTAGCTCCACGTTGTTATGAGTGGGCGTATCACTTACCATTAAGATCTATCTATCTGTTTATCTATCCAAGTACACTAATATGGTGTGCATCTAACACGAAGGCGAACAAGTAATGTATTCTCATATTTAGAATTTATAATTTTTAAATGAAATATTTACACAACATTACTTCTTTAACAAAATCCTTGAAAACTATTGAAATCCTCATAAAATATTTCGATGCTGATCAGATTAAATTTTATACAAAATTTAAGTTTCGCACAAATTTGTATTTAAATATATTAGTGTTTGTGGAGTTTCAATAACACTGCTAATAAAGGTTTAAATCCTTACCCTTTATATAAGGGTGAAGGTTAACGCAGCTCCAATTCTCATAATTTAAATTGTCCCAAGTTAATCTAAGATATTTGAAATTTTAGATAAAGAACTTGTTTTTTTTAGAAATATCGGACCTTTTTGGATATATTAAAGATGTACAAATTTTAAAGTATAGGGTGGCGCAAAAGTAATCCTCCTATCAGGAAATGCTATAAATTTTGCCTTGATGTAAAAAAATTAAAAAACCAAATAAAAATAATCCACAAGAAGAATCAGTTTTTCATATTTTTTTTTAAATTACAGCCAAAAAACTTTGATTCTTCTTATGGATTATTTTTATTTGGTCTTTTAATTTTTTTACATCAAGGCAAAATTTATAGCATTTCCTGATAGGAGGATTACTTTTGCGCCACCCTATAGAATCGTCGTTTGAAGGACAACGGTGTTAGAGAGAGAGAAACGTGATAAACGATAAAATTTCTCATTTTGGTCGGTGGTTAAAGAGGTGGAGAATAAACTAACCGTATATATTATAAAGTTATGAATAAAAAACTAATTCCTAATTAAGAAGCTACACCGCAGCAGAAGTAAGCAAACGAAAACTGTTATAGATGGAATTTATTCGTATGTTAATTTATGCCCTTGTCTCGTGTTTGTGTTTTAGTAGACACACCGCGCTTTCGGTGTTACGAGTGTTCGTGTAAATAACGTTTCGCTGTATTACAATTTGTTACTCGACAAACACACGAGATGAATTTTCTTAATGAAACAGCAGATTTGGAATGGGTTTTAAACATCGATTTCATTACTGCAGCAGGAACACACGCCACTAGATTGTACTAGATATATTGAGACCTATATCTTGTCTCATGAACTTCATAATTGTCCACATCCACTACATGTGACTGTGACCGGAATCAAGACCTTCGTGTTATAAACCAAGCAGTTACCCCTTTCGCCATGGTGAACAAAGTTTGTTCATTGTTAAAAACGTTTGATATAATTGTGAGTCAGTGTTGGTTTTAAGGGTAAGTTTTAATGTTTTGTTATCTGAAAATAAAACAAAAAAATCTCTTCTATTACAAATATATAACTTCCTGTTCGAGTGACAGGGATGAAAGTATTTTTTTTCGTATACACGGCATAATGCGATCCGGCAACACGAACTTCTCTCTACCCGCATCACAGCTCTCACAACTCGCCGCTAAGTGAAAAATGAATGTCTCCGCTAATGTAATATTTATTTGTAGGTCATTTTTCTTATTCAAGCAAAAGAACCCAATCGGACTACTCGACCTGACGTTTCATTGGTTTCTGGAAAATGCTTGATTTTTTCTTCTGAAAATGTACCCACCAACATTAAAGGTATGCTTTCGTTTCTCAATACAGGGCTTCGTAATCAAGACGGAACCTTTATAGCTTTGGTACAGTTACAAACTAAGGCTAAAGAGTGCCCTTTTATTTATTTTTTTGTTTCGCGGGGAAATCTTGAAAAGATGCTCTGCTTCTGGAGGAGAAGTCAGGGTTATGTGAGATTCTTATTCGATAAAACTCCCTTCCATTCAGCATCAGCATTCAGAGAAGCTCTGTGATCTCTTACAGAACTCACCGGTACCTCTCTACACTTTGTGTTACAGGTCTTTGAGGAGGAGCCTAACCCTCCTAGGCACCATCTCTGAGTCATACGCTGTCCCACGCGGGTTTGCTTGTCGAGCGAAAAGGGCCCCCACCCTTAAGGTCCGCGAAACTCCTAAACCATTTTACGATGTAGCGTGCCCTGGACATACTATATTGTAATTATGGGCCTTTTTTTAGTCATGTCTTTGATGAATTAGGCCCCAAAAATTGGCAGAGTCTAGGTACGTGATTAAGTTGCCAAGGCCTTAGTCCGCATCCGCCTGGGTGTGATTATCCATCCGTTTAAGACTTACTTAGAAACCTAATGAAATTAAACTTTTCTTCTTTATCATAATGATCGCTAACTTAATAGCTAAGTTATTAAAGGGACTTTAATATTTAAATATATTTTATAAGTTATAGAGTTACTAGTTCGATAAGTTTGTAAATTAAAAAAAAAAATTGTAAAAAGTATCATAAACAATTCTCTCAGTAACCGACATCGATGTGCATGATGGTAAGAAACTAGAGGTAGAACGGTACCGATTGATATGGAAATCTTTGGGGAAGGTGTATGCCCATTAGTAGGCTAGGCTATTGAGGATGATAATGGACCAATAGAAATGGACCACATAATCTCTGCAGGTATATTACCAAACTATTTTCTTCTATAGGATACAATATAACTAGCTCTGGTAAGGAGTTTAAGATAAGGTATTATCCATGACTGCTTGTGATAGTGGTAGGTCTCTGTTCCTGGAGACCGTCTAGGTAGTTGCCACTGCAGCGGCTATTGCAGATGACTAACAGTAGTATGCAAGTATTACTGTATTCCAGTCTGAAGGACGCTGTAGTTAGAGTAATTACTCGGCTACCGAAACTTGAGATGTTATATCTCAAGGCGACAAGCGCAATGTGGTGCCATGAATACCATCTTAATTAGCGCCATGTTGTTATATCGCTTACCATCTGACCAACGTTCCGCTCGTGTCGCTGCTTAGTTCATCATCATCAGCCGACAGACGTCCACTGCTGGACATAGGCTTCCCTCAAACGATCCCCACATTGTTGGAGTTCATTGAGGGGAATTGAGCCGTAACCCACCACGCTGGACTGCGGGTTGGTGAGTGGTCAGAGCGTCGTCTGTTATTCAGCAGGGTGCACAGCGTGCAGGTGAGGTTGACTTGAGCTCCGTAAGCTATTGTGCGGAACCTCTCACACCCCTCGGAACCCATTACATCCTTGCCGCTTAGTTCAGTAAAAAAAAGTTTAGATGACAAAGTTACCATCGCACACAAAGTCTTGTAACTTTAACCGCTAAACTTAAGTATCTATTGAGCAAAAGAAACAACAATCTTGGTTTGTGAATATTTGTTATTGTGTACATTCAAAATCACTTTGGATA
The DNA here is from genome assembly GCA_029030555.1 of Ornithoptera alexandrae. Taxonomy (NCBI): domain Eukaryota; kingdom Metazoa; phylum Arthropoda; class Insecta; order Lepidoptera; family Papilionidae; genus Ornithoptera; species Ornithoptera alexandrae. The sequence continues at coordinate 8,845,757 of JARDVY010000077.1, read as the reverse complement.
TTACATTTCATCCGTACTTCTCCCCACCCCCAATCGTTTTGTTTTTCCCCCATTGTTTGTTGGGTCGCGACTCTACGGGATTTGTGTAAACTTTTTATCTTATACTTCATGCCGCAGAGCTAAGTGATAAATGAACGTCACATTTCATGTTTAATTTATTTGTAGGTTATTTTTCTTACTCGAGCGGGGGTGGGGGGTAACTTTATGAAACTACTCAACAAGACTTCTCAGGCAAACGAAAAGCTCTTGAGATTATATTTCGAGATATATTTTTTTCGTATCACGTAAACAGGTAGATTTTACTTTATGTTACATATGTTATGAAGAAACTTATGTTTAAGTTAGCTTTGTTTTGCTTTGTTAATCTTACGCTGAAGTGTTTTTTTTTTATTATTTAAAGATACGACGGGATGATCGCGTCGTTCACCTGATGATAACGGATACACTTACCCATAACAATGGCGCTGATTAGGATAATATATACAGCACTACGATATACTCGTCACCTTGAGATGTTGTCTCGTTACTCCGGTAACACTCCTCAAACTGGAATACAGGAAGTTTTTCACAGTACTGCTGCAATAAGCGCTGCAACTGCTGCAACCTTACTTAGACAGTCTCAGGGAACAAAGACTTTCCATCTATTTTACTTCTTATATTACTTCCAATTATATCACTTATCCATTATAATGATTGTCTCTAAATAAAAAAAAATTATAATTAAATAAAATAATTACATTGTTATATAAAATAGTTCGCTGTATATTAACATTTCTCACAGTATCCCATATCAAGCGTGACTTCATATTGCGCTCATCTCTTTATTACATAATACAGCGCTATGTAAATATATATAAAAGTAACATTTAAACACTGTTTTATTCTTAATTGTTCAATCGAAATTAAAGTGCATACATATAAAGTCTAGATTGCTTTAGTAAGTAATTTTCGGACAGTACTGTTTGTACTGGCAACAGAGACCTACCACCGGTGAAGGGTTAATGTATTGTGTAATATTTCGGAAGTCGTTCAAGATTTTAAATTTTTTTTTTTCTAAGCACTAAAGACTAATTCAGGTTCAGTCATACCGATTATGTTCATTAATTTTCATTTCATTAATCATCGAAATCAATTGATTTCATCGATGAATGAGTTAGGTAGATTTCAATGGTATTGCCTAAAATATATTCATTAGCGTGATTACTCATTAATCAAGATTGCAACATTGCGGAATGTCTTACATCATTGATCTGCTTGTAATACAGCGCTTTTCAACAGTTTTAATTTAAAAAAAAAAACAACTATATTTTAATAGATATTTAAATATATAAAAAATCTAATTATATTTAATGAGAGTAAGAAAGGGTATATAATTACTTCTACCTTAATATCACATCTCTGAAACCATAACGCCTATAGACTTGAAATTTAGTAGCAACATCCCTTTTGAAGAGTGTAGATCAACTAAGAGCGAATTTTAGGAAAAATCTTCCCTAAAGGGAGCTGCGAAGGTGTTACGACCGCCCAAGCGGAAGAGGAACAGCTAATCCTTTATATGACACTTTCTTTGGTAAAACGAAATCAATTTATTTACATGTAGTGTGAACAGAATAACATTTATAAGACAATTAATATAAACTTATTTTTATCTGAAAGAATATATACATAAACCTAAAAAAAAAAATTATATGTATAAAGAACTTATTGTGTGCGTTGATGGTAAGATTTTCCCTATAAATAGGATACTTAAAAACAGCCAACATATCCCAAGTTATTTGGTTACCTATTAAAACTATCTAGGCTTTATATGTATGCACTTTGATTTCAACTGAACGATTTAGGTTAAAACAGTGTTTAAATGTTACTTTTATATATATTTACATAGCGCTCTATTATGTAATAAAGAGATGAGCGCAATGTGAAATAGTATTCGACACGGAAATGTTAATATTACTGTTAACCATTTTATTTAAAGATGGACTTAAATAAAGTTTTCCATTAAGACACTATGAATACATTTGCTAACCAATATAATTAGAACTACCAGAGATCAGTAATTACATTCATGAATTTTACTGGTGGAAGGTCTCTGTTGCCTGGAACTGTTTAGCTAGGTACCACTACAGCGCCTATTGCAGCCGACATACAATACTGTCCAAAGGTTACTATGTTCCGGATTGAAAGAAGCCATAGTTAATGAATTACTGGGGTAACGAGACTTAACATCTTATTTATTAGGCGACGAGCGCAATGTGATGCATTATGTATCATCCTAATTAGCACTACTTTATTATGGGCAAGCGTATAACTTACCTTCTGGTGAACGTCCCGCTAGTCTAGTCGTTTAATTGAATAATAAAATTATAATAAGTAACGGGTCAAAAAACCTTGCTATTAAACTCAACTTGTTTCCGGAAGTATTAAATCATATTCGTCATCATCATCAGCCGATAGACGACCACTGCTGGACATAGAACCTCCCACAGAGATCTTCACGTTTGTAGGGGTTCATGTATTTGGAATATTTCCCACCATACTATCCCAATGCGAGTTGGTAGGAGCCAGAGCCTCATTTGTTGATAAGTCAGGTGCAGCACGAGCAAGTGAGGCTGACTTGGGTCCCGTGAGCTATTGCGCGGGACCTTTACTACATATTACATTATAAATTGCTTTGCGACTAAGTTGTATATTTTATATATTTAAAAAAAAAAAATAGCTTCTGTTCATAATACTATAGATAAGAAATCCTCACAACGGAACAGATGCAGCAGGAATAGGGGTACAACAATTTCTTTGACAGTACCAAAATTGGATTCTTTGAAGCATTATTCAATTTATGAGAGAGCGACGCAGCGCTGCGAGCATCCCCTTTATAAAACGGACATTGAAATGTACATTCGTAATACTGACTTACAACCCTCCACACTGAAGCCTCTGTACGCGCATTTCACGAGAAATGAACAATGCGACAGTAGTGAAATGATGGTGATATTTCTTTAAATGTTAAATCTTCACTGGTTGTAAGACTGTTTGTTTGTCAGAGACTCTCTATTTGCTATTTCGACATTTAAATTTTCATTTTTAGGTCCTATGAATTTGTCTATTTCGACATTTAAATTTTCATTTTTAGGTCCTATGAATTTGTCTATTTCGACATTTGAATTTTTTGTTTTTCTGTCCTTTCAATTTGTCTATTTCGACAATTAAATTTTCATTTTTCAGTCCTTTGAACTTATCTATTTCGACATTTAAATTTTAATTTTTCAGCTCTTTCAATTTGTCTATTTCGACAATTAAATTTTCATTTTTCAGTCCTTTCAATTTGTCTATTTCGACAATTAAATTTTCATTTTTCAGTCCTTTCAATTTGTCTATTTCGACATTTAAATTTTCATTTTTCAGCTCTTTCAATTTGTCTATTTCGACATTTAAATTTAAATTTTTCAGTCCTTTGAACTTATCTATTTCGACATATAAATTTTCATTTTTCAGCTATTTCAATTTGTCTATTTCGACATTTAAATTTTCATTTTTCTTCTAAACATCATTTTGGATTTGATGCAGCAGCATGATACTGACATTTTGTTGATGTAGTTTGGTTATTCCTATAATATATATTTGTATTTACTGATGAGGAAATTAATATATACATATAATATATTTAGTACATTTGACTTCCAATCAAAAAGTTTAATCATTTTAATATAAATAATTATTCTTCTAATATCAATATCATTACTTATTATCATTATCTCCAATATTATAATATTTTTATTCGTAATTCTATCGAAAAAGCATCTTGCATAGACCGAGAAAAAAGCTCCATATTCGAATATGGATTTGACCCTGAATCATCAGCTCGTATTCCCTTTTCATTAAATTTTTGTTTATTACAGTATTTTTTTTAATTTAAGATATTGAAATTGCTTTATGCTTAATTTTCTTACAATAATAAAAGGTTTAAGAGGTGCCAAACAACAATTAACGGGACCCAAGCCAATCTCACCTACTCGTAGTGTACCCTGCTAATCAACAGGGCTAGGGTGGTGGGAAACGGCTCAAATCTCCCTGTAGAACCCCTACATACGACTGAAGCTAGCAGGCAGCACAGGACCGAGCGATGGGGAGATCTTTGGGAGAGGGCTATGTCCAGCAGGGGACGTCTATCGACTGATGATGATGATGAATAAAAATTAGATTTTTTTTTATTTCAATCTTACTAATTGGCCTTTATCATGAATGAAAACAAAATATATTAAACTCAACAAAATAGGATTATAGTTGATTTAAAACATTTCATTTGCATTAAAAAAATATTAAATATTAATTTATCTTAAAAAAGAACAACCGCAGCGCATATTACTGTCGTCAAACAATAGTGTGCAAACACTGCTGGGTTCCGGATTGAAAGGCGCTATAGCTAATTAAATTACTGGGATAACGAGACTCGACATCTTACGTCTCGGGAGACGGATGCAATGTGTTGCAGATATGTCATCCTCACTGGCGCCACTTTGGTCAGGCGTATCACTTATCAACAGGTGAACACCTCTCTCGTGTCGTCACTTTATAAAAAAAAAGCAATAAATATTGTTTGAACATTACTACATAGAAAGACTTGGTTGATCTTTTGTATGTACCTTTTATCTAGACGGTCACTTACAAGCGAAATTTACAATCAGGTTTGTTGTTAATAATCTTCCGTTTAGTTTATAAGTTAAAAAAGAATGTTATTACATTTAACTATAGAATAATAACGTGCTTCATAAATAAAACATAACATATGTGTTTAATATAAAAAACAGGTCCAACTCTAACAACGATGTAATCCGTCGAAATTACGCCGTAACCTCTCGCGGGTCTCTAAGCTGACGCATGACTTGATTATTAAGCTCATCGATCAGCCTCTTATCTTTAAGGGCTTTCCGGTTAAAATGGAGCTTTTCTTGTTCTTCGTTGTCTATTACATACATCCATTTATCTTGCGAAGTAGACGCGGAACGGAAGTAATGGGTAATTTAAATAACTGTGCAATTGACGGCGGTTTTGTCGATTTGTTGGATTTCCAGGTTTCATTCATTTTATGTAGTAATATTAGTAAATAACTATAACCAACAGCTGGTTAATGTATAGCAGATAAAGCATCCAAGGATATAAAACCTTTGAAAGGATATATATACTACTTTGTTAATGATCTCATTCGTTAGGCCGTTGTCATCGCCGAAGTGAGAGCTATACTGGAGCCCTCTGGTCTGGCGCTCAACAATGGCAAGGGACATGAGGAAATGACTCTAGTTCCTTGGTGATTAAGACGGGCTTTCGTATGGGATGATACTTACGTCGATATTCAATCATATGTCAAAGGCACTTCCGGTAGTGCTGGTGCAGTCGCAAATAAAGGATCTTAAGTCGAACAACGGAACTTGAATCGAAAATTCATATTTGAACCATTTGGGGTGGGAACTGTGGAATATAGGGTACGAGTGCGTATAAACTGTTTTAGAGGATTTAAAAAAAAAAACTGAAGGAAGTCATCCGATACCTACTAGCTGTCAGCTATATGGCAGAAAGATCAAGCGTCGTCACGCGTACTGAGGTATTTTTGCCTGTCGTACAAGGCGACTAATAGGGTCCTCGGGTTCGTGGGCTTTGAGGGTGGGGGCTCAATAACCGAGCCTTAGGAGGACGGTAAATGCATGGTGGTCCGATATTTGCCGTAGCACAGCGTGGATGCTAAGGAGGGCTTTGCCCTTACATGAGATGTTTTAGTCAGAGTGCAGGGTGGCATCAATGCGTTCCGTAGGAGATCCCGGAGCCCCTCTTAATGCACTGAGGGAGACAACCGAAAGGGTTTTAGTGGGTAGAAGCCAGACATAACCTTGTCTTCCCCCCATAAGCAAAGTATCTTTTAAGAAGATTATTTGCGCGATAAAGAAGGTACTGAGGTATTTCTTTTCTCTATTCCGTTCCTCCTTCTGATTTTGACACTACAAGACTTACACCACCCAAAGATCTCCACTCCGATCTCCATTATCATTTATTATTTGGAAATGTAAATTATTTGGCTGCGGTCATGTCGCTGGGGACACTGTACTTAGTAATTTATTCAAACTGGGTCTCTGTTCAAATAATTTATATATTTTCATTTCGCAGAGAAATACTGCATTAAAAGGTTTATTTGGCACATTGAGGGTTTTCTAATCCAATTTTACAAGAAGCTTTACTTAATTTTTTTTTAAAACTATTACATCAGATCTCTATTGCCGGAGATCGTCTAGGTATCCCCACAGCTCATGTTTCTGTCGCCAGACATTACTATGCCAACGCTACAGTGCTCCAGTTCGAAGGGCGCTGCAGCTAAATTATTGGGGTATTAGAGTTCACATTTTATGTCTAGGCCACGAGCATAGTTTGCTGTGTGTGTTATCCTAACTAGCGCATCAGATTGTATAAAAGCAATAACTTGAACAATTTTTTTACAGTTGGCATCAATAAAGAAAATAGCGGAGTGAAGGTAAGTCGTTATATATTTTAGTTATTATATATTTTATATGTAGTAACGGATATATCTGTACATTTAGGATTTTGTAATGAATATATTATATAAATAATATAAAAATTTTTTACTACCTTTAGTAAGTTCTACTAGTGCCTGCTGCTATTTATTTCGCAGTAACCTTGACTATATTTAATGCTTTAATTTGTTTTAATAAACTAACAGAGCACCTGAAACCGGTAAAACAAACTGGAATTAGGGCTAACTGGAGCTTTCAGACCTTCCGTCATCCGTTCCCTCATTCTCGTGTAAACTCGTATAATCATCATAAACACGTAGATCTTGACATACTTATAGAAGGAAAAATATTGATTTTTGCTATATTGCGGGCTTCAACGTGGATAGGAGGCGAGGAACAGCGGAGGTGCTGATTACTGTAATGTGTTATAAGCAGAAATGACTCTAATTAAAGTTTAAGTATCAGTAAACATGACCGGAGTATCAACCCCCGTCTGTAAATAAACATGGAGAAAAGAGATAACTCTCCATTATAATGTCTTCGTGTTGTTCAGTTTGGAGTTTTCGATAACACCCTTTCTATTGGAGATGGTAATGTTTAATTTATTAATAAAATTAGTAAATAACCCGTTCAGTTTTATTTAGATATTCTTTAGTTTGTATTAGTTAGGATTAAATGTGAAAAAAAAAATTCTGAAGACGTAACAACTGAGTTTACTTAGTGACGGGGACGCTCGAAAAAAACTAGGGCAGCAATATTGTTGCCCCGCCGTCTGCGAGAAGAGGGAATAGAAATAAATCAACGACATGACAATTAAAAAGGGACCATTTAAAAACTCCCATTTTTTAAATATTTTCAGTACTGAAAGATATTATTTTATCCAACAGAAAAAAAAAACGGACAAAATATTTTACAACTCCCGCTGTACATAATTTCAAACGGCCAGGTTTTTCAGTTTTAATACAGACCGAAGTTGACGAGCGGGTGTGGGGATGTGAAGGGGGAAGGGAGAAGGTAGAATTTGTAACAAAAAAAATTATAAGCGTTTTAATTAGTATTCATAAAGCTACTTGTTTCGCAGACACGCACGCCATCGTCAAACCGTAGGCAATGCGATGAATATTGAAACCTAACAGACATACATTTCTATTTATCGTCATCATCAGCCGATAGACGTCCATTGTTGGTCATAGGCCTCCCCCAAAAATCTTCACATACAGCCAGCATGGCCTCCGGTACTTCTCGCCACTAGGGGCTGTCGTATGTAGAGGTCCATATGAGGAAATCTAGGCCATTACCCACCACGCTGGCCCAATACAGGTTGGTTGAAGTCAGAGCCTCGTTTATTAATTAATGAGGTTCATACCGAGCAGGTGGGTTTGGCTGGTGGCCGAGAGTGTCTGTGCGGAACTCCTTACACATTTCTATTATTTTATTATAATACAAGTCTGCGATGAGGTCCGTAATATCTCTTTAAGTATACCTTTAAGCTCACCAGGCAACGTGTGAGGTTATTATTAAAGTCATCGATCAACTACATCCCGCTGGATTTTCCGATTGAATTCTCGATACTCCCGCGCTGACCGCCTATTGTTAGCGATTTCATTAATTTCCCATTACTTTTGTTATGGTGATTTATATTTCAAGGCCTCCATTATCGTGTCAAATATAATACATCAATATTCTTATTTACTTCATTAACTACCTTTGTATACAAAAATAAAATAAAATGAAACAGAAATGCTTGAGGGAGAAGTACCGGCAAGCTTATTTTACATAAGGTCTAGTTCCGGTTAAACTTGTTTTTCGTTTATGTAATTAAGCGATGATACGAGCGGTACGTTCGCCTAATGGTAAGTGATACGCCTGCTCATAAAAACGTAGTATACACCACACCACTTTGCGCTCGTCTCCTCAGACACAAGATGTTGAGTCTCGTTACACCAGTAATGTTTGCAGAGTACTATTTGGCGACAGAAATAGGTGCTGCGGTTATACCTAACTAGACGATCTCCGGCAACAGAGTCCTACCACCAACATACGAGTAAAATCATTGGACGCTGACAGTACTACTGTACCGTTGGAACATCATCATCATTTGAACCGACGGACTTCTACCGCTGGACATAAGTCCTATGTAATGTATTCCACAAAGCATGATCTTGCGCTGTTTGAATACAGTCGCTTCCAGCGATTCCTTTTATGTCCTCTGTTCTTCTAGTGGAGGGTTTGCCCACGCTGCACTTCCCAGTGCGAGTCTACCGTTAGAACATTAATATAGTAAACTTTAATGAGATAGTTTATTAATCTACGAGCATATATACCTAGTCCGGCCATAAGTTCTGTTACAAATGAAAATGCATTTTTTTAATGAAGTAATGTAATATTATTAACATTTATACCTACATATTTATTAGTCGCAGCAAAAAAAAATATTTTATTCAAAATGGCCACCTTTGGCGTTTACATAAGCCTTTAATCGTTTGGCCTTACGCACTGTTTCTAAGGGAAATTTCCACCACCGCCACTGCTTGTTCCAAAGATTTTTCAAGAGACTCAATGGTTGCCGTGTTGTTTAGAGCAGGCCATGACCTCTAAAACTGACCCTCATTTGAAGTCTAAAGGGTTGAGGTCGGGGGTAGATGAGGGCCATCCCTTAGCTCTTATAAAGTTCGGAACGTAGGTTTCAAGCCAGGCTTGGGTAGTTCGCACCTTGTGACCAGGGTCAGAGTCCTGTTGGAAAGTCCACGGTATATTTTTAAAAAGTGTACTGCTGAGAGGTTTCACAAGTTGATCGAAGAATGTATCTTGTTACACTTTGGCTGAATTTTTCACTCCTTTTTCACAAAAATGTAGATTTATGACTCCTTGATAAAACACGCCTCACCTATCTATCACTGAGGCAGGATGATGACCACGTTGTACCTTTCCAACCATTTGAGCAGCTTCTCTAGAACTGTGAGCGTACACTTTACAATTTGCTTATTGTAGTGTTCTCCAATCGTAAAATTTTTATAATCTGTAAAGAGGATATTTCTGTGGCTTTCACCTGCGTATCAAGACAGGAGGTTTGTTCGTTTCGAGCGATCCACTCTCTTTAATTGTAAAGGTCGATTTAGAGCATGTCCTGTATATCGACTGTGACCTGATAGCACCGTGCTTCAGGTCTTGTTTTATAATACGCTACAGAGTCCTAGCTGGAATCTTCATTTTTCGCGATAAGATTTTTTGGTTTGCTTCCTAATGGGGTTTCCACGAATTCTGGCTTCAACAGCATTAACAGCCTTTGTAGTTCTAACAGCACGCGGCCGCCCTGAACTTTTCTGGTCTTCGACAGAGGAAGTGTTGTTGTATCTGTTGATAGTCCGATATACGAACATACGGCTGATACCAAGCTTTCGGAGTGTCTGGAATATGACCGACGGCCGCATACCTACTTTGTGCAAGGCGATCACTGCAATCCTATTTTCTTTAACACCCCATTCTAAATTGCAATTTGATAATAAACAAAAAAAAATATGTAAAATAGCGTAAAATCTAAAGAAGTTTTTAAAATATTCTACGTGTCCCAAATTCAAAATAATTAAAACGTTGAAAAAAACAAAAGTTTTTATGTAATAGTATTTATGGCTAGACTATGTATATAATATATATATGAGATTTTCACTACTGTAGAGACTCCTCACAATATCTCTAGAACGATAAAGACTACAGTCTTCAAATATAGTAGGAATATTCCTTTTACCGAGTATAGTTCAGCTAGGAATGGATTTTAAGAAATGTTATCCCCAAAAGAGGTAATAAGAGTGTTATGGACAACAAGGCGGGAGGAGAGCAGTTACTATTAAATAAAGAAAATCCAAAAAATCCTTTAAAAGAAGATCTTTTAAATATAGGACTAGACCCAACAATAGCTAAGGTGACCTGTAAAAATTGTTGTGTTTAGAACAATTTGTATAGAAATTAATTCAATATTGGTTCAGCCATTAGTCAATCAGATTAAACATCACAGCTTAGATAAAGAGATACATAGACCTAAGCGCAACCGGTTGCAAGTTGTATTGATACAGATATATACGTATGAGTACATTCTGAAGTGATCAGCTCTATGGTCTCAGAGATTAGATATTCATCATCATCATGATCATTTACTGGTGATAGGTCTCTCTTGCCGGAGACCGTCTAGGTAGGAAGCACCACAGCTCCTATTGCATCCTAGAAACAGTAGTGCGCAAACATTGCTGTGTTCCGGTTTAAGCGCGGCTGTAGATAGTGTAATTACTGGGACGAAACTCAACCTCTCAGGTCTCAGATAAGGAGCGCAATGTGGTGCAGTATATATCATCCTTACTGGTGCTATGTTGTCATGGGCAAGCATATCACTTACCATCAGGTGAACGTCCCATTCGTCTTGTCGCTTAATAGAATAAAATAAAAAAAAACTTCGGCATCCTTCCGTGAACTGTTTTAGCCAGAGTGCACAGGGGCACCATAGAAGATCCTGGAGCCCATCCTAATGCACTGAAGGAGATCATTGAAAGGGTCTTAGTGTGCAGAAAACCTACATAACTTTGTCTTCACCTCAAAAGCAGAGCATGTTTTAAGATTTTCCCCGCAATAAGAAATAAAAAGGTAGGTACCTTCGCAGCGCCTATATCCACCGCCTAACCGTATCGTGCAAACATTACTGTGTTCCGGTTTAAAGGGCGCTGTAGCTAGTGTAATAACTGGGAAAACAAGGCTCAACCTGTTACGTCTCAGGTGAGAAGCGCAATGTGGTGCAGTATCAACCTAACTGGCGCCACATTGCCATGGGCAAGCGTTTCACTTACCATCAGGTGAACGTTCCGCTCATCTCTGCGCTTAATTAAATAAAAAAAAGTACTTCTTCTAAACGTATCGTAGAATTTGTAACGTAAAATTTTCGGCCCAATTCATTAGAACAATAATGTTCTTAAGGTAAAGTTCGAATGGATTCAAGTTTCCAAATACGGAAACTTCATTTCAGTTAGGGAAACAATTCCGCAATTCGTTTCAACCCCCAGAGTTTCCGCGGGTGGGTCTTCCGAAATCTGTCTCTTTGTATGTATTCAATTTGTTTCAGAGGTTACAATTAGAAATGTAGATATTACCCGTAATTAACGAAAGTAAGATGATTTAATTGTGTTATGACTTATTTTGAACCGTCTGTCATTCGTTTATTTTTGTCATTGTTTTTATCAACATCAGCCGATAGACGTCCACTGTTGGATATAGGTCGATCTCCACATCGATCGGTCCCGCGCTGCATTGTTTTTACATGAACGTTCTAATTTTTATAATTGTTGTTTTGTTTTTTTTCTTCTCTTTATGTAAGCCGCATAACGCCCACAGCTGGGCAAAGGCCTCTCTCAAGTATCTCCATGCCGATTGGTCCTGCGCTGTCCATATCCAATAACTTCCCACATTGAAGTGAATAATTTATTCTGCTACACCAATATTGCTATTTCCCACTATGAATATATAAACCTATAATTATTAACAGCCCGCGGCAGTCCACAGCTGGACATAGACTTCTCCCGAGGAAAGCCACTAAAACCTATTCGTGGCCTCATTGTAATTTAACACCACGTAAAATAGAAGTTAATTAATAGCCTATTTGTAGATAAAAAAGATAACGTAATAACTGTCATAATACTGTTAATTTGCGAAGTATACTAATATTATTCATGTATAACGAGCATTTAGATATTGCCGTATAACCTTTGACAACATGGGTAATGTCTCCTTTGTGACTCAATCGGACGCACATAAGCATAAATAATATTATTATAATATACGACACAGTTCATAAATTATTATTATACTAATAGAAATGAATAAATACATAAGAGACTGTTTTATTTTCTACGAAGTGACGAGACGAGAAAGACGTTCATAAGATGGTAAGTGATACGCCTGCTAATAACAAAGTGATGCTTGTTAGGATGATATTCACAGCATCGCTTTGTGCTCGTCGCCTAGAGACAATTTTTTTTATATTCTACAAAGCTATGAAACCAAGGAAATGTTCATCTAATAAGGGGTACGCCTGGTCATAAAAAGGTGACGCTTTTTAGGATGACATACACTGCATTGCATTGTGTTCGTCGCCTTAAGACAAGAATTTTTTATCTTTATTCTACGAAACGACGAGACAAAGAAAATGTTTATCTGACGGTAAGTAGTACGCTTGCTCATAACAAGCTGACGCTTGTTAGTATGATGTACACAGCATGGTATATGTACTCGACGTCTTGAGACATAAGATGTTAATTTTCGATACCCCAGTAATTTCACTTGCCACAACTCCTTTCAAAGCAGAACACAGTAAAGTTAGCAAAATACTGTTTGGCTTTAGAAATAGGAGCTGCGGTGGTACCTACTTAACAGTCTCCGGCAAAAGAAACCAACCATTGGCTTAAAGGGCGTTTTAGTTACTCAAATTACTAGTGTATTAAGACAACATGTAGTGTCTCAGAACGACAAGCACAATGCGGTGCTGGGTATATCATCCTAACTACAAAAACAACGTTTGATTAAGACCATCTACCTATAAAATCCTTGACAATAAATTGTTGAATGTCGCTTGGGAGCCACAGTTAGAACAATGTTTTATTTAGAAAGAAAAAAAAACAAAAGGCTTTTTGGTTTGTACTTTTACATTTCAAGACTAATGGAATGCCATTAATATTTAATAGCGTTGCCAAGTTTGCCAAAGGGAGAAACCATTTGTCTTTCATTAAAACACGTTACCAAGGAAGAAAAAAAAAGGTGCTACATAACATTTGTATTATATGGATGTAGCAACACTTAAGGCAGGATTGTCTTTCTCGTTACTTTCTTGTTTCCTCCAATTAAAGCAACTTTGTTTAAGTTAATGAAACTAATTCACACTTAACGTTTACTTTCAACAGTTTCCGTTTCTGTTTATTACGTTTTGTGTTTTAGTATTATCTCATCGTGAAGACTAATTTATTTATTTTTTTATTTAAATAAGTTATTACTTAATCACAAATTCATTTAAAGATAAATTGTAGTTTGTTTCATCATCATAGAGTTTTATTAATTTATATCAATAGCAAACTATTTCAGTATATTTTCTATAGTATAATAGAATTGTTACAGAATGAAATAATATATTTATCGATATAGAAATATCTATAATCGGTGAAATGTTAAGCTGAAGTGAAAACTTTATGGCAAATAATAAAGTAGAAAAAGAGATAAACAAAAATTAATAGAATGTTATAACGTGTTTATCAATAAAAATACTTTATATAGAGAAAATGATTATCACACAATAAAACCGAAGAAATCATCTCAACGAATATCTTAGAATTTACAAAACATGAATAATTTCTAACCGTCACATACTTATATGAGACAATGTAAAATTCTAATTGTTTAAAGAAAAATCACAGTTCAATTTCATTCAGGTATTCGACTAAAGAAATTGGAGATTTAAAACAAAAAAAAAATAAAAAATTCCTACGACTTACTGGGGAAAAGTAGACAGTGATGAATGAATGAGAATCGTGATAATCACGATGATAACGCAATAACATACCAAACGAATAAACTTAAACAGAATCAAAGGAGCGAGAAAAGAATTAATGTTCCAGCTAAGGCCTCCTCGTATATCTGTGAGAACAATAACGAGATACTTCCTTCCTAAGATATAATAAAATTCCAAAAACAAAAGCGACCATCAGTCTCACTCGCTTCAACGCATTAGAACAATACCTATCTCGACGCTTAGAACTTGAAAATGAATTCCACTTCTATTCTTCTTTATCCTTGCAATTATTTTTACGGGAACCATCTTAGGCTGGATAATTATTTCACTAAATATGGCACGAACTGGCGCTTCCTCATTACTCTTTGTGACGATGAAGCGCCAATGTATCTGAGATTGGATTTTAGAGTCCACTTTGAACTAGTCTGTTACTCTACCATATTTATTTCTAAATTATCGTATTGGAATTCGAAATTGAATTGATAATAAAGAAATAATTACCGGAAGTACTTCTATTTCAAAGTGACATCAATAAATTATATTTAATCAATAGTAACAAGATAATCCAGTCTTGTTTACATATCAGTGACATTTTACTAAATTTTTTAGCTAAACAAAACTAGGAAATGTTACATGCAGGGGCAATGTTTTCTACGGAGATTAAAAAAACTTCGAAACCACTAGAAGCGACTTTATTTAGTGCCAACAAGCTCGCTTGGGAAAGAAATAGGTCAGTACAGTTGGACAATATAGCAATATAGTACACATGTCTAAGGGTAGAGAAACCGAGAACGTAACAGCGGAGTATTGAGATGCTAGTGTCCATCTTTGATTTGTTAGAATGATATTTTCGCTGAATAAAAAGTTAGCTAATCTGCGCCAAAATTTAGGTATAAATAAAAGACTGTCTAATCTGCAAAAATATTTTACATTAAATAAAAGAATCGCTAACCTACATAAATATTTTGCATTAAATAAAAGAATAGCTAACCTACATAAATATTTTGTGTTGAATAAAATACTGGTTAATCTGCACAAATATTTTACATTAAATAAAAGAATAGCTAACCAACACAAATATTGTGCATTAAATAAAAGATTAGCTAATCTGCACAAATATTTTGCATTAAATAAAAGATTAGCTAATCTGCACAAATATTTTGCATTAAATAAAAGAATAGCTAACCTACATAAATATTTTGCATTAAATAAAAGAACAGCTAACCTACATAAATATTTTGTGTTGAATAAAATACTGGTTAATCTGCACAAATATTTTACATTAAATAAAAGAATAGCTAACCAACACAAATATTGTGCATTAAATAAAAGATTAGCTAACCAACACAAATATTGTGCATTAAATAAAAGATTAGCTAATCTACACAAATATTTTGCATTAAATAGAAGACTAACTAACCTGCGTCAATAATTTAAGGAATAGAAATGCACTGGTAAAAGGTTTATTTTCTGAGATTAAAAATCTAAGCAACATCGCAACTACTGTTTTGACCATCATGCAATAATGCGTAAATTTTATAAAAATCTCATCTGAAAGCGACAATTGTTGCACCCCGGTAGCTCTTATTACTGTCGCCAAACGGTAGTGTGCGAATAAGACCCTGTTCCTGTTTAAAGCGCATTGTAGCTAGTAAAATTACCTGCGGTAACGAGACGTGAGATTGTTTGTCTCAAGGGGACCAGCGCAATATGGTATATGATCCTAACTATTGCCATGGTGTTATGGGCAAGCGTATCACTTACTATCAGGTGGATGTCCCGCTCGTTTCGATGCTTCGTTAAATAAAAAATAAACTCTCACTCATTTTACCTAGTAGGCGATATGTTATACAAGCGACAACAAAGAAATCATTTGTCGCTATAATTCTAACTTGTGGCGGCAATGCGTAATAATTACCCTGTCAGGGTGATGTAAAGGTTTCCCAAAGCGATTTTTTTTTCATGCCTTAAAAGTATTAAATTTTATAAATAATTCAGTTACAGTGACCAAGTTGTAACTGATAAAAAATAGTATAGTATTTTTTATAATAAACTACAAATTTCAATACCCAAATTTTCATCATCATCAACAAGCGATCGATGTCTGCTGCTGGACATAGGCCTCAACCTAGGACCTCACATATCGATTGGTCCTGTTCCGTCCGCGTCTAGAGTTCTCCTGTAATCTTAACCATATAATCAGTTCGCTTTGCATAATGACCTCTACATCTAATAATCGATATATGATACATCTATTATCTAATATCGATTATTATTTTCGGTAAAATATTTATTGGCTAAAAAGAAGAGATTATTTGCGAAGTCTCCTTTGTTTTTTGGGAAAATATTTTGCAATGAATATCTAAAATAATAATAATATATATTATCATATTAATGCTTTTATTTATTATTCTATCATATAATTAAAATTAAGATATATGGTGATAAAAAAAACTTTGTTATATTAATATAGCGAATGAATTTTGACCAACATATTCTTTACAAGATTAGTGTTACACCGGCGTACTTTGTATTCCGTTGCTCTCTTTTAACGTTAACGTTATAATCTGATAAAAAACTTCCACATTATTCAAATGACAATGGCATGGTCGCAGTTAATATAGATTAAATGGTAGATAACCCAATTAATGCGGTCATTAAAAACGTAATTACATTATGAACAATACAAGAGATTGATAACTTTTATTAAAACAACAAAAGTTCACTGATCACTATAATATAACTAATTGTATAAAAGGCTATGATATTTTTTTGATTTTGTATTCGTTTAAATTTAATTTCAAGACCACTGCTGGTCTTAGGCTTCCCGCAAAGATCTCGTTTAAATTCACTGTCTTCCAATATTAAAATGTTTTAAATAATTATAATTTGTTATTAATATAAACTTTACCGGAACATTTAAGCAGCGTTTGTGGTTTTAAAGGTGTAAGATTTTATTGAGTAGTCCACTTGTGGTAGGTCTTTGTTATCGGAAACCGTGTAGCTGGGTACCACCGCAGCGCCTATAGTAGCCCACAAACAGTACTGTGTTCCGGTTTGAAGAGCGCTGTAGCTAGTGTAATTACTGGGGTAATGAGATTCAACATGTCTCAGGCGAAATAGCGCCACGTTGTTAAGGGTGCTCGTATCACTTACCATCAGGTGAACGTCTTGCTCGTCTCGTCGCTTAATTAAATAAATTGATGACCCATCCCATACCTTGAGGTGATTTTAATTACTGCTTGTTGTGCGCAGGCGCCACTATCACTTCAACCACATGAACGTCTTATCATGAACACATTACAAAAAACCTATGTTCGGCAGTGGACGTCCATCAGTTCAAATGATGATGATTGGCTAACTACCATCCACTAACGACACAGTTTATTATATATTTACTGTTTATCATAACATATATGAACTTTGCTATCTATCAATATCATTATCAACGAGCGTGTTTAACCATCTTTGCTTAACAATGATGACATCTGCATAAAAGACGTATTGAGGTTTGCAGCGCTATATTTTGATTCCCAAAAATGTTTAAAAAAAACCCTTATTTCTTCTAGAATATAAATTTCAGCGCATTTCAAAAAATGTATAACCAAAAGAGTGAAATTTCAAAAGGAAAATGTATTATCAAAGTTAACCCTTGTCAAGCGGAGAAGCTTGTGCCGTTTTGTGTCTAGACCAATATTCACTTTAATATTCCAATATCCTTCTCTCCTACAACATTTCCGGTTAGCTACAGAGAAAAATTTAACCCGATAACTTACGCCAAACTTGTTATATTATGTTTTTATTTAATATAATTTTACTATAATACACGATTAATATAATATGTAAACAGAAATGTTATTATTTTATGTGTATTTACGAGTTTAAAAAAAAAAACAATTATTTACTATGACTATAAAATATATAAATGAAATAATGTAATATACTTATAATAAAATTTATTTAAATTAATCAACACAACAACATTAAAAATTTATTTATTAATATCTTTCAACAAAATAACTAATACTTTAATGTATTTTATGAAAAAGTAAAAAAACATTACTTTGGAGTATATCGAATCTTTTTTGTTCTTTTAATTCTATCAATAATTGATATTTTTGTATTTACTCCCAACTTATTTATGTTTACTTCTTTGGTAAGAAAACAGATATTATCGTAACACCTGAAAAAAAAAATTATGTAAATCGGTTATTTTAGAAATAAACAAAACATAGAATATATAGCACGCAAATATGGCAAGACATTTTGATAAAATCAGAAGAAGAAAAGCAAATAAAAATAGGAGAAACCCGAAGACGATATGCAACACAAGTAAATAAAGAATATGTAAAAAAACCTTCTTCGCTTATCAAGAAAGATTGATTATCTCTTCATATTTAAAAGTGTGAAAAAACATTTAAAGATGAAGAGATAATCAATATTTCTAGTGCAATTCTATTATATAAATTATAAAAAATCGGCTTAATTTTGTAAAACAAAGAAGTCATTAGAGTTATACTGATATCGGTCCGCGATTTTAGAAAAAGAGCCTTACAGCTGCTTGCAGAAATTTTCAAGCTAATTGATAGTGAGTCGATCACACCAACAGACAAAAGAAGATGAGTCTTTGATTAGAAGCCATGTATCACATCTAGGGTCGTAGGACGCCCTGCCTGTATACTTACATTATTATTACAGCGGCTAGATGAGTAAATCAAACTACCGCATATGAAAAGCACCAGCATTGGGCTCAACAGGTTGACGATAGAACGAACGTAAGAAGATAATTAAGTACGTTCTTTTTTCGAAGATCTTTCATATATTTCATTGAAATAGACAAAACTTGTTTTACTCACATATCATTAGACCCGTTAACGAGAAGAAAGGTACGACGCATCCCATATTCAGCAGTATAGGGAACGCAACGTTCCCCACAAGCGTGCCTATCCGACCCGAAGTCATGATCACCGAGATAGCCAATGTCCTGTAATAGTATATTATTATTATGAAATCGCAATTTCTGTATAGTTATATACTTAATTAGAAACATTCAAAGGATTTGATAAACATGAAACCAGTATTAGATAATAATCCAAAACTACAACATTCTACATTTCATGTAAATTTACGTTAAGGTCTAAATCCAACAGTGAAATTATAAAATCTGATTAAAATGACGATGATGATGATAAAACAAAAAAATATATCTATTAATAGAAAGGAAAAATAAACAAGTGTTACAATAATGAAATCAGCATGGATATCGTTGTAAAAAATGGGAAAAACTTTTAAAATGTTATAAAAATTAATAAAACTCCAAAAAATTATTTCATATTTAGTAAGATAATATCATAAATTTAATAACAAAAGCAGAAAGTTCAGCTAAAAACCAGATTTGAGGTGAGATTGTGGACAAACTGGAAAAGTGCTTAATAGCAACAATAATTATCTTAATTTCTTGATCATAACGAGTTTCTAAAACGAAAACAATCTTAATTTCTACAATTATTGTAATAAATGAATAGAAAGATCTATGATCAATAACAGACTAACGACCCAGATTGATTCGAACGATAATCTTAAAAATTCTTAAACTTCAATACTTCATTTTCTATAGATCATGATAACGTAGTATATAGTAAATAATAAAAATTATATCTTCTTCTGAATTTTTAGGAATAAAGATCTCTTGCTTATCGTTTTAAAAGTATTCTACAATAATTTTAGTTGGCGAAGTAAAATTATAGACCAACCTTATCGTCGTTGGAAACAGTTCAAGTGTTAACGCTTGAAATAAACTAATCATGGTCTGGGAAATCGCCGTGTCGACCGAGAACAGTGCAACCACTGCGACTTTCGAGCTGGCCCACCTTAATCCAAGCGTGATGCCAACGGAAATCAGACCGGCAGCTACGAACAAATTCTTCTTACCGACTTTGTTGACCAACACACCGCTCAGCGCGAACGGAACGATGCAAACGAAACCTAAGATAATACTGTTGATGTACGTCTCATCACCACTTCGCGCCTGAAATCAGAAGATAATAATAGTTTTGTAGACGAAGTAAATTTTGCTAAGCGATCGAATTGTCCAGGAAAGATTAAAGTAAAAGGAGAGGAAAGATAAACAAAGGTCCACGACCACATAGGAATATTGGCTACGAATAGAATAGACGAAGTTAATTTAATAAATAGTACGAATGACCTTCAAAATGATGAACCGATTTCATTCTGTGGGTAAGTCCCCATGGCTGATGACCGTCCAGATAGGCGCAGTGATGATTTCTTACATCAAACAGAAGTGTGAAAATATTACAGTGTGATTTGAGATGTGAAATTACTTACCACCGGTTATATTTCACAACAATGTGGTGTAGTGTTTATTATCCTAATTAGCTACTTTCTTCGAACAGTGTTGCTTGTCCTAATACTAATTCTTTCTTAACATTGACTTTTTGTTAACATTGTCTCTGTTGCCGAAGACCGTTCAAATAAGTACCGTCGCAGCACTTATTACTACCATCAAACAATACTGTATAAATATTACTGTGTTCTGGTTTGAACGGCGTTAGCTAGTGTAATTACTGGGGTAACCAGAGCTAATATCTTATATCTCAAGGCGACGAGTACAATGTGATACTGTGTGTACCCACTTTTATAGTAGCACGTTGTTATGTGCAGGCGTATCATGTACCATCACGTACCATCAGGTGAACGTCCTGCTCGTGCCGTTGCTAAAAAAATGTCTAAACTAAAATACAAATCAGTTAAGACCAAGCCGAAAAAAAAAATAATTTAAAAGATGAATCTAAAATTATGTCACAAAGAAGCGACAATAATCTTTTGCTTTGTGAAAGTATTTTACTAAACCGGAAATCGTGTCGATTCATTAATTATTTTACTCGTTAGAACTTCCGCTGTTGAATTATTGGAAGCCATTGAAAATTGATGACGAACGTATTAATTTTGTTCCCGCTTCGAGATTTCTAACGAAAGTAGGATTTTGTAGGAGATTCATTATTTTTTTTAGCTGTATATGTTATATATTTAACACGTGATATAATTCATGCATGTAAATATAGTTATTTAGGAATGTGGGCAATATGGTGGAATACTATAATCGGTGCCGGTACACGCTTGTTGGTTTTATTTATTGCCCCAAGTCGACAGCCTTAAGCAATGTTTTTTACGGTAACGACTTGGGGGCACGCGAATTTCTTTACCCCTGTCCGCAAATCAAAATTCCACAAAATCTTTCAATGCTAAAATACCGACTCCATTATACTAAGAAACATATTAACTCATATGTTATATATGTTTACAATAAAATCAATATCAAAATCTGTTAACTTGTTTAATTACGAAACGAGTTTACTCTCGTGCTGGAGACCGTCTAGGTACCACTGGACTTCATATTTCCGCTGCCAAACGTAGTGTGCCAAAATTGATATGTTCCTATATGAAGGGTATAACTAGTTAAATTACTGCGGTAACGAGACTTAAAATATGTCTCAAGTCGAAGAGCACAAAGCGGTGTATTGTATATCATCCTGGTGCTACGTTGGTATGTACGTATGGGAAGCTTCGCCTGTTTCATCGCTTCGTTGAATAATGAGAAAGTGTTTTTCTAAGTAGTAATATACAGCGCACCCCTCACAGCTTCTTAATATTACGTAGGAAATGGATCCCCCCGAATCCATCACTCAGAGGTCGTGGGAGCTAAGAAGGAAAACTCCTGATTCCACTGAGGATAGAGAGTGCGGCGAATCGCAATTCTGACACTCTTGTCCCTGCGCGACTCCACCACTGCTGCGAAGGTCAGTACAAACCTGCCTTTGCAGTTAGCATACAAACATCCGAGGTGGGCTCATACAGCTCACCTGGAGCGGCAACCTCGGGATGGCCGAGTGACGAAGCAACGGCTACTAAATCCCACGGCCGCGACAGGGCGAAACCGATTCGGGGGTTTATATTAAATTGTAATATTGATGAAAGTTAACGAAATAATAAATATTATAGGTAAATTCACAGAACTTAGGAAACATCCTACATACTTTGTAAATAATATTGATAGTTTATATTAGAATACTTACAGGTACGCAAACATCTGATATTGTTTTGTTCGTGTGTTTCAATTTCAGATCGCTGGTATAGGTGTCCAACATCCGGCATAGATCTTGATCGCCGTCAATCTTTCCGTAATGTTCGACAATGGTCGACAGTTGCGGGAACCACAGCCTAATTACGTTGTACCTGAAAAGCCGTTGTACTGTCACACAGTAATGCGTGAGACTTAACCGAGCGTTATCGCAACTACGGCACCGTTTGAACTTTCGAGTTTATTCGCAGTTAAATATTTGTGTAACGATGTTATTGCGGTAAACGTATCGCGTTATTGAATCCGACGCTACCCAACATTTGTGTTAGGGGTTGAAAAAAAAAAGAGTTTGTAATTTTATTCGCGTTTGTCATATATCATAATTTTATTAAATTAAATAAATATATCGTCTATTTTAATGCTTAGTACATAAATATATAAAAAAAATCTTGAAAATACAGTACTGTGCAATTGTATCTGTGTTCCGGTTTGAAAGTTGTAGCTAGTGAAACTGCTAAAGTATTTTACCATTTAACTTTACCATTTTTATTGGTGGTCGGTCTCTGTTGTAGGAGACCGTCTAAGCCACCGCAGCCAACCAGGAGTTTACAAATATTTGTTCAGATTTGAAGAGCGTTGTAGCTATATAATTTAGGATAAGGAGACAACGTTCTACGTCACAAGGTGAGAGGACTATGTTATCTGGTGGTATTACGCTCGCCCGTACCCACATGGCGCTACTTAAGATAATACAAGACCACATTGCGATTACTTCTTCTGGCGTAAGATGTTAAGGCTCCTTACCACAGTAATTTCACTAGCCACAACATCCTTCAAACCGATATGAACTAATGTTTGTACAGTACTGTTTGGCGACAGAAACAGAACCTGCAGTAGTACCTAAACAGTCTCTGGCAACGGAGACCTACCACCCTTGATGTGGTTTACCTAATTTTCTTTATTCTCGATAAATATGCAGCAATATTATCCAATATTTAGGAACAAATATGATAATATATTTTGTAATAGGCATATACATATAAAATGTCCGCAATCAAAAATTATCCTTATCTATATTCAAATAAATGTCTTCACGTGATTATTGACTCACAGTAAACATCCTGTGTGAACATTACTGATATCAATGAACGCTACACAAGTATTGTAACTGTTACGTAAGTAATAACCGTGTATATTAAGCATATGACGTATCTCTTACAATTGTAAGGAAATATATTCGTTAGCACATAGTTGCGATAAAGCCAGTACTATGTAATGAAGTGAAGCTGAATTCACTGAAAATTGATTAACGTCTATTACAGCAGTTAATAGAAATTTTAACAGTGAAGAAATCTGTTAAATTAGAGGTATGCCTTTTGTAGTTTATCCTTGAATTGTTAAGATTTATAAGCAACTAACACCTACTCTCATTAACGGCGTATGCGCAGAGACCAGACCATCGGGCTGGTCCACCGATTCAAAGTAGCACAGCAAGCGATGGAGAAAGCTATGCTTGGTATTTCTCTAAGGGACAAAATCAGGACTGAAGAAATTGAACGGATAATTAAAGTTGTCGATGTAGCTCTCATAATCTGCGAGCTGAAGTGGCAGAGAGCCGACCATGTTTATTGTGTCAGTGAGGGCCGATGGGGGAGAAAGGTATTGGAATGGAGGTCGCATACAGACGCAGAAGTGTATAACGCCCTCTCTCCAAATGGACCGATGATATCATCAGGACGGTCGAAAGTGGGTAGATGTGAGAATCTGAGGATCGCATTTGGTGGAAGACATTGGGGAAGACATTTATCCAGCAGTAGATAAACAAAGGTTGATAATGATGATGAATGATGGTAAGGAGCTTAAAATATCCTCTAAACTTAGTGTATTTATTACTGTTTGAATAATTAACAGTTAAGATAATTAAATAAATACTCACAAAGCCATGCTCAAGAAATTTAAACAGCACAGAAGCAGCAAGTAACCGGCTAAAGGCTTTTTGAACATAGGTTTCACGTTGTGTAAACCTGCAACTAGCTGACTTCTAATACTCTCGTTAATTTTTCTTTCCGTTCCCTCATCTATTACTTCTTTCTCCTTGTTCTTCCATATATCTATATACTGTGATAAATAGAAAAAAAAAATCAAAACTGTCACGTTAAAAAATTCCATATCTTGTCCTAATTTCCATCATCGTTATCACTTTGCGCTTATTCTATTTCATTATCTCAATTAATAAAGAGAATGGGTTTTATATCAAAATTTTCAAATTGGCCATCGGGTTATCGATTATATCATCATGTCACAAAAACGTTGAAAAAGTGTCATGTCATGAAGTTAACTTTGGAAGAGGCTGGTTATAGAAAATACATTTAGCGGTATCCTTACATTTGACCTTTCTGAAGCCTTTTGTGACAACGTTACATAAATAATGTGGGATTTTATGTCGCAAGTTCTTCCCTCTAAATACGACCGGCGACGTCGTGCCCTGAATTATGTAAGCGGTTTATATATTGAACAGCGCCAATGGAAAAAGATTGATAAAGACAGGAATTCTAAACATGCACGCTATCACATGCCTCCTGGAACCTCGGCAAGGATATTAAAAACATGATTCTATATTTTATCGATAAAGTGACTATTCTCCTTTGCCTTAGTTCTCAGTTATTCGATCGGCCTTTCTTTTAAGTCTTTTTGGACCTTGTTTAAATATCAGAATGTCTTCTGTGCTAACTATATTAAATGAAACTCTCCTTAAATACAGATATAATAACAGAAAATCTGACGGTCGTTTAGTTTACTTGTTAGCTTAAATAAAAATAAAGTAATGTAGCTATTATAATTTTTCTAACAAACTAATGCACTGTAATTTGACCTTTGATCCAAATTTGTGACAGTTAAAGGCAACACTAGCATAATTAATGAAAGGACTGAAAACAACCTTTGACACAAAGTCTATCAATAACTTTAGCACAATTGAGATGACCTTTACAGTCACAATCCCATCGCCAATCCGAAATCAATAGTTTAATTAACTGATTTTTACCTTAAACGTTTCGGGAGACTTGCCAGTGTTCATTGTATATACTTTAATGAGTACTTTCCTCGCTTCATTAAATTTCTTCTGCGTTATGTAATATCTAGGACTTTCCGGTAGTATAATGTAAAATAGGAATGCAACCAGCGACCAGATAGACATCAGGTAGATATAAATATTCCATATATGCAGATCTGTAAGATACATATGAATAAAACAAAACTTCCGTTTAATCGTATTTCATACAATGCATTGTCAAGACTGAAAAGAGGATAGTGATACTATTCATAAAGATATAGTTAGGATCTGTACACAAACCACACATTGTCTTTAAAATATGTTTCACCACATAGTTATAAAAATTATTGTCTATGGTCTATCGATTATTGGTGACGTACCATCAATTCTCAAGTTAAATAGGAACCTATCTCGTGAGTTGATCTTTTCTTACCTTACAATAAAAGCTATAATTTTTAAATGATATGATATTTAAAAGTTCACGAATTAGATAAATTGTAAATTTCGCAATTTACTCTAAAGTGTATTTAATTAGTTTTTTTGTTTACTATTTAAAAGGTTTTATTAATAATATGATTATATTGATCAACGATATGTTTATATATTTGTTATTTTAACAACAGACGCCGGATGTAAGACCAATGTCTATAAACTTCTATCCATGCAATAAATCTACAGAATTATTGTGTTTGTACATTGAAATGTTTGTAGTTGCTATTTCCAGAACCTCTCTATATAATGTATCCATGTCATAATGGAAAACTAATCCTCAAGTCTTTAAGGATGAGTTTTCCATATCAAGCCAAATTTTATAGTCGGCCTCAAAGCAGCACTTTTCTTAATCCAATAGTTCTAGATCAAGGTCTAATTATTAAAAGCACAAATACAAGAGATTGGTGGAAGGATGGTTAATAATTAAATATACTTACTAATGTATCCATAAAATAAATTATACTGCCAATCTTTAGTTAATATTCCCCAAGACATGGCAGCGACGAGTATCTGACCAACCGCGATGAACGAAGATCTGAAGATTACCACTCGATCTCTGATATCTTTGTAACAGAATTCCGAAGTGATTGTCAGAGCTGGACTAAAAGATATTGCAAACCTGCAACATTTAAAAAAAAAACACTTTTAGTTGAGGATTCATAATGACTTTTCGAACGGACTGGAGACAGGTTAGAACAACTAAAACGCTTTCGACTCATACGTGGACAAATAATTGTTGCAGTTTGTGAGCTTGAGGGTAATTAGCCAAAAACTAATAACTATGACACTATTCAATTACTTCTCTGGCACAATGACACATGGTGAGTTCTGGCTTCCGACAAAAGATAGATAACAAGGAGTCATAAAGTTTAATGCATGTGATATGGGTCGGACTACGTCAGTGTATACATTAATAATAAAATCATGACTTAAGTATGTTCGTAAAGGCACTAAGCTGTTTAAAAATACGCTTTAGTTTAGAAGGAACTGTAGCTGAAGATATTACTGATGTAATAAGATTTATCACTTTATCGACAGACAGCGAGTACAGTGTAAATTGTTAGGAGGACAACATTTCTTTAAAAGTAAGTAATAACATATTCTTGTTTTTACTGTTACATTATACATTTGTTTATAAATAATAAAGTAATAATTTATTGCAGTTTGTCTAAAGACCTTTTTCTATTAAAGAAGTAAAATAAAACTAGAAACAGTAGATAATAGTCAGTAGTAGACAGTATAAGAACCTTTGCGATGTAAATGGATATAGGGATAAACTGCAAACCTAACCAAGTTAATCCGTTTGATTCTATTGACATACTTTATAGTTTCAGACCCAGATAATCCTGTAATGTGGAGATGAGTAGTTTATTTTTATAACTAATTATTAATTAACTGCGCATTACTTATACTTTATCTTCATTCATTACATCCTCGAGAACCAGTACCCTATTTGTAAAATTTAATCTCTTGTTATATCTAACACCAAAATTTACTTAACCAGCGATAAATACATAAATAGCCATATTTCCACAATCACAATATATATTTATATATATATCCCCATATGACCTACAAAGTGAAGATCTTTAGGGGAGGCCTATGTTCAGCAGCTGACGTCTTTCGGCTGATGATATATAGGAGATAGCCAGAGATTCATTAAGTCATCACGAGATCTCCGAAGCTATTAGGCGTTAACACTCAAAATTTTGTGGAGATATTGCTTCTGACATTTTGAAGTTAGTTAAGAATGGATTGATACAAAATTCCTCCCTCGAAGGGAGTTGCGGGGTGTTATGGCCAGTTTGTATTAGTTTCAATGATTTTCAAGAATAATTTAAGTAAGCAAAAATAGAATACGTTGGAATGCAGCGTTTACATACAAAATTCCTTCGAAAAATTTTGCTGTAATCAAAACTTCGTAACTTTGACTGGATCCACCAATAATTGTAAGCAGGAAGAGACCACCAAACCCGCCGAGGAGGAATATCTTTCTACCAAACGTATCTGTCAGGAAACCCGCCACAATTGAAACTAGTGTCATACCTGTAATAAAGAAACAAAGATACTAACTACTATAGTGATATATTGTTGAAAATTTATCCATAATAAAATTTAAGTCTCAGATGATCACGTTAAGATGACCATAATTTAGAATGTTTACACAGCCTCATATTCATCGTCATAAGAAGCGTTGGAACGTTTCACTAACGAAAATTTTTAACTTAAACTGCGGTTAAAATTAAAGTAATATTTGCATATTATGCCTTGTTGGAAATAAGCGCTGTTGAACTCTCTCCGCCGCTAAGAAGTAGCGAGCTTCGGCTTGAAGAGCGCTGCAGTGGAATTACTGGGGGTGACAAGATTTAACATCTTATGTCTCAAGACGACGATGAAAACGCGATGCTGTGTATATTATCAGCGTTATCACCACGTTACAGGCAGGCAAAATCTCTTACCATCTCGTGAACTTCTCAATAGTCTCAAAACTGGTCAAGAAAGTGATGGGTTAGAACGTTGTTTCAGTCACGTTATCCATGGAAAGACTACTAAGGAAGGAATGATTGCATTTAAAGAGCAGCTGCTCACCCTGTACCTGTTAGCATATACTACGCCTACATCCAGCAGTGGATATTGATTCAAACTATAACGATGATGATGATGGATTATCGCTGATGAAGAAATATCATTGTCATTATTAACTTACCTAAATACGGCATTGCATTTAACAATCCCTTTTGTAATAAATTCATGTCCAGATCACATTCAGCTATCGGCAATATGTATGGGGTTGTGTTTGTCACTAGGACACCGGCTATCAATCCGATGAAAGATGATGACATTAATAATAGATGGAACTTTCCGATTCCACATTCTTTGAGGACTATGTCGACTTCCTGCATTGCGGTAAGTATCTTAGGATCATGGCGCTCCTTTCCTGTTGGAACAATTATCACTGCTATTATACTATTGTTGCGTTTAAGTACTTTGTTATAGGAGCCCATTAATAACGTGATTCTTTATGTAATTTTGTTTTATATATATATATGTGATAATGGTACATTAATTAAGGTGATATTTTTATAGTATTTTGTATATTTTTGTTTAGATAATCCGAAGAAATCTTTAGTCATTAAATAATTAAACTCAACATCTAAAAATAAACTCTAACCGATTCTAGGCAATAGGTCTTCAACTAAAAATTTGTAAATATCAAGGACATACTAATTTTGTTATTTTCTTGATTTTTATTAAACAGTTTTAAAATGAAATTGTTACTTTTAATAAGTATAAGTAGCAAGGTATTTCATAAAACCAACTTTATATAACCACTGTGTCATAGTATTAAATAAAATAATTTAACTCTGACGCAAGTTTTCGACTGGCCGAGTCGATGTTATAAAATTACTTGTAAAATCAGTTTCCCTTGAAATCCTCTTTAAATAAAGTTATCTCCAGTCAGTCGACTAAAACTACATTGTTACAGACAGACACACAGATACACATGATAATTTTTTGTTATTTAATTTAGACTAGTGTTTTACCATAATCCTAACCAACGATGACACGTAGTCTTAGTAAAATTCACTAGTATAGTAGTGTAATAGTTCTTAACGTATATAACAGTAACGATAGAATATTTACAGATGGTAGGCCTCCTTTACCGGAGACCATCGGAAAGGCATGCATTGCTGGGATGAAGAGACGTGACGTCTGAAGGCGATGAACACATTGTATGCGCAGTGCATTTCAACTAGCGCCACTTTATTTTGACGGGAACATGACTTATCATGAGGTGAACGTTACCATCAAATCGCGCCGTTGCGTAAAAACATTTGCAACGAGTTGATAATGTGTTAAAGGTCTTGTAGCTTCACTGAACAACATACTATCTCTATACTACTCACCGCTGTCGGCCATCGCACCCAGGTCAACTTCACTCATTATAAATTATGTTATAGCTCTAAAAACTTTACAAACTAACTTAATATCCATTAACACTATAGAAACTGTTAAATGCTACTAAATTATATCAAATATGACCATGTAATATATTGCTAAGAAAATTTATCGCGGATTCAACAGCCGTGATAAAGTCAAATATAACTTGAACCTTGCGATTCGTAACGTTCGTGTTACTTTTATTTCGACCTTGATGAGATTGATGGTTCAAAATAAAATGGTTACACTGATATTAATGAGTAAACTTTAGATAAAATTAGGAAAACATGTACAGATGCGTAACTATGATAAATATTACTAAAGAATTGTAATCTTTATGTATTGTTTTAAATAATATGGTGATCAGCCTTGGTCTCTTCCGCGGTAAGCTGATTAACCTCATCTCCTTGGTCTAAGTTATGATGATAAGCATCACATTGTAGTCGTCGCCACGATACACAAAATGTTAACTCTCGTTAGCTACAATTATTTCATTAGCTATACCGCTTTTCATTACAATTCTTAATTCCTTCGCTATTAATATTATTGCTTTTATTAAATTCTAGTTATAATATTCAAAAGTAAACTATTCCCTAACATTAAGCAATTAGGGATATTACACTACCTTATATGTTTCTTATCAAGATAGTGTTTCGCTCGTCCCGCTATTTACGTTCTTCAGTAAACAAGTCTGTCTAATAATATATACTAAAACAAATAATCATTTAATACCTCGACCTTTTGAATGCTCCGCAGCAACCATGGTCTTTAGAAATACCTGCAGATTTTTAATTACTTACGGTCTGATCTACGCAGAATGAGCACACAGTTTCTTGATGTCTTCCAGTAGTATGCTTAATATTTGATACCATCAACATTTAAATCCGAATTTATTATGTACGATTCACTAAACCTTTTCGTAACCCATCTGCTCTCATCATTCGCCTCACATATAACGCCAGTTACAAATGTCACGAGTTTTTCAGATCAACGAATATCTGGGCTCAATTCGTGTAACTTATTGCACGTTTGTTTTACTAATGGATCTAGTTTTTCCCGTTTCAAAATATGTTACGTTACTTTTACAGTCGATTATTCATCAAGTCTCCTTTCATTTGTTCCATTGAAATCAATAGATCAATCTTTCCTCTCCTTTATTAATTACATTTCTAACACATCTTTATTAATTTTTTAATCTACGTTTCATTTATGTTTCTAAACTTTTACTCTAACTCTAAATATTTCTAATATCTCTAAGTTATATTATAATATAACAAAAGCCAATCAAAATAGTACCGTAACGTCATGCTGAGATCATATCATCTCTTGTAGTCTTAAAAATATTAGCATCACTTATAGAAAAGGCATGCTTACAAATGCTGAATTTATATCACCACCGTCTTCAGTTCAGTCAATAAATATCCACTGGACATAGGTCGCTTGTAAAGTGCCACAAAACAAGATATGTGTATAAACGAATACTGTCCTTTTCTTTACATCATCATCATCATCAGCCGATAGACGTCCACTGGTCGACATAAGCTTATAAATATAGGCATATGTCATTTTGTTTACATAGCATTCTATAAACCAATTCCCAAACATTTCGTGATAAAATTTTAAAAGATTTTTTATAAACTTTTTGGAAAATAATATTCCAGCATATTGCGTCCAAAATCTATTGCAACGCAAAGGTAAATAAAAAACCATTGTAACTCGCATGCTCCATTGTGAAAAAGTGACAAAACGGTTCATTCGACGAAATATTTCGAGATTGCCTACATTCGGCTCTTCACCATGGAATATGTGCTAGACGGGCAGGAAAATTTCCTTTTACAAAAATTTCAACAAAACAGAACAGAATGTTAACGCGATTTTTTTAATAATTTACCTGCTGGACGTCACCTGATTTTATGGGAAATGTCTTTCTCATAATAATGAACTGTTGTCCATAATGACTCTAGAAACAGATTAGTCTAGTTTAGATAGTAATGTGCGAAAAGATAATCTATTGGTGTAGATTCTGCTTTATTTAAGTGAAGATCTTTTTGATCGTAGCTATTTACATAGATTTTGACGTCACCGCAAGGGTTTTTTCGAAATATCTACCCAAACGTGGATTCGTTAATTGGAAACACTTTTTTCACAACTTTACTACATATGCAATTGCTTCTGGGTTGCCCAGAGTAGAAATCGGACTTAAATATTACAGGAAAATTTTACATGTTTAAGATAAATATAAAACTCACAACATAGATAAGAAAATGAAGAATAAATGACGCAACTTCTGATTCGTAATTGTAACAGATAACAATCTTCCAGCGTTTGGAATGGAGAGAATGGATGTAGCTTAGAAATGGAAAATAGTGCTGGTTCTACCTGTTCAAATGGCAAACTTGCACTATTATCTAGACGCAACAAAAGAGAATGACAGTATTATTCCATTACCCGCAGACAATGCCGCCACTAACTTTTGTTAAAGCTATTGCACAGTGTTTGCAATACCGAAGTTTTTTAACATTTAGTAGTCTGACTGGACGGTGCAATTCATATCTTCACTTGTAAGTTTTAGTTAAGATATAAAATCTCGTTAAAAATTTTTAGTTGTTTAGATTTTTGTAGGGGTTCATTTGACGGAGATTTCCCACCAAAGTGACCCAATGCGGGTTGGTGGTCGCCAGAGCCTCGTCTGTTGATTAGCAGGGTGCACCACTATCAGGTGAGGTTGGCTTAGGACCCGTGAGTTGTTATGCGGGACTGCTTACACCCCTTTCCATAAGGGGGAGGCCTCTCATAAGGTGGACCGACGATTTGGTGAGAATCGGGGGAACCGACTGGATGCGAGCAACGCAGGTCCTTTCGACGAGGAGACCATTGGGGTGGGCCTGTGTCCAGCAGTGGATGTCTATCGGCCGAAGATGATGATGATGTATATATAGATTTTTGAGTTATAAATATAATCAATTAGGTTTTAATAGTCATAAAAAAGAAATAACCAATCTAACGAAAAGAGTAACTAATGGTTAATATTCAGTCCCGCGATATGTAGGAAAACAATATTAATGTTATGAGATACGCGTTCACAAAGAAAATTAATTTAACTATTAAACAGTTTAAACTTAAAGGAGATGAAGTTAAATTATGTAAAGAAGATATAATACATTTTCACTGTATAATTTTCGCCTTATTTTCACGATCCAATCATGCAAAATGAATAAAATCCTACTCTCTAGTGGAGATATAACTCAAAAAACTTATAGTAATTATTTGTCTTTCGTTAAAAAAAGCAATTATCATTAACTTGAATGATAAAGTAGTGAAAGCCTTCTAAGTAATCGTCTCTCATTTATAACTTCAGTTAGAAATCTTTAAAGAAATCTAGGGTTGTGATTGTAAATACAGTCGGAGCAAGTAAATGTCTAAGCCAAAGCTGTTTTTTTTATTTTTAATAATCTCAACAGAAAGTTTGTTATTAATACGTAATATCCGGTGTTAGTAATGTGTTACAAAAGATTTTATTACAACTAATTAAACGCGGTTATTAATCAGTCTGATTGCATCAAGCACTATAATGGATTACAACATAAATCATGCTGTATTTTGCCTCAAGTGTAGGTAGTTTCTCAATACGAACTGATGAGTCCAGTATGGTCTTCTGAAATGTGAACTATCATGACTTTCTAATGTTCCCACTACTGGGACTAGAAGCCTTCTTTCACAAGACGAAAGTAAGGCTATTTAGATGAGAAGAATAGCAGGCCTAATTCTATTTAACGTTTGTGATATTTTAAAATATTAACTGCTGGTATATACACATACATAATTTCTATATTAATTACAATATATATATATATAATACGGTTATAAATTTTAAAAACATATTAACATTTAATGTGATGTTACCTGGTCGTTTGATATGTATTTTTTCTTTATAAAGATCGATTGGTTTCCAACAGAAAGAAGTCGATGCTGTGATTCATTGATTGGAGAGTTTTCAATCAACTAGCAAGTGAACTTAAGTTAAAAAGTGTGTATGGTATTCTATTGGATAAATTTTTGAGGTGATGCTTGGAAGGTTTACTTTGGGCACAATATACTGGATTCCTTATATTGTGAGCTTAGTGGATAAAGCTTCAAGGCGCACAAAGAGCAATGGAAAGGGCTGTGCTCGGGGTTTTTCTGCGTGATCGAATCAGAAATGTGGAGATCCGCAGGAGAACTAAGATCACCGACATAGTTCAAAAGATTGCTAATCTCAAGTGACAACGGGCAGGACACATCGCTCGAAGGACCGACGGCCGATGGGGCAGCACGGTCTTCGAATGGCGACCGCGTACTGGAAGTCGCAGTGTTGGCAGGCCTCCCACTAGGTGCTCTGACGATCTGATGCAACTGAATGCGGGAAGTGCAGGACCAATCGACGTAAAGATCTTTGAAGGAGGCCTATGTTCATCAGCAGATGTCTATTAGCTGATGATGATACTGGATTTATACTCTATAAGTTTTTTGATTTCTTCACAATAACTTATAGCGGCATTAATAACTAAAAGACCTCGTCCGTTAAAAAAATTATGTAAAACGCCTAAGGGTTTGAAATATAAGGGTTTCTTTTATTTATATATGTAAATAGAATTTCTTTTGAAAGCAGTTATATATTACCTTCGCCGTTGCTTCAATTTGCTGTAAATTAGGTCGTTTGATCGATATCAATGGTGTATTGACGCCGCACAATCGGATTCTCATAAAGTCATGAATGATATTTATAATGATAAAACCATGATCATCACTTTTTTAACTATTCCGTTTTTTAATGAAACATTTATATCTAGAATAACAAATAATGTGTCATACGCGTAATAAAACTATTTATGTAACAAAATAAACAGATAAGTACTGTAGCGGTCTATATGAGGAAATTGATTTAGTATATAATACAGAACCGCTGGTTAAATCTAAAATTAGCATTACTAATATTATATTTGTTAATAATGAAACCTTTCAATTTAGTAAATTACATTATTATTCACAATTTATATATAAATAAGAAGCTACCTGATGATACAAACATTGAATTGGAACTAAGAGTTGCTAAAAGTAAAATCGATCCAGTCGAAACTCTAAAATTTTGAAATGGTAAAAATTGGTATGAATCAAGAATGTTTATTGAAGGTGGACAAGTTAATAAACAGCCAACGAGATGGTAAGTGGTCACCATCGCACTTAGATAACCTTGATAAAAGTTGGACTAGATTGGACTTAACTATTTTTTCCATATAATACATGAGTACTACATAAAACTGTGTGTAACAATAAGGGATATTATAATACATTATTTTTCTTTTATCCAATTAAGCGACGAGACGAACTAGACGTTCACCTGATGGTAAGTGATACACTAGTCCATAACAACGTGGCGTTAGTTAGGATATATACTGCAGTACATCGCGCTCGTCGCTTGAGACATAAGATCTCGAGTCTCTTACCCCAGTAATTACACTAACTACATCGCCCTTCAAACCGGAACAAAGTAATATTTGCGCATTACTGTTTGGCGATAGAAATAGGGGCTGCTGTTGTACCCATCTAGACGATCTCCAGCGGCAGAGACTTACCACCAGTAAATCGTTTGTCTAAAAAGCCCGTAACTATATTTTAACAGAAAATAATTTATATAGTATATATGTAGTTTAAAAAAAAAACAATGATTTAAAGTGTTTTTGCTAATTAAATTATGCAATTAAACGTGATATTTAAGATGCGAGTTAAATTTAACGTTGCCAAATTAAACTGCGGTATTAATTAAAACGTCCTGCAGCTTGACAAGGCTATGAAGTGGCATAATGATGCGGCACCGCCTCCACTTTAATTAACAACGAATGACGAACTAACGGTGTTGGTGAAGTATAGTACACGATCGAAACACTTTAAATAGTGGGGGTAGGATCATGTAACCAATAATTACATACAAATTTTTTTTTGATGAAATGATGCTCGATGTTCTCCTAGTGGTAAGTCATACGCCAGCCCATAACAACGTGGTACAAATTACGATCATATACATTGCAGCACATTTAGATGAAGAGAAAAGAGAGAAGGCAACGGCCTTGAATAGGTTTAAAAGGAAGTAGTTGTGAGAAAAAGGATGATGATTTTTATGAAAAAAATTGAGGATGTGTTATGGAAGAAGAGTAAGAGTAAGAGAAACCAATAGCGATGTGAAAGAAATGCTCTTTTTGAGCAAAATATATTTATAAAAATTATCTTTCAAGCAAATAGTTAAAAAATTATTTTCTAAAACAATTTTTTTGGAACCGGATTAGGAAAAAGATTCATGATGAAATAAGGAAGGTTTGATATTTAGAGGAAATGGAATCCTTATCAAATTTAGTCTTGAAACAAAAGATTTTAAGTCTAGTTACCCCAGTGATATTACTACAACGCTCTTCTAACCGGAACACAGTAATGTTTGACTGCAGAAATAGGAGCTGAGGTGGTAACTTAATTAAAGCAAATATTTTAATTGAATTATTTGTCACAAGAGCTCTCATCTCAACGGCTAATTAGATTGAGTGTTTTTTTTTTTAAATAAATAAGTAACGAGACGAGCGGGAAGTTCACCTGATGATAAGTGATACGCTCGCCCATAACAACGTGGTGCAAATTATGATTATACCTACTGTAATACACTGTGTTCGTC
Organism: Ornithoptera alexandrae; assembly: GCA_029030555.1. Classification (NCBI taxonomy): domain Eukaryota; kingdom Metazoa; phylum Arthropoda; class Insecta; order Lepidoptera; family Papilionidae; genus Ornithoptera; species Ornithoptera alexandrae. Next base: position 8,809,424 of record JARDVY010000077.1, on the reverse strand, counting down.
GCCTGCGACGTAATATGTTGAGTCTCGTTACCCCAGTAAATATACTAGCTACAGCACCCTTCAAACCGGTACACAATAATGTTTCTACACTACTGTTTGTCGGCTGCAATAGGAGCTGCGGTGGTATCTACCTAAATTGTGTCCAGTAGCTGTTCCCCGGCCGCTTTTCAGGCAGTAATATAAATTAGACTTGAAATTTGTCTAATATATTTCTTGAGAGCAACCACAACCGCAAATGACTCTATAGCAACCGTTGCTACGAGTATATCAACCGCATAAATAATTGACAATGTGGACTAAAAGAAAATATTTGATAATGTTAATTAGAAATAATGAAGCATCTATAAAATTCAAAAAATAAATAGTCGATAATTACCTATAAATCATTCCGCGCCGAATGGTCATGTTCCCATGTCGATATATTCACTAATTTTTACATGATTGGCGAACAAAGAAAACCTTTTTTCATTATATATATAGAGATATAGATTATTATGTTTATATTACTGTTTTATTTTATTAACAATAGTACATTGTGTAATTTATTTGTAAATACGAGCGTATATATTATGCCGATAATAGATGGGAGCATTGCGGTTGGAGCTCGGTGTCGACTTGCGGTGGAGCGAGGCAATCAATCTCTATTTTAAACTTACCCCCAACAATCATTTTACCGGTGCACAGCTAACAATGTACCCTCACTTGTGTTGGCTGATACTTTTTCTTGTTAGAATATAAGCTTACTCATTCGATCTTCAGTATTAAAGCTTCCGCATTTAAAGAAGTCGAAGCTTTTACTGTTCAGAGTAGTAAAACTAGTTCTAATATAACGATATTTATCTAGGTATTCTCCATTTCATAGTAGTCCCAACTGATTTAAGTACCACTGCTGCGCCTATTTCTGCCGCCGATAGTAGTATGCAAACATTACTGTGTACCGGTTTTAAGGGCGCTATAGCTAGTGTAATTACTAGGGTGACGAGAGTCAACATCTTATGTCTCCGGCGACAAAAGCAATATGGAGCAGTGCATACCATCTTAACTAGGGTCAAGTTGTTATGGGCAGGCGTATCATTTACTATCACGTATTCGTCCTGCTCGTCTCGTCTTCGTCGTCTCGTCGTTTAATTAAATAAAAAAATATGATGCTGTTGTACCATTGCAACTATTGCCGCGTTGTTATGAGCAGGCGTATCACTTACCATCAGGTTAATATTTTGCTGGACTCGTCATTTTATAGAATAAAAAAAAATGTAGTGGTGCGTGAATGATAAAATATTCGTTGAGTAGTTCATTCATTCTCGTATCGAACTTCCAAGGTGATTCTGCAAATGATCCATAATGATTTTAGACTTGTGGTGGAGTTATTTTAGTTGGAATTTTGTTGTCAGGCTTAATGATACTGTATTCATCTCCAATTATTTTTCGTTCACCTGATGGTAAGTAATACGCCTGCTCATAACAATGTGCTACTAGTTAAGATTATATAAACTGCACCACGTTGCGCTCGTCACCTTGAGACATAAGATGTCTCGTTACCGCAGTAATTACACTAAGTGTATCGCCTTTCAGATCGTAGTATAGTAATGTGTAAACGTTTGGCGGCGGAAATAGGCGGCGCGATTGTACCGACCTAGACGGTCTCCGGCAACATAGACCTACCACCGGTGAAATATCGTTTCAATTCATCATATCATAACCAGCGCGTAATAATATTTAAAAATTGAAAATGTATCTTACATTTGTTTACACAATATTTAAATATTATTTCCATTTAATATCATCATCTCATGAAAAACAAAAAGGTACAGAAATATCCGTGTAGATTGTAATGAATATTCATACATTACAAGCATTCTTTAACGTCCACATTATCAATTCCAACATGGGGGATGGAGCAATTTCAGCGAAGCGAATTCAAATTTATTCGTACCTAGCAAACCTAGTCTTCTAGACGGAATGAGTAATGTCTATAATGTAATATAACCTCGCACGAGAAGATGCAGGAGACTTTATTTTTCAAATATCAAAAATCATAATTATTCATCGAAGCCAACAAAAAGTTCCCCTGATAATATTAGAGATACGCTTGCTGATAATAATGTAGCATTAGGATGATATATACTGCACCGTACTGTCATATTACTACTATTCACTAATATTACTATTATTCTTTATCTCTTTCTTTCCATATACATATAAATATACATATATATATGAATATATATATATTTTAAATTTGTTTGAAATATTACTTGAGCGCAACCGTGTAAATAATACGGAATGAAAATGTTTATAAAAGTTAATTATAAATACAATGATGAAGGTTTGATGGATGAAGATGAACGTCTACTGCAGGCCTCCATTGGCATCCCTCAAAGATCGTGTGAGGGTTCATTTGAGGAGATATGAGCTATTTCCCACCACACTTGCCTAATACGGGGTGGTGGTTGCCACCGCCTCGTTTGTTGATTAGCTGGGTGCACCGCGAGCAGGTGAGGTTGGCTTGGGTCCCGTGAATGAGGATAAAAATCTATGAAAATTAAATCTAAATAATTTATAACCATCAACAAAATATTTCGCGTCGAATGCTCCTATGTCGATACGTTCACTAGTTTTCACGTGATTGGCGAACAAACAAAACCCATTTCCATTTTAAATATATATACATAGATTTTTTGTGAAAGATAAATTCCGAAACTGTTACGTAATTAGTACTATCTAGGTTTCTAGGTCCTGACTAGAACCGCAGCCTCCATTTCTGCCGCTAAATAGTAGTATACATACATTACTGTGTTCCAGTTTGAATAGCATTATAGCTAGAGAAATTACTGAGGTAACGAAACTTGGTATTCGTCGCAAGGCAACTAGCATAATGTAGTGAAGTTTTTTTTTCTCTTTATTGTAAAACCTTTCAGGGTGGTATATAAAAAGCCGGCTTAATGCCTGTTGGCATTCTCTACCAGCCAGCATTCGGTGAGGTGAGATGTCGTGGTAGGTGGTAACTTAATAACTTTATACAACATATATACATACATATATATATATACATATAAATAATACAAATATAGTTTACATCATTCTAACAAGTGATTCGTTGTTATGAGTCGGTGTCCAACTTACCATCAACTTAATATCTTGCTGGTCTTACCGCGTAGAGTAAAAAAAATCGTTTAAATATACCTGTCTACCTTCGTATATAGTTACCTGAATATCTGTCTGCTTATACAGGATCACCAGCCTGAAAACCAATTAGATACAAGTCAATACATAACTTGAAATATTGTTAATATTTAGCGTCCCCTCAGGCGTCGTTGCGAGCGCTGTACGTACGCTGAAGTAAATTAGAAATCGTGTACGTATCTTGTGAATTACGTAACGGAGCCTCACCTGCGAGGACATGCGGGAGTTCAGCCAAAACCATAAAGTTTAACACGCGCCAACATCCAGGTATACTCCAATTTCTCGCCTGTAATTACAGGCGTCCAAGCCCTCACCCATTTCTACTTAGTTCTGTTTAACAATGACTTTATCAATAAACAACGCTCCCCATTTTCTCAGAGCTGGCACTGGAGATAGAGCCAATTTAACACGCTGATCAAAGACCAGTAGGTGCTTTTCTCTCTAAACTTTCCTTCACCGGAAGTTCAGTTTAAGTGAAGATCGAACCTGCGTCAAAAATGCAGTCACACTAAGCTTAGAACTGGTCATTTGCTGATAGTATGTCTCTATTGCCGGAGACCGTAGAGGTAGGTACCACTGCAGCTTCTATTTCTGCTACGGAACAGTATTCTGCTAATCTTACTGTGTTCCGGTTTGGAAGGCGCTGTAGCTAGTTAAATACTGGGGTAATGAGGCTTAACATATTATGTGCCAAGGTGACGAGCACAATGTGGTGTTCTGTATGTCATCCTAACTACACACACTTTGTTATAGGCTGTTTATAACCGTTCTTATGATGTGAGAAGACTTTCTCTTTGTTAAGGACGGTCCTCGAATCCCAGCAATGGGAACATTAACAGTAATTAATGTTATTATAATCAGTGGAAATTTTTGCTTTAAAATATTTTTTTTCTTCGCATAATGGACTTTAATTTCATTATTAAGTATATTCATTTTGTATATCGCAGTTTGGGCTTAACGCCCGTCATCGATACCACACGACTGCAGCGCTTCGTAACTCCTATTAATCGAAATTGAGACTTATCTGTACAATCATAAGGTTCAATTTCGAATATCAGTTAATCGTTAAATTTACGTAAATCGCCGCTTTATGAGAATTTAAACGACCGAAAGTAAATGTTTAAAGTAATAAATGCCGCGACGTTGTTGAAACGTTTAAGTTTCTGAATACCATTTTGTTGATTTTAACCTCATCGTGGTAAGTTAAACCAATGCATTGTGCATTGTTGTTCTCGTTAGTTTAAAATAATATTCGATAATTGTCATGTTCACGGAGATCTACTTGAGTATTATCATCATCATTAGTACCCGGCGACGGTCAATTACTGTACATAGGCCTCTATCAATAAGTACAACTATTTTAGCTTTTCCAATCCGTATTTCCTGAGTTATACTAAGGGTTTTTTAGCAGGTCAGAGCCTGAGTCTGGATACGTCAGGATAAGTCGATAATGACTTTTAAGTTTATATTAGCTGTGCCTCGCTCTTTTTGCTAGCCATAACACCCTTGTAGCTTCTTTCTGGGAAGTAATTTTGTAAAATCAATTTTTAGCTGACCTCTTAAAGCTAATTCTAACAAATTTTGAGCGTTAACGTCTAATCATCATTATCATCACCAGCCGATAAACGTCCACTGCTGGACATAGGCCTCTCCCAAAGATCTCCACATCGATCGGTCCTGCACCACATTCAGTAACTTCAAGCGATCTTACAGTCAGCATAGCCTCTTGTACCACCGGATTCATGTGGGGGGAAATTGGTCCATTTCCCAGCACGCTGGCCCAATGCGGGTTAGTGGGAGTCAGAGCTTCGTTTGCTGATTAGGAGGGTGCACCACGAGCAGGTGAGCCTGGCTTGGCTTGGCTTGACGTCTAATAGTTTTGGAAATCTTGTGATGAGTCAATGACGGATATCTCCTATATATATATATATATATATATATATTATAGTACATTATTGTATAATTCTCTAAATATGTTAATGGATACATTATTCAAGGATGATACTATTTCGATATTCCTTTCACATGGAAAAATAAGAGTACATCTTAAATCTGGTCCTTTAATAGTTCGAAAACAATTCCAATGACATAGAAAATATTGTGTTCGTACCTGTTAGTTTCCGTAAAGACATATTTTACTTCAACATTAAATTTTTTTATAAGAAGCCTGTATGTTTGTATATATAATATATACGGCAAACATTATATATCACATACCCTTAGCTTTTTTACTCCGCCCACGCACCCCACGTACCGTTAAGTTTATTCTCTCGCGAGCTTAGTTTCAACGTCAATCTCATCGCGTTGGGGTGGAAAAAAAAAGCTAAAATTGAGATATAAAACTCGTAGAGTAAGAAATACTGGACGACGGAAACAGTGATGTGTGGTGAAATTTTTTTTTTCGCTACCTCTTTATAATTTTTTTTTAACTTTAACTAGTTTTGAAGAGCAACTTTAGGAGTATTTATTTGTGTGAACCTTCAACGTATTAGAGTAAGTTTTGAATTATTTATTACATAATGATCCTAATCAGTGGTTCCCAACCTTTCATCGTCTCGTACCCCCTTATTGAAAACTTTTCATTTGTGACTACAGCTCCCCTGAAAACTCCACACCTACTCTTACACAATATGTCTCGTTTATCTTAAGCTCTATATATTTTCAAATTTAACTTTGAAACTCTATGTCTCTCTTCATACTCTGTCTTAGTAAGATATAAAGTTTATTATAGATATCGTTCATTATAATAATCTATATATATATGAGCTTTCCACTTATATACAAACTCACGATGATACCTCTGGAACCACAAGGTTTATAGCATTGAAACCTGTTAGGTATATACGTTTTGCTGAGTATAACTCAGTAAAGAATTTACGAAATGTGACTCCCAAAAGGGGTTGCGGAGGTGTTACGGTTCGCAAAGCCAGCCTGGCAGCATTAACATAAGTTAACTGTTTTAAATACTCAACGTTTCCCCCACCACCAATATAATCTTGTATCCCCAATAGAACACTGTACCTCTTAGAACAGACGTACCACTTCTTATATACATATAAGAAAGTCACATCAAAGATCATTTTCTGTCAAGTCTTTGTAAAATTTTAATTCATAATATCATATTAAGTTATTTTGTCTTCTTAACTGTATTAACATTGTTAACAAGAAAAAAGTTAAAAAAAAAACTACATCTCACACGAGCTCTACTGCAGAGCTTTACACCAAAAGTCGTAAATAACAAGACTGGTTTTTCATTTCGTCCTTTTGTTATGCTGATTGTCTTCCTTATTGAAAAATACCGCTTCGGATTCCTTCAGCGTACAAATTATTTTTTCAGGACCTATGACTGTACGGTAATTATACGGCTCTACCTCAATATCCTGTTTATGAAAAAATCGTATGTTCTCTGATGATGTTAAATGCTACCAGTTGTTTGATCGACTTAGATAGCTTATCATGTATTGGGCTCTCGAACCTACGAATTATATTTATTTATATATATATATATTTATATATAAATATATATGTATATATAAATATAATTTATTTATTAGTCTATGTCCAGATGTGAACATCTATGAACTGATAATGATGATGATGATAGATGTAATAATTAGCTGTTAATTTAAGACTCGAAATTTGTATGAAAAATACCTTGAGGACAACCGCAACCGTAACCGCAGATGACTTTCTATAGCAACCGTTACTATAGTAACCGCATAAATAATACGTAATGAAAATATTCATAAAAGTTAATTAGAAATTAGATGATGAAGGATCTATGAAATTCCAAAAATAAATAACCCATCTCTCTGTCTAGAGTCGTTCCCTCATGTCTGATGATCGTGGCCGGTGCTAGGTTTGCTGACTGGAGTGTACGAGTCATCACAGCCTCTAACCATCTACAAATCAATCCGTATCGAATGGCCATGTACCCATTATTGGTACGTTCACTAGTTTTCACGTGGTTGGCGAACAAACACAACTCATTTTGATTATATATAGATCATTAGGTGGACCGGCGATCTGGCGAGAATCGTGGGAACCCACTGGATGCGAGCAACACGGGATCGATGGAGGAGATCTTTGGTGGAGGCCTATGTCCAACAGTGAACGTCCATTGGCTGATGATATATAGATCATAGCGAGGGTTGACTATATAATAACCACCACATTTACTATATTCTCTTGTATGAAAACGGCGGTAGGTTTAAGTTTTTTTTTATTTAACGATGTGACGAGAGGAGCGAGATATTAAGCTGATGGAAAACGATGCGCTTGCCCATCAAATCGTGGCGCTAGTTATGATGGTATACACAACACTACATTGCGCTAATCGCTTTGAGACATAAGATGTTGTATCTCGTTATCCCGCAGTATTACTAGCTACAGCGCCGTTTAAACCGGAACACAATAATGTTTACACAATACTGTTTATCGGCAGAAATAGGAGCTATCTTTTTTATGTCATCAAGAAGAAAATTCTTTTAAAAAGAGACCCTGCTTTTGTGGAGAAGGGAAGGTTATGTTGGATTTTTAGCCACAAACACCCCCACTGTGGTCATCCTCAGTGTGTTGAGGCCGGCCTTACCGGTGCCTCCTGGCACTACCGAGCTATAGTATTCCTCGGCACCCTCGCTTTGATACAAGCACTAGACCACCTTATACTTATAGTTCTTCCCAGGTTCTCTTAGTGGACTATGAAGGCCCTTCAACATCTACGAATCCGCGTTAGTACCTACCTGCGCAGTCTTCAGCGACAGAGACCTACCACCAGTAAAATATATCAAGTGGAAATTTTTAAAACGGAAATTAAAAAAAAAATACGGGGTCACCTTTGATATCCAACAAATTATACGGACGGTTTACAACAACAACACAAACATATTTTTTACGCGCGTTACACGGGAGACGCGTGACATTAACTTTCCCACGGCATTAGATGAATACGTCGGTGGGGGTGGAGGTCCAATTTGGACCCGGGAAAGGGCAAATTGAGGTAATAAAACAGAAGCAAACAGACCGACGTAACGTTAAATGTAAAAAAAATTACTAGTAATCGAATTGAACACCTTTTTTGTTGAACCTAAACATTTATTCGTCGGAGCGACGAAACGAGCGGCAGCTAACGGTAAGTGATACCATCCATAACAATGCTGCTCTGGTTAAGATGACAGTCACTGCACTAAATTGTGATCATCACCGTGATATTGTAAGATGTTATGTCTCCTTACCTCAGTAATTTTACTAGCTACTTTCAAACGACCAGCGCCGCTAATGAATACGATTATTGCTTTTCTATGTGTTTACGGCAAATGTTGCAGCATCATCATCGTCATCAATTTTTACCAAATCACTGTTGGATAATAGGTCTTCTTTACCAGATGAGATTCTCTACATCGGATCCACCGCTTATGGCAATTTTTTTATTAGAAATGATATATTGACACGTATAAGAGATGTCTATCTATGGTAGAGACTCATTGCTTCTGCCATTTAGAGGTCAGTTTTACAATATTCTATCTCCAAAGGAAGCAGCGGGAATGTTACAACCAGCAAAGTAGGCAGGAAACAGCTAGTAATAAAGTAAAAGTAAACCTTTAAGTTTTGATCAGAAAATTATCTATTTTGCTTGTATCTATTTCCGGTCAAATTTATGTTTTTATCAAGACGAAACAGGATGATTCTAAATTGGAAACTACCAATTGACAGTTTGATAGAGAAAAGATGGTAAGGAAATTTTAGGGTAGGTCACACTCTAAATTGATGATGACGATTATGTACCGACAGTTTCCAATTTCGTGTTTATCGTGGCGTCTTTAAATATCACTAATTATTCCTAGAACATGACACAAGACCCAGGTGTATAATAAATTACTCGGTACCATTGCGAATTAATTCAGACATATTGCCTGTCGCTTCTAAGATATAGGTGATTGCTTTCCTCGTCTAATTCCAGTAGATTTTAGAAATAATAGTAATATATTTAAACACGGTAGATGTAGTGTTGGGAGGCCACCCACAAGGTGGACCGACGATCTGGTGAGAGTCAACCGCAACCGTAACCGCAAATAACTTTCTAAAGCAACCGTTATCATAGCAACCGCATAAATAATATGAAATGAAAATGTTCATAGTTAATTAGAAATTAAAAGGTGAAGGATCTATGAAATTCTAAAAATGAATAGCCTGTCTCTCTCTCTCTCTCTAGAGCTGTTCCCTCATGTCTGATGATCGTGGCCGGTGCTAGGTTTGCTGTCTGGAGCGTACGAACCATCACATCCTATAACCACCTACAAATCATTCCGTGTCGAATGGTCATGTACCCATTGTCGGTAAGTTCACTAGTTTTCACGTGATTGGCGAACAAACACAACCCATTTTCATTATATATATTTAGATCATAAGGAGGACCGACGGTCTGGTCAGAATCGTAAGAACCCACTGGATGAGAGCAACGCGTGATCTATGGATGTTGAGTTCTTCGGAGTAGGCCTTTGTCCAGCACTGGACGTCTGTCAGCTGATGACGGTGATATTTAAACATAGATTACTAAAATAAGATATTAAATTTCTTTACTAACTTATAACAAATTTTCTTTTCTTAGCTACTTTGTTCCTCTCTGTATATAATTTATCTTGATAAATTTGATGGATGCTGTATATTGATATTCAATTTGTGTTAATCTGTATAATGGTTTTATTTAAGTTTAGATGTGTGTTTGATACAAAAACACCAAAAAATAAATGTTAATCTTAAGGAGACAGTTTTCTCTCAAAGCTTATTTCTTAGTATACTTAATAGTAAAGTATAACAATCATGAACTGACCCCATTATTTTCTCATTGCTTGGAGATTTTTATACAAATAGAGAATACTGTTTCCCACCACATTTACGAAATGCGAGTAGGATGGCATATATGATCAGAAACAATTGTCCTAAGATCATGCCAGTTTCTAGAACGATGCAAACCTAGTTTTTTCGTATATGACACATAATTTGATCACATCTACAAATGAAGTTATCACCTATGCGAACCGTAGGGTAGTGTTTTAAACTGCTGTAAATTCTTATATATTATAATTTCCTATCCCTGGTCCTGTTTCTATTTCCTTCTAAATTCGAGGATTACGGTTATATATAGGATATACGGCTTGCTTTACTTCTGGATCAGTTAACAAAGAATCTGGATTGCGGAACAAATAACTGTTGTTTTGTATAATCCGATAACCTCACGATATCCACCTTCACGGGAAGCTTCAATACATACTCTACTCGCAAACAATTCATTGGAGTAATCAGAAATGCTATCCCACAGATAATTTTACGCCGAAACGGAATCTGTGAAGAGGAGAGCTTGATACAATGCTCCTTAAATATATAATTTAATATTCTCTATTTCGTTAACGGATCGCCGGTTACACAAAAGAATTTCCTTTTCCCCGCGCTGGTACTCTTGTACGGATTCGCGTTTTAATATTCGCTGTAGGAAGATCAATAGACGGAAAACCACAGGAAAGTAATTGGATCTCTGGAAACACCTCTCGTCACGTCATTAAGATGATACAAAACACACAGAAATTCATTTCAGTAACTCCACCTCGATGTACGTTCTTGTTATTGACTTTAAAATGAGCTCGTTGGTGTTATTTAAGTTAGATCTTCTTTGACAAGATCACACATCTGTCTCCAAGCTGTAGTATCACTGTATAATGATGCTACAGGGGATGACTCTTCTTACAGGTTCTTTCACCCCAGAAATGTACACGAGAAGGAGTCTTCACTTCAAAAGAGAGGATGAATCATAGAAAGAAATGGAATGTAGAATGATAGAGAAGAGAAAGTATGAAAGATAAGTAGAGAACAAAAGACGAAAAGTATGAAAGATGATAATTAGGAAAGTAGATATAACAATGTTATGTGATGGTAAATGAATGGCAAATAAAGGCCCTAATCCACCACACGCAGGGGAAAACTAAAAAAAAAAGTATCACTATATTTTGGTTATCAAGTGAAAATAACTTTATCTAGGGAAATTCTTGAGACAATAATATTTAACATATCGTGGTTTGGAATTTCTTCTCTTTATAATAATGTAATTTAAACCTAATGGTAGGTGATAGGTTCCTATTTCTGAGGACCATTAGGTGTCACTGCAACTGCTATTTCTGCCACCAAACACTTGTGTTCCGGATTGAAGAGGTAGCAGGTAATGAAATAGCTAGGGTATCGCATTGCTGTCGCAGCTTGTATCAATATAACGATATTATTATTTTTCTTACTACCATTTGCGGATACTAACTTATTACCGTCATGTACATATAAGAAATTTTTTTATTTGTTTTAAATGATACCCCCATAACCACGTGGCGCTAGTTATGATGATATATACATCACTAGATTGTGCTCTTCGCTTTGACACAAGATCTCTCCAAGGCAAAGTCTCGTAACCCCACTAATTAGACTAGCTACAACAGCCTTCAAACTGGAACACGGTAATGTTTTGCCCACTACTGTTTGGGGCAGTAACACGAGATGTGGTGGTACCTACCTAGATGGTCTCCGGCACAGAGACCACCAGTAAACCAAAAACAAAAAACCAGTTTATATCAGCCTTACACATAAGAATTTATTACTTGTACTTGTTATATGACGCCGTTTGTTCCTTAATAAATAAATGTTTTTCAAATTTTATCATTTTAGATAAAGCCTTGATTTAGTTACTTAACGTATTTATGTAATTGGTTCCATGTAAATCCGAAATCTGAGCTGGACTGGATCCGATTCCGTGACGCACCGCTCTATCGGATGAAGTGACGGATAACGGCTTACATTACATTACATTACCTCGTCCCGGGCCTCCAGTTCGCAGGTACGATGAAAGGGGATCGAAATTATTTATCAGAAACGCGACGACGGAAACTTTCACACATTAAATGTTCCGAACAGTTCAAAGGATTCAACCTCCTGAAAAAAATCAACGATAAGGAAGTGATCATCAATTCCTAACATATTTATATAACATATGAACAATTTTATCTCATTCAATGAAGCAAAAAGGCGAGCAGACATACCTCTGTCTATAACAACGTGGCGCTGGCTAGGATGATATACAGAGAACTCGTATTTAGTCTCGTTACCTCAGTAATTTAACTAGCTACAACGCCCTTAAAACCGGAGCAGAGTAATGTTTACACTTTATTGTTTGGCGGTAGATGGCGCTGCGGTGCAAACCAATGCTTACGGAATTATATTTTCAATTTATAAGAAAAAGTCTGTGCTAGCTCAGTTTGTTACATGATAGCCACTATATGTATCAGAGACGCAGGTTCGATCCCTACTGAGCCTCAGCTCCTGCTGGATGAAACTAAAGACCGAAATTTTACAAGTAGTGCTTGTAAAACGATGAGCTCAATATTGTGCAGTGTATATAATTCTAACTAGCGCCACATTGTTATTGGCAGGTATATCATTTACCATCAGATAAGCGTCTCACTCGTGTCATCACTTCTAAGAATAAGAAAAAATAAAACCAATATCTATTATGGATGTGGCATCCGCCAACCTACACTTGGCCAATGTGGTCGTTGCATAGCCTATACTCTTTATAAGAGAAAGACCGGAGTCCCAGTAGTGAGAGCATTATGAGAATTATTGGTTTAGGGTGTAAAGGTTTCCGCATAAAAAGTTACGGGATCCAAGCCAACCTCACCTGCTCGTGGTGCACCCTGCTAATCAACAAACAAGACTCTGGCTCCCACCAACCCAAATCCCCTAAATACCACTACCAATAACGAAAGCGGATGGATACCGCAGCGCAGACCGATCGATGTGGGGATCTTTGGGTGTGGCCTATGTCCAGCAGTGGACGTCTATCGGCGGATGTTGATTCGTTAAACAAAATAAATAACACACTCTCTCTCTCTCCCTCGATAATTAACTTAATGTATTGTTTCCCGTTAACTTATCCCCACTCGTAATTAAACATGTAAATAGAGAAGTAAAGGCGCGCTCCATTTTGCTAATTCATCACAAACACAGTAAGTTCATTACTTGAAAGTAGCAGCACAGGTGGTACAAGCGAGATTTCACTTAAGCATCCGAGCGGACCGTGTTGTTACTTAGAAGTAATTAGTTACCGCGCCGAGGAAACACGCCGGCTTACCATCAGCAATTCAGTTACACGTCACATGTGAATTACATTTATAAATTGTTAATTTTTTAACCAATTTTTTTTTTGTTTGTTTGTTAGCTGAACCCTATGCTTACGGTTAAGAAACTTAAAATATCCTACCTCGGTCATGTACTCCGTCATCGGCGTTATGATCTTCTGCAGCTGATAATAATGGGTAAAGTTTCTGAAAAATGAAAGATGGGGAGAAGGAAAAAGTCGAAAGGTGGGGAGATGGAAAATATCTGGGGCATCCGCATTGTTCCGCCGAATTAGAGACAGAAAGGACTGTATCACACTGATCGCCAACCTTCACTAGTGGGAGAGGCACTTTAATGAGAAGATATTTGCTTTGTAACATCCGCCGTAATATAAAGCGGAAGTGTGTCTGTTCGCTTCCAATTCACGATTAAACTACCTAAGTAATTGTGATCAATTTTAGTGTAGAAATAACTGAGACTTCAGTTAAGCAACTTCTTTACTTTGATAAATAAACTTCGGCATTTATATATATATATATATGTGGGGATAAGAAGAGAAGAAGAGAGAAGAGGGAAAATAAGATCTATGCGACCCAACAATCAACCTCACTCGCCCGCGATGCTTCCTGCTGAATAACGAACGAGGCTCTGGCGACCGAGTAATGGCGGTATAACCATAAACCCTGCATGGCATCTGGCTGGGTGAGGCTTCAGCAGTCTTGAGGTATAAGTAATCTTTAAAAAGTCTGGTACAGAAGGCAACGGGAAACCACAGCACTAAATTCCCTAGTAATGGAAATATAGTATAAATCCACTACCCAGTACATTGAGCCTCAAGAAGGCGCGAATAATATTATCCACGCATAACCACTGTCTTAAGTCTTCCATGAGGAACCCCATATAACGTCGATGCCCATTAGTGGGCGAACGTTACCGGAACTGCGGTAGTGCGCGAAAATGTTCCCGCAGTGTCAGCCAAATGCGCAGCCAGGAAACCGAGAGGTTTTAGCCAGTAAGAGTCAGGCATAACTTGTTCGTTGTCCTCCCAACGAAAAAGTATCCTTGCAGAGTTTCCCCACATAAAAAAAAATCTGAGCTGATTTATTACTATTTTAAATGACAACAAATTAAGGTGAAGTGATATAGACTCTGAAAAAAACCTTATTTTTGTTGATAAATCAGTTAAAGTGAGTTAAAGTGTCTACCGTAAATAAATATTTTCTGAGGGTCCTTTATTCACATTAAAACGTTTCGAGCAAGCTGACGCCGGAATTCACAAAAGGGAAGGCGACTCTCTCCTTCGATTTGAATTAAACTAATTAACTTAACAAATGAAATAATCTACTTTATTTACCTTTAAAAAAATTAACAAATAAATTGTTGTAATGTTAGTACTCTTGTTACGGACCCCTAATATATTAAACCTGCCGAGTTGCATCTATTCCCACTCACACGGGTCTACATGCAACTCCTCATCAGCATTTAGCGGAAAGTAACAGGACACCAAGACCGTTGGAGACCCCGTTTCCAACGGGATGACCACCGAATAAAGAACAGTCGAAGAATCAACATAGTGTTGCATTTACCTATCTAGATTTAATTAAGTTTGTAATTAAAATGTTAATAAATAATTTAAATATAAATTGCTTCTTCTTGCAACTTCTGGCTGGAGCCCACTTAATTGGCGCAGTCGGTAGAATTCTCAAGTAGGGTCAATGTACTTCAAGCAGTTCCTGACCAGACTGAAGATCCGCCAGACCAGGAGGCGAATCCAGGCTTCGATTCGGCAAGTAAAGGCTATGTGGCAAGTGCTTGTATCTTTCAATCCTTGCCTTTCCTAATTCCTTAAGTTATTCTATTTTTATAAATTTTTTTACGGTTAAATTAAACTTCCAAAATTTTCCTTTCGTGAGAAAAAAGGAATATTAAGTTAGATAGTTTTAGACATTCTAGTATTAGTGTGATAGACGAAAATAGAGATTTAGGTAATAGTACAATGACGCAACCAATCGATATAGACGTAATTAATAAAGTTCTAAGACTCGTACCAGAGTTCGACGGTACCTCATATGTCCTCACGCGATTTATTAACTTGTGCGATAAATTAGTATTAAAATATATCAGGAATGATCCCGGACACGAATTAATAAACCTTTCTCTTGTAAATGGCATATTAAATAAGATAACTGGCCCCGCAGCCAGGCTCATAAATTCGAACGGAATACCGGAAACGTGGGCAGGAATAAAGAACGCTCTCGTAAACAATTTCGCAGATCATCGCGATGAAACGGCGTTATACGGTGACTGTTCCATACAGCAAGCAAATCCCATCCTCATATTTCGGACGTTTTAGATAAACTGGGCAAATATCAATATTTCACAAATTTAGATTTACCCAGCGGTTTTTACCAAGTAGAAATGGATTCAGTAGATATACATAAAACAGCATTTAAATTAGACCACGGGCACTATGAGTTTCTCAGGATGCCCATGTGTTTAAAAAATAGTCCCTCGACATTTCAAAGGGTTATGGATAATGTATTAAAAGGCTTACAAAATGAGATATGTCTTGTGTATCTGGATAACATTATAGTCTTCAGTAGACCATTACAAGAACATATAATTAATCTAGAAAAAGTTTTCAGAAGATTACGTGAATCCAATTTCAAAGTTCAAATGGATAACTCAGAATTCTTAAAGTTAGAAACCGATTTTCTAGGCCATATAATTTTCAGGGACGGTGTCAAACCCAATCCTAAAAAATTATCGCGATTGAAAAATACCCTTTGCCAAAAACTACTACGGAAATAAAACGTTTTCTTGGACTACTTGGATATTATAGGAAATTCATACCGGATTTGGCATTCATAACTAAATCACTCACAATTTAACAAATGATCCCATTTTACAATATCCAGATTTTAATAAAGATTTCGTACTGACGTCAGATGCTTCTTGTGTAGCCATAGGTGATGTATTATCACAGGGCCCTATTCGTTAAGACAAACCCATTGCTGACGCCTCGGGAACACTTAATAGTAGCGAAAGTAATTATAGTACAATAGAAAAGGAGCTTTTAGCGATCGTATAGGCGACGAAATAGTCACGGATCACAAACCTTTAGAGTGGATGATGAGTTTAAAAGAGCCTAACTCACGTCTCACCAGATGGCGTCTTAAGTTAAGTGAATTTGACTATAGTGTAGTATATAAACAGGGTAAATGTAGCACCAACGCTGACGCCTTGTCATGTATTGAAATTAATAATGATGAACTTAAACCTATAATAGATGAACTATTATCCATCTTGCCTAACCCAACTGAAAATGTTCCCACGTTAGATGAATCTAGAACCACTACAGCTACTGAAATTGAGAATGATTCTGCGACCAATACGGTGCACACTAACAATGAAAATCCTATTCTAGAAGTTCGTATTTCTGATGAACCTTTAAATAAATTTACTAAGCAATTAAATCTTAATGTAGTAAGTAAAAATCCAAGCGAACAGTAACCAAACTATTTGAAACACGCGCACTACCATCCAAATATCACAGAATAACTCTGAGGAAGAAGTCATTAATGCAATAAAAGAATACGTGCACCCAAAAATTTAAACAGGCTTACTCATTAACTCTAGTTTAGCAATGTACACTATTATACCTATCATACAAAAATTTTTTGAAAGCTCTTGCATTAACTTCGTTTTAACAAAAACTGAAGTGGAAAATGGTACAGAATATTTAAAGCAGCAAGAGATTATCAGTAAATATCATGATGGTGAAACGAACTATCGAGGCATAAACGAGTGCTACTTAGCTCTTGAGTCTCAATGACGTCCCCGGTATATTACCTTTCAAATTAGGTCCAGCTAGGATCTATTCCCATTACCATTCGTTTCTGCAATATGTTAACGTTCAGGAATTACAAGACAAAGTATATTCTTTTCAAGTGCACTTAAATAGAGCCTAATCTTTCTAATTTAGCTAACTCTCTAATCCAACTTCATATTGGTTATCCTAAAATGAAGCTCGAAAGGGTTTCGCAACAAATAAAGATTTTTAAAATTAACCGTAGAAAGAGAGGACTCAAAGATGGACTCGGATCTATAATAAAAGGCATAACCGATAATCTTGACTATACTGACGCAGCTCATTTTAATCAAGCCATAAACTCACTTCGCGAGAACGAAGATAAACTTACCACAGAATTAAATAATCATATCAGTTTAACTAAAAACTTCACAAATCAATATATAAAAATTTAGAACATATCATAGATAGCAAGAATAAAATAGAGATTCTAATAAACAAAATAAATGAAAGCGATGCTATTAGGAACCATAACTTAATAGAATACGCTCATTTCGAAGAAGTTTTATTAATTCTTAGCGATAACGTGGATTCTATCTCACAGGAATTATTTAAACTACAGAACAGCCTAGCGTTTGTAGAGGTTGGTGCCATACACCATTCGATTTTAGATTTAAATTCTAATAATAGGTTATACGGAAAAGAATATATAGCCGATTTAGATATAAGAGAATATTACGAAATAAGTATAATAGGTTCGTATTATATAGGAGACGAGATAGTTATAGTATACAAGTTTTCAATTTATTACCCCATACATATAAAATATATAAACTATCCATTGTTCCGAACAAAAACCTAGAAGTCCTTACACCCCTTTATCCATTCTTAGTTATTCATAAGAAAGATGACAAGTACATAGAAGTAGAATGTCCGAAGACCAACAAATGGTACATCTGTGAACGCCTGGTGATTGTATTCATGAACTAAATGTTATGCATATCTAATTCAAAAGGACAAGCTCTGAAAATAATGGATATACCCAGAGATGAAGCTGCTAAACCGCAACAAACTGTATCATTTAAACTGAACTCTATTAACCTAGAACATCCCCATGAGATGAACATCAAAATTTCCCAGCAGCAACTAGTGCATCTCACGAAGGACTACACTGTATTCTATACTACGGTACCACTTTATCTTATATATGGAAAATGGCGAACTAAATTTAATAATCAAGGGGTTCAACTAGAGGAGACTCAGTCATCAGGGGATACTCTCCCAGCTCAATTAACGGCCAAGGTGTTCCATAGTCGCTGTTCTTCGGGGGAGGTGTTACGAACCCCTAATATATTAAACCTGCCGAGTTACATCTATTCCCATTCACACAGGTCTACATGCAACTACTTAACAGACCGTCGGAGACCCCGGGACTCACGGGATGGCCAGTGAATAAAGAACAGTCGAAGATCCAACATCGTGTTGCATTGACCTATCTAGATTTAATTTAGTTCGTAAATAAAATTTCAATAGATAGTTTAAATATAAATTGCTTTTTTTTGCATCCTCTGCCTGGAGCCCACGTAATTCTCTTATAAATATGTGCCATTAAAAAGTGGGGGTAATCTTGTTAATTTTTTGTTAACCGTTTCAAGTAAGATCGTTACTTATTTCCTGAGTTCCACTCAACAAAAGCCAATTTGTGGATTCGAATCCGCGACCTTCTGAAGCCTTATTTCAACTAGTGCAGACTTTAACTTAAACGTAGTATGTGTTGCTTCGTTATATAGGATGACGCAAAAGTAATCCTCCTATCAGAAAATGCTATAAATTTTGCCTTGATGTAAAAAAATTAAAAGACCAAATAAAAATAATCCACAAGAAGAATCAAAGTTTTTCATATTTTTTTTTAAATTACAGCCAAAAAACTTTGATTCTTCTTGTGGATTATTTTTATTTGGTCTTTTAATTTTTTTACATCAAGGCAAAATTTATAGCATTTTCTGATAGGAGGATTACTTTTGCGCCACCCTGTATAATCATCATCATCAGCCGATAGACATCCACAGATGGACATAGGCTTTCCCCAAGGTCGCCACATACAGTCAACATGGCCCCCAGTACCGCTGGGCACTAGGGGCTGTTGTACGTAGTGGGATTTGGGCTATTTCCCATCACACTGGCCCAATGTGGGTTGGCGGGAGTCATAACCTCGTTAGTTGATTAGCAGAGTGCACCACGAGCAGGTGAGGTTGGCTTGGATCCCGCGAGTCGAAGGGTTCTGTAACTATTGAAATTATTGACATATTACAATAAATTTCTATGTTCCGGTTTAAAAGGCTTTGTAGATAGTGAAATTATCAAGGTAACGAGACTTAAAATCTTATGTATCAAGACGACTGGCGCATTGTGGTGCTGCGTATATCGTCGCAACTAGCGCTACGTTGTTATGGCAGCGTATGACTTACCATCAGGAGAACGACTGGTTTGAAGTGCCAATAAAACACCCTATCACTGTATACCGTAATATAGAATATATCAAAATACCCTCACGTAAACAGAGAATGAGTGAAAGAGAGAACAACACACGTAACAAAGTACTACGCATTTATTTTCAGCCTTAGTACCACGTCCCATTAGCTTCACTCTCTCACCGACCGAGATTGATATCACGGACACTAAAGCCAATCTCGACTGGAAAAAAAAAGGAAAATTGAGATATAAATGAAGATAAAATATGAAAGGATATGAATTTATGCGAATTGTTGTCCTTTATTTTTTATTAAACTAGTAAAGAAATATATAGGGGTTATACAAAATATTACTTATTCTACGGCAATGGGCAACTAGAGCTCACCTCGGACTTAATGTTAGGTAGCCATAAGGCTAAAGGCAGGTACGAAACTACTCGAACAAAATCTAAGTTATATCGAGTGTGGTCCTGGAACCGAATTAAGGACCTACGTGCTGTAAAGCGAGCGATTAACCGCTGAGATAGCTAAAAGTGATATTTTGAGCTTCTCTATATTAGTATTTGAAAATTCTTAATGTATGGGTACGTTTGCGGTTATTTTCACTTTCATGAGTTAATAAATGAATTAGCATATAAAGGATCTCGTTTACCTGAATAAATGTATAAAGAGATTTTTTTTTAAAAAAATCCCATTGAACTCCTGATCTACTTCAGCCGATTACTTTGATCGTAAACGTTGAAATTAAACCGCTGGAAGAATGAAAAATGGGTGAGATTTATCACAGAATTTCATCAGATTCGGTGACACGGGGAATATCAAATAAACGATAGATAACGGGTGGAGTTACGTTACCTTATTTCAGGCTTCGAGCGCGCTTAGGGGTTAAGGGGTTGGAGTAATTTATCAGACACCTGATAGCGCTGCGTGGCTGCCGTCATTGGGTGTATCAAATATACATGTGTCAGTTATTGATTGATTAAGACGTACGCTATGTAATGTACTTTTTTTGGATCGTAATTATATGAATAAATAAACAATCCATTGAATTAGTCATTGTATTAAGTAAATATGTCATAAACTTAAAGTATCCCGTATATAACATAAACTATTCAAAAAGCAAAACACGTAAGGTCTTTATATAAACATATTTTATTGTAGCAATTAAAAGAACACTTTCAATGGGATTATTTGATAAATAAAGAAAATTAGATTAAAATAGGTAGTCTGTGATCTAAGACATAGATTAACACACACATACTAACATGCTTTAAAGTTATAGTTTATACATCTCTAGCTACAGGCATTATCCTTGATGTACGAGATAATATATGACGTCTGTAAATTTATAGTTCAAATATCTCAGTTCCAACGCCTAACTAAAACTCAGCTTCTCCAGAACTTACGATAACAATCTATCTCGTTCCTTTTACCTCTCCAATACCAATACAAATTCATCCCGGATAACCACTTCTGTAGACTTGAATTTACAGAATTCAGCCAAAGACCTTGCTGCTCACTCTTATGACTTTTCTTTTTGTTTTTATACAGCCTTCTAAAACGTTTATCGTACTGCAAAGACTTATCCAAAATTTATAGAAGTTTCTAGACATCACTAGCATGACTTCAAGGTACGCTAGGTCTACCACCGAGTTAAAAATTTCTTCACTCAAAGCTTTAATTATTGCTAATTTGTAAATTTTAGGTTAGTCTCTGTGACGCCTATCTCACAGCAACATTGTGTCAACTGTACTTAAAATTTGCTTCAGTATTCCACGCAGTATTTGTTAAGTATTTTTACCGCTAATAATTGCCACTAATATATTACTAATGTTAATATTATTAGGTATGAAAAAAAAGGAACAGATTTGTAAAAATAAAGAAAATTATATACGAAAGAGAGAGTAATGAAGGTAACAAAGGATATTATGAGGCCTGACTCAATTATTCTTGGGAACAATTACCGGTAGGTAGGTCTGCTGAGAAACAGTAATGTGCAAATATTACTGTTGTCCTGTTTGAAAGGCGATGTAGCTAGTTAAATTACTAGAGTATTATAACGAGTGTTAAAATATATAGTTGAACGCGGCAAGCATAATGGAGTTCATATCATCATTACAAGCACCGCATTATTATCGGTAGTTTCTGCCGTCAGGTCTTTGATCATATTATAAAAAGTCGTATTATCGGATTCGAGGATGGGAAGCTGAAAATAATTTCCTCTAAACTCACCGTGCAACTAAAGCTCGGAGCTTTCGAAATCCATCTTACGTAAGCTTTAACTCCAGCGCTCTATATTCTGAACCGCATATGCCAAAGTCAACTAACTGTACGAGTGGATATTCCGCGCACTGTATATACATCCTCCAGAGTTATTTATTTAGATTTATGCAACGAGAAGTGTGTAGAGCTAACCCGCTTGTTTTTTTTTTTTAATCTAGCATATCACCCCAGTGCGCAGAAAAATCCGTTACCGAGTACTTTTGATAGCGGACTTATAATACTTACGAAACGTATCATCTAAATTTGACTGTATCCACATTGCAGCCGCTATCATCTTACTTTGTGGAAGATCCTAACTTCGATTCATGACAAAATAAAATTGAATTTTTTTTTTAGTCTACGTAGCAATGAGACTACCTGGACTTTCACCTGAAGGTATGTGACACGTTTGACCATAACAACGTGATCCTAATTAGGGAGGTATATACAGTACCACATTGACGACGAACGAGTTACTTTGAGACATAAAATATTAAGTCTCGTTATCCTAGTAATTTCACTAGCTATAACATCCTGCAAACCACAACACAGTAATAAAAATATTTATTTCAAACCTAGTGACCCATACAATGTAATGTTTGCTCACTGCTATTTGGCAGTAGAAATAGGCGCCGCAGTGATACCTGCCTAGACGGTTTCCGGATTCAATTGTATCCGTTGTGCAGCGGCTAACAGCATACATTGTGGAAGATCCCAAGTTCCATTCATAGCAGTTGAATTTTGATTGTAATAGTAGTAATAAAACCGCGTGTTTAACTACTACATTTATTTAAATTTTACTATACCAACCCCATAAATAACACGAAATGAAAATGTTCATCAAAGTTATTTATAAATGAAATGATGATGAATATATGACATCCGAAAATTTAATATCCTATAACCATTTATAAATCATTCACATGTGGATACGTTCACTAGATTTCAAGTGATTGACGAATAAACAAAACCCATTTTCATTATATATATATAAGAGATGTTTAATACATCTCTGGAACCATAAGAAGTATACACTTAAAATTTGGTAGGAATATCCGTTTTGCCGAGTATTGGTCAGCTAAGAATGAATTAAAAAAAAATCCTTTCTCAAAAGTGAGTTGCGGAGATGTTACGGCGAGCAAAGCGAGCAGGGGACAGCTAGTATCATAACATAGTATTATAATAATAGATAATAAAGCGATATATCTACAATTACATACATAAATAATAGTATATTAGGTATACATGTATGAGTAGAACGAAGTTTACAGTTTCGTTATTAACATTGTTAATATTATATTAATTGTGTTGTAGTGTATCGGGTTGTTGTACAACAGTACGCACGATATTTCCGTAAAATCGATACCCGGAAGGTTCTCGCCCTTCATTACTAATTAAAAGCGAGTAACCAATTAATTATTATTCGGAACGCGATCACCGAGGTATATTCGATGAAAGCACTCTGTTGCATTTATATGAGTAAGAGCGAATTAATTGTATGGGCAAACATCCAAAAACAATATATATGGGAACAATGAAATAATAATATAATTAGATTCCAATATAAGGGATGTACAGGGTGTGAGGGTACTCGCACGACACCTCACGGAACCAGAGCCAACCTCACCTGCTCGAACCCCATACAGGTTACCGCCGTGTCGTGGCGGAGGGGCTTAGTAGCTGTGGCTGGCTCGCACACGATGAAGCGAAGAAAGAGCCTGAGGCGGCCGCTCTAGGTTAAAGCTCCCGGTGCTCCACCGTGAGCTCACCTCGAATGCGCGCCGGTGGGCTGCAGGGGCGGCTTTATGCTGCCGTTTGTGGCCGGGGTGGAGTCGCGGAGAGAGAGTACCTTCTCCGACTAAGCGGTACCGCACCGCTGATGAAGCGCTCTCCTTATCCTCCGCGGCCGTATAACGGGTGACGGGGGGCCCAAGATTGGATCCGCCGCAGGAAGCCGGAAGAGTTTTTTCTCTTCGCTCCCATAGCCTCTGGGTGATGGGTTCGGAGGAATCCGGTACCCGCGCCACTGCAAGAGGCCGAGAGGGGGCGCGTGTGTGTTCCGGCGTGTCCCTACAGAGGTGGAAAGGTAGGGTTCTTCCCTCCCTCCAGAGGTAGGGCTACGTTGTGCGGCCATCGCTGGCGGGGTCGCGCATGTGTGCGAAAGTGTTCTCGTGACCCCGCCTTAAAACGACGAGGCGGAACATCGAGGGATTTTTAGTCGCTGCAAGTCCGACATAGCTTATTCTTGTCCCCGCGAGGACGGATATGGGAAGGAATTTCCCCCACGTTAAACAAAAACAAAAACCTCATCTGCTCGTAATGCACCCGGTTAGTCAACAAACATGGCTCTGGCTCCCACCAACCTGCATTGGGCCAGCGTGGTGGAAAATAACTCAAATCTCCCCATATGAATCCCTACCCGATCGATATAGGAACCCGGCTGATGATAATGATTTCAGGATCCAGTAATGTATGAATTCGTTTTATTTCATTCAACTATTGACTACAACAATAAAATTAATAAATGTCAGTATTGTTCCGTGCATTACCAATACTACTGTGCTCTATGTAGTAAATTTTAAGCTTCATAAAAAAAAAATCTGGTGACTACGGAATGATTATAATCCAGCTGATTATTTTTACAAAATTTCTCAATTTCTTTCCTACGGTCTTGAAAGAGAGCTCCATAGCTTTGCAGAATCGCCCTAATAAAAGTCTATGTAGCTTTAATGATCTGACCTTCCAAAGAAAATAGCATTTTAAGAAGAACAAAGGAATTTATATCACATTTACTGGCGAACTGACCATATTTGTCTATCGGGTCCTTGATTTAATAAAGATCTCAGGAAATAGTAACATGGTTGATATAATTAATTGCTACGTTCAGTTATGTTAACAGAATTTTTCTGCCTAGTATTATTCAGGAACTAATATTTCTTGTTTTGTTACACTATTTATGAATTTGTTATAAATTTAAATTATTTCTATTTGATCTAGCTTATACCTAAATTCACATCGATCGGTCCCGCGTTGCCCGTATCCAGCGTCTTCTCGCAACTCTCACCAGATTGTCGGTCCACCTTGTGGGAGGCTTCCCAACACTATGACAACCGACTACTCGGGATCTATCAATGTTGATGATATCTTAAGAGTACGCCTATATCCAGCAGTGGACGTTTATCCGCTGATGATGATATCTAAATTCCTATTTTCTCTTCTCTCTTCATTTCTAATAAATCATTTTCAACTTTATTTTCTTACTCTTCGTCTATGTTTACTGTTATAGTGTTTTAAATAATTTTCTATTGCATTTACTACTAAACAATTAAAACTCTTTTATTGTTAACAAATATCTTTTTCCCCTTATCTACACTAGATTTAAATCTAGTCACCTAAGGATAACGGTAAGGATGTTAATAGGTTGATTTGATTGTCCGGACACGGATTTATTAATAATCTTCTATTATTTATTTGCAGTCACTAACGAGTTTTAAATTAGTTAATGGAAAAATTAAAAGATGTGGTATGAAATGCGAAATATTTATTTTTTATTCTTCTCTTTCATCTCTGTTTATATCCGTACTACTTGAAAGTTTTAGGAGGAACGAATTCGTGCCACTACAAACTTCCCCTGGAATATTACGGCCTAATTTGAAATTCAAATTCTTACCAAAGGAACGGTTCTCGTCGGGAATTGCACGGTTATTCTTCATTTTCGATTCACAGTGCGCCGAATTGAAATACAAGCAGCGCTGCTTGGAGCTGTGTGCGGAGCTGGCAATGAGATGAATAACTAGAGAGTTTTTTGTGAACGAACAAAATTTCAACATTGAAAAAAGACAAGATTACGATCAAGTGCAAAGTAAAGAGACAACTGCAGTTATAAATTCATTGGAATAATATTTGGCGATCAGAATTTTTTTAATAAAGAACTGAACTAAGGATGTTGACAAATTGTTAGCTACTCCATTAGTTAGTTGTCGGTTTTATTTTTAAGTCTTTTTTTTGTTAAACGAAAATCCACATGGATACTAGAAGCGGTTAGCACTGCATGAATCCAATGCCGTTAATATTAACGTTGATACACAACCCACATAAACTTTCCCACGATTGTTGGTAGCTTGAAATATTTTTATCGCTATTGCGGTTAGTTTCTTCGTTCGTCTAGTTTTAATCGCTTCCGTTTGTTGCAATGCAGCATCGTTTGCCGAAACTCCCCGAATTCGTATAGCACTAGCTGCTAAAGTCTCGCATAATATAACGGCCCAATTTGAAATTCAAATTCGCAACTAAGACAAGTTTCCATCGCGAAATTTCCCAGTTATTCTTCATTTTCTATTCTAGCGGCGCCGTTGTGAACGGAACCCAGGTGCTCAGTGTAAAAGCTGGGTAGAAAGAGGGGTGAAGTTTGTTAAACCGGGTATGCTTTCTCTTTCAATTTACAGCGTATATGCACTGTTGATTTTGTTATGTTTATGAACCCACGTCAAGTGTTACGAACACAGTAGTTAACGTTGACGCTAATTGGACGTTTTGAAGGCGGAATAAGGAAGTAAATTTTTAATGAAAACGTTCACATTTGATTTTAAAATAATATACTTTTCTTCGTGAAGCATTAAAAGGAAGCATTTACGAACTGGCTGACGCTGTCGCCATTGTTTCAAAAATTATTCCGCAACGTCGCAGTTTACGTTGAGCCAACTTCAAAACTTAACAGCATTTGCCGAGTCGGCGGGGTTGGGGATGAGGGGGCGAAGGAATTCAGAACAAACGATGCCACTGGATGCGTTATTTATTTAGTTTTACAGAAGAGCCACTTCGCTCTTGTGCTGACTCCGTATATCAAAGAGAATGTTCAGATGCAAGGTTAACTATTTTTTTAGCGACGAGATTTTTCTTTATATTTATTTTTTTTTAAAAAAATTGTTTTATGAATTTTATATGTACATTACCTTTGTAAAATTAATTGTATACCCCAGGAATAATTATGAAAAAAACCCGCTTGTTCGAGTGTTTTTTCTAAGAAAAATAACATACACTATAATATAAGAAGTTACCGTGGCGTTACTATGAATATTGTGTATGATTTTAATATTGGTGATACATTTTTTTTATAACATAAAGCGACGAGACGAGCTGGACATACACCCGATGGTAAGTGATACGCCCGCCTATAACAACGTGATGCTAATTAGTGTTATATACTGCACCAAATTGCGCTTGCCGCCTGACACACATATTGAGTCTCGTTACCACAGTTATTACACAAGCTCCAACGCCCTTCAAACCGGAACACAATAATGGTTGCTCACTGCTATTTGTCGGCAGAAATACGCGCTGCTGTGGTACCCACCTAGATGGTCTCCCGCAACAGAGACCTAAGATATACTCACGTTAATAATTATATAGAAATTAAGTGCACTATGGTATAACTTCAGTTAAGTTTAGTCTATTAAGTGGTTATAGAGGAATGGATATTTTCGAAAGTAATCCCTGTGATGATATACGAATGTATTCCTGAACCCTGGGACGCTAGAAATTATTACTATTTATTAATAATTCTTCTTCTTAAAGTGCGTCTCTAAGTTGGAGCTCAGCATGGTACAATCCTTTCTGTCTCTGGTGCAGCGGAACAATTCTGACGCCTCAGATGTGCCAGTCCATTTCCTGATATTCCTCAAGGATGACTTTTTCCTTCTCCCCACATTTTGTTCTCCATAAACTTTAGCCATTATAATCAGCTGCAGAAGATCATATCGCTGATGACGGAGTACATGACCGAGATAGGACATTTTAAGTTTCTTAACCGTAAGCATGAGGATACGCTTTTGGCCAGTTCATTGAAGAACACCGACTTTGGTCACTCCCTGAGTCCAGCTAATGATTAATGATTGAACAATCCTTATCATTTTAATTTTTTTTTCCTCTATCATTATTTAATTTTATATTAACAATGCTTTCATTCAATTCGTTACTCAAAACATTACTAACTTAATAATTATATTCATGAACACAATTTACTTATCTTACTTGAACTCTAAAGTAAATTTATTGTTGTAATTAAGATCCTTCAACCCCCAAAAAGTTATTTATATTTACATTATATTGAGTGGGTTATGTTTGAACAACTGTAGTCATTTACAATGTCGAGCTATGCCCTGAGCTACACCGGATATGTTTTTGGGAGCCAGGTGTAGACAAGCATAACGTAAACAGAACTTATTAAGAAATTATTAACCCTTCCCCCCACTGGTTCGTACCTAATTTACTACATTCAGATAAATTGTGTAATTACATAATTCCTACATTAATATTATTTAATTAGAATTATTAGAAACTTGAATATGATCTGTGTGATCATGACATCCTTTCACTCTATTATCATTCACTACTGATCATAGACTTTTTTCTGGTGGTAGGTCTCTGTTGTTGGACACCGTCAAGGTAGGTACCACCGCAGCGCTTATAGCAGCCGAACAACAGTACTATGCAAACATTACTGTATTCCGGTTTGAAGGGCGCTGTAGGTAGTGAATTACTGGGGTAGTAAGACTACATCTTATGTCTCAAGGCGACTAGAATGATGTGTTACAGTGTATACCATCATGACTAGCGTCACGTTAAGGGTAGGCGTACCATCAGTACCACCAGGTGAACGTCGTCCTTATCTCAATGCTTCGTAGTATAAAAAAAATTTACACTCCTACTGTGCAAACATGACTCTTTTTCAGCATGCTAGTTAAAATATTGGGAGAGGTATCGTGATAACTTAATCAGAAGACATCTATCTCCTTTGTTCTCTTTAGAGATTGAAGGTCAGGTTTGTCATGATATATCCTCACTAAGTACCCGACTGCCTCTATCAGTCATGTCTGAAGAAAGTGAACATGTGCACAAACATAAGTTTTAAAATTAAGTATGCATAGTCACCGCTCTTGGAACGCATGCTAATGGCCACTTCCGTGCACTCGGCTGTAAGTGCAGCGGGTGTCTACCTCATCCACTTGCTCCTCCAGAGGTCTACATCTTACATGGTACATTTAGTAAGTAAATAAAAATGCTTATACCTACAGGTTAGAGATAGAATAGTAGGAGTCTTCTTCTCCGTCGGTACTCTTGACAGAGTAGTGATTACCACTTCAGGTGTTGGTGACAAGCATCACAGCACGCCGCCACTATTCTCTAATAGTCGCCTTCCTCGTGCACTTATGTAGTAGTGATAAGCCATTTACTGTCGAATAAAAGGGTGTAGGAGTTTCACAGGCCTTGGGGGTGGGGGCCCATTTCGTTCAATAAGCGAACCTGCATGGGACAGCGTATGGCTCAGCGATAATGTCCAGGAGGGTTTGACCCTTCCTCAGAGAGGTGTTAACACAAAGTGTAGAGAGGCACAGGTTCTGTAAGATAACCCATGGCATCTCTGAATGCACTGATGCAGACGACCTAAGAGATTTTAGAGAGTAAAAATTTCATATGACCCAGACTCTACCCCAGAAGTACCACCACAGCGCCTATTTCTGCCGCCAAATAGTGATATGCAAACATCACCGTGTTCCGGTTCGAAGGGCGTTGTAGCTAGTGAAATTTCTGTGATAACGAGGCTCAACATCATACGTCTCAGTCGACAAGCGCAATGTGGTGCTGTATATATCATCCACACTAGCGCCACGATAATAATGAGCAGGCGTATCACTTACCAATAGAACTTCTAGGTTTTATCGTCGCTTTGTTAGATACTAATACTTACCAGCCGAATAAGGCCTACTGCTGGGGATAATTTGAATAATAATTCGTTGTATAAAAAAAATCTATTTAGTTCGTCAGCATCATCATCAGCAGTCGATAGACGTCGACTGCTGAACATCTCCCCCCAAAGATCTCCACATCGATCGGGCTAGCGTTGTTCGCATCCAGTGGTTTCCCGCGATTCTCACCAGATCGCCGGTCCACCTTGTGGGAGGCCTCCCAACACTACGTCTACCGGTACGCGGGCGTCACTCGGGGACCATACTACCCCATCGGCCGTCGGTCCTTCGAGCAATGTACCCTGCCCACTGCCACTTAAGTCTGCAATCTTTGAGCTATATCGATGACCTTAGTTCTACAGATCTCCGCATTTCTGAATCTTAATCACCACATTCTTCATTTTGTTGGTACCAACATTTTATTTGTCCGTACATAAACGATACGCTCTAGATTCTTAGCTCTCTACAAAGAACTAAATCAATGATTTTGTATGATCACCATCATCATCAGTCGATAAATGTCCACTGCTGGACATAGGCCTCTTCCAAAGATGTCCACGTCGATCGGTCCCGCGTTGCTCGCATCCAATGGATTCCCGCGATTCTCATCAGATCGTCGAGATCTTGTATAGTATATAATATATACGATTATAACAATTTTTCAAATCGGAAATAACAAATTTTTTTTTTTTCTAAGTTTTCTTGTTAATACTTCCGAACATGGATGGTACGGTAAAGGGCCGACTTTTGCTATTATGAATAACAAATTAGGTAACTGGTCGGCGGAAGTTCTTACTTACTTTGATCTTTCCACCATCGCATGCAAAGTTCAACCCTTTCCCTTGCCTTCAACGTTTCACGCAGACATGTTAACGTCTTCGTCAAATGTTAAACTTTCCTCTCTCTTACTCCCACAATGTTTAGAGTAATGAGATATATGCTAGATAAAAACAAAAACTGTGATATCAGAGTAGCTATCCTTCTCCTCCCACAAGATGGACTGACGATCTGGTGAGAATCGCTGGAACCCAATGGATGATATCAAAGCGGGACTGATCGGTAAGATCTTTGGGGGAGGCCTATGTCCAACAGTGGACATCTATCGGTAGATGATGATATCCTCCACCTCATGTCTGATGCTCGTCACGTCGACCCATCACTCCTATCCTCGTGATGTTTAGCCAGTAAATATATTTTAAGATTTTAGACCGCAATGTATCCGAAAACAGAAATAAAGATAACTAAAATATTGGAATGCTGCAGAGGATGATTTTTATGTATTACAGGTGTTTTTCAGGAATAGTGTAAAAGGAGACTACAGTTATTAGTTTCGGGAGGTATGATAGAATGAATTGGAATGCAGAATGATAGCAGAAGAGAGTGTAAGAAGAGCAAAGTAAGAGTAAAGATGAGAATGAGTCGGAAATTGAAATTAATTATACTGATGGTAAACGTAAGATAACAAGAACCCTGACCCAAAACACAAAGGGGAAGTATTTTAAAAAAAAAAAATTAAGTATATGCATATGATTAAATAATCATAATACGTATAGTTTAATAAGTCTCTCCAATTTAATTATGTCAATACATTTCTTATAGACGGATATGAAGTAAAAACTATGTTAAGTGTGAACTATGTTTTTCTTTCGGAAGGAAATTAAAATGGTATATATTTTAATATTTAACGACATAGTATTATCAATGAGTATACGATAGAAGAATATATATTAATATAGCATTTAAATAATACCGGAAACATGAGAGTTTTGTGTAGGAGTAATAGGTGTAAGATTTATCTAGACGTAACAGTTTGTGCTATGGCTTTAATCGTTTTCAATTGATATCGTGACTGTTGTAAATATTTAAAATCACCCTTTTTGAGGGTGTATAGTTGATTATCATAGAGGGTTAGATTTAGTGTTAAAAGGCCCTTCATATGATGGACCAAAGATCTAGCAAAGGTTGCAGAAAAACTATGTATGCGAACAGCGAACAGCTGGAATGAAGGACGTGGATATTTTTAAAGGAGACATATCCAGACGTTGGCGTCTATCTGATCATGATGATGGTAATGTTGATGATGGTAATTATTTATAAGTTTTTAATGGATATGGAAATAATCAAATCTATATCCGTTGTCAGGTTATCATGAACTGTAACGCATCCCCCACCGTTGGGAATAGAATTTAAAGGTATTTACTAGCCGAGTACTAATGCTTTGGATATAACTGTAATCTATTGGAAATACTAATGAAACCATTAACTACTTTATTTACTGTCTTTCTAACTACCCTTTTAGGTCCTCAACACTGATACTTAGTAGTATTCTTTACTTAGTAGTAGTACATTTTCATTCATCATGTGTACTTTGTAAATTTTTATGTCGTGTAAAACAGCTTACAAGAGACCTATGTCCAACTGTGGACGACCACAGAGGCAGAAATGATGATGATGATGATGATGATGATGATGATGATGTGTGATATGATTATGTATTAATTATTCCAATTTATCTAATTTAACTCAATACAAATTATTCCTAACTTATTATAAATCAGTTCAGAAATCATAGAAGTTACAGGTACAAAAAAAAAGACCGTGATAATGGACAAAGTTCTGGACCCTTAAATTATACCATAATTAATTAATATTAATTGGCGTTCATCCTATATTATAATCGCCTGCCTTCTTTTCGAATTTAATGGTCTCTTCACCCAGCATCAGCTCTTCAATTCAGATCTACTCACAAGTTAACTAGATGAATGAAAACTAATGGGAAATTCAGTTACTAGAAAGTTAGGTTATAAAAAAATACTTATCTACTTACAGACTAGGAAGTTATTAGCTTAAGTTTTTTTTTTTCTATTTCATGAAGCGACGAGACGAGCGGAACGTTTACCTAATGGTAAGTGACACGCCCGCCCACAACAACGTGGCGCCAGTAAGGATATTATACACTGCACCATATTGCGCTCGTCGCCTTGAAACATAGAATATCAAATCTCATTACCCCAGTAATTTCACTAATTACAACCCTTCAATCCGAAACACAGTAGTCCTCGGTCCTCGAGATGGATCAACGACCATCATAAGAGCAGTTGGAAGTAGATGAATACGAAAAGCTGAGTACTGGTGGAAGACATTGGGGAAGGCCTACATCCAGCAGTGCCTTTTTTTTTTTTTTTTGTTTCGGGGGGGAAATCTTCGAAAGATACCCTGCTTCTGGGGGGAAATCAGGGTTATGTGAGATTTTTACTCACTAAAACCCCCTCGGTGCTCTGCCTCGGTGCATTCGGAGAGGCTCCGGGATCTCGTATAGAACGCACCGGTGCCCCTCTTCACTTTGTGTTAACACATCTCTGAGGAGGGGCTTAACCCTCCTAGGCTGTCCCACACAGATTCGCATGTTGAGCGATAAGGGCCCCCACCCTCAAGGCCTGCGAAACTCCCCAGCCCCTTTTAGTCGCCTTCTACGACAGGCAGGGCTTACCTTAGTCCTATTCTCACTAGCCCGAGACTACAGGGCTGACGGGCTGGTGCATCCATTACCACCGTCCTGTCGTCTTCTTCTTCGAGCGGAATCAATTCTCTCCCGATTCCGTTCGGCGGCCTCCTTCTGTACCATTACAGCTTCACAAAAGGAGACCAATGCTGCCCATGCACTTTTGCTCTTAATTGAAGCGGCTACTGTTACTGGCAGCGAAAGATCGTGTCCGATCCTGTTGACCAGGCTTTGTCGCTCGGACTCCCACGCAGGGCATTCAGCGAGCGTATGCTGCGCGGTATCCTGGTCTCCGCCACAGTGGTGGCATTGCGTCGTCGTTTCGCGGCCGATCCTGTTTAGATACTCACCGAAACACCCGTGTCCGGTGAGCACCTGAGTCAGTCTAAAGGTGACGTGCGCCATTCCACCCGACCGGAGCCATACTTCGAAGCTTGGCAGAACCGCGCTTACGATGCGCTGTCGTGAGCTATAGGGTTCAGCGAGCCGCTCTCTCCAGACCTCTAGAGCACGCCTGTGCTCCTGCCTACGCACTTCTGTCGCATCCAGGGGCTCGGCCTCACCATGGCGATAACGGAGTCGGCTATAGACTCGCGCATCCATCTCTGCCAGAATGTCTAAGGGTGGAAACCGAGCCAGGATAGTGGCCGCCTCAAAGGATATCGTTCGGTATCCTCGCGCGATACGAATGGCCATCTTACGCTGTAGGCTGTTCACTTTGCCTCTACAACGCCGGCTACATGACAGCCGATGAGACCATACAGGCGCTCCGTAAAGAGCCATCGATCGCACGACCCCCGAGTAGAGGCGCCGGACTCCTTCCCCGGGAAGCAGTGCCTAACAAGCGCCCATAACAACATGGCGCTTGTTAGGATGTTATACACTGCACCATTTTGTACTCGTCGCTTTAGGACATTCACTAGCTACAACTCCCTTCAATCCGGAACGCAGTAATGTATATACACTACAGTTTGGCGGCAGAAATAGGAGCTGCTGTGGTCACTACCTAGACGGTCTCCGGTAGCAAAGATTTACCGTATATTCGTTTCATATTTGGATGCTGTTAGAACAGCACCCAATTAGACCTCCTGAACTTTACTCAACTTAGGCTTTCCGGCCAAGGTATACATCTGACAGACCACGCTTCTAGATTCTAAGATTTATATACTACGTACTAATATTTGTTTAGAGGGAGTATATTCTAATGTAAATAGCCCCCAAACAATTGACTGTACAGAGGGGTTGTCGGCTCGCTCGTGATTGATAACCACACACGGAGGAAGTGGTCCATTATAATTCTGACCCAGCACCAGCGTTTCTGATATATCTCATTGTTAACACAGTGTATTATCAAACAATAAACATTTAATTTTTATAGAAAGAGTAAATAAGTAAATTCACTGGTGGTAGTTCTCCGTTTCCTCAGCCCTGTAGTCTTGGGCTAGTAAGAATAGGATTAAGGTAAGCCCTGGCTGTCATAGAAGGCGACTAAAAGAATCTAAGAGTTTCGCGGGCCTTGAGGACGAGGGCCCTTATCACTCAACAAGCGAACCTGTGTGGGACAGCGTATGGCTCAGCGATGGTGCCTAGGAGGGTTAGGCCCCTCCTCAGAGACGTGTAACACAGAGTGTAGAGAGGCACCGGTGCGTTCTATAAGAGATGCCGGAGCCTTTCCGAATGGATTGATGGAGAGCACCGAAGAGATTTTAGTGAGTAAGAATCTCTCATAACCTTGACTTCCGCCCAGAAGCAGGGTATCTTTCGAATATTTCCCCTCCGAAACAAAAAGAAAAAAGGTCTCTGTTGCCGGAGACCATCGAGGTAGGTACCGCTTCAGCGCCAATTTCTACCAACAAACAGTAGTGTGCAAACGTTATTCTGTTCCTCTTTGAAAGGAGTTGTAGCTATAGAAATTACTGGGGTAACGAGAAAACATCTTATGTCCTAAGCGACGAGTACAATATGGCGCAGTGTGTGACATCCTAACAAGTGCCAGGTTGTTATGGGCGCTTGTTAGGCACTGCCGAATGTAAGCATTCCCCAATATCTTTCACCTGTTCTCAGTTTTTAGTATCCACCCCGTTCCGACCACTCTGATGAAGTCGTTGGTCCGTCTCGAGGGAGGATGATGCCACGTTTCTGCGCCGTAAGTGAGGGTGGAGAGGATGCACTGGTTGAAGGCTTTTGTCTTAAATACGATTTGAATAAAGATATATCTGGAAGCAGTTCGTAAGGAAACGGTATTTGTTTTATGTTGTATAGTTATCAGGGTGTATTGCGCTTGGCTAAGCCGAAGCAGCTGCACAGATGGAAGTTAAGAACAAACGACGCCATTGAATACAACCCTTGTTCAGATTTACGGATAAAAGACACTCCGTTGAAGTTGCACATCCACTGTATTGCAAAACTTTAGCCTTCCGGTAGCTTACATTCCTCATTCTATATAAACCGTAAAGGTATTTATCTCATTATTTACTACTATACAATTTTTTTTTTATACAAGGAAGCGACGAGATGAGCAGAAGATTCAGCAGTTGGTAAATGATACGCCCACCTATAACAACGTGGCGTTAGTTAGAATGGTATGTACAGCATCACATAATGTTCAAGGCCTTAAGACAAAATTTTGAGTCTCGTTAGCCAAGTAATTAAAATAGCTACATTGCCCTTCAAACCGGAACACAGTAATGTTACCACACCTTTGTTTGGCGGCTGTAATAAGCTCTGTCGTGATTTCTGCCTTTTTCTTGTTTACATGGAGGAAATGCCTTCGCATACCTACCCTCGCAGGAACAAGGGTTATATCGGACTTGCACCAGGTAAAACCCCTACAATGTTCCAAGGTTTCCACTTTACAGCGGGCCACGGGATCGTTTTCGCACACCGCGACTCCTCCAACGCCGGCTGCACCGCGCAGCTCCTTGGGAGGAGAGCCCCTCTCTCCACCTTTGTAAGTGCGTGCCAGAACATACAGCGCCCGTTCCTCTCAACCTGTTCTCTTCACCTGGGCGAGGGATCCCCGAAAATCCGTCACCCAGAGGCCATGGGAGCCATAAGAGAAAACTTTCCTGCCTCCCGCGGAGGATAGCAATAGCGGCGAAATACAATACCGACACTCCTCTCACTCCGCGACTTCACCATGGCTGCGAAAGGTAGTACAAGCCTGCAGCCGCCGTCCACCGGCACTTATCTAAGGTTAACTCAAGATGCTCATCTGGAGCGGCCGGGCGAGAAGGGTCGTCCGTGGGTAACCAAGCAACCGCTACTGAGCCTCACCGTCACGATAACGCGAGAACCTGTTCGGATGGCGGTGATACCTACCTAGACGGTATCTGGTAAGGGAGACCTACCACCAGTAAATAAAACATTATATAATAAATTTAGCTAAAACAAATAATTATCTTAAATATTTAATTATATTGTAGTCTATATATGAAACATTGTATATAAGCATATATATTATTGCACAGAGATTAATTTCTTATTCATCATCATCATCAGCCGATAGACGTCCACAGCTGGACATAGGCCTTCTCTTAAGATCTCCAGGTCGATCGGTCCCGCATTGATCGTATCCAGTGGCTTCCCGCAATTCTCAGCAGATCGTCTACCTTTTGGGACACCTCCCACTAGTTAAATATACGGTTATAACAGTAAGGTTACTCTTTAGATATATTCTCTGACTAACTGTTAGTAAAATAATTTAATTAGTAATAGTACTAATTGGTTTAATCCAAATAAGGGACCGAAGCAAATAGCACTTTAAAATTAGTAAACCCTTTCACTACCATTTCATTACTGTTCAGAGTAAACACGAAAATTTATTTAGGAAGTGTATAACTGTAAATATCGGTAAAATGTGTAAATAAAAAAAAATATAAAATCTATACTTTAAGTATTTTAAAGTAAGTTATAGTTTAGTTATGTGGAAGCGTGATTATATCTAAGTTACTAGTCCTATTATTGTTTTGTATCGTGGTGAATCTCTTGTCGTCTAGTACCTAGTTCATATAACTGGGGACGTTAATTCTGTCTAGATAGAATAGACATTCGCTCAGTGGGAGAGACACTACTAGACTAGACAGAGAATACTAGACCAGATAGAAACTACTAGACGAGATAGAGACTACCAGACTGGATAAAGACTACTAGATTAGATAGAAGTCACTGGACTAGTCAGAGACTACTAGAATAGATAGAGATTATTAGACTAGACAGAGATTACTAGACTAGATAGATTTTTACTAGAGACTACAAGACTAGTTTCGTCTCCCACTGTGCGTTTTACCCGGTATTCCCAAAACTAATGCGAACATGGGACCTTCAAGAAAAGATCTTACCCTTCTTCAAAGGTCGATCCCTTAAGGATGTTGTTTATTTATTAATCAAATAAGCGACGAGACGACTTGATCGTTCACCTGATGGTAGGTGATGCGTTTGTCCATAACAAGTGATGCTAGTTAGGATGATGTATACTACACCACATCGCGCTCGTAGCCTTAATACATAGGATTTTGTCTTACGCACGCAATCCCCATTAATAATATTAGCTACAACTCCCTACAAACCGGAACTCAGTAAAGTTTGCACGGTTTTTTGGACAGCTGCAATAGGAGCTGTGGTGTTACCTACCTAGATGGTTTCCGATAACAAAGACCTACCATGAGTTCTATTAAATCTAGTTTAGCATATGCTAGTTCAATAATAATTTCTACCGACGAACAGTAGTGTACAAACATTACCATGTTCCGGTTTGAAGGGCGCTGTAGCTAGTGAAATAACTGAGGCAACGAGCCTTGACATTTTATGTCTCAAGGCGATATAGCACAATGTGGTGCTGTGTATGATATCCTATCTAGCGCCACGTTATTATGGGCAGGCGTATCACTTACCATCAGGTGAACGTCCAGTTCGTCTCGTAGCTTAGTTGAATCAAAACAACGGAAGTGATGATAAAAATTAATCACCATTAAATATTTAGAGTGGACACAAAGAGCCACCTCCTTGTAGTGGAACACGAAGGTATTGTATTGTAAATATTTCAGTATTGTAATTTCGCTCACCAATTTCAATACTATTATAAATACTTTGTTCGCGGGGTGGAAGGGATCCGTTGGGGGTGGAGATTGCGTGCCGGCGAATAATTTTCACGAAAAAATTCTGTTTACTTCGCGAAATAAAAGCGTTACACAGTTTTCAGGCGCAAAGGTACGGCGAGCTATTAGACAGCGTTTAGTACTAATATCAGAAAATTGTTAGAATATATATGTTACCGTGAAACACCGAAATCGGAGAATGTCGACAAACACCAAATATGTCGGTGAAAGATCGAATATTTCATTACATTCTCGTACATTCGGACCCTCGCCGGTGTATGTCGACAATCACCGATATGCTCTGGTGGAGGTCGAAAAGAGAGGAGTCGACAAATAGGCGACTAGCTGTTAGATTCGTTTTTTTTTGGTTAACGTGGGGAAATGCGCGGATACCGTCCTCGCGGGGCCAAGGATAGGTTATGTCGGACTTACACCGACTAAAACTCTCATGATGTTCCAACTAGTCGCCTGATGGCGGGGTTACCGAAACGCATACGCACCATCCGCGACCTAGCCGGTGCTGTACGTAAAATTTATCGCCACTGAATTGAGGAGAAAAAATTATAAATCTCGGACATGTTCAACATTCACCATTAGTGCATGGTGGATGTCGACATTCTCCAGATTTCGGTGTTTCACCGTAACATATATACTGATGGTATAGGTCTCTGTTAGCACAGATTCCTGTCGCTGAATGTTACTGTGCAAAGTTAACTGTATTCCGGTTTGAAGGGAGTTGTAACTAGTGAAATTACTAAGGTAGTGAAATGTGATATCCTATATTTTCAGCCGAGAGCTACAATGTGGTGCTGTGTATATCGTCCTAACTGGCATAAGTTTTATGGGCAAGCGTATGGCTTACCATCAGGTAAACGTCTCGCTCGTCTCATCGCTTCGGAGAATAAAAAAATATGAAAAGTAGTATGAAGGCATGGGATAAGACTGTGTTACAAGAGATCTCTGTCCAGCAGTGGACGACATCGGTTGAGATGACGATTGCATATGTTTATTACTTACTGATGGTACTGAAGGTAGTCTGTTTTATAGTCCTCGGCTATTAAGATAAGGACTAAGATGACCTATTGTAGAAAACGGCTACTCAGACTTTTTTTATATAATGAAGCGACGAGGTGAGTTTGACTTTCAGCTAAAGTGATGGCCCCGTCATTCACGATATGGCTAGTTAGGACAATATGTAAAGTCAACTGTGTTCCGGTTTGAAGAGCGCTATAGCTAGTGTAATTACTGGGGTAACAAGACAACGCCTTATGTCTTAACGTGACGAGCACAATGTGGTGCTGTGTATATCGTGGTAACTAGCGCCACGTTATTATGAGTAAGCGTATTGTTTACCATTAAGTAAACGGCTTGATTCGTAGAATAAAATAAAAAAAAACTTTATACGTTAGATATGAAACATCTAAAACAAAAAAAAATTGATATATTTACAATGGAATAAATTTGGGTGTACGCTTCAATATGTTCGCTACAAAGGTTTAATATGTGAGCGTATGAACACCGATACGAATCGGCGCTGTAAATTGGTGATCCTCCGCCATGTACGGTGCGCAGTGAAATCACACATGGTACGGTCCGCAATTTGTTCAACTTTATGTTATTCCGGCGACGCTGCCGGCTGAAAGGGAATATTGTATTCTAACAGCCGAAAGGCGGTGGTGGAATTCATATCACGCGCCCGCGCTCCCTACTCCGCTTTTGTAAATGTTTTGCGACTTACCAACTTTTGAGTCAATTTGGTTACACCAGCTACTTTTGTGTTTCTCTCGATCGACAATTTCCCTCTTTCCTATTGCTGTCCGATTCTGCACCGCAAAACTTGACCGAATTGTACAATCGCGAAATAGTTTGACCCGTGTGTAGATTTAACTAACTGACTGTCGACAGATGAAAATCTTTTCAACTATATATTATCTTAGTTCCTAAAATGGCCAGGTAGACTCTCTGATGAGATACTATCTAGTGAGATCTACGTCGGCTCTAATCTTTAAATTTTTTGTCGAGTTTTGTGAAAATGGTAGAAATGCACGGTGTCCACCGGACCAGATAAATTTTGAAAGTGGTCCTATGAGAAAAAAACGTTTGAGAATCTCTCATATATTACAAGTTAGAGTGTTGTTGTAGTAGTATATCTTAAATATGAATTTTATCTTCATGAACATTCATTTAACTGTTCTTCATTGTTTTTAAGGGATGTAGATCTTACACTATGTCTAGAAAAACCTCAGCAATATATAACCCGCTTTCTTTATCACTAAATATATTTCGATGTTTGAATGTGTAATGAACATTCCAAAGGTTTCAAGTTTTTCAAACTGTATGATTACTATGAAAGGAATTTCTTCATTACTCGCTATCTGTATCTTCAAAGATCAAGTCAACGGTCTATAAATGTTATCGAGGGATTTTAAGTTTCTAACATCTGGTATCAACATAATCATTAATTAGTTTATATGATGCAATGGAATATAACGCGTGAGGGATATATCAAGTGGATTCATTGGAAAATAGTGGAATATTTCATTAGTTTGTTTGTAACGAGAACATTAAATGAGATCAAAGTGGACAATCAACTTTTCCTTTGTTCGGTAATGCAGCAAAATTAATTTCAATCCATATTCCCCTTATATGTTACACGTTAGAGCCTTTACGAGAAAAAATCCCGAGCTTTTTCCCTAGAAGCTTTTACTAGTTATTAGAAAGATGGATCGTTGGCGGTTGGCACTCTAGATCCTTTTACTTATGGACTGTTCATGGTTTCTTAACCGATATTTTTTATATTATGCTATGTTACATCATAAGGTCAAAATATAATCCAATATTTTCGTATCATAAAATTTCGTTACATAAAGGACTATCTTTAATCCGACCTAAAAGTTAATCTCTTCGAATGGAAGACATTAAAGCATATTTTCATGTAAATCGTCCCTCAAGCTTTTTGAATCGACTGACAAGTTGTCAAGTTACTTATGATTGATTACCACCAGCGGTGTAAGTGGGCCTTTAGAATTCGCAGTCAGGACAAGGGCGCATCGGACGGCATATTCTTTGGGTTTTTGTTTAGAATTCTTCTTACGTAGTATTGTATTGTTTACGGTTTGCGTCATTGCAGGTATTTGAACTTCTTTATCATTTGTGTTGTCTATTATAAAGGTAAACTTCCCCACTAGAGACACTCACGGCCTTTTCGTAAGAGAAAAAACTGAATATCACATTTATAAACTAGACAGATCTGATGTAAGTCTTCATCGTAAAGTTCCTCTCTGTCTAGATGAAGTTGGCGAAGTATAAGTCAGTAGGTATCAAATATCAGCAACAGCTGTTGCTCTTTGAACATGATATTTACATAATATTTTGTTGGGATAGAACCTGCATGTCTTCAGAATGTTTAACGTTAGCGTTACAAAATTATCTATTACAGCTTCTTTGTAAAAGTGCTTTTAAATAAATATAGCATATGATTAAATTTCAAAAAGAATATGCAAGTAAAAATCTAGATATTAAAAAGTCTATAAATTGATACTAACAATTAGAAACCGATCATTCGATTAACCTAACATTGGAGAGACGTTTCTCTGTATTTTTGTTTTAGACAAATCCGTTGAGGCTAGTTTAAATTCCACTCCCACTGAATCCATTTAAAGTCCGCATTTCTACGGAGCCTTCATTATTTCCTTCATTTTATCCCTCCATCCGCCACTTTGATCGCAGAAACCTTCCAGCTTCAATTTTAATTTTATATCTCGGGCTCGGTTTATTCTTAAAGGATTCTCGTTCATTTGAATGCGCTATTGGACTATTTGATGATGAGCCATAGAAAGTCTTTGCAAATTCAATGTGAAATAAAGAGCTATGCTCTGAGTTTCCCTGCGTGATCGAATCAGAAATGAGGAGATCCGCAGGAGAACTAAGGTCACCGACATAGCCCAAAAAGATTGCTAGCCTCAAGTGACAATGGGCAGGATACATATCTCGAAGGACTGACAGCCGATGGAGCACCAAGGTCTTCGAATGGCGACCGCGTACCGGAGAGTGAAGTGAAGAAGAAGCAGTGTTGGCAGGTCCCTACCAGCCCGATGATTTGCTAAGGTTGCGAGAAGCAGGTGGATGCGAGCAGCACAGAATCGATCGATGTGGATATCTTTGGGAGGCTTAGGTCCAGCAGTGGACGTCTGTTGGTTGACAATTTTGTGAAATAACGAGTCTATGATACTTTAGTATCACATTTTTTCACTGGTGGAGGGTCGCTGTTGACGGAGATTGTCTAGGCAGGTACCATCGCAGTGCCAATTGTGTGCAAACAGTATTGTTTCGGTTTGAAAGGTGCTGTATCTAGTGAATTTTCTGGGGAAATGGGACTTAACATCTTAGGTCTGAAAGTATCAACACAATATTGGTGCTGTGTACTTTTTTTTGTTTTACGTGGGGGAAATGCTTTCGCATATCTGCCCTGGAGCAAAGACAGGTTATATCAGACTTGCACAGACTAAAACCCCCACAATGCTCCACCTCGTCGCCTTATGGCAGAGTCACGAGAACGCTCTCGCACACCTCCACAACCCCGCCAGCGCCGGCTGCACCATGGAGCCCCACCTCGGGAGGGAAGAATCCCTCTTTTCCACCTCTGTAAAAGCATGCCGGAACACACAGCGGGCCATTTTCTCGGCCTCTCACAATCACCTGGGCAACGGATCCACCCGAATCCGTCACCTAGAGGCCATGGGAGCCAAGAAAGAAAACTCTCCCGACTCCCTGCAGTATATCTAGTCTTTGGTTCCGCCACCAACCGTTATACAGCAGCGGAGGATAGGAAAAGCGGCGGAACGCAATATCGACACTCCTCTCCCTCCGCGACTCCACCTCGGTTGCAAAGGGCAGTATAAACCTGCCCCTGCAGCCCACCGGGACACATCCGAGGTAAGCTCACGGAGCTCACCTGGAGCGGCCAACACTCTCTCAGTGTTAAGGAAAGCCCTATGTTCCAGTAGAGGGAACATTGAGAGATCTATATGTTTATTATTTTAAAATTTTAAACAATTCCGTTCAACTCCAAATAATTTTAGTTCCTAAATTCTGGAAAAAAATATACCCAGAAAAACAGCTCATCTTAAGGTAAATTTTTCTAATAATCAAGGACTATTCTGAATTTTTTTTTTGCCTTAAATTATACAAAACGTCCCGCATAAAAGAAATGAACGGCAACATTTTACATAATAAAAACCGTAAAATCCAAGAAATAATTTTACTTTTTCCTGTTTCATTTGGAGGTTTTATATTTTTTAAGTTAATTCCGTTAATTACTTTTGTACAGTAAAGTGTTTATTGGGTTCACAATTCATATTAAGTATGAAGTAAACGTTATAATATCCTGATAAGAGCTGGCTATTTCCCCTCGGCGTGATTGTGGTGAACGCGGCTTGATTGGTAACATTTGGAATGTACAAAGTGACGAAAAAGTACCACAATTAATCCTAATCAGAGGACGTTGGAGCTTTTGTAATTTGACTTCAATAGCTCTATCAAAATGCTGTTTACCTTTATATATATGCAGTAGACTAACACGCAATGAGTACGTGGGAGGTAGCTTCATAGTGCGCGATATTGCTGATAAACTGATGGAAGACCGGCTGCGGTGGTATAAGCATGTCAAAAGTTTTGTTTGTTTTGTTGAATAAAAAAAAGAGATCTAAGCAAAGGTCTTGAAAAGTTTTTGTTCTCCTATGGTGATCCTTAAATCAAGTCTATCGGCAGCGGCTGACTTCTAGCTGAATATGATGATGATGATTCTGTTTACTCCAAATAGCCAAAAGTATTATAAAAGCTAGACTCAAATTTAACAATTTTTTTTTTCAATTGAGCGACGAGACTAGCAGGACTTTCATTTGATGATGAGTGATACGCACGCTCATAACATCGTCGCGCTAATTAACCTTAAGACAAAAGATGTTGTCTATTTAACCTAGTAGTTTCACTAGCTACAGCGCCCTTCAAACCAAAACACAATAATGTTTTCACGTTAGTGTTTGGCGAGGAAAATAGCGATGGTACCTATCAACGACAGCAGCCAGCTTCAGATACATACACTCATCTGCTAATCTTCAACAAATGAA
Organism: Ornithoptera alexandrae; assembly: GCA_029030555.1. Taxonomy (NCBI): domain Eukaryota; kingdom Metazoa; phylum Arthropoda; class Insecta; order Lepidoptera; family Papilionidae; genus Ornithoptera; species Ornithoptera alexandrae. Next base: position 8,765,074 of record JARDVY010000077.1, on the reverse strand, counting down.
ATATATGAAACTCAGCATACGGCATGTGAAGCTAAAAATGACCTAACCTTTACAAAAGTAGGTCGCCGAGGTCAATATTGGATAAGGTTAGTAAGTTTTTGTTTCAAACGAATGACCTGGAAAAATTTCTGCTGGAGCAAACCTGTAGCTAAACGCAAATTGACGTGGAGTTCAGTGGTTTTTCTGCAACAGAATATCGCGAGAATTTAATGATTTTTTTTCTTACTACTGTCAATATTATTATGATGTAAATAAACAATCACCTCGGCTTTATCGGAAATGTTTTGTATCTGGTGGTAGTGTCTATGTTGCCGGAGACCATCTAGGTACCAGCACAGCTGCTATTTCTGCCGTCAAACAGTGGTGTGTAAACATTAGTGTGTTCTGTTTTAAAAGGCGCTGTAGCTAGTGAAATTACTGACGTAACGAGATTTAAAATCCGATATCTTAAAGCGACGAGCGCAATCTAGTGCAGTGTCTAGCAGTCTAACTAGCGCCTGGCTGACAAACATTGATATAAATAAGAAATAGTAATGGTGACTATTAAAAATAAAAAAGCTTACTCGTAATAGGTTTTTCGAAGACTACTTTGGTAGTTACCAACTGAGCTCCTACTTCAGTAGTATGCAAACGTTACTGTGTTCCGGTTTAAATGTCGTAGTAGCTAGTGAAATTAATAAAATAGACATGACATCTTATGTCTCAAAGCGACGAGCAAAATGTAGTGCAGCGTATATCGTCCAAACTAGTGCGACGTTGTTATGAGCGCGTGTACTACTCACCATCAGGTCAACACAACAGGTCCTCTCGTCGCTTCATAGAATAAAAATATAAGATAATTTTATACAAATCTTATAAATATAACGGGCAGATCTCCTCTCTCTTCCTACTACTAAAGCTGGGGTCTTCTCTTAAACACAGAGTCCAAAAGCCTGTCGTGACTTTGTCTTAGAAAAAAAAATTGTGATAGTGAATGGTGCACGTTTTTTGGATGTTTACACAACGTCATAATACTCTCATCGCGTTCAATTTCAATCTTTCATTCATTATCTTTTTATGTTGTGGTAGTGGTCTCTGTTGCCGGGAACCATCTACGTACAATCGCAGCTGCTATTTCTGCCGATAAACAGTAATATGCTATCATTACTGTTTTTCAGTTTGAAGAGCGTTATAGACGCGTGAAATTACTGCGGTAACAATACTTGATATCTCATGTCTCAAGGCGTAGAGCGTGATGTGAGTCAGATATAATTCTAACTAGCGCCACGTTATTATGAGTAGGCGTATAACTTATCATTGGATGAACCTCTCGCTCATGATAAGTCGTGGCTGTATGCTGACAAAATAAAAAAAACTAACATCCGTCTGAATATCTAGATTATTACTATTTATTGAAATAAGCCATACAAATAGTAGTAGGAAAGAAAATCCGATTGGAAAGCGACAAATATAACATTCAACAAAATTAGAATTGTTAATATCGGTTAAGTGCGGAGCTCTATGAATGTTCGCAAATTAAATTTCATAGCTGATTTTCATTTATGAAATGTAAAATGGCATTGCTAAGGTTTCATGTTCACTAATACATAGTAACGCTACGACCGTAATTACTGGTGGTAGATCTTTGTTACCTTAGACCGTACGGAATGGTACAGTTACTTTTATTCTTACTGCTTAAGTGTAAACGGAAATTACTGGGATAACGAAACAACTTTTTTTGTTATAACTTAGATTATTTGGTTAAATACCACTGGTGGTAGGGATCTGTTACTGGAGACCGTCTAAGTACCACCAAAGCACCTATTTCTGCTGACAAAACATTACTGTGTTCCCGTTTAAAGGGCGTTCTAGCTAGTAAAATTACTGGGTTAACGAGACTTAATACCTTAGATTTTAAGGCGACGAGCACAGTGTGATGCAATTCCTGTCATCCTAACTAGCGCTATGTTGTTATGGGCAGGAGTGTGAATTACCATCAGGTGAACCTCCCGCACCTCTCATCGCTTCATTGATTAAAAAAAGTATATTTATAGTAGTCGATGTAACAGACACTTATAACAACCCTCAAGTTATAAATTATTCTCTGCTCTAAAATGCAGCAAATAGAAATTTTGGATATGAGGTCATCGTTAATTTGACTAGATTCTGTTAACATCAACTGCTGGAACATAGTCTTCTCAAAGAAAGAAGTAGATGTTGATCTGCACAGTCGCAGATAAAGTATGTTATTTGATGTAATCATTAGCCCAAATATCTAATGGTATAAAAATTTTACTGGTGGTAGGTCTCTGTTGCTGGAATCCGTCTAGGTGGATTGGACAACTGCAGCTCCTATTGCAGAAGATAAACAGTACCGTTTTGAAAGGCGCTGTAGCTAGTGTAATTACTGGGGTAACGAGGCAATATACTTCGTCTCAAAGCGACGAGAGCGATGTGATGAAGTGTATATCATCCTAACTAGCGCTAGGTTGTTATGAGCGGGCGTATTACTTACCATCAGGTGAACGTCCCGCTCGTCTAATCGCTTCGGTGAATAACAAAAGAATATTTTACAAGTTAGTTGCGTCCTTGCTAAGAAGATTCAGTTATTTTTTTTTATAATTTCAATAAATATGATTTGCAGGTATGTATAAAAAAAAAAACAAGTCACGGAACTTACTTTAAATTCCATTCAGTGCGAATCCATTTAAATGGAACGCTTCGCGGTACCTTCATAATTTCCTTTACTTTATCTCTTTTCCTGCTTCTTTGATCGCTGAAACCTGACAGTTTCAGCATTCATTTGCCAATTCTAGACAAAGCTCTTTTATTACTGAATATTTATGGTGAAAAATTCCCGATGCGACTGTGTCAAGGTTTCCTGCGGAATTTTTATGTGAAAACAGGAAAGGTGTTGAAAAAACGCGTAATTAAATTAACATTTAATTATTACTACATCAGTTAAACTAAGCAGTATAATCGGTGAGTGCACTGGACATAAAAATCATCAGTTAAAAAGGATAGCTGAGGATCGGATTAGTATACTCAATCTGATCGCGAAACTTTAGTTAGAAGAGAGTATCTCATGATGATGATGATCAATATTCTTTTTATAAATTTATTTAAGCTACGAAAGGAACGGGACCTTCAGCCGATGGTAAGTGACACTCCTGCCCATGTCATCGTGGCTCTAATTGGGATGATATTGTAATCCTCTCCCCTTTTAAATAAATTACATTATAAAAGACTTTTACGTGACCAGGATGATGCATACTATTCTTTTAGTATTTTTAATGTTTATGTTTTGGCCATTAATTAATTATAATCATTTGTGATCGTCTCGATTAGGAGCTTGTTTTACTTTGTGTTTATAGTAATATTCAGTTCAGTTCTTTTAGGTTTATATAGAAGGATGAATATTTGTTAAGATGGTCTGATGCCGTTCGTGTGGTTTATTTTCTTATTTATAATCACCTCACGCTTGTGAAGGGCTCCTTACCTTGTTACTGGTTTACAATATTTATTAATTCTTAAGACCCCGACACAAGTGTTAAGTTCGCATCCTCACATTTTAAAAAATAATAAAATGTGAGGATGGCATACGGCTTCAGTAAACAGACTCCGCCGTATGCGGTGAGCGCCAACCAAATACTGCGTCCCCCCCGAAACAGAGAGAGTTTAATTGGCCTCGGATCGCAGTCCACAGCAAGGTTTACTGGCGAACCTGTAGAAGAGCACTTGGCTCAATGTTAGTGCGTAAGCACAAACTGTGATCAAATTTCGCATGGTAATGTGAGTAGGCATCTCACAAGATACAACCGTATGGCCCACATATACAGTGTATGGCCAGCGCAAATTCTAGGACACATAATAGATATAGAGGGTACTCCGATCCAAAGATTAATCCTTGTACGAGCCACCACCTTCACCAGCTAGGTGCACTTGCAGACGCATTGTAAAGTGTTGGAATTGATATCACCACTAACTACATAGTCAGCGCGGATCGCAATCCGCGGAGTGCATTCGAGAGCTCATAGCTCACCTCATAGGATGGCAAAGCGATTACATCGCAGTCTTGAGAGATCGTACTCCCACCAGCAATCACCATACATGAAGTAAATGCATAACTCCGCCAACCACTGTAGTGGATATAGCCAATAAATATCAATTTTATTATGAACCATCAGGCATAGAGTCTTTGTCGTTGAGTAAAATGTTGTTTTAATCAAATTTGTCTCGCCCATCGACAACTCGCCATATATCTTAAAACATGGGGAGCTATTGAGGCCTTTATTTGCAAAATTCATAAAATAGGGAGGGCAGACAGTCTGCAGCCCCTTATCAAGGGACCCGACTTGGAAAAATCGAATAAAATAGTGTCGTTTGACACTCTATATATCGCTAGGCGCAACCTTCAAAGGCGACATTTAACCAAGTGATCCTCGAAGACGTCGTATCACTGAACTGCGACAGACATGCAATCAACTATCATCGGCGCACATCATCGTGAAAGGCGCACAAGACATCACAGCCGACATCAATATCTAACAAAAGACCTCAATCAACCGAATCCGTAAGACGCATCAGTTCAGTAACGGTGCAAACGTTACGCTACGACAAGACGCAATATCAATATTTGATAAGCATCGAGACAGCAGCTCGCATCCGCTTCAGGTACCTCATAATGCATCGACACAGTTCGAGTTGACTTTGGAATAAACAAATGTTATTAAACACGACGTGTCATAGCGGTAAACTACTAACACCGAGCACCCATGTATCATAGAGCGGAAGCCCTAAGACATGGTTCTGAGTATTTCATATCACCGAAGTATCTAACACTCTTGCCGAACCGGAGTATAATCAAGTAGTTCCTTAAATAACCACCATCTACACCTGGCTGGTATCTCATCTTCTTCATCAACTTGATGTTATATATTAAATTTGCTATGCACCATTTTATACGGTTTCGAACCCGTATACTTTATAAATTTCATTTCTAAATACCTTCACACTCCTACTTTATCATATCGTACCATAATACATTATTATTTGCATTCTCATATTTTTCTGAGATTCGAACCGATATATCCTTTATAACTCATCACTAGAGACTTTCACATTCTTAAACTCATAATTTTTACTATACAACCACATTTGTATTTTTAATTTTTTTAGGATTTTAATCGGTATACTATACAGTACACCATCCCTATTCCTTTTTTCAGTATGTATTGGAGATCAATAACAACCTCCAATCAATATTTCAAGCACGACACGTACGCAGTACATGACCGGACGGCCGTCTCTCGGCCACCCTATGTGTACGTAGGAGCGCGACTATACATCTCCGCCGCCTATACGGCCAGTCGATACACGAACAATTCCTTATTACGTCCTTAGGGCGTTTCACGGACGCCCAACTATTGGATTTTAACTTTTTCACCTATTATAAAGAATCTTTTTCAAATTTAACTTCATTATGTATTTTCGTATTTTAGTCATAGAATAAAGTTTGTTTAAAATATTTTTGTATAGTTTTTATTTTAGAGACATCTATTTCACTCTTATAACTTTCGCTAAATTATATTTTCAAGTTTATAAATTTAAATAAATTTTATTTGAATTATTTAAACGCTCTTACTATTTAATATTTTTTTATAGAATCATTAATTTATTTTTATAAATTAATGTATTTCGTTACAATATACATAGCATCCCAATGCGCTCATCGCCTTGAGACATAAGATGTTAATACTCGTTACCCAAGTAATTATACGAGCTACAACGTTCTTCAAACCGGAACACAGTAATGTCTGTACACTCCTGTTTGTCGGCTGCAATAGGCGCTGCAGTGGTACCCACCTATACGGTCTCCGGCATAGGAGATCTACCACCAGTAAATTCATTTAAGGTCCATATTAATATGCAAGAAAATAATAATTGAATTTCAGTACACTAGTTTATATAGCGCGTACACAATAATGGATCCTGTTCCGAGTATCATATTATTTACAAAATACAATTTGTATTATTGTTACACAGTAAATATTTTCCCCATTCTCAACGAACATGGCGAATATTTTACAGGAGAGATCTTTTGTTGAACCTAAATTTTACATTAAAATTAACGAACCTCCCAAAAGCAACATTACATAGCTTTTACAAAAAAAAAAGAAAACGCAACTCATTACGATCCTGAAAGCGGTGTTCGTTTTGAAAAATATTACTCTTTAGCGCTGGATTTTTTTCCCTAAAAAGGATGAAGCGAACTAAAATACAATGTAAGGTTATATCACCATAGTTACTTTTATAGTGGAGTTAAAAAAGTGTTATTTTACTCTATAAACAATATTTAAAATTTTTATTTAATTAAGCCGAGAGATAGTGGAACTTTCACCTGATGGTAAGTGATACGCCTACCCATAACAACGTGGCGCTAGTCAGGGTAATACACACTCCATGACATTGCGCTCGTCGCCTGAGACTTGTTCTATTATTGGAGACCTTTTACAACGCTTGTGTGCAAACATTGCTGTTATCTAGGTCGAAGGGTTCTGTAGATATTAAAGTCAGGGTAAAGAGTAAATCCTTGAAATGTTCATTAGCTGCGGTACGGTTTACTGGTGGTACGTCTCTTTTGCCGCGGGTCATCTAGACAGGTATTAAGCTTATTCCTGCCGCCAAAGAGTAATTTGCAAGCATTACTGTGTTTCGGTTTAGGAGGGCGTTTTAGCTAGTGAAATATTACTCAGGTAACGAGACTTAAGACATTGTCTCAACGTGAGGGCATTGAGGTGAGGATGATGCAGTGTATACCATCCTAACTAGCGCCATGTTGTTATGGGTGGAGGTGTCATTTGCCATCAGGTGAACATTCTCTCGTTTCATCGCTTTGTTGAATAAAATATATTGCTGGGATGTATTTTTCATACAATGAACTGCCTTATATACAAATGGTCCTTGTGTCAGATCCACATGCTAGGCTATTAAGAAAATTTACAATATTTTTTATTAAGGAAGCGACGAGACTAGGGGGATGTTCACCTAATAATGAGTGATACGCCTGCCCATAACGACGTGACGGTAATTAGGATAGTATACGCAGCACCGTGTTGTGCTCGTTGTCTTGAGACATAAGTTGTTGAGTCTTGTTACCCCAATAGTTACACTAGCTACAGCGCCCTTCAATCCGCGACACAGTAATGTTTGCACGGTTACTGTTTGGCGGCAGAAATAGGCGCTACAGTGATACCTACCAAAACGGATTCCAGTAACAGAGACTTTCTAGCACTTATGGGCAGGCGTATAACTTACCACAAAGAGAACGTCTCGTTAAAAACAAATGTAGCGTCAGGATGTACTTTTTCGCACATTGAACTCCTTTATGTACAAATGGTTCTCGTGTCAGATCCTCATCCTGAACCATTCAGGATATTTAAGCAGATATCCAAATACGATTTAATTTCGCAAAACCGTTCTTTCATAGACACGCAAAGAAAAATAAACCAGAATCGTGTAATAAAAACGACTTACGCCAAATATTTTTCACAATCACTGAATATTCGACGACATAAAAACATCCCTTTAAGATTTATAGGAGGAGCGAGGCAAAGTATGTCGTTTGTTACCACCATTAATCATACGTGGAGGAACAGAACCGGGTTATTCCGCTCTCTGTCTCACATTGATTTAATATTTAATCTGTGCGTATCGTACGAAGAACATTGATACAAATTGAAGCCTTTTTTCACATTGTTTTATTCGATGAAACGACGAGAGGAGCGAGATGTTTACTTGATGGTAAATCATACGCTTACCTATAACAACTTAGTACTTAGTATTATTTAGGATGATAAGCACTATATTATATTGTATCACTTTTAGACATAAAATATTCAATCTTGTCACCCCAGTAATTTCACTAGCTACATCGCTCTTCAAACTGGAACACAGCAATGTTTACATATATGTGGTATATATGTGGATACATATATGTGGCAGTGGTATCTAACTGCACGGTTACCAGTAAATCTACCACTGGTAAAATTGTCTTTAGGTATCGTTAGAGGTAGTTGCAAGTGGGACTTCGTGAATCTAGCTACGCTAATCTATCGCTATCTAATAAAGCTACCTTGTCTTCAGAGCCTTGGGAACGACATCCACAAACTTTCAGCAGAATCTTTTACAGGACTCACCGGTTCCCTAATAGTAGCGCCATTTCCTTCCTCTGTGTAACTGCAACCTTAAAAAATTAGTCATCGTGATTATCATCAGTCAATAGACGTCCACTGCTGCACAAAGGAAAAATCAGTGTATGTCTTAAATTACAATTGTTGGAAGGCGATGAAACCTTTTCCTTTACCTAAAAACCAATGCTTCTTCCAGCAGTTTTGATTTGGAGAAAAAGGCACTTCATTGTGATTGTGATTTTGGAATAAAGAAACTTAAATACTAATAACTCCTATTCTTTACTAATGTCCGGCATCATTCAAGTCCTTTGCTTCTTCTGCGTTTTCTGCTCCTTCAAACTCGAAGATGGGATCTGGTCTACGGATCTAAGCATTGATGACTGAAATTTTGTTACCAAAACCATTCACTACTCATAATGTAGAAAAATCTCTTATTGTCTAAGTTCTAATACACGTAATCCCAATAATTCAAATAAGACATTTGTTTGGATTATTTATGGCTGCGTTTATTGGTGAAATGATTGATTACGTTTATCACCAGAAGTGTGAGTGAGCATATTTTAAAATACGCCCCGATTCTGTATTCGTGGAATATTGATCGGGAGTAACAGATTTCTCTGAATATGAATTTTGTACGAGGAGGGATCAAAAAGTACTGAGAATGAGATAGAATATAATGACTATTGATAACTTAATAATTTATTTATCCACATGGTCTCCGAGTCTCTCTACACACCGAGTCTAGCGCTTTTCCAAGGCTTCAATCCCAATCAAAAAAAAAGTTTTGTCTTGGTCCTGCAAAAAGCTCTCCACGGTATCCATCACCTCGTTATCGATTTCGTACCTGTTTTCCCTTAAGTATTGTTCCAATTTGGGAAACAGATAAAAATCGCTAGGCGCCAGATCTGGTGAATAAGGGGTGGTCAACCAATTCGAAGCCAACTTGCTGAAGCCATCGCAACTGCCGACCTATGCGTGGGTGCGTTATCGTGATGAAACTGTACGCCCCTTCGAAGTTACCCTCTCCTTTTCTCTTTAATGGCATTCCTCAACTTGGAAAATAAAGCTACATAATGTTGGCCTGTAATATTGGTTCGACGTTCTAGGCAATCAATCAACAATATCCCTTCTGAGTCCCAAAATATTCAGACCATAACCTTACCAGCCGATGCCACGGTATGAAACTTCTTCGGGATCGGTGATGAGGACCGTTTCCATTGCGAAGATTGCTGTTTTGCCTCAGGATCAAAATGATGGACCTATGTTTCGTCCATTGTTACGAAACGAGACAAAAAGTTTTCAGAATCTTCTTGAAACTTGTCCACCAATATCTTCGAAATGTCAAGTCGATTTTGTTTCCGAGTGCTGGTGAACATTCTCGGCACCCATCTTGCGGAGACTTTTCTCATATTCAAATATTGTTTCAACATGGATTGAATACTTCCATATGAAATGCCAGTTTCTTGAATTAAGTATCGGATGGTAACTCTTCGATCGCTCAATACAATTTCCTTGACTTTCGCAACATTTTCTTGGGTGATTGACATCGATGGACGTGGTGACGGCCGCAACGATGTTCGTCTTCCGTGCTCGTTCTCCCCACTCGAAATTCAGAAGCGCACCTTACGACAGTGGAATACGGCGGTGCAGACTCTCCTAATGTTGCCTCCATATCGCAATGAATCTCTTGCGTCGTTAACTTTTTTAAACAGAGCTATTCAATAACGGCTCGCACTTCGTTTTTCTCCATCTTCGAGAACACGTTCCGACACGAAGCAAACAAATGACTACATACAGAAAAAAACAAAAGAGAATCGAAGATTTTTTTCTTTATTAATATTACATATATGTATCTAAGCTATGCCACTATTAATTTTTTTTCTTACCAAGGAGTATATATGTCTTTCTCATTGCTTTTTGATCCCTCCTCGTATTAGTAGAAAAAAAGTTTATGATTTATTCATTTTTAGTTGTAATAATGTAAAATGGATTTGTTATGTGTTTGACTGGTGTACTTTGTGCCTGTAGATCTCCAATAGTAGTTATAGATACCAAAGAATTGATGACAGCCAAGTACTATGGTATCCAAAGCTTTCCTTCTTTTCCCATAAAGTTTATATTGCAACGGATCTAGCTATAGGGTTCCGAGTCTTTTTATCATTTATACAAATAAATAACGTTAAACAATTCATCTGTTATATCAAAAAAAAATATATACAGCAGATATGCAGAGGTTCATTGACTCATCACGAGATTTAGAAATTATTAGACGTTAACATTCAAAATTTGGTAGAGATATTGCTTCTGGCATTTAGAGATCAGCTAAGAATGGATTTTACGAAACGCGGTTTCCAAAAAGAGTTGCGGGGTATTAATAATAAGGGATGTGGCAAGTTTCCGCCGGGCGGGAATATTTCTGACAAATTTATTTTACCTAGTCTCGCGCTATTAAGAATAGGACTAAGGTGAGCCCTGCCTGTCGTAAAAGGCGACTAAATCGGTTTTCATATCGAAGGATTTGAAGATGGGGCCTCTCATTACCGAACAATCCAATACCGGGGACAATGGCAACTACGATGTGGTCTTGTACTTATCATTATAAAGAGAGGGTTATTGGGAGAATTACGGCACTCCCTGGGATGTGTTTATACGCAGTGCAAAGGCACCGATGTGGTCCATAGATCTACAAAGAATGACTTCTCGGTGGCTATCCTTAGTTTCAGCAGCAACAAATCACAAAACCCCCCTTTCCCCTCCAAGATATTTTTTAAAGATTTCGCTCTCTACAAAACAATTTCTATTTAAAAAAAAAACACAAAAATATTAAAACTTACAGTCATTTTTAAGTTGCTTTTTAACATGTTTAGTTTCACTGGCTTGTATTTGGGTAACCTTGTGCCAGAGGTATACTCGTACAAACGGCTGCTATAAATATCTACAGGCGTACTGTACAAGTCAACCTTTGGAGGATTGAGATGATTTATGACCCTTTAGAAAGTAAACAAATCTGACGAACTTTTGTTAAAACATTGATTTTTCTTCTAGCACTAGACTATTACTATTATAACACTATAGGAAGTTATTTGAACTGAAACGATAGTTTAGTAGAAAGTAAATTGCCGTGCATTAATGTTACTACGAGTATAGTAAAGACAACCTTTCATTGCCCAATTCACTGTCGTCTCCATGTACTTTGATACCGGCTACGGCATCAATATTTTGAATATTTCATGAAAGTCGTAAAGAGCTTTATGAGAGGTAACTGTAAGTTAATTTCTATTATACAAGGTGTCGGTTCCAAGCCAGAAATTATTGCGACAATCATCATGCCCGAATATTATACTAGTCGAGGTGTGTTTTTTTTTATATAAATATCTCAAATATCTAAAATTTGGATTTGTTCGTAATAAAAATAACAGCTTTTAATTATTAAAAATTTACGATTTATTGTACAAATACACAAGTCTTCTGTATTCCAGTTATTCTCTGTGACAGTCATACTGATTTTAATGAAATTTTTGCATATAACTAGGTTTTTTTTTATTCTATTAAGCGACGAGACGAGTGGGATGTTCACCTGATGATAAGTGATACGCCCGCCCATTACAACGCGGCGGTAGCTAAAATGGTATTCACAGAACGTCATTGTGCTCGTTGCCTTGAGATATACGATGCTAAGTCACGTTATCCGAGTAATTACGCTAGGTAAAGCGCCCTTCAAACCGGAACACAGAAATGATTGCACATTACTGTTTAGCGGAAGAAATAGGCGTTGCGATGGTACCTACTTAGACGGTCTCCGGCAACAATAATATATATGACGAAGATGGGTTTTCTTTGTTCGCTAATCACGTAAAAACTAGTGAACATAATGACATGGCAACATGACCATTCGACGCGGAATGATTTGAAGATAGTTATAGGATATTTATTTTTTTGAATTTCATAAATCCTTAATCGCTTTTTTCTAATTACTTTTTATAAACATTTTCATGTCGTGTTATTGTTACGGTTGTTGCACAAAATAATTTGTGGTTGCAGTATCTCTCAAGGAATATTTCAGAAAAATTTCAAGTCTAATTATATATTATGGCCAGCAAAACGACTGGGGAACAGCAAATAAATAAATACGTATATATATATATATATATATATATATATACACGAGCCAAAAGTGGGCACACTGTTGAGCAAAGGTCTCAAGGATCTCTGCAGGCGTAACTTAGCACGACTCTTATAACAAAATAATTTATTATAAAACGAGGATGACGAGGGTGGAGAGGCGATGAAGATATTGTAGCCAGTCACCAACACGGTTAGTAGTATCAACCCATTTCCACTTAGTTTCTTTGTTTTAGTTAGCATAGATCAATGACCTGAGTAGAAGTTATTTTAATAGTAGTTGTTTTTAAATGAGTTTCATTGCTAATTTTGGAAGTAGCGTATGTAGTTCGGAAAGAGGGCGTTGGTGATCACTTTCCATCAGGTGAACTGTTCGCTGGTTTGCACACCCTACCTATAAAAAGAACAAGCATAGCGGGATCGATAAAAAATTGCCTACGCCGTAATGTCGTTAGTCAACACCATCGATCAAGCAACGAAGCGGGGAACGATGTACCTTTCATGGTAACTTAACGCATACTGAGATTTACTTTGAACTTTTGCTATACAACCGTATACAAAAGTATTTTTTTTATGCGACGAAGCGATGACACGAGCAAGTCTTTCACCTGGATGGTAAGTAATACGCTTACTCATAACAGCATGGCGCTATTTAGGATAATATACAATGCACCACATTGAATTCATCGCATTGCGATATGAGATCTAAGGTTGTTACCACAGCAATCTTCAAACCGGAATACAGTAATATTTGCACACTACGTCAGCTGCAATATGGGCTGCCGCGGTCAGTCCTAAACCTAGACGTTCTCCGGCAACAAAGACACACTACCTATGCATTCAATTAGCCAGTAGATGTCCACTGTTGGGAATAGTCATATGCAAAGATCTCCATTCAGCGACTTCTCGCGTCTCCTCCAGATTGTTATTCCATCTTTTAAAGACTATTGTAAAAATATTTCTACCGCTATCTTTATACGTATTACTACATTTAGTATTTATTTTTTTTCGAATTGTAATCAATTTCATTATTGTAAAGTTTTGTGAAAAAATTATTAATACCCTGCCGACTGTACGCGACGGATAAAGTAATATTAAGACTTCCAAATTCATAGTCCGATTACATTTCTCCTAAAAAAACGTAACTTGATTTGTTCCGAATTGCAAATCAGATTGCGGCATTATTTCGTATTCCTTAAGGGAGATAACTTTTAAATTATAAATGACTTACAATTTCTTTTGATCAGTCCTTTGTAATTTGAAGGAAATCACAGGGTATAACGTATTTTCACTATTTGGACTTTCCTCTATGTTGAGTCCATTATTATTAATCTCAAACGTGTGATTGTCTTTATGATTGATTATAGTATTACTATCTAATTTTATATATAGCCTTTGTGTATCTACTATCGGATATTAGCTATCCTTGATTTGATAGAGTGCAAAGGGAGTGCAAACATAACAACTCACGCCAACCAAGCTCACCTGCTCGTGGTACACGCTACTTATCAACTAACGAGACTGTGGCCCAATCTGCATTGGGCCAGCGTAGTGGGAAATAGCCCAAATATCCGCATATGAACCCCTACATACGACAGCTCCTAGTGCCCAGCAGTATCTGAGGCCCTACTGACTACAGCGCAGGGCCGATCAGTGTGGAGATCTTTGGGAGAGACCTATGTCCAGCTGTGAATTTCTAGCAGCTAAAGATGACGATGACTTCATAGAAACCTAAATTCTTAGTTTGTGCTAAACGCTTAGGCTATGAGGACTAGTCCAACCATTCTTCTATTTGAGGTCGTTTATAAACATCTTTATATTTTCCAAACCGTAGGATCAAGTCGTACTAAAATTATTTAGTGGAAAGGACTACTATTTAAAGTCTTCCTTTATCCTTGGGTTCTTTTTCTAAAGGCGAAGACCGCCTGGGTATGTACTACCGCAGCTCTTCTATAAACTTCGTTTATTTTTAATTTCTGTAAACAGGAGTATACAAACATTACAGTGTTCCGTTTTGAAGGCGCTGATGGTAATTATTACGGTCACAATGTGGTGCTCTATATATCATCCTAACTGTCATCATTTTGTAGACGGGCGTATCATTTAACATCAAGTGATCTTCTCGTTTTTCTCGTCGCTCTCGTTCGTAACGTCAGATAATAATGCTTATAGATTTCCAGTTTCCTGTAATAAATTGGTGTATAAACATATATGTTGCGCTAGTACCTATAAAGTTTGTCCAATATTCCAGAAGTTGGTCAAACATAATATTTCAAACGCAGCATATACAGCGTGGGAATTATTGTGGCCACGTTTGTTCCGCGCATGATTAATGACCGCAGCGGGCAACCAACAAATCTTTACAGACATTTTTATGTTGTGTAATGTATAAAGAATACAGGTTTAATATATTTTCATTACAGCCATCGTAAAGAAAAATAATTTACCAATATCTCATAAAACAAACGAGAACGGTATACTGGTAGTAGGTATCTGAAGCCGAAGACCATCTAGGTAGATACATAGCTCAGTTCCGTTTCTTTGAGACGTGCTAGCACAAAGTGTAGATAGGCACGGGTGCGTTCTGTGAGAATCCAGGGACCTCTCAGAATGCATTAATGTAGACTACCGAGGGGGTTTTAGTGAGTAAGTACCTTAGATAACCCTGACTTTCCTCCAGAAGCAGGGTATCTTTGGAAGATTTCCCCTCCGAAACCAAAACAAAAAAAAAGATCTCTTTTCGCCGGAGACCGTCGAGGTAGGTACCACTGTAGCGCCAATTTCTGCTGACAAATAGTAGTGTGCAAACGTTACTCTGTTCCTGTTTAAAAAGAGTTGTAGCTAGCGAAATTACTGTTGTAACGAGACCTAACATTTTATGTCCTAAGCGACGAGTACAAGGTGGTGTAGTGAGTTGTTACAAATAGGTTATCGGAGCCGCTTTTTTAAATCTCTGAAAGGTCACTGTCGGCAGGTCTTCGTTTTAACTACAGTTATGTACTAACCATAAAAATCTTTAACACTTAATCACTTAGGTACTTAAGTATTTAAAATTTATAATTTCTTTGTATATAAAACTCTATAATAATTAAGACAAAGACATTCTTTTCAGATGTGTACTATAAACACTGGTCCGCCTAGATAGGTGCTCGTAGCACTTATTTCTACTGCCAATCATTAGTGTGCAAACATTACTGTGTTCCTGCTATAACAGAAGGTACCTGATGAAATTACTAGTGTTACAAGATTTATCATTTTAAGTCTTAAGGCGACGAGCACAATGTAGTGCTGTTTTACTCTAATTAGCTCCACTTTGTTATTTGCTAACGTATCATCTACTATCATGCAAACATCTCGCTGCCCTTCAGCATTTGCCCTTCGAAGTAATTCCTGCTTTGGTGGGTTTGCTCTGGTCAATCTAGTTAAAATATGAGTAATCTATGTTCAGTCCGTAGTTTAGAGTTAGCGTGAGAAGCTGTTCCATGTGAATCCATTGTAGTGGCATAAATTATGTCCATGGGTTGCTAAGGGTAGAGACCGGCAAGCAATGCAACATTTGTTCTGTCCTTCGTTGATTCAATATAGTTGAATTGAACATTAAATTCATATAAGAGTGGATCATTTAAATATTTCTCGATATGTATACGCTTTACAGCGTTACGTTTAGCATGTTAATGAAATAAGTAATACCCATTTAGTTTTCGTACCCTGCAAATAGCTCGTGTAAATATTTTCGCAAGTTTTGGGCAGTATCGTTGTCTCGGCCTAACTCCGAAATTCCATTCACGTGTTTGCTTAGAAACATGTTGTTGGGATACTATTTACATATTGAGCATTCTAGTCACGTGAATACTTACCCGGGGGGTAATTTCAAAGACACGCCCGGTAATTGTATTAGTCGGGTAAAATGTATACCTGTCCCGAATAATCCACTACTTTACGGAATAAGTCGAGATCACCGAAACTGTAACGTTATTTAAAAATATCTGTTGGATATCGTTGCCTGTTGACATTAGAGACTCTTAGCAAGGACACAAGCTTTAACTAAAGTCAGCAAAATCGGATATAATATAATAACATTACAATGTTTCCGAATCGAGAAACCTTGTTACATATGAAACAGGTTGGAGATTTTGAACAGTCTTCCGGTGTCAATGTTTCCGTCCAGATCCGTCCGTCTAGGTATAAAGTGGGAATCTGTAAGAAAAGAGTGTATAGGTTGCTTCTGGACTAGTGCCTTTACCACCAAAGACTGCTTCGCCGTTTATGACAAGGTGGCATCATAATCAAGCGCTAGTATATATAATAGTGTCCATGTTTCATCAGACACCAATATGGTGCTTATGATCTCATATCATCTGCAGATGAACCCAATGTCGGTTTAATAAATATATTACCTTCGATATCTACTGTTTGTAGGTCTCTGTTGTCAGAGAACATCTAGGTAGGTACCACCGCAGGTTTTAACCTGCCGCCAAATAGTATGAAAACTATATTCTGGAATGAAAGGTCTTGTAGCTAACGAAATTATTAGTGTAACCAGACTAAAAATCTCAAAACTCACAGCGACTAACACACTGTCGTGTTGTGTACATCATTCTAACACCACATAGTTATGGGCAGAGGAATCAAATATGGCCCAAATTCCGCCCCTGCTCATATGAACCACTACAAACGACGGGCCCTAGTGCCCGGTATTATCGTAGGACGTGCTGACTGTGAACCGATCGATGGACGTCTATCGACTGATGATGATGATGATGATGACTAGAAAGAACTTTATGTACGATTGTACAGTGTTAGTGTTTAAACGTGTAACACAAAATTAGAACTCAGTGCAGTGTACACAGTATTAACAAAGCCTAACTACGGAGATTGTAGTTTGCGAGCTCTCCGTACGGGATGAAAGTTGATTTGTTATTCAACGTAAACTGTTATCAGATTCTCTTCTACGAGTTTCCGCTTTGATGTTTGTTGGCCCTCTGAGTACTTTCGGAGTTTGAACTATCGCAGTGTACTCCCCACGGGCCTGCGTTGTTCCGTTCAAAGCGTTCGGCAACTTTTCGCGAACGAGACGCTACAAATGCACACCACTCATTCACACAAAGGAATTGTTCGGGGTTTTGTGCATTTCATAGTTTAATACTGTATCGTCTGGATGTTGTCATCAGCGGCAGCGGCTATTTCTCCCGCCAAAAATTCCTGTGTTCCGGTTTGAAGGGCTTTATAGAGTAATTATTACAAGGCGACGAGCGCAATGTGGTGTAGTGTCATTTTAACTAGCGCCACGTTGTTATAAGCGAGCGTTCCTTTTACGTCTCGCTAATCTCATCACTTTATCTTAAAAAAAAAATGATCAATCGAACGACGAATTTACTATATCATATGTATTGTACATCTCATAATTTTGTATTTGTAAATTTATTTTTTCAATTTAAATGAAAAGTGCACTTGTTGCAGCAACTATAATATTAATGTTATTAACATTCAAATAAATATGAATCTGCAAATATGTGAATAAAATTACTGGCAAAGGATTATTCGTATAGATAGAGTAATGTTACAACAAATTATTTCTAGTCGTAATGTAGAATTAGATTTGAAATTTGGGATTGAAATTTGTCAGAAATATTCTCGCACGGCAGCAACCCGCCGCCCTTTGGGCCACTTGCCGTTACTACCAAACATTATTGAAATCTATTCTTAGCTGACCTTTACTCCGCAAAAGAAATATTCCTATCTAATTATCTAAGCCTTATAGTACCAGAGACATTGTGACGGGTCTCTACATAGATGTAATTTTTTATACCCAGTCTAAGTATCTAGACTATGACTTGAGGCCTCAGTATATATACTATTTTTAAGAGATATTTAAAAAAAAAATTACGCGCAGAGAGTATCTCTTATGTTTGAAACATCACACCTGTTAAAAGCAATAACATGGAATGTTTACACAACTCCGTACAGCAGTTAATGTCACAGGAGACAACTCTAAATAGAACTAAATTTTTCGCCCAACTATTTAGGCTATGTGATAGAATGTAACACGAAGGTCTGCAGCAAAGGAATGATAAAATTCATTTGTACCATTCACGAGATATATCAAACATGAAATACTAGTGTGGCCCACTTTCCGTCATAAAATTATTATAGAATTACCTAAAACGTGTTATTAATTGTTAGAAAGTATGTTAAGGCCGACTTTATTAATGCCGTTGGAGATTGTTCTTGTAAATAGTTAAGATTCAATTAAGATTCTAAACAATCCAACATTGCAAATTACGAAGTTTTAGAAAATTATTTAGAACGTGCTTTTCAGAAAGTTACCTTAGAAGTAAAGGAAAAGTTTTCTATTCTTCTTAAATATCTTTCAACACGTTTATAAATATTTTAAGGTGATATACACATTAAAATACATACTCGGCAACACCGTTCACTACGTATACTACCTTTACTATATATTTAAACTGTTACATTATAAAAAATAAATAAAAAAAAAATTGAAAAATAAAACTGTTAAAACACAAACTTTCAATAATTTCTCTTAAGATTCAAAGCAAACTAAAATTTCCAAATTTTGAGCAGAATTTTCTAAAAAAAAATTACAAAACATAGAATTGAAATTATCTTATAAAAAAAGAATTATCGGAATTGAACAAAATATAAAACGATTCACGTACAAGAAAAAGGCGAAAAAAAGTAACAATACAAACACACCACTCTGACGTTTTGCTAATAAAGTAGTAAAAGAAAACACAAAGCGTAAATACAAAGGTCCTAATTTTGTTGTTCTAAAACTAGCTTCTTTTAATGTTTGCACTGTAATAAATTAAACTATATTTAAAATCTAGCAGATTTGTCATGTTTCCTTTGAATCAATATAAGATATATTTTTCACTACATGTAACAAAAACTTCTACGTCTTTTATTTTATTCGGTGGTTGTCAAAGCATTTGTTTCTTCAACGACATTCTTCTTTGATATTTTTGGTATTCGATCACAAATTATCAGTAATTTTTTATTTTATTACACTTGCTGTAATAAAATGATGTATCTTTCTTTACTATCCATCATCATCATCATTTTGTTTATCCACTGCTGGATATAGGCCTTCCTCAATGTCTTCCACCAAATGCAACCCATCCACCTCCGACCGCCCTGATGATGTCGTCGGTCCATCTGGAGGGAGGGCGTTCCTCCATCGGACGTCACTGACACTGTCAATTGAAATCTTCGAATTTTACTTTGTTAAAATGTTAGCTATTACTATTTTTATATAAAAAAAAACACTATATTAAATTTAAAGAATTGAGAGAAGTGTAATGAATACTTTGGCTTTCAAATGGATCCAAAGATCTTTCATCAGGATTCAGCAAAGCTGTTAGGATAGCCTTAGATTAATATGATTCAAATTCAGAAATTTGACATGGAACAATTACGAGCGGCATAGCCGTGTAGCAACAGACCAAATTAATAACACTAAGTTTATAAACTTATTTGATGACTACAAAATTTTGACAACCAATAAATCAAATAATTCATTTATCACATGTCATAGTTTCTGATCGTAGACTTTTATTTGTACACTTTATTACAATCCAATCACGAATCGAATCTGAGACGATTCCTTTCTAATAAGATCATATCAATAAAACATCTCCTGTATTACTCCGCTCCACTGAACGTATTTCTACGACAAACATACCGAATTATACTTTGTACGATCAATTGTGAAGTTCATTATCCCTTATCAATTTAGCCAATATGTGAAGCAAAACAAACAGGATACGTCTGGAGAAACGTAGATTAGATTGCGTAAATAATTTATTATTAACCAATACCTACAGCAAAACAGATCCATCTGACTGTTATTTATCAACTGACAATCACTAAGAATGTATATTTTAATTATAATAGTTAATGCAAACTTTTTATTATTTATTTGTCTACAACTGGACGGTCTATAACTTCAAAAATATTTTTCGGAGCTACTTTTCCATATTTTTGAACCCATTCAAAATCTCTTGATTATAAATTTCGAAGATTTTGTTAACTATCAAATTACCTTTTGTTCTAAACAATAAAATGCATGAGAAAGAGTAAATCGATTTTGCATACATATTGAAGCTTATGTGAAATTTCAATTTAAAGGAGTTTATGATAAACTAGTAAATATTTGCAGATGTGAGAAAATGTAAATACTAATGTAACATGAATGAAAACTAACTGACAAATGTCATATGTTTACATCAAATAGTATTGGACTCTATTTTATTGCATGGAACATGAATATTACCGAAATTACCGAATTTCCGTTAATAATTTCAATTCTGTTTTCCGCCTTTGCTATTTAATGTTTGAGTAGCTGATGCGAACTATTTATACTATTGATTCTTAATTGGTTCTAAAAATATATAGCTTAGTGATGCAACAGTCGACAAATCGCACTTATAGAGCAATAAGATATAATTTTTGGATGTTAAATAAATGTTGGCCTAATGTTATTGATACTATTTTTCTGTATGCAAATTTGAGTGATAAGGTTTTAGCCAGCTATAACGCGGTAATGACTATTGCTGAAGTATGTGTATATTAAAATGAGAACTGTGCTTAAGCATAAGCACAGATACTATTCTGAACAAACGAAGAAAGCATAAAAGCAAAGCGGTTGGCAGATTCGTATAGAACACAGGGCTAAGTAGTGTGCCTTGAGAGATCTGTTTGTCTAACATTAAATTGTCATAAGCCGATGATGGTCGACTATTGTAATGATCATATATATATTTTTATATTTATTAAACAGTTAAAAAAACTTACTCTTACCTTCATCAATTTTATCATGTTGGGTATTAATATGTTTATAAACAAATTTATGTCGCAATATTAAATTCATATTTCTAAACAAGTACCCACGGAGGGTCTTAAAATTGTGCATAATTTATGGAAATATTTCATACTGGACGTGAAAAGTGCACATATAAGGCGTTCAAATTACCTTCGAACCTTTCGCACCCCAGGAGGCTATATTTTAATTTAAAATGAGACACACGATATCAAATTTACATATACTACAGCTAATAGCGATATATCTCTTTGTCGGTTAACCAAGGGAAAGGAGGAATTTACAATTTACCATTAAATTTTTTACATTATAAAAAAGGATTTTGTATTAAATTGTTTGAACTATAAAAGAGTCTCAAAATTTTCGTCCAAAATCTTTTAGTGCTTGAAGACGAAAGTCTTCGGTGCGTGTTGCGAGTGATGACCTATGGCTCCGAAACTTGGTCGCTAACTATGAGCCTTATTAGAAAGCTCAGAGTCACAGCGGGCGATGGAGAGGGGAATGCTTAGAGTATCTCTGCGTGATAAAATGAAAAATGAGATCCGCAGAAGAACTAGAGTCACCGACGTAGCCCTACGAGTCGCGAGGCTGAAATGGCAATGCGCGGGGCACATAGCTCGTAGAACCAATGGACGTTGGGGTCTAAAAGTACTGGAATGGCGACACGGCATCAGAAAGCGCTGCGTTGTCAGACCCTCCACTAGGTGGACAGAGAACATAAAAAAACCGCTGGGAGCCACTGGATTCAAACAGCGCAAGACCGTGGTTTGTGGAACACATTATAAGAGAATTATGTCCAGCCATGGACGTCCATCGCTTGAAATGATGATGATGAAAGTTTCAAATTCTATAAAACAAATGATTAAATGTATTTAACTTGTGATGTACTTATTTTTGTTTAACATTTTGATGTACAGTTTGTTAGTGATATCTGTGAGGCCACTACAAAATACTATTAGTTACTGGCTAGGTTATTCTCTGATGATAAGATTGAACTAAGAATAATTTTAGAGTATGGCGAGTCATAATTGATTTTCTTTGATTTTTTTTTTAGTGGCTACATAGACGCGTGAATATCTATGGATTTTCTGTCATCGAATTTTAGTGTCACAATCATACTTATATTAAATCAGTTCGAAAAAGTATAATTCAGACTATCAAAATATTACGAATCTATCGTCTGTGTGTACTAGTGTAAGAAATATGCTTTTAATAAATTCTTTAGTCACTAATAAGTTATAGAAAACAAATTTACAATATTAGAAAAGAAGAAAACTTATTTTTCAGACGTTTTGTTTCTATGAACTACTTACTACTTTATTAGGGATCAATTTATATATGTATATTTATTGTTATAACAATATGAAGGAATATTATTTTGTAATAATTAAACGCAGAATTGGAAACAGTTTATACACTTTTTTTCTTACCAGATAACGTTATATACAATTATGAAGTTATTTTTAAGTCAACTTACTTTACGTACTTAATTTAATAAATCTGTTGGACATTCTGAACCACTTAATTCTACGGAATGTCTTAAGTGGAATCTTTCCTCATTATTTTTTTTTCTCCTATAAATACATACTGATAGACTTATTACAACACTTCCTATTGTTAAAACTAAACACAAGATCAATACAATCTTAGAGAGCGATGTGTCTTGTGTAAGAGTTTCTTGTTTAACTTGAGATTTAACAGTCGTAGTAACAAAATTAACATCACCACACTTAATACCGTATACATTGTCATCGTGATAAACTTTATCGATTGAGGTAACGTCCAGTAATCGCATCTTACTTAATTTAATGGTCCTGACTACTTCTTTACACAAAAGTGGATTCCCACCTAAACTTAAAGTTCTAAGATTTGGTAACGTATGTATAAGATTATCTACATCTACTGACCTAATATTATTATAATCAATTATTAAGTTTATCAATTCTTTGCATTCGTGAAAGACATTCACATCAAAATCAGAAATATTGTTTCTAGACAAATCTAAAACTTCGGTTCTGTGTAAACCCTGTAGACTACCATACCGAAGTTTGTCTAAATAGTTTGAAGATAAGTTGAGAGATTTTAATATTTTAATGTTATTAAACGTACCGGGTGGTAAACTAGAGATATTGTTTTTACTCAAATCAACAGATATTAAATCATCAACTCCGTGGAAAAATGAATTGTTAATATTTGAAATTCTGTTACTACTCAAATCTAAGCTTATTAACTCTTTAAAATATCTCAGATTCATATCACATATTCTATTGTGGGAAAGATTAAGTACAGTTATATTCGCTAAAGTATTCGTTTGGGGATTATTGAATATTTTTATATTATTGTGAGCCAAATGTAATGCGCGTAAATTAGGAAAACTTTTAAAATCTGTATCATTTAAATTAGAAATATTGTTAAACGATAGGTCGAGGTAAACAATATTCTTTGCATCTGAAAATGAATTCAAAAGCTTAGATAAATAATTTTTCTGCAAGTAAACAGCTTTTAAGTTAGTCAACGTGCTATTGTTTAAACAGAGTTGAGTAAGACGATTGTGAGATATGTCTAAACTGTACAAATTGTTCATACCTTTAAAATTATTTGCATGTATTGTTTCAATTTCATTTAGCGAAAGATTCAAACGAGCCAAAACCGGTAGATCTACAAAGGCCATTTCGGTGATTTTATTTATTTTTAAATTACTTAAGTCTAAATATCGCAAATATTTTGCTGGACTGAAAACATTCTTTTCAATGGGACCAACGAGCTTATTGCCAGTTATGTTCAGATATTCTATGTTTAATAAAGGCAATGAGTTTTGTTCTATTTTAATTATTTCATTCATTGATAAATCCAACTGAATGATTTTATTTTGACTGCTAAACAGATGTTCGTTTAATGCAACAATTTTGTTGTTATTCAAGTATAAATGTGTCAAATTGTACAAAGTATCGCTTAAAAAATCTAAATTAGATATGTAATTAAAAGACAAATGCATAACGTTCAAGGCAGTAACATTTTTAAAGCTGTATTTGTCAATGTTTATTATTCTATTATGATTTATATTTAAATAAACCAACATAACCATACGTGAGAAAGCTTCTGCCTTTATACTTGTAACATTTTGGTTATGCAGATTTAACTGGGTAATAGCAGTCAATCCGATGAATGTTGTGTTTGTTATATCTCCCGATAAAGTGTTATTTTCAAAATTAAAATCTTTGAGATTACAATTCTCGAAAGATCTATCTTCAATCTTTGATATCTGGTTATTACTAATATTGATATATTGTAGTTTAATGTTATTTTCAAACATTTTTGCATCTATCAAGGATATTATTTTATTATTACTAAGATCAATAACTTTTAAATTAGTAGCCTGATTAAAACAATTCGATTCTATGAACTCAATAAAGTTATACGACATGTTAAGAATTTGTAATGAAATTAAACGATTCAATTCATACCCTGAAATTCTCTTTAAACTATTAAATGACATATCTAATTCTTTTAGATTCTTCAAATTTATTAGGATCATGTTCAAACTGTCTATTTTGTTGTTGTTTATAACTAATGTTGTAAGATTTTTTAAGGCGTCAAGACCGTCATCCGATATTGCATGTATTTTATTATTTTGTAAATACAAAGAATCTAATTGCGGTGAAATATTCAGTAGACCGTAATTAATCTCTGACAACAAATTATTCGACAAGTCCAGAACGGATAAAACAGAATTTGTTGTGATATACAAAGAGTTCGAATACATAGTTTCTATTTCATTATTCGATATGTTTAGGTGTGTGAGACTAGCAAAATTTCTAAAAACATCGTTTTTTATTATCTTTATGTGGTTACCCGATAAGTCTATTGACACGCTTTTTGCATAATATTTGAAGGAATTCGCGTCTAAAGTATTCCATGTGTTATTTGTTGCTATGATTTCACGAACTCTCGAGTCGAAGTTGGTCGAGCCGAAGAATCCGGCCGTGAGAGTGTCGACTGTCGATGAACTGATAATAAACCTTATATGCGGTTCGTTACTACAAGAGTAAACTTGAGAACTTCCTGCGTAAACTTCACAGTGGATCGTGTACCTGCAACCATCTATATAGTCCATGACTGGGCATGAATTTGTTGGTTGAACTGTTGGTGTTATGATGAACACAATCGCAAAATCTGTAACAAATATATTTTATATGATAATTTCATTTAAAAAAAATGATAGAATAAAACTTTTAACAAACACCTGAAAAACTAATACATTGATAGACATAAGTAGGGTTTAACAAAGAGAATATTTATTATTCCATACAAAACTTAGAAACCATAGTCAGTTACATATAAATTATTTTTCTTGTTATAAAACAAAATACGTAGAACTGAAGATAAAATACTTACCATTGCTTAATATTGAGAAACTTAGATGAAAAGAACAGGACGTTCATTCGGTGGTAAGTTATGTATCAAATACTTACACAGAACAATTTTTTTCAAAGATTAATCTTAATTATAACTTGCATAAAATAGATAGCACCTACAAAAATATATCAATAATATATTCAATAATTAGCGAGTTATATCACACATACAAAGATTTATATATTATAGGTATAGACTCCTTTAGTATTTAAAACCTGATCCTAGAAAAATTTTCAATATTATTGTGCTAGCTTTCCAGGTAGGTTCCAGGAACTTCACCAATGTTCAAACTCTATTGATGTACATTAAACTAGTTCCATAGATAAGTAATTATACTTACATATAATCAGCTTCACGGTCATTTTTTCTTTTTAATTTAATAAACAATCACATTTTATGTTTACACGATCTGTTATAATTTTCGTTAAGTAAATTAATAATTTCAATTAAACGATGAACGCAGCTTCCACTGGTTTTACAGTGGATGTTGCATCCTATGAAACGGAGCCGTTATCCCTCGGTTGTCAGTCACAACGAAGAACAAAGAAATAATTAGAGTTGCTACCAAATTAAATAATAAAAAGATAAAAAAAAAAACATAAATGTAGAATATAATAAAATTTGCTATTTTAGTCGGACTCCTTTTTACTTAAATAATTTATGTATATAATTTCCATAGCGTATTAGTATAAGAAGAAATGATGGAGGATGACAGATAGTATAAATCTGAAGCAGGTTGGGGTAGAAAAATTTGTATAAAAGCTTAATATAATATTGAAACTAAGATAATGGCATTTAGATGAAAATATTAGAAAGTCGATATAACCCTGTGCGTTGATTTTAAGTAAATCAAATCGAAAATAAAGCAAAGATTGGGATCAAAGCGTTATCCAATCATATGTTTTGGGTTTTAATTCAAGAAGAATACATCATCTTATTACAGCAAGCGTAACAAAATGAAAATTGTCAGGTAACTGGTGATGGAATAACAACAATATCAAAGAAGAGAGTAGTCGAAGAAGAAACAAATACTTTTACAATTGCCATTTTCTAATTTATAATATTTTTCTTTTAAATAAGGTTATGTTTAAATAACTTTTTTATTGGATTCGTATAGGATAAACACATAACATTAAATTATTATTTTTTTCTAATATCGGTGAGTTTATGATTTTAGTTTTTCTATGAAAATAAAACTGAAGTCTACAACATGACTTAAAGATTTACTACGCTTAAGTGCTAGATGAAAAGACAAACGGCCGATGGCAGCAAGGTCCTCAAATTGTAGCCCTGTACCGATGGATGGAAATCATGTCTTCCATAAGATGGCCTGATGATCTAGATGCAGACAACGCAGGACCGATCACTGTGGGATCTTTAAGAGATCTGTGTTCAGCAGTAGACGTGTTTCCGCCGGATAAGATGATTCTTTAATTTACCAGCCGATTTTCACATTTCTATAAATTTATATATAAAAAAATATGTAACGTTATTTATTATCTTGAATCCATAGTTTTTTTGTTTCTCACCGGAAACTTTTATCTTACCATTTATAATGACTAAGTATAGACAACGAACATACGCAGTGCTCGCCCACGCGCTCTGTATTTATATCTAATTTACATATCAGTAGTGTTAAATAACTTTTTTTTCCACAAAGCGATTCTTTATAGTCGTTCCATCATGTCTGAGGATCGTGGTGACAAAACAAGCAAAATCTGGTGGTAAGTGATAAATTATATTATATGTTTAAATTACAGTATACGTGTATATAAAATGTGATATATTTATCTAGACATTCGTCTAAAGTGAAATGATTGTAGGTAAACTTCTTATCTTATACTTAGTCTTCTAAATTATCAAATCTTTGTTTTTTATCAAAGTGAAATAGAACACCATCTGCATAATATTTAAGCATACTTATTGCTTAACTAAAGTTTAACACGTTAACCTTAACTAACGGTGGGTATTTTCGATATAGAATTTTATTAGGTACTAGGTGTTCCTCTTCCGCTTTGTTGGCCGTGACAAGTGCACCACTCCCTTTGGAGAAGAATTTTGTAAAATCATAACTGATCTATCTATACTCGGCGTAAGAAATATTCCTACCAAATCTCAAGTCTGTAGGCGTCATGGTTACAACGATATCGTGAAGAATCTCTACGGAAGTAAAAATTTCTTATATAGATTATAAAAATATGATAAATTTGTTTTTGATGTATTTATTCAAGAAAAAAAAATTGTTAAGGTAATTTTACAATAAACAACAGACGTAGCTAGAAATCTTGTTTATTATATCAGTATAAAGTAAATAAATCGTCGCAGAGGTAAGCAAAATGATAGAAATTTATTTTCATCGTGGTCCATTTCGCTACGCCGTCTGCAAGAGACTGCGTAAGATAAATTTAATTAATCCTTCCGAGAACAATTTATAAAATTCAACCAACAGCTCTTTGTCTCAACATGGAGCTACTGAATGTTTCTTAAATCCATTACGAGGGATCTGTTGAAGTAAAAGAAAAATAATTAAATGTTTTAATGAAACTTATTTAATGCAAAATACCAAATTTGTTTTGGGTTCTTACCTCAAACCCCTTAAGGGGTTTGCTTCTTAAAATGAATAAAGCAATCGGATAGAGAGTGTGACCCCTCGATCTTACACGTAAGGTCATCGATAAGAAGTATACAACTGTTCCCGTAACGACCTTAACGCGTTTTCTCATTTGGTGACGAAAGCGGAAATCCACCACAGCAGCTAATGTGATGATGGATAAAGTATTGTTCCTGGGAAACGTAGATTTTCTGATGAAGAAAAAAAATCTGTTTTATGCGAACACTCGTGACGTACGAGTGTATCAGTAGACAAACGCCGTAATGAGTATCCGACGGCGCCCGCTAACGAAATAAACTTTCTTGGTTTGGGCAAACTGACGCTTCCAACTTTACAAATTTGCCCAGAGATTGCGTATAAAACTTGGTAAATTTCTTCCGGGCACACACATCTTTTGGCCGAGCGCCGAATGTTTCATGAATAAAAAAAAAACCTTTCACATATCTCCGATTTCATGTTAGCGTTGAAGCAACACCTATTCATTTACTGTCAACGCCAAAAAAGGTGTACTAAGTTTGTTCATATAAACCAGTGTACCTGTTTAATCTTTCAGTACTCCGACTAGATTTTCATCATCATCATCCACAGCTAGACATAGGCCTCTCCCAAAGATCCCATATTAATTGGTCCCGTGCTGCTCGCATCGCCGTGTACTTCGGGCTGTCGTTTGTAGTGATTATATATGGAGGGATTTGGGCCATTTCCCACCGCGCTGGCCCAATGCGGGTTGGTGGGAGTCAGAGCCTCGTTTGTTGATGCACCACGAGCAGGCGAGGTTAGCTCGGGTCTCGTGAGTTGTTGTGTCCCTTTACACCCCTAGATTTTAGTTAAATATAGATCGCTGTAGTGTTGTAGTATGTTTTTAAATATCGTAAAAAATATGGTTTAGTTTCATTTACGTTTTAAATTTTCCTATTATGTACATGTCTCAGTTACTTGATTAAACGTCAGTAATTATTTTAAAGTAATGATAATTGATGATTTGATAACCGAAAGTAATATTTCGATGCACGAACCTCGGAATTTTGAATAGTTAAAACTTCATTGTTCTCTTTCGACGTCACAATATATCCGACTTTCTTTATTCTTGCTCGTAATGGTTATCCTCACGAATCTATCTCTCCTTTAAGTTCTTTATTAACTCTGGTTACAGTTTCTGGTAACCCTAACGTTGTTCAAAACGAGGCCTCACAAATATTTATGAACTCCCCGCGACGAAATTAAAATCGATGTACAATTTAATGACTCGATGAAGGCAGAGTTTCGATGTGGATCGAAAGCGTCATCAGGACTGCGACGGAGCCTTGTCCTATTTATAAAAGCCAGGGGTATTAGTAAATAATACCGGTTTTATGACAGCGAGCAGAGATTCCCAAATTTTACGGCCTCACTTTCAAACTTGGCCCTCGTTTTACGATCAAACCTCTGTCCCTGTACGGAACTCACCTGACATTTATTTCCTTTCACGGAAGACATGTTTGTATATATCAAATTAATTATTAACCTTTGCTGGTACTATGCGCGCAACATATTGTACTGGATCTAATATTTAATCAAATCAAATCAAATTCATTTGGGACAATGTGGTCACAAAATATAGAAGTTTATAGAAGTATAGAGAGCATAAATTACACTTATTGTAAAGCATGCTTATGTATACACCAAGTTTATAATATAATGTCAACATTTAAAAAAAAATTTAATAGAAATTCTAATAGTATTCGATGAATCCAAGAGACTCAGCTGATAGTGAGTGATACACTCGCCCATAATAAGCTGGTGCCAGTTCAGATGATATACAGTGGAGTATATGTCATCCTACCCGTCATATGGTGGACCATGCTAGTAAATTCACTAACTACAAATCCCTTCAAACCGTAACCCAGTAATATTTGCACACTACAGTTTGTCGGTAGTAATAGGAGCTGCTGTGGTACTTAGACGGTCTCCGTCAACAGAGGCTAGGTCTTTTAATATCATCATCATTACCAGCCTTTGTTTATTCAATACTGGATATAGGCCTTTTTCAATGTCTTGTACCAAATGCGATCCTCAGCTTCTCGCATCATCACATCGCAAGTCATCGGTCCATTTGGAAGGAGGGCGTTCTACACTTCTGCGACCTGTACACGACCTCCACTCCAAGACTTTCCTCCCCCATCATCCGTCACCGACACTACAGATCTTTTAATATAGCCGCTATAAAATTTAAATGTTCAAGAACGAGTCCTTAAATCTCCGAGTGTTGCTTTTATTGATGCTGTGTAAACATCGCAACTGATTTTTTTTTATTATATTGTTTACCTTGTTAGAAGGTGGATGACCTGCTCGTTTCATTATTCACGGTATATTGTCGTATAAAAAAAAAAAACTAATTTCGGAAAGGAAAGATTAGAAGCATGGCTAATAGCTTTACACTACTTTGTATTAGGGAAGCGACGCGCCTCGGTCACGTCCTGGACGTTCACTTGAAAATATTTGACGCTCGATTTTTCTTATCGGACCACGCCGTTGGGTACTTGGAGCTGTGAGAAGATGAAAGAGGGTGTACACTTCTGTATAATCAGTTTTTTGTAGACATTATGCGCACGTGTAGCATGTGGCAGCATATCATCTTTGTAATACGAAGAAAAAACTTCATAGAGGTTAACCATACATTTATAGAGGATGGATTATAAAAAAAAAAACTAATTAACATATATAAATATGTGATAAGATAACAATTATATTGATGAACATATCAATGTAATTGTTATACTTAATTAAGGTTAATTGGTGGAAAATTCAATTAAGTTAAGCTACCGCGTAAAACACTTCTGCGTGATCAATGTTAACGTTTGCTTTATTTACAAATTTGTAAAAAAAAAAACAAATGATCAATGACTATTCCTTCTTATTTCTTTTTTTAATTTATTAAAATATATATATATAGAATAATGGATATAATCGTAACATCGACATTTCTTACAATTACATCAAACAATTTAACTGGAGATGGATCTCAGTTATCCGATACCATCAAGGTATACCATTATAACTAGCGCTATGTTGTTATGGGTAGGTAGACTTATCATCAGATCATTATAATAATAAATAAATACTATTTTTTTTTCTTATTCACTTAAAGATATTAATGATGGTAATTCGTACACGATTATAACAACCTAGAACAAACGAGTCCGCTAATGGTTCACGTAGTACCGTGTCCTTTACGCATTCGTCCCGAAGTGGAATTTGGGTTACAGCTAATAGGACTTTATATACGGAACCCCGCGACGGAATTATGTGTTCATTTAGCAAGCGACTCATTTAGGGGCACGTCATAACCAGAAACCTTAAGAGTAATCAAGCCCGAATGTAGTTTTCTAAGACATTAACGCACTTTAACATGTGCGTTACGTTAGACGGTTGTAAGTCGTTTTGGTACGCGAGATATATTGTTTGTTTTATTACTAAATAATTATAAAACCACTATAAAATCCTTGAAAATTTCTTTATTGTTTAATATTTATGCAAATATGAGAAACCGTTATAGTTTATTAATAAGAGAGATCTGTTTATATTAAAATTCCTTCGCGGAGTTAACTGAGAAGCAATTTTAACGCTATATCCTCTTGTAAGTTAATTTAACAGTTAGAAATACTTTATATAAGATGAAGTCATCTAAACATTATTAAAGGGTGCTTTTGTATCTCACTTATTTTACCGTAACGTTCGATTTTTTTATTTGTGTTTCACTCCCTAAAAATTATAAAAACGGGTGCTTATAATTACAGAAATCAATACGATAGAAATTTGTTGAAATGTCGATGGACACTAAGTTATAAACAAATCGTCTTCATTTAAGTCTATGGTCTATTCTATATCGATAATAAAAAAGGGGGTGTAAAGATTCCCAATATAACTCACGTGATCCAAGCCAAGCTCACCTGCTCCTGTTGCAACCTGCTAATCAACAACTAGGCTCTGGCTTTCACTAACTCGCAACGGGTAACGTGGTGGGAAATTTCCTAAATCCCCCATATGAATTCCTATCCGATGAAGGAATTTTGGGTAAAGCCCATGTCCAGGACATCTTTGGGCTGATGAGTAAAAAAAGTATATTCAATTATATTCTCCTTTTGAAGAAATTGTTACTAGCGTATTCCGTCAGATGATTCCATCCCTTCTGAAATTGAACTGTTCGTATTACAGCTTTGGTCACAATAAATTGGTAACTTGAGATGAGTCAAGTTCTTCGGAAATTGGATTAGTTTTCCATGTTACCTGACCGAGAGTCTACTTAATTTTTATTTAAGTTAAACTTTCAAGAAGGATTGACAGAGATTTAAATATTACACGTTGCGAAGTGTATCCTAACACTACATTCATGAGTATGTCGCACTCATGAATGTAGTTTTAGGATGATAATTTTTTTTTTATACAATTATGCGATGAGACGAGCGGGAGGTTCACCCGATGGTAAGTGATGCGCCCGCCCGTAATATCGTGGTGCTAGTTAAGATGATGTATACCGCACCACATTGCGCTCGTCCCCTGACATGAGATGTCGAGTCTCGTTACCACAGTAATTACATTAGCTACAACGCTTTGCAAATTGGAACACAGTAATGTTTGCTCACTACTGTTTGTCGGCTGGATTAGGAGCCGTGGTGTTACCTATCTAGACATAGCACCAGTGAAAATATTATAAGATGAAGAGAGATCTAGCTACTACCTTATTTTACATATTAGATATTAAAGAGATATGTAGGGGATATAAGATGATATGGGTACAGTGTTCATAAAGGTCAGTTTTGTTTAAACGTATGATTGAGGTCGTGTAAACAATGCTGAATTATCCAATGAGGTATACAATGGCAATCATCTCACGGGCGACGGGTGCTGCTCCAGCACTAAAGGGTAAAGTTCGCAGACAACTCGTTATAAGGACGTTTATACTCCGTCGCCTCAGTCAACTGATTATACTCAGTCGCGGGATAAAATATTTACACTACATACACAAATGTAGAAAGATACAAATTTTATCTATTATACAATTTACCGTTTGTGTATCTCTGTTGCGGGAGACCATCTCGGTAGACATCACTAAAGATCCAATTTCTGTCGCCGAACAGTAGTGTGCACTCTTTATTGTTCCGGTTCGGAAGGCGTTGTAGCTAGTGGAATTACTGGGATAACGAGACTTAAAATCATAGATCTCAAGGCGACGAGCACAGTGTGCTAATTAAGATGTTTACTTTGCAACGTATGGTGTTTATCGCTTATAAATAGTGATGAGATCTAATGTCTTCTAACCAGAATACATTATTTAGTACAACTACTGCTTAGTGAGAGGAATGGGCTCTTAAATCCTATTTCTTTTTTTTTATTCGACGAAGCGACGAGATGAAATCTTCGCCTGATGTGGCGCTAGTTAGAATAATGTACACGGAACCTGTGCTTCATTGGCGATCGGGATGGGCGTTCTCATTGCATTCTAAAAGACCCTAAGGAGGATGATGGCTGGACGTGGTCTCCCCCGCCATTGAGGTAGTACTCGCGAGGGTGTTAGAGACTATATAAAACAGACCGTGCCAGCATAGTGTTAAAGAGGCCCTGGTTACGCTCTGAACGGAGATCTTGTGACCTTTCCAAAGGTTTAAAATGACCGTGGGTGTGGGTAAAAATTTCCATATAACTCCGATTTCCACCCAGAAGACAGTATCTTTTCTAAGATTACCCCACGAAACTAAAAAAAAATTTACATTGATCCACATTGTGCTGATCGCCTTAAGATGTAAGATGTTAAAACTCATGACCCAAGTAATTTCACTAGCTGCAACGCCCTGCAAATCGGAACAGTAATGTTTGCACAGCACTGTTTGGCGACAGAAATAAGCGCTGCCGTGGTACCTACCTAGACGGTGTCCAGCAACAGATCTACCACCAATAAATTGGTCCAGTCCTCTGCAATAATGAACAACAGATTAAACTCTTCGCCGTTCATCCATCTTCAACGAGTATCACATACCGCAGCTTCATGTAAACAATCTCGTAATTGTTTCATGTAACAAATCACTCCATGTCTGTAACAATAAATAATTTCTTAGCTCAATAACTAATCCGGTGTATTTGTCAAACATATTGAAAATGGGAAATAACTGGAGGGGAACACAGCAGTAGATTGGAGACACGGCTCCAGTACACGTTATTAATGAAGCACCATCATAAATTACATCCCTTTGTGGTTTTGGATCTCGAGGAGTATATTTCTTTCGTGGTCCATCAACAGGAAATTTTACCCGTTGAAGATATCTTTGATCAGAAGTAAAATATTTTTAAACTATACATTTTTATAATAAAAGGAATCGCTTCAAAAAATTCTTAATATCGGATCTATAATAACCTTACTGATGCTGCGCTGAAAGCCTTTGCGATGTGGTGAAATAGAAGATTGGAAGATGAGCTATTTGGATCAAATTTCATTTAATAAAATAATCAAATAGTGAACTAAAAACCAAAGTCAAAACATTAGAAAAATTTGGATGTCCGAACTGATTTTATCATTATAGATAAAAACACAGATCTAGTCTTATTTATCTAAAATATCTAGACAAAGCATTCAAATGAAATAATCAATCGATCATCAGCCGATAATCGTCCACTGCTGAACGTTGGTCTCTCCCAATTTGAGGGATTTGGGTCATTTGCCATCACTCTGGCCTAATGCGGGTTGATGGGAGCCAGAGACTCGTTTGTTGATTAGTAGGGTTCGCGACGAGCAGATCAGGATGACTTGGTTGGTCCCAGGAACTGTTTTGAGAGGCCCTTTACAACAATTCATGAAAGAAACTTATCACAACTGTTTCCTAGCTGTAATATTACAAATATACTCATAGCTTTTCTTTTGACACTTGTTCCTGGTCCATTCCTAAGATACTTGTTGAGGAGATTGGTTAGTGGCTGGAGTTTTTTTTATTTGCCTGGCTATCTATCAATTTTTTTTTTGGAAATTTATCACCATCTAACAAACAATGTTGTGTACCAGCTATCAATGTTATAGAGAGACATAAAACAGTAATAGTATATTCCATTAAAAAAAAGCTTACTTTTTCTTATTCAAAAAAGCGCCGAGATGAGTGAGATGTTCACCCGATGTTAAGTAATACGCCAGTTCATAGCAAGTGGCGGTAGTTAGGATGTTATACACAGCCCCACATCGAGCACATCGCCTTGAGATATTAGATGTTAAATGTAATTACCCCAGTAATTTCACTAGCTACAACCGCATCAAACCGGAACACAGTAAATTTCGCACACTACCGTTATCAGCAGAAACAGGCGCTGCGCTGGTATCTTCCTAGACGGTGCCCGGCTTGAGAGGACCCATCATTAAAAAGTATCATATATCAAAACGCTCTTTTTCGCCGAGATGAATAAGTATTTTCTTAAATAATTCTCATATCCCAACAAAAGCCGTATCTTTTGGAATAAGTCAGTGAAAGTGTTCTTTTTTTGTTGTAAATCTTTCTCGCACAGCAACAATGGACAACAAAGAATCCCCTTCAATCAGGTCAGAGCAATGCCTGGTCACGCTCCCAACGTTTCCCGTGAAGAATTAAGCTTACATACATTATATTACGAACCGAATCGTGTGCCGATGAATAAAAAAAAATTGATAAAGCATCACATTTTATTATAAACCCTCATCCACTTGCGGTGATACGAGCAAGACGTTCACGTAATAGCGAGTGAAAACGCTTGCCCACGTGGCGCTAGTTAGAATGATACACTATATTACTATCGTGGCTTTGAGACTTAAGATGTTAACATTATCCCAGTATATTCACTAGAAACAACTATCAAACTGGAACACAGTAATATTTTATCGACAGTAATAGGAGCTGTGGTGGTACCTACCTAAACGGTCTTCGGCAATGTAGACCTACCACCAGTAAGAAAACCCCTGAAAGGATATACAGAAACAATTTTATTCTTGTAATACGATATAATCCATCAATGATTTAGATGTGGACGATTCCCCAGCATCTGGAACAGTTGTCTGATGAGACAAAGATTCTTCCCTTCGTAAGGAGAAATGAGTATTCGTATCGTATATATTTTATATTGTCCATTCGAATCTACTTTACAGGAAGATGAGCAAGAGTTCAATGGTTTCCTCTCAACTCTATATATTACTAGTACCTCCAGTTAAAGGTTTCATAAGCGAAAAATTCATAAAATTTCCGATCACAAAGCAAAGTATTTTTATGAAATATACATTAATACTGTGTATATTGCTATTTGGAGTGAAATGCCTTAATTCTTTACCCTTGTCTCCGACAGAATACGTAAAGCATTCCGGCGAAACCCTCCCCGCAACCCGATCCACGAGTGTCTCGAGTACTATCTGCTAAACGGCAACTGTAATGGAGGTCTTCGCCTTTATTTATCGCTTCTTCCCCTAATCATTTAGTATTACGCTTCACTAAATTAGCCCATGGGGTTGAACTAAAATTAGTGTACTCACTAATGATGAATCAGTTTAAGAAGAGCAGTATTTATTTTGTTTTACATCAACCCCGCCAACCCTGCAAAAATATTGAAACCTTTGTTATTAACATGTACGTATTTAACATAGATTATAAATGTATCATCAGCCGGTAGACGTCCATTGCTGGACTAAAGCCTCCCTCAAAGATCTCCACATCGATCGGATTATAAATTAAAAAAAATATCGTAGGGGTAGTAGTACTCACATTTTGTAATTTACTCCACAAAAGAGAACTCACTTGTTTACATAAAATACAAAAAAAAATATTTGCAGAACCTTCCGCTTTGAGCGCCGAAGTCAAACTGTCGGGAGTGGGAGCGATCATTGTATCAGTCAGTATTTCTCCCACCATTTTTTTCCCCCTCCTAGAGCCAATCCGCATTCTGATTGGTCGACTATA
Source organism: Ornithoptera alexandrae (assembly GCA_029030555.1). Taxonomy (NCBI): domain Eukaryota; kingdom Metazoa; phylum Arthropoda; class Insecta; order Lepidoptera; family Papilionidae; genus Ornithoptera; species Ornithoptera alexandrae. The sequence goes on along the minus strand of JARDVY010000077.1, from coordinate 8,727,976 downwards.
TAAATAAAAAAGTGTCGTATTTTATTAATTTTTGTATACAATAATTAAAATATTATTCTAGAAATATGCATTGATAACAAGTGTCTCTTTAAGTGGCAATGGAGGGTTCTCTTTACCCACAAAATATATGGACGTGAGGAGGTAAGAGCCTCAAAGAACAACCGAGTACCTGTAGATACTCTTACAACGTGGACCTTCGAACTGGTGAAGTTGGAGAAAAGGCGTTACAACAGTCTGGAGATCTTTGGAAAGGCTTGTATCTGTGAGTGTGATAACATTTAATGATGATCAGAACAACTATTTTTTTTTTATTCTAGGTAGGGACGAGACGAACGGGACGTCACCTGATGGTAAGTGATACGCCTGTTCATGAAAATGAAGCGCTAGTTATAATGGTATACACTGTATCATGTGCTCGTCGCTTTGAGACATAAGATCCGTTGATTCAGTAATTTCATTAGCTACAGCGCCCTTCAAACAGGAACACAGTAATGTTTGCATACTGCTGTTTGGCGATAGGTGGTCTCTGTTGCCGGAGACCGTCTAGGTAGGTAACACCGCAGTTTATGTTTCTGCCGGCAAACAGTACTGTTTTCCGGTTTGAAGGGTGCTATAGCTAATGAAATTACTGAATCAACGGATCTTATGTCTCAAAGCAACGAGCACAACATTATGCAGTGTATACCATACTAACTGGCGCTACGTTGTTACTATGTGCATTTCAATTACCATCAGGTGAAAGTCGCGCTCGTCTCATTACTTTGTAGAATAAAAAAAAAACAATTTTTATTAATAAGTACCCTCTTCTATATAAAACTATCGTTCTCCTATTTCCTTTAGATTATTTATACTTAACATACTTGAACTTCTCATAAGTATGACATAGGGAGATATATAGATAAGTAAGAGTCAAAAATACGATTTTTCTCAGTCATACGAGCTGAATGTTGAAGACATCTTGGACGTCATCTTGAGACGAGGGAGGTCAAGTTAATTTATTCCATGCTCCTTGACCTGTGCATTCGAGTAACCTGCTCTAATTCTGTAAAATATGACCGGAACATGGCCGCAGTTTGCGGAAGTGCTTTAATTAAAGTTAATACCTGCGAAAGGTTTAGCTCAAAGACTAACAGAGCACATGACTGGTACACATCTTGAATCTCGGAGCTTTATTCCATAAGGAACGTCCAGACCCTTAGTTTCCAAAGTGGTTGAGGTGGACCCCTAATAGTCCACAGGAGATTCAACGGAAGTTAACGTTGGATCTTATCATCATCACATATTTTGTCGAGTTTTGTGAATATGGTAGAAATGTAGCTCCGTTGACTCCACCAGCACCAGTTAAATTTTTAAAATGGCTCTATGAGTAAATAAAGTTTGGGAACTTCTGGTCCATTTATCTGATGTCTATCTTCAAAAGTTGAAGCACATCGGTTTCCTCTAGTCGATTTTTTTCTGGAAGCTTAATCTTTATGAGGATCGAACTCATGATGAATCGTCCATTGCGTAGTTCAAGCGGTATTAACAAACTGACGTACGAAGCGACGGAACGAGTAAGACCTTCACTTGATGGCAAGTGTTATGCTTGCCCAAAACAATATGGCGTCAGTTACGATGTTATACACAGCACCACACTCCGCTCGACACCTTGAGACATAAGATGTTAAATCCCGTTACCACAGTAATTTCTCTAACAGCTACTTTCAAAACGGTTTCCTACTTAGACGGTCTCCGCCAGAGCTACGACAAGTAAACCTTTGGAAGATATTATTCCATGAAAAGTTGAGACCGATATATATATTTTTTTTATATATATAAAATCCCTTTTAATATAACAGAACGCTTTCTACTTTGGAGCGCTCCATGTCCCTGGACAGTGGATTCATCTTCAGCAGCACAATAAACTTATTGTTTGTTGCGTGCCAATAAACGAGGTTATTGCCCGATGCGACAAACAGGTGTGGGAACTAAATTTATATGTTCATCGACTCCATTCACATTTTGTTCGATACACCAATTTAATATGCCAAGCCAACCTCACCTGCTCGTCGTGCACCCTGATAATCAAAACTAACGAGGGTGTAGCCATCAACCCGCATTGAACCAGCGTAGTGAGAAACAGCCCAAATCCTTCCATATAAATCCCTACCCGATCGATGTGGGAATCTTTGAGGGAAGCCTATGTCCAGCAGTGGACGTCAATGTTAAAATTTATTTTTGTATAATTATAACACAAGAGATTAATACAGTTTTCTCTCTTCACAGATCCCCTTCTTCTAGTCACCACCAAGTTAAAGGTAAGGCATAAATATGATAAAAAAAAGTTAGTTTATAACCTTTACATAGTCTACGATTGACTTAAGCAGAGAACAGATTAACTTTGACATCGAAGTAAACGAAATAGAAGGAATACTTAGAAATAAGTTAGGATGATATACACAGCACCACGTTGTGCTCATCACCTTGAGACATAAGATGTTATGTTACCCCAGTAATTTCACTAGGTACAGCGCCCTTCAAAGCGGTACACATTAATGTTTGCACAGTACAGTTTGGAGCAGAAATAGACTTTGTGGTGGTACCTATCTAGATGGTGTCCGGCTGCAGAGACCTAACACCAATCATTTGAAGACGGCAACAATTAAACAAAAAAAATAAATAACATATTCATGCAGTGATCATACTCTTTTCCATAAACTGGCATCTTCTTTCGAAGGTCTGAAGAGCGGACTGATGGTTCTAACCTAACCTACGGTTAGGACCTAATAGATCTCAGTTACTGGTGGTAGGTTTCTATTGCGGGAGACCGTCTAGGTTCCATCGCAGCGCACATTTCTGCCGCTGGACGGTAGTGTGCAAACATTACTGTGTTCCGGTTTTAAGGGGGTCGTAGTTAATGAAGTTACTGTGGTAATGTGACTTAACAACTTATGTCTAATGGCAAGTGTATAACATCTTCATCTTGTTATAGGTCGCATACCAACTGGCGAACATCCTGCTGGTCCCGTCGCTTCGTAGAATAAAAAAAAAGCGTAATCGAGCCTTTGGCTGAAGTTGTTCAGCGAGGATATTCTCCATCAACCCGCACTTTCTTCTTTTTATTTCTCCATTATCATATAGTTTTGCTTGTTTCATCAGTCTCTTAAAAGTTGTAGATTAAATTTATTCCAAAAATTCTTTAAGTCAAAACTTGAGCTTCCGATATCTGAAGGTTGTTTATATCCTTCAAGAGGCTCCTTAATCTCTTTGAGATTGCTCCAGACTCGGAGATAGAATGATTAATGATACAATAAGTTAGATTACACAGATGTCATGGCGGGACATTAAGGGGTGCGATAACATCTCTAGACTCCAAATGTTTATCGTCTGGATCGTGTCCGTTCGGGACCGGCGAAATCTTAAGTCATTATTAAGCACTTGAATAACTTAAAATTGAAGCCTTTATTGTTTTTTTTATCATTTCGTCTATGATACTTACAACATGCAACGGAGTATTAAAATATACATATCGTGGTGCAATCTACAAGCGGCCTCGACAAGCCTCACCGCCATGTTGTTAGTACGGATAATTGAAGGGTAGGTTGTTTATTTCCGTTTTTATTACCGCCCCAATGGATGATTTGCATTTATAATAATGCATGCGAGGTTCGATTGTATTAATTATAAACACTAACACTTAAAATCTCGTGTCGGCAATAATATTCACATCTTCGAAGTTCTATATTTTGTGAAGTGTGCTCGAGGAAAAGATCTAGCTGAAAAAAATGCTATCATACCATCATCATCAGCCGATAGACGTCCACTGCTGGACATAAGCCTCTCCCAAAGTTCTCCACATACAGTCAACACGGCCTCCGGTATCGCTGGAAACTAGGGGCCGTCGTCGGTAGGGATTCCTATAGGAGGATTTGGACCATTTCACAACACACTTCCCAATGCGGGTTGATGGCCAGAACCTCATTTCTTGATTAGCAGAGTGGACCACGGGCAGACGAGGTTGGCTTGGGTTCTGTGAGTTGTTGTGCGGGACACCTTATCATAGCAGCAGATGTAAATTCTGAGACTGGTGAATCTTGAACTGGATTAGGGACCTCCGTTTATTGCCCTGTAGTCTAGAGATATTTAAAATATGACTAAGATAAGCCCTGCTTGTCGGGTTCCGTAGGCTTCGCAGGTGGGGAGCCTTTATTATGCATTACGCGAACCCGGAATGAACAGCAAGTACGAAGTGGTATAGGTACTTGTCGTACCAAAGCGAGAGTGCCGAGGGGAGCTATAAATACGTTTTAGGCGTAGTGGCAGAAGACACCAGTATGTTCCGTAGGAGATCCCAGGGCCTTCTGCAACTTACTGAGGATGACTACTACGGGTGTTTTTAGTAGGTAAAAATCCCAAATCAACTTGTGTCTCCCGCATAAGTAGGCTAGAAGGTTTCCTCTGTGATAATAAAAAAAAAGACTTTTGTTTTACAAGGCATAGTAAGGACCATGGAGAAATTAAAAGCATATAAAATCCGTACCTTTTTCGATTTAAAAAAATACTCTTTCTCCTTCCTGCTCTTTTCCCAGCTACGTGGGGTCGGCACAGCATGTACTTCTCTTCCATATCCCTCTATCAGCTGTCTTACCTGAATTAATACTCTTCGTACACATGTCGCTTTTACACAATCCATCCACACTTTCTTCGGTCTTCCTCTACCCTTATAACCATCCACGTTCATTCTCATTACTTTCTTTGTTATATGTCCTTCATCCCTCCGCACAACATGCCCGCACCACGTAACCTCTTGCTCCTCAATTCCTCTATCATCGGAGCGACATCCAGACTTCCTCTAATATACTCATTCCTAATTTATCCATCCTCATCACACCGCACATCCATCTTAACATTCGCATCTCGGCCACGTGTAATCATAAGCCAAGTGTCATTATAAGGACTTAAAAAATACTTCTCAGCTAATATCCGGCGGAAACAAAACCTTAAATACTTGTTGAGCCGTAATCAAATTCTGTTAATGAATTGTGTTTACCCCGCCTTTTGTATCTAATGTAATCAATAACTTATTATTATCGTCAATATCCTTACAACTTTATTAAGCTTCGATTGTTATTGGGCCCTTTACAAAAGGTTTCCCCCCAATTGAGTTTCACTCTAGAATGAGCTTTGAACAAAGTTAAAGCACTCCCCCCCCCCCCCACAGATATTCAGCCATTTCGGAAATATTCTCTGGAAATTTTCAGACTCGACCCTTCATGCGAGTGCTTCTTTAAACTACTGCCGTGTCTAAGGCGGAAGCTGGTCGAGTGCCCGCCGAGTACACCGGAACAGAACAATTTCCACTTACATCAAACTTTCATTTGGAATTATTTAAAAGGATTTCTATTGAAAGGAAAGACTAGACATCCTTTTTTCTTTTGATCACATATCACTGTATATCCTGTCAACTCCTCGCTGCTGCCGATTAAGACAGAACCAATATCTGGAGCGTAGAAACAGTTTACAGATAAGAGGAAAGCTTCCGTTTCGAATGGAGCTTTCTAAGTTTTCTTTTCTTCCCCGATTGCAGCAGTCAAAGGAACTTTTATTACTTTACGCGTCTTTTTTCTTCTTTATTTGTTCTCTGTATACTTTAACACCTCAAGATTCTATTGACAAGGATAACTTAATTTAATAGCCAGCTTCATAATCTTCTCAATTGAAGATGTTTTTTTTTTTTTTTTCTACGACGTGACGATACAAGCGGGACGTTCACTTGATGGTAAGTGACACGTTCGTAACAACGTGACCGTAGTTAAGATGGTATACACTACACCACATTAGGACGTCGCGTTGTGACGTAAGATGTATTCTCGTTACCCCAGTAATTAGTTATTACTAGTTTTGCTGGTGGTAGGTCTCTTGCCGGAGACCGTCTAGGTACCACCGCAGCGCCTACAGCAGCCGACGAATAGCAGTGTGCGAACATTACTGTGTTCCGGTTTAAAAGGCGCTGTAGCCAGTGAAATTACCGGGGTAACGAGATTTAAAATCTTATGTCCCAAGGCGACGAGCACAACGCAGTGCTGTGTGTATCATCCTAACTAGCGCCACGTTGTTATGGATAACCATGTCAATTACCATCAGGTGAACTTGTCACTCATCTGGATACTGAATCGAATTAGATACCTGATGTTCCACCCACTGTGCCATTGGTGTTGTTAATTATGTAGACCATGTGATAAGGTAGACGTTGTTAAGGGCAGGCGTATCATTTACCATCAGGTGAACGTTCCGCTCGTCGCTTGTAACTTGGTAAAATAAAAAAAGTCTGTTACTCGCATATAGACATTTGGCCATATTATTTATGTAAGTTATGATATTGATTTATTCCGTTCATCATCAGCCGATAGACGTCCACTGCTGGGCGTAAGATTCCGCCAAAGATTCCCACTTCGATTGTATAGGAATTTATACGAGTATAGTGGAATTTGAGCCGTTTTTCCTTCATTTATAGGTATTTAAGTTTCCTCTCACAAAAACATCGATTTATCATATGTTGTAAAAGGGGTAGGTTATTTTAACGCTCCTATTGTGCGGGGAAGGTGAAAGTGGACCCCCAGGAGTTGCAAATTTTTAGTACTAAGGTGTTAAATCGAGTAATTTTACAAGCTGCAACGCCCTTAAAACCGGAAGACAGTATTGTTTGCACACTACTGTTGCCAAAAACACCTGCTGTGACTCACAGATGGTATTTAACAGCAGAGGTCTATCACCACAAAACTGGGGGTAGGTCTCTCGAGACCATCTAGGTAGGTACCACCGCAACGCCTATTTCTCCCGCCTAATAGCACTGTGTGAGCATTACTGTGTTCAGGATTGAACGGCGCTGTAGGTGGTAAAATTACTGGGGTAACGACACTTCACATATGTCTCAAGATAACAAGCGCAATGCGATGCTGTGTATATCATTATCGGCAGGCGTATCGTTTATCATCAGGTGATCACCTCACTCGTCTCGTTGTTCATTTTCCGCTATCTTCATAATCTGAATAAAATATTTTGTGAGCATACGTTTATGAGAATTTAAGCGTTATACTCCGCTCGTCCCTGCTTTTCAAGGGTCCAATGATTGATGACGAAATAAGTAGGATTATACAAATACCCCCCCGAAGCACATTAAGGCGGCGCGATATTAGGGGGTATTTCAACCGTCTAGTTGTGCAGAATTTTTCATGAGATCCACTGAAAGATATTATTTTATTGAATGTGGATGACATCATACCCTAGTTGTGTCTTATCATCGACCGATAGATGTCCACAGCTGGGACATAAGCTTCCCCAAAATACTCCCACATCGATCGGTGCTGTGCTGATCGCATCGCCGGGTAATAGAGGCCGTCGTTTGTAGGGATTTATGTGATGCCTACGCATACTCGTCCTCGCGGGGGCAAGGACGAGTTATGTCGGACTTGCACCGACTAAAACCCCCACGATGTTCCGCCTCATCGCCATGATGGCAGGATCACGGGAACGCTCACACTCAACCGCGACCCTGCCGGCGCTGGCCGCTTGCGCAGCCCCACCTCGAGAGGGAGGGATGAACCCTCCCTTTCCAGGGCGCGCCGGAACATGCAACGCGCCCCCTCCTCGACCTCATCGTGTGCGGGCGACCGATTCCTCCGAACCCGTCGTCCAGAGGCCATGGGAGCTACTGGATAAAACCTCTCCCAGCTCCCCGCGGCAGAGAGATGTTAGGCTCGCCGCTACCTGTCAGCGGCCGCGAAGGATAGGGAGAACGGCGCATCTCAATACCGACACTCCTCTTCCCCCGCGGCCCCACCGCCGCCGCATCACCGGTGCGACACCGGTTGGCCGCAGAGGGTATTCCTTCTGCGACCCCACCTCGGCTGCGAGGGGCGGTATGAAACCGCCCCTGCAGCCTGGCCGCTAGGGCAGCATACAGCCGCCCTACGGCCCCCGCTTCGGTGAGCCCCAGTTATCCAACCGGTGCTCGAACCTGGAGCGGCCGCTTCGGCCAGCCCTCCGCCACGACAAGGCGAGAACCCGTTGGAGGAGATGTGGGGGAGATATAGGCCAGTTCCTACCAGGCTGGCCCAATGCGGGGTAGTGAGTTGTGTCTTATTAATAGACAATAATGTTTATTAGCGAATTACCGAAAAATTTCACTAATATATTTCAATCTAAATATCAGATGGATATTGAAGATTTTAATGCTGTGGTCCGTTTTAGTATCCATTACAGCGATTACATCTACCGTCCTTCAATATAAGCAAACATTACTTAATTTCAATAAAGCGGTAGTGTAAACTTTATTAAGTAATTTAATAATCGAAAAGGACGAGAACTATATAGCTTGAATATTCTTAACAGCGCCTTGTTGTCGGATATCTCTCTCCTCTTCTCTCATCTAGTCTTCAATGTTTAAAAGAACCTTAAAAATTTAAATGTTGTAGATGAAATATTTAAAAAAATGAGAAAGTGAAATTATCCTGAAATTGATTTTCATAAATTTATGATGATTTATTCAGTGATTACAGTAAAAATAACATTTGAGGTCACCGGTACCTGAAATCGCGAATAACGTATTAGCTTCACTTCCTATATCTATAATCAAAGATAATTATGTTCTGGTTTGAATGGTTCTATAGCTAATAAAATTACCGAAGTAAGAAGACTTAACATCTCGTGTTTCTGGACTACGAGCACTATGGAACTATGTATTTCATCCTAACTGATGCTACGGTGTTACAACCAGGCGCATCATATTAACATCAGGTGAATACCTCGCTTCTCTCGTAGCATTAAAATAATACAGAATGTAGTGAAATAAATATGAAAAAACACATTATAAAGACTAATTTAGTATGAACAGTTTTAGTAAGATATCTTCTTAATCTTCATCGTCGGTATCACTAAACATCATCACTTCCGGTGTTTGTCGCAAGCTCAAAAACACGTCGCCATTCCTCTGATGGCCGCCTTCCTAGTTATTCTATATAGTGGTAACGATGATTAGTCATTTACTGCTTATCTGGTCAGTTCTTCCTCGTGGCTTCATACCGTCAACCTTTCCTTGGACCACAAGACGCTCAATAGCTGCCTCTCCTCGGCGGCTGAGATATTTATCTGTATATTTCTGATATACATAAATATTATATCTAAGAATCATCTGAACCATCAATAGATGTGTATGATCTCTGTGTGGTTGAAATGTGAAATGACACCATATTCTGGAGCACTAGAGGATATCGCTTCCTTAAATATGTAGGGAAAAATATTTCCCGCTAGATGTATCTTTAATATTATACTCGTACAAAATATTTCATATATTTGGACAGACAGGATTCATCTACTTTATTTATTATATCGCCGGTTGGACGTCACCCTTCCAAAGAATGTCCGATATTTCTGACCACTGATTTGATGGCTTCATTTACTTTTTATTAATATAATCATGGACGTAAGAGATTCTTCCCCTTCACTACATGTTCACTTTTTTTATTATAAATATATAGAGGATGCTGTATTACATAATATATATCCTTTCCTGCTCGTTGTTTAACGTCTTAAAAGTTGTATGCGTAATCCTTTTTGTGTATAGCTACGGCTATTTTTCTTTTTATATACAACCCTGCTGAAAGCTACAAATAGTTTTTAGTATTTAATCTTTTTTTTATTTTGAAAAGCGACGGGGTGAACGAGACGTTCACCCGATGGGAAGTGATACACCTGCCCCTAACTACCTGGCACATTGTGCTCATCGCCTTGAGACCATAAGATGTTAGGTCTCGTTACCCTAGCAATTACACTAGTTACAGCGTCCTTTAAACCGAATCACAATAATGTTTGCACACTATCTGGACCTGTATCTAGTGGTGGTACCATCTATATATATAGAGGTGTAAGGGGTCCCTCACAATGACGCACAGCACACAATCCAACCACTCCGGGTCATGGTGAACCCTGTTAATCAACATACGAGGCTCTGGCTCCCATCAATCCTTATTAGGCCAGCGTGGTGGGAAATGGTGTAAATCCCCCATATGAAGCCCTATAAACGAAGGCATATATATATATATATATGATTATTTATTTATTCAAATTGATAATCGGCTATATATACAGCTGAATATCTCCCATATCATATGTATATATAACTTGGGAGAGATCCAGTATTTATAACAGGTCTACTGTATCTGCTTTCGGATATAGGCCAGCCTTCTCTCCCTCTCTCCATTGACTCTTATCCCTTGCCGTCGACATTCATCTTCCACCAACTTGCCGGCAGATATCATCTTCCTACTTTTCGAGTGGTCCGTGTTGTTTGTACATGGTCTCCTTTTTATACAACGTACCGACGAGACGGAACAGGATGTTTACCTGATGGTAAGCGATACGCCTGCCTTTAACGAGGTGGTAAATAATAATGTTGAGTCGCATTATCCCAGTAATTTTACTAGCTCCAACTCCTACACGAAACACAGTAATGTCTTCACACCAATATTAGGCGGATGTAGGAGGTGCGGTGGTTCCTTAACAATACGGTCTGCCGAGGAAGGAAACTGAGGAGTGATATTGGAAGCGAGTATAAGTAAATGATGTCGGATATCAAACGGGCGAACATTCATTTGTTATATAAAACGAGGAATGGAGGATCGCGGTTGCCGGAACGCAAACGTATCAAATTTGTTTATTAAAATTCCATCCGTAATATTCTTTGTAGGAGGAAAAAAAAAAATTCCTCATACTCCTCCAGTCGACAAAAGGCCCGCCGTGAAAATAAATAGAGGAATCCCCGAAATAATCTGATGAACGCATTACAACGTTGTACCTTCCCTCCGCGCTGTGTGGTTAAATCTTAACCTTTCTTTAAATAATTTAACATTGATATAATAACTAAATTCGTGTTAAATTATAAAATTAAATTATTATTTATTTACGTCCACTGCTGGACATATGCCTCCCCAAAGATCTCCACATCGATCGGTTCGCGCTGCACGATAGACTAAGGACCGTCATTTGCCGTAGCACAGCATGGATGCTAAAGAGGGCTCTGCTTCCGTGCTGCATTCTCCGCTGCTTCCGTGGGATGTTTTAGCTATAGTCCAGGGGGAGCACCTCCTAATGTACTGAGGGAGACCACCGAAGGAGTTTTAGTGGGTAGGTCCCACATAATCTTATCTTCCCTCCAGAAGTAAGGTATCTTTTAAGATTTCCTCTGCGATAAATAATTGGTTGTCATTTGTAGTCGCTCATATTGGGGTATTTGGGTTATTTCCCACCACGCTAACCTAATTCAGGTTGGTCAGCAAAAGCCTCATTTGTTGATTACCAGGGTCCACCACGAGCAGGTGAGGTTACCTTGAATCCCTCGAGTAAGAGATCCCTAATAAGAGACGCTTTACACCCCTTTATCAAGATTTATTATTGTTATTTATATATTCAATAAAAACATATAAAGTTTGAGAACTATTTTATCAATTTTCTCAGTGCATTGTTCTGCAAAGGAAATACCTAACTAGTTGTAAACTCTTCCAAGTTCTTTATAAAATATCTTTAGCTGGTGGAAGATACTTAAACTAAGTAAAGAAGTTAAATGAAAAATATTATATTATGATATAAATTGAGATGGTTCAGGATTTTATGATTTTACCAATGGTAGGTCTCTATTCCCGGATGTCGTCTGGGTAAGTTCCGTTGCAGCGCCGGTCTCTGCCGCCAAACAGTATTTGTCCGAACATGTTGTTACTGGGGTAACAAGGGTTAACATATCAAGGCGACGAGTGCAACGTGGTGTATGTATAACATCGTATCTTTTTATCGGGGTGGAAATCTTCTATAAAGATACTCTGCTCCTGAAGGGAAAACAAGGTTTTATGAGGGCATTTCACCCACTAAAACCTCCTCAGTGGTTATCTAAGATGCGTTGCGGCAGGCCCTGGGATCTCCTGGGGAACGCACTGGTGCCTCCAGGCACTAAACCTAAAGCAAGCTCTGCGCAGGGCTGAAGCCCTCCTCGGTATGACAAGCACTAGTCTCGCACTTGTCATTCATCCTGGGCTCACTTTAGTGGGCGAGCCCAAGAAAACTATTTTAGTCGCCTTTTACGACAGACAGGACTTACCTTAGTCTTGTCATTATTAGGCTGAATAGATGAATAAAAAAAAAATGTATAATAATATTAAAAGTATAATACGTTATATATGTGGTGTATTTCACCATGTATGTGTTTCACTTCCTTCTTTCTGCTAGAACTCTGGTTTAATGGCCACAACTTAGAGCGTTATTTGCCTCGGAATGACGCTGCAAATTGGATCATTAAAAGCTTAAACTGACTTCACATAGTTGGATCCTGAAAAACGAGCTTTGCAGCTCGGATCGGCTGATAAGGAATTAGGTGAAATGTTTCAGTAACATTTTATCATTAAATATATTATACTCACCCTGGAATGATCACAAACTAATGATATTTATTTTTTGACAATGTGACACTGAAGACGCTGAAGGTATTCAGGAAATTTACATGATCAACCTTCATTCAAACTTCTCTGGTTTTATGGCTGGAATTTGAACCATTAACGTATTACAGAGCAGCATATCAGCAGCTGTAACACGGGTGCTGTAGCGTTTATTCTTGCACCGACTAAAACCCTCACGATGTTCCGCCTCACCGGTCACGACAACGCTCGCGCATACATCCGCGATCCCCCGCCAGCGCGGACCGCACAACACAGCTCTACCTCAAGAGAGAGGGAAGAACCTCCCCTTTTCACCTCTGTAAGGGCACGCCGAAACATACAGCGCGCCCTCCTCTCGGTCTCTCACAGTCACCCGGGCACCGGATCCCCCCGAATCCGTCACCCAGAGGCCATGGGAACAAAGAGAGAAAATTCTCCCGACTTCTTACGGCGGATCCGATCTTGGGTTCTGCCGCCACCAGTTATACAGCCGCCGAGGATAGGGAGAGCAGCGGAACGCAATACCGACACTTCACTTCCTCCGCGGCTCCACCGCCACCGCTTAGTCGCGAAGGGTAGAAAAAGCAGCGAATCGCAATACCAACACTCCTCTCTCTCCGCGACTCCACCGCGGTTGCAAAGAGCAGTATAAAGCCGCCCCTGCAGCTCACTAGCACACATCCGAGTTAAGCTCACGGAGCTCGGAAGCTCTAACCTGGAGCGACCGCTCCTGCCCGGCCCTACGCCTCGGGCCGGCCAGGTAGGCTCGTCTTCGCTTCACCGTGGGAAACCAAGCCACGACTACTGAGCCCCTCCGCCACGACAAAGCGGCAACTTGCTCGAGGGCTCATGGTGCACCCTGCTAATCAACAAACGAGGCTCTGGCTCCCACCAACCCGCATTGGGCCAGCGTGGTGGGAAATGGCCCAAATCCGCGCACATCAATCCCTCAACACTCGATCGTACGGGAATCTTTGCAGGAGGCCTATGATCAGTAGTGGATGAAGATGATGTATCAAGTTAGTCCACTTAGTTCTAAGCATTAAAGTTAGTAATTTTTGTGTGTGTTTAATATATTTATAGCGATTTAATCTTGACAATTTCTCGCGGATCGCGTTGAGGAGATAGTTGTTACAGTGTTACAAATAGGTTATCCGAGTACGTCGCTTCTTTGAACGGCTCCCTATCGGCAGCTCTTCGTGTTAAGTACCATTATATGGTAACCATAAAATTCTTTCACACATAACCATTTAGATACTTTATAATATACATTATATATAAACCTCTATAACAGAGATGAAAAAACAACATATAACTATATACATTGTATTCATGCTTAAAGATTGCTTGGGATATTAAAGATTATTCTCTATTCATATATAAGTTCAATAGCCTCATTAGTTTAATTAGTACATCAGCTAGACTTCCACTGCTGGACTGCTAGGCCTCTTTCAAAGATCTCCATATACAGTTAGCATGGGCTCGGTTACAGCTAGGCACTAGAGGCTGTTATATGTAGAGATTCGTGTGGGGGGATTTAGGACATTTCCTACCACGCTGGCCCAATGCGGGTTGGCGGCAGTCAGAGCCTCGTTTGTTGATTAGCAGGCTGCATCACGAGCCGGTGAGGTTGATTTGGGTGTCGCGGGTTGTTATGTGAGATCCCTTACACACCTTTAATTAGTACGTAGAAAAAAAAAATATTACCACATCACCAAGTACCACTTACTCAAACTTACTTCTTCTATTCCTATATGGGATAACTGTCTTATTCATATTTAACTGGAATTCATGTCGTTTTTTTGGTTTGGGATGGGATATCTTCGAAAGATACCCTGCTTCTATGGGAAGTCAGGGTTATATAAAATTCTTACTCACTAAAACCCCCTCGGTGCTCTGCATCAGTGCATTCCGATAGGCTACGGGATCTCTTATAGAACACACCGCTGCTCCTCTACACTGTGTTACACGTCTCTGAGGAGGAGCTCAACCCTCGTAGGCACTATCGCCGAGCCATACGCCGTCCGACGCAGGTTCGCTTGTTGGGCATTAAGGGCCCCCACCCTCAAGGCTCGCGAAACTTCTAGATCTTTTTAACCGCCGTCATCGACAGGTAGGGTTTACCTTAGTCCTATTCTTACTAGCCCGAGACTACAGGACTGACGGGCCGGTGCGTATATTACCATCGCTTCCACTTCTTCTCCGAGCGGAAACAACCCTCTCTCGATTCCGTTCGGCGGCCTCCTTCTGTACCATTGCGGCTTCACAGAAGGAAACCAACGCTGCCACCGGAATTCATGTCCAAGACTCGTCTGAAGTTCTAATTCAAGTTGTACGAGGTTTTTAAAGCCAGTATCCATATTAATAGGATATACGTTATGACATTTATTTCTAGACTTTAAGTGACCTCAGGTTTTTTTCTCTAACTACTTGGAGTCTCGATCGTTCTATCAAAGGCGCATCTCTATCAGCTTCTCTGGCCTTGATGCGATTTTGAGCTCGAACTAAAATACATTACTCTTGTCTATATGTAAAGATATGATTTAACTCGTATAGCAGAGAATCTGTAACGACCAGCGTCGACAGCGTACCTTGGCACCGGGCCAAAAGAGCTCATCAGCTTCTAGAACATTCTGTTACATTTACAGTCGATAACGAGAGGATCTCGCAAGACCGTAACCTTACTTTTATAGCAATCATTTAACGGGGTTAACTTAGTTATAAATTAAAAAAAAAATTAGTTTAATAATCTTTATAATCATTTACATGGTTACCAGCCGACAGACGTCCACCCCTAAAGACCTTCACATCATTTGTTGGAGTTCATTGTGAGGAATTGGGCCGTAACCCACCGCACGTAGTATAGGTCAGTGGGTGGTCAGAGCCTCGTCTGTTATTCAGCAGGGTGCACCGCGTGCGGGTGAGGTTGTCTTGGGCTCCGTAAGTTGTTGGACGGAACCCCTTACACCCCTTCATGTTATGTCATTTACATATAACAATAACTTTATTTGAAACCAGTTGTACTCATATTATTATATAGAGTTGCTTAAAATATTCATTTACTGGTGGTAGGTCTCAGCTGGAGACAGTCTAGACAGGTAAAACCGCAGCGGCTATAGCAGCCGACGAACAGCAGTGTGCAAACATTACTGTGTTCCGGTTTGAAAGGCGCTACAGCTAGTGTAGTTATTGGAGTAATGAGAAAACATCTTAAGCCTCAAAGCGACGAACACAACGTGGTCCAGTGTATCACTTAACTCCAAGTGAAAATCCCGCTCTCGTCACTTCAGTGGACGTCTATCAGCTGATGATGATGATGTATCATGCAGAACATATTGTTAAGACGCGTCTTTCACAACCTTTTTTCCTTCCTGTACCTCTTAATAAAACTCTTTTTAAGCTCTTCTCTTATAATACCAAAGCTACAGCTTAAAATGTCTCGTTTCTCTTAAGTTTTCTGTCATACTTAATATTGAAATATACTCATAGTCGTAACCTTCAGCAGATAGACGTCCACTGCTGGACATAAGCCTGCCCAAACATCTCCACATCGATCGATGCCGCGTTGCTCGCATCCAGTGGTTTCCCGCGATTTTCACCAGATCATCGGACCACTGAGGTCTTAGAGGCCTCTCAACACTACGTCCACCGGTACGCCGGCGCCACTCGAGGACCTTACTGCACCATCGGCCATCGGTCCTTCGAGCAATGTGCCCTGCCCACTGCCACTTAAGTAATATATTCGCCATATCTCTATAACAACGTGGTGTTGGGATGATACACAGCACCACTTTGCGCTCTTAAAATAAATGATGATTATCGTTACCTCAGTAATGTCGCTAGCTACAACGCCCTTCAAACTTGGACAGAGTAATGTTTGCATAGTAAGTTTCGTCGGCTGCAATATGCGATGCGGTGGTACCTACCCAGACAGTCTCCGGCTACGTAGACCTACCACCAGTAAGAAAAACCCTGAAAGGAAATAAAAAAAAAAAATATTCTTGTAATACAATGATATAATCCATCGATGATTTAGATGTGGATGATGTCTAAACAAACATTTAGAACGGTCGTCTGATGAGAAAAAGATTCTTCTGCCGTCTGCCGTCTCCGTCAATGTAGACCTACCACCAGTCGTTTCATATCAAATGGCTGATCGTTTTTAAATTGTTATATTATAATAAACATTAGCACCGCAGTAACATAATTCACAGTTAACGATAACAATTACCGAAGGCCTGTCGTTTAAGCTATTAAGGGGTGGCGAAGTCGAAACTCATGACTTGGATAACCAAGGAGCAACTTAAAACTGTCAGCTTAAGAAGTTAATAGGCCAATTCGCGGTGCCATTCGTTTAAGTTGATCCCGTTAAGTGGGCGATTGATAAGAAATCCGTAGCGAGGCGAACAGTAAACTTATTTACCGCAACAATTTTTTTTTGTTTACAATTATTATCTTCATTGCTTCAACTTTACATACTCTTACTCTTATAATATACAAGCTACTCCCTGCCTGCTTTGCTGGCTGTAACACCCCTGCGACTCCCTTTGGAGATGGAACTTTATCCAATTTGTACAGCTGACCTGTACTCAGCATAAGGAATATTCCTACCAAATTTCAAGTCTCCAGGCCTCATGGTTACAGAGATATCGTGATGAGTCTTTACGTACATGAAAATCTCTTATATATACATCATCATCAGCCGATAGATGTCCACTGCTGGACCTAAACCATTTCCATAGATTCCTACATCGATTGGTACTGCGCTGCTCGCATCGCCGCGTACTAGGAGCTTCCGTTTAGGGGGTTCATATGGGATTTGGGCCATTTCCCACCACGCTGGCCCAACGCGGTTATACATAGATAAATCTATCTTTAGATATAATATATTGATGGTAGTATCCGTTGCCGGAAACCCTCTAATTAAGTACCATCATAGCGTCTATTTCTGCCTCTAAATATTATAATGTTCCGGTTTGAAGGGCGTTGTAGCTAGTGTCATTACTAAGGTAACGAAACTGCACGTCTTCTGTTTCAAGGTTACTCGTTGTGCAATCTATAACATGCTCACTAGCGCCACGTTGTTATAAGTGAGGGTATCACTTTCTATCAGGTGAACGTCCCGCTGGTCTCGTCGCTTAATTATATAAAAGAAAAACTTATTTATTAAATCATTCCTCTTATAAAATAATACAAAAATTAGGGGTGCAGCAGTCTTCTAACGAAGAAGCGATGAGAGGAACGAGACGTTCACCTGATAATAAGTTATACGTCTACCCATATGACGCTTGTTAGGATGATATACACTGCCCGCTTTGTGTTCGTACCTTGAGCTGGGAGAGCACCATTATCATCATTATCATCTTTTGAACCGATGACGTCCACTGATAGGTCTCTTGTGTGTTCCACAAACATCACATTCGCTGGGAGACATATGATGTTAAGTTCCATTACCTTGAAAATTTCACATCTACAGCGCCCTTCAAATCGGAACAAAGAAATATTTGCACAGTACTATTTGGTTATAAATAGGCGCTGCCTTGGTATCTATTTAGACGGTCTCCGGTAATAGAGTTTTAGCATCTTGAAAGCCATCATCATCAGCCGATAGACGTCCATTGCTGGACATAGGCCTCAGCCGAAGATCTCCACATCGATTTATCTCGCGTTGCTCGCATCCAGTGAATTCCCGCGATTCTCACCAGATCGTCGGACCACTGAGGTCCTACAAGCCTCCCAACACTACGTCTACCGGTACGCGGGCACCACTCGAGGACTTTAGTGCCCCATCGTCCGTCAGTCCTTCGAGCACGTGGCCCTCCCAGTGCCGCTTAAGTCTAGCAATCTTCTTCTACGGATCTCCACATTCTGATGAGAAAAACTCTGAGCATAGCCCTCTCCATTGCCCTTTGGATGACTTTGAGCCTTTTTATAAGGCCGACAGTAAGGATCCACATCTTGGTTCCGTATGTCAACACTGGCAACACGCACGAGCTGCAGACATGTCTTCAGACACTGCGGTCTCGAAAGCCACTGTAGCTAAATAATTGAATCTGCATGTTCAGGGGCAATAGAGCAGCTCGAAGCCAGAATACCTTTAAACTACTTGTTAAGCTATAATGATTACAAGAAAAAAAAAACTTAACTGTATATTAATTAGTTTGTAAGTTATAATCAGAGTCCATTTAGGGTCTCGTATTAAATCATGCCTACTAATTAATAACTACGGCATTAGTTAAACTTAACAGCGGTTTAATGGTCGAGTTTAAGTTACCGATTTAACAATTAAAATACTTTAAAGTATAACGCTTATACTTGTGATGACTTTATTCTACGATATGACGAGTTGGACGTTCACCTGATAATAAGTGATACGCCCGTCCATAACACAGTGTTAGTTATGATGTACTGTACTACATTGTGGTCGTCGACACTTAAGATGTGAAGTCCCGGTACCCCAATAATAACACTACCTACAGCGCCTTTCAAACCGGAACACAGTAATGTTTGCACAATTTTATTTGAGGGTATAAATAGACGCTGTGGTGGTCCTTAGACAGTCTCCAGTAAAAGAACTACCACCAGTAATTTTTTATTTCGCATAGTAAATATTTTACTATTGTAACGATTTATGTATCTGATAGTATTGTTTACAATTATTTAAATTAATTAATAATTAATAATTTTTATATAATTATTTAAATTATATAAAAATTAACAAATAAAATATAATAATCAATATTAAGTCTTCATCGTCAAATCGTTTTCCTCGTGTCCGAGGGTCGCGACTACGAACACCCATCACTCTTGTCCTCACGATGTTTCTCCATCTCGTCCTATCTCCGGCTACTCGGAGAGCATCGTGGACGCGACTCCACAGTCAAGGGTGCGCATATGGTCAGACCCACACATTGGGTTACGGCCGCGCGGACTTTGGTCCTTCCACTTTGCCAGTAACCACAAGTTCTTCAAGGTTGTCTCCGTCTTTCCTGACAATGTCTGCAGTACTCCAAGATTCGCTTGAGGCAGATGGGAGAAAGCCTTGTTTTTATTTTGAGCTTGGCTAGTATCGACGCGTCTGTCAATATTACTTACTTAGTACTTATTTACTTATTTAATTACTTAATACTTATTGTCGACGTTAAATACAATAACTTCGGATTTATTACTTTGAATTAGTTTGTTTATATTATAAATAAATAAATAATTTGTTGAAAATAATGAATTTCGAGGATGAAGTCATCATCTTCATTATCATCTCGACCGATGGACATAGACTCTTAATGAATTCCTGAAAACACGGTCTTGATGAAAGAAATCATTGACGAGCTGGAGACAAATCTTGAATTAAGGAATCGTGGCTTGGACCCTGGCAATGGGCCTTATGATAAGGCGGTTTCGGTTTGAAGGATGCTGTAGCTGATGAAATTACTGAACAAGATTTAACATCCTATATCATAAAGCGACTAGCACAACGTGGTGCTTTTTATACCATTTTCACTAGCGCCACGTTGTAACGGTCAGGAGTATCACTTACCATCAGGTGAACGTCCAGCTCGTATTGTCGGTTTAGAAAAAAAATTAGAGCAGCGCATAACCGATCGGTGTGGAGGTCTTTGGGTGGGCCTATGTCAAGCTGGGAACGTTTATTGGCTGAAGATGATGACACACCGTTGTACTCATCTGTGGCGTGTATCCGTTACGGTGAAACACCGAAATCTGGAGAATGTCGACATCCACCATGCACTAATGGTGAATGTTGAACATGTCCGAGATTTATATTTTTTTCTCCGTAATTCAGTGGCGATAAATTTTACGCATCTCTTTCTGAGAGGAATAACTAAGAACTTAAAACACACAGTACTTTCAAAATGAGAAAGGAAAATAGAAGTAAAAATAGAAGTAAAAAACTTACTAACCTAACCTAAAACCTAACCTAACCTAACAGCCAGTCGCAGCTTTGTCGGCTCCTCTCTTTTCGACCTCCACCAGAGCATATCGGTGATTGTCGACATACACCGGCGAGGGTCCGAATGTACAAGAATGTAATGAAATATTCGACCTTTCACCGACGTGTTTGGTGTTTGTCGGACATTCACCGGTGAATTCCGACATTCTCCGATTTCGGTGTTTCACTGTAACATAATCCATCAGTACAAGAGTACCGTTGCGACGCCGCTCGGGACAGATGGTCTTTGTAACCTGGTCCATCGTCCTCTCGCCTGCCACTCGAAGACTAAGCAATCGAATCTGTTGCTTATATTTGTAAATGTTAAGTTATTAAATTTGTTTATTTATACAATGCGTTGTAGGAAACGAGAGTGTCGAGTCGCGCCTTCAAGTAATCACTTAAGTATAAAAGACTGGACGTCTTGCTGTAGAGATCACTTAGATTCCTAAGACAGCGGAGTAAATTGTACATACTATTTAATTCATTTTACCATTGTAAAGTGAATTTTGAGAAATACATGGGCACTGTTTGAAGCACTAGATTTATTTACAAGAACTAAACTTGACATTCCTCATATTGGTGACCTGACTTTATCAGCAAAAAAGATCATATATCAATGAGCTGTAAGATGGCTGATTACCTATGATACCAACTACAATGCCCTTTAAATTGGAACATGCTCCCAAACTTGAAAGTTATCCGAGTTACCTGAAGGTACTTAAAACCATTATTATAGCTTCCTACAGACATATATCCTCAATCTTTCAACTTAAGTAAAAAGCTAGTACATACAAATAACTTGTACCTAAAAAAAGGTCCGGTACGCGCTCAAACTTTCGAGATTTCGTTTTTCGTCCCGCTGATTGCGACGTTTAAGTCAACTTCCGGTTTTATTAGTTTCCTCTTCCCCCAGCTCCGATCAATAGCCTTAGCTGACATTTATCATATTAAATAACGAAATAACTTCTCACGTAACTTTACTTCTATTGTTTTCTGTTTAGCTAAGTTAGGGTTTATGTTAGCTTATAACAAGGCAAGTAACTTTTCTTTTAACCCCCGGTCACTCGATTGTACGTGAGTAATTTTGTTTTAATTGCACATAAAGCACAAGGGATTATTTCTTCAAGATAATGAACTGTACTACACTTACCCTTAAGAAACCTGTAGTCATATTTACTGGTGGTAGGTCTCTTGCCGGAGACCTAGGTAGTTACTACCGCTGCTCCCATTTCTCCCGTCAAACAGTAGTGGGCAAACAGTGTTTCGATTTGAACGGCGCTGTTGCTAGTGAAATTACTGGAGTAACGAGACCGAGCATCTTTTCTCAAGGCGGCGAGCGCAATGTGGTGCTGCGAGTGATATTTCGCCCGGCGCAACATTGTCATACGTTTCGTCGCAAAGTAAACTAAAAAAAAATCAGAATCTCAATACTACATTACAGGGGAGCATGAGAAATCAAATATCTCCAAGTTCCATTAGCTCTATAATTTTTTTTTAACTACCTATCTATTTAATCTACAAAACGAAACAATAGACTTAACTGCCTCTGCCAACAGAGTAACTAAAGCAGTACAGGATATAAGATTGAATTAATTTAGAGGTCAATTCAACAACACAAATGTATAGATATATTTATACATAATCACATATATATGTATAAATATATATAGAAGATATTCAGAGATTTCTTGACTCATCATGCAATCTTTGAAACTACTAGACGTAAACATTTACAATTTGGTAGAGATAACGCTTCTGCCATTTAGAGGTCATCTAATAAAGGATTTTAAAAAATCCTTTTCGCATAGGGTGTTAATAATGAGAAGGGTAGGTTGCCGCCGGGCGGTAATATTTCTGACAAACCAAGTCTAATTTAGTTCTATATTACGCTCATCATCATCGTCAGCCCATAGACGTCCACCGCTAAACATAGGCCGCACCCAAAGATTCGCACACGATCAGATAGGGATGCATGTGGGTGGATTTGGGCAATTTCCCACCACGCCGGCCCAATACGGGTTGCTGGAAAGTAGAGCCTCGTTTGCCGATTATCAGGGTGCACCAGGAACAGATGAGGTTGGCTTGGATCCCATGAGTTGTTGTGCGGGAAATCTTACACCTCATACCATAACCCTACACCATACTACGGTCAGCGAATATTACATACAGCAGAACAGCTAATATTTATATTTATATGTATTTATATATATGTGTGTGTGTGTGTGTGCGTGTGCTTATGCTTGTAAGCATATACTTTACTATCAGCTCATACAATAATATAGAATTATCATATAAATTCTCCAATTAATCTCAGTATTACCACAACAACCGAATGTCGCAGTGAATACCACTTGTGATCAACCGGATGCGATTGCTTTGTTTACTTCATAATTATGCTATATAATAATAATATATAGTTATGATAATAAAAATTTATAATACAGTTACAAATGAATTAATTAATTATCATGAATATATGTTAAAAGTTTTATCACATACAAGTCTTGTAATTTTTTAGTATCCAGATAGCTATATAGATAGACGTCCAGTACTAGCGGATGCTGTCTATCGGCTTATGATGATGATGATATATATATATATATATATACAAAAAATACTTTTGTTTGAATAGACAGATATCAAGAGACAGACATCACCATCATCAGCCGCTAGACGTCCACTGCTCGACATAGGCTTCCCCCAAAGATCTTCACGTTTGTAGGGGTTCATTTGGGTCATTTCACACCACCCTAGCATAATACGATTTGGTGGGAGCCAGGGCCTCGTTTGTTGATTAGCATGATGCACCACGAGCTGGTGAGGCTGAATCCCTTACACTCCCAACAACACACAAATATAATTTTTAAATAGCATTCCCAAATTTATTAAAATACTTACAATTTAAAAAGCTGTTCCCTGTCCTGTCCGCTTTGTTGGATGCAACTCCCCCGCAACTCTCTTTGGGGGTGGAATTTTATGAAATCCATTCTTAGCTGACCTCTAAATGGAAGGAGTAATATCTATACCATAATTTTAAGACTAGGTCTTATTTGGGAGATCACGTATACATAGATTATAAATGTATCACGTTTTATTATATACTTATACATTGTCTATACTGCAATAGTCTATATGTTTCTCTTTTACGCACTCCCTGGGTATTTGTGGGCCTGGCCTTCATCTCTTTCCTTAAATACATTGTTTTATACCTCATTCCTTTCTTTCATCCTCTTCTTTGCCGTTCTTACCTTTCATTCTTGTTTCTCTCATCTATTCTCCATACCGTTTCCCTCTTTTGTACTTCCCTTAAACGAGTTAGACACACGCTTCTTTTATTTCATCTTTATTTCTACCCTTATTATCATACTTTGTACTGCATTGGTGATACCCTAGCAGTTTAGTTGCAATTTTATCGTTTAGTTAAGTTTATTTAATAGTTTAAATAATCCAACAATAACTTAAATCTTTTTCTGTGAAGACGTCATTCATTACCGTCTTAACTAAATTCTCTTTGACCATTAAGTTATAAAAAGTAACGGACTTTGTGCCAAAAGAAATTATCGCGAAGCTTCTAATCAGAACTGGTCGGAACTAGAAATCTAGATTCGGAAATAATTCGGTTAAAGTTAACTAAGCTAAACTTTTTAATAGGTTTTGTTTTTTTTTTTTGAATAACAAAGCTATGAAATGATTATAAGGTTCATTTGATAAGATATACTCTTTACCGTTAACAATGAGACGATATTTAGGATGCACTGCATATATGCTCGTGACCTCGAGAATTAAGATGATCAGCCACATAACTAGTAATTTCATTAACTTCAAAACAATTCAATCGGATCTGAATATAAAAATATGTATCCTGAAACGAGGAAAGCAGGTGGAAAACAGCTGGTAGGCTATTTAAGGATATACCTAGACAGTCTGATGAGGAGGAGCTACCACAAACATGTCCACACTTTCCCAGTTAACTTTGTCAATGAGAATATTAAGTGATCTACGATTAGTCCAACGAGGGGTTAGTAATAAGAATCAGGATACAAAGTAGATCATTCATGATGTGGACCGACGTAGTCAGAGCAGCAGTACATGCTCTTCTTCATGAATGTTTGAAAAAATTTGGAGGACCAATCTATCAAGAATGAGAAGAAAAAATCTTTCAAGTAGTGTCTGATGAGCGTAACAACCGAGTAGAATATAATTTCATCATTTTCATTTCATTCACATAACTATGAGTTTTGATGAATAGGCTGTCCCTAATGAGGTATAGCAAATTAAACTCAACCCACAACTAATTCCATTCGACTATACAATGTCACCCCTTTGAGTCTACCCCTGCTTGACGTGTTGTCAAATTATGACTAATTAAATTAATAGAACAGATCGGAATGAAATTATGTTCTAACTTAAAGATTACGAAAGTATTGATGAATTAAGCAGTCCAGCAGTTGTGGACTATCGGCTGATGATGATGATGAAGTTAGACAGAAATTTCAGTGTTTATAATGATAATTAACAGTTCGAGGACACCACTCATTTACAAACTTATCTATATATATATATATATAGATATTCAGAGATTCTTTGGCTCATCTCTAGATCTCCGAAAGTGTTAAACGAAAACACTTAAAATTTGTAGAGATTATGCTTCTACTATTTAAGGGTCAGCTAAGCGTGGATTACACAAAAATATTTTACCTTCCCCAATACAAAATGGAAGGGTGCAAGCGTAGAATAGTTGGTAATCTATACATGGAGATATCTAGGTCTGATGAAGAGGACCTACGACAAACCTACGGTTCGAGTTAGATTTTCTTCATTTAAAGAAACCGTCTTCCCCCCAATGGTAATATTGAGCTGCTTGTTAATATTGATTCTACCCCACCCGCAACATCTCAGTCGATGTCAAATTTATTGTATACCTTCAACGGTATTAATTGATGCTGAAGTTAATACCAATTATAAAAAAAAAAAATCGCTCCAGAGTTCTCGCCGGTGATACATTAATTACTTTGGAAGGGAGGAGATATCGTAATTGGCTATTAAAACTGTACTAACTGTTCTAATTGCTACTCCCTTTGGCAATAACTCAATGAAAAATATGTAGAGATATTGACTTTGTATCGAAACATCGGCTGGTACTCCAGCCGGAACTTCCTCATGTCCTGACTGACAATATAGAAGAATCTGTCAACATATATTGACAGAGATTATGATAGGACTCCGCATCATACATACAGTACTGTGCAAACATCACTGTTCCTGTTTAAAAGGCGTTGTAGCTATTGAAATTGTTGCCGTCACGAGAATTGATCTTGTATAGCTATGAACACCAGTATAGTGTTGATCATCTTAATCAGTGATTGTTGTGGGCATGCGTATAACTTACCAAAAGTTGAACATGGTGCTTGTATCATCACTTCGTTATATAGAAACCAGACAAATTGAAAAAGCTTATTTGGGAAGGGGTGTAAGGGCTCCTGCAGAACAACTCGCGGTACCCAAGCCAATCTCACCTGCTCGTAGTTCACCTTGCTAATCAATAGACGAGGCTCTGGTTCTCACCAGGCATTGGGCCGGTGTGATGGGAAATGGTCCAAATCCCCCAATATGAATCCCTATAAACTACGACCCTGGTGCTCGCGTGAAGCCGCTGGATGCGGACAGCGCAGGGCCGATCAACGTGGAGATCTCTGGAGGAAGCCTATATCCAGCAAGATATGTATTGGTTAATGATGTTGATGATTTTTAAAACCATTTGATAGATCAACGCAAAATTTGGGATTTTAAAAGCACGTCATCAGGAGACTCGTTTCGTTATTTCCGTATCCTTTCGGCATATATTTAAGCACCTATTAAGACAGTCTTCAATAAAAGTATGTCTGTCATCGATCGACAGTAGTCTACTGTCATGGATCACAATGGACATGGACCTTGATTAAAGATCCGACATCGAATTGTCCTACGGTACCTGCATCCAGCAGCTTCTCTTCTTTATCAGAACATTTCTAAATTTATATACCTTCTATTTCAAGCTGTTACAGTATTTATAGCAGTGTGAAATAATCACATATTTCTGCATGAAACCGGAAACCGTTCGTTATGGTTCTCGGTCGAAGCATCGGAACGTAAACTAAGTTTCCACGCCACGAGAACTTCACACCGAGAGCCTCACGCGCTGCTGATGGAATTAAAATTTTAATAAAACGCAGGAGACGAAATTTGTGGCTAAATAACTAAGTAATTTTCATCGAAACTGGGACGGTGTAAATAAACTGAAATTTCTGAATTTCATTCTCGAAACCGACAGACGTACTTCCGGTGTACATTTACTTTATAATTACGGGTGCCAAAGGTAATCTAATTCGTTACTATCAAACGTAAACACTTGTCGGCGAAGTTAATTTTAAGGGCTCGTTTTCCCAGTTCTACCGGTGGTGGGTGAAACGGTAGTCAAAATAAACAGCAGTGTGCAAACATTACCGTGTTCAGGCTTGAAAGGCGTTGGAAATCGTGAAATTACTGAGGTAAATAAACAACATCTTGTGGCTCAAGGGCAATGCAATTACTTTCAAATGACTTTCCGCTTGTTTTTACCTTTTTTAATCAAACTGTATACTTCCTGAAACAACGCATATTTACTTCATTACTAAACTTCCGGTAAACGAAAAGAACTTAAGAAAATGAACATGTTCCAAGTACAAGC
The DNA here is from genome assembly GCA_029030555.1 of Ornithoptera alexandrae. Classification (NCBI taxonomy): domain Eukaryota; kingdom Metazoa; phylum Arthropoda; class Insecta; order Lepidoptera; family Papilionidae; genus Ornithoptera; species Ornithoptera alexandrae. The sequence continues at coordinate 8,700,861 of JARDVY010000077.1, read as the reverse complement.
TTTCCAAGACATGCTTCTTCCGCTCACAATCATTCATTTCACTATCGTCGATAATATTGTTACTATTAAGTATCTATTATTAACATGTTTTCGCTATCAAAAGATAAAATGTTTTTCAAGTTATTTAAATAAATCAAAATTATTATAACTAATTACCAATTTAATAAATACTTGTAGTAATAATTAGTTTTTTAGTTTCATATAATAGTGATATAAATAAACTTCCCGACCCCGCTTTGCAGGCCGTAACGTACCCGCAACTTCCTTTGGGGTGAATAAATTTTTTAAAATCCATTCTCAGCTGACCTGTACTCTACAAAAGGAATATTCCTACCGAATTTAAAGTCTCCAAGATTTATGGTTCCAGAGATATCGTGACGAGTCTCTATACAGGCGGAAATCTCTTAAATATACAGGGTGGCGCAAAAGTAATCCTCCTATCAGAAAATGTTATAAATTTTGCCTTGATGTAAAAAAATTAAAAGACGAAATAAAAATAATCCACAAGAAGAATCAAAGTTTTTCATATTTTTTTTAAAATTACAGCCAAAAAACATCGAAAGGTTATTTAAAAAAAAAAATGAAAAACTTTGATTCTTCTTGTGGATTATTTTTATTTGGTCTTTTAATCTTTTTACATCAAAGCAAAATTTATAGCATTTCCTGATAGGAGGATTACTTTTGCGCCACCCTATATATATATAGTGTAATTAACTACAGTTTCCACTACCTCGTCCAGCATCGTTTCATTAAAAAGAATTTAATTAATCTCATCTGAATACCATCATGACACCGCTCCGTACCGAACACAAATGTTTTCACTGTTATTATATGATAATATTGAATGCAAGTATATTTTCAGATTGTATATTTTAATATAGCATCATATACTAATGTGTTATATGATATAATGTTTCAAAGGCATTTTAGTTATATGGAGGCGATGAACACGACTTTGTGCTTTGTAAGCATTCAGAGTAGAGTCCAATTGTTGGTAGCATGATTATACTTCATTCGTTAACCCCAAAGTGAATCGAGCAATAAATTATATGACTGAAGGATGTTGTAGCAAATTTAATTAGTAAGCCAAAGGTGAAAATCTTCGGTCTCAAGACATCGAGCATAACGAGATATTGCATAAAAAACCTTATTGAAAATTACCATCAACAAAAGGATGTTTACTATCGATATATTTAATATGTATCGAGTTACTATATTACCTTTTCCCCGAGTCAAGTTCAAGTTCAGAATGTTCTCTCTGTCACTTCACTTTTAGTGTGTCGAATAATGCAACTAAAGAAGAAGAATTTCAGATTAATAGCAGCAGCTTATTCTATGACCGAGTACAGCTAATACCAAGTTTAAGAGGTCTTGTATAGTACAGTTCATCAATAGCTTGAAACAATAATGTTATTATTACAAGTTCATTTTTAAGCTATAAACTTGGTCTGCTGTTTACGCATTGGAGTCCAAATAAACATGAAGGGGGAGGTCGGAGCCGCCCCCGAAAATATATCCTCTAATTTCACTTTACGATGAGCCGATACAAAAATATTTTCGTTTACGTTTTCCGAACAAACAGCGTGCGACGGAAAAGAAACTTCCGCTCGAGAAGATATTTATGATAACGAAGAACACAGGAAATACAGAGTTCGTTTTCGACTTAAACCTGAAGGGTTCCTTACAGTTTTTTTTTTAACTAGCATATTTTTTTTTATACGCGATGGTTCGGTTAAATGTATGCGATATTGAAATAGACGAGATCGTAAATAGGAAGGGTAGTATTTAGGCGAGCGAATTAAAAAAAAAAACTTTTCCATCATCCAAACTTCACCATAAAATCAAGGTCACTGTACTACGGAGTAAATGCTAATACTAAATAAATAATATTTATTTTGACTGTCAAGTAGTAACATTTCCAATATGAATAAGCCATTTCTATCCGTAAGCTTTACTTATGTGAAGATCAATGCTTTTTTTATTGTACTACCAAGATATCGAATGCGATGCTTTGTATCCATCCGAACTAACTGGTGATAATTCATGATGCTGTCGTCTTCGCTTACGTCATGAAAAACAATCGGAAGCAATTTCAAATATAGATTAGTTTCCGGTAACGAATGCCGAAGGTTGAAGCAAGAATTCATAACATTCACGCACCGGGTAAAGTAAATAGAAATAAATGACGTAAATAACTATTTCTATCCGAAATATCCATTTATTAAGTCCAATCAGCGGACATCGCTCGGGGATATGAGGCTGATGATAGAAGGGCACGAGTGGTGTGGTCCAAAGTACACACGTAAGCGAGCTCGTTATGATATAAGAAGGAGAAATGATTTTATCCAATGATGATGAAAATAATATCTATGCTGTAACCTGTAAAGAGAAAGCCATAATTTTTTTTTATTTTTATTTGTGAAATATTTCATAGTTCTTATTCAAGTTATAGTTTTGAAAAGTTTCACAAATCTATTTCACACTTTTACAGTATCATCAGTGGACGTATATCAGCTGGATGATAAAGAATACACCGTGGGTCATGTTCATCTCTAAAGTTACAGAAGAATACAAAGATCATCAAGGTGAACTTGAAGAGCAGGAGCGGGTTAAGGTTTAGCTTATTTATAGTGAGGTTTACGTCGTTTTCGGTTCATACCAAAGGTGTGGTGGAGTCGCTGACAGTGAGGTGTTTTTATGATGTTACTTACGAACTAATAGTCACAGTCACAGGATAGATTTTTTCTATTCTCCGTATCCTTGTTAATCAACGTGGTGCCGTTTTACTCGTCGCGAAGAGTAAAAGAAGTGAAGTGGCTGTAGTGTATCCTTGGCCTAAAGAAAGCTATTGGAAGATGTAGTCACCGTGTAAACAGAGGCCAGAAGTTCATACGATAGTTTCGTTAAATATATACGATATATTATTGAGACATACAACACACTGCGTGTACGGGGGTACACGAACAATATATCCTCATAAAATATTAAGATCCCATCTCTCTTGCTCGAAGTAATATTTACCTTGCAATCGTATGGGAAATGGGGGGCGGCGAAGTTAAGCGTGAAAATTTAAAATATGTATTATAATCGTCCCGCGGGTTTTATTGTCTGTGCTATTACATTTCCTTTTGTGAATCGTTTTAGGGATGAGAAGGGATTTATAAAATGTTACTACGGTTTCCATTAGCATTCGTGCCGCGTATCTTATGGTTTGTCACATGCCGTGAATATTAAATTAGGATACAAAGGAAGCGCTATCTACCGCCGTTTGCGACTGAGGAACTGGGACACGGCTTCTTTTGCAAATTGTAGACATTTCATTGTATTATTGTAGTTAGAGGGTGTTAGGGGTACCGCTCAACATTTTATAATAGCCCAAATCAACCTCACCTGCAGCGGTGCACCCTGCTGAATAACAGACGAAGCTCTGACCGTCCACCAACCCGCACAGGACTAGCGTGGTGGCTTACAGACCAATTCCTGTCAATGAACTCGAATGTACAGTACAGATCTGAATGAGGCCCATGTCCGGCAATGGACATCTGTCGACTAATAATGATGATGGTAGTCAGTGTCAAACTAATTTATACATTTACAGTTTTGTCCGAAACCCTTACCAGCAATACTTAATTTACTCTACTTGAAACTAAGGTAACCACTGTCTTTAAAGATCCACCTAGATGTAGACTTATTAAGGACTAGCACTATTGTTAAGAGCCCGTGACTACAGAGCATACTGGTGATGTACATAGTGTTATCATTATCACACCCACATTTCTAAAGCGATGGATAATGAACCACAAAACGAACATCAGAAAACCCTGCGCACCTCAAGGGCAGACAGGACGAGAGTCTAGAACATTCACTTGACTGGTTTTGAATACAAATGATGTCACTTTGAATTAGATATCAAAACAAATTGCACTTCAAAAGATTTAAGAGAAACCAATCTGAAATTATTGTGGGCAGATCCTTTCTAGAAACAAATAGCACATTAAAGATACTTTCGATGTATCGAGTCTTAGGAGCTCGAGATGAAATCCAATACCAAAAACCTTCGACAATATTCAATGACTATCAAGTACTATTATTGATAACCAACAAACGAGGCTCTGGCTTCCGCCAATTCGTATCGGGTCAGCGTGGTGAAAAAAGGCCCAAATCCCAATATGAATATCTACAAACAACGACCCCTAGTGCCTAGCGGTTTTGCGAGCAGCACGGGATCAATCGATGTGCAGATCTTTGGGGGAGGTCTATGTCCAGCAGTGGATGTCTAGAGGCTTATGATGATGATAAAAGCAATATTTGTTGTTAAGTTTGTATTAAAATATCTTAAGCAGGACTAAATATTACCAGAGAAAAATGCAGCGGCTTTACTTATAAACGTCACAAGTATACCAACAACAGCCAATAGACGTTCTATGCTGCTGGTTCAGCTACTTCCCACTACATTTACCAGATCACTTAGCAAGGAGCCTGCCAATACTGCGTCTTCTGGTTGCCGATCGGCATTCGAGGACATTGCTGCTCCATCGGTGGTCAGTCTTTAATCCGATGTGTCCTGCCCACTGCCACTTGATATTAGCAATATTTTGGACTATGTCGGTGACCTTATTTCTGATCAGGGATTATGTCCTTTTCCATTGCGCTCTGTGCGACTTGATGGTTAATGAAACCAAATAATCTAATTACCTTTACAAATTGATTAATTAAATCCCATTAAAACCACAGTTAGTTACAGTTTTCATTAGTTACATCGAATTAAATTAGTAATGTGGGTTTCCTAACTTCATCTCTTCTGTTCACCACTTCGAAGATGTTACTTCATCCATAACAGAAACAGGACCGTCGGGGCAGCGGTCTGGTAACTGTAAACTTATCGCCGTATCTTAGAACTTTGAAAAGTTTAATTGTACATGAATAATGCTTGCTCAGTTAAATGTAACGGTGCCGCCGTTACATTTAACGGTCGTCCAGTTAACTATAAACCACAGAACGTTACATTGAAATTTTAACGGTTATTAACGTTTAACGGTTGTCGGTAATCGGGAAATTTTAACATAGCAGTTTAAGTTCCTAACTGTTAATGATTTAATAATTTTAATGAAGTTCGTGGAATTAATAATCTATAGTTTTTATAAGCGAGGAGATGAACAAGAAGTTCAGCGGATGATTAGGGATACGCCCGCCCATGACAACTTGGCGATAGTAAGGTGATATTCTCGTACACTACACCACATTGCGCTCGTCGCTTGAGACATGAGATGCTAAGTCTCGTTACCCCAGTAATTTCACTGGCTACAGCACCCTTCAAGCCGGAACACTAAAATTTACATATTACTATAGTTGGTCCGGCAACAGACATCTACCACTAGTTAAATTAATAACTTATAACGAGTACAGTAATTTTGTCCTCTCCTCATTACTCTCATCATACGACTCGATTTAAAACCGCAACTTTGTAAGTTCCAAGTTAAATATTGTCGCTTAAAAAATTGACAACTTGTTCAGAGCGTGAAAGTAAATCTCTTCAACAAAGTAAACATTAACCATAACAGGCTTTTCAGTTGATATTTGTTAAAAAAAAAATAAAATTGTATCTATACCCTCACCACCTCTGTCAAATTATGTTCCAATCTAAAGCGGAAATGAGGAGCTGTGTAAACATTCTAACTAGGATTTCATTATTGTAAGTTACGTCTTCGTCGCTTTATAGTAAATGTATCATAATTATTAATAACCGATCATATTTTATCCAAGTGGTAGTGGACAGGGCACACTGCTCCAAGGACAGACGTGGCTGATGTGGAAGTAAAGTCCTCGAATGGCGCCTGCGTAGCAGTAAATGTAGTGTTGAGAGGCCTCGCGCAAGGTGGACTGACGATCTGGTAAGAATCGCGGGAATCCACTGGATGCGAGCAACGCAGGACCGGTCGATGTGGAGATCTTTGTTGGAGGCCTATGTCCAGCAGTGGACGTCTATCAGCTGATGATGATGATGATGAAATATTTTTCATTGTTAATAATTCATAATTATAAACAATTTCCGCGAGCCACTTGTATTAAGCTGAAAGCCACTCCATTGTGTACAAATCACTGGATATTTCCGTAATCGCCGGAAACTTCTGGTATCGGGCGTCTCGAAACTTTTGTATGGAATCGTTCCACCATCAAATGCGACCATTTAAAAGCGAGTCAGCAAGTCTTTAGGGGTAGAGTTTAGATGTCGTTAAATGAATCTGAAATTTATTGCCTGTAAATAATTTCGATACGGTTACCAATGACTGAGTTAAGCAATCGTAAATGCTACGTTTAAAGGCTTATTTCACGGCGCAGATACGGATCGTTAACTTTGTTTACGTTAAACGGGAATAGGTAAGGCTTTTGTGTGCGCCCCCCACCTACTCGTACATAAGTTAAACAGTCTATTGTATTCCAATTTACATAACTAAAGAATACATGAAAAATATACAACGGGCGGGCTCGTTGATCAGAAAACTATTTCTGCCGGACAACCATCTGGAAAAGATAAACTGAAAGCAGAGAAAAGAATGCTGAACTAAATAAATAAAAACTAAAGCATCTGATGAAACAAGCAAGCGATAGCACAAATAGGAATTTAGTATTTAAACCTTATGATGGTAGTAAGGCGTCTTTTAAAAGGAAATAAGGATTTGATGATAGGAATATGTTTCGGTAAAGAGTTCCATAAGCGGATCGCCGTAACGGAAAAGGAGATTTGGACGAATGAAGAGGAGTGCATGGGGACGTGAAGGGAAAGATTTCTTGAAGAGCGAGAAGAGAATGAAAGTCGGAAATGAATTTGACTCGGTTTTAAAAGTAGGAAGGTGTTAGAGGATTGAACAATATCTTGTATAAAGTAGAAAAAATGCGAGTATTCCTGCGAAGACGGATTGTGATTACTTGAATTTTTTGCGAAATTCAGAGATGTGATCGTATTAGGTTGGGGAAAAAGTTTCTTCGCATTTTTAAGAAAATATAAAACATTTTAATATAGTTTATTTACATTTAACTAAAGTATGTAGGTACCATTTTGTTTGATAACTTTTTGCCATCTTGTAGGTAGGGGACATGATCCCATTGCTATAGAAATTTTGGGACCTCTGATCGAAATACCGCGACAAGTGGTTTTAGCAGTCTTCTCGTGATGTTAACCTGACACTGTCTAAAGAATTCTGAAGGTGCAAGGTCAGGACTATACGGCGGATGCATTAACACCTCCCAGCCAAACTTAATTTTTGCCGAGTGGCTAAAGATGTGCGAGGTCTAGCGTTATCACGATGAAAAACCACACCCCTTCTGTTGATCAATTCCGACCGCCTTCTCAACTTCTGGCTTTAATCTCATCAGTTGTTCGCAGTAGAGTTCAGAATCGATGGTCTTGCTTGGTGGTAACAGCTCATAAAGAATAATGCCTTCCAATCCTACCACACACAGCATCACCTTGTTGCGAGTTAACCCGGGTTTCGCCACAGTCTGTGAAGCCTGACCGGCGTTTGACCACTACCCTTTTCGCAGTTTCTTGTCGTACGTGGTCTACTTTTCATCACCAGTTATCAGCTTCTTCAAAAATGGTTCGGTTTATTTGCCTCGTAATAAAGAATCACATACGTGTATACGGTTCATCATTAGGTTTCTTTCAGTGAACTCGTGAGGTACCCAAATATCGAGCTTTTTTGTGTACCCAGTTTTTTTTCAAATACGCCAAAACTTTTTTGTGGTCAATTCACAGTTCTTCAGCTACGTCGTAACTACTGATATGCCGATCTTGCTCCACTTTTTCAAAAATGGATTTTACAAAATTCCTTCCTCTAACGGAATTACAGAGGGTCTTAATAACGGAAAGAGACCTGGAAGGCAGCGGATTGTCGCCGAGCGAGAATATTTCTAACAAATTTCAAGTCTTAATTTCAAATTAAATTCTAGATTACAGCAAGCAAATCGGGCATAAACAGCTAGTAATGATACATGGACATGAAACAGTGGAGAGGGTGGACGAAGATTTTCCACCAGATGTAACAAAAAATGACCAGAGTAAAGGAGCTGAAGTAACTGACACAGCATGATAGATTAATATCCTTAAGCAATGGGCAAGTTACGTTATTAAATGACTGATAGATGTAAAGGCATTAATTAATTTTCCACGAGGTGTACAATATGATGGCGCTGAAGGCGAACAACGTTTCACCAATCGATATATATATATATTTCGAGAAATTCTACATCCAGCTCTGGACGTCTAACAGGTTTAAAGAAATCAACATAGAACCTGAATCTAAATAGCGATGAGACAGTGGATAATAAAATGAGCCCATCCAAAATACATCTCATTGGCAGGCGGAAGATAATGATAACAGACTTTATGAAAATGGTAGTTAGGTAACCGAGTTCCAAACCCCCATCCCCCAAAACTTTATTCTACTAAACAACAAGGTACACCGTATGGTAAGTGATACGACTATGGCGTTAGTCAAAACTGCTTATCGATTTAAGATGTTGTCTAATTACGCCAGTAATTTTACTAGCTACAACGCTCTTCAAACCGGAATACATCGTTTTCACGCTGCTGTTTCTCATCAGTAATGAGAGTTGCAGTAGTAACCACTCGGGCCGTTTTCGGCAAAAGAAACTTATCATCCAATTTCTATATACCTATACCTACCATCCATGTTATATTTCTACCGTCAAACAGTGTGAAAACATCACTTTACTTCGGTTTGAAGGGCGCTGTAGCTAATGTTATTACTGGGGTATCGATACTCCACATCTTGTTTCAAGGCGACGAGCACAATCTTGTGCTGTAGGCCCGATGCTATTTAAGATCGTATACACAGCACCACATTGCGCTTGTCAGACTAGTGGACAGTTGCTCGTAACCCTAATAATGTCAAGAGATACAGTTATTCAATCGGGAACAGTAATGTTTTCACGGTACTATTTGGCAGTAGAAGCAGGGATTGCGGTAGTACCTACCTAGACGGTCTCCGGATATAGAAACCTTTTTTGGGTTCGGGGGAGAAATCTTCGATAGATACTCTGCTTCTGAGGAGAAGTCAGGGTTATTTGGGATTTTTACTCACTAAAACCCCTCGGTCCTCTGCATCAGTGCATTCCGAGAGGTTCTGGCGTCTCTTATATAACGCACCGGTGCCTGTACACTTTCTTTGAACACGTCTCTGAGGAGGGACTTAACCCTCCTAGGCTGTCTCACACAGGTTCGCTTGTTGAGCGATAAGGGCCCCTCAAGGCTCGCGAAAGTCCCGACTCTTCTACGACAGGCAGGCCCTTAGTCCTATTCTTACTAGCCCAAGACTACTGGGCTGACCGGATATAGAGACCCACCCCCAGTAAATTTATTTAAGTATTAAGTTAAGCGTTACCGTTGCGGGATTTGCGGTTATACGACCATACATTACCCATGAATCGTTTGCGTTCGCGTATTGCTTTTGCGCCCGTGAATTAAACATTCGGCGCCCGCAAATTACGCGAGCCCGTGCAATCCTGAATAACCGAGCCGCTTAATATGAATCATTTATTTTGGATCCCGGCTAATCCCGACAAAGGATTCTTTTTGGACGACGACTCTCTTCCGACCAACAAATATAACAGGGCGTGTGGTACGTCAACTAGACTAATAAGTCTAGTTGACATCTGGGGGTGTAATGGCTCCGGCACAACAACTCATGGGATCCAGGCCAACCTCACCTGCTCGTGGTGCACCCTGCTAATACACAAACGAAACTCTGGCTCCCACCAATCCGCATTGAACCAGTGTGGTGGAAAATGGCTCAAATCCCCCAATCGATTCTCTATCCAATTTATGGGGGAAGGCTTATGTCCAGCATTGTACGTCCGACAGCTGATGGTGATAATAATGATATCTGGTTGCTCATACGTATATTATTAACATTACCTAAGGCCTTGTTAATAACTATTACATTATCAATGATACCTTTACTGGTGGTAGGTCGTAGCCGGAGACCGTCTAGGCGAGTACTACTGTACCTCCTACTCCTGCCAAGAAATAGTATTGTGAACCATACCATCGGGTGAACATTCCGCTCGTTACACACATTACACAGTGGTACAGTAAAATTAACGAATCACCTAAACACAATATCAAAATTATTAATTACACTGTTCTACAGATCCGTCTCTCTCGCGAGCCACGAACGAACTGCGCGCCCCCTCGATTCATGACGATGTCAGCGCTGCAAGCCATTCGACTGTTACAGCTTATCTAACATTGGGCGCGAGGACCTGGATCCACGGCCTGTTAAAAAAAAAAGAGTACTACTTGTGGTGTAGTTATCCGATGGCGGAGTTTTTATAATGCGTCTGGTTATTGGTTACTCTGGCGAATCTACTCGGTTGTCGAGGGCGGGCGCAGACCCGTTTCCCGACTACCTTCACCTGTATCGGAATCTCTGGGCGGTGAGAACCGCCCCCGATCGCGGGTGTAGTTAGTGTACGCGGTGTGTGAGTACCTGTGGCGCCGCGTTCTGAAGCGAGGGCGGCGTGATGCGGAGATTCGGAGCGTGTTGGTAGTGTCCGAAGTGTGTGTGGTGACGTGAGTGTTGTCGGTGACTGTGGGTTCGTTGTGTGTGGTGTGAGGGATCCCTGGGGATGACGGAATTAGCGCATGCCGTGGCCTGCGCTTATTGGTCTTGGGATTCGAGGACAGCTCGTAGTCGGCCGCTTTGGCCACCAGAGGGTTCGGGTGAGTTGACGCCTTGTCGAAATATGATTCGGAGCACTCTCTGAAGTGTTCCGCAATGGTCGGGAGTTTGAGGTCGCTGTGGAGGTCCACATTGCGCTGGTACCATTCGGCACCGGTTGCGATGCGGGTGAAGCGGTTTTGAGTAACCTGCAGGGGTTTGAGGCGTGCTTCGGACGAATAGGCGAAGACTACGCTGGCGTAAGATATTATAGGTCTTACGCATACCTTGTAGAGGTGAAGCTTGTGCCTGAGAGAGCTCGCTCTTTATGCACAGCAGGGGGTATGGCTTGCCCAGCACTTGGGCCGCTTTGTTTCTCGCCCCGCGAATGTGTAAATCGAATTTTTTTATTCAAATATTTATTTTTAACGACATAAAATATTTGCGCCGATATATATAAATGCTTTAAATTAACCCTGATTATGGAAGGAAGTCCTCACAGGTGAATTGATGTTAAAGTTATCACGGAGCTACCTACAGCTTTAATCTTACTTTTCAACTTATCTCATTATAAGTAAATCGGAACTGTGTGTTGTGAAGAACTCAAACTTCAGATAACATTAAACGAAATCAAAGGTACATAACATTTCTGTACTTATAAACAATACAGGTCTTAAATAAATATCTAAGGTGACTAGACTTAAAAACCAAAGGCGACCTGTCGAACGCGTCATTCAGTTTCTCATTAATCTTTATCTCCGGTGGAGATAGAGTCCCTGATGTCAGTTCGAATAAATGTTGACCCTTGTGGGACCCTTGTCTGAGTATCTCTTAGTGATTTCATATTATCGACGGCGTCATAAAGTTTATATATTCCGTCACACAATAAGCAATATGAAGCACGAATAGTACTACTACACTAGGAGATTCACAGAAGATCCACGGTAGAGTCGCGAGGGTGAAGTTGTAACTGGAGAGACACATAGCTCTTAAAAATGATGGACTTTGGGGTTTTAATAGGCTGGAATAGCGACCACGCGCCGGAGAGCTCAGTGTTGTCAGACCCTCATTAGATGAACAGAGGATATAGAAACAATCACTTGGAAGCTTTGGATTCAAACAGCGCAAGACCGTGCTTTATGGAACACATTCCAAAAGACTGCAAGGGTGTAAGGTTGCCGCACAACTCGCAGGACCCGAGCCAACCCGCATTAGGCCAGCGTGTTGAGGGTGGCAAATGGCCCAAATCTCCCCATATAAACATCTACATACGACGGCCCTTGCACACAGTGATACCGGAGGCCATGCTGACCATATGTGGAGATCTTTTGTGGAGCTCCGTGTCCAGCAGTGGACGTCTATCGGTTGAAATGACGATGATGATGATGATTCACTTTTAATTTTCCATTGCTTACTACACCCACAGTTTCACTGGTATTCATTTACATTTACATGAATGTATTTCCATACTCAAATCATTGCTTATTACTTGGGTTCCCTTCGAGAGGTATCTACAGGTATACGGAGGATCGCACAGCTAGTAAACGACGTACTGAAATCCGGGCTTGTTGGTGAAATAGGGCAAGTAATTTGCGGTTACCGCATGGTAATTGCATCAGGGCACCGTAGCAATTTGTACGGGCACACAATATACAGATGTCAACATCGGGCTAATAATATCATTAAAATATGAGAAACGTATACAATCGTAACCTAGATCTAAAAGTAGGTTATTCTAAACATGTACTTAAACTTGTTATAAAAATATTGCTCGAAGGACCGACAGACGATGGGGTAGTAAGGTCCTCGAGAGGCGCCCGCGTACCGGTATACGTGGTGTTGGGAAACCTGCCACAAGGTGGACCGACGATCTGGTGAGAATCGTGGAAACCCACTAGATGCGAGTAGCGATCGATCGATGTGGAGATCTTCGAGGAAGTACTATACCCAGCAGTGGACGTCTATTAGCTGATGATGATAATGATGAATATACACTACTTAGCATTAATAGGTATTTGTTGTCAACTAAGACATGCTGATACATTAAACAGATATATTCTATGTTCTAAATAGGAAGGCGTTGTAGCTAATAAAATTAGGATACCTAGACTGGATATCTTATATCGTATAATTTAGAAGTTGATATAAACAAGCGTATTATTCACCACCAGACGCACAGAGTTTTTTCTCTTGGCAAAATAAAACATATTAATTGGAGCGTGGTCTCCTAAGCAGAAAGCTGTTTCTATCATCACAGCATCAATTATTTAACAGTGTAGTCGTGTGAAGGACAGTGTTTGTGTATATATCGTATTCAAATGTTTATAATGGATGAAAATTGGACAGGAAATTCCGTATAGAAGTACAATAGTAACATGTGGCATTGTAATCTTAAAGAGTAATAATATATAAGTATAGTTAACAGCGTCGTAGTATCATTTATGTGGGTTATATAAAATCGGAGATAGTTCGGCTGGCACAAATCCAAAAGAAAGATTCTTACCATCATTTCAATTGGATTCATTAAAACCAAAAAAAAAAAATATTTCAGTTTTTCAATCTGACATCAATCATGAAATTAATAGATCTTTTTCAGTAGTAGAGAAAAACCAATCTATTTTTAAAAAAAATATTTCCATGTATAAACTCATCACATCTCTGGAACCATAAGGCCAGGACTTGAAATTTGGAAGAAATAATTCATTATGCAGATTATAGGGTAAAATCCGATTTTAAAAAATACCTTCCCCAAATAGGATTTCCGGAGGTGCTACAGCCAGCAAAGTGAGCAGGGAACAGGCCAGTGTTTTGTGTGGAAACATATTTAAGAATGAGTAAGTTTTCTTCTTACCTTATGAGTTCCCAAGGTTGATCCTGAAGAGTAAAATTCCTGGAATATGCGCACCTGGTAGACAACAGAAGAAACTGTTTGACGACATAAAGGAATACATACCATCAGTTAAAAAGAATAGTTGGGGACCAGATTAGTTTTCTCAATCTGATCGCTATACTTCAGTTTGAAGAAGGCACCTAATGATGATAATATTCTAGAAGGGTAATGTAGATTTAAGTAAGAAGATCCTTACTGGGTACTCTAAACTATACTTTGTTATATCTAATTATACTGTTAAAATTGCATCTCTTCACATTCTAAATTAACTAGTAGATAATGATCATCATCACCATCAGCTGACAGACGCCCACTGTCCTCATGATCGGTCCTGCGTTTCTCGCATCCAGTGGCTTCCCGCGATTCTCACCAGATCGTCGTCAAGTAGAGACATTAAGTATTTCTACTGTTAACAAGTTTTAGGTGTTACAATGAAGATTTTAAATAAATAAATAGATAGATATTCTCTTCATGATCAGGACCTCGATGTCCACAGAACAGACTCGCCGGATAAAGTGGGAAATTCTATTTGAGACAGTTATTTGATTTCGGAGCGGCAGCGGTTATCTCCTTTCGATTTTTCAATTCAATACCATCGTTGAACCGCTGAACTTTCAAACTGATATGTCCTGAACTTTTGCCAGCTTTCAACCGGATGGTGTCGACACTTTTATTCGTCTCCCTGATAACCTGTTTCATGGAAGCTTTAAATTTCTACATAGCTCCATTGTTTGTATGCAAATATAAATCTACCCTCTAAATATTGTCTACTCATACCAATGTGGCTCTAGATAGGGAAAACACTATATGAAAAATAAAATGTAAACTCCCTTTACCTAGCCATAACGCCCTTCAAACCGGAAGACAGTAATGTTTGCACACCGCTGTTTTTAGCGGCAGAAATAGAAGCTGCGGAGTTACCTAGATAGTTCCGGCAACAGAGACTTTTTTTTACGTGGGTGAAATGCCTTCGCACGCCTGCCCTCGCGGAGGCAACAGGTTATGTCGGACTTGCACCGACTAAAACTCCCAAGGTGTTTCACGGTCGTCGCTTTACGGCGAGGCCAAGGAAACGCTTTTTCACATCTCCGCGACCCCACCATCTTACTTCATCTCTTTAAGAACGTGCCGGAAGACACAGCGCGCCCTCCTCTCGGTTCCTTATCGCCACCTGGACAACGGTTCCTCGCGAACCCGTTACCCAGCGGTCATGAGAGCCAAGAGAAAAAACTCTTCCGTCTTCTTGCGGCGCATCTAGTCTTGGGTTCCGCCCCCCACCGTCATATTACCTAAAACCCTTTTTTTAATCGGCTTTTCATTTAATATATTACACATATATAGAAGATATATAAAGAAGTATATATATTTAACAAAATTTCTCTTCTTTCTTTTTACTGGTGGTAAGTCTCTATTACCAGATACCGTCTAGATAAGTATCCAGTGCTTATTTCTGGCGCCTAACAGTAGTATGTAAACATTACTGTGTTCCGGATTGAAGGGCGCCGTAGCTAGTGAAATTACCGGGGTGACAAGACTCGACATCTGTGTCTCAAAGCGACGAGCGCAATATGGTGCTGTGTATAACATCTTAAATAGGGCCACTTTATTACGAACAGGCGTATCACTTACCATCTGGTCAATGTGCCGCTCGTCTCCTCGGTTTGTAGAATAAAAAAAAAAGTCGACTAAACTCATATACATATACATACGAAGTTGTTACACAGCATGTTCAGCTATCTAGGCCAACGGAACTGGTTCGTGTCGTGTTTTGAGTGACGTTCTCTTATACCCGGCCGGCAGTAGTTCACCCCATACAGCGACGGAAATAGATAGTAAACATACAACACGACTCCTGATAAATACCGGTGGTAGCTACCCCTGCTGCTTATATCCATCTAACAATTATATTAATGTGAAGATGTTGCTGTTGACAGTGAAATTACTGAAGTAACATTTATTTTAATACAATTAAGCGACGAGACGAGCCTGATGTTCACCAGATGGTAAGTGATACGCCAGCACATAACAATGTGGCGTTAGTTAGGATGATATATATTACACCACATTGCGCTCGTCGTCTGAGATGTCAAGTCCCATTACCCCAGTAATTGCACTAGCTACAGCGTCCTTCAAACCGTACCAATGGCGGCACAAATAGGTGCTGCGGTGGTATCTACCTAGATCGTCTCCAGCAACAGATACCTTCCACCAGTAAAAATTGGTAATACGCCTTCTAATTAATATGGAACTTGATTACATTAGTCATTACGTTAGTAATTTCACTAGTTATACTCTTCAAACAAAAACATAGTGTTTGGCGGCAGTATAGGTGCTGGTTAAGTTTGAAGAAGTCACTTTATGATGATGTGGAGCCTACAGGAACTATCATCCATATTCTTTTGAAGATGTTAGATACTAGATGTGGTACTATTACAATTTATCGTATAATACGTTCACCTAATGGTGAAAGATACCCTCGCCTAAAACAATATGATGCTGGCTATGATGGTAAGCACTGTTGTTACCCTAGTAATTTCAGTAGCTACATCACCCTTTAAACCGGAATACTAAAATTTGCGCTCTACTATCGCTATCAACTCGGTTGCTACTAAGAGGCAATGGAGACTTCATCATCACCATGGCCGATAGACGTCCACTGCTGGACATAGAGACTTACCACCATATATATAACATAATACAAACATAAGTGTTCTGCAACCTCACCTGCTTGTAGTGCACCCTGCTAATCAACAAACGAGGGTCTGGCTCCGACCAACCCGCATTGGGTCAGCGAGATGGGAAATGGTCCAAATCTCTCCATATGAATCCCTTTCTAATGTGGGTATCTTTGGAGGAGACCTATGTTCAGGAGTGATGATGATGATAAATATATTATTATATGTACCGAAATTGTTCTTCATTATTATGAGCGAGCGTATCACTCACTATCAAGTGAAAGTCGAAATCAGTTATGAATTAAAAAAAATAAACTACCCCCAAAAGATATTGTAAGACCCAATAAGACTATATTTTTTTATATTTACTGAAATTAGATAATATCAACATTATCATCATCCGATAGAAGTCCACTGCTGGACATAAGCCTCCCCCAAAGGTCTCATACAGTCAGTATGGCTTCCGGTATCGCCGGGCAGGCAGTAACATTGTTTCTAAAGGGTCCATTTGGGCCATTCCCACCACGCTGGCCCAATGCGCGTTGGTGGGATCCAGAGCCTCGTTTTCGGTTTAGCAGGATGCACCAGGATCAGGTGAGATTTGTTAGAATCCCGTGAGTTGTACAAGGCCCCTTACACCCCCTATATATTAGACATGTTGAATATAATTGTTTGAATGGTAGATTAAATGTTTTTGTCTCTGTGTAGACACGAGTGTTTATGATTTTAACGTTGCCAAAATGGCGGACGGTGATTACGAAACGCCTAAACAGGAAGCGCACCAACATAATGTCTAATGTTGTACACAATGGGGTGAGCTTCCATCGGAAATGTTAGCGCGGACGCTTCGGGGAGAATTACGAAATTGTCTGCGCTGTTAGTTCTATCAACAGTAGCAATGTAACTATGCGAAGTTGTTTTACTGGGGCAGCGGGACGAGCTCGCTGCAGGCTTACGCGGCCGTTCCACATCCGATCTTTATCAGGTTGTGTTGGTACAATGCTATCTACCAACATTAAAATATCCACCCAAGTGTTGCAAATGTTGTTATATACTGAACAAATGTAGACGTGAAGCTGCGTTATACGTTACAGAGGCCATAGGATCTATACACAGCATGAGACAGGAGATCGATAAGACAACTTTACTCACACCTCGGCAACTTTACTCGCTGTAAAATCTTTTAAACCGGATTTTTAATTCAACGAAGCAATTAGACGAACGGGCTGTCCATCTGATGGCAAGTCACAAGCCTGCTCGTAACAACCTGGCACTAGTTAGTGTTATAAACTGCACCACATTGTGCTCGCGGCATTGACAGATATAATGTCCAGTCTCGTTACTCCAATAATAATAATAGCAACAGCCTCCTTCATACCGGAACACAGTAATGTTTGTACACGTCTGTTTCTCGGCAGAAGCAGGAGCTGCGATGGTAGCTATACATATATAGGGCGTACTTATATACAAGATATACAAGGTGGCGCAAAAATAACCTTCCGATGTTTTTTGGCTGTAATTTAAAAAAAAAATGAAAAACTTTGATTCTTCTTGTGGATTATTTTTATTTGGTCTTTTAATTTTTTTATATCAAGGCAAAATTTATAGCATTTTCTGATAGGAGGATTACTTTTGCGCCACCCTATATATCTGCAGTAATCGCCGCCGACATACAAGATCTTTTGTGTTTGTTTTATAGACAAGAAAAAATGGGGGGGAGAGGGAAGAGAAAAAATTGAGAATACACCTTGCCTTTAGGTAAGGATCCTTCTCATTAAATCCACTTGGTGCATTCCAAGCAAGGCTCGAATACGAAAAGTATGCATCGATTCGAGATCAGAGAGACTTTACTATATTATTTGACTCGTGTAAATAATTAAAAAAGATGTTTAAGGATATAACGGAAGTTAAGTTTCTAAAGTAGTTTCTAGGGAATAGCGTAGGCTACGTAGTAGGACAATACACCGGAACTGATAGGCAATCTGTGATAACAAATATGGCGCTGTCTTTGATCAACGGAGCACAGCCTCGATGCGGCTCCCAACAAAAATAGGTTACATGTAACCGACTAAAGAATGAAAAACAGATAAAATACATAAAGAAGAAAAAAAAACATTTATATGGTTTTATCTTATATATGTGTGCCTCAGGCAGAGGCTATTAAGAGTACAACTAAGTTAAGCCCTGCCTGTGTCTTGTCTGCGTTCTTTGAAGGCCATTGTCTACTGAGCGAGCCCGGTGTGAGCAGCAAGTACACGGTTCTCTAGTGCTTGTTATCGAAACGAGGGTGCCGAAGAGGGTTAAAACCATCCCTGGGAGTGGCTTTAGACGTAGCGCCGGGAGGCACCAGTTCGTTCCGTAGAAAATCCCTGGGCTTCCCACAACGTACTGAGGATTAGCACCGAGGGATTTTAGTGGATAAAAACCCCCACATAACCTTGTCTTTCCTCACCAAAAGCAGGGTGTCTTTTTAGAAGATTATCCCCCCACACTCTGACAACAAAAAAAAAGGTAGGCTGTAGCGGCTACCTCTACCGCCTAATAGTAGTGCATACGTTATGGTGTTCCGGTTTGAAAGACGAAGTAGATAGTAAAATGAATGAGTAAACATTATTATAAATATGCTCTGGTGGTACCATAGCAGCTCCAAACAGCAGTGTGTAAGCACTAAATTGTTCTGGTTTAAAGGACGCTCTAGTTGGTGTAGTTACTGGAGTAATGAGACTCAATATAGTGTCTCAAGACGACGAGCTTAATCTGGCGTAGTACTTAGAAGGTATGAAAGCTTCTTACGATGACCTGCAATCAAAATTTAAATACTATAATATACTAGATGTTCCTCTCGATTCGGAATTTGTCTGACATATTCCTTAGGAGAAACCGCATTCGCAAATGACTTTCTATAGCAACCGTTACCATAGCAACCGCATAAATAATACGGAATGAAAATGTCTATAAAACTTAATTAGAAATACAGCGTCGAAGGATCTATGAAATTCAAGAACTAAATATCCTGTAAACATCTACAAATCATTCCGCGTCGAATAGTCCTGTACCCGTGTTGATACTTTCACTAGTTTTCACGTGATTGACGAACAAACATATATAATTTTATTATATATATGTAGAGATAAATCTTTGACATTCCAGTTAAGGGATAACAAAGAAATTTTGTACATATAATAATAATTTATGTTGCCCACAAATCTTTAAACATAACTTGACTGCAAATCATAACTTGACGTAATAACAAACTCGACGATCTTAAACGAGTTTTCAATTCAATATTAAGGGAACTCCTCCTTCATCCTTGATAATTAAGGATCCTTAATAATTAAGGAACTGTTTACATTTCAAGAGACTGAAGCTCTTATATTTAAAGCAATTTACCGTCTAGATGGGAACCACCGCAGCGGCTACTGCAGCCGGCAAACGGTACTGTGTTCCGGTTTGAAGGGCGCTGAAGCTAATGTAATTACCGGGGTAACGAGACTCAACATCTTACGTCTGAAAGCGACAAACGCAATGTGGCGGAGTGTATACTATTCTATCGCCATGTTGTTATGGGCGGGCGTATCACTCACCATCAGGTGAACGATACGTCCGCCCATAACAACTTGGCGTCAGCTAGAATGTTATACACTGCATCACGTTATGCTCGTCGTCTTGACGCATGAAATATTACGTCTCGATACACCAGTAATAACACTGGCTACAGCGCCCTTCAAACCGGAACACAGTAATGTTTTCACAGTACTGTTTGGCGGTAGAAATAGGCGCTGCGGTGGTACCTACGTACACTGTCTCCAGCAACAGAGACCTACCACCATCATACTTCTCTTTATCACCTTCAACACACCAAAGATTTTCCAACCCGTCTTAAGATAATTATAATCATGCACACTTACCTAAAAGTATTAAGTTATACAAGTTAAAATTAGAGGGAGGGGTATAAGTGGTCCCGCATGACGATTCACGGTACCCAAGCCAACCTCACCTGCCCGTGGTGCAGCCTGCTAATCAACATACAAGGCTCTGGCTCCCACCAACCAGCATTGGGATAGCGTGGTGGGAAATGACCTAAATGAACCCCTACAAACGATGGGACCTAGTGCCCGGCGGTACTTGAAGCAGGCGGTTTGGGGAACATCTATCGGCTGATGATGACGACGATGAAAAGTTAAAATTAAGTAAGTGAAGTTATTGACTACCATTACATTCGGTAACATACTAATAAATTTGAGGAGTTAATCCTTCAGAGGGATCTGTTCTCGCTGTTGATATATGGTAAACAATTCATAGCCAATGTGTTTGAATAACCAGGCTCAAGATTGCAATCTCGCAACCAATTTATAGAGCGACAGCGCACGCGCGTTAAAAGCTTATTAGTGGAGCTTAAATTGCATACAAAATTATAAAGCTCCGATTACTTCGTTAGATTGATAAAGAATATTATTCTTTAGGAGCTTTCATATTAACTTTACTAGTGGCAGGTCTCTTGTGGGACCGTCTATGTAGGCACCGCCGCAGCGTTTATTGCACCCGATAAACAGTACCGTGTACCGGTTTGAAGGGCGCTGTAGCTAGTATAGTTACTGGGGTAATGAGACTCAACATCGTATATCGCATGGCGACGGACACAATGTGGTGCTGTGGATAACATCCTACTTAACGCCATGTTGTTATGGGCGGGTGTATCACATATCATCGGGTGAACGTTTCGCTGGTCTGAATAAAAAAAAATGATTAAATGACGATTACTATGACATTGTAACGTATGGAGGACGTACAGGAGAATGTACTAGTGCTTATTAATTTCATCATCACCATTTAAGCTCAAGGTTCTACACTTTTTTTACAAAAAGTCAACTAACAGTGGAATTTATTTATATAAGTTGTTAACTGGTGGTAGGTCTCCGACAACGGACGTGTTCCGGTTCAAAGGATGCTGTAGCTAGTGTAATTAATAGGGTAACGAGACTTAACGTCTTCTGTCTCAACGCGACATTGTGGTGCAGTGTATAGCGCCGCGTTGTTATGGGCGGGCGTATCACTTACCATCAGGTGAACGTGTCGCTCGTCTTGTCGCTTAATTACATAAAAAAAAGTGACGATGAAGTCGTGGACAGCAAAGTGCCTTTAATATTTTGAATCTAGAAAGCAAAACTCCGCTTCGTATATGTCGAACCAGAGACCTTCGCGTGTCCTCATACTCCTAAAGCAATTACATTTCCAACGCAACTGGTACAATACCCTGCATCCAAATCTTACCTGTGCTCTTACTCTCTCCTTCTCTCTCTCTATAGCCTTTGGTATATCTAACTGGCGATCATTTCACGCTGCTCCTGCTCAGTACATAGTCCCCACTTACGGATTTACCTATCCCATCGGTTTTTCCAATCTGCTCATCATGAGGCCGAGCCATATTCTTTGACAGACCTCATTCCTGATCCGATTACATAGAGAAACACTAAAGACAGTTGTTTCCAGATGGAAAATTCCTGTGTTTCCTTGTCTTAAATTAAAACGACTTATGCTACTCTTTCTGATCCAACTCTTGCTGTGCAACGAACACCTTGATGCTGTCTCCGTTGGTTGAAGACGGTACTTCTATTCAGCAACACTTTGCGCCGTGTCATCTTAACCCAAATTCACAAAATCTATTTCGCGGGTAAATAGCAGCTCGTATCGAAAGGCACACGCAATAAAAACAACAATTCACCCCAACCCATCGGGTTCCGTGATAACAAAGATAGGGGTGCTTTTGATGGTAGATACCAATTTTGTGAATTGGGTTGGCATTGAAGAACATTTACTTTTACTCCTTTGAAGTAAGTAATTATTTTACATAATAATACATATAATACGTCTCTTTAAGATCGGTTACTTACCGACTTCAGAATTAGGTACTATCTAGACCAAATTATCTACTTACATATTGCTGATGACCTTCAAAAAGATGCTGTAGGTGCAGATGCTTGTATCCGATTGTCTTTGAACTGAAATTGTTTTAGTTCTTTTACAAATATAAATCTATCTATAACTATATACGTTTATACTTAATAAACCGAAAACATCATACTTGTATATATGTATATCTCTGGATACCTGTTAATCGGAATATAGATCAACTACCCCCGTGAAACCGCCCTAAGTCTAATCTGACCGTCGAACTTACTTCCTTCTTTAAACTGTTAAAGAACGTAGCGTAATGATGATGGTCTTCTCAATATAGTCATCAACTGTATTTCTACTAAATTTTAATTTTTATTTATTAATTTTATTATTTATTTATTAATTATTAATATAAGTTAAATTTTATTTTCAAGTTTAATTAGCTGGTAAGTTATTTAGTCGCAAATTATACCAAAGTAAAACTATAATCTTTAGTCACTGTTTCGCGGGACCGATCGATGTGGAGATCTTTGGGGAAGGCCTGTTTCCAGCTGTGGACGTCTGTCTGCTGATGATGATGACGAAGAGTTTACAATATTTATAATTTATATGTATACGCACAGTACTAGCAAAGGTAAATTTTTGAAAAAAAAAAAATCATATATACAGCCGTATGAACTTCAATATTGAACAGACTGCTGCATGGTATTTGGGCCTGGATGAGCGAATTGTTGCTTCCATATTTTGGGCAAATTTTATAATTCCTATAAAAAAAAAAATTTGCAAAGCCCCGGAACAATGGACGAACAAACATCGCTGCGCAGAACAAATGTTTTGTTTGCGAAAAACGTTTCGCTCTGTTGAGAGCGTGTATTCTTTTGTAACAAACAATGTAGAAAGTCATCCAAAAAGAAAAAGTGTCCTGTACACAAAGATAGTTGAAAAAAAAAAAAAAAGGAAAAAGTTTTTACACACGTTTGAGACTTAATAAAAGGTCCACGACAAAGGGCCCCTAGTATTGCCTTTAAAGCAACCGCAATAGATAGTAAACTCTGATAGAATTTATCGGAGACCCTTTTCAACGTCAAGTAGCTCTTTAGATGATTCAGATTAAAAATTCCTCAAATTATTATTGTATGTCTAAACCTCATCACGTTAACGTTCACCTGGCGGAATAGGAAACTGTTGTTGAAGAGAAACACTATATTAACTACTTTGCAGTATGGACTCTATACGATATAATTTTTTTTATCAAATCTACGAAGAGATTTAACTTAGTTCTCTATTGGCATTCATTCGCGGTAAACGTTTCATGGATTTGTGTTTCCTGTCCATTGGAGAGTATTGTCCATAAGTTACCACACTGGGCATGCGAGTTGGCGACTGTAAGGTATTGGTAGGGATAGGGAGATGTGAGAGGAATGCAGACTTGAGAGGAATGTCGCGAAGTACACAGGAATAAAGGGTAATATAGGATGTTACTAATTCGAATACTGTTGGGGGATGAATAGTAACAGCTGTGGTCTTCGAGGGCGCAAAGCCGTATTCATCGGACAGATGAACCCACTGACAGGGTATTCTAGTAATGGTCGCAGAAATATTATGCTGACTTTTCCTTGGATTTTTCCTTCTTTAGTCCCTCTAGAAAACATATCACAACAAGGATTACGTTCCCCGTTCTTCCTCCTATTCATACTCTTACATCAAACATATGACTATTCCGTCACCTCAAAGAACACTATCACCTCACCTTCGAAATGAAGCATTAAACCTTCAAATCTCTCTTACTGTGGTGAATATACGTTACCATCGATTCGAAGTCAACAAATTCGTATTCATTGTTTGGTCGTTGCCAATGAACGGAAACAATGTAACCCAAAGGGCCACAGATCTTCAGACACCCAATAAAGTAGCGATCTCGAACTGTTCCAGTCGCAATTTCACGGGATAAAAGAGCAAACAATTCTGCTCCTTAACTGAGCTCGCGGAGGATCTTGAGGCTGGCCCATCGATCTCTAGATGCGCGCACATTTATTATCTCCTAACGAGGGACCTCAAATTTACAGCGCCCTTTCCAACGTTTTCGAGTTGTTGCTTTATTGTTGTTTGCCGGGGATAGGCGATGTATAAAGAGATATAGAGCCTCCACAGTGATAAACTGCTCGACCTTAACTGTTTGTCATGTTTACAGGCGACTTAGGAGACTGTTCCTGACAAAAGTCGCTTGACGGATTCTAACGAGTCTTATCTAAATGAATAAGTTCTCTATGTTTCATTAGCCGACCGCTGTTTGGGTAGACAATTCACAGCGTTGTATTGTTTAGTCCCTATTGACATCGGTTTAATTTTTAATTAAGAACTAATTACGTCATGAAGGAAAAGGCGACTGTCCTCACCTGCGAGAGGTAAGAAAGAAGGAAATGGTATGTAGTATGATAGAAGAAAAGAAGTGTGATAGATAATTGGAGTATGATAGAAAATAATATACTGATGGTAAATGCTAAATTATAAAAGGCCTTGTCCCACACCACGCAAGGAGAATAATAATAAAAAAATTATATCATAATATCTAAAAAAAAAATATGTCTATATTATATTATATATACTGAACCCTTTTCCATACAGAAGAATTCCTTTTAGACCTTAGACTTCAAGGTGTTTTGGAAATGAGCGCTGCGGTGGTACCTACGTACCAGACAACAGATACCTATCACCAGTTAAAACAATAATCGATAAAGAATGCTAGGGGTGGCGGGTGAACTTTACCGCTAAATAATTCATAGCCAATGTCTTTGAAGATCCCGGCTTCGGATTGCAGTGGTTCACGTGATTTGTGGGGGCCGCATCGCACTTGCATGAGCGCTTAGAGACAATTAGCGGAGCCAAACGGCGTTCAAAGCATCCACTCTGAATAATTAACGGTTTATCTAACACGCCGTGTTTCGATGCAAATTGCGCTGCTAATGACGATTGTTATTTACTACATACTCATTTATATTTATATAGATTTTTTTTGTTCTAAGAAGTGACGAAATAAGTGTTACGTTCATCTGGTGGTAAGTGATACACTTGCCTAAAACAACTCGGCGGTAGTTAAGATGATATACATAAAACCACACGCTCTTTGTCTCGAAACATAAGATATTAAATTTCATTACCCCAGTAATTTCGATATAACTTCAAACCGGAAAACGGTAAGATACGCACATTACAGTTTGGCGTTAGAAATAAAGGCTGCGGTGGTAACTAAATGACTTTCGGTCGCAACCATTCTTTATTTACTGGTGGTAGGTCTCTGTTGCCGGAGTCCGACTAAGTTTAAATTACTGAGGTCACGAGACTTATCATCTTGGGTCTCATGTCGAGGAGCGAAGTGTGGTGCAGTATATGGCATCCTAATTGGCACCACGTTGTTATGAGCAGGCGTATCACTTACGTAATAACGGCATTACTTTACTCCGGATGTAGAGTATTCTTAGCGGACACACTTCACTATTCATGGTCTTAGGCTCTTAACACCAGTAGTAGTTGTAGTTTAAAAAACATATATTTTAACAATATATACAGGACTTTCTGAGAAATTTAATTTTCTAAAGGATACCTTGTTAATATTAAATAATATTATAATAAATTAGTTACGTTATAAAAAATAAATTTTCATCGTACTTTGTGAGATGAGAATTAACATCCGTCCATTTAAGTGAATGTTAAGTGAGACAAGAAAGCCCAACTTAAAACTAATAACCGTGTACATATTATCAGCTGTATTTTAAGTTTTATTATAATAAAATCTATAACTAGTACTTAAATATAAATATTAAACTTCAGGAATAAAACTATTGATATCTATTATAAGGCACACGCAAAAATATCCCCTATGGCTAAAGTCCGCTTTCATCTTACCTACCAATTTTCAATGTATTTTCCTAACAAAAAGGATCTGAGCATGGACTAAAATTTTCTTTAGTGTATAGAAAATGTTATTAAAAAAACGTTTTCTGTAGCATGAAAGGCTGTGAGCATTAATTTTCCTTTGAAAATTCGTGGAACTATCGTCGCTTACAACATGCATGAGCTTGTACGCACAAAGAATAGAAACATGAGTAAACTTGAAAAAAAAAGGTAAGTTTACAAAGAAAAAAATTAAGTATGTGAATTTTCCGATCAATACTGAATGACATTTAATATTTATGCTGATATAAGTACAATAGTATAGTGTTTAGTGATAAAACGTTAATTTCAAGTTGCTCAATGACTCTGGAAGTCGAAGCAATCACTTTATTTCGCATTAATCTTTAGTGATAAGAGACCGGTCTCCTATTTCCCTAATGTCTTCCAAAAGAGTATTTAAGGGGAGGCTGATTAACTTGCCCCAACTTGATACCGTCTTAAATATTAATTTACTGATACCATCGTTTAATATTAAAAAGAGTAAACAACAATATTGAAGCTTTTTTTACTTAAATTTTGGAGCGGTAATAAAATCAGATATTTCATCCTTCCAAAAAGATTTTAAGGTCTAACATTAAGGAACTGCGATGATAAGGGAATCCGTGTGATCCTTAATGTCACAAAACATAGAAAAGAATTTCGCCGATATTAGAATCGCGATAGGAAAAAGGACATTGCAAATGGTTCATTCGACAGGCTCCCGCCCAGAAACACTTACGGCAGTAAAAAAACACTCATCTTTCACTTCATCTCTTCAGGGAGAATATCAAAAAAAAAATACGGTATTTTCTCTTTATATCATTAGGCTATCGACCTTACTATGATATACTTATTAAAGTCATTAAAAAAGTTTTTATAAATCATCATCATGAGGGTGCTCACCTCAAGGGTGTTGTCTAGAAACTTAACTTTGGCGGACAGATTGGGAAAACCAATCCGATCTTCTGCTGCTCTTTTTAAACTGGTTATATTCAACCACTCCTTTATATCCTCAAATCATCTCTTCCGCTGTTTACCAGGAAAACGTTTTCCGCGAATTTCGCCCTCCAGGATCAACCTTAGGAACTAAAGTGATCCCGTTTGCAGGTGTTCTTTTGTCGTATTCCGGTTTTATCTGTAAAAATGAAAGTAGATTCTTAAACTTTTCGCAAGCGTTGAAGCCTTTGAAGCTTCTCAATGTATATTAAGGAACCGGAAATATGACAGAGACGCTCATTTCTGCCACCACTTAGCTTTAAGTTTATGTTTCAATTAAAAAAAAAACTTTTGGACTCACCATATATCTCTATTTTAAAAAGCTGCTACATAAGTAGTGGAGTCTGGATGGTGGTATCTATTTACAACTTAAAACCATAATCATATAAACAAGCTGGTTCCATCTTCGACCTTAAACGACATTGAGGTTAAGTATTTGAACCAATTATGTATTAGACTTTTAATTGTACTGATTTTAGGTTTCTGGTTTGGTTATCACCGTAGCTCCTAAATCTACCGCCAAACAGTAATACTGCAGACATTACTGTGCTTCGATATAAAAGGTATTGTAGTTAATGAAATTACTTGGATGATAAGACTTATTATATCTTAAGACGATGACCTCAATAAGTTTCTGTGTATATCATCCTAACTACCATTAATTTATTGACAGGCGTACAACTCACCAACAGGTGAACGTCTCGCTCACCTCGTCGCTTAGACGGGTGGAAATAGTGATACATCTTGATATTAGAAAAAGCTACCACTCCTGGTAAGTTGTTTGTTGCAGATTGCATTGAATAACCAACATTGTTACCGCGGGAACATTTCATAATGCCGCAAGCGATAGAAATACATTCGCGACTTTGTAGGTCAACGAGTAAGGGGCGTTGGGAACCTGAACTGATACGTACCGCGCGGCACATGCTCGCCGAGGGGAGCCCAATAGCAGGAAACTGGAACGAATAGAACATTCATATATCTATATATATATATATATTCATCATATACTATTTTAAAGGACGAAGGAAAAGATGTGATGATGTATATATTCTCATATCTGAACGATCTATCTAGCCTTACTATATAATCTGTCTATACTGATCTTCGTTGTCACAATTGCAACATCATCACCGCTAACCGGATCTAGAGCCATCTTGGCACAGTCAAATTTTTCTACTTCTTTCTCTTATAGAGCTGGAACGTATAACTGGTCTTCCTACTCGGGATTTAAT
Source organism: Ornithoptera alexandrae (assembly GCA_029030555.1). Lineage (NCBI taxonomy): Eukaryota > Metazoa > Arthropoda > Insecta > Lepidoptera > Papilionidae > Ornithoptera > Ornithoptera alexandrae. The sequence goes on along the minus strand of JARDVY010000077.1, from coordinate 8,672,558 downwards.
ACGCACAGTATCGTATCCGGCTTAGTCAAGCAGAGTAAGGCTCATTAAGACTATGAAGGAAAGAGAAAAAGGAAGCTGCAATTTCTAGCAATCGTTTTATCCACCAGTCCATAGGAGAAAAACATTTTTTTTTTTCAATTATATATACTACCGCTTGACTACGATCCCACCTGATCGTAAGCTGCGATGTAGTCTTTGGTGGTGGCGCTAGCCTAGAAGTAGCCTATTCGCTTTTCTCTTAAAGATTTCCAAATCATAGCTGGATGGACACACTGACGCCGGCAGACTGTTCCAATCCTTCGCTGTTCGCATTATGAAGGTCGATGGGAAAAGCTTTATCCTAATGCGAGTGATATTGGCAATGAACTAACAGCATTTCTTGAAGTTAAGGTCAAATGTAGGTCTTTAGTATAGACACTAGAATTAGAAAAACACTCACAGATAATTTTAATTAGATATCAGTCCGTAGCACAAGGTTCCATCTTCTCCATGCTCAGAGAAGGCCAGAGATCGCTGTTCAAAATTTTTCTAAAATTTTATTAAGTTTTGGGGTTAACGACACTTCGTAAATGTAATTTTTCTTACGGTGAGTTTGGACTGTAATGATTTTTAATTCGTCATCGTCATCAGCCGAGAGACGTTCAATGCTGGACACAGGTCTCTCCCAAAGATCCTCACAGCGGTCGGTCCCACGCTGCTCGCATCTAGCGTTCTCTCGCGATTTTCTTTTTATAGGAGTTCATATGGGAGGATTTGGGGCATTTCCCACCATGCTGGCCCAATGCGGGTTGGTGGCAGAGTAAGCCTCGTTTGTTGATTAGCAGAGTTCACCACGAGCAGGTGCGGTTGGCTTGGGTGCGGTAAGTTCTTATGCGGGACCCCTTACACCACAATTTTTAATTAAAAGAAATTAAATAAAGAAAAAAAAAAGGTTAATATAATACCGCTGATACAAAGAAAAGTAGAAAGTGCTATGTTTAAACTGTTACCAAAGAGATTGTTAATGCATCTAAATATCGATACAAAATGGCGCCGCGAAATTGGCACACAAAGCAGCTGACAGGCAATCTATGGAAACAAAGGACCTAGTGCGTAGTTAAATTACTGGGAAGCTATATAGTGCTTGGTTCCAGTAAACAAAACAAGTCCATAAAATCGACTGTTAGGTCTCTCTTGCCGGAAATCATCTAGGTAGGCACCGCAGCTCCTATTTCTGTTACTATGCAGTACTGTGTAAACGTCACTGTGTTCCGGTTTGAAGCGTTGTAGAGAAATTACTGAAGTGACAAAACTTAATCTTACGTCTCAAGGCGATGAACACAATGTGGTGCCGTGTACCATCCTAACCAGCGCCACGTTGTTATGGACGGGCGTATCACTTACCATCGAGTACCTCCCGCTTGTCTTCTCGCTTTGTAGAATAAAAAAAGGTTTTCACTGTTCTACCTCCTTTATATTGCAATCGTAACTTCATAACAGAGAAACCTATTTGCAGCCTCCTGTCTAGTCGCCTTTCTGTTAATCTGTCGGTACAACTGAATTTTTCTGTTCCCGAAGACATACTCGTACTATGTGGTTCCTAGAGTATTCTAGACGACTGTGGCCCTCACCATCAGATTCTCTTTATGATGTAAAATACAATACAAGTATTATCTCCGTACAGATAAACATAGATTCGATTACTGTAGTGCTTTTAATCTTGATAGAGATATTAAAAAGTTTATCAGTCGCTGCATCAAATTTTGAAAATTTAAAAAAGCGTAGACCAATACTAAAATCTATCCAGGAAAATGTTAGTGAAATTGTAGCTACAATTTTCGCTAGGATGTTAGATTTGCCGAGAGCTAAGCACGAAATTCTACTTGTCGCCGATATTTGATCCGGTTAAAGCAGAAACGATTGCATTTCGAGATTTAAGTGCAGTATTCTTAAAATCGTTAACTGTTGTTTGACTATGTCTCTTCCTCTAACGCTTTTAGATGAAAATATTCTATGAGTATCTTTTTGGATATCCATTTTAATTTAAATATCTACTTGAAGAGTTTAACTATTGTTTTACAAAAACAAAAAATTTGTTAACTTTATTATGTGATTTTCTTAAACATTCCGCATTCTCATTGCTGTCTATTTTGTTATTAGCAAATATACAACGATTACTAAAGTCTACAATAAATTAGCCTTTAAAAAAAATATTTAATGTAAATTAATATTATTAAATTTTTTAAGTAACAAAAATTCTGATACTGAAGACCTAAACTTGTGAAATTTTAGTTATGATATTTTTAGTTTCGCTACGACGTAGATTTGCCATAAAATTATTCTATCCCACAGTTACCCCCAAGGGAAGACGTAAACTCAGATTCGTTTGCGATAAAAAAAAGTCTAGTACGGTCAAAGATATAAACAACTTTGAAGGGAGCACAAGCGGTGGACTTAATAAAGGGTCAGGATTGTAGGGATGAAGGGAATTTGTTCATTGTACCAGCTGAAACTAATAATACGTTTTCGTAATAGTTACATAAACAATTTTCATGTTACTTGTTTCATTGTGTGAGGGCATCTGATGATGATGATGATGATGATGGTACTTGTGATTTCCAGAATGTACATACAATATTAGTTGTAAGGACTGCTCATCAAAAGTTTAAACTTTAGTGAACTGGATTTGTCAGAAATATCGTAACCAGTATGAAGAATAAAAATGTATTACAGGTTTTCTATTGCCGATCCATTTTTTTTTTCGGATGATGTTATCAGATGATGTCAGTAGCAGTACTTATTGAGTACATCTAAAGCATAAACTTCATCAGAAAATCTAAGCTCTAGCAAAGTAAATGAATTTGAACATTTCAAATTGTGGTCTCATGCAATCAAGTCGTTCACTTTAAATTATGTCAAATTCTAGACACACCACAATATAATCAAATATCTTGTTACCTGTAACATGGAGCTTAATAATTACCAAAATTTAATTTTCCGCTCTTTTCAACCATTAGATAATTTTAAACCTATAATATTTTAAACCTATAATATTATAAATTCCAATTGACGAAGTGGAAACTGGAAATCGACACTGATGATGTATTTTCTAACATACTGCTTAATTCATAAAATATCGAACATTTTGGATAATTCTTGCTTTCTCACCTGCGATGAATAGTCATGACTTTGATCAATAGTCCCACCTAAGATTGTATCATGATAAATGAACCAGAAGTAGCGGATGATAGTCCAGTGCGAGAAATCAATAACGAACAATCGAAAGGACAACGTAACCAGATAAATGGTGAGGAATAATAGAATGTGTAATACAATAAAATTGAATGTTACATTCACTTTTTAGAGCTTTCCCGCTAGGGTTCGAGATCTGGGAGAGAAATACGAGTTGAGGATCAGAGATACAATATCCGTTGGGAGGACCTATACGCCGAATAAAGTGCGGAATTCTATTTGTCGCTTTTATTTGATTCAGTGATGGCATAGACGATCCTGTTTCGAGGTTCAAATGTAACAGTTTACAAAAAATCGTTAATTATTTGTTCCGCTAAGAATTACTATGTTTTAAAGGATAGCATAGGTTATAGATCATCGTAATCGATCTAAATAGACTTGTAAATCTAAATCTATGGGCAGTGCACAATGCTCGAAACACTGACCGTTATTGAAGCGGAAAGATCCTTAGTATCGGGCACGTACTGGTAGATGTTGTGTTAGAAGGCGCACGACAAGGTGGACCGACGAATTGATGAAGATTTGATGATGAAACTACTGGATACGGGCAGCGCAGGTACGTTTAGAGTAGAGATCTTTTAAGAATGCTATGACCAGCAAAGAACGTATGGGCGGATGATGGTGAAGTCAGACTATAAAGAGCACGTTTCTATCGTCTTTTTTCAACTTCTTCTGTCGCTTCTTTCTTAATAGTCTTTCCTCATCGACATCAGCCAATAGACGTCCACTAATGGACATAGGCCTCCCCCAAATATTCCCACAAGATCGGGTAAGGATCCATATGGAGCGGATTTGGGCCATTTCCCACCACGCTGGCCCAATGCGGGTTGATTTAATAATCTTTCTTCTTGCAAATTAAAACAGCGAGTTTAGTGTACAACGAAGATCTTTAAGGGTGCCTACTGTCCATTTTTTTTTATATGTATGTCCATTTATATATTTGTCCAGTAACAGGCGTCCATCGGTTGATGATTGAAAGAATAATTGATGAGTTAAAAACTAAATGAGGATCATAATAAAACTACCACACAAAACATGTCAAGCGTGACTAGTTAAAATCTAAATTTATAATGATATTTGTTCTGATTCAGCTATCAAAGGATTGTATAATCCACAACATGAGGCCATATGTGAATATGTGAACTCATGGAGCTGCCAGCATGCATGAGCGACGTCGGCGCTCGCAGCGCAAACAAAGATTAAATGTATTGTATTCAACAAATCTAACCAGATCTGTGTAGTTGAAGCATTTCATGTAAATATTAAAAAATGATTTGAGATTCCTTATTATTAACTATACGAACAATTAGCAAACATTTGATATCAATCTCATGATGTGACAATTAAATCGGAGATGATTAAACTTGCTCTTTGAGAATAATCTGCCTCTTATATAATATCGGCTTGAACACAGTAATGCTGTGACAGCAGATTTTAGAATAAGATAATAGAAACTAAAGAAATTCTGTTGGTGGCAGATCTCTGTTGTCGGAGACCATCTACTTAGGTACCGCTGGAACTGCTACTGCAGCAGATAAACAATATTGTGCAAACATTACTTTGTTTCAGTTTGAACGGCTTTAAAGCTAGTAAAATTACTGTGGTAATCGAACTTACATCTTGTGATGTGGTGCAATGTATATTATCCTTACTAGCACCGCATTGTTATGAGCAGTCGTATCGTTTATCATCAAGTAGTCTGGCTCATCTCCACAGGCAATGTGGGATCTATGTTGCAACTTTGTAACTGATATGGACTAATTTATCTAAATGTTTCATTTCTGTTAGCATCTCGTAGATAAAATAAAAATTGTCTTTACTGTAGATTGAATTAAAATTTTATATATTTATACGGGTATACAACATCATCCCGTCTTGAAAAAACTTTTAAAGATTCCGCTGACTCGCTTTAAACATGACGATGCTTTACTCCTCTGATAAATACCGGGGTTGACCTGAATCAGATTATTGCAACAAAAGGCGGACCGGTAGCAGCTAGACTAATAAAATATTCATATCTCAGTTGTATAACTATGCAGTTTTACTTAAACGAAGTATTTTTTATCTCAAGCTCTACGTCTTTTGATAGTATTACCTTTTATTCCGAAGTTAGGAAGTATTAAAAAATTTAAAAGAGCATTTGTGAATAGAAGGATTATTTACATACGACAAAGCGGTAAATTTATCTAATACCTACCTACACTGATGTCCTAGTTAAAGTTTTTACACAGCACCATTGCGCTCATTGTTTGGAAGAATAGGATATCGTTACCCCAATAATTTCATCAGTATATTTTAAGAAATTATTCGAAGCCTGTGATGATAAATTATTAATTAGATTGGAGCCAATATTACAAAGTAAATTAACCTAAAATTTGACAGATTTTATTGCATTTTATATAACTTACATTTAAAAAAACATCGCTGAAAAATCAATGCTATAGAATGTCTGCAATCTATGGTCATATTCTAGATCATCTAAACCATTAGGTCAGGTTTCATAGATTAAAAATTCTTGCGAAAAAATACAGATTGCTGATAAGAATGAATTGCGAAGCTATAGAAATTAAAAAATATCGAAGAGGTTATTCGATACTACCACCAGCTTGGGACCCAATCATTAATGGAACCCATTGAAACACCAAGAAAATTCCTAGAATAATTCAAGACACATTGAGATCATTCTGCGTAGATCGGATGTTTACAAAGAATCGTATTGCGATATCCACTTTCCGCTTTATAATGTATCATTACAATTTAAAGCATTTTAGAAACATTAACACGTTGGAGATCTATTAGATCGCTAGTTTTTAATCGCGGTGCCTTTGGGACCTGAACTATCTCCAATTTTTTTACTTAACTGTTAAGTCCAATTGAGAGCAGGAAACATGTTTATATGACACAGGTCAGAACGCGATTTTTGATGTCGCTCTAGTTGAGAGACTCCTAGAGATCCATTAGATCTCATAACGCTTTGAACGTGTTAACAGTTAAAAAATCATTCAGTGAACATACTAATCTTGTTGGAAAACTTGTACAAACAAAATATGTAGCGGATTATGATCCGGTGCTGAACTCTTTGTTTCATCAAATCCCAACATCAACGCTGACGACGCCGGTCACTTGGCTCGGATATCGCGTAAAGGTTTTATGGATTAAAGTTTCGAGTGAAATATGATGCTCAGGGATAACAGATACAATATCCGGTCGCGGGGCACGCCAAATAAAGTGTTCGAGTTTATTTTACTATATTTGTTTTCATAATATAGTTGAACCGTCGAATGTCACTATTGATCAATTATAAATGATCGTAGACTTATTTCAATATGATTATCATCACCATCAGCCGATAGACGTCCACTGCTGGACATAGTCCTCGCTCAAAGATCTCTGCATCGATCGACCCTGCGCTGTCCGCAACCTTCACGTGACCGTCGATCCGCCTGGTGTGGGGCCTGCCAACACTACGTCTTCCGGTACGCGGTCGCCATTCCAGGACATTGGTGCACCATCAGCTGACAGTCCTTTAAACGATGCGTGCTTGTTTGACCGGAAATATCTGTCACCTGGGGATTATTTTCACCTGTGGTACCGGTGCCTCGCCGACTTCCGTCATGATCGGCACGGCCACCAGTCTCACCGGCCATCTTTTGTTGGAGTTTGTCGATGGGAATTGGGCCGTAACCTACCCGGCTGGCCCAGTGCGGGTTGGTGGGTGATAAGAATCTCGTCTGTTATTGAGCAGGGTGAACCGCGTGCGGGTGAGATTGACTTGGGCTCCGTAAGATGTTGGACGGAACCCCTTACACTTCATATCAACTGTGAGTTAAATAAAAATGGGTATATCATTTAAAAAAGAAACTGATATAATAGTAGTGTACAAGCATTAATGTGATCCGGTTTGAAAGCGGTGTTGCTAATGACATATTGGGGTTAAGAGAGTTAACATATTTCAAAGCAACAATTATATTTTAGCTCTGTCTTTCATCCTAACTAGCGCAAGGTATCACTTACCATCAGGTGAACGTTCAGCTCATCAAACATCTTGTTTATTTTAGAAAAAAATTGTTATATTATATATACAGGAGACATCCAGAGATCCATTGACTTATCACGAGATCTCCGAAACTATTAGACATGAATATTCACAATTTGGTAGAAATATTGCTTTTGCTGGGATGTATGAGGACCCGCACAACAACTCACGGGACCCAAGACAACCTCACCCGCTCGTGGTGCAGCCTGCTAACCAACAAACGAGACTCTGGCCACCAACCCGCATTGGGCCAGCGTGATGGGAAATGGTCTAAAATCAACCCATATCAATCCTTACCCGATCGAGGTGGTAAGGATCTTTGGGTGAGAGCTATGTCCAGCAGTGGACGTCTATCGCCTGATGAAGATAAAGACGAGAACAAATTTACAGTGAATTCTGTATCAGCAGTGACCTACAAAAGTATCATCTTTCGTGCTCATGCTAAAACAACAGACGGACATTAGTTTAACAATGAAATTGCTGTAAACCTGAAATTATTATTTACCTGTGAAAATTTCATGGATTTCCGTCTGACGTAATTTAAACTGTGTCATGTTTATACAATGGGGCGACTGGTTGCATGAAATTTTAATGAAGGCAGTCGATAATTACTACGGTAAGCTCCTGAACAGAGAACCGATATATTTTTAATTAGATCTTATTTGCTTTGCTTCCCATCTGTTTATATATATATATCAGAGGCAACTCTTCGTTCATGGGCCCTTTCCAATTAGTAACTCCCCCCAGCTCCTTTTTAAGAAGTAAATTTGTAATATCTATTCTTAGCTTATCTCTAAATAGCAGAGGTAGGAGCATTCGTTATCATCAGGCTTGGATCCCGTGAGTTGTTGTGCTGGAAACAGTTTTCATCTTAAGCAATAAAAAAATAATTAGGTAAATAAGTTACCGACTTAAAGTAACTTTTAGTAGGTACATAATAGATTTTTACAAAATACAAAGGTATCATCGAGATTTGTTTGTTATCAGCCCTGCAGTCTTGGACTATTGAAAATAGCTCTATGGTATTGCCTGCCTGTCGTAAAAGGCGACTAAAAGGGTCCTCCAACTCGTGAGCCATAGGAGGACGGCAAATGAAAGGTCGTCTTGTATTTCTCATAGCACAACTTGAGTGCTGAGGAGGGCTTGGCCCTTCCGTGGGATGTTTTAGTCAGAGTACAGAGGAGCACCGGTGCCTTCCGTAGATCTCGGGGTCTCTCTTAATGCAATAAAGGAGATTACCGCAGGTGTTTTAGTGGGTAGAAATCCTACATAACCTTGTCTACCCCCAATAAGCAAAGGATAATTTTAAGATTACCTGAGATAGTAAAAGAAACATATGCCTGTTATAACTGAACAAAATAACCAAAATTGTAATAGCAGAAAGAGATAGCAAATGGCTAGGAATATTGAAAGAAAAAAAAACTATCGTCTTTAATTAAAACAAACGCGTTGTAAATATTAATATAAACAAAGTTTTACTTATTTCAATTAAGTAACGAGACGAGCGGGACGTTGACCTGATGGTAAGCGATACGCCTTCCCATAACGTGACGCTGGTTAGGACGATATACACTACACCACATTGCGCTCGTCGCCTTGACACAAGACATTGTCTCGTTACCCCAGTAATTTCACTAGCTAACATGTCTGGAATCGGTCTGTAAACGGAGACCTATACAATATAATAAGTAATTAAATAAACTTGAAAGTAACTAAAAAAGAAGACTATATATATATATATATATATATATATATATATATATATATGTCTATAGTCATCGTCAGTGGACGTCTATCGGCTGATGATGATGTTGATGATGATATATATTGGATTGAGACACTAATAAAATACTTTATTTCGCCTAAAACATCTTTCCAAGGTCGGTAACATCAAGAGGGGTGTAAGGGGTTCCGCCCAACATCTTACGGAGCCCAAGTCAACTTCACCTGCACTCGGTGCACCTTGCTAAACAACAGACGAAGCTCTGGCCACCCACCAACCCGCACTGGGCCAGCGTGGTGAAGCTAAGGCCCAATTATCCCTCAATGAGGATCCTTGAGGGAGGTGTATACCCAACAGTGGACGTTATCCCGCTGATAATAATAAAACACATCAAATCCTCCTCTTCTTATTTTTTCCCTATTTGACAGCCTCATGACGTCTTCTATTTCTTTTTACCGAATCATATAAGACATGCAATAAGAAAAAGAAAAAAGATATACATCCCAAACGGTTGAGAAGAAAACGATGACTCTATATATAACATCTCGCTGAATATATAATCTATATATATACATATAAAAGCGATTATACATCCGTATGTACATACATGGAGAATTACTTCGATCTCTTTGCGTGGCAAATGTTCGCAATGCGGGCACAATGGCTGCCTCAGACGTAATTATCTTAAACAGAGGGGCACCAGAGGAGTTTCGCTCCGAGGTGCGAGCTTTAATATTCTAGGTATTCTGTTTTAATATCCTTCGTACAAGCGAACAGGTCGAACAAGTTAAAGCAATCGTCCAAAGTTATCCGCATTGTACTTTCGTAGGCATAAAGCTAATTAGTTTCAAAACATTAATAAAAAATTATACTAATCTAAAAATTTTTTTTGTACCACAATACGAGCGGGACGTTCACTTGATGGTAAGTGACACGCCCATAACAATGTGGCGGTAGCCAAAGTATACACTACACCACATTGCTCTCGTCGTCTGAGACAGGATGTTGAGTATCGTTACCCCGGTGTATCACTACAGCGCCCTTCAAACCGGAACACGATAAAGTATTTCCTCACTTATCTTGTCTCAAGACCAAAAGCACAATATCGTGCAGTGTATATAATCCTAACTAGCACTACATTTTTACGTAAAACAGACATTTAGATGAACGTCCGCTCATCTCATCGCTTTGTTGAATAAAACACAAATACAGGGTGGCGCAAAAGTAATCCTCCTATCAGAAAATGCTATAAATTTTGCTTTGATGTAAAAAAATTAAAAAACCAAATAAAAATAATCCACAAGAAGAATCAAAGTTTTTCATATTTTCCCAGCCAAAAAACATCGGAAGGTTATTTTTGCGCCACCTTGTATACCTTGTATACCTTATATACCAAGTAACCTTCCGATGTTTTTTGGCTGTAATTTAAAAAAAAATATGAAAAACTTTGATTCTTCTTGTGGATTATTTTTATTTGGTCTTTTAATTTTTTTACATCAAAGCAAAATTTATAGCATTTTCTGATAGGAGGATTACTTTTGCGCCACCCTATAGTACACCACAGTGTAATGAACACATAAAGTATTCCATCAATTACTATCAGGATTACCAACTTTTCAATTCGTCATAAACACCTTTGTTCAACTTTAGTCAAATAATGGTTGTAGGTCTAAGACCATAGTTCCCCCGTAGGACCAGTTGCAGCCGATAAACATTAGTATGCAAAAATGTCCGTGTACCGGTTTGAAGTGCGCCAGTGTAATTACTAGAGCAACGATACTTAACATCTTATATCACTAGGCGACGAGCTTAACTAGCGCCACGTTGTTATGGTGTGAGATTTTAAATGATCTTCAAAGTAACCTATATATATATATATATATATATATTAAACTTAACAAAGACCGCACTTTCGAACAAGCTAACAAACTTAAGAACTCAAAAACTCTCATTGTTAGTCATGAAACTTGTGAAAAATTATTTTACAGCTACAAAGAATAACGAACGAACTTCGTGAGAAAAATGCTCCAATTATTTTCAAGATACCCTCAGCGCGGTAACAATTTTAAATTACTACTAACGGCACATTCTATACAAACTTTTTTAAGATTATTTCAACGCTCCCTCGCCGAATGCGCCGCGGAAGCCTTCACTGAGAATTTGTTAAGAGCAGACCGGAAGCGCGGAATTTAATTAAACTCTCGATATTTATCCAAAGATAAATAAACTTCCAACGGAATCTGTACACTAGATCCGTCGACCAGCAATTGGCTATGATTTAAGAAAAACAGCTATATCTCACAAGAAAACCTAAAAGATCTAAGTGGTCGCAACATTAAACAGCTGTTTACTATAATTATAAGTATACTACAATCATCTACATCAAGTTACTTCAATTCATAACTTATTCATAGTGTGGACGGATCAGGTATAAATATTAAATTTCATTCATAATAAATCAGTACTCTAACTTAAGAGATTACTTTTTATATTTATAAATAACTTAAACCAATATTTTTATCTCTAAATATATAATCAAAGTTAATGTAAAAAAATACTTGGGGATGATATACGATATTTTTATCTGATGCCAATTATTTTCATCGAATGATTTAAAGGGGGTTTAGCCGTGTGTTAAGAAATCCAATCAGAAAATATTATGGAGAAATCAAACCACTCCCGTAGTATCTTCATCAACACCAGCCGATAGACGTCCACTGCTGGACATAAACCTCCCTTAAAAATCTCCACATCAATCGGTTCTGCAGTGCGCGCATGCAGCGACTTCTCGCGACCTTCGTTTGTGGGAGTCATATGGGGGGATTTGGGCATGTCCCACCACGCTGGCCTAATGCGGGTCGTTGGGAGCCAGAGCCTCGTTTGTTGATTAGCAGGGTGCACCACGGGTAGGTGAGGTTCGCTCGGGTGCCTTGAGTTGTTATGCGACGCGCCTTACACCCCTATAAATATATAAATTCATGCAATACATTTTTCTCTTAACCCTCGCCAGTCGAACCACAACTCTCCGCCGAATGACGCTCTATCTCCTTCCACCAAGTAATATCGACCGGTCGTACCGGAAACCAATTCCTATACTTCTCAATAGACAAAACGGTTCGACTAGCAATTTTTGCGTTGAACCTTATTTAAATAATAATAAAGTTTACAACAATATTATTTATGCTGAAATATAATTTAAAGATAATTTGAATTACTAAAGTAATCATAGAAAATATAAACGTTGAATGACAATAGTCAAATGCATAATTAATATCTTTAATAATCGCTATTATTAAACATACTAGAATTAATATTAAGTCTTTACATATGAAATTGGCGTTTTGTGCGGGAGGAATATAAAGTCAATTTTTTTTTGTAAAATATATATAATTAATTAAAGTATGCACCGTTGTTATCTATGCACTTTTGTCATCTCATAAGTAGTTGATTGATCACTTTACTAAAAAAACCATGGGGCGAGAATCAATAAAGTGTTTGAAAGCGGTTTGGACTGCCGCAACGGAGTTGAATTGTTTTCCTTGTAAGAAGTTGTCCAAATCCCGGAAAAAATAGTAATCTGTTGGGGCAAGGCCCGGGGAGTACGGTGGATGTCGCAGTCATTCCAAGTGTAGCTCATCTGATTTAGTAGTTTGTTGTGCAGTGTGTGGTGGTGGGCTTGCATTGTCGTGAAGCAGCAGTGGCCTAGAGCTATTGACCAATCACGGTTGTTTATCAGCTAGTTCTTCCTTCATGGTCTGTAGTTGCTGACAATAGATATCTGCTGGAATCGTTTGGTCAGATTTTAGAAAGCTGCAGTGAACGACACCGGCGCTAGTCCACTGAACATGCACAAGTAACTTTTTCTGAGTCAATTTTCGTTTAGGGTAGGATTTGGCTGTATCTCCAGGGTTCAGCCATTGCGACGAGCGCTTCCGATTATCGTGCAGTATCCACCCACTTTTCATCACAAGTAATGATTCGATTTAAAATCCCTTCATCATTGTGTCGGTTGAGCAAAGTAACGCAGCAGCAGCAGTCAACGCGTGTTCGCAAGTTCGATTCATTCAATGCATGAGGTATCCATCGTTCAGGTTTTTTTACTTTCCCGATTTGCTTCAAGTGGATTAATACAGTTTTGTCACTTACCCCGAAGCCTGCAGCTATCTCTGAAGTGCTTTGTGATGGATCCGCTTCCACAATAGCCTTTAATTCTTCATTTTCCACTTTGGTCTCCGGCCATCCACGGAGTTGGTTCTGAAGGTCGAAATTTGTTGAACGAAAACGTTGAAACCAAACACGTACCGTGCTTTCTTTTGCGATACCCGCGCCGTAAACATCATTAACCCTTCGAGCTGTTTCTGCAGCACTGGCACTGGTGCCGCGGTAGAACTCGTACTCGTAAATATACCGATATTTCATGTTTTCCATTGTGCGGTAATAAGCGACGCCAAAGAAGAAAATAATAGAGAAAAAAACAAATGAATGACTGTTTCCAAAACTCTAATATATCAGCTAAATGAATTTATAAATTTGAATTTGGAATTCTTAACCAAAGAGGAGATATTTCAGATCAAAGTGGTCAGTGCGACAAAACGCTAATTTCATATGTAAAATTATATATTGTCACAAGACTTTTGCGAAGACCTCAACAGATGGCGCCACCACAAACAATAGACCCCGCATTCATGTACTTTAACGCTAATACAAATAACGTTCTTTATACATTTGGATTAATGAGTCGTTACGGAGTATACAATAGTATCTAGATCTCTTTGTATCCTTCATTATACCAAGAATCGAGAAAGTAGTTTATCAGAAAGTATTACGACTGTATCCATCAACTGGATCTCTCTGCATCTTCGTAATGCTGTTGTACTTATTAACTTGCTCTGTACTTTGATTTATTGCTGCGCGCGGTGTCATTTACCAAAGACCCCGCACCCCACCACAACACCCTCTACAATATCCATTCAATAATTATCGAAACCATTACACATGTAATTTTCTTTTTAGCGGGCAGAAATCTTTTCCACCAAGGACCAGGGTATATACTACGAAGCCTCCCTCCATTACCCGATAAAGAAGTTAACCCTATTAAGTGCTGCATAGAGATATCAGAACACTCATGGATTCATCACGATATCTCCGAAACTATTAGACGTAAAGAATCAAAATTTGGTAGAGATATTACTTATGCCCTTTTAGAGGTAAGCTATAAATGTATTTTACAAAATCCCTTCCCTAAAGGGTGTATTGAGGGTGTCACCGCCGGCAAGGCGGGCGAGTAACAACTAGTAACTTGATATTACAGTATACTATAGAAAAAGCTTTACAAAAAAACTTTGAAAGAAAAAAAAATCCAAAGTATTTATTTAGTGCGACGAAGCTTTTTTTTAATTATTTATTTAATTTTTTTTTTTTCATTACCTTATCTCAAGGTCTAGTTAATTAACAGTGCCAATGCTACAGCGGCTGAACCCACTTGCTATATAACATGAAGGTCTTTAATTCGATTCATTGACTGCATAGACAGTATAAATTTATATACCTGAAGTTCACCTAATGGTACTTATTACGCTTATAAATAACGTGATGATAGGAACATATACACTGCACTATATTGTCTTGGAGCCTTTGAGACGTATTAGTTGTTAAGTGTCTTGTTAAGCAGCCAGAGCGTTCTTCAATCCGGAGTCCACTAATGTGTGCACATTACTGTTAGGCGGCTGCAATAGGAGCTACGGTGGTACCTACCTGGACGATCTCTACTATCTCCTAACTATTGTCTGCAAAAGTTACTTGTGACAGTAACCAAAAAAACTAGTTGAAATAATAACCCATTAGATTTGAAAATAAATACTTTACACGTAAACTTTGCTCGACAACTTTATGTAAATTGATAACTTGAGACAAATACTGCAAACAAAAAAAAATTAATTCCGAATTAAGCATTTCATCATCATCATTATTATCATCATCATCATGACCTATTATCATTAATTTCTATACATACCCTCTATAACCGATTTCAATCGCTAGTAACTCAAAAATATATTTAAGTATACAGTTCAGTAGTTATTTATACTTAAGTATACAGTCTTTTCCACATACTATATATAAACAGGAATTGTATACAAATACTTAAAGTTATGAGATATTATTTACAAATAAATAAGTTTAAATTAAGCGGATGTAGGGGTATAGTTATAACAGAGAAGTGGCCGCGCCTGTGCAAGCCATTAAGTTTACTTTGATCAGTCGTCTATGCGCTGAACCTGAGTAGTATTCAGTGAGTTCCGGCGCTGCTGTAATCCGGCGACTTAATGACTGCAAAACCTTGCGAGAACCACGATGTGTTCTTATGTTGGTTTCTTTAAAATTGTATCACTCTTTTTAACGTAAATCTACTATACGATTTAAACTTGTTGTTAGGTGTATCACTTTGCCTTTTATACTAACGCTATAGTATGTCTCATTAACTCTGCAGTTTTACTAACTACTAGTAAGTAATCATACACTGTCAGCATATTTTACGTAGATCGGACTATAGAAAGATTTGGCTTCATTATAAAATGTATATATATATATACATATATATATATATATATGTAGCTATTTACTTCCTGTATAAACCTATCTGTTTAAGTATTCATAAAGTAAGCCTTAGGGTTTCCTTTAAGCAAATAAATATATATACATACTAGCTGTTCCCATAAAATTAGACTTGAAAATTGTCTGAAATATACATTAAAAGCAACCGCAACCGGAAATGACTTTCTACAGCAATCGTTACTATAGAAAACTCAATTTTCATATATATATATATATATATATATACTGGAAGCTACTGGATGCGAGCAACGCGAGACCGATCGATGTGGAGATCTTTGGGGGAGGCCTATGTCCAGCAGTAGACGTCTATTGGCTGATGATGATGATATAAATATATGTACACATATGACATACACGTCCAATCTTAAAAAAGCCCTTAAAGACGTGGCGCCAGTTAGGATTATATACACTGCAACATATGCTCTTCGCCTTAAGACAAGAGGTTAACCCCTGTGTAATAATATCATTAGGTACACCGTCTTTCACGCAGGAATACAGTAATGTTTTCACATTACTGTTTAGCAGTATTAATTAAAGCTGTAGCGGTACCTAGTACAAGTCCAGTTCAGGAGTACTCGAAAAGTTTACTTCGGAAACAAATAGCATATATCATATGAAGCAGTAACCTGATTAGAGAATTATAAATAGGAGTTGGTACTGATGTAATTAATATATAGTACTTTGGAGAGTGGACTGGGGGCTTCCTGAATTTAGAAATTCAGCTCAACGTTGTAATTAAGTTCCGCGAACTCATCTCTATGTTAATTGCTATACTGCAATAAACTTTACCGCTGTAGCCAATTTCATGACGTCACTTGCGCAACACAGTTGTTTAATGTGAAAGTTTCAAAAGAAGTATGAACCAGCAATCTCACTATGGACCTCAGAAGCTACCTTTTAGATATAGTACTTAGTATTTCATAAATACTCTTTCACTAGTGGTAGGTCTCTGTTTAGGTACCACCGCAGCTACTACTCCGGACGACAAACAGTTGTGCGCAAACATTACTGTGTACCTGTTTAAAAGGCGACGAGCGTAATGTGGTGCAGTGTATCATCAGTGTACAACATCCTAACTAGGGCCACGTTATGAGCGCTTGTATTACTTACCATCAGGTGAAGGTCCACCTCCTTTCGTCGCTTTGTGTAATGAAATAAAGTATATCTTCAAAATAACTTTTGTATACATTTGTTTGTACCAGCAAATAATATTCTACTTTCGTGACTTTATAGGGGTGTATGGGGTCCCGCACAACAATTCACGGGACCCAAATCAACCTCACAAGGCTCTGGCTCCCGCCAAACCGCATTGGGCCAAAGTGATGGAAAATGGCTCAAACCTAAAAACGTGGCGATCTTTAGGAGAGGCCTACGTCCAGTATCGAACATCTATCGTCTGATGATTATGAGAATACTTTAAAGATATATTTACACAACTTCTCTCGTCGAATTGATAAGTAATGTCCAGTAATAAATACTTAGTAATTATATTAACTTCAGCGCCTTTCATCTGTAACTATAGCAATGTAAACATTCTCAAGACCTCTCTTCTCTCTATTATGGTCTAAAGCCAATTCCAGTTATTTAAAATCTAAGTATCTTCATAAATACTATAAAAATAGATTTATATGAAAAATTGTTTAAACCAAAACATTAAATTGTTAAGTTAACTAACTTTATAATGTATAATAAAGGATCGTTTTTGGTTTTTCTAATAAATATGATAACAGATAAGTAAGCAATATCTTCTCCTATTTAAGATATTTACAAAATACTCAGTTTCTAAGGAGAAGACATGATGAAATGGGATACCCACTAAAATATTTCCACTGGTCCGCTTACGAAGGACCTGAGGATCTCCTGTGTAATCCCCTCTCTAACAGGGGAGGACGCAGTCCCTCTCCCCCCAAGCAACTACAAATGTACATACATAATTTCCCACTACGTAGAAACTCATCACGATATCTCTGGAACCGGAAGGCCTGGAGACTTAAAACTTGGTATAAATATAGCTTCTTTCATTTAGAGATTAGCTCAGAATAGTTTTTACAAAATTCCTCCCCGAAAGGGTGTTGCGGGGGTGATATAGCCAGCAAACAGCTAGTCGTGTATACATAAGTTCAATTGATAACATGATATTTACTTCATAAGTAATCCACTCGGTGATTTGTGCTTGCGAATAACTCTTGGTTGGAAACAACGGTTACGGAAATGGATGCTAGCACTTGAAATGTTGGATGCAACTTGCAACTTGCGGAGGTACCGTAACAAACGGCTTTAGTTCACACGGCGCAAACATTTGTAAAGTTTGGTCAAATGTTTGTGGAACTGTATGTAATCTTTTCCTACTTTATACAATGTGTGGGCGACGGACAATAAACTATGTAGTCTATCTTTTTGATGGAGTCTGTTTACCCCATTAATGTCTATTTCAGCTACCCCACTCCCCCCCTCCCCTATGATTTTATTATTTACGGGAGGAGTATCTAGTTTATTTTCAATTAGTTAAACCAGTTTTTAACATCTCATGTATGAAGGCGATGAGCGCATTATAGTGCAGTGTATATAATCTTAGTAAGTGGTATAGTATACTAATGTCACTATGGTAAGTGTACCATCACATGAACGTGTTCTTTGCCTGGTTGCTTCATTGAATAAAAAAAAACGTAAAGGACACAGATGCAGGACTTTTGATGAGACGTAGTATTGAGAAGTAATGTATTGGTAAACCTTTCGGTAGATCTTTTCTTCATAATAATTTTGGCTAACTACAGCCTCTCTCTCTTTTTTCTTCATCCATAACAATTTAAAAATAAGCAGAAGAAAAATAAAACACAATTTTTTTTTTTATAAAGTGACGGTGCTAACAAGAATTTCACCTTATAATGTCATACGCTTACCCACAACCATGTGGTGGCTAATTAGGATGATATACACAGCACACGTTGAGGTCACCTTAAGACACAAGACGTTAAGCCTAACTACCGCAATTATTTCATTACACACAACGCCTTTCAAACCGGAACGCAGTAATGTCTGAGCAGTATTGTTTGGCATCGGAATTAAAAGCTACGGTCGTGGTGACCAATGATTTCCATGTTCACACCAAATGAACCAGGGCGTTATACCAATTTGGATTCGACCCTGGTGCTCGCGTCACATTCTGTATTTTAACTGTGTTACAGTAATCAAATTCGTCGCACCTTTTCGTAGGAAGGAACTTTTCGTTCCATTAAAGTTTACGTATTGTGTTCAGCGTTATTGAGTACTTTTTGTGAAGTTGAAAGCTCTCGGATGTGTTAAAAAGTTCGTCACTTTAAGTTCAGGTGTGCTTTTATCTGTGACTACATGAATTCATGATTTAACTCCACTATGGTACACATTATAATGACCCTAATTAAAATCTATAAATATTGTTACCCTTTTATATCGGCATAGAATAAACTCGACTGTAACTTTATGTTAAAGTTGTTAAGTCTGATTTTTTGTTTTATTCAACCAAGCGACGGGTCGGACACAACAGTCACTTAATGTTAAGTTACGCCTGCTCATAACAACGTGGCACTAGTTAAGTTTTCATACACTGCACCATATTGCGCTCATCGCCCTGAGACATAAGATATTAGATCTCGTTACCCCAGTATTTTCATTAGCTGCAGCGTCTTTTAAAACGGAACACAGTAATGTTTGCACACTACTGTTCATCGGCTGAAAAAGAAGCTGCAGTGGTACTCTAAACTGTCTCCAGCATCAGAGATCTACCACCAGTAGAGAGGTGTAGGTTAAATAAAATCAAGTATAAAGTAAACCTGTTTTCTGGCGGAACAGTTTAATTATACCAACATTTTATAGAAAGCGTATACATGATAAGGAAAAGGATATTGATATTCTGATAAGGATAAACAATCCGATAATTTTCAATGCCCTAAATCACCTCTCCTTGTTCCACCGAACCTTAAATCTTACGATGGTGTAAGATAAATAGGAATTATTTGCATCGTTCATTCGGATTTTACAACGGCTAAGCTTACTATAGTATGTTTTTCGGATTTCCTTTACTTTTTATTATACTCAAAACGGAAACAAAATATCAGATCCTTCTGTATGTTGGATGATAACTTGATTATCTATATCCACTTCTAAATCTACATCAGTAGGTCTCTGTTGCCGGAGATTGTCTAGGTAAGTACCACTGCATCTCTTATTACAGCCGTTAAACAGTACTGTGCGAATATTACTGTGTACCGGTATGAAAGGAGCTGTAGCTAGTATAACTGGGTTGACGAGACTCAACATTTCACGTCTCAAGGTGACGACCACAACGTGGTCCGGTCTAAAACATTATAACACGCTACGTTGTTATGGGTAGGCGTATCTTCAAGTGAACACCTCATTCCTTCATTGAATAAAAAAAAAAAATCTATATATAAAAGTTAGTATACTGATATCTGAACCTACTTTCAAGTCATGAGCGTATTTCACAATCCATGCCATATTTGATAATATATTAAAGCTAAAATAAATTTACTCCTAGACAAATAAAAACTGAAATTGAAAAATCAACCGGATTTCAATGATATTTGCACATTTCCGGTTGACAGCGAAAACAAGCGCCGCGATAATACCTATATAGTATTTCGGGAACAGCTAACATATAACAGTGACAAATAAATTTTAAAACATTTCTATCAACCTGTGCTGCTTATATTAACAACATCGTAATATTAATATATTATAATAATAATAATAAGACTTTTAAATAAATAAAACTTAAAAAGTCAATAGAATTTAAGAATAGGAGAATAATTGAAGTTCATTGTTTCCCACTGAGGATGATGATTTGATTTTGATATGGGAATAGACGCAAGAACGCGACCACGTTTTGAAACCTAGTATTTCCATATAATACTTTAAATTTTTTTATGCTATTTTTAGTATTTGTACTAGAATGTACTATACAACCGTACTTTATATTATGCTCATACTACTTGCTATTAACATATTTATTTATTCTTTATTATCCACCAAGTATATGAATTAAGAATACATTAATTTAAAAAAAAATTAATGGGCGGTCATATTGCTTAGGAAGCAACCTTTTCCAGACAACCCACATATCACATAAGAACTTAAATTTACATAAAATATCACAATAAAAAATAATAGTCAAGGCGTACTTCCTTTATACCTACTAGTATTTAATAATTTTGTTATTTATATCATTAAAATAATATTTAATTATGTAATTTCATATGGCGAGTATTAAAAATACTTGAAAGTATTTTGATTGGTTTCTATTTATATTGTTTAAAAATACTTGAACAAAGCCATGCTGGCGTTAAGTCTAACAAGATCGTCTTCTTCCTGTTCCAGACTAAAATACAAATTTCTATGATAATGTAACATCCGGTCAGATTATTGTGATGGTATATTATAGATATTCACAAAGAGAGACCAGCAACCGAAGCTGCTATCTAAACTGAGACGTACAATGGATTCTGCGTATTATTTGTTTAATGTTGTTATCTATATTGATATATATCTTCTTGTGCCACTCCACTACTGAAGGTTCGCCGTCAGCTTGGAGAACTTCTCCCGATCTTGTGCCAAGCGAAAAACTTGTGCTACGTTGGCAATATTTGTTCATTCCCGGATGTTACGTAACCAAGACTTTTTCCAACGCTCCCTTTGGCTGCGACTTTGCCCATGATTATATATTTATATATATATAAGCTTAATCCAAAGATATGAGTGATAAATATATTTAAGGAGATATATATTTAAAACTAGAAGTACATAAAGTTTTTCATAAAATCCATTATTAACAAATTTCTGTAAAAATTAAAGCGATGATATGATAAACTAATCTTGCTCTTTCTAGGTTAACACATTTCCTAATCCAGATAAATAATATAGTATCAGATATTCTGTAACTAAATTTCTTTTGTTGTTACGAATATCTGTTAGTAAATACGCTAATAACATAGCGTATGCATTATTAAAGTATAATAAAACGTAAAAACAAATTGCATCCATTCGCAAAGCGCGCCCGTAAAAACAATTAGCGTTATTTGTTTCACCGGTTCACTGATGTAAATCATGCGTGGGGGAAACGAGAAGAAAGCCAAAACAAAAGGGGATGGAAACGAATATTTTCTTTCAAATATAGACGATTATAAAGTAGAATAAATGGGTAGTTTAATGAGCAGCAGTATAAGGGGGTAAGGCGTTATAACGCCGTGTATTCATTAAAACAATTTGTATATCTCAGTAAGTGTAGTAAGAAAGAGAATACCAAGAAAGATATAACAACTAAATAATTAGCACTATTTGATTTAAATCTTTAATTATTGTATATCATACTTACCCCATTTATTGGTATGATTCCACTACCTTCAAATCAGTGATACTCCAGTTCCAAGGTTTAGTAAAATATTGCCTAAATGAATACAGTGACAGAAACTTCGTCTACAAATGAGAATGTACAAAGTGAGTGCGGCTGTACTTCGTCAGATATTCCGTTTGTTGCCAGGAGTTACGAACTGGTCAGATGATAAACAAGTCACTGACTAGCCAGTTGAAGCTCTTTAAATTCAGTTAAATGTAGCCGAGTCGCCTTCGTGAAATACCGAGCAAGTTTCCAATTCAGTTACACGGGATTATTCTGTTTAGTAATTCTAGATTACTGAAGGCTGCTTTTCACGGTAATGGTTCGGAGTATACCTTCTACCAAGTAACTGTAATTGAAGATGTAAATGAAGTGTTCAGTAGATAAATTGCTACTACTTTAGTAAATAATGAATTATTCTTAATTAAAATCTGATACGGTATATTTTCATCCCCATTATTTCAATCCCCGGTGTAATGAACTTCTCATATTTCTCTTTTGGGAAAGCTCTCCAAGTCACACAGTTCGCCTCTTTAACCGATCAACAACCTTTACCGGTACAGTAGATCCTCAAGAATCCAACATCAAGCAATTAAAACCAAAAGAGCAATAGATTTATTGTTTGGCTTCGACGTAAATCGTTCTTCATCCCCAACAGATGAAAAAAAATTTTCTAGATTCAAAGCACTTTGAACTACAACACTAAAGCTCACTCACTACTCACTACTTATCAGTAGAAATGGCTACTATACTTATTCCACTTATATAATACGTTATTTTTTTTTATTCTACGAAGCAACGAGACGAGCAGGACATTCACCCAATGATAAGTGACGCGCTCGCCGATAACACCATGATGCTAGTTATATGTACTGCACAACATTATGCTTGTCGCCTTGAGACTTAAAACGTCTCGTTAACCCAGTAATTTTACTAGCTACAGCGCCCATCAAACCGGAACACAATAATATTTGCACGCTCCTGTTCGTCAGCAGAAATGGGCGCTGCGGTGGTACCTAGACGGTCTCCGGCAACAGAGATCTACCACCAGTGGTATTTAACCGGTATATTAAAATTATAACTAGAAAGTTCAGCGTTGATAAAGAATGCTGTATTTACTACAAAGTAAAAAAAATCATGTAATATTAAGCAAGAAAATTAAGGAGTGAACTAAGAGCGCATTAAGTTTCTGTCCCTAATGGAACGGAAGCCATAACCCTAATACCTAAAGTGCTCATTGTGCCAGACAAGTTACAGCGTCAACCGTACACTAATAGAAATTACTTTTAATTAAACTTCATGAAAAAAAAAACTTGTTTGGGACCCCATCTTTCAGACGTCGTTATCAAAGCTACCCTTATTGCTGTACCTTTATTATACTACATAAAAACACTGCTATAAAGAGAAATAGTCTCGGTGTTTCTCCACATCAACAAGGGATGAGGACATCAGTGGAAGAACGAATGTCGCTGACTAGATGATTAAAAAGCTGAAGTGGCAATGAGCGGGTCACATAGCGAGGAGATGAGACTGCTGATGGGAGATTTTACTGGTGGTAGGTCCTAGCTGCCGGAGACCATCTACGTAGATACCTAGTCTAACAGAAGTGTGCAAACATTACTGTGTTCCGACTGAAACACAGTAGTAGCTAGTGAAATTACTAGAGCAACGAGACTCATCATTTCATGTGGTGAAGTGTATATAATTCTAATTAGCGCTGCGTTGTTATGGGCGTATCACTTACCATTAGGTGAACGTCTTGTTCATCACGTCGCTTGGTGGATATAAAAGGGAGCAGAAGAATTTTTTAATGGACCACATAATAGCGTAGGTACATCGATGACCTGGATCAGATCTCAGATAACAATTGTATGCAGATGGAACTATATCTAGAACCCCGTGGACGGCCGGAGACCAAAGTGGGAAATGAAGAATTAAAGGCTGTTGTGGAAACAGATCCATCACAAAGCACTTCAGAGATAGCTGCAGGCATCAGGGTAAGTGACAAAACTGTACTGTGCAAAAAAACTTGAACGATGGATACCTCATGAATTGAGTGAATCGAACTTGCGAACACGCGTCGGCTGCTGCTGCTGTGTTACTTTGCTCAACCGATACAATAATGAATGGGTTTTAAATAGAATCATTACTTGTCATGAAAAGTGGATACTGTACGATAATCGGAAGCGCTCGTCGCAATGGCTGAACCCTGGAGACACAGCTAAATCCTGCCCTAAACGAAAATTGACTCAGAAAAAGATACTTGTAAGTGTTCGGTGGACTAGCGCCGGTGTCGTTCACTGCAGCTTTCTAAAATCTGACCAAACGATTGCGGCAGATATCTATTGTCAGCAACTGCAGACCATGAAGGAGGAACTAGCTGATAAACAACCGTGATTGGTCAATCGGTTTAAGCCACTGCTACTTCAAGACAACGCAACACCACCACCACACACTGCACAACAAACAACCCCAAAGTTAGATGAGCTACAATTGGAATGACTGCGACATCCACCGTACTCCTCGGACCTTGCCCCAACAGATTACCATTTTTTCCGGAATTTGGACAACTTCTTACAAGGAAAAAAATTCAACTCCGTTGCGGCAGTCCAAACCGCATTCAAATAGTTTATTGATTCTCGCCCCCATGGTTTTTTTAATAAAGGAATCAATGAGCTACCTATGAGATGACAAAAGTGCATAGATAACAACGGTGCATACTTTGATTAATTATATTTTACAAAAAAATTTACTTTATATTTCTCCCGCACAAAACGCCAATTTCATATGTAAGGACCTAATATTATATACGCGGCGTATCATTTCCTTTGTAACGTGAAGGTTCTTCGATTCCGAAAGCAAATATGTTTCTATTATTTTATCGTTCCCCTGCGCACGGAAGTGGTGGACCTTTAGGGTGTTTTACATTTACCATCATTTTCTTACTTTGCATTTCCCAGTCATTCCCATCTTTTATTCTTTCATATGTTGTATACTCTGCTCTTCTCTCAAACTTCTTATCTCTCATTCTACATACCAATTCTTTCTATCATTCCTCTCCTTAGTGAAGACCGTCGTTTCCCACTCCACGCCACCATTTTGTTTTCCTTTCTGAGAAATACGAAGCATTTATGTTGGATTTTGTATGATGGTAGGATTTTTCAAATCAGCCTTCCTGATTACCTCTCATACATATTATTTTTAGACACTTCATCATTTAGAGTCTCAATGTCGTTCAATCAAGTAAAACCAAGTCTAAAGCTTGTAACCATTTTGATTTCTCTTTATTTATTTATTTTTAGGTCTTCACCCAATCATACATTAATACATTCACTAACATATACAAAGAATCTAAACAAGAAATCTCTGTACTTGATTGTTAAGAAGTAGACACAGCATTCATTAATTATACTCGTTTATGAATGACATGGGTTAGGGTAGACAACAAAGGCAAACGCAGTCATAAAGTAGTAAATGTGCCAGGTTCTCAGGAGTACTGCAGGAGTTCAATAGTTTGCGTAACCTAAAAACTGGAGAGTTACAACCAAGCATAGATCTCGGATGTTGATCACTAAATATGGGCCCCATAAGAAAGCTCAGAGTCTCACAGCAGGCGATGGAGGACGATGTTTGGAGTCATAACCCTACGAGTCGCGAAACATAAGTGGCAATGGGCGGAGCACATAGGTCGTAGAACCAATGGTTGTTGAGGTCTTAAAGTGGTGGAATGGCGACCCTGCATCGAAAAGCGCAGGATTAGCAGACCTCCCACTAGGTAGACATACTACATAACAAAAGTCGCTGGGAGCCACTGGTTTCAAACAGCGCAAGACCGTGCTATGTGGAACACATTACAACAGACCTATGTCCAGCAGTGGACGTCCATCGGTTGAAATGATGACAGGACTGCGTGGTCAGTAATTTAGTTGAATTTTATTGGCTATAGTTACACTTTGAAGGCGAATTCATTATGTTCTATTCGTTTTCCTCTATTGTATCATCATCAGCCCGTAGACATCCACAACTGGACATAGGTCTCTCCCAAAGATTCCTACATCGATCGGTCCAACGCTGCTCGCATCCGCAGGCTTCTCGATATCTGCCGGGCACCAGAGGCCATCGTTTGTATGGGTTCATGTGGGGGGATATGGGCCATTCCCACCACGCTGGCCCGATACAGGCTGGTGGGACTCCAATGTGTGCATAGGACGAATATGTTTACAATTATAAAACCGTAAGTTCATCACTAAGATTGTTAAACATGTTGCTACAGCAATAAAATGGCGGCCTAAACAAAGTTAGTGCGGTGTGAACTGCCCAGGGTCAATTGCACGTTAAGTGATATGATATTATCTTGGGCTCTGTTATTACAGTGCGGAGATGTTGTTTTAGGATCTCCAGAGAATTTTACACCACACGACCCTGGTTATTGCTGTATCTATTTACTAATATATAGTTCATATGTACTCATTATTAACTAGCGTAACTGACAGTGATACCAACTTTAAAAGATAATGAAGATATGATGATATACTTAAATTCGTATGTACTAATTCTTCCATTATGAAGTAGTAGAAAACTTTAACTTAAATCTCCGAAAGAGGTATAATTGCTTTATTACATGCATCATCATCTTCATGTCAACCGATGGACGTCCAGTCCTGGACATAGGTCCAGTAGCTGCCAGCGATTCTTTTGATGTCGTCCTAGTAGGAGACATGCCAATACTGCGTTTTCCGGTGCAGGGTCGCCATTTCAGCACTTTAACTCCCCAACCTCCATCGGTGCCCGTCAAGTGTTACTTCAGCCTCACTACTCGTAAGGCTACGTCGGAGACCCTGGTTCTCCTGCGGGTCTCGTCATTTCTGATTTGTTCACGCAAAGATAGACCAAGCGTCGCTCTCTTCATCGCCCTCTGTGTAACTCTGAGGTATCTTATGAGGCCCATAATTAGCGACGAAGTTTCAGAGGTGTAGATCATCACTGGAACAGCTCCGTAGTCACGGACTAGTAAGAATAGAAATATAGTAAGCTCTGCCTGTCGTAGAAGGCCACTAAAAGGGTGTAGGAATTTCACGGGCCTTGAACCTGCGTGGGACAGGGTATAAATGATGATGCCTAGGAGGGTTTGACACCGGTGTTTTATAAGAGCTCCCGGGGCCTCTCCGAATGTAATGATGCTGACCACCGATAGGGGTTTTAATAAGTAAGAATTTCACATAACTAACTTCCTCCCCAAAAAAAAAGGTCATCACTGGAAGAAAATGTTACAGTTCAAAATTGTCAAAGTAGGTGATATTCTACTAAAAGACGTTTTCTTCTTCAACTTTTTTAAATAAAACAAATACTCCTGACAGATTTACGACGTCACAAAGGGAAATCGTTCTTTTGGATGGAGGGGTTAAAATATATGAGAGCGGATATACATTTTTCATTAAGATACGTCGGAATATTTTATAGCTCTTTCATATTTACGTACGGCGTATGTTTGATAGTGCCCCAAATACCGGCTGCATTCGAGTGACACATCTGATGTACATATTCCTCAGCCATTCCCGCCTTTTATCATTGAAGCAAACATTCCGTTCTACGTGAAAATGTAAAATGTAAAACACGAAGCCACTTCTACTCCTGGTAAGCACTGGTGTGCATTGAAATACCTCGTGATAACTGTAATCATGGAGCTCTTAAAATATCCGATTATTAGATACGTGTAAATAAATTCACATTTAATCGATATTTGGACTGTTGCTCTCGTAATACATTATCTCTTCCGCCATCCTCCACTAGTCAGAGAG
The DNA here is from genome assembly GCA_029030555.1 of Ornithoptera alexandrae. Lineage (NCBI taxonomy): Eukaryota > Metazoa > Arthropoda > Insecta > Lepidoptera > Papilionidae > Ornithoptera > Ornithoptera alexandrae. The sequence continues at coordinate 8,644,770 of JARDVY010000077.1, read as the reverse complement.
ACACCTTAAGAAGAATACATTATCTATATATATATATATATAAAAGAAATATTTATCTATATAGAGACTCATCACGATATCTCTGGAACAGTAAGGCTTAGAAACTTGAAATGTACTAGAAATATTCCTTTTACTGAGTATATATCAGCTAAGAATGGATTTATAAAATTACTACCCCAAAGAGAGTTGCGGGGGTGTAACGTCAAGCAAAGCAGGCAGGCATAGATAGTTATTATTATAACTATATTCTATGTTATTTTAGGTCTTTGTTCTTGTAGAACAGCCATATAACGTCTAGCCTTCGTAACGTCTATTTCTACAGTCAAGCACTAGAGTATAAACATTGCTGTTTCAAAGTATGAAAGCCGCTGTAGCTAAATTCTGCAGTTAAACTACATAATATATCACAAAGAGATACGCGATATGGTGCTGTAGAAACACCCTAATTTACTATTATCTAGAGCTGAAACTGCCTCCTCGCTTCGGTGTATAAAAATTACCAACATAATATTTACTTTATAGTAAGAGTTCCGTCTGTCCATAAAAGTAATGGTGGTGGATGGTGATGATATTCTCAGGTGATGTTTAGAGCTCGTAATCGTTTGACTACGCGGACTCCATGGAATAAGGTAGCGCTGGATAAATTCCCAACAATCACATTTCGTTCGAACTCTTGGTAAACAGTGATGGATGGTAGGAGAACTCTTGTCTGCAACTATATTTGTCGACGCTACCAACAGCGACTGGTAGGAGAACGTGTGAGATAGGAGACATTGGCGCTGTATACTGTTGATAGCTAAAGCTCACTATTCATCGCTGTGACAAATGGTTAAGTTAATAAGAAAGTCCACTAGGAAACTCGCCATCAGATAATTTGCTGGCCGATAAATTTCCGCTGATTAAAACGGATATGAGAATGAGAAATTGAGTTGGAAAATCTCGTTAACAGCAACCGGATGAATTGAAGCGGCAATTGATCAAGGCGGGCTGGGGAAAATTAAGCAAGGCGTAATGTAGCATTGGATTGTCGCAGTAAACCCTCGGCTGGCGACGAGCTTAACTTGAATGATTAATAGAATATTATTAAAATAGGCGACATTTTATTATCATCTTGAAGCTATAAAGCCTAAGTCCTCGTTGTTTCAAATGTGACTTAATCAAAATAAACCAATGAATCAATGCTCAATATATTATTTTTAATGGTATGTAAAATGATTTATAAATCATCATCATCATCATCAGCCGATAGACGTCCACAGCTGGACATAGGAATGCCCCAGAGATCCCCACGTCAAGCCATCCTGCGCTGCATGCATCCACAGGCTTCCTGCGACCTGCCGGGCACCAGAGGCCGTCGTTTGTAGGGGTCGATACAAGGGGTTAGTGGGAGCCAGAACCTCATTTGTTGGTTAGCAGGGAGCACCACGAGCAGATGAGGTTGGTTTGGATCCCGTAAGTTGTTTTGCGGATCCCACCCGTTTCCCTTTCACCCCTTTCGAGTGTACATAAAACATATATACTATATATTACGCAAGTCTCAGGTTCATTCTCAGTGGATTAAGTTAGTAGATGATATACTTATTAATGACAAGGTAACAATTGTTACCACAGTAATTTAAATCGTGTAACGAGGCTAACCAGTTCTAAATCCTTGTACAAATAGCGTTTATGTTTTTTTTACTCTACGAAACGACAACAGGACAATCACCTGATAATAAGTGATCCGCCTAATTTTTGGGTTTCGGGGGCGATATCTTCGAAAGACACCTTGCTTCTGGGGAGAAGTCAGGGTTATGTGAGATTCTTAATCACTAAATCCTTCTCGGTAGACTGCATCAGTTTATTCGGAGAGGCTCCGGGATCTCGTATAGAACGCACCGGTGTCTCTCTCCACTTTGTGTTAACACGTCTCTGAGGAGGAGCCTAACCCCCCTAGGCACCATCGCTGAGTCATACACTGTCCCATGCAGGTTCGCTTGTTGAGCGATAAGGGCCCCCACCTTCAAGGCCCGCGAAACTCCTAGACCCTCTCAGTCGCCTTCTACGACAGGCATGGCTTACCTTAGTCCTATTCTTACTAGCCCGAGAGTACAGGGCGGAAGTGAGATGTCTGTTATGATGATACAGCATTACGCTCGTCGCCTTGAGACATATGTTAAGTCTCGTTCAGACGGAAACACAATAATTACAGTTCGGGGGTAGAAATAGATGCTGCGGTGGTACCGCCAGCAAATTATTTAATATCATTATCGTTTATCATTTTAATCATTGTTATCATTTTAGTTATTTCAGCTTCCGCTACGGACGTATTCAATGAAGCGGTGAACGATGATTGAATTCATTTATAATGATAAAACGTAAGCAATGATAAATTTCGAGGCGGAAGCTTTCACTAAATAACGCCGCTGCAGATTTTCAGCAATAAATTTTATAAAATACAGCCTGTTTATCTTTCACCCCGCTAATACTCCCCCTCGATAACGAAGCGACGGAACTAGATTTATTGCACTGTAAAGAATTTATGTTGTTAATAACGAATTAAATCGCGAACTGCTGACAGGGTAGATTCAGAATTTGTTATACATTTGCAAATTGTCAATGAACGGCCAAACTTACCCCGGATGGTGGAGAAGGGTGCCTATATACAAATATACATACGTCCGAAACGTCCAGATGGCCGGCGGAAGCGTACTACTGTACAAACGTTTGGATTTGTGAAGTTATAACAGTTCCTTGTTTTACTACCGGAAGCCGTCTAAATATCCACATAACTTCTATTCCTGCCAGTGAGTATAAGTTTTCTAATATTTAGAAATTACTGAGATAAGAATTATTATACATTTCCCTAAAGGTCTCTTCCGGTGTTGCGACTGTTCTACAGCCATGAAAAATATTTTTTTTGTGTATTCAATTAAACGCAGAGACGAGCAGGATGTTCATCTGATGGTAATTGATACGCCTGCTTATAACAGCGTTACGCAATGACGATGATACATACTGCAGCACATTACTATCGCTTGAGTACCGTTACCCCAGTAATTACACTAGCTACAGCGCCCTTCAAACTGGAACACAGTAATGCTTGCAAGTTACTGTTTGGCGGCAGAAATAGCAGCTGCGGTGGTACCTACCTAGACGTTATGTGGCAACAGAGACCTACCTCTAGTATACTAACGCAACTTGAGTTACTTTCCCACGGATGAACTGTACGCTCGTTTGACCACCGTTGCTATAAAAAAAAATTACATTTAATGATTTTTTTATTTCATTAGGCGGCGAGATAAGCTGGACTTTCATCCGATGGTAAATGATACGCCCGCCCGTAACAACGCGACGCTAGCTAGGACGGTACACACTGCATCACACTGCGCTCGTCGCCCTCAAACCTAATATGTTGATGTTGTCTGGTTATCCCAGTTATTACACTAGCCACAGCACCCTTCAAACCAGAACACGTTTGCAAGCTACTGTTTGGCGGCAGAAATAGCAGCTGCGCTGAGATCATTTACAGCAGTTCATCATCTTAACTAGCACCATGTCGTTATCACAAAGCTTTCAATAACTATTACGTTAAGAAAGCATTACCTTAATTGTTTGAAACAATCGTTAAATTACAATATCAACCCCTAATTAAGGATATTTTGTTCTGCTAGGATTGTATTTCGCTCGTTAACGGTTTCTAAAGAATTTATGTTTTGTTTCAAAGTATCGTCAACACTGATACGAATACGAACTTGAGACTTCATATTCCCGAGAAGGTATTACCAACCGTTAACCTATACAGTTTCCTTAATTGACATTAACCTTATACTTGAACGCTGGAGCGCAAAAGGTCATGAGCTACGCCCAATTAACTTCCCAGTTAATTTTTAAATATAGCTTCATTACCGCCGGATCCTTCGAGGATAACCTAAGAAATTTTCTCTTTGAGAATCCCTTTTAAAAATTAATCTCTTTTAATTATTCTGATTATGCCTTAAGTAAAGAAACCAAATAATCCATTACCGTTTCGCTTTTAAATTATCAACTTATTAAAATAGAAACTGTAGAGAATAATCCATCCATCCATCATCAGCAATAGACATCCGCTGCTGGACATGAGCTTCACCCAGAGATCTCCGCGTTGATCGGCCCTGCCCTACACGTAACCAGCTGCTTCCCACGACCATCACTAACTCTTCTGACCACCTAGCAGGAGAAATGCCAACACTGTGTCTTGCGGTGGTTGTCATCCAAGGACCTAGCTGCACTATCAGCCAGTCCTTCGAGCGAAATCATCATGATATTGTTATCACCATAATTATTTACATAGATACTATTAAGCCGAGCTATATTAGAATATTTCTAGACTTCATAAATAGCTCTTCTTTTTATAAATAGACTATTTCCTAACTTATCTACAAAAATTTTAAGAAAACATCTTGAAAGCACTTAATCCAATTTAATACGTTTAGAGAAAAAGAAGAAGACAATGTGTGATGCAGAGCATATTATCCAAACTAGCGCCACTTTATGGACAACCGTATCACTTAACATCAGGTGAATGGTTCACTCGTCTTGTTGACTTGTTAAATATAGTACAGTGGTGATAAAAATTGCCAATTAAAAAAATATTCGATATAAACGAAAACCAAAATAAATAATTATAATAGTTGTATAGACATTCGTCGTTTTAAAGACGGGTTGAAAAAGGCGACTAAAACGGGCACGACAAGGGAGAACAGGTACCCTTGTAAAAGTTTTAAAGGAATTTTTAAAGCCGCGAATAACTTCGAACCAAACATCGTTGCATCAGTAAGAGCATCAGGTGTAGTAAGGGTTTTTTTTGGACCCTCATCAGAGTCCAAAAAAAAGCTTGCTCTAATATCACCTGGTAACTTAACATATATATATATCTTTGATCATTAGTGATAGGTCTCTGTTGCTGGAGAACGTCTAGGTAAGTACCACCGCAGCGCCTATTTCTGACGCCAAACAATGCTATGTTCCGGTTTGAAGGACGTTTTAGCTAGGATAATTAGATTCTGGGATAACTTAACATTTTATGTCTCACTCGACGAGTACAATGAAGGCTGTGTTTCATCCTAACTACCGCCACGCTGTTATTGGGGAGTGTGTCACTTACCATCCGGTAAACTTCCCGCTGGTCTCGTCGCTTAATTGAATAAAAAAAAATGATATGTTTAAAGAGATATCGATACATAAATGAAGCAACACTCAAAGTCAGTTCAAACAAGTGAAAAGTTTGAAGAGTTACTTAGATCACCTTAACGTCTTTACTTAAACGATGCCTCACACAAATCGACTGTAGCGACATTAATTATTAACTTCGAAATTTTGTTGACGTTTTATTAAAGGTTTAACTTTTAATATTGAAAGCCCTCAATCATCATCATCAGAACCTCTTCCTCTGTCTTATTTATAAAGTCTCATTAAAGATCAGATCTGTGGTAATGTTAAATCTATTTCTAATTATAGGTGTCGCAAATAAGCTTAAAGTTCAGTGACCTACAGAAAGAACCGTGCTCTGTGTTTTTTCACCAGATAGAATCTGGAATATGGAGATCCGTAGAAGTAGATAGGATGAAGACATAGCTCATTGGATTGATAAGCTATAGAGGTAATAAGCGGACCCACACAGTAGAAAGAAGAGAGGTCATAGGACAGGATGGAAATGGAGACAGAGCTGAGGTCCCTAAGGAAAGGAACCCTACTAAAGGTGTTGTTGTATTCAAATGACATCAGATCGGAGACGCTGACAATTGATAGGAAAGACCTTAATGACTGTGATGATGATAATGAAATGTGAGTTAGAATTCACGTTTTATTTGATGAGGGCATAAAAAATTGTTTTCGAAGTTAATAGCGAATGAAATCCAATGGTGGGAGAAAAGCCTATTAATTTCCGCTAAATTTTTTTCAGTTTCATTACTAATAAATATAATGTTAAATTTGTGTGAAATATTCCTTGAGAACAACGGCAACCGCAAATGACTTTCTATAGCAACCGTTACTATAGCAACCGCATAAAAAATACTATATGGAAATTTCTATGAAAGTTAATTAGAAATAGAACTATGAAGAATCTATGAAATCAAAAAATTAATAGCCTATCTACAAATTATTCCGCGCCGAATGCTCCTGTTCCCATGTCGGTAAGTTCACTAGTTTTCACGTGCTTAGCGAGCGAAAATATCCTTTTTCATTACATTAGGTCCTTACATATGAAATTCGCGTTTTGTACGGGAGGAATAGAAAGTAAATTTTTTTTTTTGTTAAATATATTTAATTAACCAAAGTATGCACCGTTGTTATCTATGCACTTTTGTCATCTCGTAGGTAGTTCATTGATCCCTTTACTAAAACAACCATGGGGGCGAGAATCAATAAACTCTTTGAATGCGGTTTGGACTGCCGCAACGGAGTTGGTTTTTTTCTTGTAAGAAGTTGTCCAAATTCCGGAAAAAATGGTAATCTGTTTCGGCAAGGCCCGGGGAGTACGGTGGATGTCGCAGACATTCCAATTTTAGCTCATCTAACGTAATGGTTGTTTGTTGTGCAGTGTGTGGTGGTGGTGTTGCGTTGTCGTGAAGCAGCAGAGGCCTAGAGCAATTGACCAATCTCGGTTGTTTAGCAGCTAGTTCTTCCTTCATGGTCTGTAGTTGCTGACAATAGATATCTGCCGCAATCGTTTAGCCAGATTTTAGAAAGCTGCAGTGAACGTCATCGGCACTAGTCTACCGAACACTCACAAGTAACTATTTCTGAGTCAATTTTCGTTTAGGGCAAGATTTGGCTGGGTATCCAGGGTTCAGCCATTGCGACGAACGCTTCCGATTAGCGTACAGTATCCACTTTTCATCACAAGTAATGATTCGATTTAAAATCCCTTCATTTTTGTGTCGGTTAAGCAAAGTAACAGCAGCAGCAGTCAATCAAGTTCGATTCACTCAATTCATGAGATATCCATCATTAAAATTTTTTTATTTTCCCGATTTGCTTCAAGTGGATTAATACAGCTTTGTCACTTACCCCGAAGCCTGCACACATGATTAATCCTTCGAGCTGTTCCTGCAGCACTGGTACTAGTGCCATGGTAGAGCTCGTACTCGTAAATATACCGATATTTCATGTTTTCCATTGTGCGGTAATAAGTGACGCCAAAGAAAAAAATAATGAGGAAAAAACAAACAAATGACAGCTTACAAAACTCAAATATACCAGCTAAATTAATTTATAAATTTGAATTTGGAATTCTGAACCAAAGAGGAGATATTTCAGATCAAAGTCGTCAGTGCGACAAAACGCTAATTTTATATGTAAGGACATAATATATATATACATACATATATATATAACCCAAAGAGAATAAATATTTGAATAACTTGCGGCAAAATTCAAGAGAATGAAAGAATTGAACGGATTACTTTGGGATTAATGAATATTATATTGAATATACATTCGTTCGGAACCTTTTAGCTTTAGTCCGTCGAGACCGGAAACTGAAAAGTAACTAAAACTTCCGAACTGAAATAAAATATTAATTGAAGGCGGTTTTAACCGCGAATCATTCTTGAAATTAATTTCTTGCTCTAAATTAATGTTTTGTTATACAATTTAACTTATAACAAACCATCGTGAAGGTTTCCAAGTTTTAATTGGAAGGAAAAACTTAAAAGTTTAAAGTATCTAAATTCAATTTTAATATTGCCTTGAATATCGGACACTATTACAAAAATTAAATGTATTTATTAATATTTGTATATATATAAAAATATATATATATATTTACTAATTTATTTAAAATCTTTTAACTTTTGCCAAACGTCTTTCTCTCGTTGCCTACCATAGGGTTGAGCGGTGAACGAGAATGTGGGTGGAGTATCATGTGAACATATAAAGGGTTGTTATATATATAAATATATTAACACATATTATAAAACTAAAATATCTATTTATTTTTATATACATATATATAGATAAGAAAATAATACGCCTGCCCATAGCAACGTGACGTTAGGATGGCGTACATAGCATCACATTATGCTCATCGCATTGAAGCATTGAGTCTCGTCAGCACAATAATTTTAATAGCTACAGCGTCTTTCAATCCGGAACACGGTAATGTTTGCACACTACTGTTTATCGATAGAAATAAGAGCTACCGCCGTTATATCAAACATAGGCCAATAAATAAACAGTAACCTAAGCCGTAACTTGGAAGCAAGTAGTTGTACAGACGGGCTAATTAATCTGAATAATTAAAAGGCACTTAAGCAGCAGGACCAAATCAGAATTTAGTGGATATTTATGGCCGTTTAAGGCATCGCTGCTAAACTCGTTAGTGCGACTTTCGCGACAGGAACACGTTCTTGGACCTAGTGATTAGTAAAATTGATAAGAACAATTTCAGCAAGCAAGCCTAAAACAAAGACCTAATGAATAGGACCTATTCACTGATTGTAGGTTTCTATTGCCGGAGACCGTCTAGTTAGGTACTACCGCAACGCATATTGCAGCCGAAAAACTGTAGTGTTATCCGGTTTGAAGGACGTTGTATCTACTGTAATTATTAGGGTCATGAGACTGAACATCTTGTCTCAAGGCGTCAAGCGCAATGTGTTGCTGTATATACCATCCTAACCAGCTCCACGTTGTTACAGGCAGGCATATCACTTACAATTAGGTGAACGTTCAGCACGTTTCGTCGCTTAATTGAATAAAAAAAAGACCAAAATCCAATACTGTATACGCAAGATTAAGACGAACGCCACGTTTGTCCAAATCTTGGTCTGGTACTTGCTCATCACTAGTTGGAGGCTGTAGAAGTGAATCACGCGCTCGTTTAACGTTGAAGGCGTAAGAAAATCATTAAAACAAATTACCCGCGCACGGTCCTGCTCCTCAAAGCCGTACCGCTGGTGTACATACTTAATGGGTTCCGTGATTTGACAAGCCCGTTCCTGTAAATAATTGCGCTCATAACTTGAAATACTCCGGTACATTCTCACTTGAGTTATTATCATAATTAAGTCACACTTTTGTTTCGGTGTATAAGCGGTACCTCCACCTCCGTATGAGGTTCGTTATTTCATCGTAATCATTATCGGCCTTTGTTTATCCACTGCTGGATAGGCCTTCCCTAATGTCTTCCAACAAAGGCGATCCTCAGCTTCTCGCATCCATCCAATTCCGACCGCCCTGATGGTGTCGTCGGTCCATCTGGAGGGAAGGCGTCATATACTTCTGCGCCCTATAAGCAGCCTCCACTACAATACTTTCTCTCCCCCCCCCCTATCGGCCGGCCTACTGCCTATTCACCTTGCAGATTTTAAAAGCTCCGTCCACAACTTCAGTTCTGCATCGATCTTCTTCATTCTGGATTTTGTTTCTTAGAGAAATGCCAAGAACAGCTGTCTCCATCGCTCGCTGTGCTACTTTAAATCGGTGCATCAGCCCGATGGTTAGTTGCCATGTCTCTGCGCCGTAAGTAAATGTGGTAAGGATGCCCTGGTTAAAGACTTTCGTCTTGAGACATTGATGTATTTGCGAGGTGAGGATGAGGCGGAGTTTCCCAAACGCCGCCCAGCCGAGCCGAATGCATCTGTTGATCTCTTTGTTGAAGTTACCTCGGTCAAGTTCAATAACCTGTCCGTTATTTAACAATAGAAAATTTCCTCTCGATTACTTATTCCTATATAAATAATATAAGGTATATAAGTCACTTAGAGTTCTACCCCCTCCTGTTCTTCCTCTTGAAATCTATAATTTGGAAATAGAAGTAAGATAAATCCCACCGATTGAAGAAGATTGTCAAAATTGTCTAAGAGCTCGCTAGTTCTGGTAAGTAGGAAATAAACTTGTTGTTAACATCAATAGGTAATTTTACTCCATTCTGAAGGTTAATTTTTTTTAAGTGATTAGATAACCGAGACATTCATTTAATGGTAAGCGATACGCCCGCCCCTAACAATCTAGTACTAGTTAAGATTGTATAGAAAGAAAGAAATGTTTTCTTTATCCACAACCCCTTTTCTTTTAAATATAAAAAAATATATCCACACACAATATAATTGGATGAACATGGATTACTCTCAGTATATATGTGGCCATGCACCCACAGCACTGGTGTTCAGCGCAGCCATTTGATTCTGCCCTGCACACTACCCTAACTTAATACCACTACTGAATGTAACAGGAACCATTAAAAGGAAATCAAAGCAACACAAAGGGCAGGTACATTAAAAAAAGACAAAAAATACATATATACATAGTACAGCAAGAAGTGCTGGAACATACCCTGAGGAGAGCTACATTATATATTACTTTTCTACTCCATTAAGCCTTAAAGTAAGTCTCTAAAGGGAGGAGGGAGATTTTTCTAATACTTCGTAGCATAATACTTAAAGCTGCCGAGCTATATGGAGGTACTACGAGCATATTAATAGCAGCTCTTGCATCACCACACACGCTACACATCACCACATTGTGCTCGTCGCTTTGAGACATATGTTACCTCTCGTTACCTTAGTAGTTACATTAGCTAGAGCGCCTTTCAAACCGGAACACAGTAATCATTTGCACGCTACGGCTTGTCGGCTGCGATAGCAGTCTCAGGCAACAGTCACCTAACTGTAGGTGAGGAGTACCGCAGCACCTATTGCAGCCGCCAAACATTACTGTGCAAAACATTACACTGTTCCGGTTTAAAGGGCGTTGTAGCTAATTTAATTACTGAGGTAACGAGAATCAACATCTTGGAACAGACGACGGCGCAATACAGTGCAGTGATAAAATACTAACTAGCGCCAAGTTGTTTCTGAGCGGGCGAATCACTTATTACCAGGTGAACATCTCACTCGTCTTATTGTATGAAAAAACCAAATTTTCACCAGCGTACATTCATTATTGCGAAAATCGAATTAAATATGAAAATGCAATTCACATATTGAAGTAAACAGAAACAGCGCTAAATAAACCAAAAATTTAATTGAACATAACTTCGTTTTCGTCAAAAGCTCATTCAGTTATATTTTTAATTTTGAGAAAAAAAAAAAAAAGAAGTTAATGGAATCGTTGAAAAATTTGTTTTTTAAAGCATTAATATTTTCTTTACGCTCTACCAAAGCGTGAGATGAAATAGCTAGAAGCTTGAGTAAGCAGCGTCAAATTAAAAGTGAGAAAAATAAAAGCTCTTTTAAAAGACTAAGCTGAAAGCGTATAAGCGGAAACAGTAGTACTTTTTCAGTTCGTTATGTATTGAAATTTTTTTAAGGATCATATACTCGTAAAAAAAAATATTTTAATTTTTATTTATTACCAAAGATTAACGTACAGTAAGGGGTGTAAGGGGTGCCGCACGACAACTCACGATCATTACGGGACCCAAGTCATCCTCACCTGCTCGTGGTGCCCCCTGCTAATCAACAAATGAGACGAAGCAACGATCTATGTGGAGATTTTTAGAGGAAGCTTATGTCCAACAGTGGACCTCTGACGGCTGATGATGAACTTACAATAATATAAAAAAAAAAAACCTTGAAATTTATAACGATGTTTTACCGGTGGCAGATGTCTGTTCCCGGTGTAGGTAGGTACTACCCCAACTTAACATAACAGTAGTATGCAAATATTACTGTCTTCCGGTCTGAAGAGCGTTGTAGCTTGTGTAATTACTGAAGTAACGAGACCGCTTCAGTTAGTGAAATTATCTGAGTACTGAGACATAACATCTCAAGTCTCAGGCGACGAGCACAATTCGGTGCTGTATATAACATCGTAACTAGCGCAACTTTGTGATGAACAGGTGTATCACTTAACATTAGGTGATTGTCCGGCTCGTCGCGTCTTCATAGTATGAAAAAATCTAACATTTAATTTTTATAAGTATCTATTGTCTATTTAGATATTCTGTAGCGTCTATTTCTGTTGCTTAACCGCAGGGAGCAAACAAGTTCCGTGTAGCTTTTGTATTAGCACAACATCCTGTATACATCGATAATAATAAAATGATGTTGTGTAACATCATCTCTAGGGTCTCACTATTACGGACAACTTGTATCTTACCATCAGGTGGATTATTTTGGATGAAAGGTCTGAAATTTAAAAACGATTTAAGTGTAGAATTTCTCTTAAATAAATTTGGTAGAAACGATTTGTCCGCACTTCAGGAGTACTCTGAATGCAGCGAGCGACTTCAGGAGTGACCTTTACAAACGACCTCAGTTCAAGCACTTGGGACTAGAAAACATTTCATAACTTATACAGAGCTTTCGAATAATAAATGGTCCTGAATAGAAAAAAAAATGCCGAATAACTCTTAAACTGTTTGCTTTAAACTTTACAGACTTTTAGTTAGGTTTTAACGTAACTTGTAGAGATGTATCATTGAAGACGATATTAAACTGGAGACCATCTCCATACCACCACAGCTTCTACTCCTGTCGACAAACAGTAGTGTGCGAACATTACTGTCCTGATTTGAAAAGATATATAGCTAGTGAAATTACTAGGGTAACAGGATTAAAATCTTATGTATAAAGACGAAGAGCACAATGTGATGCTGTCATCCTAAAAAGCGTCACGTTGATATGAGCAAGCGTATCACTTCACTTAGACTTATGGTAAATTATACGTTTGACGGTAGTAATAGGAACTGATGTGGTACCTACCTAGATAGTTCTTGCAACAGAGACCTATCACTAATTTATTTATTCATTTTGTAATCCTTTTAAACATATTTTATAAAATTTCAGCGCTAACCTAGATTTGATATCTATATTTATCAGTAAAGTCTACGTGTAGTAGATATCTAGAGATTCATTGATTAATCACGAGATATCCGAAACTATTTTACATAAACACTCAAAATTTTGGTAGAGATATTGCTGCTGCCAATTAAAAGTCAGCTAAGAATGGATTTTACATAATTCCTACCCTAAAGGGTGTTGCAGGGGTGTTATGGCAAGGAAAGCGGGCAAGGAATAACTAGTTATGTATATCCTTATTACCCTTCCACCCAATATAAATTAAAATAGAATATTCCTTTAAAACCAATTATCAGTACATAGACGTCCACTGAACGTAGACCTCCCGAAAAACGTTACGTTTGTAGGGGTTAATATGGAGGGATATGGGTGGAAGGGGTGCCGCACAACTAGAAACCTAAGCATATCTCACCTGTTCGTGATGCTTTCCTACTAATCAACAGACGAGGCTCTGGCTTCCACCTATTCGCATTGGGCTAACGTGGTAAAAAATTGCGTAAATCGCCGCATTATGAACCCCTCTTTATATTATTAATATTTGTTTTTATTTATTTAAATAAATTTGTCTGCTGTAGCTCACTTTAATGTTGATATTACTTAACTGTGCTAACCTAATCCTTTTTAAATAATAAATAAAAAGTATTACAAAACAGTTAAATTTGTCAAAAGTACACAAAAAAAAAAAAAAAGTCCCATCTAAATAAGGTTAATTTTGCACAGAAAACTTTGTAATGATTCATCCCCTTCGCAAACGGTCAAGTATTTACATTAAAAAGCAATTCCTTTACAACCGGACGTGGGTACTGTTTAAAAGGTACGCCTCGGTATTCCAATATCCTCCTTTCTCCTCCTGATCCTTTAAACTATGTTCCTTTTTAAATATACTTTATTTATAACAATACTCATATTCGCAGCTGTTATTAATAACTGTTTTATATATCATTATAATATTTTATACCAAACACTAGTACGTTATTATAGAAGAGAAAAGGGGCTGAAGCTGTAATACGTCAGTTATTTAAGCTATCGTACGCGCTATATTCATTGAAGAGGTGTGGCTTCGATCAGGACTGAGCTTGTACTTCCGGTGAAAGGCTTTGTCATCGGGATGCTGTTGTAAAGACATGAGTTTTCATCCAACCTGGCACTTGACTAACGCCGTGAAAAAAAAAGTCCGCGTCCTAGTATTAGAGTTTGAGAAAATATCCTTGTTTTACCCCTTTGAGGATTACAATAATCGAGTGCCATTATTTAATAGTCGTCTGATGACAGGATACACTTTAACAGTAACTTCATAGTATTTTCCGTGATTTAGCAGGCGCTGTTACTAATGAAATGAATAAGGTAATGATACTTACCACTCCACAGCATTTGTGAACATGTGATAACGAGTAATGCACTAGATAGATGAATCATTTTCATTCTCTCCCTCTCCTTCGCACTCTCCTTCGCCCTCTCCTTCGCCCTCTCCTTCGCCCTCTCCTTCTCCCTCTCCTTCTCCCTCTCCTTCGCCCTCTCCTTCTCCCTCTCCTTCGCCCTCTCCTTCGCCCTCTCCTTCTCCCTCTCCTTCGGCCTCTCCTTCTCCTTCTCCTTCTCCTTCTCCTTCTCCTTGTCCTTCTCCTTGTCCTTCTCCTTCTCCTTCTCCTTCTCCTTCTCCTTCTCCTTCTCCTTCTCCTCCTCTCTCCTTCTCCTTCTCCTTCTCCTTCTCCTTCTCCTTCTCCCACTCCTTTTCCCTTTTCTCTTCCTACTCCCTCCTTCTCTTGAACGCGGACGTTATTCGAGGACCTTAGTGCCCCATTTGCTGTCAGTCCTTCGAGCGATGTTTCCCCGCCCATTGTCACTTGAGGCTAGCAATCTTTTGGACTTTGTCGGTGACCTTAGTTCTCTTGCGGATCTCCTCATTTCTGATCTGATCACGCAGGGAAACTCCTATCATGGCCCTTTCCTTTCTCTTTCTCTCTTTCTTTCCTTGCTCTCTGTGCGACTTGGGGCCTTTCCACGCGGCCCACTGTAAGCGGCCAAGTCTCAGTGCCATAAGTCATCACTGACAACGCAGCTGCGTTGCTGCCTTTAAATGTAATTAAATTAAAAAGTTAAATACTTATGACTGTAATTATGTCCCTTGGGTAGCGTTATACGAACAAAACCATTTAATAACTTTGGATTAATTATTTGAACGGGAATTCCGTTAGTTCAGCGAGTAGAGCGGCCATTATAATGAATTGGCCGGCCAGCGAAACTATTGGGGACGATCTGTAAACTTTTGTCACGGCGATTTATATTACAACTTTGTTTAACTTTCCTGTTATTTCCAATGGCGGGGAGGGAAACGCTATTTATTATTACAACTTTTTACGCGTTTGTTATTTTTATTTTCACGTTATTTCGTGTAACAATCCTATTACCAGTAGTGCCGTTGTGAGCCTAAAACGCGGCCAATAGGTAATAAATATAAGTAAAATTTACTTACTATTGGCCTTATAAGAAGGCTCAAAATCATCCAAAGGGCAATGGAGAGGGCTATGCTCGGAATTTCTATGCACGAAAGAATCAGAAATGTGGAGATCCGCAGAAGAACTAAAGTCACCGACAAAGCGAAAAGATTGCTAGACATACGTGGCAGTGGGCAGGGCACATTTTCCACCATGCTGGCCCAACGCGGGTTGACGGGAGCCAGAGCCTCGTTTGTTGATTAGCAGTGTGCACCACAAGTTGGTGAGTTTGGCTTTGGTCCCGTAAGTTGTAGTGCAAGATCCCTTACATCCTATATATATATAAAGAAAATAGGTTGTTTTTTCGCCAATCACGTGAAAACTAGTGAACGTATCGACACTGTAACATGATCATTCGACGCGGAATTTTTTTTTAGATGGTTATAGGCTATTTATTTTTTATATTTCATAGATTGTTCATTAATTTATTTTTAATTAGTTTTTATTAAAATTTTTGATTCGTATTATTTGTGCGGTTGCTATAATAACGGTTTTTTTTTTGTTTTAACGTGGGGGAAATGCTTGTGCATACCCGTCCTCGCGGGAGCAAGAACAGGTTCTGTCGGACTTGCAGCGACTAAAACCCTCACGATGTTCCTCCTCTTCGCTTTATGGCAGGGTTAAAGGAACGCTTTCGCACACATCTGCGACCCCGCCAGCGTCGGCCACACAACGCGACCCCACCTCGAGAGGGAGGGAAGAACCTCCCCTTCCCACCTCTAAGGGGGCACGTCGGAACACACAGCGCACCCCCTCCTCGGCCTCTTGCAGTTACTCGGGCAACGGATTTCCCCGAATCCGTCACCCAAAGGCCATGGGAGCCAAGAGAAAAAACTCTCTCAGCTCCCTGTGGCGGAACCGATCTTGGGCCTTCCGCCACCCGTTATACGACCGCGGAGGACAGAGAGAGCGCCGCTTCGCAATACTGACACTCTTATTCCTCCGCGGTCCCACCGCTGCCGCCACAGCGCTGCGGCACCGCTTATTCGCAGAGGGTACTCTTCCTCCACGACTCCACCTCGGCTGCAAAGGGCAGCATAAAACCCCGTGTGTAGCCCAGCCGCGCGTATCCGAGGTGAGCTCACGCTGGAGCTCCGGAGCTCTATAGTAGAGCGGCCGCCTTAGGCCGGCTGGGTAGGTTCCTTTTCGCTTCACCGTGGGCGACCCAGCCATGGCTACTAAGCCCCTCTGCCACGACAAGGCGGGAACCTGTTGAGGGTTGCTATTGAAACCCATCGGTCTAATTTTATATTACGACCAGCAATGCAAGCTGGGAACAACTAGTATCCTATAAAATAATTATTCTGAAGCAAAACATGAATAGTAGGTTGTACTTTGTATCAGATTGAGTACACCCATTTGTCATTAATATTAGAGAAAGTAAACGTATTCCTCTTCATCTCGTGACACATTACAACAGCATCATCGCTGTACCTCGATCCCGACGCAAATAATTAAGGTACACAAACACCTTAAGTACTTAATTTATGTGATTTGTCACTTGAAAATATCACCAAAATCTTCTGGTGTGCCAAATATTGAGGCAACATAATTTGTCATCAGACTGCGAGTCTAGACTAATAGATACATGCCTACTATCTATACAGATATCTAGATTATAGTATTGGGCTATTGAAAATAGGGCTAAAGTAACCCCTGTCCGTCTTAAAAAGCGACTAAAATAATCATTGGGATCACCCCTGATTGCTCAACTAGGATAGATGCTAAATACGAGATTTGGTCGTGTTCTTTTTAGCATAGCAAGGATGCTGGGGAAAGCAGCGGAGCTGTCTGCCTCTTTTTCTTTTTGCGTCTCTGAAGTACCTATGGGTTACTTTCTGCGACCATTTGTGTGGGCCTCTGATCACATCATTAGCCGATTGACTTCCATTCCTGGACATACACCTCCCTCAAAGATCTACTCATCGATCGGTTCTACAGTGCTCGCGCCACACAGCTTCCCGTTACCTTCATTCGTTGTTCGTATCGGATTTGGGCCATTTCCCACCACACTGATCCAATGCGGTTCGGTGGGAGCCAGAGCCTCGTTTATTGATTAGCAGGGTGCACCACGACAAGGTTGGCTACATATTACCGAGTTAAATGTTAACATTGCATCAAATCTAGTTCACCTCCTTGTATAGTTTAGATTGTTTGCAAACTACTGTGTGCCAGCTGAGATGAGCGCTGAAAATCTTACGATTCGGAACCGGGGGGAGGTTCGCTCTTTGTAATTATTATTCGAGCGAAACGTTTTAACAATGTCCACAGTGTGTATTTGCTGAAATATTCGCAGTATTTTTCCAACACTCAGCTTCGGGCAAAGTAAATTTCAATTTGATGCTCCATTAAAGATTTATTCTCGCGAAGTATCAATTTAAATATGCTTACAATTCGTATGTAAAACAAACTTGATGGATTTCTTTTTACTTATCTAAATTAGAGTCGCGACGAGAGTAAACAATGATTTTTCTTTCAAAATTACAGACATAATAATTTATACCGATTATAGATCTCTGTTATCTTATCCTGTAATCTCACGCTATTAAGAACAGGTTTAAGGTAAGCCCTGTCTGTTGTATAAGGCGACTAAAAGGGTTTCCGGGTTTGTAGGCTTTGAAGGTAAAGGCCTTCATTCGTCACTAAGCGAGTCCGGGACGAACGACAAGTATGAGGTGATCTAGTGCTTGTTGTACAAAAGCTAGAGGGATACCAAGGGGGACTACAAACCCACCCCGGGACGTGCTATAGACGTAGCGCCGAGAGGGACCGGTGCATTCCGTAGGACATTTTAAGGACTTTCTCAACGCACTGAGAATGACCACCGAAGAAATTTTAGAGAGTAAAAATCCCACATAATCTTATCTTCCCCTAGAATCAACATATCTTTTTCGAAGATAAAAAAAAAGATCTCTTTTTCCGGAGATCGTGTGGATTGGTAGATTCCAGTACCTATTTCTGCTGCCAAACAGTAGTGTGCAAATATTACTGTGTTCCAGTTCGAAAGACGCTGTAGCTTTAAAATTACTGAGGTAACGATACTTAACACCTTTTATCTCAGAGCGACGAGCTATGTGGTGCTGTGTAGCAAGCTCTAACAAGCGCCATGGTGTTATGGGCGGGCGTATCAATTATGATCAGGTGAACGGCCCGCTCGTCTGGTCACTACATAAAATAAAAAAAAAAAATAGAATAAAGCGAGATGTCGTTTTTCATTTTAATAAGACTTGTTAAGTGCCAAGCATGAAAAGGAATATGAATTTCTCTTCTTAAACATTCATATTATTATAACAACCTTCAAACAAAGACCTAAGATTGAATGGCAGTAAACAATACAATGGAGTGATTATTTAAATAATAATTATTCTTACCACCAACAAAAAGAGCCGCCATTTAACATTTAAACTGGTTTAGCAGTATTTTATAACTTAATTACAGTTTATAAAGCGTAGAAGTAGAGCACTGCTGTACGGATATTCTAAACGAGATCCTTTCACAATTTTGTGTAGGACGGGATATGTTCAAGGACTGTTCCCTTTCAGTTATATATTATCACACGTTTAAAATCCCGGTGTAAATGTTCTAACTCATCTGCTACATCAGGCTCTAGTATAAAGAATTGAAAGAACTTGGCAGCGGTAACAACCAGCACAGAATGAAAATCGGTTAAGTAAACCCAATAGTAAACCATTGTCAGCAGTTCTAGCGGTAGCAAGGCGAATGCAAACCTCGTCTAGAATAAAAATCCGGTTTAAAAACTGACCTCAACAAATGTCCCACGGTTAAATGGGGGACGCCGGGTTCGAAGCTCGGCACCCTTATTACTGGGAACGAGCCCTGGTTAAAAGTTTCTTCAGCAGTGACAAAGAGCAAATGACGGGGCTACGGGAAAAAGTACTCGCGGTCACAAAGTGACCCGGTTCTACGCTCTAAGCCGTCCAAGTTATGTTTACACAAGCAATTTGCAACCGGTAACTTCAAAGTTTACACTTAGAGCACTGTAATTATTTTAAAGTACTTCTATTTAGTTTTAATACGGTCTTAATTTTTTTTTTATTCGTCGAAGCTACTTAACTAGAGAGCCATCGACCTAATGATAATACGCTTGTCTATAACAACGCGATGCTAGTAGGTATTACATGGTGCACTACGTAGTGCTCGTCTCCTTAAGACATAAGATATTAAGCCTCATTACCCCAGTAATTTCACTAGCTACAACTCCCTTCAAGCCGGAACACAGTGATGTTTACATAGTAATGTTTGTCGGCTGCAATAGGCGCTGCGGTGGTACCTACCTTTTTTTTATTGCGGGGGAAATCTTAAAAGATACCTTACTTCTGGGGGAAGACAAAGTTATGTGGGGCTTCTACCCACTAAAACCCCCTTGGTGGTCTCCAGAGGGCTAAGCACTCCTTAGCACCCACGCTGTGCTACGGTGAATACAAGACCACCATGCAATTGCCATCCTCCTAAGGCTCGCTTATTAAGCTCTAAAGGTCCCTCAAAGCCCACGAACCCAAGGACACTTTTAGTCGCCTTGTACGACAGACAAGGAATACTTTAGTCCTATTCTTAACTATGAAAACCTTCACTTAATATATTTTTCTATTAAATACATTTTTCCTACTTGATCTGTTACATGTGATATAAATCAGTCCTGAAATAATTACTGTAAAAAATACCTCTAAAGGTTATTCAGTAGAATAGTAGTATTGAACCAACATCATAAAATAAACTATTGTACAATTAATGAACCTGCAAAAGCATTTTTTTTTTCTTCCAGTCGACGAAACAATCGCGCTATTCTTTTGTACATCGCATCGGAGCAGTAATGGAAATGTTGGCTTTACACCAGCGGTATTTACTTTGTAACAGTAATAAATTTCCAATGGATGGATCACAAAGGATACACATCTAGATGAAATCATATGTATGTGTTTTTAAAGGATATTATCGCGTTTTTATATAATATAGTAACGAGACTTAACATACGTCTCAAGGCGATTATATGATGCTGTGTGTATCATAATAAGTAGCGCGATGTTGCCATGGGCAATCATTGGCATCGCTGATAGTAACTTGTATTACACTTAATGTGTTATGTGTTAAAAAAAACTACATTACTTTTTTCTACACAGTAACAGTAATCGAGTGAGGATTTGAAGAAGTCTCGTCGCCACCCGTTGGTGCGTCTGCCTGTCGCCTCGGTAATGGGTGCGCTGTTTGTCGGGGATGTCTAATCTGACAGGCGACAATCGATCTTCCACTTGTCTGCCCAAACAGTTTAACAGTCAAGTAATTTAATTAAGGGAGCAGAAACACTTCGCGTGAATAATCCACGTCGTGTTTTAGATATAGAAAATCTATTTAGCCGCTAACAACTAAACAGAAGATTCGCAAGCATATCGCAAACATTTCCATATATATCTCTCCTTTGATGGAGCTGATCTGATGATTTAATTTTATATCTAGTTCTACTCAAAATCAACATCCCATTAGTTTGATCATGTTCTTGATTTAGATTTTAATTAATCATAAAACAAATCACTTTACTATTGTACGAAACCATAAGATGAAAGACTTTTATCTGAAAGACACGCGTACCTATAACAAAGTGGTACTAGTTAGGAGGGGTGTAAAAGACCGCGCACAACAAATCACGGGTTTTAAGCTGACCTCACCTGCTCGTAGTGCACCCTGCTAATCAACAAACGAGGCTCTTTGGCTCCTATCTTCCCGCATTGCGGCAGCTTGGTTAGAAATAACCCATATACCACACATAACCCCTACAAACGTGGAGATCTTTGGAGGAGGCATATGTCCAGCAGTGGAAGTTTATCGACTGATAATAATAAACAGTTGGGTAGATTATACCACCAAATTGTACGTCAAGATTTTGGGTCTTATTACCCAAGGAACACAGAAATGTTTGCACACTGCAACTGCATATGATATATATCATCATCAGCCGATAGAGGTCCACTGCTAGACATAACCCTCGCCCAAAGACCTACACATCGATCCATCCCACTGGATGATATATATATATATATATATATATATATATATATATATCATTTATGTGAAGTGATTGTAATGACTTAATAACTTTTGATAATTTCTGAGGTAGACAGGGAATACCAGGCTCATTCTTTTTGTTTGATGCCTTTGGGAAATTATAGAGACTGATGACTCAAATAATAATTACGAAGTCTTATACAACAGTAAAAACTAATTTACAATTTTCCTTAATAATGTGTAGACGAATTTAATATGATCCATATCAGAGTCAATTTAACTCGTACTGGAAAAATGAGTTGACAGTTTAATACTTACCTCTGTATCTCTGCAGGTATCAGACTAATTTTTATCTAGTTCTAGATTAGTTTTGTTTGCTATATTTAAATCGTGCCGCTAAAAAGATGTTGAAAAAATGTATTAAGCATTAATAACAAGAATCTTGTATATCATTATTTAACATTAAATCACCTAAAAGTACCTGCATTTAGGATTTGGGGCAAAATCACAAAATTACTTGTAAACAATATACATGTATGTTACAACTGTGTTAGAACGCATTGTACTCAACTATTATGTGTAACATATATATATATATATATATATATATATATATATATATATGTTACACATAATAGTTATATATATAAAACACAGAATATATATATTATATATATATATATATATATATATATATATATATTATATATATATTGTTATATGTTTATGAACTTGTTCAAGCGAACAAACTTAGATTGTTAGTATTTCAAGCACCTTGCAGAATACATCTCTAGTTCTAGGTATTTAACTTGAGAACTAACCAACTTCATTATAAAACGCGACTTAGAAGTTTGCAGTTTTGTTTGTGTTAAACAAAAAGTATAAAAAACATATAAATTATTTCAACTTGATCAAGCACATCATTTCCTACAGAAGTATATTAACTTAATAATTACTTTATAAGTGGAAATCATGAACTTTTCAACGTGTTAACAGATTTCATAGACTACGTTTCATTAATAGATAGAGAAGATATTGGGCTGAAATATAAAGGCATTAATTATTTGATGATAAGTCTCTGCTGATATCAAATATTATTACTGTAATTACTACAGTAACAATGCCTAGAATCCACAATTAATAATCGAACATATCTTGGCGTATAAATATCATTTAGACTCCTCACACAGACTACTGTTGTTACAGTAAGATCACTTTAAATCTTGTAATGTTAGTCTTCTCTTCTGTATTATCATACAGTTGCAGCTGAGTACTTCCAGGATCACATCCTCCCGCGTCGCTCACAGGTTGTCATCATTCTTGACAGTTGAGACAGCCGAGTAACTTGGGAGACAAGTCGGGTTGATATTTCCCAGTGGAGGGCATCCGTAACAGATATTAGCTTCCTATTATTCGCTGGCATCAAAACTTAAACTTAACGTTAAACCGTAGACACTTTGCACAATTCAAGTATGTAGGTCTAGACTTTCTCTTTCATAAATAACAAATCATTTAATGTCTTTGCAATGGAGGTTTTTTGATGATTGTTATTCAATGAACTTCAATATTATGACTCTGTATCACTTCCTAGCTATTATCCCATATTGTAGTTCGGTCAGCTGTCTTTGTCTTTCATTGTCTTCTTCTGTCCTCGGCAATATCTAGAAAATTACAGTTTCACGAGTAATTTACTTAAAGCTCAATAAATATCCGATACGTCAAAGTTTTGCTACTTCATCAAATGTTTGAAGCGTTGACAAAATGAAAAACTTTACATCTATTGCTATTTGCAAAAATGTTGACGAAAATAGGCACTGCGATGGTGACTAGACCAGTGTCTGGAAACAAGGAACTACCACCAGAAAAAAAAAGTTTGGAATCGACATTAACAATATGTAATATATAATATTTCTATACATTACGTAAATAGTTATTATTTGTTTAATTGATATACAGATGACACTGTAATTAGCGAAAGCAATACAAATCTCTCATTAGAGAGCTTCCAAAGTTTTGTTAACTAACGTTTGAAATCATTGCTATTGCTCTCTCTCTCTCTCTCTCTCTCTCTCTCTCTCTCTCTATCTCTTCTTAGCTATATATCTGTTATAGTTATGATATCAGTTGTCGATAAATATAACGTATACATGTTAAAAGTAAATAAGGAATAAACTCGATTATATCTTATCTCTTTCAATCTAAAGCATTTCAATCGTTTCATCTCCAAACGTAATCTGAAATTCGAATGCTGCATTACTACATCACAGTAAGAACTGCGATATCAGTAAAAATAAAAAGTGAGGTGAGAGTAAGATCGAGATTTCGGGGTTTGTATAATTTTTGCGCGGAAACTTGCAAGTCTGGGTTGATACTGATGCATTCGTTAAAAAGTTGGAAACGTTTATAATAACGACGCCTTAGCTCTGATGAGGAGGGTTCTTGAACTAACTTTAACTTGACAGCATCCGAAAGAGTATCTGGAAATGGCGAAAGAGTGTTTCATACTTCAGTATAATAAGGATTATGATTGTCTAATAAAAGTACAATTAAAGAGTACTTTCATTGCTGTACAGTTTCGGTGCCAAGTTATCCCTAGGATTAAGACTTTGTTATCAAAAGATTTTAAACTTAATAAGCTTTAAGCACAGAGATTAGCAATTGGTGATTAAGAATTCACAAGTACTAAGTACTAGGTACCGCCGCAGTGTCTGTAATACTAAGGATTATCATGCAGAGAATACTTTGTGCTTATTTAAATAACCCATATGAATCTTAGTGCTTTAATTATTCAGTGATACGTTAAGAGATTTACCGCTAATTATGATGATATACACAGCATCACATTGACAATTAGGAGACACTAGACACAACGGCTTTCAAACCGGATCACAGTGATATTTGCAGACTACTATTTGTCAGCAAGAATAGGAGCTGCAGTTGTACTTACCTATATGTTCTCTGATAACAGACTCAAAAAAATTATGTATATAAATATTTACTTGGCAGTGTGTATGTTGTGTAAACATCTTAATTAGAACTTAATTGTCATGGAAAGATGTATCGACATCAGCGACCGATAGACGTCCTCTGATTCCCACATCGGATAGGAATTCATGTGGGAGCACTTAGGCAATTTCCCACGACTCTGGCCCAATGCGGGTTGTTCGGAGCCAGAGCTTCGTTTGTTGATTAGCATGGTGCACCACGAGCAGGTGAGGTGGACTTGGATCCCGTGACTTGTTGTGCGAGAACCCTTACACAACCTATGCACCATGTAGCGTCGTTACAATTAAATGTAGAGCAAGAAAAGTTATACCGTGTTCGGATGCTGAAAAATAAAATCTTCTTGTTTCAGATGAAATGGCGAGTGGCTGGTGGGATGGGGGTGCCGCTCGCCGCAGCCATTTTTCTCATGCTCCCACTCTACACATCGTCCACTGGGGATATACGTAAGTAACAATACTTAGACAACTGCTAAGCAACATAGTGTCTTATAGTATGTAGAATTGCGCTATGATAAACGATAGCATGATCCAATGTTCACGGTGGCGCCATCTAGTGGATTGTTTGAAAACATCTTGTTACGTTGATGGACGTCCACTGCTGGACATAGGTCTCTTCTAACGTGTTCCATGAACCACGGTCTAGCGCTGTATGAATCCAGTGGCTCCATTTATAAACAAAAAATATATACTTAACAAATTGACTATAACACCACGCTGTATTCGCCTTGAAAGGTAATATGCTACGGCGCCCTTCAAACCGGAACACGGTAACGTTCACTAACTACTGTTTGTCACCGGAAAAAGCTGCGATAGTACTTAGACGGTCTCCGGCAGAACTATCGGTAGTTAATTTTATTTATGTTAGTAGTGTATGGGGAAAGAAATGGTAAGACATGTATCCATTTATTCATAATTGCCCAACTTAATCCTTACTTAATATACAGGCCCCTAAATTACCTTCAGTGCGCACGTTTTCCTTATTAAAGGCTTAACTGAGTTTAATTAATCTATTACCTGACACGTGGTTCGGTTCACAATTATGTCCTAACAGGATAACTTATAGGTAAACATAAGCTTTAAAGATACTTTAAGAGAAATCTTTATCTAGGGTAGTTGTAAACTTAAGTAAAGCCGGAGACCGTCTAGTACCACCGCAGCTTCCATTGCAGCCGCCAAACATTACTGTGTTCCGGTTTAAAGGACGCTGTAGCTAGTCTAATTACTGGAGTATCGGGACTTAACGTCTTATTTAGGCGACGAGCATATTGTGATGCAATGTGTCTCATCCGAACTAGCGCCACTTTGTTAACGCCAGGCGTATCACTTATCATTAAGTGAACTTCGCGCTCGTCTCGTCGCTTCGAAGAGAAAAAAATTCTTAAGGGAAGGTTTACACCGAGCTGCCCTTTTATTAGATGGAGGCTCATTCTAAAGTCCTTCAGATCGAGGAGTGAGAGGTGAAAGACTTGCATTATTTATTATAAATAGAGAATGCTCTATTAAGTTTTAAACTTTAATAATAATAGTTACACCACACTTACCACCCCAATGCCTATTTCTGCCGACCAACGGTGGTGTGGAAATATTACTCTGTTCCGGTTTGAAGGGCGCTGTAGCTAGTGTAATTATTAGGGTAACGAGACTCAACGTATGTCTCAGACGACGAGTGCAATGTGCAATTTACGTCATCCTGTCATTACTATGTTATGGGCAGATGTATCACTTACTATCAGGTGAACGTCCCCCTCGTCTTGATACTTAGTTGAATTATAGAGGAAAAAAAAAGATAAATCACTTTAAAATATTAGTTTTGAATAATCATCGAGTTCGCATTTTATACGCCGTTGCGATAAATCCAGCGACGGTACGTTCCCGCTTCCAGTCGCCTTTTATGCACATTCGACTAAATCTAGGGCACTCAACCGGACGCAGTTCGATCTGACGACCTAGATAGGCTTCCTTGGCTTTGAAATTCTTACCCATAGTTTCCGGTTGGCCGGGCCAGCGGAGTTTCAAAGATTGATATATAATGTTTTCCCATCATGAGCTCGGCCGGAGGAAGTTTATGTGGGACGCCATTAAAAAGGTTTAAAACTTCTTGGAGTATATCTCTCGTAATAAGGGCGGGATGAGCATAAAATTTATCTTTTTTTTTATCATAAAATTATCAGACGCGGATCTATACTTGCTGAGGCTTGAGGATCCCAGTTCTTTTACAATACATCTTAGAAAAACTTGAGTTACCCATACATAATTATTTGCTATCAAAGTATTTAATGGTGGAAGTCCCTGTTGCCGGAAACCGTCGAGGTAGATACTACCGCAGTTTCCACTTCTGTCGCCAAATAGTAGTATGCAGACCTTACTATGCTCCAGTTAAAAAAGGTGCTGAAGCTAATTTAATTACTGAGGTAAGGAGACGTAATATCGTATGTACCAACATGACGCTCAACGTCGTAAGCGATACATCGTTATGGGTAAGTATATCACTTATAATCAGGTGAACGTCTATCTCGTATCGTCGCTTCGAAGAATAAAAAAAAAGACTACTGTTACTCGGTTCTTGATTGGCCACTTTTTTCCTTATGAACGTCCTTTACAAAGTTTATCTTCCAACTTAGCCAAGGATGTGAGGTATAACTCATTTTTGTAATATAAAGCGTGATAGCAACCTTTTTCAGCAACAAAAAAATCATATGTTCCCAACATTGTCCCCTCGCACATATACAGGGTGTTACAATAAACAAATGTTTGGTTCTAAACATAAATTTTCGCGCCCTGTTACTTCACCGAGAAAAAAAATTGTTAATTATAAGAAGGGTGTAAGTTCCTTTATTGTTCCACGAAGACACGAAACTATCAAAACGTTCACCTGATGATAAGTGACACGTTACGATAATATACACAGCACCGCATTAAGCTTGTCGCCTTGAGACATGTAATGTTAAAACTCGTTACCTACGTAATTTCACTATCTACAACGCCTTTTAAACCGGAACACTGTAATATTAGCACACTGCGGTTTAGCGGCAGAAGTTGCAGCTGCAGTCCTACCAGCAGAGATCTCTTTTTATCGAGGGAGAGGGTAAATCAAAAAACATATCTTCCTTCTGGGGAGAAGACAAGTTTGTGTGGGATTTTTACCCAGTAAAACTTCCTCGGTAGTCATCCTCAGTGTGTTGCTGAGCAGGTTCCTGCCGGCACTACGCCTGAAGCACATCCCAAGGAGAGCCGTAACCCTTCTCGGCATCCCGCTTTGGTACAAGAACGAAACTACCTCATTCCAGTAGTTCACCTCGGGTTCTCTTAGAAGACAATGAGACCATTTCGAACACCCTTTTAGTCGCCTTCTACGACAAGCAGGACTTACCTTAGTCCTTCTTAATAGTCTAAGACACACAGAGCGAAACCAGTTGAAGAGACCTACCAGCAGTCAGTAATTGTGTTTCCGTATTAACTCACTTTGAGTAAAATAAATTTCGGTTTCGCTTTGAGAAATTTAATAGTGGTCATGAATATTTTAATAATAAGGCTTTTGCGCTTGTTAAATTTTTGATATAAAGGTTTAAAAATAAAAGCACTAGACTTCAGGCCCGTAAATTAATCAGACTTAACTGTCAGTGCAAAATTCCGACATACGGCAACGGAATATACGCATTGCGGTCGCCGTACGCTAACCGTGAATCCGTAATGATTTAACTTTATGTTACCGAAAAAAAAAAATCGTTACTCACGTTTACGAGGAACACGAACCAGATACTTTGGGTGAGTATAACGAAATGGATTTCTCGAAGTCCCGCCGAACACCGAAATAAAGTTACGAAAATTTATCCTGTTACTTAGTTGAAATGTAAACTTTTAATTTTTATATCATTCACCGAAACATCTCGTACTTTTTAAAGGGATTTCAATAAGAAAATAAATAAATTAATTTATATATATATATATATAGATATATATATAGTATTTTAGTAGAACTTATGGTTGGGGAATATCAGGATAGGACTGGCATATCTGGAGCGTCCGAATTGTTCTACTGTACTAGAAACAGAGAGGACTGTACCACGCTGATCGCCAACCTTCACTAGTTGGAGAGGCACTTTAAGAAGAAGTTATTAGGAGATTAGATATCAATGTGAAGTAATCTTCTTCGTTGTCACACTCTTGGCAGAAGGGTATCTGTATGTGAAATAATAAAATACTTTATCGAACAATGGTTATAATTAGTCGGGAAATCATTATTATACTTATATAAAATCAAACTTACTATTACATTATGTAAGTCATTTTAACTGATGATTTATAAGGAAAAAAAAACTAAGTCAACAAAAGGAATATCTCTTCCAAATCTCAAGTCTCCAGGACTTATGGTTCCAGAGATATCGTGATGAGTTTCTACATAGGTGGAAATATATATATATACATAAGTGATTTGATATTTGGAAGGAATATTCCTTTTGTAGTGTTTTGAAGGGGTGTAAGGGTGTCCGCACAACAACTGATGGGAACCAAGCCAACCTCACTCGCTCGTGGTGCACCCGGCTAATCAACAAACGAGGCTCCGGCTACCATCAACCCTCACAAGCGTAGTGGGGAATGGCCCATATGAACCCTTACAAACGACTGAACGTCGCAAGAAGCCGATAGATGCGGGCAGCGCTGAACAGATCAGTTTGGGGATATTTGGGGGAAGTCTGTGTTCAGTGGAGGACGCCCATCAGCTGTTGATGATAATAATCAGATAATTTCACAAACTAGGTATGCGAGTTCATAAACACTATATCTATATATGCTACCTGTTATATGTTGCTGCAGTAAAAAAACTACAATCGGATAAACAATAAAAGGGGCTTTGTGATGTAAAATAAAAAAAAAACTCGTTTCGAAAGCAAATGAGATGTGGCTGTAAAACTAAAAAAAAACACACACACACATACACACCGCCCGCGTCGCGGCTCGTAAACGGGCGACGATGTCCCGTAAACCGAACCCAAACCCAACCCTCGCCCACCCATCCCCACGGTCGTAACGCACTCACACATTGCGGTAACCATTACTACAACTATGTACTTCGCAAAATAGAGATAACTGTTAATTAAACTATTTTAATTAAAGAGATTTTAACCCACTGGATGCGGCAGCGCTGGACCAATGTGGAGATCTTTGAGAGAGGTCTATGTCCAGCGGTGGACGTCTATCCGCTGATGTTGAATTACAGAGATTAATGCATTCCCATTGATAGATATCCCAGCATTCTATTTCATATAGCGAGTAAGAGAAGCCATGAAGCGACGTGGGGGACGTTCACCTGATGGTAAGTGATACGCATGCCCATAACAACGTGGCGCTAATTAGGATGATGTACAGTACACCAGCCAAACTAGGGGTATAAAGAATCGCGCACAACAATTTACGGGACCGAAGCCAGCCTCACCTGCTCGTGATGCACCCTGCTAATCAACAAAGAAGGCTCCGGCTCCTACCAACCTGCATAGGGCTAGCTGATTGGGAAATGGCCCAAAGCCCTCCATACTAATTAATCCCTACCCAATCTATGTGGGAGTGTTTGAGAGAGGCCTATGTCCAGCAGTGGACGTCTGCCGGCTGGTGATGATGATGACAGTACACCACATTGTGCTGGTAGCTTTAAGACATAATGCAGGACTCGGTACCTATGTAATTTCACTAACTACAGCACCTTTCAAACCGGGACAAGGTAAGTTTTTTTTTATTTAACAAAGTGATCAGACGAGCAGGACGCTCACCTGATGGTAAGTGATACACCTGTCAATTACAACGTGACGTTAGAAAGATGGTGATGTGGTGACACAGCACCACATTATATTCTTAGCTTTAAGACGTATGATGTTTAGTATCTTTGCCCCTTAATTACACTGGCTACAGCGCCCTTACAACCGGAACATTTGTCAAGGTGTCGCTTTTAATTTATTGGGCAGACTTTTTGTTCAGCAGTGGGCAATAACAGCAGAAGCAGTTGAAATTATGTACTCAGGCTTTTCAACGGGATCTACTTAGAAGGTCTTTCCTTCTTAATAGTCGAAGTTATACGTATTAGACGTTAAAGGCACAGTTGGTGTTTTTCTTAACCGGAACTAAGGGTTTTTTTATATTACTTAGTTCTCAGGTATTATTTAACGTTAAATATAATTTCCTTTCTTAATTACCTTGCAGGGGTGTAAGGGGTTGCGCACAACATCAGAAAGAGCCCGTACACCCAACTGAACAACAGACGAGGTTCTAACCATCTATCAACCCGCATTTGGCCAACGTAGTCCGGCTAAGGCCCAATTCCTTCTCAATGAGGATCCTTAAGGGAGGCCTAAGCCCATCAGTGGGCATCACATCTGTTGTATGTGTATAGAGACACCACCAGTGACGCATCCATATTATATATAGCTAAATAAAGTACATCAAAAATGCCAACATAAAGGATCCAATTACTTTTTCAATCTACATTAATCAGTTACCCCTTACAAACAAAGCACTACCCTCCACCCCCCACCCCGGTGTGCGCATTCATAAAGCGTAAAATATAAATTCATTATTATTAATTTTTTTTTCTGTATTTGCAAAAGCTTACGCTTTGTGTGAATGTACGTGAATTATTACACAAACAAATAGCGAGAACAATTTCAATTTTACGCCACCGCGATCCCGCTAATTGTCCCTCGGCTATATTACCTGTTTTTATATATATATATATATATTGTACAGAGCGACGGGAAGAACGAGACGGTCACCTGATGTTAAGTGATACGTCTGCGTATAACAACGTGGCGCTAGTTCGAACGCTATACTACACTCAATTGCACTCGCCGATTTAAGACGTAAGATGTTGAGTCTCTTTAACCCAGTAATTTTAATAACTGCAGCGCGCTTCAAACCGGAACACAGTAGTAACGTTTGCACACTACTGTTTGACAGCTGTAATAGACGCTGCGATGGTACCTTCCTACTTGTAACCTGTTAAGCAATAAATAAGTATTACGTGTCGTTTAATTACTGGTGGTAGGTCTCTGTTGCCGGAGACTGTGTAGGCAAATAGCAGCTAGCGCCCAGCGGTACCGGAAACTACTGACTGTATGTGGAGATCTTTAGGACAGGCCCTATGTCCAGCAGTGGACGCCTGATAATGATGATGATGATGAATGTAACTGAACAGCAGTCAATTCGCAGTTGACTGCCGAGCTTTTAGCAGTTTCATATTTAATGGTAAATAAATAGTCGCCTCATATCGTAACTTTAAACAATGCAGCAGTTTAAATAATTAATAACCTGCCAAACGTAAAACACCCGTCCGTCCGTTACTGTCGGGCAATTTGTTTGTTCAATCGGCAATCCCGGATTATAACTGAGCCGCGGGATTAACATTACACACGTCGGTGAAACTATTTTCCAGCTTTAGTAGTTTCTAGAAAAAAATATAACAGTCATTTAGGTATTAAACTATCCAGCTTGAAATAACATGAAGATTGGGAGAGGTCGCGGGATCTCCAATCCCGTTAAACCGTCCCGGGGTCTGCTTTATGCAGACCTTAGCAGCCTCGTGAGTACTTCAATGACCGGAGACCATATCCAGCTATTGTCCTTCTCTGAATCGTTTAAAAGGCGATGAGAAATCCCATCCTAACTGCCCACGAGACCATATTAACAATAACTGATCTGTCGTACTGGAAAACTCATCACAAGACAAACCGACGATTCAGTGAAGGTTGGGAGATACCGATATATGCGGGCAAGGCAGTATCGATTGGAGTGGAGATATTTAATGAAGGCCTATGTCCAACACTGAACAACTCATAATAATAGCTTTAAGCTTCTTCGACTAACGAAATCTGAGTGTCAGTAATATATAATCAAAGTGCGACCAGTAATCACTCTCGCGTATTGCTTAACCGAAACTTACTTCGGCAACCAATTCGGCTTTTAGTAAATACTTTAACCAAGTTACTAAAGCTCAAACACACCGTATCAGAAGACCAGATTTGATGCAGCATATTTCAGATTGATTCAGATATAAAATTGTTTCTTACTTACTCTTTTCCATTGTCAAGCTTCGCACACTACTACATTAATATCGGAAAGTAATAAACACAAAGTTAATATGAAAATGCTAAATATCTCATTACTATAGGCTGGTATATTGACCACCAATTCCTCCACGCTGGTTTAGATCCTGGCTTGTAAATTTAGTACTTTTTTAGGCTTCTACGTTGTTTACAATTCCTTTCCTGAACTGTTGATCAAAGTATTATAACATGGTTTACATTCCATTTTACTTTAAGTCAACTTAATTATAATTAAGTTTAATTTTAAGTTTCCGTCATACGAAGACATTTCTCATAAGCATTGTTTTATAAGTTAAATTTCATGTATATATATTTCTTACTTAACAGCCGGATAACGGATAGTATTAGACACATGCCTCCCTTAAGGATCTCCACACCAATCGGTCCTGCGCTGTCAGCATCTAGCGGCTTCCCGCGGCCTTCATCAGATCGTGAGTCACCAAGTGGAAGGCCAGCCAACACTGCGTCTTCAAGGCGGTCGCCATTAACGGATCCTGCTGCTCCATCGGCCGTTAAATCCTTCTCGCGCTGCGTCCTACCCATTGCCACTTGAAATTATCAATCTTTAGTTATTATTAATATATAAAAGAACAAATGTTCCATAAAATTTGTAATAGTATACTATTTCATCTTACAATATTTCCTGCTGAGACCGATTGAATGTAACAACGGGCAGTGCCTTATGAGATTATAAATGAATCTTCCATCTCCCTCCATTGTATTTCAAGTGACAAAGACTTGCTTAATAGCAACATAAGTCAATTAAAACGGCGGCGAGCGCTTTGTTAGTACGAATAATATTCAAAAACAATTTACCCCCACAATGAACTGAGGATTTCTCGTTTGTTTTGCCTTCGAGTTGTTTTGAATAAATTGCTTCGCTGATGAATACGGTTATATAGCTTACTAACCTTAGTTGTGTATGGTTAAAAATATCTAATAATTCAAAATCTCATCACCATCATTTCCAACTTAACGATATTCACTCATCTCCATTTTTAGTGCTAATTACTTTACACTTTTAGCGCACGCAGGTAAAAGTTCCCAAAAAAAAAAGCTGCTGCCTTTTTCTTTATCGTCTTGTAATGATTTCAACAATTATTAAATCAATACTGTAATGAATTCAACAATTATTAAATCAATACTGTAATGATTTCAACAATTATTAAATCAATACTGTAATGATTTCAACAATTATTAAATCAATACTGTAATGATTTCAACAATTATTAAATCAATACTGTAATGATTTCAACAATTATTAAATCAATACTGTAATGATTTCAACAATTATTAAATCAATACTGTAATGAATTCAACAATTATTAAATCAATACTGTAATGATTTCAACAATTATTAAATCAATACTGTAATGATTTCAACAATTATTAAATCAATACTGTAATGAATTCAACAATTATTAAATCAATACTGTAATGAATTCAACAATTATTAAATCAATACTGTAATGATTTCAACAATTATTAAATCAATACTGTAATGATTTCAACAATTATTAAATCAATACTGTAATGATTTCAACAATTATTAAATCAATACTGTAATGATTTCAACAATTATTAAATCAATACTATAATGATTTCAACAATTATTAAATCAATATTGTAATTATTGATACAATTATTAAATCAATAGTGTAATGATTTCAACAATTATTAAATCAATACTATAATGATTTCAACAATTATTAAATCAATATTGTAATTATTGATACAATTATTAAATCAATAGTGTAATGATTTCAACAATTATTAAACCAATATTGTAATGATTTCAACAATTATAAAACCAATATGTAATTTATTTGTTTTACAATGTCAATTATTAAAGAAGTACAAAGTTACCGTTGTGTATTTGATTACTGTCATACTACATTTGTATCTTCTTTAATTATCAAATCTTCTTTTAATTATATAGTATACATGAATATGGTTGTAAATTTTAAAAACATTTAATTAAAATTTAATATAAAAGTTAGTCTAACTAGTCTGGGCAGTTAAATAATTTTGTCAATTGTGAAATAGAGGAATCGATTTCCGGCAAGAGGGGTCGGTATAGCTTGGCGATAGTGGGAGAGGTTATTCGGCTGAGAGTCGAGGTTCGAGTGACACGTGTTAAGAAGAATATTATGAGTGTTAATGAGGATAGTGAAAGAATAGTATTTATTAAATTAATATCTGTAAAAGACTACGCGAGTGGTTTGACCTCACCATAGAACTCCATGGTTGCAATTCATCTCAGTCTTATTAAACACCATGGATACAGTATTAAAAATAATATTCTATATAAAGTCTAAAAGAAATTTAACGCCTTTCTCAGCAATTTAACTATGCTTCAGTAAACACATCTGTCTGCATTTGATGTTCTAACCGGAGTCTAAAGTCTAAAGGAGGTCGAATGCTCTTACCACCACTATTTCTTAACAAATTCGAGAACATTCCATATCTGCGGTTTTCCTAAGACTATGATGATCGTATATTCTGAATCAATGAACCCGGATATCTTATTAGTCGTCTTATATCCCGTCAGTTATCTTTGTCTCGTCAATAGATCTAACAAAGAATTAATCATCGAATTAAATTACATTAATGATGTCATATATCTTTTTACTAATAAACTATTCTAGATCATTTTTAGTTTATGTTTTTTTCTATAGTAGTATCAGAGTGCACCAGGTTCACTGTCACCTTCATCAAATCTCCCAACCGCAGGCCTACTGGAAGTAACTCCATATTGGAATAAGTAGTGCCTTTGCACTTACTTCTACATATGTAATATTTTCATTGTAATTTCTGTGTGAATAAATAAATAAATATAAATTTCTCTTGTATATTGTGTCAGGCGTTATATTATTCATTTTTTTTTTTTGGTAGAAACTTTTTTAAGTCCAAATTCGCTTAGACACAGACATTATAAACTCCATTCAAGTTGTTGCATAAGTCAA
The DNA here is from genome assembly GCA_029030555.1 of Ornithoptera alexandrae. Lineage (NCBI taxonomy): Eukaryota > Metazoa > Arthropoda > Insecta > Lepidoptera > Papilionidae > Ornithoptera > Ornithoptera alexandrae. The sequence continues at coordinate 8,609,432 of JARDVY010000077.1, read as the reverse complement.
TTACAATTCATGCGGCTGGCGCTTTGCGGGTTTTGTAATAACAAAGATTAAGGCGGCTAATTTAAATATACACGTCCGCCTTCCCCGACGTTCAGCGCAAAATGACATTTTCATTTTACCGCATTAACAACTTCTTGAGTAGTTAATATTCATATGAATTGTTTTTAAAGGAAAATATTGTTGCCGTAATAGTGCTTTATTACTTTTGTTATAATGATGCTGATATATAACGTTATCGTCTCAGCGTCTTCTAAGCATCAGCTTTGTAGATGAGACCGCCATCTAATTGAGATGCTGCAAGTGTTTTACAACATCATTTAAATCATTAAGAAATTTCTCTATCCACTATGTTATGATTACAATGTAACAAACGTTGGCTTGTGTAACGATGGTTTTTTCTTACTTCTACGTATAATAATGATACAAAAGATGCAACATACAATCATCAGCTGATAGACGTTCACTACTAGACACAGACCTCCCCCAAAGATCCCCACATCGATCAGTCCTGCTCTGCCTGTTTTCAGCGACTTCCCGCAACCTTTAGTCAGCATGGTCTCTGGTACCGTCGCACACTAAGGGCCGTCGATTGTTGGGGTTCATATGGAGGGATTTGGATCATTTCCCACCACGCTTGCAAGCTTAGTACACCACTAGTACGTGAGGTTGGCTTGGTTCTCGTGAGTTATTTTGTGGAACCCCCACAACCTACAATATTGAAGGTTATGTGTAGGTGGTATACCCACATATAACCTTCAAACGTATACTCATGAATATCGTGCCGAATAAAGAACCTCTTTATTGTTTTCTTTAGTTACAACAAATTTCTGTCCTATAACAATATTACAAAGGATTTTTTTTTAATAAAATTCCTTAATATTCTCTTTGTATTTTGAAGTAATCGCAAAGCTTTCGATTTTTTCCCTTTTGTCCGAAATTTAATTGAAAAAGTGCTAAACGTTGTACAAAGAGATGCTATAAAAGTTTTCGTATGACCTTTTGTTCTCGATTTCGCTCATCAAGTTTTTTTTTTATTAATTGTAAAAATCAATTGTTTTCTTCATGACAACAGCAATTCTATTTTTAGTTTAGTTTTACATATATATGACCGCGTGAAACTGTACAAAAAGATCAGATTGTGATACCTCAAATAGGTTTAACGACTCTCTCAGACTTCTATTTGATTCTTAGTGAAGAGGATTCTAATTTTAGTATTTAATCTCTAACATCATCTCATACCAGACATATATTTATATATAAGTAAAAATATATAGTAAGTAATTAAAGCGAAATACTTTTAAACTTTTGCTTTATAATTACATGTATGCGGCCTCTGTTACTTGCTCCATTCAACGAAAAAGGGAGATGAATTTGAATATAACTTTAATTTAAATAGAGTTACATTCCGTATATAAAATATTTCATATCTTCTATATCTTTAATATATAACCTTTAATAAATTCGTACTAAATTTAGTTGTATAACAACCTGTTCATATATTAATCTTATTCGCTTCAATCGTCAAGCTTTGTAGTGTTGTATTTAGATTAAAAATTCTCTCGAAGTTTAATAAGCAACTTAAATCTGTTCTGTCTCGATTATATATAAAATTCGGATATCTTAGAAATATCCCAGACAGTTTTATTACAGCCATAGATGCGGCCAATCTAAGCAGGCTAATATAAAATGTGAGCTTAAAGCTCGCTCGTACGTTTGAAGTGTACGCAATGCGGGCCGCGGGCGTAACAAATAACATTCGGAGAAATAAGAAATATTTCAATACAGTTAACATAAAGAAACACATAAATAGATATATTAACATAAAATTTACTTTTAAATAACTGATGTTACCAGTAATTAAATTTTTAAACAGTTGAAATAACAATATCATAAAAATAAGCAACTCTTTAAATTCATATCACGCGTCTATCTTAATTATTATGTGTATAAGTTTCTTTAAATACTTTGTTTAGGTTTAGGGGTTGTAACTTAGAATATCTACCACTATGTGCAAGTAACTCGATGCCTAACAATACCCTTTTTATCAGAACGTAGTGGTAATTTGGATGTTTTCACAATTTTTTTTATTCGTCAAGGCGACGATACAAGCTATCATCTGAAAGTAAGTGATAAGCCTGCCCATAACAAAGTAACGCAAGTTAGCAAACACCATGTTATATAGCACCACATTGTGCTCGTCGCCTTGACGCATAAGATATTATGTTCCGTTACCTTAATAATTTCACTAGGTATAACGCTCTTCAAACCGGACCACGGATATATTTCCACATTACTGTTTGACGGCAGAAATAGATGTTGCGGTATTACTTACATAGATGATTTGTTGCATTTGTATCCATCACCAGTACATCACTACGAAACTGATAAATAATATTTTTTTTTATTCTATAATAAGCCATACACTTTAACGGTTAAGCCAGCTATACGAAAATTTCATATCCTTATTAGCCTCAGCATCCTTGAAATACATTAATAGCAGAGTTAATATGCACCATACTACTATGGTGTGGTTAGATGGTTTTCAACAAGAGAGCAATGTATCCAGTATCCGGTTGTAAATTTATTAAAATGCACCAATGCGACACCGGCACGAGACACTGCCGCTTTAATAAAAGTCGAGTATTCGCTGCGCACCTTAAACAAAGTGTACACTTGCAACACAAAGTAATTTCAAATGTAACATGCATCTAGATTAGGACCGTAGAGAAGTGTGGCTTTCAGTGCCACCCTTACACCACCTCCCCAACGCGATATTCACGCGCGCACTCGTGTTTCAGTGTTTGTCTGTTACAATTGTAATTATGTTAGCAGTTCGTATTTACCCTTTGCTTTTAATTAAACTCGGAAAATAATTAGTGAGCGGGTGGATCTGAAAGAACAAACAAAATGTTCCTTAAAAGACCTTTCATTTGGCGTATTACTTTGTGGTACGAGACAGAATGCACTAACTGAATGTGAGTTAAGAAAAATATATAAAAAAAAAAACATATATCACACTTTAACTTATACGTCGTATTAAACAAACGCCTACTACGATTTCTCAATTTTTCCAAAGCCCCACTCATCAAACATGAGATCTTCGTAACAAGCAGTTATCTGCTGGGTTGTAAAGGCTCCCGCACTACTACTCACGGGACCCGAAACAACCTCACCTGCTCGTGATGCATCCTGCTAAACAGCAAACGAGGCTCTGGTTCCCACCAACCCGTATTTGGCCAGCGTGGTGGGAAATGGCCCAAGTCCCCCTATGCAAATCCCTTCCAACAACAGCGATGGGATACGGGCAGTGCAGGATCGATCGATGTGGAGACCTTTGGGTGAGGTCTATGTCCAGCAGTGGACGTCTATCAGCTAATGATGATTTATCTACTGTGTGGCGATAGATATTATTCTAACCGTATGATACCCTTGTTTCATTACTTAACTGTTTTTTTAACATTTAAAATTGCCCCTGCGATGATAATTTCTGCAATACCTCTGATGCTTTAAATCCTTACCTAGAACTTGGATACGCAAAGACGTATACCGTAGCAGTAAATACTAAGAGATTTATCTCTTTCACTTTGGATCTTTGTGTGTAAGTGAGAATATCCTCAACACTATATCTTTAGGGGTATATTGTTATAGATTCCTAACCAACCTCAACTAGTGGTGCACACTGCTAATCAACCAACGAGGCTCTGATTCCCACCAATCCGCATTGGTCCAGTGTGGTGGGAAATGGCACGAATCCACCCATATGAATTACTACCCGATCGATGTGAGAATCTTTAGGGGAGACCTATCTCCAGATGTGAACGTCTATCGGCTGATGGTGTTTTACTATCACGTGAAAGTCTCGTCGCTTCGTAGTATAAAATAAGGATTAGATTATACCCTTGTTTTTTATTATATATAAAAAATGAACAATGCTTATATTAGTCCTGTTTTTTTTTAAACATGTTTGTGAAAATCGCTAAAGGAAAAGGTAAATATGTAATTTAGAGCGTAGTGGCGAATATCAGCGCTGCCGCCTGTAATCGGGACGATAAGAGCCTGTAAACGGTCAGCTGACCGCAGCCTTAATCTAGGTTGGCATTACGCTCCCCGTATAACGCTCTGTACACCTAAAACCCCGATGATATTCCAACACGCCCCCAACAACTAATCTGACCGTGGCAACGTTTAAAGTAATGCTTCAGATCCGCGATAATTGCTTGTATTATTCAGACCGCCCATTCCGTGTTCACTGTTTATGAGGGGTAGTTATATTTTTACACAGGTACATGTATTATATATTTTAATTTTTTTTTAACAATTTCATGTTTACATTATTATATTAAATTACACATATAGTAATAGTTTATAGAAGTAATGTTAAGAATAGGACTAAAGTGAGCACTGACTGTTATAGAGGGTAGGCCTCGCCCCTTATCGCGCTCATGTTGTGGGTAGGCCTGTACCCCAACAGTGGGGTCGTAAAAAGGCTATAAAGTATGCCCTGCCTGTCGTAAAATGCAACTACCAAAGCCAGGGGTACTGAGGAGGGCTACAGCCGTCCTTGGGTCATGGTTTAGGCGTAGTGCCGGGAGACACTGGTGCATTCCGTAGGAGATCCCGCATCCTTCCGCGACGCACTAAGGATGAGCACCAAGGGGATTTTAGTGGGTAAAAATCTCACATAACCTTGTTCTCCCCTTCAGAAGCAGGATATCTCCTTAAAAGATATTACCCACGATAACAAAAATATAAAAAGTAACTAGTGTAATTACTAGGGTAACGATAATTGTAGAACATCTTAACTAGCGCCACGTTGCTACGGGCGGGGTTTGCACTTACCATCAGATGAATGTCAATCTCATCTTATCACTTAATTCAATAAAAAAAAAACAGTAATTTCGTATTAACGCCACCGCAGCAAAACGCGATGTAGGTAGGTTAGGTTTTGTACGGACAATGGCTGGACGTGGTCTCCGATCATTGAAGCAGTACTCACGAGGCTGGTAGGAACTGCATAAAGCAGACCCCGAGACGGGCGACAGGCGCAACCTCTTCAAACGTCGAAGGTGACCACTGAGAGGGTTTTAGTGGGTAAAAATCTCCACATAACTAACTTTCCCCCAGAAAGCAGAATGTCTTGTCGAAGATTTCCTTCACCCCCAACCAAAAAAAAAGGTTAGGCTATGTATACATTATTTTATATTAATTAAGCATTACTAACACGGCTACGGATTTGATGGCATATTAAATAATGTATACATAACCTAACCTAACCTAACCTATTTATATTCTAGGGGGGGGGGCGCTGTATGTTCCGGCGTACCCCTACGGAGATGGAAAGGGAAAGTTTTTCCCTCTCTCCCGAAGTGGGGCTGCGTTCTGCGGCCAGCGCTGGCGAGGTCGCGGATATGTGCTAAAGCATTTACGTGACCCCGCCTTAAAGCGACGAGGAGGAACATCGTGGGGGTTTTAGTCGGTGCAAGTCCGACATAACCTATCCTTGCCCCCGCGAGGGTAGATATGCCCAGGCATTTCCCTCACGCAAAACAAAAAAAAAACCTATCTACATTCTGCTGCGGTGGCGTTAATACCTACGTACCAAAAAATAAAACAAATATACCCTCTAAAGATTGTTAGATTATATACACTACATAAATGTTGGGAATAAATCGTGCGCCCGTATAAATAAACGTCGTTAACAGTGTACAGCCACCGAATTAGCGCAGTTATTGGCAGTTTATTACGCGACGCGGTTTATTACGGCGCTGAGCCAATACTAAGATTTTTTTTTTTCATACTACAAAGCGACGAGACGTGGGGTACGTTCACTTAATAGTAAGTGATAAGCCATAACAACGTGGCGCTAGTTAGGTTAATTAACAGCACCACATTGCGTCCGCTGCTTTGAGACAAGATGTTAAGTCTCGTACTCCAGTAACTACAGCGCCCTTCAAACAGGAACACAGTTATGTTTGCACACTACTGGTTGACGGTAGAAGTAGGCGCTGCGGTGGCACCTAGACGGTCTCCAGCAACAGAGACACTACCACCAACTACCCTACAAATTAAAAAGTTAAAATATGCTACAGTTAACCGTTTCGCAATAGATTTTTATTTATCAATATGTACCATATAACAAAATAAGTTTTTTTTTTTTAATTGACAAGGTTAAGGCTTAACACGAAGTCACTTAATGTTAAGTGATGGTGTGGTCTGTGGTAGTAAGACGCACTATTCTATAAACTGCCTATTCACACTTTTCTTGAAAATACCCGCGTAGTATTTGCTCGAGAACACCGACGCGAGCACGATGTTCCGGTTTGAAAGGCGCTGTAGCTAGTGTAATTATTGGGCTAACGAATTATTATCTTATGTCTGAAGGCGATGAGCACAATGTGCTGCTGTGTATATCATCCTAACTAGCGTCACGCTGTTATTAGCGGGTTTGTTACTTTTTTAAACACAGCACTAGACTGTGTTCGTTCTCGTTACCCCAGTAATTTCACTAGGTACAGTGCACTTTAAACTGTACCACAGTAATGTATGCACAGTACTGTTTGGTGGCAACCTACCAATGTGCCTTATCTACGATCAGGTTGCTGTGACAATTAAAATAATGGGTTCTTCGTTGAGTAAGACCGTGTATTTTTCTTGAAGGTGACAGAACGGTTCTTCCAGGTCATCACGGCACTTCGCGCTCCCGGGGCTGGCGCGGCGGGGTGCAACCGTCGTCGGAAGCGACAGCTAACAACTCAGTCAGCAACGTCACCGCACAGTTGGGCGGCACCGCCTACCTCCACTGCTTGGTTGGACATCTCAGCGAAAGAGGAGTACGTATTTATATATTATTTACAAGGGATGATTAAGAAGTTCTTCTGCGCTTCGGTTATCCTTCGCGGTACTCAATGCCTAGAAACCACAGCAGCTCCTATTTCTGACGCTAAACGATAGTATGAAAACATTACTGTGTTCCGGTTTGAAGGGAGTTGTAACTAATGAAATTACTGGAACAACAAGAAAACATCCCATATCTTTTGGCGACGAGCGCAATGTAGCGCAATATCTATAATCCTAACTAGCGCCACTAGAGACATAAGGTGTTAAGTCCCGTTACTGCAGTAATTTCACTAATTATAACTCCCTTCAAACCGGAACACAGCAATGTTTGTAAGCTACTGTTTGGCGGCTGAAATAAGAGCTGTAGTGGTACATAGACGGTCTTTAGCAATAGAAACCTACCACCAGTATTACATTCTTTGACTTCTAGAGACCCCTAGAGGGACACGTGGAAGACCGTCGTTCTTCTTCTGTGAATGTTCTACCCAGTCATAATCTTGCACCAGCGTGAAACTTTAGAGTATGAAGAAGCAGAGTCTCTCGATATCCACTTCTTTAGTAGAGAATTTTTTTCAAACGATGGTACTTGATGGCGCTTCTCACTTAGTGTTTCTCCATTTTTGCAATACCACTTCGACTGATCGTATTCAAATGAATACAGCTCCACGGGATGACTTCATCATCACCATCAGGCGATAGATGTCCACTGCTGGACATAGGCCTCCCCCAAAGATCCCCGCATCGATCGGTCGAGCGCTGCCCGCATCGCTAGGCACTAGCGATTTCTCACCACTCCTTATTACCGACCCGAGATGACTTACCATTTATATAATTTTTTTTTCTAGTAAGTAGTAAAGAAGTGAAGACTATAATTTTTTTTTTATTATTATTATTATAAATATTTTATAATGATTAATTTTTAATCACCTCCCGTACAATACAACTTTGTACCCACTATGTATGCTCATTATCTGCGAGTAGGAAGGTGGAGAAGTAGTTTATGGTACAATAAATTTGGTTTATATATGAATCACAAATTTATCAAAAAATATAATTAAGTTATATATAATATATTTATATATGTATTTATATATATATATATACTACGTATGTACACTGATCATATCCCTAACACTGGCGAGCGTCTGAATGTACGTATGAATTAAATCTTTTTGAGATCTTCGTGAATGTAGTAGTACTTTAACGTAATAAATTATGCCGTCTGACTTCTGACTGATTACTAGTAATAATAAGGTTTATGCACTATTTATTTGATGACAAGAACAGCTGTCTATCATCTCGCTAGGAAAGCTTACCAGCATTAAAAGCAAGACCACATTTCTGATCTCTCTTTCATTGTTGTCTCAACTACGAAACGCGAGAATGATATGATAATAAATAAAGTATAAGATGTATAATAACAAAGTTTAATGAAGCTTTAACATCTTGAAATGTAGAAAATTGTTTTGAAATTACAAGTAAACCCTCACTATAATTTTAAAGGGGTTAAATTTATATTACAAGCAGGCATACTTATTAAAATATAACCCTTTGAAATATCAAACGAAATTTTAATTGAAGCACCAATGTCGCTTCCGTTGCGACCGACGGAAAAGGTCGTAGGTACTAATTTTAAAACTACCGCTGACAATCTTAACTTTGTTCAGTAAGTTAAAGAGAATATTAATAGTAAAGGCATAACTTTAATAACTGGAACATAATGAATTCTCTATGTAGGTTAACCTTCTCCAGCGCTTAATAACTTCAGCTTCGGCGTTGTAATGTAATTGTAAGGTTGTGTTATTCTTTCAGCAAGTGTCATGGATTAGGAAGCGCGACTGGCACATACTCAGCTCCGGGAAGTTCACATACACCAACGATGAGAGATTCCAGGTAAAATCTTCAGGAAAACACCATTATAACAATGTACTACCACAAGCTTCTACCTTCAAATGAACACCAGTGATAAGTTGTGTACTACTCCGAAGATGTTAAGGTAAAAGTAGTAAATTTACTGGTCTAATAAGACTTTATCACTTGTGCTATGCAAACAGAAATTACAAAGAAGATCTCCTCCACCAAAATATTTTTTTTTTAATATGGACTCGTACTTGACTTCAATTTCATATGTGTTAAGTTACAGTATAATCCGCTGCTTTTATGGCGACTCATTGATAGTACTATAGAGGAACTACCAAGGAGGGTTTGTACAAGCCGCAATGTGACCCTAGAATCAAACTCTCCGAGGACCTCTGATTTATGAAGCTGTAGCTGTGGGAACACTTTATTTTTATCACCCATAAAGTCCGGCATTTGTTACAAAAAAAGAAACGGACAGTACATTACAAGATAATTTGGTAGACGTAAACGATTCGTAGTGTGAGTATTGAATTTCAATAGCGCGTCATACAGCGCCACCGGAACCGGAAACTGCGCGCTATTCCCGTAGCAGAGCGTTCCGCCATTTCATTTAAAGCAACCGTGAAGCATTACCAACGCGCGGATATCGCAGCGAATAGCTTTCCGATTGCTACAATCGAGCGGCCGTTAACGATTCCCAACCATTCCTCGCCTGAATAACGGCGTAGTTAAAACCCTGCGGATTACACTACCCCTAATGTCTGCTGGTGGTAGGTCTTTGTTACCAGAGACCATCTCATTACACACTCGTACCACCGCAGCTCTTATTACTATTTCCAAACAATAGTGTGCAAAGATTAGTGTTCCGGTTAGAAGGGCGCTATTACCGAGTGAAATTACTGAGGTAATGAGACTTAGCCCCTTAAGGCTCAAAGCTATGATCACAATGTATGGTCCTGTAGCATATTAACCAATGTCACATTGTTATGGAGGATCTTTGCCGCTGATACAGGAAAAACCAGGTCGCTTATCTCATACTGTATCCTATCAACTATATCTCTAAATGATATGCTCTATGGAGTCTTACGTATGATACCTAGGCTGTGCGGTACAGATCCATGGTTAATTGAGACTCCAAGGTACGCTGTCTTGATGCTATCATTCTCTCCTATGCTCAGCAAGTAGCAAAGCAAACGGAATCTATGAGCTTTGGCTTCTCTCACATCCCATTCGCGTACCGTATTCGCGATCTCTCTGTTGTATCAAATTCTAACATTCTCTCTTTAGATCTGACTCAAAACGTTATCTATCATTTTACTCTTCTCTGGAACTCTTGATAGAGCAAAGACCTGAAGGTTAACCCTTAAAGAAAAAGAAAACTGTCCATTGCATTTACAATACTATATATAACATATACATAAATGTTTGTTACGAGAAAATCGCCACCGGGCCGAAGTGGCTCAGCTTTGTAACAGGAAGGTACCTGGTTCAATTCCGGAGACATGTGAGGTCTGTTTGGTGTTAGGCTTTTCTCAAACCTGCATGACTATGACCATCCTCATATTATAAATCTGTCGCCGCAAGAGCAACGCTATGCTACACTTGTTAACATATGAGAGCGTGTGTATCCTGGTTTAGCAAGCATCACTATCACTTGTCACCTAATAACATGTGAAACTGATATCAAGTATTGGCCATATACAGATAAAAAAAAACTATTTACAGTAGTTTCTGTCGGAGGTATTTTCATTGAAATACTATAAATACTTTTCGCGAACGATTTAAACAGCTGTATTTCCTGTTGCAGTTTTAACTAATACTAAATAGTGGTTAAAACAATGCCAATTAACTGGTTCACGCAGATACGTTTCGTTTAATGATAATTAGATCAATTCGTTTGCGGCTCATTGATAAATAAATATAACCTCTCATTAACATACGTATATATAAATAATAAGGCAAACGTTCGTTTCGCAGTTTCCTGTACCACATCAACCTAACGTTGAATTAGTTTTCAAGCTATCATATTCTGCTTAAAACTATCGCTTCCACTTGCTACATGTCGTCATATTTATCTTATATACACTGCATCTTAAAGCTTTTAAATAAATTAGAGATCCGCAGTTTGCTTTAAACTTATACAGTTAAAGTTGCACTAGGCAACTAAGTTATTTCACTGCCCATTGCATTTTTCAGATGGTTACTTCTTTGTTATAATAATAACTGAATAAAGCTGAAATTCCACTATCTCCAAGCTATAGATCTGTTAACTGCTTGTCTAGAATTTAAATATTTTTGCCTGCATAGTAATTTAAAGAGTTATTTTCACAGGTGTTACACGGCGAAGGCTCTGAAGATTGGACGCTGCAGATCAAATTCGTGCAGAAGAGAGACAATGGGACCTATGAATGTCAGGTAAGTCTCTAAAATATAAAGGAAATACAACAATATACCTCTAACTACACAAATAAAAAGTAATTGTCATACTTGAAGCGTTTTATACTCTTAGCTATATAATTACATATTTATATATTATAGTAAATTAAATGTGCTATATAAGTCTTAAAGGCATTATAACTGTTCCTCTCCCGCTTTGCTGCTCGTAATACCCTCGCTAATCCCTTTAGGGAAGGGATTCTGTAAAATCCATTCTTAGCTGACCTTTACATAGCAGCAGCAGTATCTGTACCAAATTTTGAATGTTTACGTCTAATAGTTTCGTAGATCTCGTGATGAGCCAACGAATACCTGGATATCTCTTATATCTATGTACAAATTGAAACTTTGATCGGATATCATTTGTATGGATTTGTGGCTTACTGATGTAACGATTAGATCGAAAACCTGACCATGGACTCCTGTTCCAACGAAACACGGTACCATTAAATTAATTATGTAAATACACTTTACAGGAGCTGAATACTTAATTGGCCATCGAGTTGTAAATCATAGGGTAAAGCTAAAACTCAAATGCGCGTAGCAATTTGTTTTAGTTAATGAATGTTTACGCGTCGGACATTTATGCAGCCCGCAGCCGGCTGCTGGTGCCGTATAGAACCAGGATTTAATGTTAACACTACAGTAAAACCTAATACCGTACTTAAATGCGCAAGATTATACAATAAAGCTGCACTTAGATTTGGAGTTCAAAGTTACTACGGACTCCGTTCAATATGATATTCGAAAGCTCTGTAGTATTAATACGAGTATATAATTAGTTTACGACTAAAACTAAAACTAAGTTACACTTACCAAGTACTCAACGGTGAAGGAAAACATCGTGAGGAAACCCGCACACTGAAATTATCTTTGTGTGTGTGTGGTGTCCCCAATAAATTGTCAACAGGCTCGCCCCCTGTTACATGGGACCTGATCTGACCACATCTGGCAAAAAGTGGGTGTTTATTCGCCTCTGCCCACTCCTACTGGGAAAAAAAGGCGTAATAGCAATAGCGTCAATTCTTCAATGATATGGTAGGTAACCAGGCGAAATACAAAAAAAAGGACTTCGCAAATGCAATCACACGTGGCTATGGAATCGAACCAAGGACCTCCTTATGATAGTTGTTTCTTTAGAACCAAGAAAACGTCTTTAAAATTGTCTAATCATTAAACTCTCCTTCGCCCTTTCATTCTTATTTTTGAATTATTTTCAAAACTAAAAACGCGAATTGTTTTTTTTTTTTTTATTCAAAAAATCAACGAGATGATGTTCACTTAATGCTAAGTGATACGTTTGCCATAACAACGTGACGGTATTGTGGATGATATAAACAGCACCATTTGTTCTCGCTTAGTTGAATAAAAATAAAAAAAAACCACATTGAGCCCTTCACCGTGAGAGTTGTTTTTTTTTATTCAATGAAGCTACTAAACGAGCGGGACGTTCACCTGATGGTAAGTGATACGCCTGGTAATACCAACGTGGCACTGGTTACAATGATATACACAGCACCACATTGCGCTCGTCGCGTTGAGATATAAGTTAAGTCTCGTTACTTCAGGAATTTCTTTGCTTCAACGCCCTTCAAACTGGAACACAGTAATGCTGCGATGGTGCTTAACTAGACAGTCTCCAAGCAAAGACCCTAAACCAATAAACCCATAAAGTTCCACACAAACATATCTATTTTATTCAATATCCGATAAATAGAATTATAGCAAATTTTATCTACTGTATTATTAATTTTTATAACTTACTTACTTTTATAAATACCTAAACAACTTATCTCCTTCGCAAAGCTGGTAAAAAACTGATCATCATCATAAACCGTTGGCAATGAGCCTCTTGTAAGGTATACCACGTATACCACGAGAAACTTTTTATTTACGTTATTATACGTTATTTCACGGAACCTCTTCTTGGGTTCCTTTTTATATCATGTTTATTATAAACCACAATATATTCCTAATATGATGGTTAATTAAAAACAATTAATCAATGTTTAGTAAACGATTAGTAAAGTGATTAAATTCAGAACGGCTTAGTTTGAGAGATAATAGTAAACAGATTCAATACTCCGACTCCTCTCCCTGATCTTCGGAGTTGTGAATGCGTTAAATGGCTTGCCTTCTCCAGTATTCGCTAAGGCAATATAATTGTTATTGTTATCTTTAAAGGTCTAAGTTGAACCTAGAAACAATACCCTCTCGGGTCCCAACCAACCTTTAATTGGATTTGGAGTGTTCTTCTATAAAACAGTATTTTTAATAAGTATTCTACAATTATCAAAATAAGCTAGAGATGTTAGATATATATTGTTTTGAGCTTATAAAGAAATGGCAAGTTTAGATCTCTTGCTGAATTTTATTGGTGGTAGGTCTTTGTTACAGGAGACCGTCTAGGTCATTAGTGTTCAAACATTACTGTATTTCGGATTGAGGACGCTATAACTAATATAACTTTACCGTAGTTACTAGACAACATATATCTCAAGGTTACCAGCACAATTTGGTGCAGTACATATCTTCCTACCCAGCATTTACCAACTAGTGAACCTCTTGCTCGTCTCGCCGTTTCCTTTAATAAAAAAACTCTTTTTTACACTTTAGATGCGTCAGGAATTTCTCTGATTCATTACAGCTTCTGTGATGACCAAAACCAACGTACTATTTGGGTAGTTCGTTAATGCTAGTTATGATGTCTACGTAGCACTAGTCTTCTCACTAACAACACTCCTGTAGCTACAGCTCATTTCAAGCTGGAAGCACAGTAATATTAGCTCGCCGCTGCTTGGGTAGATGACTCACCAATACCTGGTGACAGCGATGTATTAACGGTATCTATGTATACATACTAGTTTTTCTCCGGCCGCTTTGCTGGCACTATAAAGTTAGACTAGAAAGCGACCGCAGCCACAAAAGACTTTCTATAGCAACCGTTACTATAGCAACTGCATAAATAAGGTCACCGACATAGTTCAAGTGAAGGTGGACACGGCACATTACACGAAGGACCATCTGCCGATGGGGCAGTAAGTTTCTCGGGTAGTGACTTCGTACCGGTAGACGTAGTGTCGGGAGAGCTTCCACAAGGTGGACCGAGGATCTAGTTGCGAATCGCGGGAACCCACTGGATGCGAGCAACGCGAGACCGATCGATGTGGAGATCTTTAGGGAAAGCGTCTTCGGACGTCTATCGAGTGATGATGATGATGATGTTTATAAAAGTTAAAAGGAAACAAAATGATGAAGAATATATGAAATTCATAAAGCATGCTTGGTTTCCTATAACCTTCTGTCATGTTCCCGTACGTTCACTAGTTTCCACGTGATCGGCGAACAGACAAACCCAATTTTCATTATATTTATAAGAAATTTCCTCCTATATAAAGAATAATCACGATATCTCTAGAACTGTAAGACCTGGAGACTAGAAATTTGGAAGGAATATTCTTTTTAGATCGAGAAGAAACCCAGGGAGCAGGAAGTTGCCGAGCGGGGTATATAATATTTCTGAAAACTTTCATATATAAATTTCAAATCTAATACGGTATCACAGCCAGCAAAGCGCGCCAGGAACAGCTGGTTTAGTATCAAATTTATTACTTTATATCTATCCTCCAGTCGTAGTGTATGGAGCTGAATGTTAGGCCAACAAAGGTTCTGATGAGAAGAGATTACATGTAGCCGAGATGCGAATGTTAAGGATAGATGTGTGGTGTGACGAGGAGGGATAAAATTAGAAATGAGTATATTAGAGGAAGTCTGGAAGTTGCTCCGGTGATAGAGAAATTGAGGAGTAAGAGGTTAGCGTGGTACGGGCATGTTGTGCGGAGGGATGAAGGGCATATAACAAAGAAAGTAATGAGTACGAACGTGGATGGTTATAAGGGTAGAGGAAGACTGAAGAAAGTGTGGATGGATGGTGTGAAAGATGACATGTTTAAGAAGAGTGTGAATTCAGATATGACGGATGATAGAGGGATGTAGAAGAAAGTACATACTGTGCCGAAACCACATAGCTGGGATAAGGGTAGGAGAAAAACGAATCTATCCTCCAGTCTTCAGAGTAGTTAGTAGACATTTACGTGATTGTCGATAGTTTATTATAAACATTTCTATTGAATTGTTTATTAATTGAAATAAATTTTTCGGAAATAAATTTACTTGATTTGATTTGATTTGATTACAATTTACAAGTATAATTAATAGCAATGTATATTAAAGCAATAATCTGCGGGTAAGCGGTGCCCCGGGTTCCAATCGCCACGGCTTCATTACCTGTAACCCATCACACACTGGATCCGCATAAATCCACACAACCGATACTGATACTAATTCAAAGAGGATAGTTGTAGATGGATCTATAATCTGCGTTATCATACTAAAAGTCAATTTACAATTGTTTTGTTTAATCATTACAATGACTAACAATGGTCATTAAGCTAATTGCTAAGGGTTAGTTCCGTTAACGGGAAAGTTAATGTATGAAGTTTGTGCATGATATAAATTTAATTAACATAGCCTTGCTATATCATGGAGGAAGTACGTTGTGGACTGTTCCGGTATGCAAAAGTATTGTCGAGACCGTATATAGCAGACTAATGAACATCGCTGGGATTTTAGCCTTAATAAGTCCTTTTTGAATTATCCTTCCATGCAAGATAATATTCATACAGCGTAATCCAATAAAGCTGTAACTAAAACGTCTTTTAAACTAAAAAAAAAAAATTACTATAACTAAAATATTTCGACAGTTTGACATGCGGTGGACGTCTTTCGGCTGATGACGATGATGGTCATGCAGTTAAGTTATAACGGATATAGGGGTTAAATTCGCGTTGGCGATTACAAATGATTGTCTACGTAAAGCAATCTGCATGAGATACGTCACAACCAGTTTAAAACTTCCGGAAGTTTGCGTAACACGTTTAACTAAGCTCCCCCTGCAAGCGGCGCGTCCTCCAGTGTGACAATTTTAAGACAAACACCCCTCATAATTATACCGTAGTTCACAAGTGGATGCTCCAATATTTACGCATTTAAACTTTATTATCCGGCGAGTGGGGGTTTTATTAATGAATTCAAAGCCTCCACCACTCCGCCGAGGCTTTGATTCATTATTTGTTTTAAATACTAACGCAACCCTTTTCTACTTTTTTTTTATATTCAACGAAGTGGTGAAACGAGCGAGACGTTGACCTGAACGTAAGTTATACGCCTGTCCATAACAACGCGGCGCTAATTAGAACAGTATACAAAGTACCACATTGCGCTCGTCGCCTTAAGACACACTACGTTAAATTCGTTACCCCAGTAATTCACTAGCTACAACTCTCTTCAATCCGGGATACAGTAATGTTTGTCGGCAGAAATAGATGCTGCGGTGGTACCTACCTAGACGGTCTCCAGCAACAGATACCTACCACCAGTAAAATCTCCAATTGACTTACATTTAACCTCATTCATGTGAATACAGCCCAATAACTTCATGATTACATATTAATAACTTACCTTAACTTAAATGAAAGCTTTCGTCTGAATTTTAATAACACAATCATATACCAAGTGTGTAATGTCACAGTTCAAAAATATAATGTGGGAAATCCCCCCGCTACATGGGGGAATGTCCGTGTTATACGGAGTATTGAAATCGCGTAATATGAAAACGCGTTATAAGGGTACCGTGTTGTAGGAGGGATTACTGTATACGTTATAGTATTAGACGCACTATTGCCCGTCGATCATCTGATGATGATGATGCTGATGCCGATAGACGTCCACTGCTGGACATAAGCCTCACCTAAAGACCCTGACATTGATCAGCTCTTCAATATGGCTATTTTAATGTCCAATAATCATTGTTATAACTATAGTTATATATACTCATATATACTTACGAAATGGATACTATCAGTCAATTAATTGTTTAGACCATTGGGCCAGCGTGATAGGAAAAGGCCCAAATCCCCTACGACCGCGGGCATCTTTGGGAGAGACCTATGTCCAACAGTGGACGTCTATCGGCTGATGATGATGATGAACTGTTCTACGCCCGCTTTGTTGAGCGTAACAACCTCGCAACATGTTTTGGAGAAGGAATTTTGCAAAACCCCGTCCCTACCACACCTGTAACTTGGCAAAAGAAATATTCTCACCAAAAGCCTCAGGACTTTATGGTTCCAGAGATATCGTGATGAGTCGCTACGTAGGTGAAAATCTATTATATATAATCATCATCATCATTTCAACCGATGGACGTCCACTATATATATAGCGGAAGTAAAATCGTTTAAGGGCCAACAAAAGCGATACAGTCGGAAACCGCACAACAGCAATGAAAAGAGCACGCATCAGCTCGATGAGAAAGTTTTCTAATTGCTTCGCTCCAACCAGACTGTTCCTGAAGACTTCAGTAAAGGTACATTCATAGTACTTTAGTTAGTGATCAAGTTCTACTGGAATAGATCTTCTTATCTTTTTTTTACGCTACAAAGTGACGGGACTTTCGAATACTCACCTGATGTTGAAATATACACCTGCCCATAACGTAGCTCTGATTGGAATGATATGCTGGTCATTGAGCTCATCGCATAAATCCATTAGCTACAACCCCATTCATCCGAAACAGCAATGTATGCACACTACTGTTTGGCGGCGAATAACTAAGTAGGAGCTGCGGTGGTGTCAAGATACCAACAGTGAATGTCTCCTGGCTGTCAGAAAGTTGAGTCATAGCATGGCTTGCATATACCAGAAGGTAGACTTGCTGGTTGAAGGTAATGGATAACCTGATAGTGATCTGAAGTTAATATAGAATGGATTTCTATGTTGTCTTTGTTGGGTACAGTGTATGGCAGCCTTCTCTTCCAGCTCCATATTTCGAAAGCTTCGGTCTATTCGTCGTCTGCTCAAGTAGACCATCACCACCAAAACAAAAATATTGAGAAAACTGAAGCTCGCACAAGTCTGGTCCTGTTGTTGTTCAACACTTTTCTGTTTTGCCAGGTTTCGGTTTATTACATCATTGCCTCTTTGGCCATGTGTCTCGGAAGCTCTCCGTCACAGCCTCCTCGATAGCTTATCTATGACCATTAGCAGACTTAATCCAGGTTTGAAAGTTCTTCTGTTCCTTCGAGAAGTCCAACCGGGACCTTGTATCCTTGCCATCATCATCAGAGGATACATTATGAAGATATGTTTTCGGTACTAAAATCAAAACTACCATCTACCGTGATGATGATTACCATTATCTTGATGAAGTGCCTCCTTCAAAATAATTGTATTTAAACCAGCAATGAATTTTTTATATTGTCATTGACCTAATCGCCAGGCGAAAGCCACTCCTGGGCATGGGCTTTCCTCACTTTCATGTAACATGTTATCCACAAAGTTCACCAGGTCATCATCTGCTGATAGACGTCCACTGCTGGACATAGGCCTCCCAAAAATCTCCACGTTTGTAGGGGTTCATATGATGGATTTAGGCCACTTACCACCACGCTGGCCCAATGCGGGTTGGTTGGAGCCAGAGCTTCGTTTATTGATTAGCAGGGTGCACCACGAGCAGATGAGGTTAACTTGGGTCCCGTGAGTTGTTGTGCGGGACCCCTTACACACCAGGTCATCGACCAATAATCATGTAGTAGTAAAATAATTTCCTTCTCTCTTTAGTTTTGTTGTCTTCTATTGTTAAATATCAAGATCAAGTTAAGTAGAAAACTTTTTACTTAACCGTACAAACTTTCACACGAGCTCTTAGTAAATTTGTATAATGTGTTAAAACTTTCACTTGGCAAGTTATTTCAGAAATTTACGTAACAAATTAAAGTTGGCCGTGCGACCACAAGTGCCGTCGACTGTTCACACCCCTCTGAGGATGTATAGTGAGAACGGAAGTAAGGCTTTATTTGCATATGACACTCATATATTTTTTATCATCATTATCATCCGATAGAAGTGCACTGCTGAACGTAGACCTCACTCAAAGATCTCCATATACAGTCATCATGACCTTCGGTACCGCTAGGCACTAGGTACTGTTATATGTAGGGGGTCATGTGGGAAGATTTGAACAAACTTCACCTCTACAAGGTATGCGTAAGACCTATAATGTCTTACGCCAGCGTAGTCTTCGCCCATTCATCCGAAGCACGCCTAAAACCCCTGCAGGTTCTTCAAAACCGCTTCACCCGCATCGCAACCGGTGCCGAATGGTACCAGCGCAATGTGGACCTCCACAGCGACCTCAAACTCCCGACCATTACGGAACACTTCAGAGAGTGCTCCGAATCATATTTCGACAAGGCGTCAACTCACCCGAACCCTCTGTTGGCCAAAGCGGCCGACTACGAGCCGTCCTCGAATCCCAAGACCAATAAGCGCAAACCACGGCATGCGCTAATCCCGTCATCCCCAGGGGTCCCTCCCACGACTCATGAACCCACAGTCACCGACAACACCCGCGTCACCACACACACTTCGGACACTACCAACACGCTCCGAATCTCCGCATCACGCCGCCCTCGCTTCAGAACGCGGCGCCACAGGTACTCACACACCGCGTACACTAACTACACCCGCGATCGGGGGCGGTTCTCACCGCCCAGAGATTCCGATACAGGCGAAGGTGGTCGGGGAACGGGCCCGCGCCCGCCCTCGACGACCGAGTAGATTCGCCAGAGCAACCACTAACAAGACACACGCTATAAAAAAACTCCGCCGTCAGACAACTACACCACATGTAGTACACTTTTATAAACAGGCCGTGGATCCAGGTCCACGCGCCCAATGTTAGATAAGCTGTAACAGTCGAATGGCTTGCAGCGCTAACATCGTCATGAATCGCGGAAGATTTGAGCCATGTCCCACCACGCTGGGCCAATGCGAGTTGACGGGAGCCAGAGCCTCGTTTTTTGATTAGCAGGGTGCACCACGGGCTGGTCAGGTCAGCTTAAGTCCCGTGAGTTGTTATGCAGGACCCCTTACACCCCCAAAAAATTTTTATTCTCCAGAAGCGACGAGACGAGCGGGACGTTGACGTGATGGTAAGTGATATGCGAGCATGTGAAGGTAAGAACATAACGAAAGAGGAAGAACAAGAAAGAAAAGAGAGAAGGTAACAGAAAGTTAGAACTGAAGCCCAGACCCACAGATACCCGAGGAATGAGTAAAAAAAAAATTCTCATTAATGTTTGCACACTACAATAAATTTGCTATCAATACGTAAATATCGATTCCTTTCACATTTCAAGAGTAAAGTGCTTCAGACTAGCGAACGAGACCTGATGTATACTGGCTTTTGTAACCCCTACAAAAAGAGGGAGTTGCTGCAGCGGAGAGATGTACTGTGATATTATTTCAATACATCTCTTTGGTAATCGGATTCGATTGAAACGGATGCTGAAATAATCATCATTTTATTAACTATTCGCTTTAACGTTTATAAATAAAAAAAATTAACTTAAGTTTACTTTCAGAATTTTTAGACTTTTGGTTCTCGTCGGGGTTGGTACAGCCCAGGTATTTTAATTTCTATAGGTATCAGAAGATCAGTTGTCTACTACAGTCTTAACTTCCCAAAATACAAAATACAAGGGTATGTATGTATAAATGGCGACGGCATATCAGAAGAGGTAGTATTAGCAGGCCCCCCACCAAGTGGTCCGACGATCTGGTGGAGGTTGCGAGAAGCAGCTGCGGCAGCGCAGGATTGATCGATGTGATCATTGGGGGAGGCCTATGTCAAGCAGTGGATCTATCGGCTGATGATGATGTATGTATTGTGTATGTTGATGTGGCGGTTCGATTTCCGGACGCACTCCGCGACTGGAGTTTGAATTTGGAATTAGCTCTGATAAAAGGCCGAGGAATGAAAGGGAGAGCAGTCTAGTCAGAGAGATGACAAGTAGATGAAACAGCGTTACAATCCATATCGTACGAGTGATTATTAAAAGACTAAGAACTAAGAGGAGTTCTTTCATGTGGATGAGATACTGGCGACGAGTTCATCAGCTTATTATTTATTAATTTATCATACTGCCCTAACATCCATAGCATAATTAAATTTAGGTTACAGAAGTATAGTAATAAGCTTTTTAGTGACAGAAATCAGAGTCGATAAAATCGTTACAAACATCTAAAAAAAAAAAATCATAATATAATCTTAAACGTGGGTACTCCAAGAGTTGTACAAATTCCCTCGGCAGGTTTATTTTTCGTGCGAGAAAGAATTCCGTAGAAGGCGAGCAGGTAATCCTCCTGAAGCGCAAAGCCTGTAGCGTTAAGATCAACAAAAGCTCTCTTTGTGTACTGAAATATGGATGCAGATTTACTAGATGACAAACGGGGATATTTTTGCGATTCAAAAGTAACATAAAGTAGGGTGCTGGTTCACAAACGTACATTCTATTTCCAATAAAACAAAGGGGTGCGAATGATCGGAGCCTTTACTACTGATAAGATATACATGCAGAGATAAATATAGTAACCATCAAGCGCAGAACTTGATAGAAGAGATAGACTATGTGGTTAGTTATAAAAGCCTAGGTAATGAAGAATCTTCTGTTCGTAATGATGAAGCGTTTTATAAGATCGCTCATCATCAGCGGTTAGAGCCTTATGCAAATGTGAAGTACGTATGATAGTTTCCGGTCACATAAAGTCGGTGTTATATAACAGATCAACCTTGGCCGCGTGCCGTCTTGTATCCCCCGTCGTATAAGTTAAAATATTCATGCACTGGATGCCGTCGAACTAAATTATTTGGCACTTGAGACGCAAAGGGTGGCCTGAGGTACGCCCTTTACCCTTTCATGTTAAATTCATGCGTTGCCGTAATCGCTTTTTTTTATTACTTACAAGGTGTTTGTGTGATTCATTGCATATTTCACAAGATAAAACATCATAAACCATAAAAAAGGCCAGGGTGGTAAAGAGGTATATTTTTACATGGATTGTTGAGATAGGACTGCGGAGCTTAGGTAATATCTATTGCTCCTAGAAGCTGTCTAAAAGAGTTCATAGTCTTTGAAGATCCTAACCTCCAAAGAAGCCCAAACTGAGATCTAATATTTGCTATCTTAAGCGAAAAAGGGGTCTCGTGCTGGTCGTCCACCATTATAGCAGGATCGTCTGTATGGAGTATGGTAATGGCTTAGCATACAGCAAATTTATTCAAGCCTTCATAACGTTGAATATTCAATAGTTATTGATTCAAATAATAGAGATCTAAAGCTGCTTGCAGATTAAACCTTTTCATGCAGATATAACGAACCATGCAAATACGTGCATATATGAATAAAATGTGTATATTATTGAGAGATTCTTCAGCGACTGTTCGTGTACCACCGCAGCTCTTATTTCTGCCGACAAGCAGTAATATGTAAGCATTACTGTGTTCCAGTTTGAAGAGCGCTATAGCTAGTGTAATTATTGGGATAATGAGACTCAACATCTTGTCTAAAGTCCGCAAGCACGACATGGTGCTTTGCATATCATCCTAACTAGTTCCTTACTTTTATGAGCAAACTTATCACTTACTTTAAATGATTTGGAATAAACTGTACGATGTATAAACTCTTGTAAGTCTATTTGCCTGATTAATTACATTACAGGAGATTAGGCTTTACATGATTTTATATATTGATGGGAATGTAGACATCGTTAGGAGAAAAACTTATGACATCATCATTCTCTTTTGGCAGATGAGATCTTTGCAAATCTGGCCGGAGATTCAGCCCGTATGGCTTAGGCGTCTACAATAGTTGAAATGTTAAAACTTACATTATAACTTCACTTGCAGATTGAAAATATTCTTACACTGTTACAAACTTGTCGAAATATAATTAAACTTGCGAAGACTCCGTCATGGGTAATCTCTCTACACCGCAACTTGCTCAGGAAACTAAATAAAGTAAGGAAATTATAACTTCCGTTTATATAAATAACCTGTACCTAAATTATTACTATGATATAAATTAAACAGCATATCTAGTACAAATAATTTTTAACTCTTCATAAGTTTTTTTAATTGAACTAAGTAACATACATTTGCAATTACTTAATATAGTATACCTTACAAGTTTGAGTTCTTATGCTAAAACATATTAGTCTACAGGCGACTTCAGTTTGCATGAATCAAAACTAGCACAAAACAGCTGAATTGTATATAAACAGACAGCGGAAGTCTTGTGTATTGTTAAGATATGTACATGATTTCAGTAAGTCATTTAAGTATAAATCTACTAAATTAGAGAACCCGCTTGAATTTAAGCGGTCAACGAAACCTTGTAATGTACGTCTTGCATAATTGCAAGTTGGTACTCTGAACAAAATATTCATAGTATTCTAATCTAAAACAGTTTCAGCATCATTGCAGATACAATAACACTTGCGAGATATTTAAATTTTTGAGATGTCTTATTTATACTTATCTATATATAGACGATAACCAGATATGAATCGACTCATCATATCTCCGAAACTATTTCTAGTTAAAACTCAAAATTGTGTATATTGCTTCTACCTTTTAGAGGTCAGCTAAAGGAGGATTTTACAAAATTTTTCAATGAAGGAAGTTGCCAAGATTTTATGAGTAACATAAGAAGCTCGTGACAGCTGGTATATTATTGTCTATCTTCGCATCATAAGTAAACGCAGAGTTGAAAGGGTAATGTAATTCGAGACGTGGTCGGTCTCTGTTGACCCTGTCATTTGAATGGTAATAAATGGAGAAGCGAATAGAATGAAAAAGGTAAATAATGAATGAATGTCAAGTTTACCTTTTACATAATAGCTATTAAGTTATCCAAATCCATTATACCCTAATAGAGAAGGCGCCTATTCTGCCTGATCCATTGTAGTTAAGTCCTGCTCAGACAAGCGGGCTAAGCCTCTTATTATCGCTGCCCAGCGGCGCGGAGACGCCGTGTTTAGGCCCCTGCTACAATGTTCACGCTATTGTTGGAAAAACGGATGCCTTTAAGACCTCTATAGAAATTCAGGACGTGTTTCAAAATTTAAACTCGTTTAGGCAGTAAATTAAATTAACATTAAATCTTCTTTGTTAGGCCCAGATATTTCCCACGAACAATAGTAACACCTGTAACAAAACGGAATTTATAACAAAAAAAAAGATTTATCTGCGGACAAACAGTAGTAGGCAAATATTACTGTGTTCCAGTTAGAATGGCTATGTAGCTAATGGTATTATGGTAACGAGCTTAACGTCTCAAGATGACAAGCATAATTTGGTGCATTGTATATCATAGCATGGTTTACGTCAAAAATAACATTCACATGTATCTTACATTATTTGTTTAATATACACTGTGACAATTGTACTAAAAATAATTTCGAAATATAGTTTTTTTAATACTTATCACAGTGTTTATAAATAATTACATCATAAGTATAAAATAACAACTATAATTAGTAATAACCCGGCTCTCATATATCAACTGCCGGGTCACAGATATATGAAGACAGTAGCGAGTCAGGTGATTTCAAAAAAGTCCTACCACACCCCAAACTGTGAATCAAAGACCATCCTTTTAGATTAATAAGGTAACCAAGGCACCACTTAAGCATTTAATAACCGAAACTCCTTATATACATATATATTTATGTTATTATATTGTTTACGTATTATTCGTAAATCAACGTAGACGCCATTAGACCTTCACTAACTAGATCACAGGGCGGGCCTTATCCCTGTGAGGGAGTAATCCAAGGTTCATAACTTAACAAACTAAACTTTCAACAATGAACTGGAGTTGAAGCTAAACTTTATTGAATCTTACGAGAATAAATTAAGTTATAAACTTAGTTCAGATTACATTCCCACCGATCGGCGGTTTGTTACACTATCTTAGATTGGAAGCTTAGCATAAAACAATAATTATTACCATGTAGCAGTAATTGCCTTAGAGCCTGTAGGAAAATTAGTAAAGATATTAAATTATAACAATATACTCTAGAAACTAAGTAGGTATAGTATCAAAATTTATAAGGATATCAAACTTTAAAACATATATGTATGTGTTTCGGCAGACGGATCTTTACGTCCAGTTTCAATGCAGCCGAAACAAGTTATAAGATTGTTCTGTTGTGTTAATATAAACTGAAATTTTACTTAAACATTGATGGGGTATGTTTCCTCTTGAAATCTAAAACAAATAAAACCTTACTTGAAAACACTTACAAGTTTCTTCTTTTTAATTCTACTTAAAACTAACGAGAGAACTATAAGAGTCTTACAGCTTACAAACTTAAAACCTTTACTGCTACATTTAGTACAATTTATTAGATAATTTTAGTTTATCTGTAATTCCGAATTAATTGTTTAAAAAACTGCTAAACTATTTTAAATTAATCTTACTGAAACTTAGTAAACTATTTAACATTCCCACATCTGGGAATTGTACCAGCTTGTCTTTACAGTGCGAAGATTCAAGATCATTTCTTTATCATGCTGGTTAAGTGCGGTTCGATTGGTGTCAGATTTCAACGGAAATATTGTCTTTGAATATTTCCGTCGCTTTACTGTATTATTCTCCACCGGAAACTCGAGCTGATAGGGGACCGAATCGATTTTTATAGCGCGCACGAAAATATTACTAACGGAGCTACCGGCTGACCTCATCTATCGCCTCTTGATGAGTTAGTACGATATATTAAAGTATATACACTAAAACTTCAGTAAAATTGTTTCACGATAACACAACCCTAGTGCGTTATCGACCTAAACGGTTATACTTCATACCGCTTGCGGTTAACTTATTACTTACTTGAACTGGGGATATACGCAATACCTATGACGTTGTTTGCTGTTTCAAGTTATTTATGACCGATTAATATTTAGGTCATACATAGGGGTTATATTTATTATAGTTTCTATTAATTACATTATAAATAACCCTGTTAATTATTCCCACTACTGCAACACCGGATCTAGACTCACAACGAGGGAGTTCACGTCTCTGGTTAAGTGGTGGATCTCACATGTTCGAAAGCTGTTCTTGGAACTTGTCGATATCCTCTCAATGTTTTCTATCGCCCGAGGCTCAAGCACAGTAGGAATCGAACCCGCGATTCTTTGATACATATAGTACATACGATCTCTATACAATCGGAACTATCAAACTATGTATTATTTAACTATACAGCGAGATAATTAGATCAAATAGTGTTAAATGATACAGAATCGATACAAAGCATTTAGTTGCTCAGTTATAAAATATGCTTTGTTGATTAGATATAGCATACTGTTCTGTTACCACAGTAATTATACAAGCTACAGCGCTTTTAAACTATAACATGGTAAAGTTTAGCGATAATAATAAGCAATGCAGATACTTCGACGGTCTTCTCCAGAAACCTGACATTGTTACTAAATAAATTACACAATAACAGAAAGAATAACAACATATGTATATTAAAAAATTATATATTTGACACAGGAGTTATAACCATCTAAAAACTTAAAGTTAAGCTTGAACTTATTAAAAATTCAAAGTTAAAATTGGCAAGTTAAAATTCCACCGCCACTGTCAACTTCGTTAAACTCATTGTATGGATTATCTTCTTTCGTGAACGAAAACGAAACTTTCGAAAGATTACTTCAAGTAGATTATCTGTCTTTGATCTTAATTATTTAATTTCTTAGTTTTCTTTATAAGGGAAACAGGCCGAACATCAATATAGGCTCGACTTAAATAAGTAAAAATAAGTTGTGTAATGAAAAATTAATAATCGTTATAGCGGAAAAGGTATGATAAATATTTTCATACGAAACAAGCACAGTACTTACCTACTTAATTGATATCAGGCTCGTGCAATTTATTAATAATAACTTGACTGTTTTTATTTGTAATAAGCTTAAAGCATACATTCTTATTTTCGTCTTTCACTTGATTGTAATATATCCTATAATGACTAAAACTTCTAAGCTGCAAATAAGCTTTATATAAGACACATCTGTTCTTCCATTCAGTAGTCCCAATAACAGGCATTAGTTAATAGAGATCTATAAGTAAAAGGCACATATTTAGTTTAATTAAAATCATTAAAATATGATCTACAAGATGTTTAGTTTACGTTATATATTTAATAACTTTTATTATCTATATACCTTCTACAATATTGTGTAAAGAACTTGATGCCAATGTACCCTGGATATTGCTTTTGTGAAACTAGCTAGGTGTACTTAAAAAAATTGAAGAAGATCAAGTTATTTATATATTTTATTGAAAATACATAAATATCAGTAAAATACATTAATTTTTTATATATTCTATATGATAAATAAACACAATACTCATATAACAATGATGCTGTGGTTATTTCGTTGAAGGGAAGTAATATTCGTTATTGTCCTGTTTTCAAATATCACTTAAGTGTAAGATGTTATTATCAATTCTCAGATAACGAGAATATGTTTATTTGTTATAATAAATAAGACTTCAGCATTTATAATTTTGCTTAGTTTTCATCTGAAGGAGCAGGCAGGCTGTGCTATATCCAATTACACTTTTACATTCATTATTCTAGCTTATTCCTTGAATTCCTCGTCACATCAGATACTATCTCATTCCGTAATTGAGTTTTAACGAAGGTCGACGTTTCTCCGAACAAAATCGACTTAAAATAACAATCAACTTCACAATATCTATGGTTTCAAGCACACCTCGCGGGGTACGAGGAAAGCTCTTTTATAATTAACAACTTTGTCAATCCCCGGAGTGGAGGGTATTCATCCACGAAAAAGGTTACCCCCAGATATTTCAAACCTTTTTGCACGGAAATAAAAATAAAACAGCGAAAGGAATAAAAGCTAATGTTGGAACGGCTTAAATAAAATAGCGCTCCGCGGGAACGTTGCGGTAAAATTCAGCTGGCTTAGAGCGTTTCACGCTCCATCAGGTTAAAAAAGGGAACACTCAGACTTCGGTGAAACTTAAGCTTCGCAGGATAACACATTACCAAAGCAATAAGACTTTCTGTGTGATTTACTTTAAAACACCCATCCGAGACATGCAAGTTATTAACTACAGCTTTATTATCCGAAGACCATTTTGGTAGGTTCTTTTGTAATATCATACCCCTTATATGTTAATAATTTTTTTTTAATTTAAACAAGCGACGAGACGAGTGTGAAGTTCACCTGATGGTAAGTAATACGCCGTACGTGGATGTGTCGATGCATGTCGCTAGTTAGGATTTTATACATCACTCCATATTGTGGTCGTCGCTTTGAGATACAAGATGTTAAGTCTCGTTCTTCTTCTTCTTCGTGGGTATCACTCTTGACAGAGTGGTCGTGGCCATCGCTTCAAATGTTGGTCGCAAGCTTAACAGCACGTCGTCAGTCTTCCCAAAATCAAATTATAAACTGCGTTCCGTAAAAGGTACTGAAGTCTCCCCTAACGTACTGAAAGAAACTCTTGAAGAGTTTCAGCAGGTAAAAATCCTAAACATACCTTTTCTTCATTCAGTCCCCATTTAAGAGAATAAAACGCACCGTGTAGTATCAGATAATCATATTTCTTCAGGAACTTGACGAAATTACGAGTGTTTTGGGTTTACCTGATAACAAGTGATACAGTTATCTGTAACTTTAATACGTTCTCTCCTTTAGACGTAAAAGTGTAACAGTTAACCTTTAGACGTAAGTTTAACTGTTACACTTCACTCATGACCGTGTAATCAATGATCACGTACATACGTGCATCTTATTTGATCTTCGACAACGGAGATCAACCATCAGCAAAACCTTTTGTTTATTCAACGTAACGATAAGACAAGAGAGTCGTTGCCTTGTGATCTCTCTCGTAACGGTGATATGACTGCCCATAATTACGTAGCGCTAGTTAGGATAATATACACAGCATCACAATGCACTCGTTGGCTCGCGACAACGTGTTAAGTTTCGTTATCTCATTAATTATACTAGCTACAGCTCCTTTCACAGCGGAACACAGTAATATTTGCATACTCAATTTGGGAGTAGAAATAGGCGCTACGGTGGCCTACCTAGATAGTCTCCGGCAACAGAGACCTACTATCAGTATCTTCTTAATGTTCCTCTCCGACTAGCGAAGGTTGGCGGTGGGTAACCATATTTCGCCCGGTCTCTTGCGAGGCGGAACGTTTGGGCCAGTATACTATTATACTACCAGTACACTGGTTTATACCACATATATAGATCGTTATACCACATAACGAATACCTCCTCTTTCTGGAGCGAACCACATCATTTATATACATTTTTAGTCGGAACTGTTATTTGATAGAATTAGCCTCAATCAGTACGTCATACTTACCATAGATAAATCTTAAAGAATAAACAGAACTTGAAGTTATAATCGAGAAGTACATATTGTTAACGATCTAAGACATACGAGTTCCACTTGCCAAGTTACATCTATTAATTAATACTGAAAACACTGATGATGAATGGCATAGCCCTGTAAGCTCATTATGATAAAAGCATTTCCTATGAGGAAAGAGAAATAGAATCACCAATTGTATGTAGCTTTAATAACTGAATACTGGTGGTAGGTCTACCGCAGCAGCTCCTATTCCAGCCGCTAAACAGTACTGTGCAAATATTACCGAGTTCTGGTTTGAAGGGCTCTGTAGCTAATTAAATTATTGGGGTAATGATGATTAATATCTTATATCTTTAGGCGACGAGTATAATATGGTCTGATGTATATCATCCTAACTAGCGCCACGTTGCTATGGGAACGCGTATCGATTACCACCAGGTCGACATCTTACTCATCACGTCGCTTTGTTGAATAGAAACAAATATTTTAAAGCTACAGGACATTATCTTATTATCACTTCCGGCCCCAAAATGTAAGTTAGAAACTTAAAAAACACCTTAGTAATCGATGTAGTATCTAGTTAACTGAAGATTTGTCGACTGTCGGAAGTCTTTCAAAATTGAGCATCAAAACTCAGTTTTAAGAATGCATCTCATGATAATGATGATGATGATAAATTAAATGAAAGGTTAATACGGTAGCTAATGCTCACGTAAGTTATAAGTCTGCTTACAATAAGTATTTTCAAAAAATGTCTCCATCGGCTATAAGCCTCTTTGTCAGATTATTTCTTCGCGACGTTGCATTAAATAATCTCGCGAATTTCATTTTTATATTAAGATTAATGTAATACTCAACTTGGTGCTTAATAAGCTTAACCCTTAAGAAGTATTTAAATAATACATTGTAGAAGGTATTGAGGTCGGGTGCGGGGTCTCTGGTGAATGACAACGCGCGCAGCAATATGAGCACTATATTGATAATGACATAGCGATTCAAAGTATAGAGCAAGTTATTAAGTATAAGTTAATAATATAAGATTCAGAGAGATCCAGTTGATAGATACAATTGTATACTTCGTGATAGGCTACTATCTTCGTTCTTGGTATTACAAAGATCCAGTTGATGATTACCAGTCGTATACTTCGTGATAGACTACTATCTCGATTCTTGGTATTACGAAGATCCAGAAAGATCCAGTTAATGGATACAATTATATGCTCGGAAACAACTCAATGAACTAAGTCAACGTACACAAAAATGTCCGAACGTTATATGTATTTTTTGCTTTATGGTATATAAAAGCGCGATCTATTATTTCTGGTGGCGCCATCTGTTGAGTTCTTTAAAAACTTCTTATTACAACATACGTTTAACTTTAAAAGGAGGCTCTTTAAGTAGTATTTCTCTCTGTTAACTTAATTAACTGAAATCTTTAAAATGAGAAAGACTATTAACATATTATTCTATAGCAACACTTAGTTCTTACAAACTTAATTACAACAAGTCGAGTGAGACATACATCTGATCATCATAGGCCTCCCCCAAAGATTTTAAAACCCTACGTCTAAAGCATGTAGCTACCAGTGCGAGCTGTAGCCTTCCTCGGTACCTTCGCATTGGCACGACAAGCACCAAACTAAGTCTTACTTGTCGTCCGTCATCCCGGGCTCACTTAGTAGACTATGAGGGACCCTACCTTCAAATCCTTCGAAGCCAAAAACCCTTTTAGTCGCCTTCTATGATAAGCAAGGTTTATCTTAGTCCTATTCTCTATAACCTGAGACTACATGGGAAAGGCGTATCGCTTACCATCAGATGAACATACGGCTAGTCTCGTCCTTCGGTAAAGGCTCAAGGTTAAGTTAACTATTCCGCATCATGTTCTTTAAGTAATGTACTTAATTGATAGTATCTGATAAATAGGTATTAAGTGACACCGTAGCATTAAAATAATTGAAACTTAAGTCTAGGTCATTGCTTCGAGCTACACTTAATTGTTGAAACGACTGATATAAAAAACCGCCGTAAATCTCTTCGAACGACTGTTCCTTCGTACTTCTCATCTCCACCACCAGTTGGTTTTTTTTTTTAATTTATTTATCCATAAGGTGTATTTACACTGTACAGTGTAAAAAATTGACAACAAAATAGAAATCTTACAGGTAATCTATTCTAACATATACACCTATAACAAATATACTTTGTACAGTATTTAAAATAACTAGTATTCATTATACATGAAAAAAAAGGATAATGTTTAATTTACATATTTTTAACATTTACCCGCAAGTTAATTCATATAGGTTAATTTATTCTGAATAATAGAAAGTTAAAAGTTAAAGTTAACTAATATAAAGCTACCGAATGCCATGCTGACTGTTGAAGGCCGCAGGAAGTCGATGTGGAGGTCTTTGTAGGAAGCCTATGTCCAGCAGCGGACGTCTATCGGCTGATGGAGATGGTGGTGGTGATATACATAAATTATGAAAAGTAATATACAAATCAAAATTTCTAAACATCCTTCATGATAGTGTTAATGATGACTTTTGAAGCCTGAACAATTTGAAATGAGTATTAAATCAAATGAAAATCAAATAGTCACAAAATATATGTGTAAAGTAGAACAAGGGTGTAAAGGGGCCCGCACAACAAATCACGGGCCCAAGATAACTTCACCTGCTCGTGGTTCATCCTGCTAATCAACAAACGAGGCTCTGGCTCCCGTCAATCCGCATTGGGCAAGCGTGGTGGGAAATGGCCCAAATCCCCCCATATGAACCCCTACATACGAGAGCCCTTAGTGCCCAGCGATACCGGCCATGCTGACTGTATGTGGTGATCTTTGTTTGAGGCGTGTGTCCAGCAGTGGACGTCTATCGGCTGATGATAGAGAGTAGAATATTTAATCATCTGTTATCACATTTATTTGTGATATCACTTGTTTTACTGGTGGTAGGTCTCTGTTGCCGGAGACAGTCTAAGCACCAACGCAGCTTCTATTGCAGCCGACAAATAGTAGTGTGCAAACATTACTATAACCAGTGAAATTACTGCGGTAACGCGACTCAACATCTTAGGTCTCAAGCGACGAGCGCAATGTGATGACTTCTCATCAGGTGAACGTCGCGCTAGTCTCGTCGCTTCCTTAAACAAAAAAAAATTACACAGAATTTTAAAACCGGAAAGGGGTGTAGATACGATTCAGGAAGCATTTTTTTTATTTCGCTAGTAACATACACGAAATCATTTTCGTTACACAAACGGAAACGATTTCATCTGCATACAATGCCTTTTAAATAATTCAGCGTCGATCCTTTATAGGTTTTTGTTTCGCGTCGATTTCCGGAAATGGGAAACTTAATGTTGCGAACGCTACGGCGTTGTTCCGGCATTCATTGAGCGATACCTATGTTAAATATGTCTTCATCACAAATCATGGTCCAGGTAGTAACAGCATAGAGTATTGTTTTTATTAACTATAACTGTTAACAGTGTAAAGGTTGAAAGCGGATATCGCGATTTCTCATAGACGAAAACCTTACAACTAAATGCTCATAGACTTATGGGGCTTTGTTATTTAATTCTTATAAGTCACGTATGCTTCAAACAGTATCCATATATTCACCTAATAATCATTTACAGTCAATAAAAAAAATTTAACATCCCCGTATATAGTTAACTCCGCTGTCATAGAAATCTAGATGATTTCTACTTTATTACACCCCATCTTTAT
The DNA here is from genome assembly GCA_029030555.1 of Ornithoptera alexandrae. Classification (NCBI taxonomy): domain Eukaryota; kingdom Metazoa; phylum Arthropoda; class Insecta; order Lepidoptera; family Papilionidae; genus Ornithoptera; species Ornithoptera alexandrae. The sequence continues at coordinate 8,576,225 of JARDVY010000077.1, read as the reverse complement.
AGTTAGATTTTTATGAAAGCGCGACACGACATATTAATCGGGTTTCCTTCAACATATTGAATGATTAAACAATTTAATAACTCTACATTTGTTTATAAATATAGACCACAGATTCTGTTGTTTAGGCTTCGAGTACCAGGTGAGAGGTGGACGACGGAATAATAAAGAGCGTATGTCCACAGCGACGACGCGACGGTACACTTTTGGTGATGGATATCCACCACAGCCTCTAACCATTCGTTCAATTATGCTCCTAAATACATATCCTAGTTAAAGCAAAACCCTTATCTAGATTAATGGTAGATAAGTCTATATTTTTTTTAGTATAACCTATTTAAGACTAATCGGTGTGAAGATCTTTGAAAGAGACCTATGTTAAGTAAAAAAAAGTTTATATGATAATGAAACAGAAACGGTTTAAGTTACTTAAACGTCAGCTTTGATTTTTTGTATCTATATATTTTTAAAGTATACGGTTAAAAAAAACAAACCAATTAGTTCAAAGAGGCCAATCAAGAGGCAATTCAATGGGAATGTTATAATTAACAGCGAAATGAAAACCCGCGCCTTTTGTTATCGCCGTAAAAAAAAAATATTAATCAATTTGGATTGAGACAAAGGTCTAAACCGCCGGTAGGGCGAAGATTGCGCGATTTCATTTAAAATATAAGGGTTGTTATAAAAACAACACAACAAATTTACTACTTTACATCTACTGGTGGCTAGACTCTGTTGCCGGAAATCGTCTACGTAGGCACCACCAAAGCTATTTCTACAAAACATTACCATGTTCCGGTTTAAAGGAAGTTGTAGGTAGTGAATTTACTGCAGTATTGAGATATAATTTTGTATCAAAGCGACGAGTATAATGTGGTGCTGTGGTAATGTGTGCATCATCCTTACTAGCGCCCTGTCGCGAGGTATCCTTTACTATCAGGTATCTACATATACCGCTGTTAAAAGCTCATAAATTACGATTTTATATCCGGAAATAGTTGATAACTGAAAGATTGCGCATTAATTAATATATTGCAATCAATAACAAATGCACGATGCCTTACGGAAACTCAAAGTTAATGAAACACTACACTTCTACAATTCATACAACCCTTATCTCTGCAGCTACGAACTGAACAATCATTGAATTTTATTTAACATTTGAATATATTTATACGTCTGAGAAATCCATGTTCACAGCTTTTAAACTTATATTGCATATCCGGACATAATACGGAGACTCCGCATAAAACGTCACACTTTCTGTAACAAGTGCACCAGCTCCCGATCCTCGTTGCTACGGAAGGCTACCATTTTAATACTGTATTTTATAAAAGCCGGATGTTGCCTGCTTTGACACAATATCCTTAGAAAGACTTCTAGATAAGTTAACATGTAAATATCTGATGCTATCATTTTATACCTCAGTAAGTTCAACATAAATTTCATATTTCTGTTAAGTTAATAAGTATTACGAAAATGTTATAACAAAACGTCTGTTTCGAATCAAATACTGAAATGTCACTGTTTGATATTCTTTGATCTATTCAGAGGTTTTTTACCAAAATACCCTGAAAAATATTTACATTTGGCATCGTCAATTTCAATAATATTAACTGTTAGTCCCATTTTCCTCTAAATTTATATGTCATAGTTAATATTTTTCTTGTGATATCTATAAGAAATCTTCAGTAAGTTGATTGCGAAATAATATTTACTGTCAATGTATATATAGTGTGTAATATATATATGAGAGTTATTAAAACTTTAAAATTAGTGTCCATATGATCGAAATCATTTCTATCATATTATTCAATTGTATACAATTGCTTATGTATTTTAAGGGAAGAAATTGTATCACAAACATATATCACACGATTTTTACTTAACAAATACTCACTTTACTTATTAAGTCTATCTTTATGATCGAGACAAAAGAAATGAGGGAAGAACGGCGCTGAATGCCTTTAAACGAAAGGGCAGAGCTGATGCAAATGATATCGTTACATTTACATAAAGAAAATGATCCGTGTATCGAGGACTCTGTAAGAAATGTAGTCGGGATTGCCAGCTGATGGAATAAATTAGTGCAGGCTATTTACAAAGTCTTATAAAGGCTAAGCATAACTTAAACAAAATAGTACTATGTACATTCCAGTTAACCGCTACAAATAAGCAGTTTGCTTGTTTTAACATTGTTAGACGAAACTTCTTCTTGTGCCCCTCCAATTAATGAAGATTGGATACCAGTTCTGGGAATCCTTTCCTGTCGCTAGGTGGATCAGCGCGGCGCTCTTAATCTTGGTCCACTCTTTAATGTCATCCAGCCACGCCTTATTTCTTCGACCGATCTTTCTCTTTCCTGCTACTTACCCCATTATTCCTATCTGTGGAAAACTGTATTTAGCATTTCAGACTACATATCCTAAATATACTGTCTTCCAGTTTTTTACGGTTAGGAAAGGCTTACAGACGAAAGCCACAGTCAAAATGAGATTAACCGTATTCCTCTCAGAACAAATGGAAAGGTTTTTATTTATAAATAATTTATAGTTTATGTATAATATAAAATTAACACTAAAAGCGTATTCAAACTAAAAGGAAGTATTTCAAAACGTTAAACGTCGGAAAATTTGAAACAAATAACTGTACAGTATACAAATTGTCTGTTCGCGTGAACTAAGGCACGCCACTGACTTCGTATTGCGACGTTAGAGACAACGATCGCTTATATACCGACTCACTCAAACACGGCGGAAGTGACAGCGTGCCTCATTCCACCCCATCAAGCGACAGAATTACTGATTACGCGATACACGAACACGTCAAACTTTTTCCGTTTTGCTGAACTACGAAAATCCACCACAACGCAGAGAACGATATTGAATGATAAATTTCTAAACGATCAATCATAAACAATTAAGTAAACATATGTACCGTGAATATAAGATAAGTAACCACTTAATTCACAACTCGATAACTTATGAACGTTCACCTGATGTTAAGTTATAGGACTGTCCATAACAACGTGGCGGTAGTTAAGATGTTATACACAGCATCACATTGCGTTCGTCGTTTTGAGACGTAATACATTAGGTATCGTTACTCTAGTAATTTCACTAGATATAGCACCCTTCAGACCAGAATACAGTAATGTTTACACACTACTATTAGTGGGTTGCAATAGCAGCTGCGGTGGTACGTACCTAGACAATCTCTGGCTACGAAGACATACCACCAGTAATTTTAATCTAAATACAAAGATCACCTACAAATCTACACGGGTGGTGTAAGGAGTCCAGAATATCAATCCACGCACCCTGCTAATCACCAAACGAAGCTCTGTCTCCCACCAACCTGCATTGGGCCAGCGTGGTGGGAAATAGCTCAAACATGAAACTTTAAGAACAACGGCCTCTATCTAATCCCCGGCTATGCGGGCAGCGCAGGACCGATCGATGTGGGGATCTTTTGGGGAGGTATATGTCCAGCAGTGAACGTCTATCAGCTAACTACGATGATGATGAATCTACACGTCTGATGCCAGTCTCGAAATTGTCTATCAATATCTTTATACTCGTAGATCTGCTCCATACACATTTCGTCAATATATGACGTACATCTTCTATTCTCTCACAAAAGTCTAAATTCCCACTTTATAATGCTTTTTCTAACTAAGAAGTTTTCAACCATACGAGACATGTGCGAAATAACAAAGTGTGGAAATTATATTTCAGTTTCCCGATAGTTTCTTCTGTTGTAACAATTTTCTACAGACGTAGCGAGGAACTTTATGAGGCGCACGTTTTCCACTTAAGAATGGACAGCGATGAAAGGCAAGAGACGTGATCTTCCGGATCGTAACTTAATCATCTCGAAAGCCTTTTGAAATTTAAGAGCAGTTACGACATAACATGAATGTCTGTAGAGATAGTCAAAGGCATTGCTACATCGTAGACACGTGTCTACGGCGTAGCTGCTGAAGTTATGTATGAGTGTGTAGGGGATTAAAATAAAACTGCAAATAAGTGTATAATAAAACTTTTACATTATAAAAAAAAAAATAAACATATCAATCGTTTTCTGTCTCTTATCCTCACTAATTTTGAATATTAATTAAAAAAAAAATCCTGAAGAAAAGGAACTAAACTATTAGGAGGGAAGGAAATCTCGTGAGAATCGCGGGAACCCATTGGATGCGAGCAACGCGCGACTGATCGATGTGGAGATCTTTGGGAGAGGCCTATGTCCAGCAGTGGACATCCATCGGCTGATGATGAAAACATATTTTCCACTTATTCAGTTCAAGGATGTAGGTATAATTAATTAAACGCTTAGAATTTATACGTCCGTATCCGTATCCGGATTAACTATGATTTAAGTTAATATCATATAGGTTTCAGGAACATATAGCTTTGTATTGTGTTCTAGGAGCAAATCTGTTTACCTTCCTTATCCTTATTTTCAGTAAATGCAAGAGCTATGACAGTGTCTTCAAGGAAAAAGCTTAAAGCTGCCAACACAGCTTAAGACGGCTATTGTTCCTACCTAAGCTATCATCATAATGATATAAATTATTATTTAAAGTGGGACTGAAAGGTGCAGAAGTAATACCTGTAATAATTTACCTTCACTGTATCCTAGGCAGGTTATGACAAAGGTAACATCAGGAACAGGTCTCTTTACATGACATTTAAAAATACCGTGGTCATGGTCATGCCAAATATGAAGCTCACGTTCAGCAGGCAGCATCGATAGACTCAAATGATAAGATTGATATAACCTTCCCTAATTGTTAGAGAGAATAAAAGAAACGGTTTCACCATATTCCTATGGTGGTATGTCTCTATTGCCGGAGACGGTCTACGTGGGTACCACCGCAGCGACTATTTCTGCCGCCAAGCAATAGTGTGCCAACATCACTGTGTTCCGGTTTAAAGGGCGCTGTAGCTAATGTAACTACTGATGTAACATCAACATCTTACATATCAGGCGACGAGCGCAATGTGATGCATACCATCTTAACTAGCGCCACGTTATCATGGGCAGGCGTATCACTTGCCATCAGGTGAAGGTCCCCCTCGTATTGTCGCTTAAATACATAAAAATATTAAGGAGTGGTTAAATACCAGCAGTTGAAGACCTGATTATTTTTCTCAATCTGACTGTCAAACATCATTTTAAAGAAGGCACCCCGTAATTTCGAATATACTTGAACCCTTGATTTTGACAAATTCATATATTTCTTATTTTCTTATTGATTATGTCATTTTACTAGGATTTGAAAAGAAATAACCGTTAAACTATATTTTCAAAATATCTGACTCATAGCACTTTCATAATCAAGTTATATACAGAAATCGAGGTCCAAGTCAACGCATACCGGATATTAGTCACATGAATGTTGATGGCACTCCGCGTATCGATAGTGTTACTTAAATATGTTACAAGAAAATAAGTGAGTAGAGAATGTACTCGTATGTGTTACTAGAAAATGAGTGAGTAGAGAATATTAAATCGCATTGCCGTGCACTCTGATTTTATGTTGCAATAACGTTTTACGATCACGCGATACGTAGCTGCAGCGTGAGAAACATCACTTGCCGTGTATTTAAAAAAAAAAATTATATTACATACCTATAAATGATTGTGCGAGTTTTATGAAAGAAAACTACGTAATAGATGGAGTTAATTTTATATTTTATATCCGGTTCGCTAACTTCAGCTCCTGAGAAGATCATTGCTAGAAACTCAGTGGAGATCTTCAAATAATGTAATATTTAAATTATCACAGTTTTATTGTTATTGTTTTAACCTTTCAATTAACTACGATAATTAAACGGTTACAGTAAGATGATGAGGTTATAACACACATCAGGTATGGATCTGGTTGGTACTCAAGAGTATATGCAAAACATATTGGTGATAGAAACAGACTTTACGTTACTTAGGCTTCTGAATAAAAAAACTAACATTGATAATATTTATAGATTTCTAGACGGTGTTCGGCAGTTGACTATTCTAACCCTAACTAAGATTATTCCTGAGGACCAACAGTACCGTGTTAACATTACTGTGTTCCGGTTTAAAGGGCGCAGTTGCTAGTGTAATTACTGGAGCGACGCGACTCTTCCGAGATATCTCAGACGACGAGCGCAATGTGGTGCAGTATATTCCATAGCTGGCGCCACGTTGTTATAGACGGGCGTATCACTTAGAAACACGTGAATGTCTTACTCGTTTGGTCGTTTGATTAAAAAAAAAAAGTTGTGCGGTACTGGAACTTTGTAGGGACATTTTTGTTAAACTGCGTTGTAATGACTTCCGTAAATATATTGATGAGGTAATGTTAAGTGTAGCAGCGGACGGCCATCGGGCGAGATGATGATGATGATCATCGTAATCTTCATGCTAATCTCAATATTCTTAGAGTAAATAATGCAAGAACAAGTGTTTTCGTTTTGATCAAAACAAAACTTCTACAACATGACCTTTTCATGTATTTGTCTGCGCGTAAACAGTTTTGATCGATTCAATGACACTAAAACTTTACGACTAGCGCTTTTATTTCAGACATAGCGACCTACGCGTTTTGATACTTGTTCGAAAAATAACTCAAACGTTTTATTAAACCCACAAGTGTTTTAGGATGAATATTTCTCGCAGCAAGTCTCTTAAATTAATTTTTTAACTCGTACCCGTAAGAGAGGAAAAACCATCAGTTGTAAGTTTCACTCGTCTCAATACTGCCACTTAAATAACTTAATTTATTGAAAATAACAGTTATGTTATACAATAATCAATTAACTGTTAGTTACACAAATAATTAATGTATTGAAAATGTAAAGTATGTAAAATCTTAAAAAATTTAATAATTATAATCTAATCCATTTCTATGTGAAAATTATTTTCTAGTTAAATAGTAGTCTTAATGCCTTTTTCTTCTTGTACTTAACACCTTGTTCATATTCCTGAAGTTTCTTGTAGTCCTTCATGCCTGAAAGTCGGCTTTTAACTATGAATATAGTCCAGTCTCTTGTGCAACGTAGAACAGTTCCCCGGCGGATGTGATGAAGGCTAACTTCCGTATGGTACTATAATGATTTTTATCTTTTGTATTCTGCAGGAGGCTGTATATGTATGTTAAAACGTTACAAACTGCGAAATCGAAATCCTCAATCTTATAAAATGATAAAAAATATGTCTTTTATGTAATTAAGCGTAGACGAGCGGGACGTTCACCTGATGGTAAGTGATACGCCTGTCCATAACAACGCGGCGCCAGTTAAGACGGTATACACTGCACCACATTGGTCTCGTCGCCCGAGAGATAAGATGTTATCTCATTAACCCTGTGAGTACACTAGCTACAGCGTCCTTCAAACCGGAACACAGTAATTTTGCATACCGTGGTACCCATCTAGACGGTCTCCAGCAACAGAGACCTACCACCAGTAAACACAAATTGATGATAGGTTTATTTTGAAAAAAAAAGGGGCGAAAGCTTTTGAGGCTAATGATGGCAGCGGAAAGCTTCACAGTATATATAATATTTTTACCAGCGGCTCCCAAAGGTTTCAGGACCTTTAATCAGGCGCTACTTACTTTTTGTAAAGTACTTATCCTAAAAGCCAATTATATCTTCTTATCTTCTCTTTCGTGTACTTCATGACTGAAGGTCGTGCTTATCATAAAACGCTCTTTATGACGGGTCAACCAGCGTCCTCCACGCCGGTCTGTTATCTCCACGTCTCAGGGCATTCGGAATGTTGACGCCTAAGATTGACCGTGTCTGGACAGACCATGGGCTAGGTGATCTCTTGCTCTCGAACTTTCCTGCTACAACCAACTTACTTATACTATACATGCTATTAACAGTAACAACGTTAAGTTCATCGCCGTTCAAGCACCATCACCAGCTGATAGCTCCCCTATCACAATAAGCCAAGTTTATTTCTTGTAAACAATGTTCATTATTCTTAAACATTTTCGCGAATAAATTATATAGGTACCCCTTTACAACCCCTTTACGAGTACAGGCCTCCTTCAGCTTATGTATTCATATCATTCGCCTTATTTCAAAGACTGTTTTTTTTTTTAATTTCATTTGATGTTAAGGACCTTACGTTGTACTTTTCAATTCCCGAAGTTATTCTTTTTCTTTTTTTTTTTTAGAGGCTTGTGATATTTTCTCCCACTGGTACCAGTCGACTCGGAGGAGCTGGCTACCCCATCGGCCGTCAGTCCTAGAAACAATGTGCCATCTCCATTACCATTTAAGTGTACCATTTATTATTTTTTTATGCCTTTGGGGGAAGTCAGAGTTATGAGAGATTCTAACTCATTAAACTCCCACCCCTGCAACAGTGCATTCGTAGGGGCTCCAGGATCTCTTACATAACGCACCAATGCCCCTCTACACTTTGTGTTAACACATCTAGGAAGTGGTGAGGAAGAGCCAAACCTTTCTAGACACCATCGCTGATCCATACGCTGTCCTACGCAGTTTCGCTTATTCAGCGGTAAGGGTCTACTCCTATACAAATTTAGTCGCGTTTTACAACAAGCACGGTTTGACTTAGTCGTATTCTTGCTATCCTGAGACTACAGTGCCGATTTAAAAGTTGCTATCGTAGCAACGTTCTATATAAAAAAAAAAACGAACCGCCCACTTCAAATTGCAATTAAACTCCTGCTCCAGTAAAACCTGAACGCGGAACGTGCTGTGTAAATGCGGAACAAGGGATGGCCCGCCAAGTAGAACATTTCGCCGGTAGATCTCCGCTCGCAACAAAAGCGCGCCGCGTCACGCCGACACTAGACAGCTTTGATTAAACAGCTAATTCCACGGGCTAACAGCTAGCGAGCGGCTCAAACGTTTCATTAAATACAAACGCGTTCGTTCAGTGTGCAACGGAAAAAAAAAAACAGGATTCGCTGCTTTCAAATGACGAAGGCATCAGTGTGGTCTCAAATTACAAACCCTTCAATAACATCCCAAAGATTAAAATTACTCAGGTAGGTAAAGATTTAAAGATATTTATTCTCATAAAAAAAATTATTATAGAATAAGCTTTGCTTAGTCTCCGGTGTCTGCCATCAGGCAATTTATGTCCCCACTGTTGGGGCACAGACCTACCCTCAATATGAAGGCGATGGGCCATAGTCACCACGCGGGCCCAATGCATGATATACAGGTTTCCTCGTGATGTTCTCCTTCACCGTTTGTATTTCGCTGTTACTAAAGTTCACAAAAGTACATAACTTAAATGTTAAAGTCGTCAGTACATGCCGAGATTCAAACCCGTGACCTTCGGAATGAAGGCCGCAAGCTTTAACCATTAAGCCAGCGATTTAGTATATCTGATGCGGTAATATAATTTTTTAACCGGAACCGATGAACCCCTTCCCCATTTTAACATCATTCGGCAGGTGGTTGTAAAGCTGTACACCCTCATAAATAACAGTTTTCTTCCCACACCCCTTGCCTTAATTAGTTCTATCTGGTTGTGGATCCTGAAAGGGTATTGTGTCGCAAGTTTATTTTTATATTAGTTTTGATGGTATTGCTGACGATTTTTTTCACCCCCGACTGTTTTTTAAGAGTCTTATATTTACACTAGCACTACTTATTTCATCATCAGCCGATAGACGTCAACTGCTGGACATAGACCTCTCCCAAAGATCTCCACCTCGATCAGCCCTGCGATTCTCACCGGATCGTCGCTCTACCTTGTGTAAGGCCTCCCAAGACTACGTCTTATCAGGTTCCACTCGAGGACCTTACTGCCCCCCTACTGCATCTGCACAACTCAAACTGGAAGAAAGTTTTACAATTTCATTATTACACCAACGTTTCAAGTTCTTCAAAGCATCCATGGTCTTTTCTTCACGATCTATTGATCTATAATTATTGTCTACAATCCGATAGATGCAGAATTAACTCACTGTGTATCTTGTTGTGGTATATTTGCTGTTTAATATAATTTAATAATTGGATCCCAAGCTGATGGTAGGGCCCAACTGTGGTGCAAAGAACTCGAAAGAAGCACTAGAAATCTTTCTACGTGTATCATGTAACAGTATTTATAAACTGAACAAGAAATGTGAATTCTTAATCTACGAAAGCAACCTGCACCATTATCTATGTTTTAAAGTGGTGATAAGGTTAGTAGAGGTTCCGGTAGACGAAGTGTTGGGAGGTATCCCACAGGGTGGACCGGCGATCTGGTGAGAATCGCGGGAACCCACTAGAAACGACCAAGTTAGGACAGATTGATGTGGAGATTTTTGGGGGAAGCCTATGGTCAGCAGTAGACGTCTATCGACTGATGATGATCATGATGATGATAAGGTTTGAACTTGTTCGCAATATATAATAATATGTAATAATTAGAAACCGCCAGGATCACATTTATGTAAAAATTTACAATCCTTTTGCTTCAGGTATCAACTCGCACCGGCATCGTATCCCATTACGTCAGGCTGCAGATCGTTGTGCCGGAAGCTTTTATCCTGGGATCTGGAGAGCACCACGTCGACTTGGGTAGCGTTATCCACCTCATCTGTATCGTCGAAAAGGTAATTATAATGATTAATGAAATTTATTAATTTTCCTGATACTCTGTGTTTTAAACTTCAGCAACATTTAGGCACATATCTCCTCATTAGATCTCTTTAGCACTACAATAGTGTTTCTCAAAATGCAAAATAGCTACAAAACTTTTCCCTACTTCATTAGTAGCTGCAGTGTTAGTCTAAAGAAATATAGCTTTAACTCCAAGTTCATCTTTATCTAAGTCTTCATTCAGTACTATCCAATCTTTCTCCTCTGCTATTGTGAGATTATGTACATATTTATATATCTATTCCTCTGTATTTTAAATTAGTTATAGGCATTCTAGATCTACGAGTGTTAAGACTGACAAGTCATTAAAAGTAATCAATAATACTAACAATTTGAAGGAAAAGGAAATTGAAGGAAAAAAGATATATGGAAATTTATTAGATGTAGAAATAATACAGAACCGTTGCTGTGAAGAAATGAAATGATTCTGCAAATTTTTCTCTAATCAGTATAGAGTTAGATCTTGCTGTTAACTAATCGTATGATATTCAGGTCATGGCATCTACAAGCGAGCCGGCATTCGGCAATTCGCGCGTACCTAAATCGTGTTCCGACAGTATCACACGTTGGTACCGTACCAAATGTTCGAGTACCCAAGAGGATATCCCACGTTTAACGTCCAGCCATATACAGCTCCGTGTACGGCCGTGTATCCAGGAATTGGATGCGTAAAAGCCGCTATTGTTATAGCTATGAGATCATTCGTAAGTTTTATTGGCCACTAATGGTATTCTCAGTGTTACGGGTTAACGACTGCTGCGATGGTGGTAATAAATACGCCGGCCAGACCCGCCGGACGGTCGTGTGCGTTGTAAATGCGACGGTGGAAATTTTTTATTTTAAGTTCAAACGGAAACGGAAATACATAACGACATTCATTTACTATACACTGTTAGATTTTAACCGGGGGGTTTATAAGGTTAATTAACCTTTTGATATGACGGAATTTTGATTTTTGTATTACCTGCCACCATTAGCATTTCCGTATTCAAGCTATTAATATACATGAGATATAAAGGTGTACTACGTGATCACCGTCCCCCATCATCATCCATGTGAGATTCAGATCACAAGTCAACTCAACGTCGATAAAAAATAAGTTAGTTATGACACTAATCGCTTTTAAATTCAGAGAGCTTATTATCTTGGGAAGGACTGATGACGACGAATATCACAGACGGATGCTGTCATGTGATTGAATAATATTATCACTCCAAAGGGGAAATTATTGATGAACAAGCGATTATTTAAAAATCATTAAAATACTACAATTTCATTTACTAAGTCAGTTCAATGTAAAGCTATTACTTGTTCGTATCTTGAATAATGACCTTACCGTTTTAATAGCTTTTATTAATATAAATATATATATATTGGAAACAATAGAAGTATTTAATACACAATAATACTTCAGCAGCAATCAAATATCGGCCTGTTCTCATAACAAAGCAACAAAAGAGAATAGAGAATACAAGTGACAGCTCCAATTTGTAGAGACCCACACTACTCAACTACGGGTCGGAGTATTTTTTTTAATGTATACAAAGTATACAAGGTGGCGCAAAAATAACCTTCCGATGTTTTTTGGCTGTAATTTAAAAAAAAATATAAAAAAACTTTAATTCTTCTTGTGAATTATTTATACTTGGTCTTTTAATTTTTTACATCAAGGCAAAATTTATGGTATTTTCTGATAGGAGGATTACTTTTGCGCCACCCTATATACATCTATATGAAATGAGACAATTTTTTGTAATATCAATGTATTAACTTTTTTCTTAATTCCTATTTGTTTCTCGATACTTATACCAAAAGAGTTGTATGCCTATTTGTTACTGTATATCTCCGAAGCAGCTGGTTAGATTTTGTCAGATCTTTAACTGACATATAGGTTATATAATAAAGTGTAACTTAAGTGTTATGAATATAATCTATAACTTACGTATGTGATGTATTTACATATATAAATAGTTTAAATGTACTTCACCTATACAACCCGTTTTTAGGCCGACAAACAGTAAAGTACACACATTGCTGTGTTCCAGTTAGATGTGCGCTGTAGCTGATGAGATTTCTGGTGTAACGAGACTTAATGTCTTATGGCTAACTCGACGAACACATTGTGGTGCTGTGTACATATTAACATGTGCTAAATTGTTAATGGCAGGCGTGAACAGATGTTCAGATCAGCGAGATCGCTCATCTCGTCGTTTCGTTGAATATCTACAGTAAGTAGGATCTAACTTGCCTTAGACATATAAAAAAAAAAATGTCTAGACAACCATAAAAAAAACTAGAAAAAAACCACACAACAGGTCTTAGAAGATGTCAAGACATTCATGTTCTATCTATACTTTCTACTTTCTAGTCCTCGCACTCCTCCTTATATCTGTAAGCGCTTCGAATATCTCATGCCTCGCAAAACTCTGGCGTCGAACTTCTAAATCCTTACTTCTTAACATACCATCACATTCTTCCAAATGCTATAGTGATTCTTTCACTGTAAAAGCAGTGAAGCTCTGGAATACTCTTTCTCATGACATCTGCTCTTGTCCCTTCTCAGTTATCTTTAAGAAGAGAGTATACGACTATTATCTCCGTCTTTAGTTCCATATTATATTATTATGTATATAACAATATGTGTTTTGTATATTTTTATATATATTTATGTATTTCATTATTGTATTGATGTCACTGACGCAGGGTACACTCGTTATTATAATTGTTTATCCTGTGCTAGGGTTTGCTGGAAGAGAACTCTTTTTAGGGTTAAGCTCGCTATTGTTCAATATATTTCTATATACATGTGTAGCTGTAAACTAGTAGCTATCGTCTCAGTAGCTGTCATCTTCCCTTTTCCCGCAGAGCCCAACACCGCCGCAGTACGTCTTCTGGTACCACAACGACCGCATGATCAACTACGATGCGACCCGCGGCGGCATCACCGTGGAGACGGAGCCCGGCGCGCGCACCCAGTCGCGCCTCACCGTCCGCGGCGCCACCCTCAAGGACTCCGGCAACTACACCTGCAGCGCCAGCAACACCGAACCGGCCTCCATACACGTATTCGTATCTGAAGGCAGTAAGTACTCAACGTATAATACGCGTCACTTCTTTCTTTATCCAGCCCATTCCGAGCGCTCTAACATCTTCAAGAGCTGCATCACTGCTTCTCTATCCCCGAATCCGGTCTAACCCAAATCGAATTGGTCTTACATCAGATCTTTAAACACAAACACATCTTGCCTTGTATGGTACGCAAATATTTATCAATATACATATTTATGTATACATATAAGAGAGATTCTTTCCCCAAACGGAGTTGCGGGGTTGTTACAGCCGGAAAAGGGTGCTAGTAATGAATATAATTTTAACATAATTATAGTCAATCACTCACTTTTTAATATCATTCAGATTTTCTAGCTTATCTCCTAAGTAATTGTATAAGATTGTGAGGTAAATTATTAATAGCCCGTGAGAATTGGTCCAGGAGTCGGCCGATTGAGGGCTACAGCCTGCTGGCTCTCCTCCATGCGGAACTTATTTGACTATGATCTATAGTATGATTATTATATAAGATCGTAAATATTACCCTAAATAAGTATCCTAATGTAGAATTAGAAATACGTAAATATAACCACACTGTCATTTAGCTATCAAGGTAACCTCGATTGGGAACCAGGGAGCATGACTAGCTGAGTGGTAGGCCCGGGTAATGGGTACAACCCTGGGCGTCGTATATTCTGACAAGCCAAGGCCTCAGTCTGGCAAACCTTGCGAATGGCTCGCTAGTTAACTAAATCATTAAAAATAAACATATAGTTTATGAAATAATAATAATATGAAGCCGTTTAAGTCAACGTATGATTACATATCTCTTGGCTTCATGGTTCATCTTAAGTTGTTCCTAAGTATAAACGTCCTGAGTAAGCAATACGAAATCCATAAAGAAAAAATAAGCAGTTAATGTATATAAAATAAATAATTTGTAACATTGTATTTTCGTATGTATTGCTTACTTTTCTTATAACTCCGCTATTTATATATTTATTTATTTTACCTTTCCTCTTCTACAGGGTTGCTTTAATTCGCTTATAGCCATACTTTCTTTAATGAGAGCTATAAAGTGTTATCCCACCAACAGGCATTGAGTCACCGTAATGGGTAATGGCCCAAATCCCCCCATATGAATCCCTACTCGATAGTGTGGGTATCTTTGGGTGAGGCCTATGTCCAGCATTGAACGTGTACAGGTTGATGATGATACGGTATTAATCAATCAATCAAATCGTTCGCCGAAAGAATTAAAGTCACAGGCACAGTATAAAACGTTTTCATTAAATCCAAATAACTGTAATGATATTAAGAATAAATGAAACAGGGCTTTGCAGGAGGAGCAGCACAGACGTGATAGCAAATTGCAATCAACGCACTCAATAAAGTGGATTTAATTTTCAATACTCTTAATTGTTAAATTGAAAGATGAAAACAATCGAGCGATGGACCTGATCGTTAATATCGTTGTTATAATGAGGTTATCTGTTCGAAATTGGCAACAACGTGCCACAATTCACAATTTTGGATTAAACCTCATATAATGTGAACAACTTCCACTTACTTTACTTCCACAAATTCCACTTACTTTACTTCCACAGCTTTAACTTGCTTTACTGATGATCGGTCTCTGTTAGATTGCCCTGTAGTCTCGCGCTGTTAAGAATAGCACTAAGGAAAGCTCTGGGTGTTGTTGAATGTGACTAAAAAGGTTTTCGGATTCGTGGGCTTTGAACAGTTATCGCTCAACAAGCGAACCTGCGTGGGACAGCGTATGGCTCAGCGATGGTGTCTAGGAGAGTTAAGCTCCACCTCATATACGTGTTAACACGAAGTGTACAGAGGCAGCAGTGCGTTCTATAAGAGATCCCAGAGCCTCTCTGGGAGCACTGCAGCATACCACCGAGGGGGTTTTAGTAAGTAAGAATCTCACATAAGCCTAATATCCCTCCACAAGCAGGGTATCTTTCGACGATTTCACCCCGAAACCAAAAAAAAAGATCATTGCAAACATGGACTATGTTATTTTTTAGGGCCTTCAACTATACGCATCTAGCATCTAAGACACAGCAATGTTTCTTTGCAACTGTTCACTAGAATTGAAGACAAAAACGAGGTGATCTAGTACTTATCGTACCAAAGAGAGAATGCCGAGGAGGAGTACTGCCCTCCCTAGGGCGTACTTTAGGCGTAGCGTCTAGAGGCGCCGATGTGTTCCGTAGGATATCTCGGGGCCTCCCGTAACACACTGGGGATGACCACCGAGGAGGTTTTAGTGGGTAAAAATCCCACATGACCTTGTCTTCCCCTCAGAAGTAGGGTATCGTTTTAGAAGATTTCCCCACGATATCTAAAAAAAGATGTCTGTTATGTAGATACCACCGCAGCGCCTATTGCAGCCGACGAACAGTAGTGTGTAAACATTGTGTGTTCCTGTTTGAATGGCGTTATAGCTAGTAAAATTACTTGGATAAAGAGACACATATTATATTTGACATCGACGAGCACAGTGTGGTGCAGTATATATCATCCTAACTACCACAACGTTGTGATGAGCAGGCGTATCACTGACCATCAGGTGAACGTCCCGCTCGTCTCGTCGGTTCACAGATTATAAAAAAAAACTAGTGCTGAATAATAATTATGTAAAATAATTGAAATGAAGAACTTAACTTTTTTTATTCATTGCGAAATGTTAATTATATTAATTTACATGACGTTTTAACCATTTTCTGTGTTTTTCTATCATTTTTTTTATTTTATGAAGCGACGAGACGAGCAAGACGTTTATCTGATGGTAAACAATACGTTTGCCCATAACAACGTGGGGATATTTAGGATATTATACATTGCACCACATTGCGCTCGTCGCCTTAAGGATATATGATATTAAGTCTCGTTCCACCAGTAATTTCACTTGCTACAGCGCCCTTCAAACCGGAAAACAGTAATGTTTGCACGCTACTATTTGTTGGTAGAAATAGGCGCTGCAGTGGTAGCTACTTAAACGGTCTCCGGCAACAGAGACTTACCACCAGTAGGTGTTGTAGGTCATAAAATGTTTTTCAAAAAATTCTATTAGAACAATGTAAAAATTTGATGTTGTTGCTTTTTAGTTTTTTTTTAATTTATCGACTAATAATAAGTTAACAATTTACAGAGTAAATATCATAAATTAAAAAAATAACTATATTAGTACATAATATCCACTAATGTCATTAAAATTAATAATTAATTGTGAAAACTAACCTCGTAAATGCACCTATACGCTATTTTGCGACGTTCCAGGCAACAAGATGGCGGCGATCCTGCGTCGCAACACGAGCGCCATACACGGCATCACGTCGAGCGTCACCTGCCTCTTGTTGCTGTCGTCGGTAATGATACATTTCGGCCTACGATGACGGTGAAATTAAGACAGCGGTAGTTTAATATTTGGTACTGTATGCAGCGTGTTGTCTGTCGTCAAGTTGTCAATATAAATAAGTATAGACGTGGTGGTTAGTGACAGAGTTTACAGTTTTTAACTCGTTTATCTAGTTACCATCCGTCGTACTGTAATCCTGATCGAAACCATCGCCCAGTGTCAAGGTTATGTTAAATTTAATTCGAGTATAATTCATTGCTGATATAAAATTAAATATATTATTTCCGGATTTTTACAATTATAATAACGTTTCGTTATAACAATATGAAATATTATTCATAATTATTACATTATTTTATTTTAAATTCAATGTATCTCAAGACGTGCGGGACGTTCACCTGATGGTAAGTGATGTCTGCTCATAATGCGGCGCTAGTTAGGATAATATATATTGCACTACTTTACTCTCGTCGTCTGAAACATAAGTTGTTGAGTCTCATCCCAGTAATTACAGTACAGCGCCTTTTAATCCGGAACACGGTAATATTTGCACATTACTGTTTGGCGGCAGAAATGGAAGCTGCAATGGTACCTACCTATTCTATTAATTCATGTATGTAATGTTAACATACATATTTATTTATTTTCTTATATTTATTTCTGGAAAGTACATGAAAAAGTAATAAGCATAACATCACAAAGAAAAGTGCTCAATAATTTTATATAATTCATAGTCGACTAAGAAACTTTTTTTTAACCTTGAATTCAAAGTTAACCTTGAATCAGATATACGTATAACATGTACAATATTATAGGTTATAGTCCGCACTCATCACGCTTGACTATGCAGTACCAAATATGATGTTCACATACCATTTTCACTTTAGTCGGTTATTCTAAGCTTTGTAAGTGGATATTACAATTCATAATTATATAATATAATAGATTCTCAAATTTGTGGTGTCTGTCTATCCATGTGTATTAACATTGAAATGTCTACTTCCTGTTTATTATACGATCTTGATTTAAAGACAATAACTATATTTTTTGGTTTAATTTCACCAAATGTTTCTTTGAATCATATCTTTTTTCTTTGTTTGTTTCCGATTGTACGATAAACAAAGTTTGAATCCTTCATTTCGTAAGTTCAACTTCTAATAATAATATACTGTATAGGAATATTTGTAAGTATTACATTTACTGGCGTTGTAGGTCGGATATATAACGTGAATTAAAATATTCGATGTCATAGATATATATTATAAACAACAAAAATATAATAAAACAAAATCAAGCGCTGTCCTTCTAAGTATTTAGATTAATATATACAAAATTATCACGTTTAGTATGAAAGACAGTACGTAACTAAGTTATGTGATCTACATTAAAAATGTTATTAAATTTTTTTTCTACTTATTTTAAGTGATTTAATCTTGAAAAATATTATAGAAACTACTTTTTATTTTAATAACATTGATATGACGTAGCGTCAATTAAACATACGTATATATATATAAATATATCGGTGGATTATAACGGTCACTTAAAAACCGTTACTTCGTTTTAAAATTATACAAACAAGATATAACTTAGTTTTTAATCTATATTATTAATTTACTTTATGTATTTCTCATAGAAAATATAAATTTTTCTTTCGATCAATTTTCCAAGAATTAAGTATGAGTCATAACTCCTCCTTAAGTCGTAACAACTTAAATATTCTTACTCATACATGTTTGTCGATTATTAACAATTTTTTTTTACTTATTTATATATATGCGAGTTAAGTAATGAAAGTCGTAAGAATTCGGTAATAATGAAGTTAGATTTATAGGATTTTCGAAGCTATTAGATAAAGCTGACTTGACGAGAGATTCAATCAGAATACTCTGATCCTCTCCTCCATCACCCACTATCACAAAAAGCTTAATATAATATTGTGGCATAAATTAACTTTATGAAAGGTTAACCTGTTTCGTTTTTAGCTTAATGTTACAGCAATAATATCAATGTTTAGTTGAAATTTGGAAATTTAGGAAGAAATAAAAATACGGTGAACAAGTCATATTCTATTTACTCCGACTATGAATTCTGGTGGGCGGTAAAGGAGATAGATGTTAGTAATAAAAAAAATATATATAATCGTAACTAACGAACAGTATACTGGAAATCTATGATAGATATTGTCTAATTTTAAAAATTTGTTATTCTGTGTAAATATAAATTGTAACTAAAATCATCGGGTACGCGTACCCGCCATTAGGTATTGTAAATAACTTGTCGATGTTGTCTAATATTACGTACTGTACAAATAATTTTTGGTGATTCCATATGCAATAAATACTTCTTCGGACGCAGGTATTTTATTTTATCACCATCACCATTCACTAACGATACTGCATAAATGCGAAATTATTTTTATTCGACGAGATAAGTCAGATCTTTACCTTATGTTAAGTGATACGACTATCCATAATCTGACGCTAGTCATACATATAAAGTACACTCCACCACATTGTGCTCATCTCCTTGAATCGCCCTTGAAACTGGAACACAGTTATGTTTCCACGCTACTGTTTGGCGACGTAAACGGGACTGAGTTTGTATCTAAATCAGTCTCCGGAAACAGATATCTACCACCAGATAACCAAATAAACCAAATGTGCAAAGGTGAGTGATGGTAATTTATTTAGTAGATGCAATATCGAGTATTTATTAGAAGTTCACAAGTACTGGGGAAATCCCTCCATATAAAACCCTACAAACAACGGCTAATTTTACCTGGCGGTACCAGAGGTCATGCTGACTGTCGATCGAAATGGACATCTTTGGGAGAAGGCTATATCCAGCAGTGGACGTCTATCAGCTGATGATTGTTTGATTCGATTGAAGTACATACATAGAAGATATCCAGAGATTTATTGACGAGATCACCGCAACTATTAGACATAAATACAAAAAAATCGGTAGAGATATTGCTTTTTGCCATTTTGAGGTTATTAAGAATGGATTTTACGAAATTCCATCTGTTTTCTGAAGATGTTGCGCGCTTGGTAGTCATATCGACTCTTACAGCTCAACTTATACTGGGCTCGTGGATCCGGATCCACGGCCTAGTTTTAAAAAGTGTACGACTTGCAGTGTAGTTATTTGACGGCGATTTTCGTATTGTGTGTCTGGATTGTTGCTTTCTGGCTAATCTACTCGGTCGTGGAAGACAGGCTCTGGTCTGTTCTACTATCACCTTCGTCTGTATTGAAAACTGAGCGGTGATAACTGCCCCTGATCGCGGGTATACCTCGTGTAGCTGTGGCGCTATGTTCCAAAGCGAGGACGGCGTGATGTCGGAATTCGAAGTGTTGGTCGTGTCCGAAGAGTGTGGTGTTGTTGGTGACGGTTTGATTGTGCACGGTGTGCGGACCCCTGGGGATCTCGGGGTCAGCAGTGGTCTGCGTTTACTGGTCTTGGAACATAATTTCATACCAAAGTGGGATGCAGTGGTGTTACGACAAGCAGAACGGGCGGAAAACAGTTAATGTATATATTTTCAATGTTAACATTTTCTTTTAATTTTGTATCAAAAAACCGAAAAGTATGTTTAAAGTGATACTAAAAAAAAATGTTTGTTTTAAGTTAATTTTGTAATTATTATAAGTCGAAATATACTGCGTATTATACAATGTAAAATTATTACCTTAAAAGCTGTGTAATGAAGGTAGAACTTAGGCATAATTTCAATGTTTGTTGTTTACGTAAACGGAGTAGGATTTAGGTGACAAAGTGCCGCTCGAAGCGCACTAATCTCAACGCTGGCTCCGAGGCCCTGCATCTCCGAAGGTGTGCCTTGTAAATTCTCGATTCAGTTTAAAATATTCATCGCCGCCGCTTGGCTTTCGACGCGCTTGTTTGTAACGGGAATTGTAACTTTAGATTTCTTGAAGCTTTTCTTAGACGGATACACCGCTCGAAGCGATCGAAGCCTCGAGCGAAGTCAGATTAAATGTTATAGACGAATATTCAGTGTGAATAGCCTCTTATATATATATATATATATATATATATATATATAGATAGATAGATATATAGAGATTATTAATGTATATAATTAAAATAGGTTTGTTTTTGTTTGCTAATCACTAAGAGTAAGAACTAGAGAACGTATCGACACGGGACCATGAGGATTTGTCGCGGAATGATTTATAGATGGTCAAAGGCTATGTGGATACCTTTAGGGGAGGCCCATGTCTAGGAGTGGACAATCGGCTGATGATAAAGTTGATGATATAGGCTATTTATTTTTAATTTTCATACATCCTTCATCATTTCATTTCTTATTAAGTTTTTTAAACATTTTTATTAAATATTATTTATGCGGTTGCTATGGCAACGGTTGCTATAGACAGTCATTTCCGGTTGCAGTTGCTCTCAAGAAATATTTTAGACAAATTTCAAATCTAATTTTATATCACGGCCAGCAAAGCAGCCAGGGAACAGTTAGTACTATGTAAAGAATATTTCAACTGAAATTTTGAGTTTGAATTTTTAGTTGAAAATAAATAGTACACTAAATTAAATTATATGTAAAGTTTTAATATATATTAATCGGATCAGAGGAATGATGTAACACAGGTTCATCGCATTAAGCTATCGATTACACAGGTTATATATAACTATTAACCAATGTATAGTTAAAGTTCATAACGCATACTAATGTACTCATATAAGATTGCATAACATTACATAGGATGTAAGGTTTCCCACAGAACAACTCACGGGATCCAAGCCAACCCTCAGCTCGTGGTGCACCCTGCTAATCAACAAACGAGGCTCTGGCTATCACTATCCCGCATTATGGCTGCGTGGTGGAAAATAGCCTACATCCCTCCATATGAATCCCTAACCGTACGATGTGGGAATCTTTGGGGAATGCCTACGTCCAGCTGTGGACGTCTATAGTAAATCGTCTTCGAATTAATTATATTATATTCAACCTTAACATTATTTTTATTTTCTCCGTATACCACTAAACGAATACCACAAACGTTCACGCGATTCTGAACTACAGTAAATATTACTGCAGTGTAGTTAAAGAAAATCTATAGGAAATCTATAAACGAGCAAGAACAACACCAAGATTTGAACAATCCTGGTTTTGGACTTGTCTGCTTGTCTCGGTCTTGCATTATCAGGCTTATAATTAAATATTTTGTTTCAAGTTCAAGTTATTGTAAATACTTTAACTCATCATTTCAAGGGATTTTTTATTTTGTTTAGCGGTATGACAAGTAAATGATATTATTAATTAATATATTTTATTTATCACTTAAATTTGTTAATCAAATCTTCGGTAATGAAAAAAAAAACATTAATTAAACCTACGTCCGTGAAGAGGAATTAAAAAAAGGGTTACTGGATATAATAAATTTAACGAGGCTGTTTACGTATCATCAGCCAAATTGGACCTATTACGGCGCGAATGTGTACCGTTAAAAAAAAAAAAATTAATTAACTGCAAAATGAAAAACGGACACTTCTGTTGACGGGGGTGATAAAAAGAATTACATACAGTATTGGATTACAACAAAGCCGCGCCGACAGGGTGCCCGCGCCGCCCTTAGTATTTATGTACCGCTCTAAACGTATTCTTTTTTAAAAAGATAAAACGATTTCAGAATGAACATCATGAAATACACCATATAATACCTCGATCTCCTTTTCACCACCGGATGACCAGACGCACGGCGCATCACCATCCCTACGGTGTGTACTTCCTTTTCGTTCTTCATGAGAACAGCAAAAGAGTGGAACAACTTGCCGGCATCGGTGTTCCCGTCTTAATACGACGAGGGGGTGTCTTCAAGAAAAGATTGATAAGGCTGTTACTCGGTTAGTACCCCTTACCGCCACAAACCACATCACCACTTAACAGCACGCGGTGGTGAAGAGAGAAATAGCACGCTATCCGTTCAGATCAATCAGCGCTATCGACAGAGCGATTGTAAGTGGGTGAATGCGAGACGGGGAAGACCGAATTGGGCAGGAGATTGGGGTAGGCCCATATCCAGCAGTAGATCAAAAATTTGATGATAATCATCAATGATGATAGATCTTTTGCAGCCTTGTAGATACAACTTTGTTTGAATATGTTGTATCAAAACACCATAACATCAGCTCGCAGTAAATCTTCGTTAACCAGAGATTCTAGTAATCACTTTAATGCCTAATTTCGCTGCCAATTAGAGATGTGGGAATATGTGTTCAGATGTAAAAGAAGCTGTTACTAATGTAGCTGTAGTTTTGTAGCATTGTTTTATAATAAACACTATTCACAACATGAGGAATTCAAATGATGATGAGATAGACTTACACGGTCTCTTATAAGGTACTAACTTAGACAATGAACTTGATTCAATTTCAGATGACAGCAACACCCACCAGGTCTATAAAGAAAGAGTACAGAAATATTGTCATGGCTTTAGATTTACAGTAAAAATTCTGTCACAATCCAGACTCCACTATATTAGCTTCTACATCGAACCAGGTCTCTCCGTGCTAAAAGACAGGCTTTTAGACACCGAACCACGTAGACAGTCGAAACCTATTTACGGCAGAAATAAAGGAAATTGTTTCCTTTCTTCACTAACTCTTTCATAAAAGTAAACTACCAGCCTTCATAACTACTACCCTTATAAATCGGCATTAAAAAATTGCAATGAACATTTCCACCACTGCCTACATCGGGATCGAACTCGGGCTCCGGCGGCGTAATATGAAATTTATGAGGAGCGGTCCGGCGCAAGGGTTCTATAAATACTACCTAAATAATTTCGCCTTATACCCCTTTTGGTGTATATTTTATGAACGCCCGGCGGCTAGTCAATCAAAATACAGAGCATCCCGAATTGAATTAAAAAATTAATCCAATTGGAAACTTTTTTTTTACTGGTGATAGGTCTCTGTCGCCGGAGACCGTCAGAGGAAGAACCACCGCAGCGTCTATTATTACCGCCAAACAGTACTGTCCAAACATTGCCGTGTTTCGGTTTAAAGCGCTATACCTACTGAAATTACTGTGGTAACGAGACTTAACGTCCTCGCTAGCGTTGCATTGTTATGAGCTGGCATATCACTTACCATCAGGCAAATATCCCGCCTTAGAATAATAAAAATAGAATATTTGTCGTGTGATGATTTCAATGGCAAAAATTTTACTTTGAATTTAATAATGTATTCATCATCATATTTATCAGCTCACTGTTGAGCTTGATCAAGGACCTCAACATTGATCTTACGTTGTTTCCAACCAGCAGTTTCCTCCGACTTTTATTATATAGGATGGCGCAAAAATAACCTTATAAAAAGTACCTTATAACACACGTAATAAGGTACTTTTTATAAGGTTATTTTTGCGCCATCCTATATAATCTATCCAATTTTAGTATGTCTCTTAACGATGCAATAGGAAATTGACTAATTATAGGATTAATAATACAAAATGTTAAAAAAAAAAATTTTCGTTATATATAAAAAAAAAAACAAAACAAGCACAGGCACGAAATGTTGGATGCCTTGAAGTACTAACAGGAAAATTATCAAATTCGTTTTTATAAAAACACTATAAATATACTAGGTAATTCCCATCCGCTTTGCCGGCAGTTATATATAGGGTGACGCAAAAATAACCTTATAAAAAGTACCTTATTACCTGTATTATAAGGTACTTTTTATAAGGTTATTTTTGCGCCACCCTATATAACTAGATTTGAAATTTAAACTCGAAATTTGTCAGAGACATTCCGGGCCCATTCCCATTTAAGGGGGTAACATTTCATAAAATTATATATAATAATACCATTTCAAAAAACATGCCATACGATTAAACATCTTAAATAGACGACAGAGACAATTTTTGTTTCATTTTACCCGATCAATACTAACTTTGCATGTCAACTGTACAAGACACAGGTAATTTATATAATAAAATAAATAAAATAATTAATATTTACCCCCATGAACTTCAACGTATCCAAAAGAACGCTTCCAGAATGGCTACAAACACTTGAGTATGAAAACACTGAAGCACTGCTAAAGATCAGCTGGACTGAACTGACGCAGAAGACTCCTAACATTTATTACACTTAATTTTAGTAAGTACTTTACATTCTACTTTCTATCTTCAGGTATTTATGAGGAATGTTGTTTTAAAATTGCTCAAGCACTTATCAATGTATGTTTTTGTTGTACGTACTGTTCTTTTTGTTTTATCTCTTTCATTCTTTTGTATACTTTTCTTTAATTTATTTAATATACCTTTCTGTGGAAGAACGAGATTTTATGATACAAGCATATTCTTGCTTACTAGAAGATCTCAACCTATTTTTGTTACATTAATAGCAGAGAATGAAATAAACATTCCTATTTATTTATTTTTTATTTATAAAATCCGTTCTTATCTGTCCTATACTCGACCTAGAACTCATGGTGAAATAGATATCGTAATGAGTCTCATAGGTGGAAATCTTTTCAGCCCTTTAATCTTGGGCTAGTAAGAAGAGGACTAAGGTAACCCCTGCTTGTCGTAGAAGACGACTAAAAGGGTCTAGGAGTTTCGCAGGCCTTGAGAGTGGGGAGCCCTTATCGCTCAACAAGTGAACTTGCGTATGGCTCAGCAATGGCGCCTTAGGGGCTCGTCCTCAGAGACCTCTAATAGAAAATATAGAGGGGCACCGGTGTGTTCTATTATAGAGCCCGGAGCCTCTCGGAATGCACTGATGCAGACCACCGAAGGGGTTTTAGTGAGTAAGAATCTCACATAACCCTGACTTCCCCAGAAGCAGGGTATCTTTCGAAGATTTCCCCCCTGAAACCAAAAAAAAAGGTGGAATTCTCTTATATATATATACCAGCTGTATCCCGCCCGCGTTGCTGGTCGTTGTATAAAATTTAACATGAAATTTATCAGAAATATTAGTTGAAACCAACCGCAATTAAAAATGACTTTCTATACCAACCATTACTATAGAAACCACGTAAGTAATACGAAATAAAAATGTTTATAAAATTTAATTAGAAACCAAATCATGAATGACCCATGAAATTCAGAAAGTAAATAGCCTCTCTTTATACAAATCATTTCTCGTCTAATGCTCATGTTCCCATGTCGATACGTTCACTAATTTTCATTCTAAATGTGTATGTATATATATATGTATTGACACAGATTATAAAAGGTCCTTAATGTATAGATTTCCTTTGTCTCTGATTCGGCGGAACAATTAAGACGCCTCAGATATGCCAGTCCATTCCCTGATATCCTCAACCATTACTTTTTCCTTCTCCCCACCTTTCGTTTTCCAGAAACTAATCACTATAACCAGCTGTATATCATCATATCATGTCTTAAAATTATATAAATAATTTTATAAATGACGCCACCAACCCTTAAAATGGAAAGCACAGTTTCGATTCCAAGTACATGTTGTGGAGTTTCATTTGTAGTACCCTTCTCATCATCCCTTACCTCGTCACTTAACACCATATAAAATGAGATCACACGTTAGTACCAATGTAGATTAAAAAAAAAAAAAACAAGAATCTATTTATGTTTTAAACAATGAAAAAAAAATGTCTTTGATTGCTTATATGAAATATCTATTAAAGATATACAAGGAACACGAAATAAAACTACAGATTTGATAAATAAACTAATTTATCTATACATCTTTACCCTTTCCTTACATACTAAACAACTGAATTAATTGAACATTAACATTCGCCATTTTGTCAACATAGATAAAATTTACGAATCACAGATTATAAACAGAATTGTCACACAAAATATTATATAATCTATTGTCAATGTTTTTATTATTTCTCTAAGCCACGGAACAAACGGAACGTTTACCTGATAGGAAGCGCAATGTGCTAGTGTGTTATATCCTAAGTAACGCCACTTACAATCAGGTGGACGACCTGATTATGTCGATTAAAATATTTCTAATTAGAATTATTGCATATTATCATGGGTATGATGTACAAAAAGGTTTTATTTTTATCTCTAAATATTTGTCATCATATATCATTTATTCTTAGGTTATCTACTATACTATATTTTACTAAATTCTGTTCAACATTATTCCCTTTATAAGGTTCTGCTGGAGTCAGGGTCTTGGTCCTGCTGCTTTATAAGATTCCAGTAGAATCCCTTTTGCTTCTTTAATTGTTCGTGTGTCCCCATCTGAAAGCATTTTTTATATTTAAATTCATTTGAAAAAAATGTACTGTATTTTAAGTTCCTGTGTGTCCTTACATAAGTTAATGGTAAGTTTTTTTTTTTGTATATAAATTATAAGATATTCAAACCAGCTGACGGATGTCTACTGCTGCACATAGATCTCATCACCAGAAGAGAACTTACTTTGCTTGGCATGCGAGTTAACAACTGCAATCCACATGCAAAGGACCCAGGTCATATGGTAGTAAAAAAAAGGTACCAGTAATACCTCAACAATTTTTCCCTTATTCAACACCACGATGAGATCGGCGTGCATCACCGTCGACAGCCGGTGCGCGATCACCAGCACCGTACGACCCTTCGTGATGCTCTCCAGCGCGGTCTGAACCACCTTCTCACTGGCCGAGTCCAAAGCGCTATTAAATTATAAATACCTATTAACGCTCAAGTCACATCACACTGAACTCTTGCCTGTAATACAGGAGATCGCGGGTTCGTATCTAAGGACACGTTCTGTGGAGTTTGTATGGTGGTAGTTTTATCAACCTGGCCGGCTAGCTACTACCCTAACGAGAGTATTCTGAACGAGGATGGTCACCACCCAAAAAAAAAGTTATTTACTTCACAGTTTAAACAACGGATTTTTGTATTTATGATTTGGCATTTTCTTTTGAGGGAGTTATGATCGCGAAAAGATGAAGAGATTTCTGGACACTTATGTCTAGCAATGGTGGTCTTCCAGCTGATAGTGATGATGACGACGAAGTAAAAAAAAATATATTTGATATTTTATCGCAAATTGGATAGTAACAATGGTGTTAAGGAAGATATACATTGAACTACATTCTGCTCGACGCTTTGAGGCAAAAGATAACACGTCTTGTTACCCTAGTAATTTCACTAGTTAGAAAGTCCTCCAAACCGGAACACAGTAATGTTTGCATACTACTGTTTAGCGGCTAACGGCAATAGAGACTATCACCAGTAGTGTTAACATAGCAACATCTTATGTCTCAGGCGACAAGCTAATGTGGTGCAGTATATATCATCCTAAGTAGCGCTGCGTTGTTATGGGCGGAGTATCACTTACCATGAGGTGAACATCCTGCTCGTTTCGTCGCTTAATGGTATAAAAAAAATTGTAAACGCGTCGTAAAACCGTTTAGCATTGGCAAATGTTAATTGTCCTCTATTTTATATCTTTTGTGTTTAAACATGTGTAAGTAACCTCGTCGCTTCGTCCAAGATCATTACGGGGGGGTTCTTCAACACCGCCCTGGCAATGGCGATCCTCTGTTTCTGTCCACCAGACAGCGCCATACCTCTCTCACCCACCAAAGTGTTGTAACCTTCGGGGAAACCGGTGATGAAGTCGTGTGCATTCGCCGTCGTCGCCGCTCGATATACCTGATACAAATCTATCATTCAGCTAACTTGGCAATACAGAAGATATACCTTCCAACCCCGTGCAGCATGAAAACACGTTCCAAGTAAAAGAAACTTTCTAACTGAATATATCGTGTTTAAAAAAAAAATCATTTTTGTATTTCAACTAAGCAACTAGTAAAAGGTACATTGGATAAGTGATACATTCCATAACGATAAAACACAGGTTAAGATGTTTACACTGCACTAAAAATCTGTTTGAGTACATGCATTACCTCTTCATCAGTTGCCTCAGGTTTCCCATATCTGATGTTCTCTTTAACGGTAGTAGCGAAGAGCACGGGCTCTTGGCTGATGAGTCCCAGGGCTTTGCCCCGCAGCCATTTGCAATCCAATTCTCTTACGTCTATACCATCGATTGTGACCGCACCGTCATAGACGTCGTAAAATCTGTATAAAAAAATTACTTTATATAATATTTATCTTAAAAGTTATTATAGACTTGACTCTTGGAAAAACTCCGAGTCTCAACAGAGGTAAAATGGAGTGGACTTTGTTATCTACATTGAAAAGTATAAAAAAAAAATTTAACGTACCTCTCCAACAAAGCAGCTATTGTTGATTTTCCATTACCGGATGTTCCAACAATGGCGACTGTCTTACCAGCAGGTATCTTCAAATTGAAATTCTTCAAAACAATCTGAAAATTTTATAAATAGAGAGTGAACATTGATCAAGATGTTTAAGTGCCAAGATGATAAGCGTAATGTGGTGCAGAGTATATCACTGAACTGGACCATATTCGTACGAGCGACTTTATCTCATACCATCAGGTGAACGTTTCTACTAATTTCAAAGGTTTATGTAAAAATAATAATATAGTAGTGTAAGAGGTCCCCCGCACAACTCACAGGATCCAAGCCAACTTGGCCTGCTCGCGGTGCATCCTGCTAATCATCAAATGAGGCTCTGGCTCCCACCAACCCGCATTGGCCCAGCGTGGTTAGAAATAGCCTAAACCCCCATATGAACTCCTACAAACGATGGCCTCTAGTGCACGGCGGCACCGAAGGCTATGTGGACTGTGGACCGATCTATGTGGAGATCTTTGGTGGAAAACTATGTCCACCGGTGGAAGTCTATTAGCTGATGATGATGATGTAATAATAAAAATCTAGAGACAAATATAATATTTTATAACATAGTCCATTACATGGTTCTAAATAATCGCAACCAACAAGCATGCAAGACGCTCATGAAAGTGGAGGGAGCGAGAGAAGTGTGCCAGGATCGTAACAAGTGGAGAGAGGTGGTCTCTGCCTACCCCACTGGGAACGAGGCGTGTATGTAAATATTTTAGTCCTCCATCCTCACTTATTTATACACCATTCACCTGATAGTAAGTGATACATCCATCTATAAGATGTGGAGTTGGTTAGGTTGATATACACTAATACATATACCATCAACTTATTTACTCTGACACTCTTTATCTAATGATACCGATATCAATGTTAATGAGTTGGCATTCTCCGGCACTCTACAAGGTCAGATGAATATCTAAGTGCAAGTTAAGATATCCTGTTTTTTAAGTTACAGGAACTAATTGTAAATGTTAATAATAATAACAGCTCTTTTAATGTTCTATAGAAAGGACTTGAGACATTTTCTATAAACAATTAAAAAAAATATATTTTTCAGATCTGTCTGAAAACAAAAACACACTTACAGCTTCCGGCCTACTGGGATAAGCGAAGACGACATCCTTAAATTCTATGTCGCCGTGAAACTCGTGGTATTTTATAACCTTCTTGGCGGATGTGTCCATTTTTGGTTCCTTGTTGATATACTGGAATTTCAAATGTGAAATATTTCTTATATATATTTGTGTATTATTTAAATATGATGCTGGCTAGATGAAATTATTACAAAAAAAAACTTTAAGTTTTTTTAAACATTTGTTCCTTCAGTATTTATAAATAATAATTGCAATTGAGAGTCACCGTATTTCGAATGAGTCATGGTTGAGGAATATCAGGGAATGGACTGGCATATTTAGGGCGTCTGAATTGTTCCGCCGAACTAGAGACAGCAAGCACTGTACCACGCTGATCATCAACCTTCACTAGTTGGAGAGGCACTTTAAGAAAAAGTATTTGGAATGACCTGACCCATTGACTTCTGATCCACAAACATCACCAAATAAAATACCTCGAAGACGCGTCCGCCCGCACTGAGGCCCTTAACAACGGAGCCGAAGAGCAGTGAGAGCTGCGCGACGGAGCGCTGCACGGTCTGCGCGTTCACTAGGAACGCCATGACGTCACCGGCTGTCATCTGACCCGTCGACATCAGGTGACCGCCCAGGAACATCGTTGCAAGCACCATACTGAAAAACATTTTTTTTTTTATTAACAACAACCCAATACTTATCCTTAATCTTACACAGTATTAAAAGACAACGAAGCCCTGCATGACGAAGGAAGTGCTTATTATACTCTGGTTCTCATGTGACTTTAAGTCACCAATTTGCGTTGGGCTCACGTGGTGACTATGGCCCATCGCCCTCATATTGAGGGTGAGTCTGTGCCCTAACAGTGGGGACGTAAATTAGCTGTTGGCTATGGATAGTAGCCAGATAGGTTCGAAGAAACCCGACCAGCAACCAAACTACATATGTATATAAACGAATAGCCCTGGAATCAAACCAGAGGCCTCCATGTTACACGGCAAGCGCGTAGACACTGCGCCAAGGAAGCACCTAACCAAATTAGTGTTATAGGTATCACTAAACTATTAAATTCACAATTGGACTACGAGTGTGTAAAACATTACTTTGTTCCGGTTTGAAGGGCGCCGTTGCTAGTGTAATTACTGGGGTAACGAGACAACATCTTATGTCTCAAGGCAACGAGCACAATATGGTGCAATAAATATCATCCTAACAAGCGCTATGTTATGGGACAGGTGTATCACTAACAATCAGGTGAACATGCTCGTCTCGTCGGTTCCTTAAATAAAAAAAAAAACAATTTTATAATAGTATAAATAGGTTCTATGTTTTTTTTTATACCCATTGAGAAACAAATTTGTTCCAGCTTGAAACAGCCCTACGCCCAATCCCAACTCCATGCTAAGGTCGGCAGCAATGTTACACTCCTCGGCGAACATTCGCGCCTCGTTCTCCTCGCCGGCGAACGCGCGTACGGTCCTCATGTTAGCGATAGCTTCCTCGGCGACCAACGTCGCCTTTTCTATCTGAAAATAACCAATACCACACATTAGACATATGTCAATGGCTTATTTGTCGCCTGATGATAATGATAATGATTTTTCATTCATTCAACAGCCAATTTACGTCCCCACTGTGGGAGCACAGACCTAGCCTCTATATGAGAGCAAAGTAGCTCACTGGCCTAATGGTTGGAGCGTGAGGCCTTTATTCCAAAGGTCGCGAGTTCGAATCATGGCATGTACCGATGATGATGAATGGCTTATCACAATTGGTCCCATGATACAGTAACTAAGGCCTTACATTCTATTCTAACACACAGATCCCTAGTACGATTCGAGAGCCAAGTATTGTAAAGTTTGCTGGTGGTAGGGTTTTTGTGCGAAATTGAATTCATGGTCAATCAATTATATTATAACTTTCGTAGTAATATGAGACGAATCCTGAATGATCACCTGATGGTACACTCACCCATGAAAACGGGGGTGTTAGATTAATAAATGCTGTACCACATTCTGCTCTTCGTCTTGAGCCGTAAAATATTGAATGTCCTTATCTAAGCAGTATCACCAGCACCTACACTGTTCAAATCGGAACAAAGCAAGGATTGTACGCTATGATTGGCGTCAAAAATAAGCGTTGAATATTTATCTAGATGGTCTCTGACACCAACAGAGAGTCTATAAGTAAAACTACTAAATACAGGTTTAAAATGTACTGTAGTAAGTAAAATTATTTGGTGCTTATCAACTAATAAGCAGTTGATAGCATAAGAGATAGAATAATAAAGATTCTCTTTAGTAGTATCAACTAACCTGCGCCTGCGCCTCCCGCGACAATTTCCTTAATAGAGAACCAATAAATGTTCCTCCGATGACAACTGATGGTACGCATATCATTGTTAGACCGGTCAAGTGCGTTGATATAACCAAGAGACTAACAGCTGAACCAACTACCTTTAAAAGTAACAGTCAATATTAAAAAGTATAAAACATTAATACAAGTCTGCTATATTAATGATTGCTTATATAACTCGTTGATATGATGATCATGCACGCAGGCACAGTAACTTGCCTTGTAACAGGAATGTCACCGGTTTGATGACTAGTTTTTGTCCAGTATATGAGAGCAAGAATATTCTCTCGATGAGCATATTCAACAATTCAAAGCACCATTGTTACTTAATAGAGAGGTCAAGGATAAGCTTATTGTAGATAAAATGTGACAATGACAGTAACCAGTACGTTAATTATATTCCTTTATAACGATAACCTTACCTGAGTTATAGCCCTCAATCCACCAGAGATAGTCTGTTTAAATGAACTCTTAAAGTCTTGCACATCAACTGTTATTCTGAAACATAAATGTACTTATTTTATCTTTATCTTAACGTTAACCTTTCTGGTCTGATGAGTTCTTTCACAAGGAGAGAATAAAATTATTTATCCACCACACTAGACAAGTGGGAGTTAAAAAAATCACATATTCATGAAAGCTGTCATATTAAAAACATATTGGTTTCCTTATAACGTTATCTTCTTCTGGAAATTCCAAACCAAAGGGGATCAAGGGCACACTTCATCAAATTTCATAATGCATACAACCAACTTACTGAGCTGTCACAACTTTATCCAGGTTAAAATATAAAACCTCCTAAATATTGTAGTAAGCAAATACTGTCAAATTAAAAATGAACATGAATTACAAACAAAAATTTCTAACTTAAACTTTAAAATCCATTAAAATTAGTATGCCTTAATAGGTTCAAAGCCAATGTAAAAATTTGTATCTGTTACCTATTAACTAATTCGCCAGTTCTCTCTTGATCAAAAAATGCAATGTCCTGATTCAAAATTGACACAAACAAGTCCTGTTTCATCTGTGCAGCTACACGCTCACCAACTTGTGCCAGAAGATGAATGTAGAAGAAAGTAAATGCTGCCTGCAACATAGGCAGTTACATTAAATATAATATTCATTAAATTGTAGAGGCGTTAACTCAGTTTGTAAGCTCACACAAACACACTTCACATTTTTTAATTTTTATTAAGGTTAAGCTTAAAACACAGTAAGTTCTATTATTAACTCGTTATATTTAGAGATGAGATATAAATTTAAGACAGATCATTACAGCCTTTATATCTTACAAACATATGCTTCCATGAAAACAAATAAATAAAGGACACAGCATTGATGCAGTAATTATTTCAAACATGTTAATTCCATCTCAATCATGGCAATTTTAAATCTTAATAAAGGCATCAAAAAACATTTTATATATCATATAATAAACATTCAATTTAGATCACCTGTCCAATATATAATGAGATCATTTTCAAAGCAGGTATCTTGATTTCTTCAATAAAGTCTGCACTTGGGTTTTTCTTCATATTGGCTAAAATATTTACTATTACTCCAAGCATTGCCGGTATATAAATATTGAGGAATGCCACTGCCAATGCAGACTAAAAATTAAACAACATTTATATGTAAAAGTTATTGAACACCAATGATACTTTTATCATAAATTACATTTAATAAAACATGTTTATCTGAACACAACAAATTATAAATACTATCCTAAGTAATAAAAAACAATTAGAAGATTACCACATTTAAAACTATTCAAAAGTTTTACTTTGTGTACTTTAATGATAACATCCATAGCCACATATTGTTAAATTATTGAAATGCATAGTATCTAACAAGAATCACCAATAACTCACTTTGATTTAATCCACATAAACCCATTTATATATAGATAATATTATTCTTATTGCATACTATATTTTAAAAAGAGAATGTTATTATTACCAAATAACATTACAGACATAATAAAATTCCTTTTAAAATAGTCATTTATCATTTCTTTTCAAGCAACAAAAAAGAAACCTTTACGAAAATTAATTTAGTTTAGAAGTAGTTAGTTTAATTTTTCATTGACCTTTGGACTTTCATCAGTAGTTATTCAATAATAAAGTTATGTAACAGATACTTACGGCAACTGCGGCTACTAATAACCACTTATGTGGCATAAGGTAACCCAAAAATTTTTTCCAATCAAACTTAGCACTATCATCATGTAAGTTAGGTCTTCTTTGAATCGTCCTTGACACATTTGCTTTACAGAAAACAGACCCATTATAAAATAATCGTATTCCTAACCCAAAACTTATGCCGGTGCATAGTTGCCATGGCCTATATACTAAAAATGTTTTACTTTTCTCAGAATTATTTCGAACCTGGGTAAAATATCGTTTCGCTGCAAATGAAGGTTTATTTTTAACAAAATTTGCAAAGTATCCTTTTCCTTGAATAGAAATCAATCTGAAAATAAATTAAATATTCATGGTTACAGTTAAAATTTAAATGAAACTTGAATTTAAATAATCGCCTGTTTGGAGAATTTACCTAGGTCGTATAAATTGACAACAAGGAATTTGGAATAACTGCCACATCTTTCTTTTCTGTTAATTATCGACCGTTTTTTATATATATACTGTTATTCATAATTTTCTTAACAATTCAATTTCCTTAAGTTACACCAAAAATAAAATTGTCACATTTTTAAAACAATAATGTCATCCTCCTAGGTATTGTCAGTGTAACTGCCAATAGTGACATTTGAAATACATTTTTCGTTCAAAAAACAATGATAAGTTTTCAAATATCTGCACAGCGTAATTATAAATTCATAATAATAATATATATCTTATTAATATAGTGTTTATTTTTGATGACAATATCATCAATACTAAAAGAATTAAACTTATAAGTACTAACAATAAAATAAAATCCTCAGGTAATCACGTTCAGCAGAGTACCGAGCATATTAATAGCATTGCCTTGTCTTGCAATTAATATTTGGTTTTCCAAAAAGAGCATGTCTCAATAAATCCACATTTGTGAACGAACGCTTTAACCTAATTGATTTTAAATGCTGTCTAATAAAAAATTTAAATTTATAAAGTATACTAACATTAAAAGGTTTCTATTTATTTCGTCTATGTAATTAGATCAATTAAAAAAATCAATTATTACGTAGTAAATATTCATTGTTTATTATTTTTTTAGACTAATCTAATAGTAGCGAATAAGATTGGTAACATAATATAATTTTATACATTCGTTAATACAATATTTTATCATAATACTAGATAATACTGACGTTTTTAGTATTTTTTTAATTTAAATAATTTTGGTGTTAAATAGGTTCACTAGATGGCGATAGAAGGATATATCCAAATAATATAGCATTAGGTACATTTGATTATAATATCTATACGTAGATGCATTTTACAGAATATTATAATATAACACATGTTAATAATCGTTTCTATCTGTTCATGCAACATTTGTAAGAAAGAATATTAAAAAAATCATTTCTGTTTAATTCAAACAAAAAAATCAATCTTTAATAAAACTTGAAAAATATAGTAGGAACTGACCACCTTACCGACTATTATACAAACTTACGTAGGTATTCACCAATTTAATTTTGTACTTAATTAGATAGTTATAACAAATATAGTTTTATTAACAGTTAACAGTTTGACATTGTAAGTTTTATTATAACAGGATAGTTATAATATAGTTTCAATATTATACGTAGTGTTTTTTTTTTTGACCTCTTTTATGGTATTTATAATACAGATAGTAAATTGCAAAACATAATTTGTCTATATAGTCTAAAAATGGTTAGAGAGATAAGCATACAAAAAACATGAACGTGATACAATTTCCATACTAATGTAAAGCATAAACTTAAAAACACTTTAGTCGTTTTTTTTTATTCAAAAATCAAACAGATGGTCAAGTAGAGTGCAGGCCCCGATTTCGCGCCAATACCGCCTATTGTTTAACTGAAGTGGTGCGAGCATTACGCAATTATTTGTATACGAAGTTTTTTTATTCGATTTTATACCATTTAACGACCTATTAGTAGAGGAAAGCTATTGATTTTTGGTTGATAGCGCAATTGTTTGAACAAGTAAAATTAATGGATTTTAAAACGCTTGTAAGTTAGTTATGTCTTTAATGTTATAACCGACAGTGGAGTACATATACAAATTATTTTAAATAAACAATAACATATGACCTTCTTAATTGTTCCCACTTCGGACTTGGAGACTTCTTTCATGAGAAGAGGGACAAATCTATTTATACTTTACAAGTGCAAGTTGGTAGTGTTTTATACGTGAAATAAATAAATAAATTTAATGATATTCTTGCCAATAAATTCTTAGTTACAGCTGTTTATAGTTAAAGAATATAAAAAAATAAATTTATGACTTTTAAGAGTTACACCTAAATTGATTTTAAGTATTCAATGACCACTTCTACAAAAATAGTTTGTTGTTATTAGAAACATTAAACTGGAAATGGTTGGAATGTTAACATAATCTCTGGCATACTGCTATAGAACAATACTTTGCTTATAAGATAATAAACAAACTATAGTTATTGAGATGAATTTTCTTCCTTCAACAAAAATATACATTCATAGCGATTTCGACTAGACTTCATAATTTTTTTTTTTTTAATATATAAAGCGCATTTGTTATTTTCCGTTTTTAAATAAAACGTAAGTCAAAATATTAAACAAATGATATAAGAAAAATCTGTGATACAACAAATTTTAAATTTGATGTTAATTCAACAAAAGTATAATATAAAATTAACTGTTTATCCATATGTCAGAGACAGTAGTACAAATTCGAATAATGTCTCCCAATAATGGTGGATATCGACTAATACCATAATTTATGGTTTGTGGTGACATCCAAATATGCAAGCGTTTAGCGAGAGGCCCCAAAAATTGTCTATGCCCGAAAGGTTAGGGCGTGATAATGCAGTAAGCTGGGGGATTAAGATGCTTTTATTGCTTATGTAAATAGATTCAGTTAAATGAATACCGGAAAGTAAGTATTTAACTACATATTGAAATATTATCAATATAATTTATAACATAAATGAAATCAAACGTGTTTGGTTTCGTTGTTTTCCTTTTCATAAAATCACCTGGTGGAAAGTGTTCACTGACGCCCATGACACCAGACACTCGCGACACCAGAGGGGTCGCAGCTGCGCTGTCTACCTTTAAGGAAAAGATGCGCTCTTTTCTTGAAGGCCCTTCTCGTACTGGTTCTAGAGGAATGTCGTTATTATGATGGCATGCGATGACTTTTACCAATACTAAACTTATCAATTTTTATTCAATATAGATAGGTACGTTTTGATTTAATTAAGAGTTTATTATTTAGATAGGTTCACGATGCTAGAGTAAGCAGTTTATTTCCTGTATGAAACGCAGACTCCTGCGTATGGGTGGCCTACTACACGGCGCCGTGTGAGATACCAATAATAATATTAAACAGAGCGCGTGCACTCCAATAATCGCAAACTTTTGAAATCAACAGCTATCCGTCAAGTATTTTTTTAATCATATGTCCGTTTTTGAAAGGTTGCAGTGGTTACTTCGATCATCGAAAACAAGCTGACGTCCGTCCTTCAATTATCTTCAGAGACCTCTGGTTGGTATGAACCAGCAAAGAAAAAACTTTGTTATTCTATAAAGCGACGAGTCGTTCAGCTGATAATACGTAAAATGCCTGCTCATAATATTATTGCGCTAGTTAGAATAATATATACTGCACCACATTCTGGTATTCCAGTCGTATAGTAATACCGCTATTACTCCTCACCATATTATTCTAATACCAAAAGAGATGACAAAAAAGTTTATATTACTCCTGATGGTAAGTAGTTATTATTTTCTATGGACGCCTCTAACTGCAACGCGAACGCTTTGCCCAGTATCATATACAAATTAAAAACAAAGGAAAAGATCTGAAACAGGACTAATAAGTGGCATCACTGGAACTGCTCCAACAAAACTGCTAATCCTATTATAAGGCGGGGCTGCACACTTGTCCGTGCAAGTGTTTAATGAATCAGATTATGTCGTTGTATATGATTCCTGTAGTTAAAAATTTCGAGAGCGCTAAAATGTTGCATGTATTCGTCAGCAAAAATAACTGCCTTTAGGTTTTAAGTATAAGCCTGCCTTTTGTATTAAAGTATGACTATTGTAATCTAATTTTAGTCGATTCAAAGGATATTTTCAAAAAAAAAGTAATAACAACTTTAAGTTTTTTTTCCTACGAAACGAGATGAGCACGACGATCAGCAGATTTGGCGCTAGTTGGTATGATACATACAGGACCACATTGTGCTCGTCACCTTGAGATTTAAGATGTTAAGTCTAGTTACCCCAGTAATTTTACTAGCTACAATGTCCTTCAAACATGAAAACAGTAATGTTTTCAAAATGCTCTTTGGCGGCAGAAATAGAACCTACCTCCACGGTATATAGTCTTTGCAGGTAACCTCTAATATTGTAACTGCTTGTGTGGTGCAGTGGTTAACTGCTTTTCTTGAAACACGAATCAGGGATTCGATTTCGCTTCAATACGATGTGGAGTTTGATTTATCGTAAGGTTTTATTGGATCCGTCTATCTACCACCTTCATATTGTAAATTAGCCGACACGACAAATATGTTCCGACTATAGGCATATGTGAGAAAAAAAAGTCTCGTCTAAGAAACTATGGATGTGAGGAGAAGGAAATAGTCATGGTTGAGAAATCTCAGGGAATGCACTGGCATATTTGGGGCGTCCGAATTGTTCCACCGAAACAAAGATAGAAAGGACTGTATCATGCTGATGGCCAAACTTTACTCGTTAGAGACGCACTTTAGAAGAAGAAGAAAAAGAAACTATGTGTAAAACTTCTTGCTTCTTATTGGTGAAAAGGTGAAGAGGGTAGTAGCAAAATATGTCTACAGGATATGAACGGGTTCTGTTAATTCTAAGAATTGAAGTAAATAGGAAGTTAAATGGTGTCAATGTAACTTTTTCTTAACACACAATATATTCTCTAAAAAATAGACAAAACCTAAGGAACAGGAAATATCAATATAATTTTTTTTTCTATTACTAATAGTTTATCCATTGATAGGCAGATGGAGAATGTCGCAGCATTTTCGCGCTATCCCGTTGTCTCCGCAGCTGGTAATGACCACCCGCGAGGCAGAAGCTCCTAGCCCCACTATTTGACTTTACAATATAAACCACATTAAGTTACAACTTGTCAAGTTAAGCAAAACACCTTATTACAACGGCTTAGAGTTTATTTTTGATTGCATACCAAATTTATAAGTTGTGCAGTTGTTGGTGAATATGATGTTCGGTGTGCCGTCGACAGATGGCGAGGGCAGGGATAATACCGCACTCTGATGCCTTATGAATATTGGTAGTGGGTTCGAATCGATGTGTGCGCAGGCGTTCTTTATGAGCAATAAAATATTGTTTGTTTTATAATTGACCCGAGATTTAGCTTCAGCGTTATTGCCCATATGCGAGGGCATCATATGGGAAAACTTAATATATTGTTTTCATACGTCTCAAGTACAGAGCTTAATAGTTTTTATTACCCCATTTTTTTCAACTTAAATTATAGTTTGTCTTGTAATCTAAAAGTCATAAGGGATAAACGTTTTAGTTCATTTTAATGGATTTAACTTCTACCTTCTTTCCCTTACCTCAGTATCAGTAATCTCTTTTGGAAGCAGATTAAAAGCAACTAAAAGGTAACTATTAAAGAGGTTCTGGTTAGGTAACTACCACCACAGCTCCCATTCCTGCCGACAAACAGTGTGTAAACACTGTTCCTGTTTAAAGGGCGTTGTAGCTAGTGAAAATACAGGGGTAATAAGATTTAGCATTTTAGTATCAAGTCGACGAGCGCAGTATTAAGTATTAAGTTAGTCGCTGTGTATAACATCCTAACTAATGCCACGTTGTTATGGGTAGAGATATCACTTATCATCAGGTGAACGGCTCACACGTCTAAATGGTTAATTGCATAAAAAAAACTGTCTTATTTAGCGGCGTTTTCTAGCACTACTATATGTAATAAGACGTAGTTGACAGCTTTCACTAACTAATTCGTCCATCAGTCGCTGCAGAATCGACTAACTCCATAATCTGAAGAGATCGTCGGGGACAGATGACGCTGTGTAAATATTTACAGTGCGGCTAATCCGTCCGCGTCTTGGCGCGGGATTACTACAGTTTTATTATGAGAAACTCTCTCATCACTAGTTTACAAATGCGGGGCCGTAACAACTGTTACATGGGATGTAAACAAACATGAAAATTAATTATACGTAAAGTATGCGCTTTAACAAAAAAAAAAAATTGCTCAGTGCCAAGTGTTTTATTTAGGAAATTGGTGACAGGAGTATATACTAAAATAATTTTTTAAACTAGTTCATACTCGCGGTACACCTAAATCACCACAGCTGCTCTATCTACCGACAAACAGTGGTGTGCGTTACTTTGTTCCGGTATGAAGGGCGTTGTTTTATTCAACGAAGAGACCGGACCAGCGAGACGTTCACCTGGTGGTAAGTAATACGTCTGCCCATAACAACGTGGCACTAATTGGTATGGTACTAAAGCACTTTAAATGCTAAAGAGAAAAAGTATATTTTTCAAGTAAACATCATCATCATTTCAGCCGATGGATGTCCACCGCTGGACATAGGTCTCTTGAAATATGTTCCACAAGACACGGTATTTCGCTATCAGAATCCAGTGGCTCCCAGCGATTCTTTTAAAGTAAACATACTGTAATATAATTCTGATTAGTATATGATAATTAAAATTTTAGTATATCAAACTAATTACTGTTAAATTATTTAACGATACAGAATTTAACAGTAATTACTATTTTATTATTTACTTAAAATTTTAGTATTAATTGTTGTGTTTATTTCCCAAGTCATGTCATATTATGAGATGCTAGGCACTACTTGTTCCTTTTCTATATGTTATTGTTACGATTAACTACTACCCTACGTCTTGATATCCCTCCGCCCTTAATCATAAAAAAATAACAAAAAAAATTGTTTGCACATCTCATTAACCGACTCATTCATCATCATTGGATGCTTTCGTCAAACTGAAGTTTGACGATGAAATTGAGAGAAACAATTCGATCCTCAGTTATTCTTTTTAACTCCGTCCACTCCTTTATGTCGTCGAACCATTTCTTCCGCTGTCTACCAGGTGCACGTTTTCCAAGAATTTTGCTCTCTGGGATCAACCTTGGGAGCTCATGAAACGATCCTCTTGGAAGGTGTCCGAAAAATGCAACCTTTCTCTGCATGACATGTCATATATATATATATATATATATATATGACAGCTAAAATCACTATGATCACTAATACGAATGTTGTTATAAACGTTACCGTCTTTGTTGTAACTTACCACCAGACGACGCTGCAGTGCATCAGCTTGTATATATATATATTATACCATATTCTCTGTTCAGTGTTAATAATACAGATTTTACAAATCTAGTTTACAAGTGATTATAAATAAATAAAGGGATCTCGCACAACTCGCGGGACCCTTTTTTTTTCGTTTCAAGGGGGAAATTTTCTAAAAGATACTCTGCTTTTTGGGGGGAAATCAGAGTTATGTGGAGATTTTTAACCACTAAAACTCTCTCAGTGGTCACCTTCGGCGTTTGGAGAAGTCGCAGGATTTCCGTTCGGAACACAACCGCGGCCACCTCTGTGCTGGGATATCCCGTCCCGGGGTCTGCTTTATGCAGACCCTACCAGCCTTGTGAGTACTACTTCAATGACCGGAGACCACGACCAGCCATTGTCCTCCTCAGGGTCGTTTAGAAAGCGATGAAAACCCCTGTCCTGACCGCCAACGACTCCAAAGGCTCCATTATGATAGGGGAACACGATTTACCGGTGAGACGTGTTGACGCGCGGTAGCGCCACGACGGCTTCGTCTCCAAGCGGGATCTGTCCTCTCTCGATCCTACTCGGCAGCCTCCTTTTGTACCATCTCAGTTTCGCAAAGGGAAGTTACGGCCCTCCATGCAATGTCTCCTCCCAGTATCGCCGACACATTTGCTTGGCAGGAGTGGTTCCGTTCAATCCGATTTATTACGATCCACCGCTCCGATTCCCAGGACGGGCAAACCGCGAGTGTGAACTCATGGGACCCAAGCCAACCCCACCTGCTCGTGGTGCACCCTGTTAATCAAAAAACGAGGCTCTGGCTCCCACCAACTCGCATTGGGCCAGCGTGGTAGGAAATTGCCCAAATCCCCCCATTATGCATCCCTATATAGACCGGCCCCTACTGCCTGGCGGTACCAGAAGCCATGGTGAGCGTAGTGAAGGTCGCTGGATGCGGGCAGCGCAGGACCGATCGATGTGGTGATCTTTGGGGGAGGCCTATGTCCAACAGTGGACGTCTGTCAGCCGATGATGATGATGAATAAATAAATAGATATTTGTCTATTATCCCAGTTTTTTTTTTATTTTTCTTGACGCTGCTCCGGGTACTTAGGCCTCTAGTCTTATTTTATTTACATCTTTGCTTTATATACTTCTCTATCTTATTTCACGCTCTTCTTCTTTTCTATCTTACTTTCGAGTTTTATTATCTCTTTATATCCCAATAGTTAGAAGTTTTACTCCGTGTTAGTAATACGCACCAGCTCAGTAATTGCCTGCTCACTCTTTTCTTGGCGGCCATTGTACGGAAGCGGAAGCACTGTCGCCGGCGTACTACTCCACTCCTACATTACAAAGGACGGTGTGAAACGTTTATAACGTAAAGTGTATACACTACACATTGTTTAATAGTTGCTGGCTACTCATACGATTGTAAAAT
The DNA here is from genome assembly GCA_029030555.1 of Ornithoptera alexandrae. Lineage (NCBI taxonomy): Eukaryota > Metazoa > Arthropoda > Insecta > Lepidoptera > Papilionidae > Ornithoptera > Ornithoptera alexandrae. The sequence goes on along the minus strand of JARDVY010000077.1, from coordinate 8,532,555 downwards.
ATTTCCATGTTGTTTTGTTGTTGTGTTGTTTCATTTGAAACTTACTCCTAATCATGTAACTATTTTTTTTTTATTCGACGAGGTTAGCGCTTGATCACTCCTCACTCACCTGATGTTCAATGGTCATGTGGTCTGTAAAGCGCATTAACCTAATAGCACTCTTTCCTTGAAAACATCCATATTTTAATTATCATTAAACTCTGTTCTCATCATGAACGAAGGGCTAAACCTTTTTGCTCACAAACGAAGGATCTTTACAACAGCGGATGGTGACTCGCCGTGAGTCTGGTCGTCCGATGATGAAATGGGGTTGGGGGAATTGTCATGCAATCCCATCGTACACTCTCCAAAATGTATCCTATAAAATAGAGCGACATTGACCACATGTCCTATGCTGTCCAGGCCAGTGCAGCAATGGAATGAACCCACAGCCGACGTTTTACCTCAGGAGCTATAGAAGCGGGTTCGTCAAAGGTGTGATAAGGTTGTTCTAGCGTCCACAGTGCGTGTATGTGGTACTACAAGAGTCAATATACTACGGTATTATGAGATGAGACAAATCGTTATATATATAGAACTAAATAATGACATGAAAGTTATTTTTACTTTTTTTTTCGACATAGCTGCGGGTGAAATGTTCAACTGATGGTAAGTGACACGTCTGCCTATAACAACGTGGCGCTAGTTAGGATCATATATACTAGACCAAATAATGCGTGTTGCCTTAAGACATAACATCTTAATTTCCGTTGCTCCAGTAAATTAGACTAGATAAAGCGCCTTTTAAATAGGAACAAAGAAATGCTGGAAATAGAAAAGGAGACGAGATAGACGGCGTTCCACGGCAGGAAGCTACAATCGACTGATTGCAGCTCCCTGTTTTGTATATTTATTTGTGTATGTAGCATTTGGGCCATTGCAGATAAAAAAATGTATACAATGGAAGGATTAATGTGTACAGGATATGGTAGCAAATATTAAGGAATAAATAGGCAGATCTCTCAATGTTAACGGGGCGCAACAAGCGCGCACTCCAAACGCAAAACTCGGCCGGCGTAATGGCCACCAGCCCTTTGACTCAGCCGTGTATCAAATTCATAATAATTTGAGGAACAATTAAAGTCCCCTTTCATCTCGTACACCTTTGTGGTACTGAGCCCATTGCGTCTCATTTGACTTTGAGCGTTTAATAGAGAGTAACCTCAAAGAAAAATGTACTTACAGACAATTACACCTACGTATGTAACTATGAGGCACTTGCTGAGTCAGTCGGCAGGGAGGCCGGCTGCCGACGCTTGTCGATACATAGTTTATTATTTATTTACTTTATAGGGGTTTTCGACTGCTGTTTCTATTACAAGGCAGAGAATAATATTTACATGATTTTTATTTATTTATAAATGTATTGTTAGTAAATATTTTATTAATCTATTTGAAGAAAGACAAACTCTGTAAATGTAGGCTTCAAGTTACTAGCTCTCTGGCTTATTAGTCAATCGAGAGAAGCGAAAGCAGTGCTTATTTGTTCTAGGTCTCTGGTGGCGAATACCGTCTTGGTAAATACCACCACAGCTCTACTTCTACCGCCAAACATTACCGTGCTTTCATTTGAAGAGCTTTATAGTTAGAGATTAAGACTTAATATGTTATACCTCAAGGAAATGCGCACGATTATGTATGATCTTAACTAGCGCCACATTGGTATGGGTAGATGCGTATCACTTACCACCAGTCGAAAGTCTTGTCTGTATCGTCAAATAAAAGAAAATATTTTTTGGGTTATTTATAAAAAAAATAAGGTAATTAATAGGCTTTAACTTGCTATCTCTCTAACTTAATACGTAAGGTAATTACGAGCGTTTCACCATGTTACCACTTAATACCATATATATACTTCAATAAAAAAATAATAATTTGTATAGTAATTTAAAATTTATTAATGTTAATTACTGTTAAGATTATTTATGTATTTAAAAACTTATAGCCTTTAGACATTCTCTACAACCATAAAATGGTGGAAATTTAGAAATTGATATGGTAATATACAAGTATAAATAAATTATGAATATCTTAACTAGTAACGGATATAAGGGTTACCGCACAACAACTCAGGGGATCCAAGTCAACCTTGCTCGTGGTGCACCCTGCTAATCTACAAACGAGGCTCTGGCTCCCATCAACCCGCATTAGGACAGCGTAGTGGGTAATGGCCCAAATCTTTCTATATTAATCCCTACCCGATCGATGTGGGAATCTTTGGGGGAGAGAGTGGAAGTCAATCGGCTGGTAATGAATGAATAACTAGTAATAAAATAGATTTCGATTAGATTTTTTTTTTATAACCAAATTTATATTCATCGACATCGTCGCTTCGCAGCTGAAAGGCGGTACGGCGGCGGGTGGCTTTTGTGGTGAGCTCTCCAATATTCGCTTTGTTACTCTGAAAAATGTTCCCTTGGCCGCGTCTCGTCTTCTGCTTTGAAGTCTCAAATGTTTGCCTTTATAATAAATACATAGAATTTTTATACCGCGTAATACGCAAACGGGATGAGTTTTATTAAAAACTTCAACAGTTAAATGTTTCTGAATATTTTAGTATTGCATTACGATCGTTGTGTACTTGATAATCATCATGGGGTGTCTTCTTCTAAAGTTTGACGGTTGAGAAAATCAATCTGGACTTCCAGCTATTATTTTCAACTGATCGATAAACGATAACCTTTATATAGTCAAAACATTTCCTCCGCAAGAGTACATTCTCCGAGAATTTTGCTCTGAATGATCAATTTTGGGAACTCGTAAAGGGATCATCTTTACAAGAGTCCGAAAAATACATCCTTTTGTATGACGGTTGGAGATGAACTGCTTATCAGTATGACGGTAATAGTCATTGTGAAAGCTGCTGCTCCTTCCCTTGAATTGGTCTCTCCATGTTCTTCTTTTGTAAATGTTTGTTTGCGTGTGTATGTGTGTGTGCGTGTGTATCGATCGCGGTGGGACCGAAACGGCGGCCGGCAGTCCGCGGGGCAGCGTAAAGGCAATCCGCACCAGCTCGCCGGGGAGATTGGCGGCAATATCGCGATGCCCGGCGGCTCATTTAATCACGCGACGGAATGTGCCCCGGTATAAAGACCTTCCACTTGATTAATGTGGAGATGAACTTCACGAACAAAAACTTGACAAAAACATTATTTATTTATCACAATTTCGCAAGTAGGCAGAATTTGACTCGTCTGAGATACTTCGACTGTTATATGCACTAACTGGAACAGCTATGTTGATATACGGTAGGTTAACAATATGAATAGCAGCTAGGAAAAACTCTTCTTCCTCTTAAAGTGCCTCGCCAACTAGTGAAGGTTGGCGATCAGCGTGGTATAGTACTTCCTGCCTCTGGTTCGACAGCACAATTCGGACGCCCCAGATATGTCAGTCTATTTCCTAATATTCCCCAACCTAGGAAAAACTCTACTGCCATCCAAACTCCACTGGTGGAGTGGTGGATTGCTTCCACGAAAGCAGTTGAATAGAAACAAATTAATAATTCTAAAAGCCTGAAAATTAAACCTTTTTTATAAAACAATCAATATAGTACTATATTTATACTGTAATCATGTTTTATTTTCAGAAGATTCAATCAATGCAAGTATAGTAAATGATTTGAAGAATTATCTGCCAGTGAACCTTGGAAACCTTATTTTCATAAACTTTAGTTTATATTGTAAAAGGAGTTTTTTTGATAACGGACTACTAATAGATTTTGCGAGCTTAAACTAAATTAACTAAGTGTTTAAATTGTTGAGATGACGAGACGAATCATTTTATGTCACAGGGCGATGAATGTCATATGATGCTGTATAGGTATTCCATATCTATAATTGATTTAATAACTTGGTGGTCTCTATTGCCTAAGATCGTCTAGGTAAGTACTACTGTAGCTCCTAATTCTACCGTTATACAGGAGTGTAAAAAACATTACACTGTTCCGGTTTGAAAGGCGTCGTAACTAGTATAATTACTGGGATATCTAGATTTAACATTGTATGTTTCAAGGAGATAAACGCAATGTAGTACTATGAATATCATCTTAACTAGCACATTGTTATGGGCTGGCGTATCACTTACCATCAGGTGATCGTCTTGATCGTCTCGACGCTTTGTTGAATAAAAAAAAAATCGGTTTCCTCGCTAAGGGAGCAGAAGCCGACAAAAGGCTCTCGGAGCTCGCACGTTTATTGGACGAGTCAATAATGTTCCGCTGTAAGGACGGACGACCGGACAAGGGAATATTTGTGTATATATCCTGTGCTATAAACGATGTCAACCATAATGTTGGCATGTGCTGGTCGCTGGCTGACCGGCGTTTTGCGTGATTTCAGCTTTTGTTGCGCGCACATTGCATTGCTGGTGTTTTGGTGGCGGAATATTAAAGTACACATGATACGATTTCTCTTATCTACCATTGGTCATTTCACCTTGATTACACATTCCTTTGCTCACCACTAGATCTTGGAAACAAAGTCGAAGATGATGATTGATTTACCTGTTATACCTAGACAGGGTGTAGGGGGTCCCGCACAACAACTCACGTGATCCAATCCAACCTCATCTGCTCGTGGTGCAACCTGCTAATCAACAAACGAGGCGCTGACTCCTATCAACTTGCATTGGGCCAGCGTGGTGGGAAATGGCCCAAATCCCTCCATATGAATCCCTATCCGAAGTGGGAATCTTTGGGGGAGGCCTATGTTCAGCAGTGGACGTCTATCGGCTGATGATGACGTAGACAACTGGAATACAGCAGTATCGTTATAAGACCAGATTTGAATGAAGAAGAGATTTGAGTAAGATAAATTCAAATAAACCCTACCGCCATACAAATTCCACATTTAGCCGCGGAATCGAATTCTGAACCTCCTTGGTGCAAGTGAATCAGTTACACAACAGTTACCCCGGAAGCAGTAAAACAGATTTCTTAACTTATAATAAAGTTAGTTAAATGACAACTTAACTTTGTTTTATTATTGACAAAGCGACTAGACGAACAGAACGTTCACTTAATGATAAGTGATACGCCTGCCCATAACAACGTGGCGCTAGTTAGGATGATATACACTGCACCACATTGTGCACGTCGCATTGAGACAATAAAATGTTAACTCTCGATACTCCAGTAATTTCATTAGCTACAAAGCCTTTCAAACCGGAACACGGTCTGCAGTCTGTCGACAGAAATAGGAGCTGAGGTGGTACTTACGGCCTCGGGCAACAAAGATCTGCTATTTGTTTATCCGGATGATGAACAAAATGAGGTGATGTGTATATCATATCAACTAGTGCTACTTTGTTATTGGCAGGCGTATCACTTACCATCACGTGATGGTCTCACTCACATCGGCGCTTCATAGAATAAGGATATTTCTTTAGTCTTTTCTATGTCAAGTTTAAGAAAGTAAATTTAGAAGGTTTAGTTAGAATTTATTAGAAATTAAGTTATTCATAGCTCAAGTTATTTATATCTTTAATAAACGCCGAATTAACACAGCGAAGGTAATAGATAATAAAGCGTCTATAAGAATGTAACCTGAAAGTCCTCCGTAAAGAGGGCGACCCGCGAAATGCTCACAATACCCTCACTCAACGTCCACGAGCCCTATTGATTGTGGGCGACGCATCTTCGCCCGCTCCAAGTGCGTAATCCTTCAGGAGTCGACACCATTGTTGCAGCGAGCCATTAATCCTGCCTTCACAAGACAAGAGATATCCATCAATTGTCAACATTGGACTGGCGTACATCCCTACTCCGCACCCTTTGGGGGAGCACCCCCTTACTCACACAAAGAAAACGCAGGCAAAGAGTAAGCGAGCGAGTAAAATTTAAACTTATTTTATAAACAATAAAATTAACACTTGTATACTTTATAATATTTTATGGGAAGAAGATTTATCTTCTTTTTTAAGACATAATCTTCTTTCAATAAGATAAAAGCACAATTCTTTTTTAACTGCTTTATTTTTCTCTAAGAGAATAGTTTCCATGGACGTATCATACTTGGTATAGTTATTTCAATTATTGCTAATTATTATATGTACGTTAAATAAATTAGTTTGAACTGTTTTTAAACTAAATTGAATACCATCATTAAAAAAAACTTTTTTTTTTTGTTACCAAAGAAGCGAGCTTTTGTCCATAACAATGTGGCGCCAGTTAGGGTATACCACCCTGCCGCACATTGTGCTCGTCGCCATAAGACATAAAGTGTTGTCTCGTTACCTCAATAATTTCACTAGCTAGAGAGTCCTTCAAACCGGAACGCAGTAACGTTTGTCGATAGAAATAGGCGCTGCGGTGGTAACTGCCTAGACGATTTCCGGCATCAGACACATACCACCAGTAAATAACTAACATAAATAAAACCTGTATGTGATTTCAAAATATATATATTCGTCGTTCATTACCGGAATCGGAAATGTGGAGATCCGCAGAACTAGGGTCACCGACATAGCCCAAAAGATTGCTAGACTTAAGTGGCAGTGGGCAGGGCATGTTGCTTGAAGAACTTACGGCCGATGGGGCAGTAAGGTCCTCGAGTGGCACCTGTGTACCGGTACACGTAGTGTTGGGAGGCCTCCCACAAGGTGGACCGACGATCTGGTGAGAGTCGCGGGAACCCACTGGATGCGAGCAACGCGGGACCGATCGATGTGGAGATCATTGTGGGAGGCCTATGTCCAGCTGTGGTCGTCTATCGGCTGATGATAATGATGATGGTGAACCGGAAACATTGGTTATCAGATAATGTTGAAATAATCAATTAAACTCCAAGTAAATCGAATGTAGTGTTGTGTAAATAACCTAATTAAGACCTCTTTATTAGAACACATGAGCCAACAATTTACCGTTCAATGTGTCTTTCTACTTAAATAATTGAATTACTGGAGTAACGAGATTTAATATGTTATGCATGGTATCGAAAAGTACATTATCATCATCATTGAAGAAAACTTACGATCCTGTGACATCCTTTTTTGGAGTGTCTGTTTCTTCTTAAGCGAAGGTTGGTGGTCAGTTCACCAGCTTTAATTTTGAGGAGTATACATCAACTAATTAACGTTTAATGGCTTCCGACTTCGACTTTAGATATTTGATCTTCATAAAAAGGATTGTCATGATTAAATTTAAAAAAAAAAAAAAAACCACCGTGTCTGTGTAAATAGTCTTTGTCGTCCACCCCGTCTGCGTGGATATAGAGGAGTGAGCTAGTGATTGTCAAAATTTGGCTTCGTAGAACAAAGCGTTATTTACCGAGCGAGAGGTGGGAGAGGAGGGCATCCTTTGTGAAGGCATTACACCACTCTACATAATATTGTGAAAGTTCTCACAATACACTGTTTGCCTCGGCGTAGGTATTACGGGGCTTTTTATACGGAGACGGAGACTTGTTGGGAATCTTTGAGCCCGCGCCGTCGCTGATTAGTTTTGAGAAGTTTTAATGACACCGACTCCGTGTTTGTGTTGTTTTGTTTCAAACCGGAGCCGAATACAGTTTCCTTTTAGAAAAGATCTGAGATTAAGCTACTAATTGGATATCAAACTGATATCAGATCATATCGTACAATTACGAGTGGTATATATATATATATTTAATAAGACAATGGAGTATATAAAGACGCCCGCAACGTCATCGCATACATCTCATCGTATTATAACCAATTAAACAACAATAGAGTATTGTGCAGCTTCCTGCAGAAATCGAATTATGCAGTAAACCGAAGTTAATTGGCCGAAAACCCGTTTCGGAATTGAACACACGTTCGGAGAGCCCGCGTTCGAAATTCAAATGAGGCGGCACGCCCCACCCCCTGCCCCGCCCCGGCGCCATCTTGAATACGGGGTGGGGGGTGGAGAGGTTGGGGGGGGGCCTGTTAAATTATTTCATTCCGCATCGGGCCGCGCTCGCTATAGGATTAAAATAATTGCCAGCGAAAGCGTAAACGGATAATGATTTTTGTGAGCGAAATAATACGCCATAACAATTTAATTCTTGTGAAATTCAACCGTTTTGTTTTAAATTACGAATGGGAGCCTTCCGCTGCTTCTGTACAACTACAAACAATAGTAATAATAATAGGAAAGATTTTCTCATTAAATTTCATTTAATATTTTATATATATGAAACCCTTGATATGATAATATAATTAATACTTATATCATTAAAAAATTGCTGTATATGCAATTGTAAGTAACTTTGACTCTTACAGTTCGTCTGATGCTGGGCTCCACGGCCTGTTAGTCCATGGCCTGTTGATGACTGAAATAATAGTCCGATCTTAATTTATAGACGGTTAATATGCAGGTATTTTGCCTTTACGAGTTCCCAAGGTTAATCCTGGAAGGCGAAATTCTTGGAAAACGTGCATCTGGTAGACAGCGGAGGAAATAGTTCGACGACATAAAGAAATGCAGCGGTCTTAAATACCATCAGTTAAAAAGAATCTCTGAGGACCGGATTAGTTTTTTCAATCTGATCGCCAAACATCAGTTTGAAGAGTACAGAAATGATGATCTTTTCAGCACTTTTCTAAGAAAATAAAATTCTCACTAATTAACAGCAACAAGAGTAGTTACTTATACCATATTTTATATATATATCAATTTTAATCTAATCTCAATCTTTGAAAAGTCTGAGATTTTTCTTTAGAAAAATAAAATTAAAGGTTTGTGGATTTGTTTTTTTACCTTTACCTTGCCAAAATGTCTATATACAGTAAACTAAAAAAAATACTTATTTCTCGCCGATCTATAGAAATAACGACTAAAAAGTAAAGTGTTTACACAATTAACTTTTTTAGGCATCTCTCCGATTTGCTCAAGGAGCTTGCTAAAAAATCTACACCATCTAAACTCCACCACTAACGTAGCCTCGAAATGATCTAAAAATTTTAATGTTTTATAAACAATTTTTTTTTTCAATTAAGCGACGAGACGAGCGGGACATTGCTCTGATGGTAAATAATACACCTACTCATAACAACGTGGCGCTAGTTAAGATGATATATACTGCAACATACTGCGCTCTTCGCCTCAGACAGGATATTAAGTTTTGATACCCCAGTAATTTCACTAGCAAAACCTCTCAAACCGGAATACAGTAATGTTTCCACGCTGCTGTTTGGTGGTAGAAATAGGAGCTGCGCTGGTATCTACTTAGACCGTCTCCTATAACAGAGACCTACCACTAGTAACGATAACTATCAGATAACGCTAATTATCGTTTAATATTACTCATAACGAATAAATTCTACAAAACGCATTCATCGTTATCAGCCGATAGACACCAATTGCTGGTCATAAACCTCCTCCAAAGATCTTTGTAGGGGCTTACATGGGGTGAATAAAACCATTTCCCACCATGCTGGCCCAATGCGGGTTGATGCGTGGCGGGGCCTTGTTTGTTGATTACCAGGGTGCATCACAAGCAGGTGAGGTTAGCTTGGGTCCTGTGAGTTGTTGTACGGTACCCCTAATACCCCCGATTTTATAAGACAATTTTTTTTTTGTATTTATTAAAATTTTTTCCTAATATTATTATTAAGAGCTTTACCTTATCCTATTATTTACAACGTTTTCGCAACAATTACAACATATTTACTACTAAATTATATATATATTTTTTTCTAACTTAAATACACTTATGTTATCTAATTATCTAATATACACATAAATACCCAAAATTATTGTGTCCATATGTATAAAGTAACATTTACTATAAGACACTACTATGTGCTTTATAACAAAGAATTAATGGTAGTATCAATATTAGTGTAAATGCTACAAAAGTGCCGACATGAGAGTATTGAAAAAAAAAACTTTCAGAATTGACCTGGAAGCGTCGCAAAAACTAGAAGTTCGCTTAGCAACTTAGCTGGTGCAACTTGCGGCTAAGCCTCGCTCCGCGGGGCGAACATTTTGCGGTCCGCCGTGTCGACTGGAGCCGGCGCGCCGCTGGCAATGTCGCTCTACTTAGGTTTTATTCAAATATAATAATAACTAAACAAATACAAATATAACAACAACAGCTGCACTCGATATTGAGTGATAATCAGTTTATAGATACTAAAGAATACTATGATACTTAATGAGGAGATCCGCAGGAGAGTTAATGTCAACGACGTCGTCGAAAAGATTAGCTTAGCCTTAACTGGCAATGGGCAAGACACCTTGTTCGAAGGACTGAAAGCCGATGGGGCGTCAAGGTTCTCGTATCGGACGGACGAGGCGGTCCGACGTTCTGGTGAAGGTTGCCGGAAACAGCTGGATGCGGTCAGCGCAGGATCGATGTATGTGGAGATCTCTGGGGAAGGCCTTTGTCTAGCAGTGGACATCTGTCGGCTGATAATGGTCATGATGAAAGAATACTTTGATCCTCATTTGGTAATGGAATCTTACCCTTCACATCGGCAAGACGTTTATCCCTTAGTCACTGAGCAGGAAAACTTATCCTTTTGTCTAAAGGTTTAACGTGTTAATAACTTAGACCATAACTTCAAAACGATTAATGATAAAATGTTTATCAAACGATCTTTCGGGGAAGCCTATGTCCAGCAGTGGTGGTCTATCGGCTGATGATGATGATGTCTCTAACGATTAATGATAAAGCGATAAACGATTGATAAATAAATCTTGGGAATATATATATTAAATATTAGGTCCTATATCCTTATATATGAAATTGGTGTTTTGTACGGGAGGAATATAAAGTTTTTTTTTTTTGTAAAATATATTTAATTAATCAAAGTATGCACCGTTGCTATCTATGCACTTTTGTCATCTCATAGGTAGTTCATTGATCCCTTTACTAAAAAACCATGGGGGCGAGAATCAATAAACTGTTTGAAGGCGGTTTGGACTGCCGTATCGCAGTTGAATTTTTTTCTTTGTAAGAAGTTGTCCAAATTCCGGAAAACATGGTAATCTGTTGGGGCAAGGTCCGGGGAGTACGGTGGATGTCGCAGACATTCCAATTGTAGCTCATCCAACTTAGTGGTTGTTTGTTGTGCAGTGTGTGGTGGTGGTGTTGGGTTGTCGTGAAGCAGCAGTGGTTAAAAGCGATTGATCAATCTCGGTTGTTTAGCAGCTAGTTCTTCCTTCATGGTCTGCAGTTGCTGACAATAGATATCTGCCGCAATCGTTTGGTCAGATTTTAGAAAGCTGCAGTGAACGACACCGGCGCTAGTCCACCGAACACTCACAAGTAACTATTTGAAAATAAACGAATTTAGGACAGGATTTGGCTGGGTATCCAGGATTCAGCCATTACGACGAGCGCTTCCGATTATCGTACAGTATCCACTTTTCATCACAAGTAATGATTCGATGTAAAATCCATTCATTTTTGTGTCGGTTGAGCAAAGTAACACAGCAGCAGTCAGTCAAGTTCGATTCATTCCATTCATGAGGTACCCATCGTTCAAGTTTTTTTATTTTCCCGATTTGCTTCAAGCGGATTAATACAGCTTTGTCACTTACCCCGAAGCCTGCACACATGATTAACTCTTCGAGCTGTTCCTGCAGCACTGGTACTGGTGTCACGGTAGAACTCGTACTCGTAAATATACCGATATTCCATGTTTTCCGTTGTACGGTAATAAGCGACGCCAAATAAAAACATAATGAGATAAAAACAAATGAATGACTGTTTTCAAAACTCAAATGTAGCAGCTAAATGAATTTATAAATTTGAATTTGGAATTCTTAACCGACAAAACGCTAATTTCATATGAAAGGACCTAATATAGCAACAATTTTACCTTCCTGTTACTTTTAATTAAATAAGCAGTGAGAACCATGCGACGTTCACCTGAAGGTAAGTGGTACGCCTGCCCATAGTACCGTAGCGGTAGTTAGGATGGCATACACCGCACCACATTAAGCTCGTCGCCTAAAACATAACATGTGCAGTCTCGTAACCCATATAAGATACTAATAAATTATTGTATAGTTACAGCGCCCTGCAATCCGGAACACAGTAATGTTTGCACACTACTGTTTATCGGCTGCGATGGTACCTACAAGATCTTCGGCAAAGGAGTAACCAGTAAGCTACTTTATTAATCAGTATCAGTATCTACCCAGTATTAAGAGTAAGTTAAGACTTTAATATACAACTTTTTTTGTTTGTGATATAGTTTTTTTCAGCCCGCGTGGTTACATCGTCATCATCATCATCAGCCAATAGACATAGGCCTACCTCAAAAAACCCCACATCGATGTGTTGTTTGCAGGGGTTCATATGGGTGGATTTGGGTCATTCCCCTCCACGTTAGTCTGATGCGAGTTGGTGGGAGCCAGAGTCTCAGTTGTCGATTACCAGTGTGCACCACGAGCAGATGAGGTTGGCTTGGGTCCCGTGAGTTGTTGTGTCCTCATGTTACAAATCTACCGCTACAATAGCTTTCTTTATAATATGACATCCAGAGTATTCTAGTCATCATTTAGCATGATATGGTAACCAGATCACCAGATCGGTCATTTGGATATATAAAACTCCATTAATATGATTATCGGTAGTAGAGCATAATTCATAACATCAAACGCCATTCAGGTGCGAGTCGAACACGATTTAGCCATCAGCGCTCCGTCGTCAGTCGCATCTTCCCCTCCTCGTTCCTCTCCCCTCACGATGTAACCCTCCTGCCCCTCGCTACCGATTCGAATCGAATCGAATTGCAACACTTGAACTGCGTGCGGATGTGGTAAGTTTGAAGACGTTGCGGTTAAGTTGAGGCACTGCACGCTAACTTAATCAAATCTATGAGACAAGTCAACCGTTTGATAAGACTACTATTGGTCACAGACTCTACACGATTTCAATTGACGCTAATGGAATTCGATTACACAGGATGTTCATAAATGATTGAATTATAATTATTTTAACAAGTACCTTAGGATGATAAGGTGATGAATTAGTCAGATGGTCAGTTTGTGAAAGAGATAAATTTAATGACACGGTGCACTGCAAGATTGATCTTCAACGAGCTAAAGCTACTGACGAAGAATCACCAGTACCTGCTAACCTGTACTTAGCCAAGGTAGGCAATAAGACTGCAACTGAAGCTGCTGGTGGACTCGAAGCCTTTGCACCTTATGGTGTAACTAATTTATTTATTTGTAGTAGTCTCTTTGTTGTCTACATAAGCTATAATATATTGTATATAATCGAAAATTTCATAAAGGGTTTAAAACAAGGCTTTTCTTTAATTTTATATATAACTGTTTTTTTTTTTCATATAATAGTACTGATAAAGTTGAAAACAATTTTAACTACAATCTTCTTGTGAAATAGATTGTAATCGTTTTCTCTTACAACAATAAAATAACATAATATATATTTGTCAGATAAACGTAATTAAAACAAAATTAAGTATATATTGAATTAGGTAGAAATTGACGGCAGTTATTCCACCCTTAGTACACTAGGGGTGTGAGGTAATATTCGGCTCGTCTGCGGACATCAATAATGCATGCAAACGGACAAAACACTTAGCGGGCGGTGGGGTGCCGGTGTACCTATTTACATCTCGTTATCCTCATGTAATACATAATGTGATGAGGATGCAAAGCTCTCATTTGTACCACAGACTATGTATGGCATCTAAACAGTTATTATTCTGTTACAATCTAAACTGATAGGTTCGTAAATAAAATTATACATTATTATTTCAATACGATTGGAGTTATTAACGCAGTGTAAATTTGAATTATTTTTTAGGGTAACACTTGACCTCAATTTCATATGTTTAGCTACAATAGTATACAGAATATTCAGGATATCATATGCTGATAACCGGAACAAAGCATATCTAATATAGCAAAACTAATTATAGTAATTAACCAAGCGGGCTCGTAGCTAAAGCCCAACCATTAAACTCCACAAAGTGCGCCTGGAAATCGACGGATATTTATATAAATATTACTGCGAAGAGAAATCTAAAGTATATCACAAGTCATCATTATCATCAGCTAATAGACGTCCTCTGCTGGACATAGGATTCCTTCAAATATCCCCACGTCATCAGTCCCGCGCTGCCCGCATCGCCGGGCGCTAGGAACTATCGTTTGTCGGCGTTCATTTGGAGAAATTTGGGCCAGTTTCCACCATGCTGACCCAAGGCGAATTAGTGGAAGCCGGAGTCTCGTTTGTTAACTAACTGGCTCCACCAGGGCGCGACACCCCTTTATTTCACAAATAAAAACATTAATTCCTTTTAAACTGATTATATATTCAACATATGTCTTCAGCTATCTGGTAGTGAAAGTCTACTTAAAATCTTTATATTAATTTGTCAAACAGATATATAGTTCATGTATATAGAGGATTACCATGCAGATGAATCGCAGCTTACATTACATCGAGCTATAGCATAACCACTCTGTTCTGGTCATACGAAAATATTATACAACAGTCAATGTGGACAATTCTATGACTAGACATTGACCATGGGTCGAGTATTCTAGTCAAATTTTAACTGCCTAACTATTTACTACCACCATCCTATAAATCTACAGCCATGTATCAAACCTGTATTCCGGATGTCAACATATAAGAGTGAGAGTATTCTGACCGACCACGGGAGCATCTTCAACATGATTGTTGCTAAACATTGAGGTATTTGTTTGCTCGATAAAGGGATGCGACAAGCGATAGGTTTTCCTGATGGTAAGTGACACGTCTGCCTATAACAACGTGGTGCTAGTTAGTATGGTATACACAGCACCAAATCCTGCGTCGACGTCGCCTTGAGACAAGATTTCAAATCTCGATACTCCAGTAATTGCACTAGCTACAACGCCCTTTAAACCAGAACACAGTAATGTTCGCGTACTGCTGTTTAGTGATAGTAATAGAATCTGCGGTAGTACCTACCTTTTTTTTATCGCGGGATTAAATCTTCTTAATAGACACCTTGATTCTGGGGAGAAGACAAGGTTATATGGGACTTCTACCCACTAAAACCCTATCGATAGTCTCCCTCAGTGCATTAAGAAGGTCTCCGGGATTTCCTACGGAACCCCTGCACTGTGGCTAAAACATCCCACGGAAGGGCAAAGCCCTCAACCTCCACGCTGTCCTACGGCAAATACAAGACCATACTGCATTTGCCGTCATCCTAAAGTTCGCTTATTGAGCTTTGAAGGCATCCTCAAGGCCCACGAACGAGGACCCTTTTAGTCCCCTTGTACGACGGGCAGGAAATACCTTAGTCCTATTCTTAATAGTCCGAGACTACAGGGCTGGCGGTAGTACCTACCTAGATAGTCCCCGGCAACAGAGTCCTACTACCAGTAAAAAATGTGATACAGCCATAGCCTACGGTCTATAACAGTCCTAGTCGTCGGATGTATACCTAAGGGCTAGTGACTGCTACCCTTCACACGAGCATCAAATTAAGCGCCAATTATCACGACACCATCAATATCGAGCCGCTGCGCGTTCACGGCGCGTGGCGGCGCGTGCCGATATTAGTTTTTTATTTGCCTAAACGCCCCTCCAAAACTTGTCAACAAGTTTCCATGTGATGCTACAATGGTACTTCATCACTACAACAAAATTCATACACTTCATATTCTAATCTTTATTTATATATACAATAAAGATCATTAATAAACTATATCTTGTTAAGTTACGTACAATATAAAATTTGTTATTTGTTTGTTTGCAGTTTACTTGGCGGCATATTACACTTCGGATAGAGTGGCGATTTATTTGAACAGACTTTCGAATTGGTCAATATAAAAAAAAACGGATTACATTGTTTACTAAGTATCGTGATCACAATTAGAATCGATTTTGTAATTGTTATGAAAGGGATGTTGATATGAGGCCGTCTAAATCTTTATAATTTCAACGATATGTTATATTTCAACTTGATCTCAATCTTCTTAACTTACTACCTTTAGTTATTTTTTTATTTAAAATAGAAACTAATTAACTAACAATCATAACTGTAAATGTTAGCTTATAAACATTTCTATAAAGTTACAGTAACAACAAGCTTTTGAGGGTAGATAATTATTATGTACCTTTTACTGCAACAACAACCGATAAACATCCATTGCTGGACATAGACCTTCCCCAGAGATCTTCACGTTTGTAGAGGTTCACATAGATGGATTTAGGGCAATTCCCACCTCGCTGGCCCAATGCGGATTGGTGAGACCCAGGTGAGGCTGGCTTGGATCTCGTGAGTTGTGCGGGAACCCTTAGAGTCCAGGCTATGAATAGGTATTACGAAAAGAAACCGGTTCAATAAAATGAAACTGCTTCAAAATCAACGTTCTCATATTGTATGTCGTAATTTAAAAAAAGAATAAGAAAGCCGTCTCGAAATTTACCAAATTCATTATCTTAAGAGGAATGTGGACAAGTCCGTTGCTCCGGCGGGCCGGCGCGATTTTCCTTACCCTTATTTCTTTAAAAAAAAAAACTCTCGATCCCGACTTCATCAAAAAGGTATTTCATTAAGTCTTTATCCGCGGCCACGACGCACTCGAAAGAAAAGAGCTCACATTCTTGGACGCCATCCACTTTTGTAATGAAGAATGTCCATTTCAGAACTTTTTAACATCGCCTTTTGTTTTTCGATGGTTTTTTTTTTGCTCTCCGATATTTACGAGCAGTCTCTTCATCTAAATCAACATTCACAGTATGTTGTATCTCGTACACGATAGAGATGTACATACACTGTAATATGATGAGAATAATTAATATTTGAGGAAATATTTTACATAATTTTTCAATGTAGGGGTGTAAAGTGGCTCTTCCCTGTATTTTTGTCATACCCCTACCCCTTAATATTCATTCCGTTCAATTTCCTTCATTTGTATGTTTCCAAAGACCATCTAGGCGGGTACCACCGCAGCTTCTTTTGCAGCCGACAAACGGTAGCGTGCAAACATTACTGTGTTCCGATTTGAAAGGCGCTGTCGTCATCAACCAATAGACGTCCAATGCTGGACATGCGTCCATCAAATAAAGTCTACATTGTTCGGTTCACAGTCAGCATGACCTTCGTCTCCTCCGCGCACTAGTGTCCGTCGTTTGTAGGGCCATATCCCACCACATAGGCCAAATGCGGGTTAGTAGGAGTCAGCGCATCGTTTGTTGATTGGCAGGGTGCATCACAAGCAGAGATTGGCGTGAGTCCCGTTAGTTGTTGTGCGAGACCCCATACGCCTGAAAACCGCTATAGCTAGTGAAAATACTGGAGTAACGGTACTACATATCTTATGTCTCAAGGCAACGAGCGCAATGTGGTGCATTGTATAACAACCTAAATGGGACATGTTGTTATAAGCAGGCGTATTACTTAACATCAGGTAAACGTCTCACTCGTCTCATTGCTTCGTTGAATAAAAAAAAATTAAGCACTTCCCTCATTACTCCATATCTGCTCTTAAAAATGTGTCTTGTTTGTTTAAGTTCCGCCTGTAATCATGTTTTAGCCTCTTAGTGTTTCCGCCATTACTCCCAATAGACAAGTAGCCTTAAATATTTTCTCATGAGAAGACTCGAGTCCTGTCAATGGAATTATTAGTAACGTTGTGTATGTAATATTAGAAACGTATTAAGAAAACCAGTATTGTACCCCATAGTATTAAGAAAAATCATTTACGGGGAAAAGCCAGCCAATTTGCGGCCAGCTCTGTGGCTTTTACCAACTTTCTGCGCTCGCCAACCCGCATACCAGGAGTGGCGAATATTGCAATTAATTTGAGAGAGGCATGTTCAACAGTAAATGGCTACTTCATAAAATGATAATATCTTCATTATTTTATGGTGGTACCTGGTTCGACTCCGGAATCAAATATTGTGAATGCTGGTTATATATGAGAAGCAGAGTACTCAAGAGAACTAGGCTCTACCATCTTCTATGTCATTGTATATAGTTCTGAATATGTAGTTGTTGTTCCTTCATCTTAGCATTTGTCCCGACTTATCACAGGCTCTGCTTTCTTACTTCTTTCACTCTACTTCGCTCTATTAGGATCATCGCTTTCTTTGAGATCACATATCATCATATCCTTTGTCCATTCAGTTATGGAAACAGGGGTAGGTGAGGTAATTTTATTAAAAAAAAAAGTTGTTCATTATTAATTTATCAATCTCTGTACAGTTATTGGCGATCCAATGAATATAAATACATATAATGATTAATAATCAATGAGCGCGGATCGATCGGAGTTCAAAACTGCAACGGATGCAACCAATGCATTATTAATAGAATCGAACGGACGGCCGGGGGTTCGATCCGCTTCCGCTGCGTCCAAATTATTTATTCTCACTGAACATTTCGTGTTTTGCTCAACTAGCGCGATTCCATTAAACCTACTTTTATTTATATGGAACAAATTAAATATTTCTCACAAGCGAAATACGCGCCGCCATAGCATCGGAGTTGTACAAAACCCAGTCAGAGTCACTCTGAAAACTAACCTCCTCAGTTCATTACCGTGGTTCGTCATATATAATTTATCATCAGATAGACGTCCACTACTGGACATAGGCCTCCCTCAAAGCCAAAGATGGGTTCCCGCGATTCTCATCAGATCGTCAGTCTACATTGTGGGAGGCCTCCCAACACTACGTCTACCGGTACGCGGGCGCCACTCGAGGACCTTACTGCCCCATCGGCTGTCGGTCCTTCAAGCAATGTGCCAGGCTCGCTGCCACTTATATCTAGCAATCTTTTGGGCTATGTCAATGACCTTAGTTCTTTTGCGGAACTCCATATTTCTGACTCGAGCGCGGAGAAAAACTCTGAGCAGAGCCCTCTCCTTTGCCGTATGGGTGACTGTGCCGTTTTTATAAGACCGATAGTAAGGGGCCACGTCTCGGTTCCGTATGTCAACAGGCACGAGTTGAAGACTTTTGTCTTCCCCTCAAATCCTCATATATATTTCATCATCATCATTATCAGCCTTTGCTTATCCACTGCTAGATATAGGCCTTCTTCAATGTCTCCCACCAAATGCTATCCTCAGCTCGCATCCACCCACTTCCGACCGTCCTGCATTACTCGTTGTTCCTGTGTATTATGCAATATTTCTCTCAAAAAGTCTACATTCCTCCAACATCTCTCTATCCCTACCAATGCCTTACAGTTGCCAACCCGCATGTCCAGCGTGGTGGCTTATGGACAATACTCCCAATGGATAAGAAACATATATATTTAATAACTATTAATTATCACTTATCACTCAGACAAACTCGGCTGTGGGCATCTTCCGGCTGATAATCTGGTCTTTCTTTCCTTTGCTCCTTTCCGTACCTGTATATACCATATCAAGATCACAAAATTGACTTTATAAGTTATTATACCGGTCTACCAGATAGATATCATCGGTCTCTTTCAGTTATACCTCCGATTTATCCTATTTTATATTCCTCGCTAGTATAATTAGCACAATATAACCATAATGAATACAAGAGAAAATCAAATGATGACCATTAATAAAAACTTGAACCTAACAAAAAATTTAAGTTTCCGTAATGATAAATATCATGAAACATCATGAAGACTGGAATGATGGATTTATTTGCTTTAATGATCGCCTTTGAAAGATAACTCTTTATGAAGTAAGTTAAAAACTTACTTAACCAAATCGCGATTGTGATTACATTCCATGATAATACCGGAACACAAACAATAATTGCTTCGGCGTTTTATTTTCAACTGGCGCGCTTCCGGTTGGTAAATTGATGCGCAATTATAAATATTTCAATTATAGACGCGGGCGGCGGAACTTCCTCTTTTAATGCGAAACTTTACTATAGAAAAGTAACAATTTTTTTTATGAAACGGCGGTATTATCTGCTCGCTATTCAATGATAAACTATTCACGATTTACAAAATACAATATTCTACGCTAATATTGTTTTCAATATTTTGTTTATCATTACTTAAAATTGACTATGATCATACTTGATCGGCTATGTACTATTTGATAGTATAAAGTACAAATCTTGAAGAATCATATTTATTCTTCTCCTAGAGATTTCTACATCTAAACAAAAATTTATAATAGTCAGCTATTTCTATATTCTACTAAGCGACGAGAACAGTGGGTCGTTCACCTGATGGTAAGCGACACGCTTTCCCAAAACAATATAGGACTAGTTACCATGATGTACAGCACCACATTGTACAAGTTGCTTGAAGACTTAAGATATTAATTATCGTAACTCCAGTAATTTCATTTACTACAACATCCTCCGATACACATAGTAATGTTTGCACACTACTGTATTGCGGTAAAAATAGGCGGTGCTGCGGTGCCATGAACATAACTTGAACGATTTACAAAAAAACAATAGCATGATCGCAATGAAAACGGCGCGGGCGAAATAAAGCAACTTGTCTATGTCCGGAGGAGGAGGGAAAAAGAGAGGGGTGGACGAATAATATTCATTATTGGAGAGCTAACACTTAAAGCGGTCCGCTCGTTTAATAGTTCCGTCTGAGGACGGCGGGGAAACTTAATTTATTCCCAACGTTAATGTTACGCAGCTTTGTAATTTAATTAAAAACCATACTGAAAGTAAGCTGAATGAGAATTAGCGGAAGCGATCCGACGAGACGCCTCGGACATCCGCTAACGAAGCGCCGCCGGATATTTCATTCGTTGAATATAAATAACTTACCTTTGCGTATTTGAATCGAGTCATGTCTCTGTAGATCCTAATTTCACCAGATCCGAGATCGAGGATGGTGAAGCTTGCCCAGAATAATCCGGCCCTCGTGTTTACAGCAAAAACAGATGCAGAGCAATGTTGTTATACTGGTGAAAGATGGGTCAAAAAATTTCTTCCATAATTCACAACGATTGGCGCCGGAATCGAACAGGAGACTTAACTCTCTAAACCAAAAATTGTAATTGCTATAAAGTCAGCAGAAGTTACCAAGAGAGCTGATTAGAATTTCATTGGAATTGGTTGAAATACAGCAATACTGTTCCAGCGGCAGATTTACATTAATAACTCCTGAGTAGCTATCAACTTTCCAGATTAGCTACACAGGAGGTTCGATAAAAACTGATCACTAAAAAAATTGACAACTTGTCTCCAGAAACAGTGAAGAGACTACTGAGTTTTATCATCAATGACTACATCTCCATTTACCATTAGGTAAAATGTTTATCAAGGACTAGGCTATATAACGAGAAGCGACGAAAGAATATGATATACTGTGACTATTTTTATATGGTCCATTGACATCCGCCACATCCTCACCTCGCAGATACCCCAAAGTGTTAATACGAAAGTCTTTAACCAGCGAGTCCTTGCCACCCTTACTTACGGCGCAGAGAAATGACACCTGACCATCGGGCTGGTCCACGGATTCAAAGTAGCACAGCGACCGCTTCCGATTATCGTACCGTATCCACATTTCATCACAAGTAATGATTCGATTTAAAATCTCTTCTTTATTGTGTCGGTTGAGCTAAGTAACACAGCAGCAGCAGTCGACGCGTGTTTGCAAGTTAGATTCACTTAATTCATGAGGTACCATCGTTCAAGTTTTTTTAGTTTCCCGATTTGCTTCAAGTGGATTAATACAGTTTTGTCACTTACCCCGAAGCTTGCAGCTATCTTTGAAGTGCTTTGTGATAGATCCGTTTCCATAATAGCCTTTAATTCTTCATTTTCCTTTGGTCTCCGACCGTCCACGGGGTTTGTTTCTGAAGGTCAAAATTTCCAGAACGAAAACATTGATACCAGAAACGTACCGTTCTTTCTTTTACGACACCAGCCTTAACCCTTATCATCAACCTTATCATCATTAACCCTTCGAACTGTTTTTATTCTCTTCGGTAATTAGCAACGCCAAAGAAAAAAAATAATGAGGAAAAAACAAATGAATGACTGTTTTCAAAACTCAAATGTAACAGCTAAATGAATTTATAAATTTGAATTTGGAATTCTTAACCAAAGAGGAGATATTTCAGATCAAAGTTGCCAGTACGACAAAACGCTAATTTCATATGTAAGGACCTAATATAAACGTCAATAATTGAACGTTTCATCTTATTTCATTCGTCGTATTTGTAATACATATTGTTTCATATACTTTCGACGTATATCTAAACTTTAATAATACTTATAATTTTTTTGACTTTATATACTTTACGTAATATATTAAATACTACATGTAAATGATATTCTTCTTTATAAACTGTTACAAAAATGATCGCGATCGACATTAGTAATAGAACATTCGAGAATATTGAAAGATGACGCGTCAACGCGACAAGTGTGCGGCGGCGAGTTTACAATAAACAGTGATTGGCGTTCCTTGGGAGAGGACTATGTCCAGCAGTGGACTGCCGTAGTCTGTTGATGATAATTAATGACTCATCACTAACAATTAATAAGTGTTGCAACAGATAAAGGAGTTCTCTAGAAACTTCTAGAGTGGTAGGCAGACAACCATATATATAGGTGTTCGGCGAGTTGATGATTTACCCTCGTTCTGAACTTCGAGGTTATTTTGGACTTGTATTAGAATTATTTTATTTAGACTTTTGTTGTGATCAGATAATAAACACTTCCATTTCGGAATATCGTTTCATTCGACCTTACTCACTGGTGGAAGGTCTCTATTACTGGCAGATCTGTAGTCTCGAGCTGGTAACAATAATACTAAGGTAAGCTCTGCCTGTCGTAAAAGGCGACTAATAGGGTCTAGAAGTTTCGAGGGCCTTGAGAATGGGAGCCCTTATCACTCAACAAGCGAACCCACGGGGGATAGCATTTGGCTCAGCGATGGTGCCTACGAGGGTTTGGCTTCTCCTCAGAGACGTATAGAAGGGCACCAGTGCCTTTTATAAGAGATCCCGGAGCCTCTCCGAATGCATCGATGCAGACGGCCGAGGGGGTTTTAGTGAGTAAGAATCTCACATAACCCTGACTTTCCTCCAGTAGCAGGGTATTTTTCGAAGATCTCCTCTCCCAACTCCCCTCCCCCCCCCGCCCCGAAACAAAAAATCTCTCTATTACATGGAGATCATCTAGGTAGGTACCACCGCAGCGCCTATTGCAGTAGACAAATAGTACTGTGCAAATATTACATTGTTACGATTTGAAGGACGCTGTAGCTAATGTAATTACTAGGGTAACTATACTTAACATATGTTTCAAGGCGACGGGCATAATATGGTATTGTGTATATCATTTTAACTACCGCCACGTTGTTACGGGCGGGCATATTACCATCAGATGAACGTCCCGCTCATCTCCTCTCTTCGTAGAATAAAAAAAAACCATACCAGCGCTTGACAATAGATTTATGTCCCTATAAATTCGTAAT
Organism: Ornithoptera alexandrae; assembly: GCA_029030555.1. Lineage (NCBI taxonomy): Eukaryota > Metazoa > Arthropoda > Insecta > Lepidoptera > Papilionidae > Ornithoptera > Ornithoptera alexandrae. Next base: position 8,509,185 of record JARDVY010000077.1, on the reverse strand, counting down.
GGATACATTTTATTAAATGCGAAACCTCGCCTTCGGGTTGTTTAGATATCGCACTGCGTTGTCGCGTGTTCGAAATCATCCCTCACTATAAATAAAGTATTATTTAAAATCCTGCAAACAATTTATTGCGCCCCACCAACCTGTATTGGACCAGCTTGGTGGGAAATGTCCCAAATCCTCCCATATGAACCCCTACAAACGTCTGTCTGCTGGATACGGGCAGCGCAGGGCTGATCAATGTGGGAATCTTTAGAGGAGGCATATGTCCAGCTGTGACCGTCGATTAGCTGATGATGATGATGGTGAAACAATTTATTACTCCGATGTTAAATATTTGAATATAACTGACCTTATTTTTATACAATAACTTATGAATTTACTTCTACATACATATATATCACGCCTCGTTACCAGTGGGGTAGTCAGAGACCACCTCTCTCCACTTGCTACGATCCTGGCACACCTATATCACTTCCTTCACTTTCATGAGCGTCTTCATGCATGCTCGTCGGTTGCGAGTACTCTTGACCCAGCCTTTCTTTAGGACATCTTCGATTTGATCGATTTTTATTTCTAACTAGTTTATTTTTTATCATCTCCAATGGACTGGCTGTGTCCATTCTTAAGCCTGTCTCCTGATCAAAGTCATACCTTAGGCATCTATGTATAGGACACTCCGCCAGCAAATGAGGAACCGTTTCCTCCACGGCGTCATCACTTTTGCATGACGGGGTCTCCCGACACTTGAAACGGTTCAAGTATTGGGAGAATCCGCTGTGGTCAGTGGATATCTGGGATAACTGTCAAGTTGGCAGGACCTTCCTTATTAACCGATATGCCCCTGGACGCAGTGCTACCCTCGCTGTATCGGACCCACCATATCGCAACTGAGGCATCTCGAAGCAAACGTTTAACATATGATACCGGGCACTGGTCATGATCTGGCTTCCTTCTGCTGTTAAGAGCAGCCAACTTGGCTAATTCATCAGCACGCTCATTACCAGGAATCCCCGCGTGAGCTCTGTCCCAAGACATCCAGGGCTTACCTTAGCTCTTTCTTACTATCCCGACACTCCAGGGCTGTCAAAAACAAATACCTACCGCTTCCGCTAACTTAATGGAGTAATATCAATTTTATAGCTTCGACTGCTTAATTAAAGCCAAAAACATGTAATTATTTTTTTTTATTTAACACCCACCTTTGATAATTTGAGAGAGTAGATATAAAAAGCAAGCGTAAAACGCAGCGTAATCGCCGCGTGTCGGCGCTTTTGATGTGCCGCCACGCGCCTCTTATTGCATGCAAACACTTATTACACTTGGATCAATCGAAGTGAGAGAGCTTTGTAACACTTACACTTGTAACTTGGTTAACGAATCATGGAGGGGGGTGTGGGAGAACATCACAGATACAGCAGCAAGATAATATAAAAAAAAATTGACATATTAAAATCGTCAACACCAGCCCCCGATAGACATAAAAAATCCACATCGATCGGTACTGCGCTGCTCGCATCTGGCGGCTTACCGGACCTTCATTAGATCTTCATTCCACCTTGTGGAGAGTCACCTAGCTCTAAATATAGTACGCGGCTAACACTCTAGAACCTTACTGCCCCGTAGGCCGTAAGTTCTTCGGCAAAGTCCTACCCACTGCTATTTAAGTCTTGCAAAATTTTAGGCTATGTCTGTGATCTTAGTTCTCCTGCGGATCTCTTCACATCTGGTTTGATGGTAATAATATTTACAAACCACCATATTATAGTATATTAAACCTGATCCACCCTTAAGTCGTATTCGTCATATTTAAAGATAGCACAACCCAATCATTATACTAAATAATATAATATTATTATCCAATCTAATTACTATATTAAATCATGTTACCAGTAATGTTTGCATACTGGGTATGCAGTTACTGGCTGCTCCCTGCAGCTTAGCAACCCTACAACCCCCTCTCAAGAAGGAATTTTGTAAAATACATTTTCAGCTCATCTCTAGATGGTAGAAGCAACATCACCACCAAATTTTGAGTGTTTACGTCTAATAGTTTGAGACATCTGGTGGTTCAGGTTTGAGGGCGTTGTAGCTAATGTAATTACTATGGTAACGAGACTCGACATCTTATATCTCAGGCGACGAGCGCAACGTGGTGCAGTGTATAACATCCTAACTACAGCCACGTTGTTATGGGCGGGCGTATCATTTACCATCAGGTGAAAGTCATCTAAACGTCCGGTGATGGTATTTCAAGCTTTGAGAACCATTTTTCCCTTCGACCAAGTTGCAAGATATGAAGGTAGATGATACGCCCGCCCATGACGTGGTGTTAGGATAATATACACAGCACCATATTGTGCTCGTCGCCTTGGGACACAAAATGTTAAGTCTCGTTACTAATACAATAACATTAGCTACAGCGCCTTTTAAACCGGAGCAATGTTTGCAAACTACTGTCTGTGGGCAGAAATAGGAGCTGTGGTGGTAATTACTTAGACTGTCTCCGGCAATACAGACCTATCACCAGTAATAGCCACCACATGTGATGGTAATATTAATAACGTGGTAGTAAAGCCTCTTTAAGTTATATAATATTTGTATAATATGTGGATTCAGCTTTTCAAGTTTAGTTTTTAGTTTTTATTTGATGAATATAAATTAGTGCTTGACCAAGGTTTTTAGGTTAAGTCTTCGTGTATTTAAAAAAAAAAATGATTTTTTTATTATGTTATTATAGATAGACCTTGGTGGTAAACCTTAACCAATGCACAAGTACAGCTTACCGCAGTAATGTTACCAGTGTTGATAACTATTTATAATTGTATTGGATCATGAATATCAGTATTATGTTATATTTTATATATCATGTCATCATCATGTCCACTGCTGGACATAGGTCCATAGATCTCCACACCGATCTGCTCTGCGAATCACGCATTCAGCGGCTCCCGGGACCTTACAGTCAGCATGGTCTCTGGTATCGCCGAGCACTAGGAGCCGTCGTTTGTAAGGGTTTATATGGGGTGATTTGGGCCATTTCCCGCCACGCTGGCCCAATGCGGGTTGGTGGGAACCGGAGCCTCGTTTATTGATTAGTAAGGTTCAGACCGAGCAGGTAAGGATGGCTTGAATCTCGTGAGTGCGGGACTCCTTACACCTGTATATATACATAGTCTGGCCATAAATACTGTTACATGAAAACTTTTCTTTTTTTCAACTTTTTAATTATTTTAAATTTGGAACACGTATATTATTTTAAAAAGTTCTTTCGATTTTGCGCCATTTCACATATTTTTTCGTGTTCATTATCAAATTACAATATGGAATAGGGTGTTAAAGAAAATAGGATTGCAGTGATCGCCTTGCACAAAGTGAGTATGCGGCCGTCGGTCATATTCCAAACACTTCGAAAGCTTGGTATCAGCCGTATGTTCGTATATCGGACTATCAACAAATACAACAACACTTCCTCTGTCGAAGACCAGAAAAGTTCAGGGCGGCCGCGTACTGTTAGAACTACAAAGGCTGTTAATGCTGTTGAAGCCAGAATTCGTGGAAACCCCATTAGAAACCAATAAATCTTATCGCGCGAATGAAGATTCCATCTAGGACTTTGTCGCCTATTATCAAACGAGACCTGAAGCTCGGTGCTCGGTGCTTGTCGTTAATATACAGGGCATACCCTAAATCGATCTTTACAATTAAAGAGATAATCGATTAATATGAACAAACCTCCTGTCTCGATACGCAGGTGAAAGCCACAGAAATATCCTCTTTACCGATGAAAAAAATTTCACGATGGAGAACACTACAATAAGCAAAACGATAAAGTGTACGCTCACAGTTCTAGAGAAGTTACTCAAATGGTTGGAAAGGTACAACGTGGTCATCATCCTGCCTCAGTGATAGATAGGTGAGGCGTGTCTAAATTTTTGTGAAAAAGAAGTGCAAACTTCAGCCAAAGTGTATCAAGATACAGTCTTAGATCATGTTGTGAAACCTCTCAGCAATACACTTCTTAAAAATATACTGCGGACTTTCCAGCAGAACTCTGCACCTGGGCACAAGGCACGAACTACCCAAGCCTGGGTTGAACCTAACGTTGCGGACATTATCTTTATCTAGTCCATATCTCAACCCTTTAGACTTCAAATTATGGTCAGTTTTAGAGGACATGGCCTGCTCTAAACGACACGGAAATCATTGAGTCTCTTAAAAAATCTTTGGAGCAAGCAGTGGCGGTGGTGGAAATTTCCCTTAGAAACAGTGCGTAAGGCCAAACGATTAAAGGCTTGTGTAAACGCCAAAGGTGGCCATTTTGAATAGAATATTTTTTTTTGCTGATACTAATAAATATGTAGATAGAAATTTTAATAATATTACATTACTGTATTAAAAAAAAAATGCATTTTCATTTGTAACAGAACTTATGGCCGGACTAGGTACGAGTATATACAGTAAAATAGAAGCTTGTATAATTTCTCTCGTTATCCGCATTGCAATGGGTGTTAAGACTGAAACGATTTGTGTGTGTATACACGTGCGCACGTATGTGTGTGTGAGAACACGGACAACATCGTGAAACCGCTGCCTGGCTTAATCTCACTTGTGCCGAGCTCAAAGTCTACTTGAAAATGTGTCATCAGACTGAAAGGCACTATTTTCATACTCGTATAGTGCGACCGTAGTATATCGGTAGGTTTAAACTTTCTCCCAAACCTCACTTGAATCTAGTTAATAATTTGTTGTGGAAAACGTTTGTTGTAGTCAATACATAAACAAATAATTTATTTGTGAAACGCTTACTAATAAAATTTATGGTGATTTTGTCATAAAAATCATCATCATCATTAGCCGATAAACGTCCACAGCTGGAAATAATCATCCCCCAAAGATCTTCACATCGATCGGTCCCGCGTTGCTCGCAACCAGCGGCACACGATTCTCATCAGATCGTCGGTCCACCTTGTAGGAGGCCTCCCAACGCTACGTCTACCGGTACGCGGGCGCCTCTCGAGGACCTTACTGCCCCATAGTCCGTCGGTCCTTCGAGCAATGTGCCAGGCTCACTGCCACTGAAGTCAGCAATCTTTTGGGCTATGTCGGTGACCTTAGTTCTTTTGCGAATCTCCACATTTCTGATTCGATCGTGCAGAGAAATTCTGAGCATAGCCCTCTCCATTGCCCTTTGAGTGACTTTGAGCCCTTTTATAAGGGGCCACGTCTCGATTCCGTATGTCAACACTAGCAACACGTCCTAGTCGAAGAGTTTTGTCTTCAGACACTGCGGTATCATCATCACTCACTTTAATAAATCACTATTCGTAGGTATCTTTTAGTACATAGTATTAAATACTAATTTGATGCTACTAACGCCGAATCCAGAATATCATAACTTCGAGTCCAGACCGCTAGTATTGGTGAAAGCAAACTATCTGTGTCTTCTATTCTTTGGTCTTCCTGCAAAGACAGACTTACTACAATTATTAAAATTTGCCTTTCGTTATTCGAACAAGAAACACGTGTATCAGAGCCTACATCTTTGTAGCTGGAGAGGATAATAAGCACTGCACTAAGAAGAATGATATCTTCTTGCCATGTAAATCAAGTCGTGATATCTCGGTTCCCTTATTATGTACACAGTTCTGTGTAAAATTCTTTAAACCATAACTCGGTAGTATTTGCATACTGCTGATACCTTGACGTTCTTCGCCAACAGAGACCCACCATCAATAAAAATCATGACTGGTGAAGCGTAATTACCCAAAATATACTAGATCTGATATATTAATAGGTCGGGTGCAAGGTGTCCCGCACAACAATTCACGGAACCCAAACCAACCTCACCTGATCGTGGTGCAGCCTGCTAATTCTATGAACCCCTACCAGCGTGGAGGTCTTTGGGGAAGGTCTATGTCCAGCAGTGGACGCTGTGGATCTCTGTGTACGCTCCTGATTGTAGTTGATATTCTAGTCACATTTGTATTCATTACTACACTGTTCAAATCATCAGCCGATAAACGTCCACTGCTGAATATAGGCCTCCCCCAAGAATCCCCAAATCGATCGGTCCTGCGCTTCCCGCGACCTTACAGTCCCGAAGTACCGCCGCGCACTAAGGGCTGTCGTTTCTAGGAGTTCAAATCTGGGGATTTGGGCCATTTCCCACCACGCTGGCCCAATGCTGGTTGGTGGGAGCTAGAGCCTCTTTTGTTGATTAACAGGGTGCACAACGAGCAGGTGACGCTGACTTGGATCCTGTGATTTATGCGGTACCCCATACACGCCTACTTTACTGTTATTAACAAAAATATTGATGTATATCGCGAGGCCTATGCGCGTCGGCGGGAGTACACAGGGCGGGATATCCGCGCGGCAAGAGATCCGGTTTATTTGCGCTTATATTGTGTGGACACAATACTTGAGAGGGATCATGTCACCGTCTGCCTTCGCCGTATCAAACAACCGTGAATATATTTATTTTTTGCCTTATATACCGAGTAGATCTTTCCCATGTACGATACCATTGGCTCTTCCACGTTACGTATGACGTATGCAGATTAAATATTCTATTTTTGGTACGACCACTTCAACTTATTCACTTGCAAACATTATTTTATCTACAATAGTGTATTTACTAATATTAAAGTTATTATGAGTTGATCGGGTTGATAGTTATAGCCCCTCATTAGGCCCCACTGGAGAGTTTGATTGATAATGACAGAGCGATTTAAAGTACAGAGCAAGATACTCAGTACAACAGTATTACGAAGATCCAGAGAGATCCAGTTGATGGATACAGTTATATACTTCGTGATAGGCTGCTATCTCGATTCTTGGTATTACGAAGATCCGGAGAGATCAACTTTATGGATACAATTATAATCTCCGTAACTACTTAGTGATCCAAGTCTTGGCATTACAGAGATCCAGTTGATGGATACAATTGTATACTCTGTAATGACTTATTGACCAAAGGCCATGTACACAAAGATCTACAATCCTTATAACGATTTGCACTATGATAAACGATAGCGTGATTAACTGGTCATGGTGGCGCTATCTGTTCGGTTGCTTGAGAACTTCATGTTACAAGTTATTAATTAAATCGATAGTTGCGTGGGGTGTAACCGTTCCCGTACAGTAACCGTACAGTAACTTACCTGATCCAAGCCAACGTCACCTGCTCATGGGTCACCCTGCTAATCAATAAACTAGGTTCCAGCTCCCAGCTACCCGCATTGGGTCAGCGTAGTCAGAAATGGCTCAAATCTCCTCATATGTATTCCTACCCGATCGATATGGAAATGTTTGGGAGAGCCCTATGTCCAGCTGTGGACGTCTGTCGTATCTCGGTCGTCTTCCGAATTTTGTGTACATCTTCAAACGATTTCCATTTGCTCATCAATTTGTTTATGTCTACAGATAATGATATAATACAAAATTTCGCTACCTTTAGTTCATCGTAAGTCGTCGGTTCGTACAATAAAAAAAATCGTGGTCATGTGACGACCTTCAACCCTCACTTGTGTACTGTAATGGATAAATGGCTTCAGATTCCATCATTGTAAGACAGGTATCCGAGTCCCACTAGTGGAAACATTTTTTTATTTGAAGAAACATCGACAGGAGCGATACGTAGACCTCATTGTCAGCGATACGCCTGCGTATAACAGTGTGGCGGAAGTCAGGGTGATATACACTACACCACATTACTCACCGCTTCGAGATATAAGATGCTAAGTCTCTTTACGCTGTAGTTTGGCGATCAGATTGAGAAAACCAATTCGATCCTCAGCTATTCTTTTTAACTGATGGTATTTAAACCCGCTCCACATGATTCTTTTTATATGATGGTATTTAACCACGCCATAAAGGATTATTTCAAATCATTTCTTCCACTGTCTACCAAGTGCACGTTTTCCAGGACTTTTGCCCTCCATGATCAACCTTGGGAGCTCATAAAGGGATCCTCTATGAAGATCAGGAGTCAAGTCAAGGAGACAAATTAAGAGGGTGAGTAAATAAATAAATAGCTATTCACAATCATGTATTGTAATAGCGCAATGATCTTACTTTAATATTTTTGTTAGGATTTGTTAAGAATTCTATCATAATCTTTTAAGTTTAAATGTCCCCGAACCAAACACTCACCCCTCGGGGTGGGAGGGGGTTGTGACAAGAGTCCTGTTTACAGTTGGGCTTACTCCAGATGCGAGAGTTCTCAACGGGGTGGAAATCAGATGGACAAACAACGCGCTAACTTGTATATAGTTTAGCCGATTCACAACCTCGCTCTTTTTGTGAGTTTTTTTTAGTACAATCACAGTACAACATAGGTCATTGACCGCTTGAATATCGTTTGATTACTATAAATAAGACGATTTATTGCTTGTAGCTTGTAGCTAATTAATTAACCTCTATAAATCTAACAACTGCAATTGTACACAAAGTATGTCGCTTCATCTTCTGAATTACAAAGATAAAGAAAAGGAGTACAACTGGTAGGTACCACCGCACCGCTTATTTCCACCAACAAACAGTAGTTTGCAAACATTACTGTGTTCCGGTTTGAAGGGCGTTATAGCTAATGAAATTACCGAGGTATCGATACTTAACAATCGTCTCAAGACGACCAGTATGGTGTATGTCATGAAACAAGTTGTTAAAACAAGTTCAAATGAAGTTATAGATAATAGACAAAAAAAGGTTATCATTATAGAAAGGGAGAAAATGCTTAGATGAATTGTAGTTGCTGTGCCTTAAGTTTAGATATCCTTCTTCTTAAATCTAATTCTAGAAGACTTCAAGGCTTCAATACCATTGTGAGTAGATCGGACTGTGAACAACAATTGAAAAGTTGATGGTAATTCGTGATGACGATGATGTTAGAACAGTTACCAATAAATCATTTAACGAAGGTGATGTAGTAAAATTTGCTTTCATTAATGATATGTACTTTTTTCTATAAAAGTCGTTGTAATGACAATACCTAAATTTACTGGTCTCTATTGCCGGACGACTGTCTAGGTAATTACCATCGCAGGTCCTTTTCCTGCAGCCAAACAATACTGTACAATATACTGTGTTCCGGTTTGAATGGCGCTGTAACAATAACAATAATCATCTTATATCTCAAGGCGACGAGCACAACATGGTTCAGTGTATAACTTCCTAACGTCAGGTGTAACACTTACCATCAGGTGAATGTCGTGTTCGTCTCGTCGTTTCGTAGAATGGAAAAAAAAATTATTTGATACACAACGTGCAGCTTCCCACACTGCGGCTCCAATTTTTGAGATGGACGCCTCGCCCCCGCCAAACAATTTCTAAACTGTTGACTTTGTAAACGAAAAACTACAAATAAGATTTAAATGAGAGCCCCGGGCCGCGGGGGCGATGGGAACAGCCCCCAGTTCAGCTTCGCGCTGAAGGATTACCGAGGGTACTTTTAGTATTACTAAACGATTTATTATAGTGACATAATTACCACGCGATGACCGCACTATATAATAATGGACGATATTGAACTCAACTGAGGGTCTCGAATTATATCTGTAATGACTTTCTGCGGCGCTAAGGTCTCCAAATTAAATGTCAACCTTTGATCATACACCATAAACTTTGACCCACTTCTATTGTTACACTAAATCGATGGTCAAAACAACCAAAAAGAAGACCTGGGATCTTTCAAAGAGCATTGTCCGGAATAGAGCGAAGTCGGAAGCGAAAAGCAGGAAAGGTGATGCGAAAATGTAAAAGAGTTTCGCCAAAGTAAATAGGAATCCAGTACGTTTAGGGTAGTTGCACGTTAAGGGTGAAGGATCAAAAACCTTCAACGTCTACGCGTAGCACACAATTGGCGGTAACGTCATGAAAAGGCTACGGTAGTTCGCTTCCGCCCAATCTCGCGCGGCGGGAATCCTTCACGGTGCTTTACCGCAGACAATCCGGACGTTGTGCGAAATGGCCGGGTCGCGACAAATTGGGGGTTTGCGCACCCGGCCGTTATCGAATTTACCCCACCGGCAAAATATTTATTTCATTACTCCTATTCATGGGCACTAATCCGTGTTGCAGTCACTGTGAAATTTCATATATTTAAAATTATTATAATTTTTTTTTTGATGACATGATAGGACAGATGACGTGTAGGATGAGTGTGAATTCAGATATAACGGCTGATAGAGGGTTGTGGAAGAGTACATACTGTGCCAACCCCACATAGATGGCAAAAGGGCAGGAGGAAGAATATAATTTTTTTTTTAATAAAAATTATTTTAGCTTTCTTTTACTACATTACTTATAAAAGAGTGAGTAGAGATTTATAAATTTTAATATTTGAAGATTATAATAAAAATAAAACTAAGAACAAAGTTTTCAATTTAAATTTTCAAGTATGTATAAACGAGTAATTTTATCGTCACAATCATTGTATAATCAATGATGATTAATTATCATTAATGTATAATTTTATATGTCTAATAGATTTCTTAGCCCTTAAAACAAATTCCTTTAAAATATCTCTAACATCACTACTATTATAATCGAAATGACTTTTTAACCAGATGTACTTGTACCTATGTAGTACTAGCTGTTTCACCGCCCCCTCTGCAGGCCGAAACATCCCCGCAAGTCCCTTTGGGGAAGGAATTCTGTAAAATCCATTCTAAGCTGACCTCTAAATGACGGAGGCAATATTTCTACCAAATTTTCAATATTAAGAACTAATAGTTTCAAAGATCTCGTGATGAGTTAATAAATCTCTGGATACTGCTACATATATATAGATAACCACCAATTCTTTATATGTCATATTTTCTATATAACTTATCAATGCTGCTTGTTCCACACGGTATGTTGTAATTATAACTTAGCATCCTAAGATCCTTCAACTGCCGGATCCGTTCTTTCCTATAATGTCACTCTATTGCGTGGTCCAATTCTACTTTACCTGTTTCCTCCTTCAATATTACTCTTATTGATTATCTGATCTACTGACAGATGTATCATCATCATTAGGCCTCAGCAATTTTTTTAACTGATGGTATGTCAACCCGGTCCACCTCTTTATGCTGTTAAACCATTTCTTCCGCTATCCACCAGGTACATCATTGTCTGTTTTACAGATGTATCATACATGATAAATTTCTATCATACTATTTGTGTCATCTCATAACAAAACCACAATTTTTAAACTTTTAACCCTCACAGCGTATTAAACAATCCAACCCTTAATTATATCATAATTTGTCATATAAAAATAATTCTAACTGTAACGTTTGAATTTTGGGAATTTATCAAAATATCCGATCGCCGCTCTTCGACTGCCACGAGACGGTATAGGAACAGATCATAGCGTACTCCACGCGGGGCGTCGCAGTTGAGGGCTGGATTTTTTCGACCCCCGTGGTGATATTATAATAGGTACTATACAAAAAGCAGCCTTAACTCTATGCAATAAAATATAATTTTCTTCGTCAACAATTTGTCAACGTCGCCTCAATGAGAAGCACTATTGTGAGGATAATGCCGCGATCAAACGCAGCTCCATTGTCAATGATGATTGTTTGTAAGAAAACATCTCTAATCCGTTCGCATAGAGTAACTATTTGCTTGACGTACCTCTGTGCATAGTAAAGGCGAATAAGGGGTAAGTGAGATTCATTTAATTCGTCCGCATTGTCGCAGGGACACTTAATTTTCATTGTAATTTAGGGTGTAACGTCTTAACGTCCCCGAATGGAAGCTCGGTTGGATAATTGAGCGGGATCGGATCGAAATTAAATTTGTACAGGCAAATAACTAACACGTCCTGTTGAAATATTGGACATTGTATTTACTCACCTAGGAAATTATTTATCCTTAGAGAATATCATTTAAGTTGTGCAAATATCCTTACAAATTTCTATACTGCTATTTCAAATGGCGTAAATATCTGTTTGTATGCAATGCTCACGGAAACAGACTCCGCTGAAGACAACAAAAGAATAATAATATAATAAATAGATATATTGTTATTTATATATAATATAATCTTATAAATGAACCATCATCAGTCGATAGACATCCACTGCTGGACATAAGCCTCTCCCAAAGATCTCCACATCGATCGGTCCAGCGCTGCCCACATACAGAGCGCCTTCCTGCAACCTTCACCACATCATCGGTCCACCTTTTCCAAGTTTTGAGTATTACCGTTTCGGAGACCTGATGAGTCAATGAATTTCTGGATATATACTATATATATAAAATCCAATAATGTTTATTGCTTCATGAAATAATTTATTATCGACCACGGACAAGCTAGAGATCCTTCGTACTAAACATTAGATTTCCAATCTCCCACCACATCAGCATAAAATAGATAAAAAAATAAAAAATAAAATCGGAGATACAATCAATATTTTCGTTAACATTGGCAGATGTGTAAGCTTCTAGAAAATTCTTAAAATTCTAGTCCAATGAAAATCAAGTAGCGCGAGTACATACAGACAATATATAATGGGGCACACAAAGACCCTTGTCTTTCCTTTGTGAATCTAATAAACCATCCCCAGGGCGAACATTCGGAAAACAATTTGAGGAGGCTTTGATTCCATCCTAAACTGCTAGCAGTCCTCCAAATAATTTCTTATTAGGATGCCATTGAAATTTCATCCGTTCAACCCGGATACAACTTGTGATAACCGTTAATTATCTATTAATGATCATGTTAATAAATTGTTAGGAATGTACACAATGAAATAAAATTAACAAAAAAAAATTACCCTTTACCGTTTAATAATTGAGTATGGTTTTTATTGGTACAGGTACCACCACAGCTCCTGTTATGACAAGCCGTGTGCAAGCATTACCATGTTCCGGTTTGAGGAATGCTGTAGCAAATGAAATTATTGGAGTATCAAAGCTCAACTGTGTTCCAAGGCGATGAGTACAATGTGGTGCAGTGTATATCATTCTAACGTTGTTGTGGGCAGTCGTATCACTTATTATCAGGTGAACTTATAACTCGTCTCATCGCTTTGTGAATTAAAAAATAATATATTAAGGAAACGTAGCATGTCTTCCAATGACAATGGAGATGTATCGATTTTTTTTTTTGATAATATTCGACTCCATTTCACTTGGTATTAAGTGACAATGTGGCCAAGGATGTTGACACGTGATTGCATAGAATAATCAGATTCTCATACTACGGGAACACAGCGATATTGTAGTATATAATTGGTACTCCAGCCTTGACTGTAGGGAAAATTAGAACAATCTTCAGAGATCAGCTCTCACAAAGATTGAGTATCTTAATACTCCGTATGGAAGACGAAGTAGAATATCCGTACTACAATTCTACCCTCAGCGTGTCGGAGATGGTGAGGAAGAGATACCAACTCCAGGAAATGACAACTATTCCAGAAATATATACCAGAATTCTGCAATAAGTAATCCATATGCCAATTGTGATGATTACCACAAATACTTTTGGAGAGGAGAACCTGAATACATAATTATAACTTCATAATCAGAGATATAATAGTTTAATATTCGGTACTTACTTAAGTATTTATTTTACTTCAACTTAGTTTCTTGGACATGATTGTTTATCAACATAATTGGAGAAGTATTTAAGCAATGGATATTGATAGGCTGGACTGATGATGATCTTTAATTTAATTATTCTTGTGAGGTCACCAAAGACGATAACATATTAATTACTACTAACATAAAAAATATATGAAATTTTTTTTTTTTAATATAGGTAATAATTTAGGTAATTTTCGTCGTAGGTAGAGATCGTCTAGGTAGGTATCACCGCAGCATCTATTTTTGTCGCCAATCAGTAGCGTGTAGACATTACGGTGTTCCGGTTTAAAGGACGCTGTAGCTAGTGAAATTTTTGGGGTAATGAAACTTAAAATACCCACTCTACCTACTCGACTAATTGTTGTTACGTCAACGACAAGTGTCTTCACGAGAAATAAAGTTCTTTAAATTGAACCCAAGATCTTGTCTCAAAGCGACGAGCGCCACTTTGTTGTGGACGGGCGTATCACTTATCATCAGGTGAACGTCTTGCTCGTCTCATCGCTTCGTCGTATAAAAAAAAGGCTATAAATAACACAAACTTATAGTAAAATTACGTTATGACCTAGAGCGTCTAAATACTAAGTCTACAACATTAGTAACCCGTCGCAGCAATAGAGAATGCAGAAATACTTCCAAGAGAATCTCTTACAGACGTCTCTTCTGCTGAATTGAGTTTAAAAGCGAAACATCCATCGTCAGTTGCATGAGGCGGATATAACATAATTGCATACAATTACACAACGGCGCACTCGATCCGAAAAAAAAAAAACAGGACAAAAACATCTTCAACAAATTCAATAAGAATCGAATCGGCGACCCATGTGTTCGAGTGCAATCGTGCGCCACTCGGCGCGAATGCACCCGTCATAATATGGGACATGTTACATTTGCGCATTGGGCACTTTTTATTGTCATGGAAAAACCATGGGGGCAACACAGCGGGTGGTTTTGGGTTCAGTACGGCGACAGACTGACCGTGTCGTCAGTTAACACCCTATATCTACATCGTCTCTCAGAGACAACTTAGCTGCTGCTAATAAATCTTATTATGAATATAATTATCATGAGCTACCATCTTGAAATAGTAATTTTGCGTTCAGATTGAGAATTTTTTTTTATATCGACGTTCACCTAATGGTAAGTGAAACGTCTGCCAAGAAATATGGCGCTAGTGAGGATGATATACACAGCACCATATTGTGCTCGTCGCCTGAGACATAAGATATTGAATCTCGTTACCCCAGTAATTACACTAGTCAGCACCCTTCAAACCGGAACACACTGGTATATGGAAACTGCTGCTACTTGACGGTGTATATATATATATGTATTCAGTTTTAAACTGAAGAAACCTCGAAATATGAAATTAACAGTTTAACTCCATATAGAAAAGTTAGTGTTTTTAAGTAAATATACTTCAAGTTATAAGTCGAGAGGTTAAGTTATAATAATTTTGATGTTGTACAGATGTTGATCTTTGAGCAGTTATAAACTTTGCATTGTAAAAATTAACCAAGCCGTAGCTTTTGTGATTCAATTGCTTGAGTGATGCTCAGCTCATTGTTAACTCTTAAACATAACCTCAAATCTTTGCTCGATACACTCACAGGAAAATATTTTTTTTTTTTTTGTTAAAGAGAGACTTAAAATAATCACTGCTGGTTGTAGCTCTCTGTCGCCCTGTAGTCTTGGGCTATTAAGAATAAGACTTGAGAGAGAAAAGTCTTGGAGTAGAGGCCACGTACAGGTCGCGGAAGTGTAGGACGCTCTCCCTCCAGATGGACCGACGACATCATCAGGAAGTGGGTAGATGCGAGAAGCTGAGTGTCGCATTTGGTGGAAGACTTTGAGGATGGCCTATATCCACCAGTGGATAAACAGAGGCTGATAATGATGATGAATGATGAAGCACTTCTTATCGTATAAGGCGACTAAGGAGATTTTCAGGTTCGTGACTCTTATTGTCCACGGAAATCGATGGTGCCGAAGAGTCTCTCAGGTTCTCTGAAGATCTTTTGGTACACCTCTGTGGGCTGATGATGATGCCATATTGACAATATTAAAACACTTTCTGTCATACTAAAAATTATTAGCAGATTACAAAGCTAGGATTAAGTAATAATTTTTTTTTTCCTGCTTATACCACATTGACATGAACGATACAACGTAAACACAATACCATCAGCCGATAGACGTCCACTGCTGGATATAGGTCTCCCAAAGATCTCCACGTTGATCAGTCCTGCGTTGCTCGCATCCAGTGGGTTCCCGCGATTCTTACCAGATCATCGGTCCACCTTGTGGGAGGCCTGCCAACACCACGTCTACCGTTACGGGGGCACCACTCGAGGACCTTACTGTCTCATCGGTCGTCGGTCCTCCGAGCAATGTGCCCTGCCCACTGCCACTTAAGTCTAGCAATCTTTTGGGCTATGTCGGTGTACTTAGTTCTGCATAAAATACATATAAGTTACAATTATACAATTTGAGCAACAAGTACACAATTAAATGAAGTTGTATAGTTTATAAAATAGGGGTAGCTTTAAGTAAGAGGAAACAATCAGAAGATATCTGTTTCGGGGAGGAAGACAGTATTATGTAGGAATTGTTTCTGAGATCAGAATTCTCCTCTGAGTTGGATTTTTTATGAAACTCGACATCCTAGGCATATCCTAAAATGGTCCTCATCCTCCCTCCTTCGCGTGACAAGCGAGACATTTAAGTGATAGTAAGTGATATGCCGACCCATAACAACGTGGTGCTGGTTAGGATGATATATACTGCACCACATTATGTTCGTCGCATTGAGATATAAGATGTCCTACTAACCGGTACACAGTAAAGTTTGCACACTACCGTTTGGCTGCAGTGGTACCTAGACGGTCCCCGGCAGCAGAGACCATCCACCAGTAATTGGATGTATACGTTCATATAGGTTATTGATCAAAACAAACTTCGCTCAAATCAACTATCTAGTGTATTTACTCTACAACAGATGCGTGTGAAGATTTCGTTAAGATTATCTGGATAAGGCACTGATAAAATAAACCAACCACCTCCACGACTCTTCGTGTGCGGGACGCTGCGGCCGGGACAGTGGTTCTCAACTTTTACACGGGATTTACATGCTTTTTTTTATTCGAGAAAGCGACGAGAAGAGTAAGACGTTCACTTGGTGGTAAATGGGGTTACGCTAATGTGGCGCTTATTAGGGTTATATACACTGCACCATGTGTAGCGGTAACCCACTGGATGCAGGCAACGCTTGTTCGATCGATGTGGAGATAAAAGATCTTTGGGGGAGGCCTGTCCAAAGTTATAATGATATAATGTTGTCTCCTAAGCCCTAGTAATTTCTGTAGCAATAACACCCTTTTAACCGGAATACAGTAATGTTTGGATACTACAGTTTTGGCGGAGATGATAGAAGCTGCAGTGGGAATAAAGAGCAGTATGATTTAAAAACTTCAATATGAGATTTTATTAGTGTTTTTGTCCGACATAGTTGTGTACACATATTAACATCTTCCGATTTTAATTTATACCGGTGGTAGGTCTCTGTCGTCGAAAACCGTCTAGATGGGTACAAACAGTAGTATGCAAACACTAGTATACAACGCCTCTCATACCGGAGCATACTCCGGTATGAGAGGCGTTGTAGTTAGTTAAATTACTGGAGTAAAAGACTTAATATAACTGAAAGTGACAAGGACAAAGTGGTGCTGCGTATATAATCCCGACCGGCGCGACATTGTGATGTTACCCATGTCACTTATTATCAAGTGAACGACCCGGTCGTTTCGTCGCTTGGTCTAATAAAAAAAAAATCAGTTATTTCGTGTCATTGAACGGACTTGAAAACAAAACGCCCATTGCATACGTAAATTGTCTCAAACGATATAGTATCACATCCTCAAGATTTTATTGATATTCATTCTTCTTTTACATCAAAATTAAATTATTGTTTAATTAATATGCTACAGATAATTAAAAAAAAAAAATGTTTATTTGAAGTTGGTGATGGTGTCAAGAAACCGTTTGGGTATCGCTGAACTGAGCAAACGAGCCCTGAGACGGACAACGAAAGCCGCTGGATTACACTAGGCTTATCAGGGAGGTGAGGTGGCGCGAATTACGTCACTCTCGATTAAGTGACAGGTGAGTTTACGTTTGGGTGGTCTTCAGCATCACTTTACAGTGTTTTTAACAGAAGAAGATTTTGATTACGATGGAATTTTTAGTCCAACGTAAATCCCGTAGAAATAATAATATCTCTTACTGATCATTGGTCTCTGTTGCCGGAGACCGTCTAGGTGGATACCACCAGTTCTATTGCAGCCGACAAACGTACTGTGCAAACATTACGGTGATCCGGTTTGAAGAGAGTTTTAGCTAGTGTTATAATTGGAGTAATGAGTAAACATTTTAAGTTTCAAGGCAAGGAGCACAATGCCGTGCTGTATATATCATCCTAATCCACGTTGTTATGGGCAGGTGTATCACTCATTATCAAGTGAACCTCCCGCTCGCGTCGTCGCTTCGTTAAATTAAAAAAATAGAAAAGGTAACGATTGATTTTTTGATCTATTATTTTAGATGTGACTAATTTCTTAGCAGTTTAACTGTTAGTTAAAAACTAAACTATCTTAAATGGTTATTTTTAATTATTGCGCTCTATTTACATGATTAATAATATATTAATATATATATTAAAAATTTTAATAATTTAATTAGATATTTACTTATCAAACATTCGTGTAACTTTGACAATTTGTTTGTACTTTATTTACTTAACCGGTGTGTATTCTGCTGTAAACACATCTGTATAAAGTTGCACAATTTGTACTTAATAACTCACGAACGTAAAGATGCTTCGGCACTCTTATCACTGATACGTAAGTGATTCTCACAGAAGTTTTTTTTTTTTAACAACGCACTAAACGAGTTATTTGTTATACTGTTTAGTGAAAAAAAAAATAATAAAATTATGATAACGAGACTTAACATGTCATTTCTCAGGGCGACGAGCGCAATGTGGTGCAGTGTATTAGTTCCTAACTAGCGCCATTTTGTTATGGGCGGGCGTATCACTAACCATCAGGTGGACATCCCGCTCGTCTCGTTGCTCAATAAAATAAAAAAAAAATTAAAGTACCTGCTATTTTCGATTATAAAGTTAAACCCAATTCTTTTATTATTTCTTTTTTCATGTACATCCATTTATATATTACATAAATATATATATATAAATATATTACAAGTATATGAATAATTTTTATATATATTATAATATTAATGTTCATATTTTTCTTCTCCTCCAAACTTACAGGTTGACTTGAATAGAATGCCATGTGACATTATGTCCGCCATCTTGTTTATCTATTCTCTGTGGTGGTGTTATTATATCCTGCTTCTTTTGGAAAAAAGTGTAAGTAAATAAATAGCTATGGAAAGAGCTATGTTCGGGGTTTCACTGCGTGATTGAATCAGAAATCAGGAGATCCACAGGAGAACTAAGGTCACCGCTATAGTCCAAAAGATTGCTAGCCTCATAGAAGATATCCAGAAATTCAATGACTCGTCACTAGATCTCCAAAACTGTAATACTAAACACTCAAAATTAGGAAAAGGTGGTCCGATGATCTGGTGAATGTGGAGATTTTTGGTGGAAGCCTATGCCCAGCAGTGGACGTCTATCAGCTGATAATGATGATTAAATAAATACTATTTCTATTTACTAAAATTCTATGCAATTGTAGAAGAAATCTAGGTTGTAAATGTCCGCCGTGTGCATTCACCTTTGCATTGTATTTTTTCGTAATGGCATTGTATCTCGTTGCTCCGGCGCAACGAAACACTGTTGTTTGAGTAAGATTGACGCGACCGCTGTTCGGATGGGACGAGTTAACTAAACTTGCCCCAGTTAAATTTTAAACTACATTTACTTAATGTTTATTCGAAGGGTTTGGACCGTAAAAGGATTGCGTTATAAACAAATTTCTAATTGTACTGTGTGTTTAACCTGGATATCGTTATCTGCTTTTGAAAACGGTTACATTACCGTTATAAACAACATTTGAATACAAATACTACACGAATAAACGAGATGAGAACATACACCTGATGATAAGTGATACAGTCTAATGTGATGTGCTAATTAAGATATGGTACTTAACTATATAAAATGTTGTTTCGTTACAACGGTTATTTTACTAGATACAGGGCCTTTAAAATCGGAGAGGCTGTAAAGTTTGCACACTACTCCTTAGCTCCTGAAGTAGACACTGAGATCGGAGCTACGTAGACCATCTCCTCTATCAAATATCTACCACTGGCCGACTTGGCTGTTTGTTTCTAGTATTTCAACTAATTACGACATTTTTAACTTTTTAATTTTTAGGAAAAATGATAATACTATTTGTAATTATGTTTATTGTTGAACTTATACGTATCGTTAGCTTAAGGGGTGTAAGTGGTGCCGAACAACAACTCACGGGATGCAACCCTTGTAGTGCACCCTGCTAATCAACAAACGAGGCTATGGCTCCCACCAACCCGCACTGGGCAAACGTAGAGGAAAATCGCCTATGCCCCCCCATATGAACCCCTACAAATAATTGAAGGTCGCGCGAAGCCGCTGGATGCGGGCAGCGCAGGACCGATCGGGATGGGTATCTTTGGGGCGGTGGCGTGGCCCAGCAGTCTTCGAACGTCTATCTGCTGATGGTGATGGTGGTGGAAGTATTATAAGATATTTTTATAATTGTAAGGTATTAATCTTCAGACCCTCTCTTCAATGCTTCATAAGAAAATTAGGCTTCTCTACTCTATCTCTCTATTAGATCTCATTTCTCTTTCTATTCATCAATACGTAAATATTTAAGAGTTTTTTAGTACAACGAGTGTCATCATCAGCTGCTAGACATTCACTACTGGACATGGGACGCAAAGATCTCCAAATCGATTGATCCGGGGTTTCCCACAAAACCGCCAGGCACTAGGAGTCGTCGTCTGTAGAGGATCATACTGAGGGACTTGGGCCTTTTCTCACCACGCTGGTCCAATGCGTGTTGGTGGAAGCCACAGCCTCGTTTGTTGATTAGCAGGGTGCACCACGAGCAGGTGAGATTGGTTTGGGTCCCTTGAGTTCTACGGAACCCCGTACACCCCACAATGAGTGTATCGCAAACTGTGTCATATTGAATTAAAGAAAAAATCTGTAACTGAAAATATACGAAAAATTTAGTTTTCAGTCTTTATCGATTGTTGTGTATTCTTTGTAAATAGTTAGGCAGTTGAATAAACAAAATATTACCTTACTAGTTCTAAGTCTCTATTGCTGGAGACCGTCTAGGTAGATTTCAGCCTTCAGACAGTAGTGTGCAATCATTGTTCTGTTCAGATTTGAAGGGAGCTTTACCTATTGTTATTACTGGGATAACAAGACTCAACATCTCATGTCTCAGGTGACGAGCGCAATGTGGTGCAGTGTCATCATCATCAGCCGATAGACGTCCACTGGTAGACATAGTGCTCTCCCAAAGATCTCCACGTCGATCGGTCCCACGTTGCTTGCATCCAGTGGATTGCTGCGATTCTCATCAGATCGTCGTTCCACCTTGTGGGAGACCTGTCGACGCTACGTCTATTAGTACTCGGGCGCCTCTCGAGGATCTTACTGCCCCATCTGCCATCGGTCCTTCGAGCAATGTGCCCTGCCCACTGTCACGTAAGTCTAGCAATCTTTTGAGCTATGTCGACGACCTTAGGTCTTCGGCCGATCTCCAGATTTCTGATTCGATCACGCAGAGAAACTCCGAGTATAGCTCTCTCCATTGCCCTTTGGGTGACTTACAGCCTTTTTATAAGGCCGATAGTAAGGAGGGTGCAGTGTATATCATCCTAACCAGCACCACATTGATATAGGCAGGCGTGCCGCTTATCATCAGGTGAACGTCCCGCTCGTCTCTTCGCGTATTTGAATTAAAAGAAATATCTCGTATCGAGACAAAGTTGCAAATAATGTTTGACTAACTTATCGCTTTGATTCACAAGTGTAAATTAGATAAGTTATATGTTGACAATCGCACGTTACATTGTTTATATATTATAAATGTTATCTTTGATGCCGTTTACAATTTATATAGTTGTGTCTATTATTAGTGTTTATATACCGTAGGCTTTCATTTATACTTAACTTATCACAAGCAGTTCTAAACGGTTAAGTAACGAGACGGTGGAAAGGTTCACTCGGTGAAAACTGATTCGTCTACTACATCAAGTTTATAATCCTACAAGTTACTTTATATTTTATAATAGTTATACTTTAAAAAAAAAAAATTGTTAATACATCACTTTTATACTTAATATGTTATTTACGCATTCGTATGTATGTATATGTAAAGCGGAAAAGATTCTTTGTTCTTTCTTCATAGTACAGCGGTTAACTTAGTACCACGAAGGTTGATTCCAAGGCTACATGTAAAATAGGTTTTGCTGGTTACCGTCTTACAAGCTCAAAATAAAGATTTCAATCATCGTCATCATCAGCTGCTAAACATCCACAACTGGACATAGTCATCTCTCAACATCGATTGATCCTGTGCTGCCCGCAAACCCACCAGGCACTAGGAACCGTCGTCTGTAGAGGTTCATATTGGGGGGTTTAATTATTATTATTTATTAATATATCTAAATTACTATAAAATAATTAATTATTACGTACAGCCATAAATAATATATAATAAAGGACCCTGTTATTGTTCTATCTGATGGCAGTCGAAGCCTTCTCTCACAAGAAGGGTGTTAAAGTGTGTGAAGATGTGAACGAATAAGTAATAGCATTTTAGCTTTTTTTTTATCGATCATGAGAAAAATATGCATTAATACAAATATAACATGTACTTAAGTACAAGCAACGGGTTATATGGAAATGCTAACCCATCCTCTAGGACGTACTAAGTGACGTACTTAAATGACCTATGCATTGTCTTTGTATAATAAATGTAACCTAAGAGTTGTATTGCCTTATTAATATTATTATTAGTATTATTATATTATTTCTAGAAACTACTATATTTTCCTGGAGACACTTAAAATATGTTTACCGTCAAGCAATAATTATGGTAAGTCTCTGTTACCGGATACCGTTGAAGTAGGTATTACCACAGCTCATATATCTTCTGACTAACAATACTACGTAAACATTACTGTGTTCCGGTTTAGAAGGCGCTGTAGCTAGTGAATTGCCAGGGTAGAATAATTTAAGAGATCTTAAATCTCAAGGGACGGGCATGATATAGTGCTGTGTATATCATCCTAACCTGCGCTGCTTGTTATGCCGATCGAACCATTTACCAGTTGAAGAATGTTTCTCTTATCTAGTAGCTTCACTGATTTAAAAAAAAAAATTAGTAAATATTACTTTTGTATATTATACAGGAATATCAATTGGTTATACGAATGTATTGCCCTTTTTACGATTAGAACTTCCACTTGTTCACCAGGTTAAAAATACTATAAATATTCATCACCTTCAATCACGAATATTTAAAATAGCTATATTACTTCGTACATCACTACAATTCGCGTGTTAAATAATCACGCAATCACCTGTCACACCGTCAGCAAATAAAGCGTCTATACAAACGTTTGCCATATCCGTTAACAAACAGTATAAACTGTATCAACTTAACTAATTTTGTTATTACACCGCCTTACATTGTTGCTTTAACATTGCAGCTCAGGGCCGTGCTTGGCCAATTTACGTCTTATTCAATAATCTAGTATTTAACACTTAAACTATGCCTAATAATATTGTAGTATTTAATAAGATGCTTCTGTTTTTTTAAGTGCAATTAACTAACTCCGATCTCAAATTGTTTAGTGTTACGACCGAAGAAAGCGGCCTAGTTTAAATTCTCTGGCTGTTATAAGATCACAACTGTTACGGTGGTCAATTTGTAATGTGGTGATGATGATGGTAGATAACTGAACTTCCAAAAAACCCTGTCACCATACTCCATATATAAATTACTGAATCGTGGTTACCCGCTTAACAACTGAGGAAGTTAAAAGTAATGGTGTTGTCGAACATTGCTGTACTCCGAAGTACTTGACGGAAATTGACAGTGGTTTTACCACTGGCGTCGTTTACCGCCAGACCTTTATTAATACGCTACGGCTAAAGGCTACGGAGCGATGAAACGAGCGAGAAGCTCAACGGTAGGTGATATACCTGTGGCGCTGGTTACTATAACATACGGAGCACCACGTTATACTCCTCGCCTGAGACTCGTTACTTCAATTATTTCATTACCTATAACGTCCTTCAAACCTGGACACGATAACGTTCTCACAGTACTGTTCAGCGGCGGAAATAGGTATTGCGATGGTAGCTAGGTCTCCGGCAACAGAGACCTACCAAAAACAATCATCTTTTCGTCCTAAACTAATTTTCGTATACACTGCGATGTAGTATACTAATGAAAAGGATTTTATTTTTTAATTTGTTGTGTACGTAAACAAAAACTTTGTAAAAACGTGTGTAGGGTAAAAAAAAAAAAGCTGCAATATTAAAACGTAACGTTGCGGCGAGCTGTTAGTTTTAGCGTAGATCGTTTTAATTAAAAAGCTTTCAAATGTTATCATAATGTTCAACGCAAACAGTTTTCGTTTATTTAAAAGTTTATAATGGAAGCGGAAGTGGATGGGGCGAGTTAATAAACGATCCGCAAAGTTGTGCACGTTATTTTTTTTAATCGATTAAACATCCTTTTATTCAATAGCACGGCAAGAGAGTTACATCTTAGGTGATAAGAAGATAAGAAGTTCAGTACCACGCTGCTTTTGATGGAATACCCGTATATTTATAACTACTTGACGGAGATCAATATCACACGATTCCAAGTGGAAATAAGCTAAAAGATGGTGAAGAGTACTCCAACGGAATACTCCTGCTCTCCGTAGTATAGCTACTAGAACCCACTATGCTTTTACGACTATATGAATTATGAGTGCGATACCTTGAACATCAGAGAGACAGAAGAATGGTAGGTAGCCATTTATGAAGTTACGATTGATATCGTATAGTAATAACTTAAGAGTTAAGGTCTAAGTTAAATACTCTTTCTAATCTTTAAATCTCTTGATACTTAAACTCTATTACAGTTCATAGACAATTAGATTTTTAAGATGTGAAGAAGGTTGTCGTTTTCGTTAGCCAAGAGTTGTGTTGATTCAATATGATGATCATCATCAGTTACCGTCAAAATAGTACATTGTACTTTCGCACTTTTAAATAGATAATATAGTTGATTAAACAGATTAGTGGACAGTGGACTTCTGTCGGCTGGTAATGATGATGATGATGAAACAGAACATTCTAAATAAAACACTTAGATATTTAATAGATGTGTCATCGCCTTGTAAGTTTGGCTAACTTGCTCAAAAGGTTAAACGTAATATATTGAGAAAATAGTTAATAGATAACTAAGATAAATTAACTACTGTGTATAACAAAAGATTTATGATTAATCAAAATAAATAAATAAAAAGATTTTTTCTTAGTTTTCGTAAAAAGCGACTAATGAATATTTTATCTTATAAAATTATTTGCAGAAGTATGAAGACTAATTTTAATAGTTTTCTCCTAACGCTGGGTTTTAAAGAGTAAAAAATTCCATGTAACCCTAAATTCGATGTAGAAGGTTTCTAGAATATTCTAATTTATAAAATATTTTAGTATCTTTCTCCCTCTTCGGGATATATAGTATGATATTGAAGCCGAGAAACTTTTCGCAGCCCTCGAATATTTTCAGTTTCCAGATTTAAATGATACACGTGCAAATGTTTACTCTCCAAATAGAGGGGAAATCGTAGTTTATTTAAGGCACTATCTTAGAAAGTAATTAGCGTGGCCCGTCATTGAGATGACAACATTGTTGCGACTGATAAAACCTAACAATGTTTGCGCGCTCCAAAAATCCGTTTCCATTGCTACACGCCGTGTTACAGTTGTTTCGTTTATAGATTTTCTAGTCAATTTACCTTGAACTTATTCCTAACCGTAGATAGGTCTCTGTTGCCGAAAATTATCTAGATAATTGACACAACAGAAACTATTTTCCCCAGCAACCATTACTGCAATAACCAGATTAGACATTTTACGTCTCAAGGTGTTATATTGGATAACATCCTAACGCATGCGTCTTGTCTCCTAATTGAATAAAAAATAATAAACAGACCATTGGGGTAGGTATTGATGATGATAGGCATGAATGCGATGTAGAGTAGAGTAGAGAAAGAGTAGTACAAATTAAGAAAAATGTAACAGATATAAGAATCGAAAATAGAATGGAATGACTGTCTCCTTCAATTAAGTGCGATGAATTAAAGGAGAATAGAAAGAAAGAGGAGAGAGAGATAAATAAAGAAATTGACAGATGTTAATATAATCACATCAAAGGCCCAGGTCTACATGTGCCCGGGGAACAGATTTGAAAAAAAAAACGATTTAGATCGCTCAGTATTGAGACTCTGGTAAACAATGTGTAATGATAGGTAAGAACACTATCTAATGTTTAAATACGAAAAACGGCAAACGGATGCTGTGTAAACATCCTAAATAGGGAGTAGTTGCTACGAGGCACTTAACACCAGGTGAACGTCCTACTTTTATCGTTGTATTAAAAGAAACAAGCGCTATTAGTCTACTGGATGGAAGTGCCTCCATTGTTTGGGGGAGAAAGAGGTGTAACTTAGTTGAAGTAGGGAACAGAAATTTAATAGTGTTAGTTTAAAAAAAAAAGCTATTCCAATTTACATAAATCTCGTTTGTTTGCTAATGATGATCTGCTTCCTACTTTGACTATGGAGTTAGGATCTTGGTCTGTAAAGGTCGAAGGCCGTCTATCAATCTGTAACTGAAATAAGTTCATCTTCTCTTAGTCTTAACCAAAGACAAAATCTTTATCCTTCGCTCAAGTTAATGCAGATATTAATAATTGTGCAAACTTTTTTTTTTGTTTATTGTAAATTTACCAAACTGGAAATAAAAAAAAAAACTTTTAAATATAAACGTTGAATATATTTAATTCGTTAGTACATACTTCTTGTAAATATACTAACCACAAAATCAAAGTATAAAATTTTGGATTGATTAATTTCTGATCTGTACATAGTAACTTTTGTTTACTGCTGATGAATAGGCAGTAAATTAACATTGAAATTAAACTAATGATGTACTTATATCTTATAAATCATAGATAGTGCTTCATATTTAATCGCTAATGAAGTAATTGATGATATTTAACAATTATAAAATAAAAGGTTGTATAGTTCTCGTATTTATGTATTTCATATCTTAATATATACTAATAGATACACAAAATAACACTACTAGTACAACATTTCGATAATATGTACGGGGTTGGAACCTTGGCCCACTAAACTATACAACTATTGCCTACCTTACCACTGAGAGAGTGATTTTACAAATATTTACAATTGGTATATAATATCTACTTTGTACAAAGAGTGACTAGAATTATTCATAATAATCGTAACTTTTCAATAAAATTCCAGCTCTCGCGTTACTTATCCATCACTTAGCTACGACAAGTAGCGCGAAATAAATTAAACGAGACGTTCATACAAAACTGACAAAATAGTCGATAAGGCGAACAGTTGTAAGGATTGCGATGAGAAATATCCTTAAAACTTGTAGAATTCTATCAAAAAGTCACGGCTCTAATATTTACTGGCTCGTAGATACACTTACAGCTATCTCACGGACGAAATTCATATTCTTTAGAAAATTTGCAAAAAAAAAAAAAAAACAAAAACAATCTGTAACATGCATTATTATCTTCAATCAAGTTATTTATTTACACGGCTTATAATTTGTGACATCGCTTACAAAAATACATAATAACTGGTAACATCAGATTTTGCTTTGGTCGCCATTTTCGAAACGTCGCGAAAATTTACCCGCCAAAATATTTGACAGCACCGCCAACGTCGCTGTCGGACACGGCTGCGGTTAAACGCTCCCGCACTCCACTTGGAAAGTCCACAGGGCCGTTTCAAAATGGGGAGGGGTTTAAAACGCACCCGTTAAGGTATATTCACCTCGCCCAGTCGTCCGGCGGCGAGTTGCCCTGGTGGAGGGGTGAGAACGCACTCCGGCGCGGCTCCGACGCCGCGGCGTCCTCCTGGTTCCCAATTAGGGATTCGATTGAAAAACCGTTACGCGATCTCTTGCCCATTGGCTCCGTCATTTCCGCGATCCTCGGCGGCAGAGGGACCGGCCTGAGGGCCGCCGGCGGCGGGCGGGGCAGCGTCAGCAAAGGCGCCGGTGGGAGGTAGCATGGCAGAGGGAGGAGAGGTGCGTAGGCTTCTCTCGCCAGCATCGCGACAACGGCGTGAGCGTGCTGTAGCGACGGCGCCGGCCTCTTGTATCTCTTTCTTCGTCGCAGAAAACTGCCGTTGTCGAACATATCCTCAGCGAGTGGGTCCAAAGTCCAATAGTTTCCTTTGCCAGGGTTTCCCGGCTCGCGCGGGATTTTGATGAAGCAATCGTTTAAGCTCAGGTTGTGCCTTATTGAGTTCTGCCAGGCAGGGAACTTCTCGCGGTAGTACGGGAAGCGAGTCATTATGAACTCGCAGATGCCGCTCAGGGTGAGCTTTTTGTGTGGCGACTGCAGTATTGCCATGGTGATCAGCGCTATGTACGAGTAAGGCGGCTTGATCAGCTGCGAGGAGGACTTCTGCTTCGGTTTCTTCGGCGAATTGGGCTTGGCGTCGGTCGGGCTCGGCGCGTCGTACCTCTCCGAGTCGCTGGACGGCGGAGGCAGTTCCGGTGTGTCTTCGTCGACGGAGACGTACGTGTCGTCCTGCTGGTACTCCTGCTCGCGAAGGTAGTGCTGGATGTAGAGTCGCGGCGGCGGACGCAGGTCGAGCGGCAGGTCGCCTTCGATGATCATGTCGCGGTATTGTCCGAGGTCACAATCTTCCATGCTGGACGTCACATGTCAGTGCGTCGTGCGGCGCGGCGCGACGTGGACTGGCGCGGATGTCGCGGGGGCTCCACGCCGCCCGGCTCCGCCCCCTCTGGTTCTCCCTTATCCCCGTCCGGCCGCCCCCCACGCCTGTCCCCCTCCAGCGTGTCGTCGTCGTCCTCGCCTGTCCCCCTCCAGCGTGCCGCCGCCGTCGCCGCGGGGCCGCGGGGCCGCGTTTACGTGCCAGTAAACACAACAATTGTCGTTATTATTCCTGCGGGTCGGAGCTTTGTGCATGAATTTCAGGCCGCCGACTAATAATTATCAGGCCGCTTGCCGCTTGCCGCTTACCGCTCGCCGCTTGCTGCTTATCGATTTAACTTTATCCCGATATTTATTTTGTGCTCGAGCTTTTGTACTTTGGATGTTTACCGTTTTTATCGTTTGCTTTTAGGGACAACTGCAATCAATAAAATAATAGTAATTGTTCATGTCCTCCATCCTAGTGATAAATTAGTAAATCACAAAGTATTGCCTTTGGAAAATATCATAAAACAATTGTTCTACATAAAAAGCTTTCACATTGAATATAGAATAAAATATATCCCGGATATAATCGGGGGAGCGATGGAAGGGATACGCAATAAAAACGTAGACGTATCCAACAAAACGGCGAAGGGGAAATGTTTGCGGAGATGCGCCGGTAACGCGATCCCGTAATCCCCGGCTAAAGGACTCGCTTTTGAAAAAAAATCTCATAAAACGAATTCTAACACACCATTCAGGTATACGTCTTCAAATAGAAGGCGCGTAAAAAATATCCGCGAACGAGATGCCCTGACAATACCATCCTCTAGAAACCCTCGTGTGTGTTGCCTACCAAAACATTTACCCCTCGGGCGTCGAGGGAAGTGCTGCGGGTGCGAGCTGGACGGTGCGCCGGTGCGAGGGAGCACGTGCGCCACCTGAACCAATCATCGAGTGGGACTCTCGGGGCGGAGCCACCCAAAGCTAACATGTCAGGGCGTGGCATTAGATCCTATTATTGTCTGGCAAGGCAAATAATATTTTGCACAATGTACACATTGGGGTAGAGGGGATTGGGGCGCCCGCCGGGTGGCGAGGGGCGCTGCTAATTTATTCCCAACTTCGGTTACGGGTTGTTTTTCAGCTTTGCCTGTTATTTAAATTGGACGCTTGGAGTTATTTGTACGTAGCCGTCCGTAGGCATTGTTGGCCGTAATGAAGGAATTCCTGTAGGTCTGTTTGTTGCTACGGACAGTTGCCAGCCGATTGTTGGCGGAGAGCGTTCGCGTACCGCTTCCGTTCCTTCTGCGCCTCGTCGTGCCCGCTGCGGTTACGCTGCGTTTTTATTTTTACCTCAGCAAAGCTTCTTTGTAGTTCAACGTTGGAGTTTTTGTTTCCGTTACAATGCCACTTCAATTACATCAAGCGACGGCGAGGCTGTGGATGATGAAGTCTACTAGCGCTTAGTCTGACTCTCATGTATGAGGTTGATGGTTACTGACCAAGGTAGCCGAATCTGAATATCAACACTCTAACTGTAATATATTTCTGATTTTAGAATCGATCAAGACACTACAGCTCTCATAGTCCTAGGACTAAATAGCGAAGATGTGCCTGCCCATAATAACGTGCTGCTAGGTAGGATGTAGACGGTATACACAGCATCTCATTTGTTGTCTCATCACCTTAGTAATTTCTCTAACTACAATACCCTTCCCGGATGGTTCGTAAGCGTTCCTGTAACCCCACCATCAGGCGACGAGTTGGAATACCGTGAGGGTTTTAATCGGTGCAACTCCGACAACCTGTCCTTGCCCCCGCGAAGATAGGTATGTGCTGGCATTTCCTTCCTTTTATACAAAAAAAAACTACAATCCCCTTCCAACTAGAACCCAGCTTGTAGACTAAGCCGCACCAAACTTTTACCCAAGTTTTTACAAAGCTTTTGCTCTGATCTGATCAGATCGCAGCTTTCCTGGCAACTATTACTTTAAAATAGGTATCGTTTAAGTAATTTTAAGTTTTCACACTTTTCTAGTTCTTAGTATTTTCTTAGTGTTCTAACAAGATAGACAACAAAGACACAGTAGTAGTAAATAATTACCGTAGCACATCATCTCCATCGACAATCTTAACCAATGGAGATGACTCTATAGTGTATACTTACCTATTGGTTAGGAAGAACCCTTAATTATAAACTTTTTATTTAATTATATATATATATATATATGTTTAAATTCTACGTTTGTTAATGTAGCGAAAGAAAAAATAATTACTATAGCCTTGTATTTGTGTCTTAATTTATTTCAACTATATACATTCAGGAGATTACATGTGGCCGAGATGCGAATGTTAAGATAGATGTGTGGAGTGACGAGGATGGATAAAATTAGGAATGAGTATATTAGAGGAAGTCTCGAAGTTGCTCCGGTGATAGAGAAATTGAGGAGCAAGAGGTTAGCGTGGTGCGGGTGTGTTGTGCGGAGGGATGAAGGGCATATAACAAAGAAAGTAATGAGAATGAACGTGGATGGTTATATGGGTAGAGGAAGACCGAAGAAAGTGTGGATGGGTTGTGTGAAAGATGACATGTATAAGAAGAGTGTGAAATCAGATATGACGGCTGATAGACGGATGTGGAAGAGAAGTACATACTGTGCCGAAACCACATAGCTGGGAAAAGGGCAGGAGGAAAGAATACATTGTTAGTTTATATTGTTGCTATTTTTCAGTCATAAGTTGCTGAAAAAGTTTTATATGGTTCGAACTCCAACTGGAAGGTAAGGAATCTTTCTAAGAGCGACGAGATGAGCGGGACGTTCACTTGATGGTGATACACCTGACCATAACAACGTCGCTTTAGGATGATATCTCACCACATTGCGCTCGTCACCTAGAGACATGAGATATTTAGTCTCATTACATCTGTAATTTTACCAGCTGCGAAGCCCTACAAACCGGAACACAGTAAAGTTTACTACTGTTTGGCTGCAGTTATAGCTAGACGGTTCCCGGCAACAGTAACCTACCACCATTAAGTATTAGTATAGCGATTCATTACATTCAGAAGTTTTCCACCTTGCGAAAGAAGCTCGATTATTCTTGGAGTTAACAGCCAATCTTCAAAGAAGAAAGCTTAATAAGAAGTAACGGTTTAAGAAGAATATATATATGATCAAATTTAAAACCTACGACTCTACCCCTATTACTGATAGGGAAAAACAAATAAGGCAATGAGTACTTCGCACCCCAACATTCGGTTACGCGGCACTTCCTCTATTTTCCCCCGTACTTACATTGTCCCATATTAAACTTTGTTACTGATAACTTATTTAAGATATTATATATTAATAGTACGTAAAATTACTTATTTATATACTTATACATATACGAAATACAAAAACAGTAAATAGACACAACACTCACTAAGTTATCTAAACTTATCTAGATTTCTTTTGTGAAGACAAGGTAGTTGCTCCTATTTCTTTCGTCAAACAGTAGTGTGCAAACATTACTGTGTTCCGGTTTGAAGGGGGTTGTAGCTAGTGAATTACTGTGGTAACGAGACTTAACATCTACCTGTAATATGCACAATTTGTAGTGTATAGTGTTAACACATTAACACAGGTGATAATTGCGTAGTAAAGTTACCGAAAGGTCCATTTTTAGTTAACTACCTCAATTTTTTTTTTAAATGTTCTCCGTGTTTTTGGTCAGGGCCTATCTGTACAGTTCACTTAACATCCTAGTTTTGCCTTATCTCTATACATTTTATTTCTCATACTCTACTTTCGTCCTTTCTTTCCTATCATCCTCTACTTGTCTATCATACTTTTTATCTCTTTTCATACTCCATCCCATTTTCTTCTTTCATACCTCCCGCAAGTGAAAATAGTCGCCTCGTCGATCCTGTCAAACATTCCTTTTCATGTTTTCTTTTCCTTCTCCTTCCGCTTCTTCTTCTCCTTCTTTATTTTTATTTTTCATTTTTAACAATTTTATTTTTACAATTTTTGTTTCCCTTACATTTTACATTTTTTAATTCGCGACAACATCTTGTATCATCAGTGATGAGTATAGTGCCGTGTAGTGTAGACTATCCTAACTACCACCACGTTGTTGTTGATGAGGGGTGCTCGTCCGGAATACTCCAGCTTATATATGCCGAGAGTCGGAACATAGCGACGGATATTATAGCGGCAGATTAACATTGTGAGGATAGTAGTTAAAAGTCGGGCTCAAAAAAAAAAATTACAACGAATCAAATTGCACATATGGCCCGGACTCAAGTAAGACGTTCACTTGATGGTAAGTGATGCGCCTGCCCGTAACAAAGTAGGTGCTAGTTAGGATAGTATACGTAGTATCAGATTACGCTCGTCACCTTCACGCACTAGTATCGTTACCCCAGTAATTTCACTTAAGCTTGCACACTACTGTTTGTCGGCTGCAATCAGCGCTGCGGTGGTACCTACCTAGATGGCTTCCGGCAACAGAGAACTACCACCAATAACATTTTTGTTTTACAAAGGAAATAGTTTACGAGTCATATAAATCAAGTTTTGTTAAATTTCAATCCAGATTACTTTAGCTACGGATTCCCTCCAAAGCCTTATTAATAATTATAAAAAAAGGCAACTGTTAGCATCAAGGCGCTAAAGCAGCACTAGGAGCGGATATACGTTAGAAGTACGTAAGCCTCTTACCTACCCGTCCAAGTAATCCAAAGTCTGTTTAACTCCGTCAGCAAACATTTCGATTTGAAAGATAAGCAAGAGGCGGACTGGATTATCCTCTTGTCCTCCATCCACAGGCGGTGCAGGCTGATACGGAACTTGTCTAGCTCACATATTGATGTATCAACTTACTAATACTTCATAACTACATCATTATTTCAAGTTGTTTTTTTCTAATGTAGTCCACCCCGTAGATAAAAGTAAAGTGTAAGAAGTGGATTTTCTATATTATTATTAAGTGTAAGGAAACAACCTTCAGCGTCTCCAGCCTCACTGTATTCGTATGGAATAAGAAATCTTTATTGAGATGAAAGAATGTTAAAAAATTAATTGTGAAGAGTTCGCAAGTTAGACGAGTCCTCTGTGTTGGACAACCAGTTAAATTAATATTACAATTAGTTAAGCGCGTGTTGTATGTGGGCATGCGTGTGTGTGTAAGTGTGGAAGGGTGAGATTAATTATTAGGTGCGTGTATCAAACAAAAATTAAATCAGTTATTCCATTGACCATAAAAAAATATGGCGATTAAGATACAGAGATACAATATATATACATTAAGGACTATTTTGCAAATGATAAAAACTTCTCAAAATAAGCATATGTAACTATAATTTTTTTTTTTCATTTATAATAAGTCTACCAATAATAAATTTGGTTCCTAATAATTTCATCCAAAGAAGTCTTTTTACTAAATCTATAAACTACAATGTAAACTACAATAAAGAAACCTAGTTAAAAAACAGGTTTTCTTTTAGAATATATTTTGATACCAGAACAGTTCTATTATAGTTAAAGCGTATCTTTTTACGTAAATTTTTTCAATGATATCTTGTCACGTCCCTATTATATTTAAATAAATAAAGAAACCTGTTAATGTTTTTTTTTTTATAACTAAGCTGCCATTTTTTTATAACTAAGCTTAAAAAAGGTATATGCATACTTGAATTTAAGTCATCAAAGGGTATAAACGATAGCAAAACCTAATTTTCCAACAGTTCTCAGTGCGGATATCTCTTCTAGAATAATTTATAATATCCGTTTGAATTATTTTTATGACATATTTTTGTTAAATATTATTAAAATTGTTTTAGTGAGTTTTTTCAAGTGGCTTATAGACTATATTTATTAAAACTATAAAAAAATAATCGAAGATTTTATTGTAATAGATCAGTCTCCAAATTAACAATTGTAATGTATTACAGCGCCATCTATGAATCATATACGCGACTACTGAGCTTTAACATTATTTGATTACAAAATAGTTTTATATTCAATTTCTAGATGGCTTTAAATAATGGTTCTATCGTAGTAGTAATAAAGCAATAATAAAGTAATAGATGGCGTATTCTACAACGATCGCTATCAACTATTTGACGGTAGATGGCTTAACAAATTTTATAATGATTAATTTGCTTGCAGTCAAAAAAAATTTTAAAATATTAGAAATCTTTAATAAAATGCTATGTTGTTATTGATGGTAGTTTTATTTATAGACGTTTATAATTTCGCTCTGAATAAGTTTTTAATGGATTTTGTAAAATAATAAAATCTTACATATATTTTTAATAACAAGGTAACACGGCCAAACGAGCAACATGTTCTTTTGGGGGCAAGTTTTTACAAGATTCTAGTAATTGTTTACACTACACCACATTATTACACTTATCGTTTTGAGGGTTCCTTCATATAGAAGTAATAAAAATTTTTCATACTGATACTCGGCAGCGGAAACAGACGGTATTGTTTATCGACATCGACCTTCGACAACTGTTTCAGGTGAAGCTAGCTGTACTATTTAATTGTATTTCAAGGAAACAGGTTATGTACATAGCGATGCAGTATAAATAAATGTTTAACAAAAGCGGGCAACAGTTTGTGTCAATGTAGATAAAAAAATCCACAGGTGTCAGTTCTATAGCTACCGATTACCGTCGAGGCGGCATTCCTTTACTCATGACAGTTGAAAAAAAAATTCTTTTGTCGCCTCAAACCTTCACGGTGGATGGGTGCGCGGGAATAAGTCATGTGCTATTGTGTTCAAGTTTTAATTCGAAATAACATATTAACTTTGTTAACCATTAGTTTTATAGCTTCCTTCTTAGTTATGGCTTTGTTGGTACGATGTTATGTTCTTGTGGTTTAGGTCTAATTGTTTATGTTTTTAATTATATTACATTTCGTCAATAAAATTAATTTCAAACACCACCCCGTACTTGGAAAGCATAAATGTTTTTTTTTTTTATGCAGTTTGTGCCACTAGTTTCTTTGACAGCAGTTACATCGGAGTCAAGACTCGCAGATCTGGTATCCGCGGCCTAATTAAAAAAAATAACGGAAGGTAAAATTTCAAATAAATATCAAAACAAAAATAAAAATTAAACACCTAATTATATACATACAATAATATTTAAATAATTTTGTATATGAAAAAGAAAACAAAAATATGAGATTATTTTGGATGGGGACCCTTTAACACTTTAAAGAGCTGGATAGTGATATAAAGGGAGAAAGATGGATATAAGGGCAGAGATATGGATATAAGGGGAGAGGGAAAGGAAATGATCTCAACTCTCCTTGTGAGAATTGAGAGTTGTGGGAATCTAAAAGTTGTTTATAATATCTATGTTCTATATCTCTTCCTTCATATTTGTTTATTATGGATTAACACGATTTGTGAATTAAGTAAAAGAGAAGTAATAGATAAAAATTAAAACGCTTATCCAGAATGTAATTTTTATAAATACTGGATATTAACACTGCTTCGCTCAAGTACAAGATGGCGCAAAAATAACCTTCCGATGTTTTTTGGCTGTAATTTAAAAAAAAAAATGAAAAACTTTGATTCTTCTCGTGGATTATTTTTATTTGGTCTTTTAATTTTTTTACATCAAGTCGAGAATATGATGTCATGAAGAATGTCAGAACTGACGTTAGGGACCAATCGCAAAATTTATAGCATTTTCTGATAGGAGGATTACTTTTGCGCCACCCTGTATATAGAACACTACAGCAGTTACTGACATAGTAAAACATCAACAGGAGTGCGTAATATATAGCCCACATCTGTGAGCTGTAGAATAATATGATTAGATACAAATTACAAGTTTTATTGTCTTCAGCCGCCATAGAGTTGTATACAAACATTACTGTGTTCCGGTTTAAAAGGCACTGTAGTTAGTGTAATTACTATGGTAACGAGACTCAGCATCTAGTGTCTCGAGGCGACGAGCGCAATGTGGTGCAGTGTGTGGACAGACGTATCACTTATCACCAGTAGAAACTCTCGTTCATCTCGTCGCTTCGTCGAATAAAAAAAAGACAAAACATTTTGTGATTATTTGGTGTTTATGTAATGATATAAAAAAATTATATAAGAAAGATGACGTTTGGAAGATTCGGTGCAAATCTGGTGCTATAGAATGATGGAATACATTGAGTGGGTAAAGAAGGTAGCTATAGAAGTCAGAGAAAATTTAAAATTTTAAAAACTTTATTTACTTTCTAATCTCAATTTCACATGGCTTTGGGTGACAATCGGGTCGTGCATAGTGAAGGTGCATCGTCCAGAATATTTCGGCTCTAAAATGTTAACAGCCGGATGGCGGTAGATTTACAATATGAACATAGTACCCAACCATGAGGATTCGATAGATCCCTACCACATGACCCCGGATTGAACTAGGTACCTTTACGCAATTAGAGCTACGGTTAGTCACTGCGTCACGGAGGCAGTTTTATTGTTAGATTGTAACGTTGAAGTTTTTTTTATTAATTTTTTTAATTACCGATTCAAGGAAACGCGCGTTAATACTTACGGAACTATATTATGTAAGTGAATATTGTTTTTAATACTAATCATTAATAAGATTGCGTTTCATATTTAATTGGCAGCTGTGTTCAAAGTTTAATTATCATTAGGGCATCATTTACTTATCGTATAAAAGTAATTTGTTAATAAATAACTTAGTGGTGAAGTGGCTAACAGCTTGCTTAATAACATCTAGTTCTCTAGTTTGATTGTGAGGTCACGTGTAGTATTAAATTAATTCTAGGGCTTCTTTGAACCCTACCTCCATTACGTTGCGGTGTTCTTGTATATGAGAACTGGAGTATATTGGACGAGTAAGCGTTATCAGCAATGTTATGTTTGTCAAACTATCATATGAAAATGATGTTTAATGCTATCTCATTATCGTTTAAAAAAAACATTACATATTCATAATTTTTATTTCCTCTGACGTGTTTAGGTGTAATGCAGGCATCGGTGTGTATCGTGGAAGATTCCGAATCAAATCCTTTTCAATTAATTTTAATAGCTGCAAATACCATACCTTTTCTTTTCAAGGTCCTTTTTTTTATTCGACGAAGCGACGAGGCTAGCGAGATGTTCACATTATTTTAAGCCTCTCCATAACAATATAGCAGTAGTTAGGATGATAACCACAGCACCACATTGTGCTCGTCGCCTCTAAATATAAGATGTCAATTCTCATTACCCCAGTAAATTCACTAGCTATACCCTCCTTCAAACCAGGACACAATAATGTTTGCACTATTCTGGTGGTAAAAATGGGAGCTGCTGCAGTAATTACCTAGACGATCTCAAGCAACAGCGACCTTTTTATTTGTTATCGGGGGGAAAAACAAAAATTATACCCTGCTTCTAGAGGGCAGACAAGGTTACGTATAAAACCCACTCGGTCACGCTTAATGCGTTGCAGGAGACTCCGGGGTCTCACACGGAACGCACTGGTGCCTTGGCTCTTCGCCTTAAACACGTCCCAGTAAGGGCTGTAACCCTCCACGGCACCCTTGCTATGGTACGACAAACACTAGACCATCTCGTACTAATCGTTCATACCGGGCACGCTTAGTCGGCAATGAACGTACTTCAAAACGTACGAACTCGTAAACACTTAAGTAGCTGTCTACGACAGGCAGTACTTACCCTAATCCTTTAGGCAACAGAGAGAGACCTACCAAAAGCAAAATCGAAATATGTTCTGAAGATTTCTGTCTTAAAAAAGAATGGGATAATTTTTCCACTTTGTAGAAGTATTTTGTTATTAGCTGCAGCGTACCTCGTAAACAGCTCTCGTTACGTTTGATCGTTTCCGAGCGGCAGTCGTCGCGCGCATGCGCTGCGGGTCTGACGTTTATTTTATGTGATATTGTGTCCCTATCGCGTTTTCTGCTTTGACGTTTAATAATATCGTACAAGTGATTGAATAATTTAATTCTTAAATAAATTGCATAACTAAAATGGAAAGGAACTCCCGAAATCATTCTATAACCATGGACCGTGATACGAAGTCGATTTTAAGAAAAGTTGTGTTGGATTTCATTATATTGTTTTGCAGTAAGTTTTTAATGTATTCCACTATTTAATACGATATATCCCCGACTTCCTTTTATTTTACAGTTATATCTAATAGTTATGCAATAGAAACTAAGCCACCGGTTATTCTGTGATAACAAAAAAAGATTATTTAACTTTTCGCCACGCTTTCGCTGAAATTTATGCAATAAAATACTAGCAAATTTAAATTTAATTGATTACTTTTAATCAATCGATAAACTTTTTTAACATAATATTAAAACAATAAGCATAATCGCACGTGTTCAATGATATTGATATTAATTATTTATTTGTCACATATATGTTTATTAGCTAATAATATATGTAACTATATATAATCATATATTTTCTGCAGAATTCAAACTTTAAATATTATAACAGATGCAGAAACTAATACCTATTATATAAAAAAATTATAAGTATATTTGAATGATATATTTTCCAGATTACTTTTTTCGAAAATATTTATTTAAATTGTTTTTAAATATTTAAAATTTTATTTCATTATGTTACATTATTTAGAATAATCTGTACTAACCCTATTTCTTTTTTATTAACTTAAATTTGTTTCGAATGAGTAAAATGTTAATTTGAATACATGGATGTGCTTTGATTAATTCCATATTGATAATAGATATAATATATATAATATTACCTTTCAATAAATATTTGTAATTTTGTCAGTGAACTGAAATGGTTTAAGATATTTTAAGTATATACAAAAAAAGCTTTAATAAATAATAAAGTTCATACTAACTGGAGAATGAATCCAAGATTTATAATATTAAAGCTGATTACCATAACTACTGACCCATCACAGGGTTATCACTACTACATATATGTTAGATTTGTAGATAAAATTTAATTTATAAATATTATGAAATGTAGTATGTTTAATGTTAATATAACGCATAATATAAACATTTAAAACTGCATAGTTTTTCTATTAATACATTAGATTAAATTACTCTTAGGGTAGATTATAGTTATATTGTATATGTTACAATATAACGATCTATGAATCATTCATCATTAGTTAATCACAAAATGTCCTTAATCTTGATTTTTAGTACAAAATTAAATGTATTAACAATGTGTTGTATTATAATAATGAAAGACAATTAAAAAAGTTTTTAGTTATAGTGTTTCATTATTGTTCTTATTGAGATTTAATTTAATTTTTTTTAATGAAATGGTGTCTATATACATATTACTTATAACACTCCAAAGTCTACATTTTCAAATACTTTGACTTACAGTACCTAAACTGAAAGACAAGTTTGAAACAAATTTACTATTACATACTTATGACTAAAATGCATTACTTTACAAAATATATATTTTTTTAAAAAAAAATATATATTTTTTTTCCTAACATTGATTTCAAAAACTATATATATCTATAGGCATAAGTCGTAATAGCTAAATTACTAAGGCGTATATGTTATATGCTTCGAAAAGGAGTATGTTCTGTCTCCACTACGATTCAGCTTTACTGGTGGTACATATATGTTACCAGAGACCATCCAGGTAGGTACAGGCACAATGCCTATTCCTGTCGACAAATAATACTGTCTAAACATTAACTGTATTCCGTATGAAACGGCGCTATAACTAGTGTAATTACTGGGGTAAGGACACCTAATATCTTGTCTCAAGGCGACGAGCGCAATGTGGTACAGTGCATAACATCTCACACAACAGACGACACTCACCATCAGTTGAAGCTCCTGTTATTCACGTTAAATAAAAAAAGCTTCCAGTGATTGAAAGCATCGCAGTAACAGCACCTATTGTTTACTTTCGACATTGTCCAACAAGCCTATGATCAGCGTAAACCTTGGTCTCCTCATTGAAAAAGCCATGAGTACCACTTGTGTGATATAATCGAAACCGGTGATATATTGACGTATACTAAAAAAATTACCAAATGAACGTTGCAATAAAAAATTTTCACTGCAGATTAAGAAGGTCAGGGTTCGAATCTGTTAAGGAAAACTACGCGAGTAAACAGACACGGCTTACTTTAAATATATTCATATAAACATAGTTGTTTTCGTATAGCATGTTAATTGAATGGTAAAAAAAAACAACGGTTTTTTCAAAAAAAAAAACTTACGCTGATATCAAATTCAAGGGCGTGCGATATATCATGCGATAGGTTATTAATAAATATATATATATATATATATATATATATATATATATATATATATATATATATATGTATATCAGTTTCTGTCTTTACTATTCGTGATAGTATTCATAATAATCTTTTATTTATATGCTATATGATTATAATATATGTAGCATTAATAAGGTTTTATGGTACTT
The DNA here is from genome assembly GCA_029030555.1 of Ornithoptera alexandrae. Taxonomy (NCBI): domain Eukaryota; kingdom Metazoa; phylum Arthropoda; class Insecta; order Lepidoptera; family Papilionidae; genus Ornithoptera; species Ornithoptera alexandrae. The sequence continues at coordinate 8,468,146 of JARDVY010000077.1, read as the reverse complement.
TTTGTATACCATCAATATTGTAAGATTCATTCAAAAGAGTCACCATATAAATACTCTTCCTTCTCTTTAGATGAGATTAAGTTATATACGATGACAAAACAAGAGAGACGTTCACCTGATGGTAAGTGATACGCCTGCCAATAACAAAGTGCCGCTGGTTAGGATGATATACACAACAGCACATTGTGCTAATATACAAGATATATCTTTATCCCCAATTACACTCCTTACAACACCCTTAAGCAACTTAACACGGTAACGTCTGCTGTGCACTACTTAGCAACAGAAATAACCTAGACGGTCTTCGGTAACACCTAACACCAGTAAAATGGCAATGAGACCTTGGATGGTTAAAGTTACCTGTTGAGTATACCAGCTCGCGCAGTTGATTTCCGATATGATGGCGGTAGCTATCTAGGCGGCTGTCAAAGATCCCTGCCAACAACCAAATTTCACATGCGACCCTGGAATCGAACTTGGTGCCTCCGTGTTAATCCTCAGAGTTAAATCCCCGAATTTAACCTTGTTTATGTTTAAAATAACCATTGTTTACGCGCACATTACTTTTGACATAATTTCTTTGTAACAATTCCGGAGCAGGTTTATTACTTCTTCAAGACGCTGGGAGATATTTTAGAAACGACCCAGTTATCGCAACTTTTTTTTTTATTGACGAGATGAGTTGGACGTTGACCTGATGGTAAGTGATACGCCTGCCGATGACAACGTGGCGTTGCGCGACACAAAATATTGAGTCTCGTTATCTCAGTAATAACCCTAGCTATGGCGCCCTTCAAACCAGAATACAGTAATGTTTTCACACTACTGTTAGCCGGCAGTAATAGGCGCTGCGGTTAGACCTATTACCAGTAAAATCATTTTCTTTTAACTATACTCTTTTTATATTAAAAATTAAGTAGTTATTTATATACAGCTTAAACTCCCCGGTAGGAGGGTCAGGTTTGAGATTTAAGAGACCTTAACTGTTTGTTGGCTAACTTTTGGACTAAATTTCACATGGGGGAATAATCATAGTTTAGTTAATATATAATAAGTGAATGTTTGACTGTATTACAATAATTGGGCAAAGTAAAAGAGCCTCATCATCATAGACATAGATCTTACAGGAAGAAGAAAACGCCGTTCAACTCTGCTGATATCCACTGGTTTCCGGCTACCGTCACTGGTTCGTCAATCCATGTGTGGGTGGTAATTCTTAGAACTGTCTAGGTTCTATATAGCTATCCGAAAGCTAGACTTTTTTTTTTCATAGGTACATCATATTAAAATCAAAACAGCAATACTGTCAGGCATTTATATACTTTATATTACTGCTGGAAGGTCTCTGCTGCCGGAGACCGTCTAGGTAGGAACCACTTGCAGCGCCTGTTGCAGCCGACAAACATTACTGTGTTCCGGTTTAAGAGGCGTCGTAGCTAATGTAACTGGTAACGAGATTCAACATCTTATGTCTTAAGGCGACGAACACATTTCGGTGCTGGATATAACATCTTAACTTGCGCGCTAACCAAATCGTCATGAGCTGGCGTATCACTTATTATCAGGTGAACGTCCAGCTAGTCTAGTTGCTTTGCCGAATAAAAACAATACTCAATAGCTATTCATAATGCAATAGACGAATTTTAGCGTTACCAAACAAATTTATCAGTTTTAGGAAATTGTCCATTAACACAGCTGTTTAACAGTTGTTGCTATTTTTTATTTATGGTCTCAATAAAACAATAAACTTACCGTTATTGTTATCGTTTTCGGCCATCACTTGATTGTTCGTGATTATGAAACCAATTTTTTTTTAAATATTTATTTGTATACAATGCGAAAAGGACATATTTTCTTAATTTCTCTAAAAGTATCAACATCATCCTTTCGGTTTGTAAGGCGCTAGTAGCTAGTGAAATTTTAGTATCGTGACTTATTATACCTCGAAGCGATGAGTACAATGTGGTACAGTGTATATCATCCTAAGTACCGTTACATTATTGTTTGCAGACGTATCTTACCGTCAGGTGAACGTCAATAAACAGTACTTTGAGTTATAAGATTACTTCAGGTAATAAAAATTAATATCTAAAGTCTCAAACGTGATGTGGTTATCGTTCTTACTAACCTTACTACCTAACTGCTATCCTTACTATAAATGCCGTTTTATGGGTTAGGAGTACCTTACTATCAAGTAAACGTTCTCTTGTCGATGTTTACGTGCTACGATACACATGCCGCCGCATATGCAGTACTATACTCGATTGCAAATATGCTATAGCTGTCGAGGGTCCGTTATTTTCACGTTATAACGCGGATATAGCAAATTAACAGTTTCAGTTGGCGCGTTAGCGTATCGCTTGAATGCGCGCCCGAGCGGGTTCCCATACGGACAGTGGGCGCATTGAGCGCCCGCTTCAAGTGCGCCTCGTGTGACCACGTCGCGTCCTGACAAACGGACAAACATTATATTTATTAGCAATAATATAATTATCGCTTCATCGAAATTAAAAGAAAAAAATACGTAATCTATTTACAAGTATATATATATATATATAGGGGTGTAAAAGACGCCGCACAACAACTCACGGAATTGAAGCCCACCTCACCTGCTCGTGGTGCTCCATTGGGTCAGCGAGATGGGAAATGGCCCATATCCTTCCATATGATTCTCTAGAAACGACGGCCCCTAGTGCTCGGCGATGCGGGTAGCGCAGGCACGATAGATAGGGGATCTTTGGGTGAGGCCTATGTCCAGCAGGTTCACTGCTGACATAGGCCTTCGCTATGATGTCGGCTGTCTATCGGTTGATGATGATGATGGTGATTTATATGTATAATATGTAAGAGATTTCAACCTATGTAGAGACTCATTACGACATCTCTGCAATTATTGTGCCTAGATATTTGAGATTTGGTATAAATATTACTTTTGCCGAGTATAGGACAGCTAAGAATTTAAGGAAATATGATTCCTAAAAGGAGTTGCAAGTTTGTTGCGGTCAGCAAAGCGGCCGAGGGACACGTACTACATTTATGGGAGATATCCAGAGATTCTTTGACTCATCATGAGATCTCCGAAACTATTGAACGTAAACACTCAAAATTTGACAGAGATATTGCTTCTGTCATTTAGAAGTCAGCTAGGAATCAATATTACAAAGTTCCTTTCCTTATAAGATTTGTGGGTAGCGCAGGACCGAGCGATATGGAGTTTTTTACGGGAGGTCTATGTCCAGCCGAGGGCGTCTATCGGCAGATGATGATAACATATTTAATGTGATTTAAACACCAAAAATGGATGGTTATAAGGGTAGAGGAAGACCGAAGAAAGTGTAGATGTATTGAGTGAAAGATGACATGTGTAAGAAGAGTATGAATTCAGATATGACGGCTGATAGAGGGATATGGAACAGAAGTACATGCTCTTCCGACTCCACATAACTGGGAAAACGACAGGAGAAAGAAAGTAAAACTATTAAAAAAGTGTGTCTATGAAAAATAACAGGATAATTTAGGACTGTCCGTGTGCGTCACATGTTGACCACGTTGCACTCCATTCGGCGCTGACCCTGTCTCTCGTCCTGATTCCCGATGCACTCGGAAACGATCGATTGTGTATTTGTAAACGTCTGACATGCATTTGTCGGCGGTTTGAGTCGCTGCCACAAGTTTATGTTTCGTTCAACTGCGGCATTTAGGATTATAGGTTTTAAGTTTATTGGGTTCAATGCCGCTGCGACTCTCCAGGTCACCAAATATTATTTCTACGTACAGTAAATAATATTCAAACGTTATCCATAGCGATTCAATAGAAAACTGTTATGGATATAATGATAAATTTTTTGTCCCATTTATAATATTCATATATTTTTTTCATTAATATATCATCCTTTAAAAATTCTATCCAATGGATACCGTACTGTAATAATTTAATGTAACTTATAACAAAAATAAGTATGACTTAATGTGCGGTAGTAGTGAAACTTTGTATTCTTGTTTAATTTGTAAAAGTACAATAAGATAAACTACAGATAGATAAATTGAAGCTCATAATATAAAATGTTAGTAAATGTACCAATTGTTCGGTTAAATTTTTTTTTTTCAATATTTCACAACATTCGGCCGTATTTGTATGTGGGCCCGTGTGTGGTGTTAGTAGAGCAGTGGGCGCGTTACGAATCATAGCACAAAGACGAGCAGAAGGATAAAGAAACTATATAGAATCGTTTCATTCTCTCATAGCCTTGTGAGATAGTTAGCCTCATTTCCGTTACACTCTTTCGTTTCATAAAATCCGATTCATACTGTTCCAAAGGAACTTTTACTTCAGTATAAAATTAGTGAGATTAAATATTTTTTTTTAAATATTCTCGTTTATCAAAACCAAAGTCAGTCGGTATAGGGTTTTACCTTTTATCTGGGTTTGTAACGTAAGTGGAACCCAATTCGACGATGCTTTGTGTCAGATAGTGCACCTTAATTGCGCACATTACGACTCGTTAGTTATCTGTGGCAAGTCCAGTCCCCTTTGCCGTTGCGCAGGATGTGAAACACGGGCGCATACGGCCGCCAAACTATCTGGCAGGTAATTGCCTCGCTGTCAAAACATCCGACGCGATCCCGCGACCTGTCGGATTAAACGTATCCGTTAAAGAGGTATTTTATCCGTTCCAGTGACAGCGGGCCGTGAAGACTGGCGATGTATAAAACTCGCTACAAAATGGCGGCCGTTTTGCCGCCACTTTTGACAGCTGTCTAAAAAATTGCTTCTGCGTTTCGCTTTGTGTTTTATTTTCTTTTGTAAAACGGATCTCACCGTTGTTAACATATTTAAGGGTTAAATAAATTCACAAATATACCACGGATGGTAATATTACAATTTTCAATAGATGACTAGATTAATTTCGTCGCACGATTATGATGAAATTATACCACGCGCGTTCTTAAGTGGTAAGCGGGTATTGTCCCTAAGTGACTTTATCTGTACGGTACATACTTCATCGGGAACAATTAGTAGGAGGAATGTCTTTTGGTGCACATGCCGCCATTGAAAATCATAGACTAAAATATTTTATTGACAGACATGGCATAATAATTTTCATCATTTTCAATTAAAAAAGTACTTCACTTAAAGTTCTCAAAACACCTTGCTTATACATGAATTAGTATTAACTCTGGTACTTGCTTAATAACACGAAGGTCCGTGGTTACATCCGGAGCACAAATTTTGATTGTTCTTCAGAACTCGCTTGTCTTGCCACCATCCACATATGATCTCTTTCTTCATAACAGCATTATTTTGTTCCGGTTATCGACATATGAGTACCAGGGTATTCTGGGCGAACATGCTTTACCATTGTCGATTGTCACTTAACACTATTTGAAATAGAGGTCAAATGGTATCCCATTGCAGATAATAATAAAATTAATGTTTTTATTATTTTGATTAGTTATCAGTGGAAGATTTCGGTTTAGTTCAAAGTAAAGTAAACATTCTGTTTTTATTAAAAATGTTTGTTTTCATAGCTTGGAGATGATCTTTAAATATAGGAACCGATTTGTTTTAAGAAATAAAAAAATATTATGTTTTATGTTAGAAGGGCACTCTTTATTTGTGTTTTTATTTATTTATTGTTGAGACGTTAAAGATAAGATAAAGATATTTTATTGCATTACTTTACATATCTTTGATACTTGAAGCCCCTGCTTCCTGAACTAGTAATTTAATTTGTATCTCAGAAAACAGTGTCGTCTCCCAGTTTCGTCGTTAATAAATGCAATCTCTTAAAAATATAGAAATTACAATATTGCCAAAATTTAAACAAAACAAAATATTGAGAAAAGACCTTCGTCTGATAGTAAAATATACGCCTGCCCATAACGACATGGCGCTAGTTCGAATGGTACATACAGCACTATATTATGCTCTTCATCTTGAGACACTTGACACATAAGATGTTGAGTTTTTACTGTATATTGCTAAAAATAGGAACTGCGGTACCGACGAGACTATCTCCGGCAAGATCTATCAACAGTCATTTTATTAGTTATTGTATTTATTTATTATAAAATTTGTTTAATTATCTTGTTTTTATAACCTACAGTCACATCACGGACAGAAAAATAATATAGTATATATTAGGTTAAAGTTCATTGCTGTTAACCTTTCCGACTCCTATAGCTGGAACAGTAAATGATCAAAGCATTTATAATTTCTAAGTATTCCACGTTAATGTTACATTGATAAACTTAAGTAATGAAAGTGATACTCCCTCGTTGCTAATATATTGCGATGAGTACATTAAATTATATTATAATATCGGTTATTAGTAAGTTCTTTATGTCGAGTCATTATTGCTAAGTCTACTTAGCAACTATGACATATTTATTTAAATATATAAAGGGCTTTAAATTAACTTGAAATTTTACTATCAAGTTAATATAATAACATACATTATCATAACATAGCAGTCTGATGTTTCTATAGAATCCGTAGCCTTCTCTCGCAAGGGGAGTCTAGTATATTTATCAACTAATATTTATGTGGATATAATAAATATTTATTTGATAAATATAAAAAAAAAACTTAATAAGTATTTGTGTATTATAAATTTCATTTGACTAATGCAGTCAATATTGGTTACTTCGTTAGCTTATACGAAATTAAATAATTTGTTGAAGATTGTAAAAAATTAAATAAAAACTACTAAGATTATGTGAAACTAAGTATATTTGATAGTAATTAGTAATAAGTATAGCACGCTGTTTCCCGCCGGCTTTGCTGGCCGTAATACCCTCATATCTCCCGTCGGGGAAGGAGTTTCGTAAAATCCGTTTATAGGTGACCTATATTAGGCAAAAGGAATAGTCCTACCAAATTTCAAATTCCTATGCATAGTGGTTCTAGAGATATTATGATGAATGTACGTAGGCGGAAATCTGTTATATATATATATAAAACTTTCATTCATATTTTAGTTCACAAATTCTAAAACATTAAAATCGTTATTTTTTCCTCAAAAAGTATAATTCATAATTTCTTAATAAATTTAGTAGACGTGATAGCTCAGTTTGTTATTAATCGTACACCTTATAAATCTAGCAGCGGATTTGATCCTCAGCATGAGTTTGCAGTGATGAAAATATTCGCGAGGAAACCAACAAGGTCAAAGAACTATTTCTTTCGTAGCTCTACCAACCTGTACTTATCAGGGTGGTGGATGAACGACCTTGCTCAATTAATTTAGAAAGGAGACCCACATTAAGAGAGCTGTTAATAATTGATATTAATAAATGAATACTTTTTGATTAATAAACTGTCGTGTCTAGTATATGCTTAATCTTTGTCCAAATTTCGCGGCCGCTCAGTTCCCACGTGAGTTCACGCCGAGTCAATATTTGAGCCATTATCAGCTTTTAGGGTATCTGCTTCATGTTCAGCTGTATCCGTTCTTTCTGCCTTCTACTGCCTCATATCCCTTTAAAACTGTATAGACGTGTAAGTTTAACTATCTTTGCGTGTCTACAAAAAAAAATATTTTTATGTTTAACAATAATGGTACTGGATTTAGATCCAACGCATTTCTATAAAAACCTTTTTAATTTAATGACACTATGTACTTATAAAACAACAATTAAACCTGTTAATGTACTTGCATGTGCTAGTAACTTAATCTACTTTCCTTAAAGTAGCTATAATCTGCCGGATTGTGACTCCTTGAATCTGTATCAAAAGTACATGGTATATACGTGGAATAATCAGGTTTAAGTTTATTTATTTCTCAGTAACTTTATATACACTTTGCAGCTTACTCGAGTGGCCAACGAGTGGATATCATAAAACATTCATTTGCGAGTCGTTAAAACGGATAAAACCTTTGGCTGATGTTATACATTCACTTTAATTATTCAATTTTTATCTTGTTACTTGTCTGCTCTTGTCCTTGTCTTGTGTTTTTTACTCATGAGTTAGGAATATTATCAGATGATAAAGTAGCAATATCTAGTACGTAGATTATTTGAAAACAATCTGCTTTCTGCAATCTCATCAAAAGTTCCTTGTTCTGAACTCTATAGCTTAATTTCCTGTTGCTATAACAATACTATCATAGATTGCGTAAAAATCTTTAAGTTTATTATATGTGTAATACTATTGTAGATTTAATAGTTATTAGTATAAAGCAATAGATACGATTAACAGGGATTTGTTTGAATTGAGTTTGTATTGTGGATCGCGTATGCGTTTGCAATAATCGAACAAGCATACGTTCAAGAAAACATGTTTTACGGGCAATCAATACTAAATGAAGGTATTTTTATATGTTATATACATCATACATTTGATATATATCATACATTTGATAGCTAACTTTATAGCTCTCTGAATAAGATTGTTAAATACAAAAAAATCTCAACTCTATTACCCTTAATTTAGACAGTCTTCATGTACATAATTTACTATCTCATTAATTTCTAATAGACATTAACTTAAATGAAGGATATACTTCATTTCCTGTAACACTTACGGATATAAATCTATTCCAAGAACTTCAAAAATATTTTAAGTCAAGTGTGTTACTGAATATAGACTTTACTACATTTTAAATCATTCAATCTATTTACTTTTATGTGCTACATAAACTGTTTATTTCTTTAACAATAATTGTTTATTTTAAACAGCTGCAATTTAAAATTTATATTTATAATCTAAGACAATCTATCTTAAGGTTAGTTAACTCTATTTTTTAGATATTTATGTCTCTTGCTCCCATAACAACAAGTATATGTGCATTAATGAATGTGAATTCAGAATTCTAGTAAATGCAATTCCGCCGTAAGCATATGCCATTATAATTTCAATTGGGCTTTTGTTCCGCGAACAAACACGAGGAAGTAATCCAAATCGATTCTGTAATGGCAAATGCATACAATGTTAACGAATGATTGTGTGCGCACTCTACGCGGACAGAGTCCGTGAACCGAAAACTTTGCGAGTCGCGTACTACAAATGGAGGGTATAACACAAGTATCAAGAATTACAGAAGCAGTGTATTGAATCGAAATCATAAATATTCCACTTTGATCTCCGCGCTTTACTTATAATCAAATAGTCTGTAGACACATTGCAGTGACGGATCACACAAGCCAAATAGCCCAAATGTAGCTTGAATTTAGTCAGTCCTAGATTTTTATCTAGTCTCGTGCCTTTTGATTCTAGTTACAGCGAACATAGTGTCATCGCTTGGTCGCATGTGCAATTGTTATTCATAATGCACTACGCGACATATTATTCTCAATTGTGAAGTACCGGAGGCGAGGAATAAACGAAGTCATCCTGTTTAGGAGTATGGCGCGTGGGCGAATTATGAGCTCGTGTAATCAAACCGTCAGCCAATTCGGTGCGGACGGCGATGTTAAACTGATATCGAGTTTGGGACTACAATTAACACTAATTTACTCATCCGTCTCTATTAATTAGCACTTTCACTCATAATGTTTAAATTTCATACGTACCAGTAATTCGCACGATCCATCATTAACAGTATAAGGCTTTGGCCTGCGAGTAATTCAGTCACCTGGGTTGATCGCAAATAATTGTTTTTACTTTATGGGGTTCACGACAATCCAAAGTACTAAAGGAGACCACCGTTAAATACATCCCACATAAACATGTCTTCCACTCAAAGAGAGGGTAATTTTCACGGATTTTTCCCAGAAACAATACATATATATGGATGTCAATCCATCACAGTCTGATCCTATTATAAATAATGTTTGGTTAATTTACTATCAAAAGACATTTAATAAAGGCAGTTTTTAAAGTTATTCTTAGTAACCAACTTAAGAAGTCATGTTCATTTCCATAGGTAGTCACAACTGTCGACATGTGGAACGTTCAATACCTCATTCAATGGAACTAGTTGTGATTACGTAGGCGGCACCGACAGATTATAAACTGTTACCGAACGTCATTCATTTAAACATCGATGTTTATTATCGTAACACGAGTATTCGATGTCTCGATACAAATGAACGATCGTTGCGAGATATTGTTGTGACAGTTAAGATTAATTGTTAATTCTTATTAACAGGTGAAATTTATCAAAATTGGTAGTTTAATTTTTTGGATTCATAATTTACAATAATAGTTTTATGGTTTCATCATAATGAGAATCTATTTTTGTGTAGCCGCTCTGTAAGTTCTTTCTGATAAGCAATAAAAGTATTTGTTAACGTGGTAATAAGATAAGAGTCAAATGATCGATGATGTCAACGATTCAACACGTGTGAGCATTTAACAAATAGAATTTTACCTAAATTAAAATACTTAAAGTAAATGTTTTACTTAACTAAGGTTTTTTTTTTTTTTGTTTTACGTGGGGGAAATGCCTACGCATACCCGTCCTCGCGGGGGTGAAGAGGGATTATGTCGGACTTGCACCGACTAAAACCCCCACGATGTTCCGCCTCATCGCCATTATGGCAGGGTGACGGGAACGCACGCACTCAACCGCGACCCTGCCGGCGCTGGCCGCTTGCGCAGCCCCACCTCGGGAGGGAGGGATAAACCCTCCCTTTCCAGGGCGCGCCGGAACATGCAGCGCGCCCCCTCCTCGACCTCATGCGTGTGCGGGCGACCGGTTCCCCCGAACCTGTCGCCCAGAGGCCATAGGAGCCACTAGAGAAAACCTCTCCCGGCTCCCCGCGGCGGAGAGATGTTAGGCCCGCCGCTACCTGTCAACGGCCGCGGAGGATAGGGAGAACGGCGCATCTCAATACCGGCACTCCTCTTCCCCCGCGACCCCACCGCCGCCGCATCGCCGGTGCGACACCGGTTGGCCGCAGAGGGTACTCCATCCGCGACCCCACCTCGGCTGCAGGGGCGGTATGAAACCGCCCCTGCAGCCGGCCGCTAGGGCAGCACAGTCGCCCCTGCGGCCCCCGGCCGCTCCGGTGAGCTCCAGTTACCCCAACCGGTGCTCGAACCTGGAGCGGCCGATTCGGCCAGCCCTTCGCCGCGGGCCGGCCGGGTGGGTTCCACTTGGCTTCACCGTGTACCGGACCACGGTTACTAAGCCCCTCCGCTACGACAAGGCGAGAACCCGTTGGAGGGGACTTAACTAAGGTTGGAAGAATTTTGATAGCTTACTACTTTAAAATTCTACAGCGAGTTTAAATATCTCCCGTGTTTAGAATTAGGCTATCCAGCAGGAAAATAAATTCTGATATTTACACGTGTCCTAGAAGAAGACCATCCTGCAGTATAATATGTTATCTGCTATTTATTTAAGGTCACTTGTTAGTTTGCCACAGTAAGGAGTTCTTCAGAAGAGGCGTAATGGCATCGCTCCATCGATGAGAAGTAATGTGCTGATGTTGCCTTTCTTGTCATTGAACGGGACATGTATTTTTTCCACTCCAAGTATTAAAATAAATATAGGGTGGCGCAAAAATAACCTTATAAAAAGTACCTTTATTACCTGTGTTATAAGGTACTTTTTATAAGGTTATTTTTGCGCCACCCTATATATTAAAGTCTCAATTAGTACGCAATAATGGATATTTTTTTTTATTCAATTATCTTAATTGGCACTAGTCAAAATGAACTTAATGAATTACAACTAGCAGCAGAAATACAAAACATTGGACAGATAGACTATTACTAGTGAGCGGTAACTATTTAATTAAATTGTATGTACAAATAACGTGCCGTTAATTACTGTACGCTGTTCGCAGGTGTGTTATAAATCAACTAGTCGTGCCTCGCCCGCTTTGCTGAACGTAATATAGAATTAGATTTGAAATTTAGACTTGATATTTGTCAGGAATACTCTCCGACCGGCGATAACCCGCGGCTCTCGGGCGTCTCCCCGTTATTAACACCCTCGCGACCCCTTTTGGTGACAAAAATCCGTACAGGTTAATACAGTAATAATTTTAACAGTAAAATATTAATTACTAACTTTTCCCTACTCATTTAGCTAGCCGTATCATCCTTGTAACTTCCATTTTAGGGTAACATTTCGTAAAATACGTTCTTACCTGATTTTTACTCAGTACAAGGAATATTCTTACCAAATGTCAAGTCTCTAAGCCTTATGATTCTAGAAATATTATGATGAGTCTCTACATAGATGAAAATCACTTATATATATTTTATTACAACATCCAATCGCAGACATGTACTTTATATAGGTAAATAAATACTGCTTGCTCTAGCTCCCTAAAACCTGCCCAATATAATGTATGTAATAAAAATCTCTTAAGTCATTCCAAAAGTTCGCAATTATGCTAAATTGAAATTGATAACTTTGTTTTTAAGTATAGATAAGCAGTGAGATCACGACTACATGAAATCTCCATGCACGCCGTTGCGTCGAATAGAGTTTTTTAATTTTCAGAACAATTTACAAGATTCCAAGATCAGTTCCATCCAAGCCAAGCGTGAATTTTTTTAATCATAAAGAACTTTAACCAGACGTAGGCATTACCTAGTTACGACCCCGGCGTTCCGTTTATAATTCTCTATCATTAAGGAATTATGAAAACCGGCATTGTTAGGATGAATTTTCGCTTCGATTCCCAGCAGTAGATTGCTCTTAATACGCTTCTATTGATAGGTTAGGGAGGAAGCCACAGAATTATTGCATCCGTGCCTCTAATTGTGTAGAGCAATTTAGGCTCGCGTACAGAAGGGAAGTGGCTACTTGAAAATTGAATGTAATGCGATGTTATGATCAACACGTGAAGTACTTGACAACACACAGATTTCCCTGCAAGTAATGGCGCGCCTTTGATTTCTTCTACTGGAAATACATGTAAATGTATTAATGATACAAGCATATCTATTAGTTGAATTATATAATTATGATTAACAGCCTTTTTAATTTTTCCATATTGAGAGTAGAAACTTTTTCTCACAACGAAAGGTTCCAGTTTTTAAATTGAACTCTTTCCAAATTCTGGTTGGCGGATGTCGTATAGTTTCGATAGTTGTGGTTCTTGAAACACAGCGTTTATCTGATGATGCTATCTTCATTTAAATGATGATGTAACATGTCAATTCAAGCTCAGTAAAGATCATATCCACACCTCGTCTAATCATGCATTTCCACTGCTCTAAAATATCGCTGTATAATATAAGTTATCGCTGCTTCTTCACACTTTGTAATAACCATCAGTAATAGGTCTACATATTTATTTATTTTATTATACATATTGCAATGTTATCTGTTAATTATCAACATCTCTCTCTCACTATCTGTCTTTTCTTAGCTATTTCCCGGGCAGCGGTAGGGTAAGTTTTTATGCCTTTCTCCACATCGGCATATCCTTTTTTATATCGCCATCAGTCACTTGGAATTCATAAGTCCCTTGATATTGTTGTATATTGTTCAGTTAATTATCAATGCTAATTCAATAATTTTTTATTTCTTTAATTTTTATTTTAGTTCTAGTGTTTCCTCTAACAAAAAAAATTAAATGCCTGACTGAACGAATAGATCTATTGCAACAGCAGCTCTAGGTCTGACAATATCATTAAATCAATTGTAATATAATTACATTTTACAATGCTATTGTTGATGACAACATCATTAAGTTTCTTTAGATATTGCAACAGCTGAAAGATCCATCATCAATGTTTTTTTTAATTCTTAACCTAGGTTTTATATTTAAGTCATAATAACGTCATACTAAGAAGTAACGTTATCACCGAGGAATTCTGCAATTCTAATGCAGTCGTGTAAAAAAGAGAATATATACGTTACTACTGGACTTGTTTCTTTACCAGATATAGTCTTTGATTTATTTATGCTGTTTGCAATAAGATACTGTAACATGTATTAAATAAATAAAACATATAACAATTAAGGTTTATGATCATGTCAGTAACGCATAATCAAATCAAAAATGTCTTTAGCTCAATTTCAATTGAGATCGCAGACTGGAGGACGCATGAAGGTTTATTCTGTTTATCGAAAATTTTCTTGAGGTCACTTTTACTCCACGCTATATTTACTTAATTAAAGTTAATAAAATCTAACAAAAACGCTTTTAAATGTCACGGTTAAAAATGTATGCGTTACTTATTTTCCATTAGCTGATAGATGACTTGCAAGACGAGTATTATTCAATTCAAATGTGATAGATATCAACCGAGGTCTGAACATTGTCGTGGTCACTTCACCTGATGGTAATAGTAATGTGGCGGTAATTATGCATTGCACGATATCGTATTAATCGCATTATTACATTAGGTGTCGTCTCATTAATTACGTAACCGTGACAACTGTAAGGTGGTCGTTTATCCTATAAGTACCGAGAGGCGCCAGTCGATCGCCACTGGGCTTGAACTTCCAGTTAAGAAAAACTTCGTGAAGAAATCTATTTAGGTTTCCAATCACCGCAGCTTTGTCGGGACTGTGACACTCACCAACCCGTACTTAGTCATCGTGGTGGATGAAGGATTCTCTCCTTTTGATCTATTCCATATTATTTATGTCTTATTACTGCAATAATATCACTAGCTAATCCGGAAGACAGTAACGAGCGCTTTGATAATCAAACGGTATCTAACAAGACTTTTTTTAATGTCAGGGGAAATCTTCGAATGATGCCCTGCCTATGGATGGAAGTCAGAATTATTGGATTTGACTCACCAAAACATTCTGGTCTGGTGTCCTCCAGTGAATTAGTATGGGTTCTGGATTCTTCTATGAAACGCACCGATCCCGTTTACATTTTGGCTTAGCAGGTTTCAAGGAAGGGTCATATCTTTCTTAGCATCAACCCTGGACTACGGCGAATATCATTATAAGCAACATCGCATTTGATCGATAAGGTATCGCGTAACTTGCAGACCGTTAGTCAACTACGACAGACTTACTTTAATCTTATTTTATTATAGATTACAGAGTAAACGTATCATCATCATCAGCCGATAGACGTCCACTGCTAAAACGTATAGCGTGAAGAGAATTATTCAATTGTCCCAATGAGATTATTGCAATTAAGATCGATAAATCAACCTCCAACGTTATCGTCCTGTCTAATGAAATAAAAACGTCTCGCGCGGCCTCTTGTCTCCTGAGCGACGAAGAATAATTAATGCCTACAGTTGATTTATCTCTACTTAATGCTGCGCCCACGCATTGGTAGGCTTATCGTGTTCGAATCTCGCCGCGAATAAGAAGTAAAGTTTGTTATATACGTGTAAAAGATTTTCAATTATAATGTTATAGTTTTAAGCTACATTTTAACTTCCCGGATGCGAATCACAATTTGCAACAACATTTCTAGTAATGTGTATGTAGTATTTTATTGCTACGTACAACAAATAAGTGGTATCATAACATGGATGAAATATTATTAATATATTTGATACTAAACACTTTTATCAATATCTATATTAGTTTTTTGATCTTTCTCCAAAAGAAATATTCATTATAAGCTTTTGAATTTTACTCATATACGAGTACAGTTTGTATCGTGTCCTTTTAGTATTCAAATTGCAAGCTATTTCTGAAATCTATTTTGGTTTAGTTAGTAAAAACATTTATAATGTTTATAATTTTTTTTTTTAATTACTACGAAGACTTAATGAGTTCATATATAATAATAAGACATTTTTAAAAATAGTTCGTTAATAGTTTGAGTCGCATACAACGAAATATCTAATAATTTCTGATCGTTCATCCCTTAACTGTACAATGTGTTAAGAATTTCAAAAAGGAGGCATTTTACCTCTCTACTTTCTATCGTAAAATTAAATTACAATATTTTTTCTTATGGTGTATAATAGTGTTAGTCATTTGACCGACATATTTCATCGGATGCAGAGCTCACCCCAGTCGTAAGTAAAATATAAAGCAATATATTAAAACAATTTTTCATATATATTTCAACAATAACATAAAAAATATTTCTTTATAAAATACAGCATAAATTTTATATAAACTTACAAATGCTAAAGTCTATAATTTATTATCAATATAAAAAAGGCAGTAAAATATTTTGATTGTTTATAAAATTCCAACTGTACGAGTATGTAGTGCGGAGGCGGTGTAGGTCTCCTACACTACCACTGCATTGAACATTGTTTCAGTTGTATACCACGAAGGTATGACAATGATGAATGCGAAGTGCAGATGATATCTGGCGTATTGTTGTCGTTATTGATGATGGGGCCGCATCGGACGCGACCGAGCCCGCGCGCGCCGCCTCCGCTAAACAAAACTTACAGTCATGCTGATATGGTTGGCCATTCAAGTATCAAAATGGTTTACGACTTCAATCTTGCTGGAGTCAACCTTCTTGACTCAAGAAGTATAGTTTCTTTATTTTTATTATGTTGTCGCTTACATATTGCATTTTATACATTTGTAGGTTTTGTGACTTAAATATGTCCAGCTCGCATTACTACTACTTATCGCTCCTGTCATATCTTCATCCGTTGTGCAGACTGTGGACCAAATTGTGGTGTGGATGTCATCTGTCCACAAAGGTATTGTTCTTGAACCATGTTGATTTCTTCACGATCGTCTCATTCAACAGAAGTTCAAGTTCAGGTCCTACAAGCTGAGCTATCACGGCTTGGTTGTAATTTTACTTCCGTCGGAATATGTTAGATATATACGACCTTTTTGTCCTCTATGTTTCAGTACTATTTTTTATATATCCTTATGAATTCCTGCATCTATCGATACATATTGATCCTTCTGTCTTGCCCATGGTAATCAGTTAAGATACGTTGGGCAATCTTCCATCAAACACGAATAAGAAGATAGGTTATTCTATGTATATCTGGGATGTGACAACCCTATAGTACTGAGCTAGATTCGGTTGTGTCGCGTGTACGAGTGCGACCTCGTTAACACTGCGCCGGCGCTGTGCGCGTGTGGTATAAATCAGTGCGTGAAGCGAAAAGCAGAAAAACGTTCGCAATTTTGCGTCCATCACGCCGCTACATTGATTTTGCAATTTTTTTAATTATAACTAGTCTTAATTTCGGCTTCGCATGAAGGTCAGATGAGATACCTATGTTATTCTCGTAGTGATATCTATTTCCTGTTAAATCCTAAACATCTAACCTACATCCCGTTATAGTAAACATGTACGAAATAAAGAATACGGCGTTCCGTGAATCCCATTCGACAAATACTTACATATGCAGATTTCTTAAAAAAAACTTAAAAAACCATACGTCCTGTTTAACAAATTCATTTCGCTGAACTTTTTTTTTTAATTCATTACTTTTCACAGATGACTCACCAAATAGTAGAATACAAACACAACTAACTGAAAGCGACGACTACAATGTGATTATAAGATTACATGGTTATGAATGATATCACTTATAATCAAGTAACATTTTGTTAGTTTTGTCTCTTCGTCGAATAAATAAAATAGTATTTTATTAATAGATCACATTCTAAGTATTCTATGATGTAATACAAACAAACTTAGTATTTTTTTAAACAACCTTTAAACTAAGTTTAATTGAATGCTAAGGTATCGATTATAATCAATTTGCAACAGCACTTGTACCTGTTACTTAACGGGGACTGGAGTTAACTGGGGCAAGTGCGAACTCGAACGCGATGATTTATAAATAACAATGATGAATGATTAATGAATTGTATAGAAATAATTGTTGATTTTGCGTGATGTTACTCTAAGTTATGGAAAATTTAAGATGTTCTATAGAACAACAGATAACGGAGAGTTAGAGAGTTTTATTACTGAATACATTTATATAATGTAGGCTGAGCGAATTAATAAGCAGAAGTGGCAATGGGGTGAGCATATAGCGTGAATATCGGGCAGGAAGATCCTTGAATGGAGACCATGTATGGTCGAGCGCAGCGTCGGATGACTGCCTGCTAGGTGATTTTTTTGCTTGTTCCAATCCAGTGGTCGGCAAACATCGAATACTGAGCCGCATGTGGTTTTTTGACTCTTCGACATTGACTTTGTCAATGTTTACTACAGGCACAGACTATTAGTAATTATCTTACTTTATGAGAGATGCCTAAAAATTATTGAAAGGTAAACCTATAAACACAGAAAGAAATACATCGAGCACTTGGAATCGTGTCTCAAATTATAATAAAACCTTCATTAAACTAACCTCTCTGACTTGCGCTTACTTTCCAAGCAAACGCAAGGCCATTGTTAACATAAGTAAACTAAAATACTACTCGTTTATACATTTTTAAATAAATATTATATTTTTATAAGTATGATACCAAAATTTATTATATTTCATTTACGCTTAGTGAAACTAAAACTATTCGACAGAGGCAAGTTGGATAGTGTACTTTTAATCATAATCATGTCTCTAACTAAAACAAAGCTTACTTAAGAAATGGCTCTTGAAAAAATTTACTACAGTGTATTCTCTATATTTATCTGTTGGATGATAGAGTTATCAAGCACTGGTCTAATCGAACGAAGGACCTCTATATTTCAAGGCAGCGTCTAGCCGCTGAACAACAGGTACAAACAAATTGCTTACATTATATATTATAATCGTTTCTTCAATATTAATATCAATAAAACTTCTCGAAGGGAAAGTTTTCAACCTGCCTATTAAGTATGGACACGGATAAGCACTGAAAGCATTACAGTCGTAAAAGTGAAACACGGAGCGGCAGTCGTAGGCGACTGACATTGGCATTGGTCAAAGGCGCCGCGTATTTATGACACATTACTCATACCAGCGGCGCCTGCGCACGAGCGGGTCGTTTTATGCGAACTAAAACTGTTTTTTTACAGTTCCAGTACAGTATGCTTTTTATCTACAATGGGCTTAATCTTGACTTTAAAATCACATGGTGTTAAGTGACAATAGGATCATGCTCCATCTATAATACTGAAGCTCTTATATCTTGACAGCAATGCTGTTATGTCGCAGGTTGGTAGTGTGTTTCTAATTCAACGAAGCGATGTGATGTCTGTCTATGACCACCAAAGCCGTAATTAGGATGATGTAAACAGCATCTCATTGCCGTGGTCGCCTTGAAATAAGATAATTCTATCTTGTTTCTATATTCAAACCGGTACATGATAATGTTTGCATACAACTATTTGGCTTCTTAGTGAGTCTTATTTTCTTAACGTTGCTACGATATTGTTCGGATCTATCATAATTAACGCAAGTAAAGTAATTACTCTTAGTTTTTGTATTAGTGGGAAAATGTTCTAAAAAAATCCTGCTTCTTGTGGTCTCTTATAGTGCATTAGGAGGGACACAGATCTCTCACGAATAACAAAAATACATCTCTGTACTCTGGTTAAAAAACAGTTCTAAAGAAAGATAAAGACTATATTTCGTATTTGCTGTCCCTCACAGGCTTAATCGAGTAATGAGTGGAAGATAGTTTTAATCTCACCACAGGCAGGGCTTCATCATCATCAGCTGGTAGACGTCCACTGCTGGACGTAGGCAGGGCTCATCTTAGGCGTACTCTCAATAGCTCGAGACTTTATTACTCTAAGGCATGAGCTGTAGGGACACATAATCAAAAAATACAAACTTTAATCTTAATTATCGCATCTGTAGAATCAGATTAGTACACTTTTAAATACGTTATGAAATACCACGATTATTTAGTCAACAGTGACTTGTTTACCCAGCTGGTAGGTTCATTCCGGCAGTCGCTCCATGAATGGTCCCACAGATATAACTCACGCCCGAATGTACTAGTGTTGCCCACTTTAATGGTGACTTTAACAACCGCCCATGAACGGGAATAAAGTCGGAGTAAGATTTACGATAGATTTTTATTGTGGCGCGAATGGGGTGTGTTGGAGCTGGTGTGGATGTGTCCTATTCGGTATTAATGGCCACAGGGGCCCTCGGCACATTCGGTTTGGAGTGTCGTTAATTGTTTAATGATCCAACATAGTTTCATTCGCTCTCATTATTTAATATGTTTTTTTTTTTAGTTTATAACATTAACTATAACATCGAAATCAACACTTTTTTACAAATTCTTCTTCTTCTTAATATTAGTTCTCTTTTATGACGGGCTCTGCTTTCATGCGTCTCTATTTACTTAGCTCCATCTTAAGGATCGCTGCTTTTCATCATATTAAAACTGAAAAATATTTATAAATTAGTATTATTTAAAAATCATAACCTAAGTAACTTTTGATCTTGCTGCAACTAAATATAATTTACGTACATAATGAATTCTTAAGAAATCTGTATTAGATTAGCGGATGTACCGTGGATAGATGATGGTAGACCAAAACCATGATAGTCTACTATTTCTGATCCACTAATCCCAACTTCAAAGAAGTCGTAAAGCTGTAAATTTACTAACATCTAACAGGAGTTATTTGCTGTCTAATGCTAAAATCTTAATGACTAATGTGTATCCTGCGGTCTATATTATATTTTACTGTTTGCAAATTATTTGCATAAGCCACGAAGGAAAGTGGACTTTCACCTAACGACAAAGGATGTACATGACTCCCATCGTTATTCCAGTAATGTAATTATTACTAATTGGCGGTATAAATAAATTAATTTCTTATTTCTAGTCTTAAAGTTCCATTAATAGTTCTCGTGAAGTGTAATCTTAATGTTCACTTTTTTTTATTATTTATGATTATTCTTTTCTTGGATACCCACCAGCCGGCATTAGCCTATCGTGGTAGGAAATTGCCCAAATCCCTCCATATGAGTCTACAAATAATAGCACCTAGTGCCTGACGGTACCGGAGCCGAAACTGACTGTGGATGCGAGCAGCCCAGGACCGATGGTTGTGGAGATCTTTGGAGGCCTATGTCCAGCAGTGGACGTCTATCAGCTGATGATTGATGGATATAATTTATTAAGTTGATCTGGGAAATATAAAAAATTTCAACACTTAAAGTATACTGAAAGGGAAGAATTTCTACATAATAATTGTGTTATTTTTTTTATATACCTTCATTACTTTATTATAGAAAAAAATCCGTCATGACAGTTATCAAAGCGAAATATAGATTTTGACGAATGATTTATTTCGCTCAGTAACAAGTTGATAGCGCTGTTTATCTATGAGGATGATGAAAATGATGTCGCTATAAGCCAGTTCACATGATTCTAGATACTGTTAGATAAGATGTTTTGTTTCTTCTTATCCGTCGCGATATAGACAGATTTATGCTTATCATCAGGTTAACAACCCTGGGGACGTAATTATAAACCGTCTATACTACTTTGGCACAATTAATATATATATTTTTAACTGCAGATCAAAAAGGTAGGTGTTTAATACAATGGCTAACATTTGAAATGCGTTAGAATGTTATTTTTATTTTTATGGTTTTTTCATACTTTAGATTCCTGAATACTTTTTTGTGTATCAAGCTTCATAACAGCTGTACCACTTTTGATCTTTCGAAAATCGTTTGAAATTGATAATATAAAGAATTAGTAATATAATAAACACATGATAATCTTTATAATCACCTGATAGTATAAAATATGGTTGTTTTAATCAAAGGTGTCGTTGACGGGTTTTTACTGCACCTTATCGACCTCGACGCTTGGAGGCAGAGAAGACTGAATATTTAAGTAATTTCCCTTCTGTGTAGTTTTTAACCGAACTACTGTATGCTGCTCCGGTTGGAGTTCAACTTGGATATACCATTGTTGAAGTCCATATCAAAAATACTACCAAGTCACTAATTACAATCGGTCCGACATCCGTAAGCCGAACCGAAGGGTCGAGGGGTTTGTCTCTCGCCCGACTCGTTTCTGTCGCTGCGGCTTTGTGTGTCCCATTGTCATTATAATTTATGTTAAAGAGGTCGCTTGGAAGCCGCTGACGAGCCTTGACGTGTCCTCATTTGCAAGTACCGCGCTCTGTTAGATCCCGAATGATGCCCACCGAGCTCGGATGCGACCACTAATTGTATTCAAACATTTCATAAGCCCCCCACAAAGCCCTCATTGTTTTGTCGTTTGCGGTCGGTTTAAATTTCTGGATCTTTTCACGCGTTCAAATGAATAATTAACAGCCTTCAATATTTCCTAAAGGTTTCCTTTTTTTTATACCAAGTGAACAATCAAACAGTCAGACGGTCAGGCTGATGATAAGTAGTCACCGTAGTCTATGTTGTTATTCTCACTTTAAGCATCCAATCACAGATTTTGTATTCACGTGATGGTAAGTGATCGACAGACGATATAAAAAGAATCGCTGGAAGCTTCTGAACTGGAACAGCTTAAGACCGTGCTTTGTGGAACACATTACAAGAGACCTTTGTCCAGCGGTGGGCGTCCATCGGTTGAAACGAAGATGACAGTGACGAAGATGACCGTCTAGATAGGTGCCATCGCAGTTTCTGTTTTCACCGCCAAACATTAGTCTTGTTATGGGCATGCGTATAACTCACCATCAGAAGAACGTCACTCTCATCTCGTCGTTTCGTAGAATAAAAAATAAATCTGTATGTTATATGTAATATTTAAGGTGTTCACATATTTATTACTTGTAGTGGTGGTGTAACGACGTGTTGGGTTACGAAATACGCCGGTCTCGTGCGGCGCTTGCGAAGTGTAACTTGCGGTTAACCGCTACTTATATCAATTAAATTATTTTCCTGTTTACACTTTCTATTTAATTTTTATTTATTATACGAAACGCCGAGACGAGTAATACCTTCACTTGATATTAAGTAACACGACCGCGCAATAATTAATCTGCTTTTAGTTGTAATGATAAACTTAACAACAAATTAAGTACATCATCTTGAGACACAAATCTCGTAACCCCAGTAATTATATTAAATACAACGCCCTTCAAACCGGAACACAGTAATGATTGCACACTACTGTATACCTTTTTTGTTATTCTATGAAGCTAGACGAACAATACCTTCACCTGATGGTAAGTTATACGCATCCCCATAACAACGTAGCGCTCTTTAGGGTTAGGGTACAACTTATGGGACCCAAGCCAACCTCACCTGCTCGTGGTGCACCCTGCTAATCAACAAACGAGGCTCTGGCTCCCGGCAACATACATTGGGCCAGCATGGTGGGAAATAGCCCAAATCCTCCCATATGAACCCTTACATACCACAGCTCCTAACGCCCAGCGGTACCGTAAGCCACGCTGACTGTATGTGAAGATCTTTGAGTGGGACCTATATCCAGCAGTGGACGTCTATCGGCTGATGATGGTTCTTAGCCCTCCACACTGGCCCAGTGCGGGTTGGTTAGTAGTCAAAGTCTCGTCTGTCATTCAGCAGGGAGCACCGCGCGCAGGTGAAGTTGACCTGGGCCCCGTAATATGTTAGGTGTAACCCCTTACACCCCTGTTTATTATATATAGTATCATTATTATACTATAAAAATTTTTCTTCTGTCGTGTTTTTGTTACATTGATGATATACTTTATTACCAAGTACCTCTTAGAATAAAAAGAAGATAGTAGATAGGAGGAGAAGAGTTCATCAGAATTCGTTGGTTTATTTTTTTATGGGGCGATTAAATAGAAAAAACAAACGCAGAGGGGTTTTATATCCTATAGTAGTGGGGTCAATGAGCGATCGACTCCATCAAATGACCAGAGCGCGCATTACGTGTATCGATGGAAATTAATGGACGGAGCTCCACACTGCACCGATGCTCATTGAACATTATTAGTTATGATGATAAGGACTCCAGCTACACCATGGAATATTTGATTTTGGCTATGACTCCACTGGGTTCAAACAGCGCAAGACTGAGTATTTTGTGGAATAAATTACACAAGCTACCTCCAGCTCTGACAAGACGAACGGGACGTTCACCCGATGGTAACTAATACACCAGCCCATAACAGCGTTAGTTGCACAACACTACATCACATTGTCCTTATCATTGTGGGACATAAGGTGTCTCGTTACCTCATCGATTTCACTAGCTATAGCGCCCTTCAAACCGGAACACAGTTATGTTTTCATTGTAGTTTGCCATGTACTAGCCCCGCTTGATCTGCATTATTTAAATACATTACACTCCTGCCATTTATTATTACTGCACTGGTAGCGAACATTACTGCGTTCCGATTTGAAGGACGTTGTAGCTAGTGTAATTACTGAAGTAACGAGAATCAACATCTTATGTCTCAAGAGTCGAGCGCAATGTGGTGCTCTGTATAACATTCTAATCAGCGCCACGTTGTTAAAGGAAAACGAATTATTTATCATCAAGTGAACGCCGCGTTCAGTACAGCACTGTGCAAATAATGCCGTATTCCGGTTTGAAGGGCTTTGTGGCTAGTGAAATTACTGGGGTAACGGTATTAACGTGTTATATTGCGCGACGAGTATAATGTAATGTAAATCCTAATTAGCGCTGCGTTGTAATAGGTAGTCGTACTTACCATCAGGAACGTCGAAGGCTGGAAACCAGTGCTGTCCCTATGGGGGCATGTCTACTAAGCCTGGGCCCTTTGCAGCACTGTATTTTATTTAAATAATGGTCTCAAATCTGACTGGATATAGAACCCTGCTTTTTGCCTGTTGCTGTACCATTATAAGTATTTGATTTATATGAATGTTCATCATCATTATCAGCCGACAGACTTCCACTGCTGGACATAGGCCTCCCGCAAAGATCTCTACGTTGATCGATCGTGCGCTGTCCGCATCCAGCTGCTTGCCCCAACCTTCAACATATCGGATCACCTGGTGGGGAGCCTGCCAACACCAGGTTATATGAATGTTAATAAGGCAAAGTGATATAAAATAAACAATTTTTTTTCCTATTCTATTTAGTTAAAGTTTTTTTTTTATTAAACTGTAGTTATTACTAAAGCGGATAATTTATGCCTTCTCCGGTCACATTAGTTTGGTTAGTCGTTTTTTTTTACTAAATCTCCACTGCCGTCGAACTCTACAGTGGTACGTAATACATCATCGGGAGTTGGAGTTGGAAACAGCGCGTCCATTCATGCAGTAATCGTTCTTTTTATTCCGAGGGGCCCGTACACACAAATGGTTATAAGCATCTTTATTATCGTACCACTGCAACCCGAGCCGTATATTGTGGCTCTGTTTTGACCGGTGATTTAAATAATAATTCAATAACCACAATATTTATATGGCTGCTTGATGGTGGAGTCTTCTCCAACCAATCCCTCGTAACTACCACGCTTATGTTGTAAATCTGCCTCCGTAACATTTGTTATTCTAAGAAGCGACGAGATGGGCGTAACTTTAATTTGATAGGTCTGTCAATAACAATGTGACGCTAGTTAGGATGTATACACAGCACCACATTGTGCACCTCACTATTAGACATAAGATGTTAAGTCTCATTACCTCAGTAATTTCACTAATTACAGCGCCCTTCAAACCGGAACACAGTAATGTTTGGCACACTGCTGTTTGTCGAGTGCAATAGGAGTTGTGTTGGTACTTACCTAGAGGGTTTCCGGCATCAGAAATTTCATTATCATCATTCTTTATCAGCTAATAGATGTTCACTGTTAGATATAGGCCTCATCCAAAATTCTCCTCAACGGGTAGGGATTCATATAGGAGGATTTGGGCCATTTCCCACCATGCTGGCCCAATGCAGGTTGGTAGGAGCCAGAGCATTGTTTGGTTATTAGCAGGGTGTACCACGAGCAGGTGAGGTTGGCTTAGGTCGCGTGAGTTGTTGTGCGGGAACCCTTACAACCCCTAACAGAGATTTCCCGTTAGTAAAACATTATTGTTCTGGCTGTCCATATATAAGTGACAGAAGTATAATATTTTGGACGAGCACGTGTCAACATCCACACCCACATTATCATCTAAAACCATGTGAAGGTATGATCTAGTGTTAGGTTATTATAGACAAAAAATGATCAATTAGCATAAGCCATAGTGACATTCTTCCTAAAAACAGGTTAGAAAAAATATATGCCAATGATGTCATGAAAGTATAGACATGGCGTAAAATGTTAAAGCTGATTTTCTTTATGTTAATTGTAGTGTGAATATATTACGTAATTACGGTCCCTACATAATATTAATTATATAGTGATTGTAGGAATTTAACAAGTTCTTCCGCCTAATGACACTCCCTTTAAAACGATCTTGTTATTGTGGACCGTGATGATCCTTCGGACCGGACCGGGATACGGTCTTCAAATATAGTGGCGATACCCGGACTAGGGAGTATGAAACCGCAATTGTGTTCTGGATGGAGATCACGTGGCCTCTTTACTGGATAAGAATCTGCGTATTATCCACTCTTCTCCCATAAAGAACAGCGTTGAAGTTTTCCTCTGCTATACAATATAAAAAGATATGGAAGAAGGTCCATTGTAATTTTCTTTCCGATTTCGTATTTCGAACGCTTCTCCGCATTCTTATTTTGAATTCTTTGAACTGTTCGAAAGTTTTTTTTATCGATTGTCTTCGTTAATAAAAATACCGATACGTATAGTCGAGCTAAGTCTATGGTTTGGAATTACATTTAATGAATTATATGTTTTTTTTTATATTTTATTCCTTCTGTTATGGCTGCCAGGAATATTATGTGTATAACGTGAAAAGAGTTTCTATTGAAATATGTTTTAAAAATTTACTCTACGATTGCGATATATATATATATATAATATATAAGAGATTTCCACCTATGTGGCGAGGTACCTCTGGGGCATTAAGACCTACAGACCTGAAATTTGGTAAGAATACTCCTTTTGCCCAGTATAGTTTAGATAGAACGGATATTACAAAATGTTACGTCCAGCAAAGCGGACGGGAAACAGCTAACTCAATATTTGAAAGAC
The DNA here is from genome assembly GCA_029030555.1 of Ornithoptera alexandrae. Lineage (NCBI taxonomy): Eukaryota > Metazoa > Arthropoda > Insecta > Lepidoptera > Papilionidae > Ornithoptera > Ornithoptera alexandrae. Next base: position 8,441,371 of record JARDVY010000077.1, on the reverse strand, counting down.
CTAAAATTATTTCTGTATTATTATGTTTTAAAAAAAAAGATTTAAAAATAGTTATTCTCAAATAGGTTGCAAAAAACATCTCGGATTTTTCTAGAAATATCCGCATATTTAAAGCAGTCTTGACTGAAATCAAAGGATTTTTATAATAGTCTTTATATTAAGGATTATCACACACAGAAAATAAGCAATAAGTTATAAGCTCTCTCTCTCTCTCTCTCTCTCTCTCTCTCTCTCCGTGGCATTTATTATTCCCATCTCATGGTGGGGTCTGCCTTTCTGGTCTTTCTTTATAAGCTGTATTTGAAAATTAGTAAATATCATATCTTTTATAATTTTTTTTGTACAATTAAGCGATAAGACGAACGGGACTTTCACCTGATGGTAAGTGGTATGCCTACTCATAACAACGTCACGCTAGTTCAGATGTTATACACTGTTACCACATTGCGCTCGTCGTCTGAGACATAAGACGTTGAGTCGTTACCCCAGTAATAATACTAGCTACAATAAGTTAAGATTTATAGCAATGATGATGTTTATCTTATATTACAATTCAAGATGTTGATTTTTTTGTTAATTTTTTCTAAGCTCTAGCCAGGTGTTTACTCTAATTGCATAGTTTTCATTCTTACTGGTGATAGGTCTCTGTTGCCGGAGATCGCCTAGGTAGGTACCACCATCTGTGGATCCGAAGCCAGCTGCCACTGCCTCTATCTAGGTGTAGTGCGGTCAATGGCTTTGTATGGGGCACCTGTGTGAGCCAGATCTCTAACGGAGCACACCATCACATGTTTAAGAAGGCCCCAGAGAGCGATGACTATTGGAGTAATTTGGGGTTAAGGCACTGTTTCTTTTCAGGCGGTGTGCTTTAGTGGGGTCCTCTCTATGTGATCTGGAGGCAGAGTTTTTAGCGTCGACTTATGTATGGCACTCGGAACGTTGAACGGATGGACAACAGCTCTCCACAAAAGAACTAGCTTCCCAGAGGTTACACGCTCGACAGTCTGTTATTGAACGGTGGAAGGAGAAACTTGCACATCCCAGAGCTGGCAACAGAACTGTCGATACTGTGTTCCCAGTTTCAAATGACTGGTTCAACAGACTACATGGCGCTTTGACCTTCCGGATAGGTACAGGTGCTGACCGGGCACGGATGTTCGGTAAGTACTTGTGCCGTATTGGTAGAGTGCCAACAACTATGTGCCATCATTGTGGCACCGTTGAGGACTCGGCGCAGAATACGTTGGAGGATTGTCACAGTTGGACAAATTTGCGTCGAGATCTTACCGCTGAAATAGAGAGAGACCTCTCGCTTCAAGCTTTTATGAAGGCTATGACAGGAAGCGAGAAGGTGAGGAATGCAGGCGTCGCCTTTTGCGAACAAGTGATGTCGCAAAACGGAGGCTGGGGAGAGGGAGAGAGAAAGATCTTTTCTTCTCGTTATTCATAGCCAGAGACTTAGGCGGCGGATGAGAATACATAATACCTTCCAACCTCCATAACAGAGGCTACAGCAGCGGGTTCAGGGGTCAATTGTTGCCGTACATCAAAGGCCCCGAGGTGGCGCGTACGGTGCTTCTGTGCGTTAGTGAAGGTGCGGAGTGGCAGCTCAACTCTGAAGCGAGATCCTGTAATGGATCAATGCCGTTGGGAGAGCTGAAGTATACGCAAGCGTTCCCGTAATTCCGACCAAGGGTTTTGAGAAGGATATCGTGAGGTTTTAGCTGGTAAGAGTCCGGCATAACTCTTCTGCTGACCCGGCAGCAGAAGAGTAACCGATGTAGTATTTTCCTGCGGGAGAAAAAAAGTAGGTAACACCACAGCGCTTATATATGCCGTCAAACAATAGTATGCAAACATTACTGTGTTCCGGTTTGAAGGGCGCGGTAGCGAGTGAAATTACTGGGGTAACGAGACTCAACATCTTAAGTCTCAGGCGTCGAGCGTAACGTGGTGCAGTGCATACTATCTAAACTGGCGCCAGGTTGTTATGGGCAGGCGTATCACTTACTATCAAGTGAACGTCCCGCTCGTCTCGTCGCTTAATTACATAAAAATAAATTTGTTTTATAATCAGTGTAATTGTTACCATATAAAAATAAAATGTTATGATTTAATCAGCAAACGTCTAATTAAAATTTATCAATGAAATATTTCATCTCTTATCAGGACAAGCGATTTTGATACTTGTGGGTATTACAATAGAGGTTATATATCCTCGTTCTCAGATTACTAAGTTTTTGTTTAGATGAACTGTAACGTAATATATTTCTGCATTATTTATTGAGCGAAGACATCCTTCCAACCGGTCCTTACAGCGGAACCGGCTTCAATAAGGCTGTCCTTTCTCACTATTTTATATATCAATGTCATCGACCCGCGTTTGGTTCGGTTATTAAGTTAATATTTAAGTTGAGGTCAATTTTAAAGCTTATGTCGTTTGTGTGTAGGTTGAGATTCGTGTGTGCGGACAAACGAGCGTTTGTTTAATTGATTGCTTTCGTGTTTGTACTGGCTTTAAGTTACAGATATCGTATGTTATGTTGTGTGTTACATAACTTTAATACACGATGGGTATTTTTTTTTTAATCATTGCTTTTATCTATGATAATGTTTAATAACATATAAATTAAATTGTATGGTCGTTATATTGGGGAGTGTTGCACATGTCTGTCGTGTTAGTGACGGCCGATGCAGGAGAAAAGTCTTGAAGTGGAGACCACGTACAGTTCGCAGAAGTGTAGAACGCCCTACCTCCTGATAGACCGACGACATCATTAGGGCGGCCGGAATTGGGTGGATGCGAGAAGCTGAAGATCGCATTTGGTGGAAGACATTGGGGAAGGTCTATGTCCAGCAGTAGATAAACAAAGGCTGACAATGATGAATGATAATAGTCGATATATAGTCTTTTTAGACGAGCTGGACGTTAAGCGATTCTAAATTAATGTCCTTGTAATTATTCCTTCAACATTTTGTTTATTGGGCTAATTCACTTAAATTGTGCTTTTTTACTAACGATAATATATCATATGGAAAAGAATAGACAGACAGGACCTAATACTTGTCCTTAGGGGAATGTTGAGCCAGATAATATCGAAAAGGTATATATTATTTTTATTTGTTAATTTAGCGTTTCCATCATTTCTTAAGTCTCTCTATATTGATGAGGCATGTTACGTTATGTTGTTTAATAAGACTATTATTATACCTACTGGTGGTAGGTATCTTCGGAGACCATATGGTTAGGTACCACCGCAGCTTCTATTGTAACCCACAAACGGTACTTTGCAAACATTACTCTATTCCTGAAAGGAAATTGTTTGCTAGTGAAGTAACAAAACTTAACATCATATTTCTCAAGGCAACGAGCGCAATGTGGTGCAGTGTATATCATCCTAACCAGCGCCACGTTATGAGCAAACGTATTACTTACCATTAGTCGAACGTCCTGCTCGTATCGTCGCTTCATTGAGTAAGGAAAAATCGCCTACATCAATTCTAGACTTACCGTAAAATATGTTTACCTATAGGTATCATCTCCTAGGTTCTATGAATACACGTCACAGAATCTATAAACACTATCTCTATTAATGTCAACATCAAAATTTATCATATAAAGTTTCATAAATTTATAAAAATTTTCTTTGTCAGAGTTTCACTTAACACATATATATATATATATATATATATATGCGTTTAAAAGGATTTGATAAATCGGTGCCTCCATCTTCGTTTCTCCGTGTAATGATGCCAATATGTCTTGGTCTGAAACAGCGTAATACTTTGTTTTGTTGGAATTCCTTATACGTTATCTATGTCAAGCATTCCCGTCGTCGAGATGGTCAATCATAAGTTTACTATAGATTTTTTTGGTTCTGTATATCTTTAAAGTTGTCATCTATCAAAATGTAAAGGACGTCTGTACTCGACTGTACTTAGTTATAAAGTAGTTAATATGAAATTTTAATGTGAAATATATATTTAGGAAGAGGTGATGGTTTAGTATGAAAGTGTGGTGTTAATGGAAGTCGCACGGGTTTAATTCCCATTGTACTTGAGCTTCCGGTGGCAGAAAACATTGTTAGGAAACCTATATCGAGAAAGTAGCAGCCTCTGACGATATGTAGTTTTTTCTTGTCGCTAACGTGGTGAATAAATGACCTTGACTCTCCATGACAGATTTACTCAGGCCCCAGCAGTGGGCTGTTTATTACTTGCTGCACAGTTACATAACAGTAGCTAATCCCATGTGACGTGGGGCCGCGTTGTAATCTGATCTTACGGCGGATAGATAACGCGCGTGACAGGTCATTGACCCGATTATGGACCGACGTGATGACTCATGACACGGATATGTTTTCTAAGCTGGACCATTGTGCGGTGTCTTTTTATACGACGCGACAAGCGTGATGTTCACCTCATTATAAGTGAATACACCTGCTCCTAATAACGTGCCGTACTTACGAAGATGTACACAGCACCACATTTTGATATTCGCCTGGAGACATATAATATGTTAAATCTCGTTACCTCAGTAGTTACATTAGCTAGAACGACATTCAAACCAGAGTACAGTAATGTTTGCTCACTACTGTTTGACGGCAGAAATGAGTTACGGTGGTACTTATCTAGACGATCTCTTACAAGAGACCTACCACTGTTTTTATGTGGGGAGATCGTCTAGGTAGGTACTATCTAGACGATCCTATTTCTTCCGCCAAACAGTAGTGTGCAAATATTACTGTGTTCCAGTTTGGAGGCAGTTGTAGCTATTGAAGTTACTGAGGTAACGCGCCTTAACATTTCATTTCTAAACGCGACGAGCGTAGTGTGATGCAGTGCATACTAGCCTAACTAGCGTGAAGTTGTTATGGGCAGGCGTATCATTTACCATCAGATGAACTTCTCTCTCGTCTGGTCACTTCTTTGCATTAAAAAAACTTTCCTCTTTTGGGATATTTATAACATGATTTAATATCTTAATACCAGCTTGTTACTGGTCACGAGCGTGGCAATTGTTGCGGTTTAGTGTAATGGTTTGAAGTATTTTTTTGCTTCTGACCTCGGTACCTAATAATTAGAACAATATACCGTTATTATTCTTGCTTTAGTTGTATATGTTGTATGTTTTTGTATAGTATATGTGCGATACTTGCTCATGCTCGTCATTGTTACTCGAACAAGTAACAGGAAAATATTTGTCACAATTGGGAATCGTGTCCACAATATTATATGCATTTAACGACTAAACCACTGCACTTATGGTGCTTTGAATTTCATAAGTGTGAAGTTAAAATTATCACTATAAGATCGCAGCGGTGTGAAATGTGTTTTTTTTTTATATTCCGCAAAGTGGCGCGTACGCATCTCAGCGCCGTGTCTATATAATCACCGCAAACTTGTATGTTTGTTTGTTTACCTTAACGGGACAGTGTTTGAGCGGCCCAATTTAGTAGTCGAAAGGCAGGTGTCGATGTTATAAGCCAAGTGTATTGTTTGACTGCGTAAACAACTAGCGTTATTTCCCCGAGTCATTTGAAACTGTTGCCTACTGGTGGAACATCAATATTCACAATTTTGAGAGTAATAAATTCGTTACAGGATTTTTTTTATCGTGTATTGCATTTAAAAAGGCGATTAATCTGAGCGAAAGACATTAAAACGATAAAGGTAGAAGCAAATATGCATTTATAGAGATTTATACCTCTATAAGAAAGACATTTCCTCTATCCATAAGGACCTTTTCTATCGCGGAGGAAATCTTCTTAAAAAGTACCTTGCTTCTGGGGAGAAGACAAGATAATGTGAGGTTTCTACCTACTAAAATCCCCTCGCTGGTCTCCGACAATGCATTAGGAGGAGCTCCGGACTCTCCTACGGAACGCACCGGTGCCCCCCTGTACTCTGGCAAAACATCCCACGGAAAAGCAAAGCCGTCCTTAGCAGCCACGCTGTGTTACGGCAAACACAAGAACTCTATGCATTTGCGGTACTCCTAATGTTCGCTTATTGACCTCTGAGGGCCCCCACCCTCAAGGGTTACGAACCCGAGGATCCTTTTAGTTGCTTTGTACGACAGGCAGTGAATACGTTAGTCCTATCCTTAATAGCCCGAGACTACAGGGCTAATCCATAAGAACCTACGGTATCGACCCATGGGAATTAGTAAGTAATCCCAACTTCCCAAAATTACAAAAAATTCAGAATAAGGTACCACAGGCTATAGATAAAGCATTATAGTAAGTCAAGAATATTAAAATATGGGGCTGTGCTAAAATGTACACAGTTAATGTCTTAAACAAATAAACTGGCAAAGAATCTGAAGTTTACAGAAAACGAAGTGACTCTCTTCAAAAGATAGAGTATACTTGACTAGAAAATAGAAATTAATATCTATTTAAAAATGGTACAATATCTAGATTATAAACTAACAAACGGGTGTAAAAGCGTTCCGCCTAACATCTTACGGAGCCCAAGTCAACCTCACTTGCACGCGGTGCACCCTGCTATACAACAGACAAGGCTCTAACCACCCACCAACCCGCATTGGGCCAGCATGGTGGACTAAGCAATTCCCTCCTCAATCAACTCTAATAAAAGACGGCCCCAACGATGGCTGTGCCGATCGTGTTGGAAGTCGGCCACGTGTCGGCTCCAGAGCTGCGAACGATTTCCGGGTGACGCAGTGCTGGCAGGTGGATTGACGAACATATGAAAGTCGCCGAACAAAAGCCGTTGCATGCGAGCAGTACAGGATCGGTCGGCGCGGTGATCTTCAAAGAGCAGTGAGCGTTATCCGGCTGATAAGAAGAACCAACAAATTATTAACATAAATCAAAGAGAAAAAAAGGGATCTTGTAATTTCTACAATGGTACTCTCTTTACCTTTGATTTGCCTTATAAAAATTGAAACCTCATCGGAAGATCCTAACACGATGCTGTAACTGGAGCACTACACAGTTATTTGTAGCTCCGGCTACGTTATCTTAACACGAATAACTCATTTCCTTTTGTCGCTTACGACACCTATGTGAAGCAGAACAGCTGTTGATACCGTTTTAAAGTTCAAAGCGACATGACACACACCAGATAAACATTACAAAAGAAAAAAAATTATACTTTCTACAAGATCGCAGCAGGTAGCGGTCATAGTTTAGATTCCTTAAGTTACTGCGAATAAAAACAAAATTAACTGCATATTGCGCGTTAAATGCAATCAGCATTCTTGACTGTTCACCAGATGGAGAAGAACTAAGAAGAGGTTCTAGATTTGTTGAATTATATGTTGTAAATAGCATACCACGAAAGTTCCCGTCTAAACAAATCCAAAACTAGATACACACGGGTTTTTTTTTTGGATTAATCATAATTTTAATCTTAATACTATTATTACTGTACCTAGAAAAACAAAATCTTATCAGAGTAGACGAAAATATTTATAAAACCAAGACCAGGTTGAATGTATTGGTACAATAGTTAATGTAGCATCGTCCAAAACTCTCTGGATCTTACATACTCCTGCTATCAACATATCAGAGCCGGAGTATTCTAGACAAGGACCTTTTATCATCCAAGATCTCATTGTCACTTACGTCAATATGTTAATTAACACTATATTTAAGCCTATTGTAGGATTTGCAAATATGGCCATTGAACTTGAAGTACCTGCAGAGTATCCTGTTATGTAGTGGTATTAGTTATTAAAACGTCATTCTTCAGTTGGCGGAAGTAGGCGTCGCGGTCCATTTGTGTACTCTTAGTGAATTAGTTGAGAGGAAATATCCTTCCGTAAGTAATAAAACATAATTTTTTATCAAACCGCATCAGGATTATGTATTTATAAAATAATGACAGACATTTGTAGCTTGATGGTAAACTCCGACGTCTCTTTGGTGAATAAGTTTTGAATTTAGCCTGATGGAGAATCTACATAAACCGGAGTGTGGTAACTGGCTCTGTGGTGTTCTTAATGGGAGGCGTATACTTAGTAGTCGACTGCCGTGAACTGAAGATGATAACTTGGTAGATAATTTTAATCGTTAATACTAAATAAAACTCGATAGTATTGTAACGAAATTCCAAGACATTGGACATATCTCCTCAAGTGTCTGTTTTGATCATAAATCCATTATTATTCTCCCTTTTCATTTACAGTTCTTTAATTACACAAGAAACTTTTTAATGAAGTATATAAATTAACTGAAAAACGACAGCTTTATAACCAAAGATAGGAAGTCCGTCTTAATCTATAGAAATGAGAGAAACATAAAAAATTATTCACTATCGCGACTATTTAATGAAATTTATCGCTCTTAATTTAAACATACTATAGTACGCTAACAGCTTTTTTATGGTTCAAGTTAACAACGGCACAGTTAAGTTTATCTTAGCTCTTTTATAAATACTTGAGCATCAACTTTACTTTCTTATAATAAGGCGATACGACGAAATTCTAATCTTGAACTTTGGGATCATTTTGTTATGAAATCCTTCTATAAGTGAATCAAGAAGTAAGTTACGATTTGTAGTGCTTATTATGTTGAGGACAATGGAATGGGCTATGGCTAGAGTTAACTTGCGCGATCGAATCAGAAATGTGGAGATGCGCAGAAGAACTACGGTTACCGATATATCCAAAAATATTGCTAGACTTAAGCGGCAGTGGACAGGGCATATTGCTCGAAGGACTGAGGGACGATGGGGCGGTAAGGTCCTCGAGTGGCGTCCGCGTACCGGTAGATGTAGTGTTGGGAGGCCTCCCACAAGGTGGACCAACGGTGTGGTGAGAATTGCGGGAACCTATTGGATGCGAGCAGCACGGTACCGATCGATGCGGAGATCTTTGAGGGAGGCCTATGTGCAGCAGTGAACGTCTATCGGCTGACGAATTATAACAATAATCATCCCAAATAAATTTTCGCGCTGTTGAGCTCGAGGTTTTCTTACAAAGAGATAAGTCAAAGACATTTACCCAAGACGCTGATCAAGTGCGGTTTGGCTGGGTTACCTTAATAGAACTCGATAATACGGTATTTACTAATTTAACAGACTGTTTATCTAATACTACTACTACTATTACTACTAATGTCTGTCTTTAAGATATACTTTACAGCCGATTTATGTCCCAACTGTTGGGACAAAGGGTTTCCCTCAATTTGGGGGCGATGGGTTGATTGGTGACTTCACACACACCTTAGAATTAATTCTAATTCATGTGCAGTAACAGTACTAAAGTTCACAAATGTACATAACTTTAATATTAAAGTCATCGGTGCATGCCAAAATTCGAACCCATGGGCTTCGAAATGAAGGCCGCACGCTCTAACCATTAGGCCAGCGAGCCGCTGGTTTAAGATATATAGGGTGGCGCAAAAGTAATCCTCCTATCAGAAAATGCTATAAATTTTGCCTTGATGTAAAAAAATTAAAAGACCAAATAAAAATAATCCACAAGAAGAATCAAAGTTTTTCATATTTTTTTTAAATTACAGCCAAAAAACATCGGAAGGTTATTTTTGCACCATCTTGTATACAAGGTATACCTTGTAAGGCGCAAAAATAACCTTCCGATGTTTTTTGGCTGTAATTTAAAAAAAAATATGAAAAACTTTGATTCTTCTTGTGGATTATTTTTATTTGGTCTTTTAATTTTTTTACATCAAGGCAAAATTTATAGCATTTTCTGATAGAAGGATTACTTTTGCGCCACCCTATATAAGTAACTTATTTAATACTTGTTTATCCTCGACTAGTGAGCGTTAACATAAAAGTAAATGTTGACAATCAACAATTGTATAGAAGTAAAGTCGTGACAGTTCAGTTTGTATGGATGGTCTTACACGAAGACGCGCGGGTTCGATTCCGATGAGCTTGAGCTGCCAATGGAGGAAATAATTGTCAAGAAACCGGCGTGTTCAAGGCACAATAGCTGGTTGGATGTTTTGTCTCCAACAACACACACTAGGCCTGCATAGATGATAAATGGCCTTGACTCTCTCATTCTTAGAGAACCTCCGAGTCGCAATTATGCAAACATTTTTTTTATTCAAAGCGAAGAGAGCGGCGAGACCTTGAGCTGATGGTAAGAGATACGCCATCCCATAACAATGTTACGCCAGCTAGAATGATATATATTAACAGGGTTATTTATTTAAATATCCTTTATTTCGGGACAACAAACATTTTAGCAATTTTGTTTTTTCAAATAAAAATCCTATATCCTCTCCATAGTTTTTATGCTGCTCACGCTGTACCTGCTGTTTTTTGTTTGGTCTGTGGGCTTGCTCAATAAAAAGATTAGAAAACAATAGCTTAATTTCTTTTCCCCTCCAGGGTGATTCTCGGTCCAATTTAAATTCTCCACCAGGTTTTTTTATCCATAGTTTGTAATTTTGTAGAACTTTGATTGGATCTATGATTTACGGCGTGTTTCATAAATTTTGTTGACGGCTCCATAGTTAATTTTTTTTTTAATAATATTTTTACATGTTGCTCATTAAGGTGTAACGCTTTATTGTTTTTTTTTCTCTTTAATATTCTTTATCATATGTCTTCATCATCATCAGCCGATAGACGTCCACTGCTGGACATAGGCCTCTCTCAAAGATCGCCACATACAGTCAGCATGGCCTCTAGTACCGCTAGGCACTAGAGACTTTATATGTAGGGGTTCATATAAGGGGATTTGGGCCATTTCCCATCACGCTGGCCTAATGCAGGTTGATGGAAGCCAGAGCCTCGTTTGTTGATTAGCAAGGTGCATCACGAGCAGGTAAGGTTGACTTTGGTTCCATGAGTTGTTGTGTGGGCCCCCTTACACCCCATAAATTTTCATTCATTTCATGTCTTAATTTAACTTCTTCGTGATTTATTTGTTCAGCGTTAACTCGGCTATTATTTCGGAAACAATATATTCATGATAATATTTTCTTTTTGTTACAGTTGGCTTTCTCATCCTCGCGTTCTACCTCTGGGGCGATCCTTATAAGCGTGGGTTCTTCTGTGACGACGAGTCCCTTAAGCATCCTTATAAGGACTCCACTGTCACCAACGTCATGCTCTACATCGTCGGGCTCGGTGTTCCTATGTTTACGGTAAATATGTAATTCTTACTGAGTACTTTTTTTTATATTACGCCGGTAATAATTACAATGCCTCCTTGATATCATTGTAAAATTTTACCTATGAGGAATAGAATATTAGTTATGACGTTAGAATATCAGTCGTAAATATTTTTATTTTTAATGTTTCCTTTTAAAATAAATCTTCTCCATTGAACAATACATTTATGAGTGTGTTATATAAAGAATACGAGAGCAAGGAATCTTTCGTAAGCTTCGGGATGTAGGTTGTGTAAATATATGGTTCGGTTACAACTATCTGTTTGCCCAGCCGTTCCCTTTTGTCGGTTTTTGGTTATCTGTACCATTATCGATATTAATGCCACGGTTTGTCAGTTACGTTGTATTAAGTTAAAATTATGACGTAACAGTTAAAAAAAATTGTCGGTAACGTAAATGAGTTACAAATTAACACCATTAAATTATTGTTAATCGATACAAAGGAAATTAAATGCGTAGTAATAAAGTACTACTCTACTATTGTTTTAAGATACTAAAGATTTATCTTCAGATTAAATTTTCTTAACATAGCTGAGATTTCGAGATCTCTTTAAAGCAAACAAATCTTGAGTATCAGATCATTCTACAAGGTAGGTATTTTTGCTAATAATTATATGCAATAAATTAACAACACGTACATAGTTTTTCAAAAGGTTTTGTTAATACAATTCAAAAGGAACTTCAACATAAGAGTTTATTATGGTTAATTATTTTTTTCCGATTACATCATAAGTTTAATCTTTCCGAAGAGAAATATATGGACCGTATAAAGATAAACAAATATATATAATTACACAAATACCCGATGTAATAGCGAGTACCGTATCATCTGTATCTGAATTATTAACTCGTTTACTTCGACAGAAAGATCTGTTGCAATAAAGTGTTTTAAGTTACGATTATTTCCTCTTAGATTTGGTATCGGTGGCGGGATCCACTTTATATGTGCTGGTGTGCATCTACCATGAGTAAAGATTCCACGATTACAGCCATGTAGAATTTCTCACGGATCCCTCTATCGACTTTATTGCCGTCCGTTTAAATTGATATAATGCCTTGTTTGTATGGAAATGTTTATTTATAAATTAGATTAAACTTACCAATAAGGTAATAGTGTTAACTACCTTGAAATATTTGTAATGTGTTTATCTCCACACCGACAAGTCCTGCGCTATACGCTTATAGATCTATCTTCTATATATCTAACACTAGATTTTATACATCTTAAAGTTATCTCCAACTAGTGGAGGTTGGCGATCAGCGTGGTCCGTGGTGGACAGTCCTTTCTGTGTGTCTGGTTCATTTTATACCTGCATACAATCTAATATATTATTCGCTTTTTCTACGTTATCCTTTAATATCAATAAGTCGATATGATTAAATCCATTCAAGAATATTATTTAGCTTCAACATACATTAATACGATATCGTATCAAACGTGTATGCTATGAAATTGCTTGATATAGGTTGTTGTTAATAATAAATATTAGATAAAAGAAATTGATCTATTTTATGAATATTGAAAGTTTGAAAAAGCATATCATCATCACCCAACAGACGTTGGTATATGCCTGCCCCAAATACCTCCACATGAATCGGTTCCGCGTTCCTCGCACCCAGTGTGGGTACCCGCGATTCTCATCAGATCGTTGGTCCACCTTGTGGGACGCCTCCCAACATTACGTCTAGCGATACGCGGGCGTCAATCGAAGACCTTACTGCCCCATCGGCCGACAGCCCTTCGAGCAATGTGCCCCGCCCACTGCCTCTTAAGTTTAGCGATCTTTTGGGCCATGTCGGTGATCTAAGTTCTTCTGCGGATCTCCACAATTCAAAAAGCATATAAATTTTATAAATCATTCATTTTAAGGTTCGGTTTCGTATTTTTTTTTATACTACTTGAGTGGGAAACAGTAACACCAGAGGTATCACTGGGCGTGTTGCCGACCCTGCAGAAACCTCTTCGCGCCCCTTTTGAAGAACTTCATATTGTAGCTCCTAGTATAATGTAGTAATTAAATTTCGTTTACATTGTTTTTAGTGTTTCGAATGTTTGTACTTTTATATGTTTACACAGAGATCGATCTTTACAATCTTTACGATATGCCTTTGATAAATTAGATCGGAAGAATCAGATGAAACTCTAATGCTGATTTAAAGAACATCATCACCATCTTAACCGACATACGTCCACTGTTGGACTTACGTCTCTTATAATTTAAGCCTTTCATTTATCTGTATATCTACAATTTATTATTATGACTGTTTTTGATCATTTGTTTTGTATCTGTATATATAATATCCCAAATTTATCTGTATGTATCCCAAAGATCTCTACGCTTGAAGGGGTTCATATGGGGGGATTTTGGTGGATTTGGGTCGTTTCCCACTACGCTGGCCCAATGCGGGTTGGTGGAAGCCAGAGCCTCATTTGTTAATTGGCGGGGTGCACTACGAGCAGATGAGATTGGCTTGGATCCTGTCAGTTGTTGTGCGGGACAAATTTTAATAAGGATAAATATAAAGGATAAATACATTGTAACCCAACATAAATTTGGATAATTTTGTTCCGTTCCTTAACCTTATCATTTACCTTACATCAATCAGTGCTTCAGCTATAATTCATTTGTACATGCAAAGTTAAAATCATGTAGACGGTAAAAATAAACTTAGATACGAAAAACTATCATTTAATATCCATTAACAGAGTCATATTTCATGTTCATAAACTACACGTCTTGTACGTATATATTTCGTTGGCCTTGACCGGAACAAAAATTTTCCTTGGCATGTTGCCTGTAGCTATCTCTAAACTACATACTACTGTTGGCTATCACCAAAGAGCGAAATTATATAATATCTTTGTTACTACATTGTGTTTTCATATCTCAAGGAAATATATTCTCGTCTATGTAAAACTAATTGAAATCAACTAAATCTGATTTTGTTTCTGAACCATAGAACTCTACTGGTGGTAGTAGTCAGTTGCTGAGTACGGTCTTAGTACGAACGCAGCGTCTTCTGATGATAAACGGTATCGTGCCAACATTACTGTAATACGACTTGAACAAGTAGCTAATTAAATTACCGAATCTTATCATGTTAAGTCTCAAGACGGCCAATAGCTTGGTGTAAAATTATTCCAACCAGCACCTCATTCTTATGGATACATATATCTCATACAAGTCTTCCTGCTGCCGGAGACTGTCTAACTAGCGGTAATAACCGCAGCTCATATTTCTACCGCCAAACAGTAGTGTGCAAACATTACTGTGTTCCGGTATGGAGAGCTTTATTGCAAGTGAAATTATTGGAGTATAATGAACTGCTGTGAGTACGATCTTAATTAGTGTTACGTTGTTATAGGCAGGCGTATCACTTAGTGATGAACCTCTCGCTCGCTCTTCACTTGGTGAAGTACAAAACAATCTATATCGACAGCATAAATGATAGAGGATCAATAGGAAGTTCAAACTTTTAGTCGACTCTATTAATTCGCTATTAAAGATACATAATAAAAGGTACCATGGTTTTCTTCAATAGCCGACAGATGATCGCTAGACATTTGCTTCTTCTAAAGACCTGGCCAATTCATCCCGCGACCTTCGTTAGATCGTCGGTAAATTTATGAATCATTTTACAAAATTTTACAAACTTTTATATACTCTCGCACATTCATGGTGTTTATCATTCGGTGTGCGCCGCATAGATAGCGATCTCCTTCAATATTTGCTTTCCATTTACGTGTTTGTTCAGACTATCTACCTCTGCGCTGTGGTGAACAAAGTATGGGATTTGTTGACTACACTATATCTATTGTGAGGACTACGACAAGTCTACAAGGTTTCGTAATGGGAGGAAACTGGCGCCCCGTAGTGGCTTTCTCATGTTTATTTTAGATTGGAAGATTAGTTCGCACCGTTAAATTTACTCAGTTATAACTATTATATAGATTAAGTGCATTTAAACAATAGCCTAACAATCTTAGAATATAAAACCTTAAAGGTTTTCTTATTTTTAACATATTTAGTATTTATGTCATAATTTGTGCATCAATAGAAAACCATATATATAAATTGCAATAAAAATACTTTTGTGTATATATCCTTGTTTATGTATGTAATATAATTTCATCATCATCATTAGCCATTGCTGGACATAGGCCTCCCTCAAAGGTCTCTACATACAGTCAGCACGGCTTTCGGTACCTCTGAGCACTAGGGGCTGTCGTATGTAGAGATTCGTATTGGGAGGTTTGGGCCATTTCCCACCACGCTGGCGCAATACGGGTTGGCGAGAGCCAGTCTCTTTGGTTAATTAGCAGGGTGCACCACGAGCAGGTTAGTTTGGATTGGGTCCCGTAAGTTCTTCATTCACAAGAGTCTAAATCTGCATTGCCAAATGTTTAGTACTTAACCAAATATTTATTTCATCACACAGACGGTGTAATTGCCAGTGTAATGCTCTTTAAGTAATAAACAAACAACAATTAGTATTTGAAGCATCGCATGAACGGAAATAGTAGAGCCACACATGAAGCCTTTTAAACTGGAGGATCAATTGATTAAAATCTAAACAGTTTACGTTCGGATATCGGCCTGTAACCATGTCATTGCCGGCTCTCAGGCTATATATAGCATCCGGACGCATGCGGGTCGTGCATTTTCTATTTCTGTTTACTTTTCCACTACACCTCTATAAATAGCAATCCACTATCTTTTCACATGAATTAATTGTAATGTGTTCCCTTATCTTCAATGTGAGCTTGGCACAATGAGATAGTAATATATATGGTAGTAGCGTAACAGAAATAGATATGCCGCCCACCTTAATAATCAGTCATTTGTAATACGAGTAGCCCTGGTTCGATTCTGGAACGAGTTTAATTGGTGATATGGTTTTTACGAACCTGCCTGGCTAGCTAACCCTCTTATATTGTAATTATGACGTCATAATAGTTTTAATGTGTTCCGGCTTATAAAATTTGGAAGAATACCCACTGCCACGTTATCACTTATCGTCTCGTGAAATTGAAGTCAAGTGCTAGCCTCTGTGTATATAAAAAAATAAACAAACGGATACTTAGTAGTGTAATTGATATTGATATCTCTTGCCTTTGTTAATGACTTAAAGATTTTTTTTGCATAGCTAATCTATATATATATATATATATATATATATATATATATATATATATATATATACAGGAGATATCTAGAAATTCGTTGACTAATCACGAGATCTCCGAAGTTATTCCGTAACCACTCTAACTTTGATCGAAATATTGCTTCTACCATTTAGAAGTCGGCTAAGGGTGGATTTTATAAAATTCTTTGCTTAAGGAAGTTGAAGGGATGTAAGGGCTAGCAAAGCGGGTGGGGAACAGCTAGTACGTAATATAAGCAATTATTATACAATTTTTTGTTTTACCCTATTTTAACCATCAATTGTATCAAATGTAACCATCATAAAATAATACTAAACTGGTTGTGATATGGACAACAGGCAACCATGAATCTTCGAGAAAATGAAAGCACCAAAATGAATTGCGTATATATTTGAAATACATGCTCATCTCAACCAGTGGATGTGTTCCACAAGAAAAGATCTTATGTGTGAGTCTTAGGAGTTCTGTGTGATATCATTAGTCGGATCATTATCTAGGAATACATATAATATTGTTTTCACTTCCAATACATCTTGTTCATTTTGCAAATTTTTTTTTTCATTAACTTCAAATAATAGTAACAAATTCATGCCGTCTTTCATTACAACGTATTTTTGCTTTTTGTTATATTTATTTCAAAACTCTTATATAAAATAAGACGTTTACAATAGGAGGACCTGATTGATACTTGGAGACATTCTCGATCAGTCCACCTCGAGAGAATGTTGAGAACTGAAATTGTGGATGTAAATACATGTTCATATTTATTTACTATATTTACAAACTAGCTGTTCCCCTCAGTTTGTTGGCCGTTTGAACAACTTTTGGTAATAACATTTCGTAAAATAAATCTTAGCTGACCTATACTCGGAAAAGGACTCTTCTTCTTCTTCCTGCCCTTTTCCCAGCTATGTGGGGCCGGCAAACTATTTACTGCTCTTCCACATCCCTCTATCAGCCGTCATATCTGAATTCACACTCTTCTTACACATGTCATCTTCCACACAATCCATCCACACTTTCTTCGGTCTTCCTCTACCCTTATAACCATCCACATTCTTTCTCATTATACTCGGAAAAGGATTATTCCTACCAAATTTCAAGTCTAAGTCTTTTGGTTCCAGAGATATCTTCATGATTCTACATGGATGGAAATCTCTTACATACATGCGTATACTTATATATTAATACACATAAAGTAATATAAAAATATTTCTAATTCAAAGTGGTGGTACTCCGGTTGCATCAAACTGTTCCTCCACAGTGTTCTAAGTTTGCTTATTTGGCGAAACGTTGACATCACTGTTGATTTTAATGTATATTTATTTCCTTCTGTCCTCATAATAAATGACTTTAACTGCTGTTACAATATGGTTGTGAACTATTTCTGCCACGTTTACGAGCCAGACCCACGTGCTCGCTTTGTATCGCCGCTTACACAACTTTAATTATCTCTTGTGTATTTATTAGCGTAAGTATGTTTACGTTGGTAATATTTCTTATGAGATAAACATCTCTATAGCCCTTTGATTTATATCCCGGTTGCGTCAATTGTTTAATGAGCTGGTGTTGCCTCACCGGTAGCGTCTTCGTTAGTTCATTTTTAAACTATGCATTCATAATTTTAAATTGCCCTTCGTTAAACAGCTTTAATAGTTTAAGTTTGAATAAACAATTATTTAACGACAGCCTCTTGATAATAATAAGATATATAATTTAACAAGTTAAAAGTATATGCTGAAGTCTCCATGGCTTTCTTTATTATCGGGATCGTTCTGATTTACTTCATTATTTACACTATTTTTATTTCTTCTTACTTTATTTCTATTATCTCCAATTTATGCTTTTTCTTTTATCTATGCTTTTTTTTATGCTATATTATCATTGTCGAAGGACCGACGGCCGATGAGGCAGTAAGGTCCTCGAGTGGCACCCGCGTACCGGTAGACGTAGTGTTGTGAGGCCTCTCACAAGGTGGACTGATGATCTGGTGAGAGTCGCGGGAACCCACTAGATGCGAGTAGCGCGTGACCGATCGTTGTGGAGATCTTTGTGGGAGGCTTACGTCCAGCAGTGGACGTCTATCGGCTGACGATGATGATATTATTATTACTTATAGTACTATTGTGTATATATAAAGTAATATTGACTTACCTTTAGGTAGTATTTGGTATACTTATTTCTAAGTAATTTATCTTCTGTTAACTTGTACACATTCTGTCTATCCTTAACTCTGTTTTCTGCTCAAAATCGTATCTTAACTTACGATTTTATATCGCTTAGATCGTAAAACAAAGAAATAATGTTAAGGTAGTTGAGCTGTATATACTACGTAAAGACCTTAGATATACTATGTTACTTATTATCAGGTAAAAGTCAAGTTTGTGCTTATTTGGAAAAATTATATAAAATAAAACCTTGTGTTACCTATGGGAATTCATCAGGCGATAGACGTCCACTGCTGGACATCGGCCTCTCCCAAAGATCGCCACGCCGATCAGTCCTGTGCCGTCAGCATCACCGGGCACCAGGGGCCGTCGTTTCTAAGGTTTCATATAATAGGATAAAATTCCTAAATTGTTCATATATAAGATTTTGTTTTAACACAGACAACAATATACAAACGATTGATTGTCTAACAAGTATATTGATAATACAACTGTTTAAAGTTAAATTGTTGGTCGGTTGTTTATGTAGGTCAAATGCGCTCTATGTGAATTGTATTTCTGTCCACATTGACATTTAACTGAGAGCTGGACACGATTTCAAGTTGAAATAGATCGTAGACTGTCTAGATTTTATATAAACATATCTTTTATTATTGTATTATTACTTGTATTCACTGTTACACGAGAGTTACTGTCTCATAAACCATGTAACATGTTCAATAGGTGTAAGTTAAAACTTAATTAGATTTTGATAGTTAAGCTTTATATGTGAACTTCCTATAGATATAGATCGTTTGACACCTTACTGAGTTTTGCTGGTCGTAGACCCCTGTTGGTAGAGACCTAAGTATTTCCCATCGCAGCGCGTTTTGTTACGGTTTCGGATTGAAGGGTAGCGGTAGCTAGTGTAACTAATGGAGTAATGAGACTTAACCATCCTGTTTCAATATATCATCAGCCGATAGATGTCCATTGCTGGACATAGGCCTCCCCCAAAGATCTCCGCATCGATCTGTCCTGCGCTGCCCGCATCTAGCGACTTCCCGCGACCTTACAACCGCATGGTCTTCGGTACCGCAGGGCACTAGGTACCATCGTTTGTAGGGGTTCATAGGGGAGTTTTGGGCCATTTCTCATCTCGCTGGCTTAATGCGGTTTGGTGAGAGCCAGAGCCTCGTTTGTCAATTAACAGTGGGTACCACGACCAGGTGAGGTTGGTTTGGGTCTCGTGAGTTGTTGTGCGGGAGAGACCTTTTACTATGTTTTACCTATGTTTCAATGACGAGCGCAATGAGGTGCAGTGTATACCATCCTGACTAGCACCATGTTGTTGCAGGCCAGCGTATTTACCATCAGGTGAACGTCCCTCTGGTCTCGTCGCTTCGTCGAATAAAAACAAAGCTTTTGATAGTTTTGAACTAATTCTTACTGTTTTCTTGTTGATGAGCCATAGATCATTTATTATTCAAATACATTCAAATGAAAGCGGAAAGAAAGCGTATCATGTATCTGCGCATCCTATGGCATTTTCTAATCTATTACCCGCTTGGCATTTTTAATAAAAAATAACGTTCGTTGTCTATGATAAGTACACAATATCCTATTTATGCAACATGTGATTAGCTTCTGAATAATAACGATTCTAGCAATGCTGTGTTGTTCTAGTTAACATCCTGATCCGGCCATTATATCGTGAACTGTATGTACCACATTGTTATAGGCACGCTGTATCTCATTAAACAACCAAACTCCCGCTTTTAAAATAAACGTTTTATATAGGATATCCTTATCACCATCACTGCTGCTCCTTAATGTAGATATCAGCAGTACTTTGGTAGAAGGCAAGTCGTTGCTGGCGACCGTCTAGTTGCTATTGCAGCTTCTATTTCTGCTTAACAGTCCTGTGAATAAATTACTATGTTCTAATTTGAAGGGTGATGTAGCTAGTGAAATTACATGGGTAATAAGATTTATCACTGAATGGATGATACGAGGAACACGATGTGATGCGGTGTCTATCGTACTAACCACTAAGTATCAACACCAAGCTAATGTCGAGCTTATCTCGTCGCTTTTCCTCTTGACATTCTAATCCTTTAAAAGAAATGATACAATTTTAATGCATCTGATATTGAAGAACATCACAGTATCTTTGTAAATACAGAGTATGTAGATAAAATCTAGGTTCCTCAAATTGCTCTGCATTAAGATAAGTTGTAACAGTAAACAATAATGATTTACTGTCTTACACAGTAAACATCAAAGGTAAGTGCTTCGGTGTATGTACATACATAAAACCGAGGGTGGAACATATATGAGTACGTAGGGATCCATTACGTTATTGGATCTCTACGTACGTACTTCATAAAACGTATAACTTTTTTTTTATTTCGATCATTTTTTCATTTCAGTTAAGAATGAATCGAAAAGTAATATTAATAAGTATTGGTTTCATGTACACTTTAAAGAGCTATTTACGTTCTATCGTGTTATTATTGAATGCTACTGGTGGTAGGTCTCTGTTGCCATATACACTCCAGGTAGGTACCATTGCCAGCCCTGTAGTCTAGGGCTAGTAAGAATAGGACTAAGATATTCCCTGCATGTCGTACATGGCGACTAAAAGGGTGCTCGGGTTCGTGAGCTTTGAGGGTGCGGACCCTCAAAACTCAATAAGCGGGCCTTAGTGGGACGGCGAATGCATCGTGGTCTTGTATTTGCTGTAGTACAGCCTGGGCGCTAAAGAGAGCTTTGCCCTTCCGTGGGTTATTATAGCCAGAGAGCAGTGGGGCACCGGTTCGTTCCGTAGCAGAGCCCGGAGCCCGTCCTAATGCACTAACGGAGATCACCGAGGTGGTTTTAGTGAGTAGAAACCCCAGATAACCATGTCTTCTCCCCAAAAGCGAGGTGTCTTTTAAGATTTCCCCCGCGATAAAAAAAGGTAGGTATAACGGAAGGCTCCTATTTCCACTATCAAAGGGTAGTGCACAAACAGTAATGTATTTGAAGGGCGTCGTGGCTAATGAAATTACCGGGGTAACAGGAACTTAATATCTTAACTAGCGCCACATTGTTATGGACAGGCAGTATCATTTATCATCAGATGAACGTCTTGATCGAAATTTACTAATAGTGGACATAAATATACTTATTACCGTTTATATACGGAAATTAATTAGTTATCATTGATAATATTTTTTGGATATGATTAAGGAATAAGTGCTTGATAAGATACGTATGACTAACAACAGAATAATTCTGATAACGATACGTACTAAACGTTTTCATCGAATTTAATTATCTGCTTATAATGTTTATGATGGACCACTCTTACACATATTACCATTGTCGTCATGATTGGTTTGATTGTTTATATTTTACCATTTTGATGGTGGTGGGATTTTGTTGCCAGAACGTCTAGTTAAGTACCACCGCAGCGCCTACTGAAATTTGCGGGGTAATGGGACTTAATATCTTATGTATTTTTGTTTTATTCTTGAGGCGACCAGACGAGCGGGACGTTCACTTGATCGTAAGTGATACACCCACCCATAACTATGTGGCGGTGGATATTACACACAACACCACATTGTACTCGTCGTTTTAATACATAAGATGTTAGGTCTCGTTACTCCAGTAATTATACTATTTATAGCGCCTTTCAGGCCGGAATACAGTAACGTTTATACACTACTGTTTGGCGGAAGAAAAAGGCGCTGCGGTGGTACCTACTTAGACGGTTTCTCGCTACAGGAACCTACCATCAGTAATATAATATATATAAGTATTTAGCGAGGACCACGTTTTGGTGCCGTGTACTCCAGTCTAACTACAGACACGTTATTATAACAGAGGTATTACTAACCATTATATGAACGTCTCGCAAGCAAATTCCCTATATATACATTTAACGGAGGGGGGTGCAAAACGTCCCCTACAACAACAACGGGACTCAAATCAAAAACGAGGCTTTGGCTCCCACTAACCCGCATTGGGCCAGCGTGGTAGAAAATGGTCGTAATACCCCTATATAGGAACCCTTACAAACCTATAAAGAGGCTTACGTCCAGCAGTGAATGTCTACCCGCTGATGATGATGACATTAAAGTAAACATTTCCATTTCCAATTTCTAAAATTAAACATTAATGGAAACCTAACAGGACATTTTATATCTTTGGCTGATAAATGTATTGAGGAAATAATAAGTATGGTCAAGTAAGATCGAATCGAAGCCGATCTTTCGTCTTCATCATGAGATCACGCAATCGCTATCGACACACATGTCAATAGGCGCGTGAATGGTTGGCTCTCTTGGCACATAATGGATTGTTTGCATTCAAGTTCCAGGCATTGGCTCATCCATCGTCTGTCTCTCTTCCGATGACAAGACTATTGATATACATCTGAGGCGGGCGCTTCATACAAGCAAATAAGCGCTTCATTCCCTTGCTCCCTGAAAACATCTAAATAATAATATCACAACTCATTCAGAAGGTAATTCGTAAATTTATTTTTAATTATAGATTTCGAACGTGGAGGCATATCTTACACCAAGTCTCTGAGCCCACCCTCCTGATATACATAGGAAGTGAATATATCGGTTCTATAAAGTAGTAGATATCTGAAGAAAAATTTGGAACTAAAATATGCTCTTTTACTATTACAGAGGTATGTATTTTTTTTTTTCATATTTTATAAAGGACCAACATCCAAAAATATATTAGGTCCTTACATATGAAATTAGCGTTTTGTCGTACTGACCACTTTATTCTGAAATATCTCCTCTTTGGTTCAGAATTCCAAATTCAAATTTATAAATTAATTTAGCTGGTATATTTGAGTTTTGTAAGCTGTCATTTGTTTGTTTTTTCCTCATTATTTTTTTCTTTGGCGTCGCTTATTACCGCACAATGGAAAACATGAAATATCGGTATATTTACGAGTACGAGTTCTACTGCGGCACTAGTACCAGTGCTGCAGGAACAGCTCGAAGGGTTAATGATGTGTACGGCGCTGGTGTCGCAAAAGAAAGCACGGTACGTTTTTGGTTTCAACGTTGTCGTTCTGGAAATTTCGACCTTCAGAACCAACCCCGTGGACGGCCGGAGACCAAAGTGGAAAATGAAGAATTAAAGGGTATTGTGGAAGCGAATCCATCACAAAGCATTTCAGAGATAGCTGCAGGTTTCGGGGCAAGTGACAAAGCTGTATTAATCCACTTGAAGCAAATCGGAAAAGTAAAAAAACTTGAACGATGGATACCTCATGAATTGAGTGAATCGAACTTGCGAACCCGCGTCGGCTGCTGCTGCTGTGTTACTTTGCTCAACCGATACAATAATGAATGGGTTTTAAATCGAATCATTACTTGTGATGAAAAGTGGGTGGATACTGTACGATAATCGGAAGCGCTCGTCGCAATGGCTGAACCCTGGAGACCCAGCCAAATCCTGCCCTAAACGATAATTGACTCGGAAAAAGTTACTTGTGAGTGTTTGGTGGACTAGCGCCGGTGACGTTCACTACAGCTTTCTAAAATCTGGCTAAACGATTACGGCAGATATCTATTGTCAGCAAAAGCACACCAGGAAGGAAGAACTAGCTGCTAAACAACTGAGATTGGTCAATCGCTCTAGGCCACTGCTGCTTCTCGACAACGCAACACCACCACCACACACTACACAACAAAAAACCACTAAGTTAGATGAGCTACACTTGGAATGTCTGCAACATCAACCGTACTCCCCGGACCTTGCCCCAACAGATTACCATTTTTTCCGAAATTTGGACAACTTATTACCAAGAAAAAAATTTCAACTCCGATGCGGCAGTCCAAACCGCCTTCAAAGAGTTTATTGATTCTCGCCCCCCATGGTTTTTTAGTAAAGGGACCAATGAACTACCTGTGAGAAGGCAAAAGTGCATAGATAACAACGGTGCATACTTTGATTAATTAAATATATTTTACAAAAAAAAATGACTTTACTCCTCTCGTACAAAACGCCAATTTTTACTTATGAAAATCTACCAGCTATTCCTAAAATAAATGCCTCGGACTTGTAGCAATATAAATCTTTTTTTAATTACAAAATGTTAAATAGTATGACCTTGTTATCATCATCATTGTCTTATTCTATGGACGTCTGCTGGACACAGATCTCTTGTAAGGTATTGATAAACCACTTCCTTGCGCCGTTTGCATTTAAAACAACACGAGCCATATCGCGAAACAAGGGGTTCTGAATAGATTAATATATGAAATTTTATCAAATATATAATTTTTCACATACTAATAAAAAGGTTAATATAATTCTCATCGTTGTGCAATTAGAATGCAATTTAATCGTGTTATTGCAGAGTGCAATTTCAACGAGATACGTGTTTTACGAAATGGATTATTGGAATCGTTTCATTCCTCCATTGCACTTAAAGTTTGAAATTATAGTTTATATAGAATGGTAATACGTTTTATACTGTTTCCCAACAACACGCAACGATTGCAGAATCTTTGGGTTGTGCCAGATTTTCCTTATGCTTAGGGTCCAAAACTTAACCACGTATCGACAGACGTCATATTAAATACTCAACTATTAATAATAGAAACTGAAGGAGAGAACGTAATAACACATTACAAATTTTTTTAAATGGATATTAATTAACACTTGATCTTAATTTCACTTAATGTTAAGTGACAATGAGAACGTAGACAGTGTAGTTTGCTGTCCCAGAATATTCTTGCCTGTTATATGGTTGCCATCCAGAACAGCGGTGATGTCATGGTGACAGATTTATAATATGAGAATAGCAGCTAGCCAGAGTGGTGAAAACTCTTATCACCAATTAACCTCTACATGTGGCATAGAAATTGAACCAGTGACCATTTTAAGGCAAACGGATATCCGTTTATAATATTGTTTTTATAATGCAATGAAGCGACGAGACGAGCGAGACATTCACTTGATGGTAAACCGTGCGCCTGTCCTTAACAACATACCTCCAGATTGGATAATATACACAACACCACACTGTGCTTAATGTATTGAGGCATTAAATTACTCCAGTAATTTCACATCTATAACGCCCTTTAAACCTGAACATAATAATGTTTACAACAATGATGTTTGGCAGCACGAATATGCGCTGCGGTAGGTTGTTGGATGAGTGGTGAGTTATTGAAAGCTGGTGTATTTGAAGTCACCACCAGCCGTGCGGTAGGCAGTCCCAAAGAATTTCAAGTTAAAAGGCTATAACGAAATATTCGTTTCGTTATAGCATGTTAACTTGACGCTAACACGCAAACGTGTTTACACATGTTATCGCGTCGTTCGCACCCTATTAGTTTGTATTCATGCACCAACGGTATCTAACCTCTTCCTATTTTTTTTTTAATTCATATATAAGTATCCAATGTTATTTAATAAAAAAAATTAATAGGTTATGTATTTAAAGCTTTCATTATCTACGCAGCGATGAAACAAGCAGAACTAATATTAGTTATTTACTTACAATTGTAACGGAACTACCGGTAACTCTGGCTCCTTACAATGTTTTCTGTAAGTTATTTGGTCATCATCATGATTAGCCGATATATTCCCAATGCTGGTTATAGGATCTTAAATTGCCTATCAGCAATTCACTGACTTTTGACGGATTGGGTGTGAGTAGTGGGGGGAAACCCGTGGAGTGAGTATTGAAGAGTATAGTATGACGTTATTGTCTATCGTGAATATTAACATAATTATCTTTAGTTAGTATTAACGTTTAACTATCAATATAACGCTGTGTGATATTGTTAATATTCTAATATACTAGATGGTATTTTAAAGTTGTATATCTGAGTTTTTTTGTTTAATTCGAGAGATCTCTATTGAAATAGCAGTTTAATACAAATATGAAAGCTTCCATCAATCGTGTAGTTTTCTTTCCACAAAACTGATTCGATCGTCGCCATATTTTCGTCTACTTTTTGATACAAAATAATTAACAGTTCTCGGTAAATGAGGTCATTATGTGCACATGCGTGTACATGCACAGTGAATGTATGCATTCGCGGCGCGACCGCGCCGACCCCGTGCTCTGTCGCGCACAAGGCCGCAGCTACTTGCAGCATTAATTAATTTATAACTGTGCTCGAATACACTGAACCTAGTGATTTTTTTTTGTATCCGATCATTGATAGACGTCCACTGCTCGACATAGACTTCCTTCAAAGATCTCCACGTTCACCGGTCCACAGTCAGCATGACCTTCGGTACCGCCGGTCATTTGCCACCACGTTTGCCCAATGTGGGTTGGTAGGATCCAGAGCCTCGCATGTTGATTAGCAGGGTGCACCACGAACAGATGAGGTTGGCTTGGGTCTTATAAGTTTTTGCGCTGGGCCCCCTACACACCACTACTACTTTATTAAAACAAAATTATCGCGTTTATTTATTACCTTGTCTTTTTAACCTTTTGAGTAGTAATTTATTTGTTAGTATACCAATGCCTTTAATGGGGGTCCTCTACCAGACACATGATCCTTATGTCATAATAATAATTTTTATTTATTTAACGAAGCGACAAGACAAACAACACGTTCACCTGATAGTAAGTTATACGCTCATTCATAACAATGTGGCCCTATTGATATACATTGCACCACATTGCGCTCGTCGCCTTTAGACATATGATGCTAAAACTCGTTATCACAGTAATTTCACTAGGTACAGCGCCCTTCAAACTGGAACACAGTACTGTTTGTCGACGGAAATAGTCGCTACGGTCGTTCCCACCTAGACAGTCTCCGGCGACAGAGACATACCACCAGTAAAGTTATTTATTTAATATTTGTTCGACGAAGCGACGTAGCGAGAGAGAAGTTAAACCATTGGTACTCAAGCTTGTTTTCATAGGGGTCAAAAAAATCGAAAAAACGATCATAGGAAGACAGACATAGATGATAGAAAAATAATATGAAAGAAGTAGGAACGTCCACAGAAATTTCGCGTAGGTTTTGGGGATGCAAATCACTCCCGAAATCCTCGTGCTTACCTATACTTCAAAATTAATATACTAATTTAGCG
Organism: Ornithoptera alexandrae; assembly: GCA_029030555.1. Taxonomy (NCBI): domain Eukaryota; kingdom Metazoa; phylum Arthropoda; class Insecta; order Lepidoptera; family Papilionidae; genus Ornithoptera; species Ornithoptera alexandrae. The sequence continues at coordinate 8,413,847 of JARDVY010000077.1, read as the reverse complement.
ATATTCAAACTATAACTAAGTAAATTTTAAGTGAGTTGAGAGATTATTATTAAGATAGGTTTAGGGAGTCAGGGTATCCAGTGCTTATTTGCCTGAACATAGCGCACGACCCTGGAAGGAATTAACCGGTCCAGAATGTAAAGGATAATAAAAGAAAGAAGCGCGTAGAAAAACCTTCACATCGCTTTATTGTCTGAATGGAGTCTGTAAATAAATAAAATATCTTTACGACACGAATATGAGAGAAACCACAAAAATCAAGATGTTCATGTGACTACTTACACAATTAGCGTGTGATGTGCTAATCTCATGGACACCTAATGCAGTCAAAACGGAATTATGCATATTGATACAGAGTTGCAGGATTATGTGTACACTATTCACATGCCCGCAGGAATTTATAGTTACGCAGGAAGGAAGGGGTAGAGTTTCTAAGCATCTAATTGTAGAACGCAAACACTTGGAATGTTTGTTGTATATTATATAAATGACCTAACAGCTGAACAGCTAAGATTTCAAGTTATAGCCGCTGCATAGTTAAATTACTGGGGTAACAAGTCTTATGTCTCAAAGCGGAGAGCACAATGTGTCTCCTTAATAATTTTCGTCCATTTCTCTAGTTATCGTAAATGTTTTACATATCAAACCCTACATAAAAATATCAATTTTAAAATCAAGGTCTGTCTTCATCATCATCATCAACAGCTCGCGGCAATTCACCTTCTTAAACTGTAACAATCTGTGGTTTTCAACCGTGACAAAATCTAATCTAGTCGAAACTTAAAATTAATAGACTATTTTAATACTTACTTATCTTTCGTTCATCATCATCATCGATCATACTACTTTAAATTATTATATATAAATAGGAGATAACCAGAGGTCCATTGATTCGTTAGTGTTGATCTCTGGAACGTAGACGTAAGCACTCAAAATTTGGTAGAGATATTGCTTGTGCCACTTAGAGGTCATCTAAGAATGGATTTTACAAAATTACTCCACCGAAAAGGGTGACGGGGTGATACAGCCGGCAGGGCGGGCGGGGAACAGCTAGTAACATATATATCAAAATAATAAGTCATAATAAGATATGATGCTTTAACCTTTATATCTTCGAGACCTTGTACTAAATATGAATTTATTTTTAGTTTACTTTACCGCTTTGAATTTCTTTGTTATAATTACTCGTGCAAATTAATTTTTTTAATTCACCGTCAGGTAAGTACCACCGCAATTCTATTATTGTTTATGGGGTGAAGATTTCCAGTTCCGAAACGCGGCCGGATCAAGGCCTCTCGCTGTCGGAACCACGGTTGTGTGGGAAAGCATTCCCGTGGTTTCGGCTAAAAGCGTTGAGAGGTACACCAAGGGTTTTAGCCGGTAAGTGTCTGGCATAACCCCTCTGTTGCCCCCGTAGCAGAAGGGTATCTAATGCATGATCTCCCCACGAAAAAAAACGAATTCAAATATTACTGTGTTCCGTTTTGAAGGGCGTTGTAGCTAGTGAAATTGTTAGGGTTACAAAGCTTAACGCCTTATGTACAGGGTGGCGCAAAAGTAATCCTCCTATCAGAAAATGCTATAAATTTTGCCTTGATGTAGAAAAATTAAACGACCAAATAAAAATAATCCACAAGAAGAATCAAAGTTTTTCATATTTTTTTTTTAAATTACAGCCAAAAACATCGGAAGGTTATTTTTGCGCCACCTTGTATACCTTGCGCCACCCTATATAGAACGAGGATAATGTAATGCTATTTATATATATATAACAATTTAATATATATATATAACAATTTAATTTGTAGTACTACTTATGCCTTATTTTATATATTACTACATACGTTTTTTTATATTTATCTGTGATGATGACCTTCTCGCACAGATGTTGTTGACGGAGTGGATCAGACTGCGCGACTACAAAGGCGGCCGATCCCGCAACGTCCTGGGCAAGGAGCTTCCAGCCTGGGTGTGGGAGGCTTACAAAGTGGTCGGCGTATTCCTCTTCGGCTGCGCCTGCCAGCAGCTTACCACCGACGTCGCCAAGTACACGATAGGAAGACTGCGGCCGCATTTCTTTAACGTAAGTTCTCCTTTCATGTTCGTAAATGATAACAGGTCTCTGTTGCCGGAGACCGTCTTGGTAGGTACCAAGTGTAGCCCTGTAGTCTCGGGCCAGTAAGAATAGGACTAAGGTAAGCCCTGACTGTCATAGAAGGCGACTAAAAGAGTCTAGGATTTTCGCGGGTATTGAGGATGGGGGCCCATACCGTTCAACAAGCGAACCTGCGTAGGACAGCTTATGGCTCAGCGATGGTGCCTAGGAGGGTTAGGCCCCTCCTCAGAGACGTGTTAACACAAAGTATAGAGGGGCACCGGTGCGTTCTATAAGAGATCCCGGAGCCTCTCCGCATGCACCAATGCAGAGTAGCGAAGAGGTTTTAGTAAGTAAGAATCTCATATAACCCTGACTTCCCACTAGAAGTAGGGTATCCTTCGAAGATTTCGCCCCGAAACAAAAAAAAAGTACATCCTCTATTTCTACCCACCAACAGTAGTGCGCAAATATCAAAGTTTCAGTTTGAACGGTGCTGTAGCTAATGAAATTACTAATGTAACGAGACTTCAAATCCTGTGTCACAAGGCGACGAGCGCAATGTGGTGCACTGTAGACCATTTTAACTAGCGCTACGTTGATATGAGCAGTTGTATCACTTACCATCAGTTAAACGTCTCATTCGTGTCGTTGATTCGTTGAAAAAAAAAAGGTAGAGGTAAACCGATGAGGGAAAAACAAATAAACCACAAACAAATTTCCGGTTAAATATTTGTGGTCGTGTCGTACTTAGTTGCATACTGTACTTAAAGCGCGGCGATATAAATGGCACCTTGCACAATGTATTTGGCCCACATGTGGGATATAACTACATACAGTTTAAACACGTCGTATTTAAACTGTTAACGTTTCACAGTGACTTTAAAACTTTTACTGCTTTTTAGTGATCAAATATTACTGGTGGTAAGCTATGTTGCCGGAGTTCGTCTAGGTAGGTACCATAACAGCACCTATTTCTACAGGCAAAGAGTACTTTTCAAACATTACAGTGGTCCGGTTTGAAAAGAGTTGTAGCTAGTGAAATTACTGGAGTAACAACTCAACATTTTATGCCTTGAGGTGTCCCGCGCAATATGGTGCATGGTATATAATCCTAACTAGCGCTTCATTGTTATGGGCAAGCGTATCACTTACCATCAGGCGAACGTCTTGCTCGTCTCATCGCTACGTCAAATAAAAAAAATATTTTCATATTAGTAGTAATTTTAATTTATTCATAACAATAGGAAGCTTTTCCTCACTGGTCGAAGACCCATATTACCCTTCGTCTTCAAACATAAAAGTTTAAGTATCGTTAGCACAGTAATTCGACTAGCTACAACACTTCAAACTGGAACAGTAATGTTCGCACACTACTATTTTTTTTTATTTAAAGAAGCGACGAGACAAGCGGGCAGTTCACTTGATCTTGAGTGTTATGTCTGCACATAACGACTGGTTAGGATGATATACCACATTATGCTCGTCACTTTGAGACATAGAATCTTAGGTCATATTACTTCACTAATTTCACTAGATATTGATTAACGGCAGAAATAGGAGCTGCGGTGATATCTTTTTTTTTCTGTGGGGGAATCCTGCGTTGGATACCCTTCTGCTATCGTGGCAACAAAAGAGTTATGCCAGACTCTTACCGGCTAAAACCCCACGGTTTCTCACTCACCGCATTTGGGCGGAACCACGAGAACGCTTTCGCACACTACCGGGGCTCCGACAACGAGAGGCCTTGGTAAGACCACATCTCGGGGTGGAGCCATTGTTCTTCACCCCCTATACAAGTGTTAGGCGGAAGTACCGCAAGCGCCACCTCGAGGCCTTTCATGTTTAGTGACAAATTATCCCCGAATTCGCCACCATGGCCTCTGTTAACTGCGATAATAGGTACCTAGACCATATCCAGCAATTTGTGAAAATATATTATACGGGTTGTATATCAACCAAACTCATAGTATACTTAAGCGAAGAGTCGCTTTACTTAAACTCAAAGCCAGTTTAACACATTCCATTGAAGACGTTGAATACATGGTACAGTCGGAGGGTTTCAACTCGGTTAACAATTCGCCCGCGGGTCACCGTCGCTCCACCATCATTAGTCTGTCAATCAATCCCCTTTCACAGGCCGCCTCCTCGCGTCCCTTTCAGCCCGGGCTCGTGCGTTGCTCCACGCACAATGGCTCCTGACAAGTTTCAAATTAAAGCACAAACAGGATCCAACTGATGCCTGAAGCGTAGACCGGTTCGGCGAGCGATTTCATTAACGCGACACGCTTACCGCTTTAAGTATATCATTTGCACGGATTTCTTATACATTATTAATTTTTTATTGTTTTTAATTTTGAAACGCAAAGCAACATAGTAAGTTAACTGATTTAGCTTTATAATATGTTATACATGGTGATAGGTCTCTGTTCACCGGTAGTAGATCTCTGCTGTTCTGTGTTGCCGGAGACCGTCTAGGTACCACCGGAACGCCTATTTCCGCTGTCAAACAATGCTATGCAAGCATTACTGTGTTCCGGCTTAAAAGGCGTTGTAGCTAGTATAATTACTAGAGTAACGAGACTCAACATCTTATGTATCAAGTGAGGAGCGCAATGTGGAGAAGTATTTATCATCTCAACCAGCGCCACGTTGTTATAGGAAGGCATATCTCTTACCATCAGATGAACGTCCCGCTCGTCTAGTCGCTTAATTGTATAAAAAAAACGCAAGACCACAAAATATGTCAAGTGAATGATGTTTATAATAAGTTACATAAGTAATTTATGGAATAGGACACTACGAAAAAAGCGTGATAAGGTTTCTCGGGGGTGGGCAACGCGCTTATGATTCCTCTGGTAGTACAGGCATCTACAGGCTGCTGTAACTGCTTACTCTAAAGCCGGCGGTTTCCCTGTTTGCCACCTTAGTGGTATAAAAAAAAATTTGTGTGGTGGAAGTAGTTATATAAATACTATTATAGTAAAAAGCTGTATGGCGGTAGACAGAAAAAAAAAGATTCGTCGAGCGGAGTCGTTTCAACACGTAATACCAATGATGGCATTCGAATATGGGTTCGAGTCCCATTGCTGCCGTGTCCTGCACCGTCCTATGGTGTGGGCAACCATAGACACTTATGGCTCAAACCAAAGACTTTTTAAGGTTCAACAAGATTATTTCATAATTATTGGTAAACACGTCTTCTATCTTAAACTACTTCTCTACCTCAACTAAAATTATATGTGTGTGTTTGTCTGTATCATTATGGCTATCAAAAGTCTCAACCGTGTGAGTGGTATAGTCACTTGTATTTAGGTAACTTGACTGTACCAGTTTTCGTTCACTGGTACGACTATACTTCATATTTCTACAACAGCCGTTCAAATATTACCAGTACTTTATTACTTCGAACCGGTGTTATACCCAGTAGCTTCCCACCTGTGGGAACGTGAAGGGGCTAGTTTATCTATTTTAAAGAATTTTGATTTTCGTGTTTTTTTTTTTAAATATTTAATTGACTCATATTGGTAATGCGTAGCGAGAAATGTTTGTATGTAATTTAACTGCCAGAACTACGCTGCTACCGAAATTTAACTGTTCGGTTCGGCTACATCAAAATGATCGTAAAAAAAATAATTTACCACTGAAGTATTGGGAATCGTAAAAGCAATCATCGTTAACGACCTACAGTTACTGACTCTTTCTTGAATAGTATTAAGGACCAAAAGGATTACGATCGCAAGGGTTGAGCTATAATACTTCACAATGGCGTCAGCATTTCTAATCAACAGGTTCATATTGTATATTACACGTGCTTTGAGAGAACTTAATACTTATAATAAGGTACTGCAGTTGCGACAAATTGACAATATGAAGCTGGAAACGGAAATCGAAAAAAATCTGCCAATAAATGTAATTAAAGATTTTTTTTATTCCTCGCTCTTTGACCAATGATACGATTATCTGATGGCAAGTGAAACTCCTCTCGTATCAACGTGGCGCTAGTTACGATATACTCAGCACCGGATTGTATTTATCGGTTTAAGACAGATGTTAATTTTCGTTACCCTAGTAATTTCACTAACTACAGCGCCCTACAGTAATATTTGCACACTACTGTTTGGCAGCAGAATCAGGCGCTGCAGTGGTACCTACCTAGACGCTATATATATAAATATATAAGAGATTTCCACCTACATAGAGATTCATCACGATATCTCTTATACTACAAGGCCTAGAGACTTGAAATTTTGTAGGAGTATTACTTTTGCCGAGTACATGTCAGCTGAGAACGGATTTGATGAAGTCTTACCCCCAAAAGAAATCGCGGGGGCGTTAATAACGGAAAGGAGTCTCAACGAGCGACAGGTTGCTGGCGGGCCGTAAATAATTCTGACTAATTTCTAGTCTAAATTTCGAATCTAAGCCTATGTTACGGCCAGTAAAGTAGGCGAGGAACAGTTAGTAATGATATATGTTACTGTTAAACGAGCGACTACCGAAACTAATCGCAGTTACCTTTCAACGCCGATACGCGGTATAAAACAAATCAATTCGTCATGACCTTGAGATGAAATATTTGCGGTACGTTAAGGCATAATAGCAACTGTTAAAATCAATTGAATTTCAATATTATTTCAAATTTCAGCAGGGGTAGGTCTCAGATGCCATAGATCGTTTAGGAAGAACGTCAAATAGTAGTGTGCTACCTACTCTGTTCCGGTTTTTTTTTTCTCAATATTCAATTCACTTTTGAACACATATTCATGGCAAGACTCTGGTGCCGGAGACGGTCTAGGTAGCTGCCACCACAGCTCCTATTGCAGCCTACAAACAGTACTGTGTAAACATTACCATGTTCCGGTTTAAAAGGCATTTTTGGGATTTAAGACTTAACATCTCACGTCTCAAGGTGACAAGCACAACGTGGTGCAGTATGTACCATCCTAACTAGCGCCACATCGTTATGGTCAGGCATAACACTTGACATCAGATCAACGTCTATCTCATCTCGTCAATAACAAAAAAATTAAAACGTGTAGATTATTATAATCACGTACAAATCCGTGATGGAGCTGTAAATCATGTTCATAACATACACAACAAAAACAAACAAACATGAATAGTAAACCCTGTCGAAGCCGGTCCATCATTCAGAAGCAACAAACATGTCCGTTTGTTGCAACATGTATAACGGTTTAACTGTATAGGTTTATGAGGGACTCCGGTGTTTACGTTTGCGGTGAAGGGTCGGAGGCGTGTGCTATGGTAAACAATGCCTGCTTACTAGTAAAAATAACAATGGCGGCTGAACAGTATATTAGATTGTTTTTAAACACAGATTAACTTTTGTTATCTCTTTAACCAGGGAGCAAAGGGAACAGAACAGATCAGAATGTGTGTAACCAATCCTTCATAGATTTACACAATCTATAAATGCCAGATTACATTATCATCATTATCATATCGATATAGCCCAAAAGATTGCTAAACTTAAGTGGCAGTGGCCCTGCCCATTGCTCGAAGGATCGACGGCCGATGGGGCAGTAAAGTCCTCCCGGGAGACGTAGTGTTGGCAGACCTCCCACAAGGTGGACCGACGATCTGGTGAGAGTCGCAGGAACCCACTGGATGCGAGTAACGCGGGACCGATCGATGTGGAAATCTTTTATGAATACCAATGTCCAGCAATGGACGTCTATCGGCTGATTACACTATAAAAGATGTAAAATTTTTTTTCATTGCAAATATGTATCTATCTCCGTTACTGGAGACCGTCTAGGTGAATACCGCTGCAGCTTTTATTTCTGCCATTAAACAATAAGCAATAATAAATCTTCCACTTTGTGTCAGTCGACGTCAATTTATCGAGACGAGAGGAAATCACGCTCCGCGCCGTCCCGCAGGTCAATTGTGAGGATTCAAGGACACACATCCGGTCCCACGATAACGAGTTAAGATTTCATTTTAATTTTAAAATATTTCAAGTTTATGAACTAAACTTATATATAATAACGTAATAATCAACAACCCACTAAATGTTCCCACTGGCTGGCTCCAGTGTCTTCTCCCACAAGGAGAGATTCAAGGACATTTATCCCTAAACAAGCCCGAGAAGGTTGTCGTTTTTAGAATATATCAGTTTTTTCACGATGTTTTCTTCACACGTAGCTTAACCTTATTGTAAATCAAAATTAAAGAACATCTTAATTCCAATAGAGAAGATGATTGGGTAATATCACCTGCTTGGGACAGATTATTCATCATCATCATCAGCCGATAGATGTCCGCTACTGGACATAGGCCTCACGCAAAGATTCTCACATCGATCGGATAGGGATTTTGGCCATTTCCCACCACGCTGGCCCAATGCAGGTTGGTGGGAGCCAGTGCCTCGTTTGTTGATTACGTTGTTGACATGTTATTAATACAAAAAAACAAACACCAATCATACAACTAGAAGGCTACAAGAAACAGTGAGCTCATTCTGCATAGATCGGAAAAAAAGTTACAGGCACCCCGTCATAGTTATAAGGGAAGAAGATCTCTCACCTCAGTCCACCAGTGACCGTAGCTGCTGCAAAGCGGTGGAAACGTCAGAATATTAGAAATAATCAAATTTAATAAAATAAACGAGAAAAATACGTAAAGTTTCATCGTCATCATCAACAACATGCGGCAGTCCACTGCTGGTCATAGGCCCTCTCCCAAGGAACGCCATCTAACCCGATCTTCGACTATTCGCATCCATTTGCTTGATAGTCACCTCGAGACGTGAAGCATGGAAGATTAAATCTCTGTACAATAATAACTTAACTACAGCACTGATCAAACACTTTTTTTTTATTCTAAGCAAGGAGACGAACGGAACGTTCACCTGATGGTAAGTGATACACCTGCTTATAAAAACTATGTGCTCCCTAATATGATATTTACTGTACCACATTGCATTCGTCGCTTGAGCTATAAGATGTTGAGTCTCGTTACCCCAATAACTTGACCAGCTACAGCGTCCTCCAATCCGGAACATAGTAATGTGTGCACAGTATTGTTTGTCGGCTGCAATAAGCGCTGCGGTGGTATCTACCTAGATGTTCTCCGGCAACGAAGACCTTCCATTAAATATGAGATAGTATTTTATCAAAAGTTTTGATAAATAATCATTTTAATGGGACAAATATTAGAAAGCCTAATAATTTTCTTTGCTGTATGACGTCAGCAGCATATGCTGGTGTTGCATTATGTGTCATATCTGCTGAAGTAGTCACATCCGAATACCACCCGGTCGCACCGTCCGTCCGTCTGTAACTCTATTAACCCCGATTCTATAATTGGTTTAAGTGAATCTATTTTTAGGTTATGCGAAAGAGACCGTCTAGATAAGTACCAACGGAGCAGATAAACAGCAGTGTGCAAACGCTACTGTGTACCGGTTTAAAGGGCGCTGTAGCTAGTACATTTCTGGGGTAACTAGACGGAACATTTTATGTCCCATGGCGAGCACAATGCGGTGCTGTATATCCTAACTAGCCTCACTTTGTTATGGACAGACGTCTCATTCACCGTCAGATGAACGTCCTGCCCGTCTCGTCCTTTCGTATAATAAAAAAAACTCATTTTCCTCCTGTTCTTTTCCCAGCTATGTGGGGTCGGCACAGCATGTACTTCTCTTCTATATCCTTCTATCAGCCGTCATATATGAATATAAAAAACCTATAGAATTAATATAAACTATTTTAAAATGTTATAAATAATTATTCATAGCTTGCTTATCCTTGTACAAAACTCTTTTCTTCTTCGTTACTCTCTTATTAAAGAGATTGTTTAATATTGGGCAGAGGACAGTACAGTCCTGGCTTCATGACATCCCACCTCAAATTGAACTTCGCTGTACTTGCTGTTCCGCCTACTGGTTGGTGAATGCAGTAAAGTGGCTACAGTAACAGGAAAATCCTGCTACCCTATCCTTGGAATTATTGCATCGTTACTTTTTTCTTGCCTTTGGTTAGAATGCCGATGGGGATATTCTACCCTGTCCACCAAACAGAGAATATAATTCAACACAAGATTAACAGCATAATTTGTTTAATTATCTGTCCATGTTGTATTTTTTCTTCACTTCCTTTTTCCCTCTGTCTCACTTCTATAACATTTTTAAAATATCTCAAATGCTTGATGGTTATGTTAAGTTATTAAACACTTACAAATTGTCACACGTTCCAACATTTCCTTTAAATATATGGACACATAAATAAAATAAACGACACTTCCGCCTTCGCAAATAGTGTCCTCTATGAAAAATAACTTTATAGCCATATTAATATAATGTTATTTATTTACCAAACGTACAAAGATTAACATATCTCCCGCTGTCCAAATAAGATTATGAAATGTGTCCAATTAATGGTCCCGGATGGGGAGCACGGGCGGTGAGATGTCGCTTCCGGACCGCGGCGGTGACGTCACGGTCCGCTACAGTGTCGCAGCTACCCGGTTGCGTAAAAGCACATAAATTCACGCACGCAGACCATTCATCGGAGATGATGGGCGATGTTTCGTACTCGTTGACATTGGTTTATTAAAGCACTTAGATATTAGCGCCGTTAATACTAAGACGGCGGCCATTTATTTGTCGCCAAGGAGTACTGTGGCAACCGTACTGTGTTCCAGTTTGAAGGACGCTGCAGTTCCACTAGCATTACTGAGATAACAAGACGTCTCTAGTCGACAACTAACTAGCGCCGCGTTGTTATGGACAACCGTATCACTGACCATACGTTTCATATTTAAAAAAAAAAAATATTTTCCAAATCTATATTCACGTTTAGTGGCCCACGTTATAGTTTCAAGCGATATCCGAATTTATGGCGGTTCGTCACGGTGTTGCCGTATTAAAACGTCAACATACGGGCGGCATTTGTGACAGCCGTTTCAATTTAAAGTATACCGTGACAGAATTTTTTTTTTTTTGCTTTTTGACATTTTGTAATTTGTCGTCTAACATTTTTAATATAGAAATTTATGACAGCACCGACGGAAGTATAAAGTTGGACTAATAGCTGACGATATAATTGAACCAATTTAAAAACAAAAATAATCCTTTATAGAATTGGTTCACTGGATGATGTTAGAAGATATTAATAATGAAGTTGTTTGTTTTATTTATTATCTATATTAGCATTAAAATAGAAATTATTTGTGATTACCTAATTAATGCCCTTTAAGACAGGGACGTGCACAGATATTTTGTGTACAGTATCCATATTGTACACAAGTAATGTAAAGGATCCCCGCACAACTCACGGGACCCAAGTCCACCTCACCTGCTAATCAACAAAAGAAGCTCTGGCTCCCACCGATTCCTTTTGGGTCAGTGTGGTAGAAATTGGCCCAAATCCCCTCATATAAACCCCTACCAATGACGGCTTCTAATGTCCGCCGATACCGGAGGCAATGCTGATTGTAAGGTCGCGAGAAGCCGCTGGATGCGGGCTGCGCAGCACCGATCGCTGTGAAGATCTTAGCAGGAAGCCTATGTCCAGCAGTGGACGTCTACCTGCTGATGATTGCTGCACATTTTTCCAAAATCCGAAATCTGTGATTGTTAATACTTGCTACTTTAAATTTAGCTTTAGATAGGTTTAGGGAAGTAAAGTCATCATCATCATTATCATTATCAACATTCCGCGGCAGTCCACTGATAGTCTTCTCCTAAGAAACGTCATTTAGCCCGATCTTCGGCTATACACGTGCTATTCGCCTATATGAAGCGTAAGTCCCTGGTTTAGGGTCCATTCAATCACGCAATTTATATCGAATGGTATTAATTAAGACTTACTTAACACAATCCTATGAACACAGTCAATACATTGCCGTAAGCAAACGACACCGTGTTTCACACCACTCCTGGTGTCATCTAGCGGACTATACGCGAACAATGTTTTTTAAGATTTCTACGAATATAGCGCCGATATTATATTTGTTATTTTTTAATAAAATCTATAATTGATTTTGCAGAAAGATATATAAGGAAAAAAAATAGTACACTGCGAACTGAATACAAAAATTATAGGTTAGATTCTGTAGTTATACCTGGATATATAATATTTTATCAGATACGACTTAACCCCCAAATAGTCTTTTTTTGAGTTTACTATTTTTAAAGTTTGGATGATGAGTCTGTAGTGATATACTTACAATATTTTTATATCATTGTCATATGAAGGGTATATATACTTTCATCTCTAAATTTGACACACACTAAGATATTAAATTAATGAGAAAAATATGGGTCAGAATCGTTCTTGCTTTATTGATTTTTTTTTATTCGACGAAGCGACGAGACGGGCAAGACGTTCACGTAGTGGTAAGTGATACGCTTGCCCATAAGAATGTAGCGATAGAATAATATACACCGCCATCACATTGCGCTAGTCGGCTAGTGACGTAGATGTTAAGTCTCCATACCCAAGTAATTTTACTAGCTACAACGCGATTCAAACCGGAACACAGTATTGTTTAGCAGCAGAAATAGGCGCTGTGGTGGTACACCTACCTGACAGTCTCCGGCAACAGAGACCAGTAATTTTTTTATGTGTACGCATTTTATTGACCCGTATGTTCTCTGAGCGTATGGCTCCCCGTACGTTTCCACTAAGTGGACGCAGCCGGCGACACGCACCGCCGCTCGATGCCCTTTAACTTTGACATGCGTACATTTATTACACTTATGACACACACGCACACACAAACACATCACTTGTAATTTTGGCTCTTGCTTTTTATTCGACCAAGTGACAAGACAAGCAAGGTATTCACCTAACTTTAAGTAATACTCGCCCTCGTGACAATGGTATTGAGAGACAAAATATTAAGTCTCAATACGCCGATAGTTTCACTACCTACGTTGCCCTTCAAACCGGAACGCGGTAATACTTTACGCTACTGTGGCGGCAAAAAAAAACTGCGGTGGTCTCGACAGTTCCGACAAGAGACCTACCATAATAATATTTGCATTATATATGCTTCTTTATCAGTATCGCTATTGACAGTGGTCATGGTCATCACTTCAGCTATTGACGGCAAGCCATTAAACATTAATAGCTGCTAATAACCAAAACCAGGATTATTAGTTCAATAGTGGTAGGTGTCTGTTGCCGGAGTCCGTCTAGGTAGGTGCTACCGCAACTCCTACTTCTGCCGCCATACAGTAGTGTGCAAACAATCCTGTGTTCCAATTTGAAGGGCGTTGTAGCTAGTGAAATTTCAGGAGTAACAAGACTTAACATCCTGTCTCAAGGCGAAAAGCACAATGTGGTGTAATGTATATGTTCCATGTGTATCACTTAGTATCTGGTGAACGTTTCGCTTTTCTCGACACTATAGAATAAAAAAAATTACATATAATCAATATAGATTGCGCAAGTTTATTTGGAATTGCTTCCATAGCCATACAAACGCACCACCAGGGTAATAAAAAACCGCATTTTTTTTTTATAATATTAAAGCATTAAACGGTAACTACGCCTGTGTTTAAATTATACAAAATCACAGTTAAATCCTCTTTTTGTTTGTTAGTTATCTTTCCTTAATATTCTTGCCTAAAGGCTGTTAAGTGCCTCTTGATAAGGTCTAGTGTAATGAGTTCCGCAATTTGTATTTATCAATGTTGAGAAATCGAATCTTGGACTACTTTCTTAAGAGCTTTGTAAAAAATCTAACAAACCTCAAAATCCTTTGATTAGATAATTCTGTTTATAATTTTAATTAGTTCTCTATTTGTTTTATTACTTTCTCTCCTCCATCTCTTTCTCTCATGTCTTTGCATAATATTAAAATTGTCTAGACCTGTTTGCAGATTATGAGAATATTTTATATTAGTTTTTACATAAAACATAAAAGTTTTCTATATTTCTTTATATAAAGATTATCTATAATGTTCTAATTTTAAAGTATCATATGAAATATCAGTGAAAGTATCTCAAGTCCGATTTTTGTTATAGTATTAAAAACACTGATATTTTTAAGTTTAGGGTTCTACTTTTTATAATATACCTTTCGCGCCCACGCTTATTTTTCAGGGTTTTAGTAAATTTAACTTTTTTAATCACGTTTTAGGTACTTCCATATAATAGTATTTTAATTAATTCATTTAATTCATCATCATTTAATTAAGTCATTAGTTATTTAAATCGTGTAATTTCAGTTCTTCTGATCTCTCTCTACGACCTGTTAAAGTATTAAACACGTAAGCCATCTGTAGTGACATTCTTTCACGTTTACCCTACATGTTGTTAGATTATTTTATATCTATTTCATCATACGTGATCATTGTGATTAACTGGCGTGGCACGACGACTTACCTCTTGTCTTGTTACTCGAAGGTCACCCGTTCCAAAACTATGGCCATTTGAGTTGTACTTTAAATGTCACAATGGGTTTTCGGATCTGTTTAACTACCAAATTCTATATTTGCCGCCATAACAATATTGGTGCGGACAGGCTAATTAGCAAATGATAGCCTGATTATCCATAAAGATTCACCATCTTCTTCCTCATTGTTCCAAATCGTGTGAAATTAAATTTATTTAGTATTGGCGATGAAAAAGTATCAATTCGTAATCAATATATTTATTTAGAAATATAATGCGGTAAACGTTCGTCGGTAATCGATAAGACACAAGAATTATTTATAGAATTTACATACTAATAAAATACAAAATTTTAAATAATAAAGAAAACCAAACAAATTGATTGAACGTTATTTTTATAACATACAGACTGACGCCGAACCACAATCGTACCTGATATTAACAGATCTAAAAATAACTTGTTGACTTTGACGTTATGTTCTATGTATTGTAATTCTTAGTATATTTAAAATCATTCAAGAAGATTGTGTGGATAGTCGCCTTGTGATCGTTGAAACCCAGCAAAGTTATGTGACAGTTGATTGAAAGCTGTATGCGGCGACAGGATGAAGTCTGTACGCAAATGCGCAGGAAAATGCACGGCGTGATTTTAAATAAATGCCAATGACCTGATGATGAAGTGGCATTGTTAACATTGATCGCTTTATTAAACTCTACGTAATCAAATCATGTAAGAAAAGAGTCGTTTGCGAAATGTAGAGTAAAAGATGTGAATAAGCTTCTAGTGATAACTAACTAGCACCACGTGGTCCGTCGCTCATCCTGTCGCTTCGAATAAAAAACAATAGTATCAATGGTGGTTACAAACGATCTTAAAATAAAGTTAATGATCAAAAGACGTATACGTCGACGCGATATAAATTCAAGTCAAATGCAAAAGATGTCCGTGCAAACGGTCGGCTAAAACGGTCGATGCAAAAAGAGGTGGCGGTCGTAACGAGCCGCTGCACCGCCGGCGCGTGACGGCGCGGCGCGGCGCGGTGCGGCGCCGGCCGCCCCGTCCCGTCACTCCAAAGGTGGGCTTGATATTTCACACGCAAATTGTAATGTCAAGAACTGAGTATTAGCCCTTACACATCGCCTCAATGTTTGGACATAATGATTTCTTACATTCAAAGTGTTTCAAATCAAACACAGTCCTAGAAGATTGCTCAAACTCACTTTGTTTTTATTCAACTAAGCGACGAGATGTGGAGGTAGTTAGAATGTTGATGTCCTCTCGCGGTATTAAGAATAAGACAAAGGTAAACCTTGCAAGTCGTATAAAGCGAATAAAATGATTTTCGGGTTCATGGGTTTTGAGGTTGGGGGCCCTCATTGCCCACTAAGCGGTTCACTGTATTTTGCGACGATGCCGGGAAGCATTGGTGCTTTCCGTAGGATATCCCGGAACAAAAATCCCTAATAGCCTTGTCTTCTTCCCAGAAGCAAGATATCTTTTTAGAACATATCCCCCCTGATAACAAAAAGAAAGATATACACAGCACCACATCGTGTTCGTCGCCTTGAGACGTAAACGTTAAGCCTCGTTACCCCATTCATTACACTAGCTATAGCACCCTTGAAACCGGAACTAAATAATGTTTGCGCATTACTGTTTGGCGGCTGCTATAATAGCTGCGGTGGTACATACCTAAACAAGTAAATACAGCAGCTCCCATTACCTCATCTATCTCCTATTGTAGGAAATCGTCTGGCATGCACCAGAGATCTATCACCGATATACTTTTCTTTACTTAAATATCAGTTGATTATTATGTTTAAGAAATAAAAAATTTAATTATTTATTCAATACAATCTTTAAATCGCAATTGTAAAGTAATAAACAAAGTCTTATTACATCACCGTTGTTTATTATAAATGGTGTCCATCATTTCTTATATAGACATCAACGTGACCGGATGTGGCATTGACATTAAAGTCCTTATGATAAAGTATTTTGGTATTTTCGTCACGCGCTCTATTGTCATTTCGCATACATTTGCTCCAGCGGAACCTATTTTAAGGACGAATTCTCAAACGGCCCGACCATCTTAAGTTCCAATTGTATTCGACTAAGCTGCTACTGTATTGATTTTAGCTACAGCATCTATTTTGTTTTCTGTTGGTTATATCCTCCATTCGTCTCTCGAACATTTTATATTTGCAATTCTTTTGAAACTTTGAATGATGTAGCAATAAATGTATAAAACTGTCTCGTCACTCTGATTTACTCATTTCGATCTGAGAGAAGTGATTTGCCAAAAAGATTTTATTGATCATGCACGAGATTAATATTGCTTTGTAATGATAACTTTATTGAATGTTACAGCTCCTTTTTTCTGGTGATCTTTAAATTTAAAACAAAACAAAAGAACTTTAAACAATTGTTATTTTAATATTTCAGTTACTTGATTTCTTTTCCAATGAATTTTACTGTAAATACTCTCGATTAAATTCTTTAGATACCGTCAAAATATCTGCGCTGCTTAATTTTTTAGCGACCGGATGAGGAAATTAAATAAGTTTTAATCTTCATTTGGATCGTTTATTCGTGTTGACTGTTTATACGGGCTTGTGGTGATGACTTAAATATAATTTGTGCGTCGTTAACTAAAAAACATTTTGTATTTTTAGAAAGATCTAAATTAGCTGTACAAATTTTCTTTTTTGACTAGATTAAACATAGTTAAGGGTTAGGACTTAGGTAATAATTATCAACTCAAATTTCAATTCGTTATAAGGTTTTTCTAAATTGTTTATTATACACAGTAATGGTTCTGTAACATGACTTAAACTACATCACTGAATGCATAACAATTATCGAAATTTACTATAATTGTTATATTTGTTTATATAATTGAACCTGGGTTGGTTAGTACCAGAATTTTTTGTACACTAGCTTTTTTTATTTTCTTCTGAAAGATTCAGTGTATTAGGGACTGTTGTGTCTATTATGAGTACGTCAGCTGTTCAACTGATTTTATTAAGGAGTATCTGGACCCTTGTGATTAAAGCAAAGGAAAGATCGCCAAAACAAATGTATATCTTCTTAACCGCAAAGAGATAATGACCACAGTTGTCTGTGCGTTTACTTAAATGTAATCGTACAAAAAATCATAGCCGTATTAAAACAGATTGTAAATTAATTATAGAAGATCTCAATAACAGAGTCCACAGATTTAAGCAAAAATCTACATAAAAGCTGATGGCAAAAATCATTAATCATTAATAGGAAATTGTTACGTTTTTCATCTTACCAATGTTACAATCAAAGAATATGGGCCTAGAATCAATCCTTGTGAAATACCCGTATTAATCCAGCGTCAACGGGGGTTACAATAGTTACTTTGCAATCATTAAGATTGAAAATATTGACGTCTCAATGTGAGGTTAAATTAAGATCCCAATGCACACATAATCGGACATTTAAAGTACGGAGCTAAAACGAGTTACAGTTTTATGAATGCCATTAAAAATGCGCATACATATATCGTGTGTATTGTCAAACATTCATTAGCTTAAGATATATACATAAAACATGGGCATTGCATGGTCACAACCATAACTCTGTTCTGATGATGCATTAAATACCTCGTTACTGAGTTTCGTAACATGCTCACAGTGCGTTTTGAAATCAAGAATATTCAAATGAGAAACGCTCTCCTCGCTCCTCTTCCAGTCTATTCAATTACAAACTCATGTTACAATACAAACACTTGAGCCTTAATGTGTAAGCTAAAGCGATTGTCTTATGAATATAATAAGAAACTATCATGTAATAAAACCATAACGTTTATCAAATTTCAGAGTTTATCTCTGTCTGGCGCGTCTTGTAGCTTAATTGAATAATAATAAAAAAAAACTGAACTTTAATACTTAAAATTACATACTTAACAAACTTTTAATACGTAATTTCTAAATATAATAAGTTATACTAAAATTCTTTTAGTATAACGTATTATATGTGGGTATTGACTCAAACCCCTCCATATGAACCCCTACAAACTTGTAGATCTTTAGGGGAGACCTATGTCCAGCAGTGGACGTCTATCGGCTGATGATGATGAAAAGAATTTTACAGTTAAAGGTAGCATAAGTACAAATTGTTTAAGTATACTTATAACAAAATTAAATTCTCTGTAAATTTAATGTTGGGATAGAGAAATTAATCGAAATTGTCAGTGGTGGACACCAAAGGGATAGTGCGGTCGTTTATCATCAATATGGACCGTTCAAGTGGAAGACAGTGAGACTGTTTACTGGAAATGAAATAAAAACTCGTCTTCCTCCAATTTTTACAAGATCCTAAGACATGTGTTAGACTACAATCGATGAAAGTTAATCATCCTCTCCGGGTTGAGAACCTGACCATAATCCCCGAATACGATTAATTGACAATAGAGAGAGAAATTGAATAGTTCTTCCCTTAATCAGAATGGTTGATGTGAAGCTTAAGTAATAAATCTGAGTACATTAATAAATCTCGATCGAATTCCTTTTTTTCTCGTATATGCGTTTTGTTTGTAAATAAGCTTGTGACTTAACAAAGCGACAATTGAAACTATCGCCGCTGCACAGATAGCGTTAATTGGCATTTGAAACGCACCGCTAATGCGTCCCAGCAATAAATCCCAGCATTGGATCAATGGCCCGCAGATGCATATAAATCATTTCTAGTGAAGCTGAGAAAGGTTTTAATTTAAAAAATATATCGACAATGATAAAATTGCTCTTTACCACATTGTTCAAGACGGTTGTGTTTGCTGTAACGTCAAAACAATCTATCGAAGAATTGTTTAAATTTACTAAACTTTAATAGTGCACAATAAGGGTTAAGGTCGTAGGACGGTTACTAGTTTATTACTTAATTAAAGATATACTGTTACCGGTATACACCTTTAAACTGGAGGTACCGCTACCGCCTACAACCGGTGTGGCTTTGGACTCAACCTAGCTACACCTCTTTGATCTAACATCAGATATATCTAATCTAATCATTAGAAATTATTTATTAATCAAAAACAGGATAAACATTAAATTATCTAGCTATTTTTTTCTCTTTTTATAATATCAAAGATTTAAAATCATATTCAACAAACAATTTGTTACTCATTGGTTAACCAACAACTAATAAAGGTCACAACAAATAAGTTTAAATCTAAAACCCTGTCTAAATTTAAATATTTTCTGGCTAAAAGGTGCAGAAGAATAACAAATGATTTCAGTGTATAAAATGATTGATGGAGATGATGATTTTAATAATGATTCGGCAAAGTGCACTGTTGGTACAATTTGTTGCCTTGCGCGTACGTCGGGTCAGTGTCGAAGTCGACTATCGTAAGTTCTCATTAAAACGTCCGATAGTAATTAATGACTTTGTATTAATATATAACAGATTTCAATTACTGTGAAATTATATACGATGGAAAGGTTAACGTAGCTATTTAGAGATGTCTTGATTTAAAAGCGTTAAATTATATCTTCAGTGCATCCTAATAGTATTAGGTATTGGAAATTTAATAAAATATTATTAATTTTACATATATCCATAATGTTAATAAACGATGTATGAAAAACCCATTTTTATATTTATTAGTAATAGCTATAAATATTTAAATTTTCCTTGTAATGCACTTCTTTGGGGTTTTTACATTTTAGATTAACTATCGAGAATGTCTAAAGGTATAAAAAAAAAAACCAGCTGTTGTAACCTCCGTTTGAGGTTTTTCAATAAATTTTTGAAATAAAAGGCACTTCTGTTCTTGTCGGTGGATAATTAAAGATATTGACGTTTGATAATAAATTTAACTGTATTCTTTAATTGACTTTTATGTATTCGTAATAATATAAGCCATGAAAGCTCTAATATCTGAAAAATCATGAATAGATCACTAAATTATTTTAGTTCCCTAAAAACAACGCTTTCGCTTATTTGTAGAAAATTGTCTTTACAAACGAAACTATTCAGTGCCATAAAAATATTATCGTGTAATATATCTGGAATTATGTACATTCCATCATTTCGACTTTGTGTGGCCGGTAATTTAATAAACTATCCCCACATTTCCATTTCCATATCATCATCCATACGTTTTAAATACCTGAGTGCATAGATAAGGACTTAAATGTGGCCACTGTTAATATTAATGAAAGCATCTTTGCATACGCATTAAGATGCTATAATACAGTAAAATGGACTTCTATAATTGAACCTTCTCTATTTTACATATCACTGTCATGTAGACTGTTTACATTTAAAATAGTCATGTGATTAATTCTATTAGCATCTATTTAAATTTCTTTAGCGTTTAAAGTTAATGTAGCATCTAATTTGTTAGTATTAAGGTTTACTTCAATATCAACTTCATTTCTATTATCGCAGTTAAGATTATTTAGTGAAGTTCTACAATAGTTGACGGGAGACAGTTTTACGAGCCATTGCCGCCTCGTGTTCACTACTGCTGTAACTTGCAACGTCGTGGTCTTTGTCAAAATAGATTTAAACTTTCAACTCTTTAAATGCAATCTTTATAATTGTGATCGGAAATCGATGTCTCGTATACATATAATTTCAACCTCTCTGGTATTAAGACCTTTTCCCTTAGCGATATTCCTATTCTTAACACAAAGAATAGTCGGTCATCGTTGTTTGTATCATATATTAAAAATTTTACATAAGGTATACTTTAGTGAATTATATTAGGTACATTTACTATTATAATAAATATATCCTTTGTAAATAGTTTTACGATGAAATGATCTGGATGACAGATATGATGGATTTATAAATGCCGACGACAGCTTTCATTTGTATATATACATAAACTTCTGAAGAGTTTGTTCTAAAGAATAAACAGTACCAGCGCTTTCTGTTTGACTGGTCATTGATTCCGGCGTTTATAATATTGATCGAAGTCGTCGTTTAAATAACTCGGCCACTTCGGAACCAAAACAGACGATATCGTAACGTCGTTGAGACAATTTAGGTCGCTTTAACAAGACGACAAGTGGCCCGTCCAAACTTGACGAGTTTTATTATTCATTGCATTTACGCTGCACGTTACTTGTCGAGAAGTGATTTTACATTGTCAGTTTTACTGCCGATCTTCGTTTTAGCATCTGTCGTCACTTCATTTTTTTTTTTTTTTTTGTAATCTCTATTTATACTTCATACTTTATTTTAAGAGCTTTTTCTTTCATTTTTATTTGCTTTTATACGTCAACAAGTTGATTAATTTTATCAGTTACTTATATATTTGTTTTTACTTTCTCTTTGTTTAATTTATCTCAGTAACCCGATCAACTTACACATTTTATAATAGTAGATTTTTTTATTCTTACTTCTCTACTAGTAAATTCAGTTGCTATGTTGATCAAATTTACATAATATATATTATGACTTTATTTTGGGTGACTGAACTCTTTTGGGAGACCGAATTTTGAAATTGTTAAAATGAAATAAGTTAAGTCGATTTTTTTTATTGGTTCCCTGAAAACAGCTTCACGGTTGTTATGAGTTTATTGTTATGTGTGTTAAAGCTGTAATGTTTACTTCGTACAGGACGGTGCAAACATCGCTCACCCCTGTACTGGGTTCAGCAATAAAAATATAATACTGGCCATTTTGAATTTTATTGTTTCATTTCATAATTAGAATGATGTTCATTTTATATATTGTTAATTAAAATTCTCAAAAGTAAAAAAGAAAAAAAATTGTAAATTGAAAAACCGCGCTTGCCAATTATAGACACACTAGACTAGAGACTAGTATTAGCTCTAGAAATATTCGTATCATCTGCTTGCTTTGTCTAATAATGTTGATGGTTGACTCGTAATTTTTAACCTAGACTTTACCCATACAGGAAATAAGCTTATTAATTAAACATTTTGTTCAAATACTCCAACAATTTGTAAAGATACTCCAATTACTCTACACTCGGTAATGTTAAGCTACTAGTCATATCGAGAGGATTAAACTGAATAACTTAATTTAACAAATTGATTTTCTAATACTTCAAATGCAATACATTTCAGAGATAATACTAGAGCTTCAAAAATTATAAGATTGTTTTAAAGTAGGAATTTATTGCAAGTAACCGATTGTGCGTGCATTTATGTTGTACAATATCTTTGCAACGGTCCCGACATTTGCACGCGATACACGACTTATTAAGTATAAGTGTTTCTCTATTTAAATTTAACATTTCTAACAGATTATAAATCTTGTTGTATGGTAAAAATAACATATTAATATTTTCAGTGAATTGATTTTTTGTATTGTTCCCTAAAGCATCAATACGGACAATTTTAAGCACTGAAGTATCAATACTATATATTCTACATTATTACCACTAATATTTGCTGTTAATACGTTTAACTTATTTTTTTCTTTCAAAATGTCGAAATCTAGTATTTTTGATACATTGAATAATTTGAACGGTTCTCCTATATCAAACTATGTGTAAATAATATTTCGGATATTTAAACATCCTGTGTTCAACGTTCCCACCCCCAAACATATTTAGATGCGTGAAAACATTAGATCTTGAATGCTGTTCCGTCTCACATTTATCAACAGGTTTAACACAATCAATTACATGCCAATAACTATTGAATAGAGGGTCGCAATGTTAGAGAGGGGTAGAATAACGTAGAGATTCCTTCCTCCACCTCACACATTGTAATTTTGACAGGCTAGCTTAATGTTCCATTTTAATTAAAAGCTATAACGCATCACCGTCGCCCCTCGCTCTTCTTCCCTCACACAAAGGATATAAAAGCTAAAATACGTTGATTTGTTGATATTCGCCCCTCGGTCTGACCTTGGATCGTCCAGTTATTCTAGATCTATTCAATCATTATTACCCTCGTTAACATTTCTCACGCTGCAGGGATCAGCGTGTACTGGTTTGCTTTAATCTCCACAATGAGTCTATCCATACGAATGAAGGGAGAGCTCGGCTCCCTTATTTCGTTTTATTATATTGTTCAGATAGGGAGGGATTAGTAGGCTTAAGGTGAAATTATCTCTGGCTACTGTTTTTTTTTAATATCACGCCTGACTTGTCTTTAGGGTTCTTTTTTATATGACAAACCCACTAATCAATTTTAGTATTAAACTTTTTTATATAACAAAACGCATCTGTCTATATATTATCTATAATAACAATAAAACTGAAATATCGAGGAGTAGATGGAATATAGCAGAAATAATCAACCATGGGAAAAAAACATCTCATTTTTATGATTTGTTTCTTATCATTACAATGAACTATGTGTTATCTGTGTGCTTGCCGATGACTTTTTATTTAAAAAAAAATGACTTTGTGAACATAATTTCATTAAGTACATTGAAAATAATATGAGTACTTTAGTAACGTTAACGATAATGTTTATTTCTGTATACAAATTTTGATAACCGATTTTAACTTTTTTTTAACTTTTTGTGACAACCTTAAATGAAAGTATACTTGTACACTTGAAAGTACAATAATTTTTATAAATAAAGTATGGTAATGTAGTTTAACTATAAAATAATCTAATGGTGGTAGGTCTCTGTTGCGGAGCCCGTCTAGGTACTACCGCAGGTCCTATTTCTGCCCACAAACAATATTGTTAAATCATTACTATGTTCCGGTATGAAGGGCGTTGTAGCTAGTAAAATTACCGGGATAACGTGGCTTAACGTCTCAAGACGACGAGTGCAATCTGGTGCTGTGTATATCCTAACTAGCGCAACGTCCGTATAGGCGGATGTATGACTCGCCATAACGTGAACGTGTCGTCGCTTCGTTGAATTAAAAAAAAAGTTTTGAAGAACGAGTATTTCATTAGAAACAAAGGCCTTCAGCCTATAGTATATTTTTTTTATATAATAGGAACATATAAGTATTTGAACTGTTTAATACATTCAAGGGGGAATAAATGCGTTGAAATGCAATATGGCGGCGTAAAACAAAACGTCGGCACGCAGCTGCCTCCTCTTCAGTCGATCGTTTGTTGATGCAGAACTTTTATTAATAACAATTGATCCTGATCAAGGAGCGGGTGAGGCGTCAATTTTAATGTGCGAGCTATACAATTAAGTGAACGCCGCACGAACGACTACTTAACGAATACATAACTTAAATACGCGCAACTCCTATTTGTACCGCCAAACAGTACTGTAGTAATATTACTGTGTGAGAGCGAGAAAAGAAATAAAAATGTAACAAAATAAGGAACGAAGCCTAGGCCCGACGAAAGCTGAAAAAAAAAATTACTGTTTTTTTTTTATTCTACGAAGCGACGAGACAAGCGGGATGTTCACCAGATACACCTGGATAACAACGTGGTGCTAATTACGATAGTTTACAAAGCAGATTGCGCTCGTCGCTTTCAGACATAGATTGTTGTCTCGTTACCCCAGTAATTTCACTAGCTGCAACATCCTGCAACCCGGAACACAATAAAGTTTGCACAATAGTGATTGGTTGCAGAAATAGCCGCTGCAGTGGTTCCTACCTAGACGGTCTCCGGCAACAGAGATCACAAACAAAAAAAAAATTCGTGTTATTATAACATAAAGTTCACTTGATTGTAAGTGTTACAGTGAAACATTTGAAGGAATACATCTTCTAAATATTGTTACCGTGCAATCACTGAATTGAATATCCGGCCGGCCATTTGTTGTTGTTGTTAATGGATAAAGTGCCCGGCTAACTTTGGCAAATGTTTCAAATCTGTTAGCGATGTTATAATGGATAAACACAAAACTTACCAACGTATTTACATCGATGATGATGACTGCAGATGATCGCCAGTCCTCGTTTCTCTTCGCACCCATTTATCTAACCGTTGATTGTTTCACTGGTCGAATATCGCTCATATATCTTGGACAATTATTCTATTTAAGATGCTTAACTGCAATGACATCATCATAAGTATTGGCCACTGTAGCAGTGCTTTACTGGAGGTTGGTCTCTGTTGCTGGTAACCGTCTAGGTACCACAACAGTTCCTATTTCTGCCGCCAAACAGCTAGTGTGGTCAGTGGGGTAACGAGACTCAATGTAGTGCGTTATATATCATACTAATTAGTGCCACGTAATGGACATGCGTATCACTTACCATCTTGCGCGTCCTGATCCTCTCATCGCTTAATTGAATAAAAAAAAACTGCTGGACACAGGTTTTCTTAATTTATTTATAGTGCGATTAGTCCAATGTCATCTGCTGCCAACGGTTTATTTCGATCTTCACCAGGTCATCGGTCCACTAGGTATACAGTTGCACATTACTTTCGCCAATATAATAAAATGGTTTGATTAAACAAGCACTATATTATTCCAATGTTTGTCGCTGTTAACCATTACAGATCTACAGTATGGTAGCTTTTTTTTATAAAAAAAAACCTAAAATCTGAGAATTCAAATATTAAGGTAAACCTAACTAGAAGCTAAAACACAAAACTCATAGCGTCTGTAACAAACAACGACAAACGCGAAGTTTTACATTCGCATACTATCATATGTAGAGGTACTTAATTGACATTGCTGGGTTAAGTTACTGTAAGTTGTTACTTTAAGTAAACAAGGGTTCATTGACAGTATACGTTTCATGTTTCACTATTGTTTTACACTTGCAACTGAGTATGTTTTTACTTTCAACACGTTTTCGGCCGTGTTACATTTAATACATACATACACACAAAGTAACAATATAATATCTTACATACATTCAAGATCGAACAACGCGAGACCGATCGATGTGGAGATTTTTGGAAGGGCCCCCACGTCCAACAGTGGACGTCTATCGGCTGATGATGATGATACATTCAAGAGCAAGGCAAGACTTATTTGGAAAACTTTCAACCGATACTAAAGCCTTTATAACTAATGCCACACATAAATCATTATTGTTTCTTATCAGCCGCTTAACGCTCCCTTCTGGGCATAGGCCTTACTCAAGGATCCTCATTGAGAGGAGTTGGGTCTTAGCTCCACCACGCTGGCCCACTGTAGGTTGGTAGGTGGACAGAGCCTCATCTGTTCTTTAACAGGGTGCACCGCGTGCAAGTGAGGTTGACTTGGGCTCCGTAAAATGTTGAGCGGAACCTTTTACGCCCCAACTCATTGCTATATATAACAAATGTCATACTCTACGTACCTAAAAATTTATTCAAGTTTTCTGTTACTATTTAGTATATTTTGGTACATAATATCTCTTTTTATATAGTTAATACTCATGACTATTTCTCCAAGTCTAAAGAGACTTTGTAACAACTGCGTTTCCTTTTATTCGACAAAGCGACAAACGAGACGTTCATCAGTTGGTAAGTGATACACCTGCCCATAACAACGTGGCGCTAGTTAGGATGACATACATTGCTACTCATTGTGCCCATCGCGTTGAGACATACCGCGACGGCCACCAGAAGTACTAAGATAATAGAAATTAGCACTTTTCTAATTACTCACAAGAATTTCTTCTCAACACTAAACCAGTTCTTGAATATATTCTGAAGTGGTCACCAATTACAAACACATATATGTAATCGATAGTATATTAGGCCTTATACCATCTATATGGTCCATTGTCAGGTAACGCGTCACGGTAACTAACGGCCTCTGGTTTCCTGTTGATGGTTGCCTTATATAGACAATCACTCACAAAAAACAGCGTTATTGAATGAATTATGTTTTTTTTTTATACAACAACAATGATTAGAACTTTCGTCTAATGATAAGTATGTACCAAATAATTATACACAAGCTGTTAACTTTCTGCAGTACACAATGAAAGTACTATCATCGTCATCATCAGCCTTTGTTTATCCATTGCTGGATATAGACCTTCCCCAATGTTTTCTACTAAATTCGCAGCTTCTCGCGTCCACCCACTTCCGACTACCCTGAATAATAAAAAGTATAGTTTTATAGAAATCTGAAAACCTGACCTACTCCATTGTAGTCTTAAGATCTTTTCAAATCTGTCTAACTAGCTAGTACCCATCATATTTTTAATCTGTAGCCGGAGATATTATTGTTGTGTTCTGCTCTTTTTTTTATTCTACGAAGCGACGAGATGAGCCACAGGTTCCCCTGATGGTAAGTGATACGCCCGCCCATAACAACGTGGCGCTAGTCAGAAAGATATACACAGTATCACATTGTGCTCGTCGCCTTGAGACATAAGATTTTAAGTCTCGTTTCCCTAGTAATTGTACTAGCTACAGCGCCATTCAAACCGGAACAGTAATATTAGCACACCACTGTTAGGCGGCAAAAATAGGCGCTGCGGTTGTACCTACCTAATTAGTCTCCGGCAAGAGAGACCGACCTACCATCAGTGCTGTGGCTATCTACTTATACCTACTCTAGACTAGTACCTAGATGTAAGTTACGTATGTTATTGTTTATATTAGTAAGTATGTACATATTAAGATATTGGAAATTTCTGGATAGATCTGATTCTTCTTCGCTTACCACTGTATCTCTCTACATAATAGATAGACTTGTGGAGAATGCCCATTGAGATTAAACCCACCTAATTTTAGGTGTTAAAATGAAGGTTTTAAATAAATGAGTAATGAAAACAGTTTTTTTTTATTCGCCAATCACGTGAAAAGTAGTAAACGTATATCGACCTGGAATACGATCATTCGACGCAGAATGATTTTTAGATGGTTATAGGATATTTTTTTTTTTAACTTCACAGATCCTTCATCATTTTCCTTTCGTATTATTTATGCCGTTGCTATAGTAACGGTTGCTATAGAAAGTCGCCTTATTTTATATTACGGTCAGCAAAAGCAGGAGGGGAACAGCTAATAAATATTTATATATAAAAGACCAGGTATTCTAGGTGAACATACCACACCGTCTTAGGCCATGTTATCACTAACATCATGTGAAATCGTTTTGAAGTGTTAGTCAATAAAGATAGGGTCAAAAATAATATATTATGTCTTTAAGTGTTAGGTCTTGCCTTACAGACATATTAAGCAGCACGAGACTGCAGACTTTAGGCATAATGTAATACTTTCTTTTGGTATCACTAAGTGCGTCGTTCGATCAGAAATAGGCGCAGCTTCTTACATACACGTTCCCTATAAAGACAGATTTCTCGTCACGGCTATAAAGTTGTACATGGAAAGTAAAAATACAACCTTCTCTAAGATCAAGTTAATATTTATAGAAGTGCAAACTTGTTCAAAAAGAAACTTACTGCTTCTAGGAGAAGAACGTCGTCGTCGTCTGCCGTCTGAACTGTCGTCAGCCGACAGACGTCCACTGCTGGCCATAGGCCCTAAAGGCCCCTAAAGATCCCCACATCGATCGGTCCTGCTCCGCCCGCATCGCCGGGCATCAAGGGCCGTCGCTTTTAGAGGTTCTTATGGTGTAATTTGGGCCGTTTTCCACCACGCTGGCCTAATGTGGGTTGGTGAGAACCAGAACCTCGTTTGTTGGTTAGCAGGGTGCACCACGAGCAGGTGAAGTTGGTAAAAGAATATATATACAGGGTGAAAGGTAATAGGTGTAAAAAATCTGGAAGGGCTAAAGTATAGCTCGTATCCTATCTATCTATGTATAATGAAGACCGCATCCAAAAACAATGCTTCTGGAGTTATTAACTTTTTAAATATTTTTCAAAAATTTCCGATTTTCTAGGAAAAAATTAGATGATTTTATTTCTTACTTATTTTTAAACAAATTTTAATGTAATAATCATTGTTTTATTAAATTAAATTATTAATCATTACTTACAGGCTAAAACCTAAAAATTTGGGATCTTTGAAAGTCGTGACAGTAAAAAATAAGTCGTCTTACTTACATTTTTATTAATATTAAAATAAAATTTTATTTATAAAAAATACGTATAAGGCACATAAATAAGTACCTGACTTCAATACCTATCCCACAAAGTTTAAGAAAGTACATGAAGTATCTAAAATTTAGAAAAAAAAAACACTTGTTGTGTAATGAGTCAGTACGACAGTTAAAATTTAACTACTTTCGTGGGCGGACGTACATTATCGTTGTCTTCTTAATTCTGAATAGTTTTTCTTTTCCATACCAAATAAATTTAGTTTCAATGGCCGATTACGGTAATGAAGAATACGCTGACATTTTCTATTGTAATGGACTTAGTGATGGAAGTCATAGAGTCTTTGCTCCTGCGTACCAACGCGTCAGGGAAACTGCCAGCGTTCAACAGAGGCGACGTGAGGCAGGTAGGCCACGCATTTACGATACTGAGGAGGAAGAAGGAATCATAGACCATTTGGTTATAGACCCAAAGACATCGACCAGAGGACCGTACATTTTGTACTAGTCAACCCAGGACAAGAATATGTAGTGTATGGTAAATTGGAACATTGAGTATTTTTTTTTTTATATTACTAAGCGACGAGACAAGCGGGATGTTCACCTGATGGGAAGTGAAACGCTCGCCCGTAACAATGTCACGCTAGCTTTACTAGTAGCAGTAGCAGGCGAACATCCTTCTCGTCTCATCGCTTAATTAAAATAAAAAAAAAGTTGTGAATGTTATACATTGCATTGCACTCGTCCCCTTGAGACAAGATGTTAATAAGTGCATAGATTGGAAGGAACCTCTCCTTGCCAGCAACCGTATCGGCTGCTGGGAGGAGACATTGCATGGAGAGCCATAGTCTCCTTTTGTGAAACTGTTATGGTGTAAAAGGAGGCTGCCGAGTAGGATCGAGAGAGGACAGATCCCGCTTGGAGACAAAGCCGTCGTGGCGCTACCGCGCGTCAACACGTCGCACCGGTAAATCGTGTTCCCTTACCTTAATGGAGCCTTTGGGATAGTTGGCGGTCAGGATAAGGGTTCTCATCGCCTTCTAAACGACCACGACCCTGAGGAGGACAATGGCTGGACGTGGTCGCCGGTCATTGAAGTAGTACTCACGAGGCTGGTAGAGTCTGTATAAGGCAGACCCCGGAACGGGCTATCCCAGCGTAGTGTTAGCGAGGCCGCGGCTGTGTTCCGAACGGAGATCCCGCGACCTCTCCGAACGGCAAAAGAGACCGCCGAGGTGGTTTTAGTGGGTAAAAATCTCCACATAACTCTGACTTCCCCCCAGAAGGCAGAATATCTTTTCGAAGATTTCACCCCTGAAACAAAAAAAAAAACAAATATGTTAAGCGCTGTTACACATTACTGTCTGGCAAAAGAAATAGGCGCTGCGGTGGTACCTACCTAGACGGTCAGCGGCCACAGTTACCTGTCATCAGTAAAAGTGGAGTCAATGAGTATCATACGGATAAGGGATTGTAGCTAAATTATGGACTAAGAACAGACAAACTTGTATATAATATAAATGTGAGCATTTTAAAAGGAGCGCGACCCGCTCGTATAATTCAATAAAGCTATCCCGAACTCAAAAGCGTATCGGCATTGAAATCGCGCATTGCAATTTAATCGCTTACATTTAACTTTACGAGCACTTTAGTGTAGATGGAACCGGTTCCACGTTCCCGAGGGTCGGCACATTCAAATGCTGTTAAGGCAATATTGTAAATGTCATAATATTTTCACAGACCTCTCGCCTCCCGCCTCCTCCGTGTCCGCTTCCCGCAAATGATTTATTCGCAACCACTCACACCTTATTCTGCAACATGCCTTCGCTTAACGATATTTATCTATTTATTATATACATATATATATACATATATATATTGTGTATGTTATCTTGACCAGCACTGCATTGTTATTAGCGTAGCCAAAGTGGGGAGGGGCACTGTTCTGTAAAAGATTCCGGAGCTCTTGACGCCTTGTCACCTCCGAAAGGGTTTTAAAAAATTCCACATAACTCTTATTTCCCTCCAAGAACCTGGTGCCTTATGAAGTCCCTCCCCCACCCTCTCTCTGTAAGCGTAAAATAAAGACCTAAAGTCAACAGGCTTACCCAGCTAATCGGTATGCCTAACGTCACCGCCCGTATAATCGATGCGAGATTTCGTATGCGACTCGTAGCAGTGTTAAAACGGACATTAATATTATTAATGGCTCTTTTGTTACACGCACAAATGAATTATAGTCTTAATGGAGATTTATCGTTGTGCTAACTGCCTATTTACTACCTATAGTTACAGAATGTAAAAGAAATCCGTTAGAAGATGTAACGGCTTCGGAAAAATTTTTTGGGCTATAATTCATCTAAACAGGTAAGGCCTTTTTAAGGGTGCTGATACTGGTGAAATCACTCCAAAGTCTTACTGTATTGGAAAGACTGCATAAGTAGTGAGAGGATGTTAAATAAATTGGTAACTTTTTTAAAGTAAGATGTTTGAATATATAATTAACAAACGTAAGGTTAAAATGACCATGAATTTAATGTTACGGTGATACGCAGTGTAGTTGAAGTTTTGGCAAAGGTACCACCGTATTTTTGACCCCCAACGTCTTCCCTTACTGTATATACACGTGAAAGGCGTTAACAGTGCCCTGTTAAACGAATCCAGGCAATTTACCAATTGTCTTGTCAGAGTGCGCAATTTTACTTTCGTATTACGTTGTTACTGTACAAGGTTCTCGCTTGGGGCGATCACACTTCGCCGCTCGCAAACTGCACACGTAAAGATAGCTCCAAAAAGGTTACTTACAAAGTAAGTGAAAAAAAATATATTTGTAACTGTTAATAAGGGTAAACTATTTAATACATAGTTTTTATAACCTCTCACACTTTTGTCTAGGTCCTTTATACATACTGTTTCAAAATACATACACTACCCTTTTTTTAATGACTATACATAGAATATGTTTTTCTGTAATATTAAGAAAATAAGTTTTATTACATTTCCTGGATTTACTATTAATATAATTAATTTACTGGTGGGTTGGTCTCTGTTGTCGGAGACCATCTAGGTAGATGCCATCATAGTGCCTATTGCAGTCGCTAAACAGTAGTGTGCAAACATTACCGTGTTCCGGTTCAAAGGGCATTGTAGCTAGTGGAATTGCTGGGGTAACGAAACTAGCTACAGCGCCCTACAAACCGGAATACAGTAATAGTATCCGACCATCGAGATCTGTTATTAGTTATTACAGCTGTCTATAATAAACAGAGCTAGTTAGTTACTCACTTTGGTAGGCACTCGCACTGGTGGTAGGTCTTATTAGAGACCTACCGGAGACTTAAGGTATCAAATAAACATACATAAACGCGTTAAATTAACAACACTCCTTTTTTCGTCCTTGAGTCTCAACAGTACAACGGCCGCATTAGGATCTGCGATGATACCTACCTAGTATCTAAACAGCTATCTAACTTCCTTATACACGGCATGAATAACGAACATAGGAACTAAGTTACAAGGCGAGCGGTTAACCGCTGATCCATGGGGGCCGTTAAAATGTCTACATGTAATAAGGGATTTGGACGACGTCGCCGTTTACATACAATCGGCGATTCCCGCCGGCGATACGCGGCTATTTATACGCAGTTAAGCCAACAATGAGCGAAGCGCGATAAGCGAGCCTCAGAAACGAAGGTATCGTGCGATCAAATAGTTCATGGTTAATGCGACACCAGCCCTGACACCCGGCCTCGTCTTACCCTTTATTCTTTATAAGCTTATTATAATTAATTACAATGAAAGATCATCACCGTCATTACGTGCCCTCTTCAAACTGAAGTTTGGCGATCTATTCTTTTTAACTGATTGTATTTAAACCCGGTTCCCTACTTTATGTCGTGCACGTTTTCCAGGAATTATGCCCTGAAGGATCCACCTTGAGAACTCATAAAGGGATCCTCTTTGAAGGTGTCCGAAAAATGCAACCTTTCTTTGCATTACGGTTGTAATAATTTTCTACGTTTGCAGATAGCTCTCTCAAGAGCTTGCTTGAGCACTGGAAATAACCTGCCTCCGCGTGATCTTAAACATTCGATGGAGTCCCCACATCTCAAATGGTCGTATTCGACGTCGACATTCCACTTCTAAACATATATGATATTGAATGATACGCAGGCTAGATACTTCTAGGCTTAGATACAAATATCTAGATAGAAGTTTATAGATCTTTTTAAATAAGATTCGATAAACTTATGTATGCCGGAAAACTAATACTTTCTAAAGAAAAGTTTACTTATAATTTTAACAAACAGGAAACCGCTTAACCATTCTATGTACTGGTGAATTAGGTCGTTCATGCTATCTAAAAATACTAGAGGATTTCTAGCTAAATAGGACTAGGAGTACATTTATGTATATGTAAGATAAATATCTAGTTATATATGGTATAATCTGGTTCTAGATGTGTATCAAATTGCTAGCGGCCAAAACTATTTTAAGTTTACTAACTATCAGTAGTCAATGAAAAGAACAGTACTCTAGTATCTATGCGTATCTTCATTTCATATGTACTTTAACTTTAAATAATATTCTTTACTGGCACCTGACCAGGTGAGTTAAGTTTTAATTGTATGGTTATACACGATAACCAAGAAGTTATTGGTGGTCTCTGTTGCTAAAGATCGTCCAGATAGGTCCACCGTAGCTCCTATTTCTGATGCCAAACATAGTGTTCAAATATTATCGTGAAATTACTGGGGTAACGAGACAACGTCATATATCGTAAGGTAACGTGCACATGCTGCTGTGTATATCATCCTTATTTACTTAGGTAATGGTCTCCCTCGTCTAGTAGAAATGAGGTAATGCTATGGTTTTCAAACGGTACACACAGACAGCCTTATTCTATATATATATGTGTGTGTGTTTGTATGGACGGTGATTACATTCAGGACCCGTCGCAGGCGGTCGTGAGCGATGGCCAATAAACTCTACTTCTCCCATTGAATTTTAAACTGCACTTTTTCATATTAACGCATCACATCACATCACATCTATGTGGGCGATCGGGCGAGCTGTCGAATATGTGAGCGGCTTCATCGTCACTGTCCCAATTCTACTGATGCCGTCAGTAATTTTGTTACTTAAACCTTTAGCAATAGGGCTTCTATTCCTCTACTTCTTTAGTGTGAGGTATATTTTAAAAGAAATCATACTAAGTCGCGCACATTCCACATGATCTTGCAACTGATATATTTAGCAAAAAGTTTAAGCATGTATTACTGTATTGAAAACATTTGTTTGTCTCATGGTCTCTATAGTTTAATATAAAGATGACTTCAAAGGTCGAAGATGACAGGACAGATCAAAGTTGGAGATGATAAAGTGAGCTCACCTTACGTATGACTGGAACTGGACAATATATTGAATAGGTACAACGGTGGTAAATAGTCCAGTGGGTTTGAAATTGTACTAATATAACCTAGGTATTAAACAAGCATCGTTTCATATAGCAAGTGGTTAGCTGTTGCGGCAAATATCCTGTTACTTTAATAATATTATAAATTACGTAAAATAAAGTGCGATTAGCTCAAGTCCTAAGTATAAAATTGAGCATTAACGAGACAACGTAGCTGGTGCTGCGACTTAAAGATGCAATTGCAAAGTTATTTAATGCTGTATTAAAACAACGATTAATGCTATATGCAATAACGGATAAAGTGTCTGTCTGTGTGTAAAGTTCTTAATGTCTCATTACTGTTATTTATGTCGATAGAGATATTCCTTTGATATCATAATCTTTGATGAAGGCTGATTACGAGGTGCCTCCATCAAACTTGAAATGTATAGGGCAAATAGAAAACTACTACTGTAAAAGCTATTGATATATCTATATATTAATTCGGTTTAAAAATAAGCGTTTTTAATAAATTTTTTGTTGAACCAACATATTCTCCTGATGATTAGTAGTTATGGAAGCCTATCAACGCCTGTAGTACTGGAAACATCACTGCCTTTCCAACTCGGAGGAAATCTTGTCACACCTTTTTTACTTGTAGCGTTTTTTGGGAAAACCTTATCAGTATTTTTTTTCGAAATTGATATTCTCAATACTATTTCATGTACACGAATTAATAAGATAATTTCTTTTATGCATGTAAATTGTGTTAACCTTTCATACCGGTCTCGTCTCAGTCGTGTAATCACTAAATTACACAGTGGCTTTATTATGCAAAACGAGAAAAATAAATATTTCATAAAAGCAACAGGTCGTTAGGGCCGACAATTTTGCACGGAGGCCGTACTATAATGTACAATTATCGGGAAAGAGGCTGGGATGGCAAACGTTTAAGCACTTTCAGGATATAGCTAGGGTCCGAAGCGGAACACACTAGTAATATAATCTAAGATAAATATAATGCTTATTCCATTCCCGTACTAGTTTAATAACAAAATTAGCTCGAGACCTGTAGCTAGTAAAATTTGTGGGGTAATGAGATTCAAGATCTGACGTCTCAAGGCGACGTGCGCAATCGGATGCAGTGTGTACCACCTTAACTAACGCCACGTTGTTATGAGCAGGCATTTACCATCACGTGAACGACACGCTCGCCTCATCGTTTCGTTGAATAAAAAAAAAACCTTGTCACCAACCTATCTCATCCACCCCACATACCATGGTTTGAACAAACAAAAATAATTAAAATGGCACGTATAACTCGTTCCGGGCATATCCCTTTAAATAAATTCAAATTTATAATGAAAAAGGTACCCCCACCCTATTGTGAGTTGTGTAACAAAAGTGAAGATCTACATCAGGTACTACAGGAATGTGTCCGGAACGGGAGCAATAGGAAAACTCTTATATGAACAGCCTTAATATAGATCGATTAGACATCAGTCCACATCACAGGGTTCTGTCTTCTCCGTTCTCTGAGTGGGCTATAGCACTGTTCAATTTTGTCCTAAAATTTTATTAAGTCTTGGGGACAAAAACATTTTGGAAATGGAATTTACTTATGATATTATGGGACTGTCATGATTGTTAGTTAAAACTAAAATAAAAAAAAAACTCATCAATCATTTACTCTGTGATGGAATCTCGCTGTTACTAGTCAAACAGTTAAAGGAAGGTTATAATAGTCAGTAAAAAAATATCTTTCCTTTACCACGGATTTGAAACTTTCGAAGTCCCACATTCGCGATGCATGAATGTCACCCTTAAATGAGAGTAGAACATGTTCTCGAAGCGGCCGAGGAACTTGTTCGCTGGCTTGATTGGATGATTGACGTGCTCGTAAAGCGAAAAAAGCATACGAGATTATCGTAGAAGTAATAACACTCTCGCGGGGTAAGTAAACATACTGTGCATTAATAAAACATGCAACACTGAATAGTCGGTGTTTAAGTTTAACTTGTCTCGTATTTGCTGCATCAAGGCCATTATGTTATACTAGTTGAACTTGGTAAGTATTTTTTATTTATTATTAGTGGAGCCAGACGTTCATCTAATGATATATGATCTAATGATATATCTATGATAAGCACAATAACATCTCCCACCAACCCGCGCTGAGCCAGCGTGGTTGGTTACGGCCCAATTCCTCTGAATAAACTCCGACAAACGATGTGGAGATCTTTGGGGTAAGCCTATGTCCAGCAATGGACGTCTGTCGGTTGACGAGGATAATAACAACGTGGGGCTAATTAGGATGATATACACAGCACGGTATTGAGCCCATCGCTTCGAGATATAAGACTCTAAGTATTTACCCCAGTAATTTCATTACCTGCAACGTCCTTTAAACCGGAACATAGTAACGTTTGCTCACTGCTGTGTGGCGGCGGAAATAGCAGCTGCGGTGGTAACTAGACTCTCCGGCGACATAAACTTACCTATAAGGCTGTATAACTCTAAGTCGCCACCATGTTCTGTTGCAGTGTAGCAACCTCTATACCTGATCTGATCTCCGACAAAATTTGTATAAGTAGTTTATTTTATAAATTTTACTAATTATAATTAACTATTATTTTTCCGCTTCTTCTTCGTCGGTATCACTCTTCACAGAGTGGTCGTGGTCATCACTTCAGATGTTGGTCGCAATCTTAATACTTGCCATTCCTCTGACGATGAGCCATTTACTGCCGCCTTTACCTGGTCAGTCCATATCATAGGCGTTCTTTCTCGTGGCCTGGGACCACTTATTTAAACGCAATTTCTCCGACATGTTTTTAAGTAAAAGTCAAGTTTCAACAAGTTGAAATTGGTTCGGCAGTTTATTGGACATGTAGCTTAAGAACAGTAGTTGAGCGCGGATATTAATTGACTGACGATTTATAGCTCGGAACCGGTAATGGGAAATCGTTACAGGTAACAGGCTCGGCGATCCATCCGTCCAGGCTCCCACGGGGATCCTTTGACGACTGTTGGGCGGAGCTTTTAAATACCCTAACTTATTTACATGTTATCTAACTTATTTGCATAATGAATGCGATGGTGAGAGGTGTTAAACGTCCGAACAGCGGGTTCCAACTTCTCACTTAACTGATACTTGATGCAACATCAAATTTGTTTATGTTGTTATTTAATCTTTTAGTTTATTTTATTGCCGTCATTACAGATAAATCTATACATTTAAGAGACTGGAAGATAACTGTGAAATATATCCGGATTGCTGGTTTTTTATTATCGGTGATAAAATCGTTCATGTTTTATACTATTTGTTATCAATTGTACTTTAAAGTATGTTTATATTGCTTTAGGATCCGTACATTTTTATTATACTACGAAGCAACGAGACGAACGACAATTTCACCTGATGGTAAGTGATACGCCTGCCCTTAACAAAACACCCTTCAAACCGGAAGACAGTAATGTTTGCAAAGTACTGTTTGTCGGCTGCAATATAAGTTGTTGTAGTACCTACCTCGACGGTCTCCGGTAATAGAGACCTACCCTCAGTGTAGTATAGTAAAATTAATCATTAAATCTGTAAATTCGAGGGTGAGTCTAATAAAAAAAACATAAATTATTCATTGTAGATAGACCATTGAAAACTAGAGATATCCTAATCGGAAACATGATAAAAGAAAATAAGATAAATCCACATTTTCGTAGTACGTACCTTCATAGTTGACTATTATACAATAAAAATCTCGAATCTCAGCTGTGGGATTATTGAGTGGGCTTATTATGTTCATATATTATTGATTAATAAAATTGTTTAGACGTTAAAACTAATCTCATTGATAAATATGCAAACGATTCGGATATCATGGACCCATTGATACATTTTACTATATCATATAATATATTAGGATTTGAGGGGTCCCCCATAACAACTCACGGGACCTAAGCCAACGTTATATGCTCGTGGTGCACCCTGCTAATCAACAGACGAGCCTCTGGCTCTCACCAACCCACATTGGACAGGCGTGGTGGGAAATGACCCAAATCCCCTCATATAAACCCCTATATACGAAGGTCGCGGGAAGCCGCTAGTTGCGAACAGCGCAGGGCTGATTGATGTGAAGATCTTTGAGCTGGGAAGTATAATATATATAAAAAAAATTCTATTTAGAAATTACGTCTTTTAAGTAGCAAACTTAATTTATCATCATCATCATTCACTGCTGGACATAAATCTCCTACAAAGTTCCCTCAAACACAGCCCTGTTTTGCTTGCCTCCAGTTGTTTCTCGTGACATCCACCTTGTGAGCTGCCACTCAGGATTTTTACTGCCCCGTCGATCTTCAAGCAATTTATAAATTTAACCTTAAATTAAAAGCCTCTTATCATTTCCAGGTGTGCAAACCGGACATCGACTGCACACTGCTGGAGAACAAATGGCGATACATAGAAACGTTCACGTGCCTCGAGAGGGACCCCAAGCTGCTGAAGGAGATGCGCTTGTCTTTCCCCAGCGGGCACTCGTCCTTCTCCGCCTACACCATGGTCTACTTCGCGGTTAGTTGACGCACGTATGCAGATCGACCATGCATATGCAAATTGGTCATTTGTTATGCAAATGGCTGGCCGTAGGTCCGCGTCGACAAGGTTGTCGATGTGGTAATAAATAAAGTTATAAGTTATCGATAAAGTCATCATTCACTGGTGATAGGTCTCTGTTGCTGGAGACCGTCTAAGTAAGTACCACCGTAGTGCTTATTGCAGCCAACAAACAGTACTGTGTATTCATTACTATGTTCCGGTATGAAGGGCGCTGTAGTTAGTTTCATAACCCCAATAATTACATTAGCTACAACGCCCTTCATACCGGAACACAGTAATGTATCCACACTACTGATTAGAAGGTATCCGGCCACAGAGACCTCTTATTAGTTATTACAGCTGTCTATAATAACGGCGCAAGCTAGGATGATATACACAGCGCCACAGCTCATCGCCTACATTCGAATCTGAGGTCTATTACCAAGATGATTTTAAGATGACCAGCTTGCACAGATGTACCTGCAGAAGCGTTTCACTTGGCGCGGCTCGAAGCTACTCCGCCACGGCATACAGTTCCTGTTGCTTATGATGGCCTGGTACACCGTGATGACCAGAGTCTCGGACTACAAGCACCACTGGAGCGATGTCCTGGCCGGCTTCAGTATCGGACTGATTTACGCAATAGTTATAGTAAGTGTACCTTTATAATTAGAGATGGTGCTGCTGCAAACCGGATTTGAACTCACTATTTCAAACATCGCCTTCCCTCTTATTCAATCCATTTAAACTGCTGGAAATTGGTTGGATAGTCGATATCATTTCAGTCATCATCATCATTAGCCGATAGACGTCCACTGCTGGAAATAGGTCTCACCCAAAGTTTGCCACATGGTTTGAGTAGAGATTCATATGGGAGGATATGGACCCTCTCCCACGCTAGCTCAATGCGGGTTGGTGGGAGCCAGAACCTCGTTTGTTGATTAGCAGGGTGCACCACGAGCAGGTGAAGTTGAGTTGGATCCCGTGAATTGTTGTGCGGGAAGCCATATCTCTCATTTCAGTCCACAACCCTTTTAATGGGAGTCGGGGAGAAGTTAAGAGGAATCTTTTAATATACCATGCTTCGGAAATAAGTCAAGGTTATGTGGAATCTGTACCTAGTAAAACCTTGGTATTCATTCTTAGTTCCCAACGAGATGCTCCGGGATCTCCTATGAAACCCACTAGTTCACTCCTACCTCCAGCATCCTCTCTATGCTACGACAAATAGAAGTCCATCTCATATTTAACCATCTTTATAGCCTGAAAATCCTAATAGTCGTCTTCTTCGTTAAACTATTACTAGATACAGCATCCTTCAAACTGGAACACAGTAATTTTTGTACAGAAATAGGAGTACCTACCTGAACGGTCTCTGACAAAAGGTACCTACCACTATTTTTTTTTTTTTTTAATTATATTTGAATAAAAACGATGTTTGCCGCAGTACACGTTCGTGTCGGACCTCCGCAAGGGCCCGCGCCGCCAGCTCAACGTGCACAACAACGAGCTGCACTCCGGGAACGGCAGCGCGCGCTCGCCCAGCGGCTGGCCGGTCTGACTGGCAGCCAGCGACGCGCCGCCGGATGACGAGGAGCCCTGACCCCTGCCCAACGTCTCGTGGATATCCCACGAGTACGTCGAAATGGACAGATAAGTGCGTCGCGCAGCGAGCATGCACGTGCGTGAGTCTTACATCAATGTGCCGTGTAACCATATATATGAATACTTTCATATAATACTAATTTTAAACGCTTCAACGTCTCCACGTATTAAAATATACATACACACAAACACACATACATACAATGTATAAGTATAGCAAATTCCTGTGCGTGTGTGTCCGGATTGTAGTACGTTGCATTATATTCTATTCAGGCAATTTTGGTTGAATGGAATAGTACTTTATAATAACCGTTCTTATCATCTTCATATGTATATATATATATATATATATACACATATATATATATATAAGATGATCATCTTTGTGGAGACTCATCACGATATCTCCAGATATATCTAGTTCCGGAACGATATAAGGCCTAGAGACTTGAAATCTAGTAGGAATATTCCTTTTGTCGAGTGTAGGGCAGCTAAAAAAATAATTTACGAAATTTTACCCCCAAAAGGTGTTCCGGGGTGTTGTTATCGTGAAGGGGATGGAGGGATGACGCAGGGCGGGAATATTTCTTACAGATTTCAAATCAAATCTTCAAATCTAACACTGTGCTACGTCCAGCAAAGCGGACGAGGAACAACTGGTTTTACATATATATATCGCCTTAGAAAAGTTAATACCTATTCACACTATAAATAAGAGTATCGCGGGCGCTATATCTCCGGTATATTATTGCGCTGTGTGACACAAGCTTAAACGCAGCTGTATTAATATATCAACTACTTTATATTAATGCTTACATGTTGCTACGTAGTAAATTTTGGTATTTTAAAATAAAACCTATATAACGTCTAGATTAGGAAATGGGGTCGTCGAATACTACTTCATGGTAGTGATTTTAGTGTTGCACTATACAATATATATAAATATTATAATGTATTAGAGTAATGAATAGGCAGCTTCTTACGCTTAAAATGAAAGCACCGGAAGTGAAACAATTGTAATATTTTTTTTTAGTTTTTGATGTTTCAAAAATCTATTTAAAATGGATAAAAGTAACTTTTAAACAACACTTCAATAATGATTTAATAGTAGTATATATTTATATATATATCACGGGTCCGATCAACGTGGAGATGTTTGGAGGAGGACTATGTCCAGTAGTGGACGTCTATCGGCTGATAATGATGAGATATATATATATATATATATTAATGTGCGTTGTATAGCAGCTAGTTAGTAGCATTGTAAAGTATCTAAGCGAGTCTATAATAAACTGTTGTTAAGTCAATTTCAAGTTGACCACATGTTCAAAATGTACAACTCCAACATGTCAAAACATGTACACGAGAAAATATATATATCTTATAGTATATTGTAAGCAATGTATTTATATGACAAAGCGTGCAATGTATTTAGTACACCTGTTGTTAAGCGTAGACAATTAATATTTATTATATAGTTAACATTATTTATGGCTTGAGACAAATAGTCGGATGTATAGCGGAGGGGGTGTAATTTAAAAATCGCTTTTGTAACGCCTCGCTATCGTATCGCGTTCTGTATGTTTACTTGATTTAGTATACATTCATACAATATTGGAGGCTCTAAGTGGGAGGCTATATATTAAATACATCACCTGATACTATATATTACAATTCATATTAGTCTTTACTTATCGAACCTGTTTAATGAAACACGACACCTCACTTAGATTTTAGATTTTTTTTTTTTGTTTCGGAAGGAAAATCTTCAAATAGATACTCTGTGTTCTGGGAGGAAGTCAGAGTCATGTGGAGATTTTTACCCACTAAAACTCCCTCGGTGGTCAACTTCAGCGTTTGGAGAGGTCGCGGCATCTGCTTTATACAGACCCTACCAGCCTCGTGAATACTTCAATGACCGGAGACCACGTCCAGCCATCCTCCTTCTCAGTGTCATTTAGAAGGCGATGAGAACCCCCATCCTAACCGCCAACGACCCCAAAGGCTCCATTAAAGTAGGGAACACCATTCACCAGTGCGCCGTGACGCCGCGATTTACCGCCACGACGGCTTCGTCTCTGAACGGGATCTATCCTCCCGCGAATCCGCTCAGCAGCATCCTTCTGTACCATAACACTTTCACAAAAGGAGGCTACGAACCTCTAACTTAAATTAATCGACATATATAACAGATTACAAATATAACCTAAACTGTGAAGTTTGATATATTTAAAAGTCTAATTAAGTTACATACATAATATGCTTCATGTTATTACAAGTAACGTTAAGTAATGCACAACTTTAGCACATCAATGAAACTTTGTGCATTAAAGTTATTATTTAAGCGCAATTGATATTACAAGTTATAAGCAACTCTCTTATGTTAATTAAGTCTATACTACTTTATTTAATTATGCGAGGTGAACTGGACGATCATACAATGGTAACTGATGCTCCTGCCATTAACGATATAGCTAGTTAGGATATCAACACTGCATCTATACGCTGCAGGTTTCTACTGCCGGAAACCGCCTAAGTACCACCGCAGATCCTGCTCCAGTCGCCGAATTGTTCTACGCAAACATAACCATGTACCAGTTCCAAAGGCGTTTGTAGCTAATTAAATTACTGCGGTAATAAGACTTAATATATGTCTCCAGGCGATGACCGTGTAGTGCTGTATATATCCTAACTAGTGTTATAGGCAAGCCTATTACCGTCAAAGTTTCCCTTGTTACTCCGCTTCGTCTAATAAAAGAACACACTATGAGACGTACGTTAAAGCTCGTTACTTCAGTAATTACATTAGCAAAGTCCTCCAAACCGGAACATTTAATATGTGCACATTATATGTCAGCAGAAATAGGAGCTGCGGTGGTACTTAGACCGTCTCCGGTAACAGTGGCTCAGCCTGATAAATTACTCGATATATAAACCTGTTCCAAAAATGATTCTTAGAATACTCACACGATCACTTTATATGTGACAGCTAAAAGAATTCACACACTGCTTATTACTGTGTAGTATAGAATATATTAAAGCAGTAAGGAGTCCAGTAATCAAGATTTACTAAAGTCCCAACTTTCACAATATTATGTATATGGTCTTATTTCTATTGAAATTTTTAAATTGTTCCTCTTCTCAATAAAACGACTCTCCATTACCGGAAGTTGGCTAATTTACATCTATAATAGATTTAATTCGCATTATAAAGCTTACAAGTTACATAATGCTACTTAAAATATTCACACTGCTTATAGTTTATATATATATATATATAACTTAAAAGTATCCACTTTAGCTTTATTAATGACAACTCTACTTATTTTTACTTTAACTACAAAGTACAATAATAGCAAAAAGATTACATATTATACAGTTTATAAATATTAGAATGTTTACACAACAACAAAAAACTATACAAGCTAAAGTATAAAAGGATAATCATCAAATTCATCTATGGAACTATTCCATACTCTTGAATAAGTATGGAATTGTTAATGTAACCGTTGCTGCAGTGTAAACATTCTAACAAATGTTGTTGTAAACATTTATAATTATTCCTCAGCGTCGAATT
Organism: Ornithoptera alexandrae; assembly: GCA_029030555.1. Taxonomy (NCBI): domain Eukaryota; kingdom Metazoa; phylum Arthropoda; class Insecta; order Lepidoptera; family Papilionidae; genus Ornithoptera; species Ornithoptera alexandrae. The sequence continues at coordinate 8,369,362 of JARDVY010000077.1, read as the reverse complement.
CGTAAGCATTTAGCAATTATTAAATATATTCTTTATTAAATACTAAGTTTTAGAATTCTTTCACAACCTAAGTCTGGGAGGCTGGGGTGATGTATTTTTATTCTGTGATATAGTGTTGTTTAGTGTAAGTTTTATTGTATGGATTTTAAGCGTTTCGATGTAGTGTAAATAGGTGCTAGTGTGTTGTGTGTATATATTTTAAATATTCAAATTTTATCATTATTTTAGAAATATTTTAAAATATCCTCCACGTTAGCAGTTTTAAAGCCTCTCGGTAGATGAACACAAGTTGTATGTATAAATAAATGTATAAAAATGCACTGTTTTTGCACTTATTTGGGTAACTTATCTATTAATGTATTTTAAGGTTGCTTATTAACTTAATTTACATCACATATGCGTTCAAGCTATATATATATCCATTAAATTAAAAGTCAAAGTTGTCATCCAAAAGAAATAATAGAAACAATTTAATGTTAAAGTTTATTAAATGTTTTTTCTTAAGTAGAAGGTGTTTTTAAGATAAATTAAGATCAAAAGTACACATACTTGATTCTACTTAGCTATGGGAAAGTATATTTTTTCTATACTATAACTTACCTTACTTTTAAGCAATTATTTCACAACTTCGTTTTAGTATGGGAGCGTGGAATCATTGCTTAAATATTTAGACATGTTAATAGATTAAATTTTATAATTACACTAAATATTTCTTGAAAGTGCAATCCAGGAAGTAGAACAACCGTATTTCCGACCGCTGGTCTAATTCAACTGAGATTAATAATAAAACATTTGTGTGCATCTAATGAACATGCAGACATCGGCTTAATTAGCCATTGTAACATGATCTTTGCAATACTTTATAGTCCATACTTTGGTGGGTCTAAATAATATTGACGCTTGTTTAAAGGTACTAGTAGTAGAAAACACCACCCCTCATATGACCAATGCTTTAGTCTATCATTATAAATATACTTTGCGATTTTATTTTTCAGAGGCTAGATTAATGAAAGAGCTTACGATTTTAATATTTGATTATAATGTTTTCATTATTATTCGATATTTGTATCTATTTAGATGTTTAAAACTTAATACGTAGTGAGCACTATTAGTTGTTTAAGGAGACTATATTAGGGACTTTTCGCACGTAGTTCGGACCGTGAACTATTGCGACTGAAATCTTAAGTCTTCCGCTGGATGCGTGTTAAAAGACCTGTACGGTGAATGCACTGCCTAGAGTAAATTTATTTTGGCAGTTTATTTATTTTTCATATTTTATATTATAGTTAGAGAATTTTAAATGCATAATAAACATTTGTTCAGGGTTACTTGTGTTTTATTTATTTTTCCTTACTTTGTCAATCTGTCCTTCCCATGCCCTGTGTGTAGAAAGATCCTACAGTTTTAAAAGACACCGTGGCTTAGAAAGAAAAGTGTGCTCGCTTAGAATACTTTCATGTAGTGACACCCGGAAGACATCAATGACAAACAAATTCGTAAACTCCTGCCACCAAAGCAACTACCTCTGATATTGAACCCAGAAACTTTTTGTTACAAGACATTTCAATCGACTACGCCACGAAGTAGTTTAATCATATAACTTAAATTCTAGCAGGTTTTATTATGCTGTAAATAATAGAGAAAATTAATATTTATAACTCATTAAAATTTATTGTTTTTTCGAGAAATTATGCAATGTTTAAACAATGTGTAAAGCGTCATCTATGATTTTAATAATATAATATTACGAAATAAATAGTGACATGTTTTAAATACTCGCCAATAGATGGCGCAAAACGCTAAATAATTGTTAAACTATATTATCTATATTCGTGTTAAGACAAGTTTTGTGCTAATATGCAATATTCGCTACAATGTAATCGTCTCGTTTCAAATGTCGACGGCCTCATCTCGAAATTTTATCGCCGCTTTCGCTTTATTCTTGTTACAATGTTACGGCACTCTCGATTTTAACTCGCTCAGTTAGAGTTAAAAAATGATATTCAAGTCAGAGGCGAGTTTTGCAGGCGTCTCACTGTGACGTCACCAAAGGTGTGACTAACGTCGGACCACAGATTATTCACTTTATCAGTGGGTGTTATCATTTAATTTTCGTTGTATTGTTTCCATTGTCACGCATTAGGTGTTAATTTAATAGAATTGATTAATGGCAAATAACGCTGTGTGTTTGTGAGTGAAAACGCTTGTATTTTTTCTTTCAAATGTTTTCAAAATATCGATATTACTGTTTTGTGTTTTGATCGGTGACTGTTCGTTTCTAAACACAATAATGGCTGTTGACAAACTGATATGGAAGATCGCATTGGATTTTCTTGTACTCATTTGCGGTAAGCTTTCTTCTACATGTTTTACTATAAACAATTTATGATTACTTTAATAATTATATCAGTTTAAAATGAATCTAGTGGCAAATGTTTTATTTTATTTACTGGTTATAAATACTATTGATATTAAATTTTGTTATACCCGCATATTGTATAGATTCTTCAATTATTACTTTTAAGCCGAAAATAATTCTAATTAATTAGCTCTTGTATACGCAGCAATGTCTCAAGCCAATGATAATACAATTTTATTACAATATCATTTAAGGGATAGATATTTAAAAATAATGGGACGTCACGTTTACCTGATGATTAGTAATGGTCCTAAGTGCAGTATGCCTCGTGCAGTATAGTTGTACAGTACTCGACGGATCTTTGTTACGTGGAATTCTTGCCGTTACGTTGCCTCATTACGTTTCATCACCTTGAGACGAATTAGATCTCTTTAACCACCTATTACCAAATACATAAGTATCAGAACTTTACGCTATCAAATTTGTAAAGTGCATTAAAAAATTATAAAACAGTATTACAACGAAAGAGCCTAATTTATTTATTTATGCTAACGTACCTTGTACACCAGTTACAAGATATAGTTACAATTTAATATTGAATATAATAATATACTCAATAGATAACGAGCTGGTCAATTGATCTATTGAAGTAGGAAGTTCTCATTGCAGCGGTAAACAGGAAATGATTAGCGTTTAGGACTTAGTAATTGCATCGTTTGCTTGATTCTGATTTATTATCATAAAAAATAGGTTATAATGTAATGTTCAACTTATATTTCAGTGGCATTTCCCCTCCTCGGGCTGCTGCTTTGGGCTGAGCCTTACAAACGAGGCTACTTCGAAAATGACGAGTCGTTGAGGCTGCCGTACAAGAAGCAGCAGATATCTGAAGGCCTGCTGGCGGGCCTTGGATTCACATTCATTATTATAACAGTAATACTGAACACTGTTCGACATACATGAGAACTAAATAATTTATTTGTAGTTAGCACTGTTAATGTCTGTGTTATTATTATTAATGCAGCTAACTTTAACAAACTTTAAGCTAGGGTTTAAAAGGGATGAGTCTGTGGCGAATTTTAAAATTAAATTCGCGCTCTATAACCGCACTTGAACAAGATAAACCTTTACTTAAATACTTAAAATATTAACTTTTATTGCAAGCATGAAAAATTTGTTCAACGTGAATGTTGATGTCGAATAAAGTAACTTCACAATTAGCGGAAATCATTCCTAGCGTTAGAGGATTGAACGATGAAGACATCACTTGAATTTGTTGAAGTAACTTTATACTTGACTGGGTAAATGTTAAAAAAAAAGATTAGACTAGATCTATGTTCACAGACCGTATAACTGTTTAAACATTTAACCATTAAAGCAATGGTAAAGAAACAAAGTTACAAAGTTAGGTTGATTACATTTCACATTTATACCAAACATTTTTATTCACTTATGTACTTAAAAAAAATATTCTATTACTAAGTTAATACATGAATATTAGTCAGTTTTATATGGGGTGTAAAGAGTCTCGCACAACTCACAGAACCCAAGCCAACCTCACCTGCTCGTAGTGCACCCTGCTAATCAACAAACGAGGCTCTGGCTCCCACCAACCCGCATTCGGCCAGCGTGGTGGGAAATGATTCAAGTCCCTACATATGAACCCCCTCAGACTAGGAGACTTAAGGCCCGGCGGTGCCGGAGGCCATGCTGACTGCAGTACAGGACCGATCTATGTGGAGATTTTTGAGGAAGATCTACGTCTAGCAGTGGACATCTATGGATGATGATGATGATAATGAATAATGCTCCCACCAACCGGCACTGGGCCAGCGTGGCGGGAAAAGGCCCAAATCCCTCATTTGAACGCATACAAAAGACGATCCTTAGTGCCTGGCGGTACTGGAGGCATACTGACTGTTACCGACGATCTGGTGAAGGAAGCCGCTGTATGGGATCTGTGGGGGACACCTACGTCCAGCTGAAAACGTCTATCGGTTGATGATGATCATTTATTATAGAATTAGGAAAATCTTCTATTTAACTGTTTCAGATCTTGATTGCGTCACTAACCATGAAAGATTCTATTCTCCCCGTGAGACCTGGAGTCCCAATAGTGGACATATTAACAAAGCTGTTCATTTTATATTATCATTCTCATATATGACGAATTAATCGAAAGAATATCGTATACTACTACAAAGGGCCGTTTTTTTTTTAATTCGATGAAGCGATGAAACGAGCATGGCTTTCACCTGTGACGCTGGTTAGGATGTTATCTACTGCACCACATTGTCACCTTGAGACAAGATGATAAATCTCGTTACCCCAGTAATTTTACTAACTACAGCGCCCTTCAAACCGGAACAGAGTAATGTTTGCACGCTACTGTTTGTCAGCTGCAATAGAAGCTGGAGGTGTAAGGGCCCCCGCACGTCAACTCACGGGACCTACGCCAATCTCACCTGCTTGTGGTGCACCCTGCTAATCAACAAACGAAGCTCTGGCTCCCACCAACCCACATTGGGCCAGCATAGTGAGAAATAACTCGAATCGCCATATATGAACCCCCTCAGAGGACGAGGCCATGCTGACTGCAGTGTAGGACCGATCTATGTGGAGATTTTTGAGGAAGACCTATGTCTAGCAGTGGACATCTATGGGCGGATGATGATGATGATGATAATGAGTAGGAGCTGCAGTATACTTAGACTACCTCCGGCAACAACGACCTACCACCAGTAAATTTAATTGTTTCCTCACCAGGTCGGGTTAACGGAGTTGATACGTGACAAGCAGGGCAGGGGTGCCGGCGAGAAGTTCCTGTCCGGTTCCCTGGTGCCGGGGTGGGTGTGGGAGAGCTACGTCACCATCGGCGTGTACACGTTCGGCGCCGCGTGCCAGCAGCTCACGGTGAACGCCGCCAAGTACGTCATCGGCAGACTCCGGCCGCATTTCTTTGATGTAAGTCCTAAGTGGAATATAAATAGTCAAAGTGGTCTGAATGTAGACACAGCAGACATAAGCAGTCTGTGAAGCGATGAGACGAGGAATTCTCCTGATGGTAAGCAATACGTCTGCCCATAAAAACGTAGCGATAAGATGACATACACAATACCATATTATGCTCAGCAACCTTAGGCATAAGACGTCATCTCTCTTTACTCCTATAGTCATACTAGCTTCAATTTACTGGTGGTAGGTCTCTGTTGCCGGAGACCGTCTAGTTACCACGGCAGCTCCTATTTCTGCCGCCAAATAGTAGTGTGCAAAAATTACTATATTCCAGTTGAGATGCAGCTGTAGTTTTATTACTGGAGTAACGGGACTGAACACCTTACACACATTGTTATGTGCAGGAGTGTCACTTACCATCAGGTGAACGTCCCGAGCGCTGTGTTGCTTAATAGAATAAACTCCCCCCCTTTGCACACCACTATTAAAGGGGAGCTGCGGTGGTAACCACGAAAGTCCTACCACCAGTAAACAGACGCGATTAAACTTAATTAAAATTCTTTAATTTTGATCGATGTGGTGATCTTTGGGTGAAGTCTATGTCCAGGTGTGGACGTCTGTGGACTGATAATGATGATGATGATGAATTCTTTAGTTAGTTCACAGAGGACCTTAAAGATAGTTATATCTGTACCAGTTAAAATAAATCATAACTGACTACATAGCCAACACATGAGATATGATTATATATGTATGTAACCAGTGAAGTAAGCTCATCCCACTGCTGGGACTCCGAGAGTTCTATCACAAGGAGAGACTCAAGACTATATATATACGACGATGATTAAGTGCGAGTTGGTGGATATCGTTAGAACATATCGGTTTCCTTATGATTTTTTTCTTGCCACTCAAAAAGCCCTGAACCATGTTGCAGGTGTGCAGGCCGGTGGCGGACTCCACCTCGCCGCTGAACGCGCTCGGTTATATCCAGGCGTACAGCTGCACCGGCACCAACGCCGCTCACATCAAGGAGATGAGGCTGAGCTTCCCCAGCGCACACTCCAGCTTCGCCATGTACACCGCCGTTTTCTTCATTGTAAGTGCGCTCAGAGTTCACAGCAGGTAGGGATGGCAATGTACTAGTGATGTGACATCGCGTACCAGTTGGTTTATATCGATATTTTTCTTATCAAACGGCTAATGTCGGTATAAACAAACCAACAGACGAGCGGGACCTTCACCTGATGGTAAGTGATACGCCTGCGTATAACAACGTGACGCTAGTTAGGATGACATACACTGCACCACATTGCACTCGTCGCCTTCAGACACAAGATGTAAGTCTCATTACTCCAGTAATTTCACTAGCTACAACCCCCTTTAATCCAGATCACAGTAATGTTTGCACACTACGGTTTCTCGGCAGAAATAGCAGCTGCGGTGGTTCCAGTTCAAATGTGAACTGGTCTGATATGATAACGATGATAATTGTTCTTCAGTTCTACATCCAAGTGAAGGGCAAGTGGCGTGGCTCGAAGCTGCTGCGGCACGGGTTCCAGTTCGCAGCGCTGCTCGCCGCGTGGTACGTGGGACTCTCGCGTGTGGTCGACCACATGCACCACTGGGGGGACGTCGCTGTTGGCTTTATGGTGGGCACGGCGTACGGTATCGTAGTGGTTGGTATCTTTCCGTTTACCATTCACAAAAATAAGGTGTCATCATTGATATGAAGAAAGCATCTTCATCATCCAGGTTCTTGGTAGTTGTCTGTTGCCGGAGAGCGTCTAGGTAGATACCACCGCAGCTCACCGACAAATAGGAGTGCAAGCATTACTGTGTTCCGGTTTGAAGGGCGCTGTATCAATATCACAAACCCGGATATCTGTCGTTATCTACATACATATAGAAGATATCCAGAGATTCATTGACCCACAACGATATCTCCGGAACTAGCAGACGTAAACATTAAAAATTTGATAGATATATATTTTTTTTATTTATTTATTTATTTAACAACAATTACAGATTTTTCTAATGCAATAGTGTTATTTATTTATGTTTATATAATAATAATAATTGTAATATATATTGCTTAATAATTGCTATAATATATCGCTTCTTCCATTTAGAGGTCATTTAAGAATGGATTTTACAAACTTCCCACCAAAAAGGAGTTGTGGGGGGGTGGTACGGTCATCAAAGCGAGCCGGAAGCAATCAGTTAAAATATATTTTACTTTTCTATTAGTAAAGAGATAGATTTTTATACTTTTTTTTTATGTTTGAACAGTTCATCTACATTTTAAAACCGAAGAAGTACGGTATGCCGAGGTCTTGGGAGGCCGGGCCGCCGGAGATGCTCCCGCAGCCGGTGCTGGCGCGGTGACCCTGACCTCGACTACCGGGCATTAGTACCATCACGATCTAACGACTACGAATTTAAAGAAGAATAATGAGTTTCTCGTAACACGTGATAGATATTATTTTGAATAACAACCCTCTGCTCTGTGCGCAGTTATTATTAATTACACGGAGCTTTTATACTGAAAATTACTTATATTATTAAATAGTATTATAATTTAAAATAAATTCTATTACTTCCTTATTACATCTGTAATAACTAGACTCTCTCTCTCCTCGTAAGAGAAGACCACGAGTCCCTACAGTGGGAACGATAAGAAGACTATTTGAATATACTATCGCATTGTTTTGGGCAAGCGCTTATAAGAGTTTGCTAACTTTCAATAACTTATGTAATATATCAAGTATATATATATTGTTGTATATATATATTGAATATTTATTATCATCACTAGGTACTTTTCTGTTTACGTATGCTTGGGAAGTTTTAGTAATGGTTATAAAGTTGTAGGGTGACCATTAGTTTCGGCAACGAGCCGAATGTCGTAGGTTCTAATCTAGAAAATCAATTGTAGTTAGTAATTACTATATAGAAGTTTCTGGAAGAAAGCAACTTAGTTGAACTGCCGAAGGAAACGAAATTAGTCTAAAACAAAAAAGTTCTCGGGAAAATTGCTGTAAACTTAACTAACATCAGCTTTGATCTATACTGTAAATGTATTTTAAATATTTAACTGTTGTAATGTATATAGTTATTAAAAATCTCCTTTATCACAAGGATCAAGGATATTTACGAGAGGACCAATAACTTGTGATGCTTAAAGCTTTGATTGCAGTAAGTTGACGTTAATTAAGAAAAAAGTGGTATTCTTTGTATTAATAATATACGTTTTAGTTTTTTCAATAAGGATTTTAGATTTTATTGAACTTTATTCACAAACAGGAACTAATTGTTAAAGAATGAAGAATGAGATGAGAATAGAAATGATTGATTAAGAATAAAATGAGAATATTCAAAATGATATATTTCTGACCATAAAAAAAAGTTTTCATGTAATTGAAAAGTTTAAAAGATTGTGATCCTTAATCTAATATCACAGGTTTTGAGATAAAAAAAATTCTCAATATAAATACTATAAATATTTTTTAATAATATCATCATCATCAGCCGAAGGACATCCACTGCTAGACATGTCTCCCCCAATGATCCCCACATCGATCAGTCCTGCGTTGCCTGCATCGGGTTCATATGGGGGAACTTGTGCTATTTCCCACCACGTTAGCCCAATGCGGGTTGGTGGGGGTTAATAATATATTTAATATAAAACTATACTTCTCATAATCCTGGTCACATTGTTGATAACTATAGTTGATAAGATTATATGACACTTAACTTTATTGGTTCGTGGTTCAAAGATTAACATTTAACTACTTCAACTTCGTCTATAAAAAGTCCCGGTTCCTTATTACAATAAAGAAATGTACAAAAACACTTGTAGTATTATTATCTTTCATCATCATCGTCGTTTGGGGGAGGCCTATGTCCAGCAGTGGACGTATATCGGCTGATGATTATAAAGTTCAGTCACCGCAAAAGATTTCTTCGAACTTAAAACTACTATAGATATATTTGGACGGTACTTCTAAAAATCCACCCATGTCAACCCCTACAAATACGTGGTAATCTTTGGGGAAGACCTATGTCCAGCAGTGGACGAAAAATATTAATTTACAGTTTTTTTTTTCAATAGCAATAAGCTTTCACCGTTTCTTAGCTGAACTTACATAGTTAACTTAAACTGGGAATGGAATTTAATTTATATTAAACGACGAGACGAGCGGGACGTTCACCTGATGGTAAGTGATACGCGTATCCCATAACAACGCGGCGCTAGGTAGGATGATATACACAGCACCACATTGTGCTCGTCGCCTTGAGACCTAAGATGTTCAGTCTAGTTACCCGAAATAGAAACAGTAATGTCTGCTCAATGCCGTTTGGTGGTAGAAACGGTGATACCTGAATGGAGTACAGTAATATTTGCTTACTACTAATAGACGAGAAGAATAGACTACTGCTGTAGTTACTGGTGTCTTAATGGTAACGGAAAGGGAATATCGGATTGACGTCTTTTGGGGAATGGGTCCTGTTATTTATTATTAAAGGCCAGCGCGTCTTCCTCGGAAACGTACCTCTCAGGGGTGATGGCTTTAAAACGTTAACGGGAGGGTTAAGCACTCTCTAAGCACCACCTATGCAGTGGTACTTATCTACATGGTTCTCAGGAGAATGGTAAGCAAATGATATACGATATGATCGTAGCTAACCAAGCTATTACGCCTGTGTAAATATTGGGGAAATTTGATTTTCGAATATACACTCCAGAATCGAACCGTACTTAATCACAAGTACTTAATCACGGCACTATGAAGATCACAAAGTGAACCACATTATTACCGTTGATTAATTATTAATAAACATGTAAGCAGATAAAATTGTTATGATAATTCTAATTGCAATATATTTCCCGAATGACTGATGCAATTTTCCTATTAATTACTTTAAGATTTCAAGATGTGGATCTTCCTCCAGATTCCATTTAAAAAAAAAAACTATCAGCACATATCACATTTAAGAAAAGTTTATTGTTCATATTGTCTCCTGGGAAGAGCCTAATCAAATCATAGAGATCCCGGAGCACCTCTTACCTCTCACATTCCTATGACCACCGAGTGAGGTTTCATTATTCATTCATACATTAATATCACAGTGGTCCTCCATCGCGTTCGGTGTTGAGCTTCATCCTTTATCTCATTCCACGTTTTCCCGATCTTCGCGTCGTCTGCTACTGTGCGGCGTGACGCCTGTCTGCGGCCGCTGCGCTTGCGCTGCTCTTTCAGATTCCAATCGAACGCCTGCTTGAGAAAGTGGTCGGGATCACTTCGTAAAGTATGAATGATGAGTGAGGTTTATTGGATCAAAATTCCATATAACTCTAATATCCCCCCTGAAGCAGGGTATCCTTAGAAAATATCTCCATCAAGGTAAATATATTAATAAGTATGTAACTTTAATTTCTTCTTTTTTCTCTACATCTACAGTGAGTAGACATTATGTTAAGAACCAATCTTTAAACATAATTTGTATAAAAAAGGTGGTAGGTGTCTGTTGTTGGGGACCATGTTACTACGTTCCAGTTGGAAGGGAGATGCACTGGATAGTACAGAAGTGTGGTTATGTAAATGTAATAAAAAATAAAGTTACGCCATAACAAACGTATCGAAACGTACAAAGTATTTTTGTTATCTCCAATATTAACCCCCCGCTGTCGATGTTACGCAATTACGATCAAAGCGAAAGATAACATTTTTTTTTATTTATCTCGCAAAACATTAGGAAGTTTACAATATATACGCAATGTGATAAGCACGCACAAGCATACGCAAATGATAAATATAACTCCGAGACAAGAGTAAGTTGCTTTAACCTTCGACATTAAAAAACAATTATAAACATCGAATCTATGTTTCTGAATCCATAATATATATCTATATATATAGATAATACAAAAGAAATTCTTTCGGTATGTACGCTGCAAGTTTGAACTGTCAAGTTTAAGCTACGAATGTTTAGGAATAAACATTTCTTTCATTGAACATATCAATGAAATTTGAAATTGGAATATCGTTACAGTAAGTAGTTCATTTAACAAGGTGCAGTGCTTCCGCCTGTAAAATATTAAAATCTATTTCCTGTAATAATGATACTTATTAAATAATGCAATTAAACGTCCTTAACTATATTGATTATTAATAATTGATGTGACAACTCATTTTGGTTGTCTACTTCCTAATTATTCTACCTAATTAAGTGTATGTAATTATATGCGGTCAATTTTCTTTTAAATAAATAGTATATAGATTCGCGTTTGTATACATTTACATTTAAAATACTACTGTATTTATCGTAACTCTTACCTTTGATTACTTCTTACCTGGATGACCAACAAAATTGTTACTTTAAAGTTAATCCGTAAGCAAAGTATTGTTATTGTAAAAAAACATCACTTACCACAAATTTAATTTCATGACAGTTTAAAGTTATAATTAATAATAATAATAGTTATACATAAGTATAGTTGTATGTTAATTTGATTTAAATAACATTAATTAATAAGAATCAGTAGAAATTATTAAATTTATTTGTTGTTAGCGAAGATCCGAAAACAGCCGAAGTTTCATTCGCTAAAGGAGGTTATGTTTTTGATGATAATTAAACCAGATCCGAAATCTATGATAGTCCCTAGAATGACACATAGATGGCGTGACTAGAATTTTTTCCATATGATTTTTATTACTAACTACTAACCTTTAAACGATACGTGTGTAATTTTGATAGCAATCAGACTATTGGTTCGTGTGTTATAGCATTTTGTTTGAAACAATTTTTGTTATCGAAAAGAAAATGGATAAAAATGAATTTCCGGTTTTGAAAATCATTGCTTTTGATAAAAAAATATATAATGGAAATCAGACAATGGTTTGATAAACATCATCCGGACTCTGCTCCTTCAATACAAATAGAAGACAAGTGGATTGAGAATAGTGAATTTAGACGCGGTTGTAGCAATACAAATGATGCAGAGCGCAGTGGACGCCCTAATGAGGCTCTTGTTCCAAAAGATATAAAAAAAATCCACAAATTGGTTGTGAACAATCGCAAATTGTATTGTAATGTTTTTACCATTTAACACGAACATTTGGATATGCGAAAGGTTTGTACAAAGTTGGTGCCGCGTTAGCTCACAGTCAACCAAAAACAACAACGAATTGATGCTTCAGAGAAGTGTTTGGCGATGTTAAACCGCAATATAATCAAATTGTATCGTCGATATGTGACAATGGATGAAACATAACTTCACCGTTACAAACCAGATTCCAAAAGACAGTCAGCTGTGTAGACAGCAGTCAGCGAAACGAATCCAAAGCGAGCAAAGACGCAACAGTCGGCCGGTAAGGTTATGGTGTCTGTATTTTGGGATGCGAAGGCAATAATATTCGTCAACTATCTCCAAAAAGGAAGTACTATCAACAGCGACTATTAGTGCGCACTTTTGGATCGACTAAAGGCTGAAATTGCAAAGAAACGGACACATTTGCAAAAGAGAAAAAATGTGGTTTCACCAAGACAACGCACCGTATCCATTCGATGAAAACGATGGCAAATTGGAATGGATTGGGCTTACCTCTCCACCGTATTCTTCAGATTTAGCCGCCAGCGACTTTTCCTGTTTCCAGATCTCAAGAGAATGCTTGCTGGATAGAAATTTAAGTCAAATGATGAAGTAATCTCTGAAACTGAGGCCTATTTTGTAGAAAAAAAGAAATCGTGCTATAAAAGTAGTATAGAAAAGTTGTAAAATCGCTATACTTGTTGTATCGCCCTCCCCTCCCTTCTCAAAGGCGACTATTTTGAATAATAAAATCGAGTTTTGTCATACTTTTGTTTTTTTCTTACTCACCGTACAGACATATTGAATGTACTGTTATATAATGAAAATGGCTTTTATTTGTTCGCCAATCACGTGAAAACTGGTGAACGTACTGACATCGGAACACGAGCTTTGATTTGTGGACGATTATAGGCTATTTAGTTTTTGAATTTCATAGATCCTTCGACGTCATTTTTATATTACGGCCAGCAAAGCAGGCGAGGAGCAGCTAGTTGTGTATAAAATTAGTCTTAGAGAACATTCTGTAAGTTGTCAGCTTTAAGAAAACTTTTTTTTGATAGTTTTTTGCATACAGTAGTCCTCTAAACATAGTGCTTTCTATTTCCGTACATATAGTACTGACAGAAAAAGTACACACTTGTTATAATTGTATAAATGACGCCATAGAGTCATTGTATGTAGTTATATTGTTATCACTGGACGATGATTGACGTCATCACAGTGATAGAAAACAGTGGACAGATAAACATTAACTGTATTACGAAGTAACTACGACACATCCATAAATTAATACAAATTTAAGACGAGTTGTAATTGCATCTTCGATTATTGTAAACTACTCGCATCCAGCGTAATAAGTAACGATGAGCAAAGCAAATAACATTTTAATTTACACATATTATACTATTATCACAATTACAGATTAAAAATATGTAACAATAAGTTAAAAAAAAAGTTAAACTTATTAACAAAAACTTGTTATGAGTTGAAATATTTCTTAATGTTTCATATATTTTATAAGGAATAGTAATACAAAATGGCGGCGATGTTCGTATTAACTCGTAAACCGAAGGGAAAACAAAAATGTTTATTGATGGAGCCATTGAACTAAACGTTATTAAATGTTTATAGAATTTAGTTATCTATGTAAACATATTCTCGTGTTGGTGTTTAACTTAGCAGTAAAAATAAGATGTTATTGTAAATTGAACATTCGAAATATAGTAATTCCGGTCGCTTAGTAAACATTTGATCCGATTTACTGGTGTACCGTCTGTTGCCGGAGTCCGCCTAAGTAGGTACCACAGTAGCTCCTATGGCAGCCGACAAGCAGTAGTGTGCAAACATTACTGTGACCTGACCAGAGCTGTAGTGAACTTACTGGGATAATAATACTCAACATCTTGAAGTGATTAAGATAAAGGCTTATTCCCATATCTTATATCAGTGTTTGATTATGTATCAGTCAATGAAAGGACTAGCAGCGCCGAACACCATTAGAGGATACGGCGGCCTGAACATCTGTAGCCGACAGACAAGCGACGGAAGCAGAGACACTGTAAGTTCAGCAGCAAGACCTATGCTGGTGCACGTGATCGGCAGTGTAAGTGCCGCGGCGCGTGATCGTCTTCCTCCAACATGGACAAACCTGTCGCCGTATCAGTCCTCAATATAGACATTTATTTTTATTACCACCACCGAGTCATAAACATCGTATACACCCCAATACATTAACATTTAACACCGAGTTCATTATATCAAGTATTCATGTTTATATTTTATCATACATGCATATGCGTGCATGTGTATGTATTTTTTTTATTCTACCAAGCGACGCGACGATCGGGATGTTCACCTGATGGTAAGTGATACGCGTAACAACGTGGCACTGATTAGGATGTTATACACAGCACCACGTTATGCTCGTCGCCTTGAGACACAGAAAGTTCAGTCTCGTTACCCCAGTGATTTCACTAGCTACAGAGTCCTTTAATCCGGAACATAGTAATGTTTTCACACTACTGGCGGGAGAAATAGAAGTTGCGCAGGTATCTACCTAGACCATGTCTGGCAAGAGACCTACCTGTATGTATGTATTAATTATAACGGATGTGTTTGTCGGTAGATCTCCAGTGAATTAATGTTTTTTTATTATTCCACGTAGCGAGTAGACGTGCAATATGTTCACCTAATATTAAGTGATACGTCTGCCTATAACAACGTGGGGACTGTTAAGATAATATACCTCGCACCACATAGTGTGTTACTCCAGTAATTTTTCAACCTAGCGGATAACAGTTACTTGGCATTTATTTATTCACTTATTTTTCATTTAACTGTTAGCTTTTTTTTTATTAACTAATTAATTAATTAATTTATTTACTTTCACATAAAGGAAAACTATTTTAATAATTAATTGATGACAATCAAGGAGCTCACATTATAATGCGTGATCACTATCGTCTGTGAACAGATGCAAGTGTGGAGAGGCAAATGCTTTGTCAATCTTAACTATCATCATCAGCCGATCGACGTCCACTGCCGGACATAGGCCTCCCCCAAAGATCTCCACATACAGTCACAGCAGCTCCTTAACTATGCCCCTTACAAAAATTTCTTGACCTTCAAAATAGACTTATAATTAAATATATATCACTACATTTAAATTTAGTGTAAAATCCGTGGAGAGTGTATATGTGGCTCGTGATGATATAAATTAGTGTTATCTGGAGATACTGTATCTAAGAGCGCGCGGGTCCCTCGCGACGATCACGCCTCCGCCATATAGCGACACACCCGCGGCGTTCGTGGCGATACCACTCAGCTATTTAATCCCCAAACGCTACATACATTAGTTTAGTATAATGTGCGTCTGTTCGAGCATCTCACCGCCCATTACATTAGACAAGGTAGAGCTGGCGTCTAAAAAGCTAGGTGTTATTCACAGGGCGAAGCAGTACTTGACTGCGGGGCAAAGGTTGTTGCTATATAAAGCGCAAGTCCGGCCTCATGTGGAGTATTGCTCTCATCTTTGGGCGGAAGCAGCGAGATGTAAACTGCGACCTTTGAACTCGGTGCAAAACAGAACTGTCAGAATTATCGACGACCCATTGCTAACGGACGGTACTGAACCTCTTGGTTTTTTGGAGAGATTTTGCCTCCTTATGTGTGTTCTACCGCCTCTAAAGCGGGATGTGTTCTGATGAACTGTTTGACACAATACCCAAGGTCACATTTCATCATCGAAATGCTCGCCATTCGTCCTGATACCCTTGAACTGCAGTGGTCATGTACGGTCCGGTTCCAGAAATATTTTCTCTCGAGAACACTCAAATTGTGGGACGAGTTACCTGTCAAGGATTTGATACCTCTGGCGTTACTGGCGGTCATAGGCTGCGGTTACCGCTCAACATCAGGCGAGCCGCAAGCCTGTTTGCCATCTAAGTGGTATAAAAAAAAAATTGTTTTGCAGTTTATCAAAACAACCAATCCAGTTGCACTTGCACGCGACTCCTAGCGGTCTTCTTAAGTTCGTCGGGTTTCATGCACTCTAATATTTTCTTGGCGAAAGCTGCCATTCCACCGTATGAAAGACTAAAGAGTAATTTACTGGTAGTTCTTTGTTTCCGGAGATTGTCTAGGCAGGTACCACTGCCGCGCCTATTTCTGCCGCCAAACAATAGTGTGCAAACATTACTGTGTTCCGGTTTGAAGAGCGCTGTAGCTAGTGAAGTTGAATGGGTAACAAGACTCAAGATCTTATGTGTCTAGACAACGACCATAATACACATTACTGTATAACTTCCTAACCAGCGCTACGTTGTTATGGGCAAGTGTATCACTTACCACCAGGTGAACGTCGCGCTCGTCTGGTCGCTTCTGACTATAAAAAAAAATTATTAAAGAATAATCTATAAAAGATTTCACCATACCCCTTCAATCTCTAAGTTTTAACATAAGCTATAACTTAAATATGAAAGGAAACGGGAGTATATACATAAGAAAATAAGAACTTGAAAATTGGGCCACACTGTAGAAACTTAATAACATATCTGATAAGTACCTCTTTTAACGTCATCAGTTAAAACTAAACGTACATGTATATATAGATATATATATATATATATATATATATATATATATATATAAAATAGTAAGAAAAGTAGGGTGTTAAGTAATAGTAACCTGTTGATATAACACGATTACATCCATTATACGATAACGGATTTGAAATACAAAGTTAAATGATAAACTATAAATAATTGGAGAACGATGACCACCCTCGTTACTAATACAGTTAACTTATCATTCGGCGCTTATCTAAAAACAACAATTTAAAAAAAAAACAAGTTTATTATTTATATGTCATATGTTAGAACTTACCTTTGTGTTAAGATTAGACGAACGTGGAGTAGTTGAGACATACACTGCACTGTATAGCGCTCGTCGCCTTAGACATAATATGTTGAATATCGTTACCTCTGTAGTGAAATTCACTAGCTACAGCGCCCTTCAAACCGGAACACGTTAATGTTTGCACAGTACTGTTTCGCGGCTGCAATAGGCGCTACAGTGGCACCTATTTAAACGGTCTCCGGCATCATAGACCTACCACCAATAAAGTATTCTAAGTTAGTCTATTCTAGGTTAATGCTCAACTTAAGAAGACTTATTTCTAGGTCATTGGTAATGATTTACTAATGGTAGGTTTCTTCTACCGGAAATCCCTTTAGAGAGGTACCATCGCGTGTTTTTTCTGCCTAAAAATAATACTGTGCAAACATTACTGTGTTCCAGTTTGTCTTTATTTGTTAGCTAGTCAAATTACTGTGGTAACGAGACTCAATATAGTTACAATCGAGGCGATCAGTACAGTAGTATATATAAGCATAGTATTTTACCGACTTTTTTATAACTTAACCGACGATATATCTAATGTCTAAGGACTAGTTGGTTTGTGGTTAGTCATTATTTTATATACATTAAAAGTGTTATATTATACATATGTAATATGATACTATATATGTATATATATATGTAATATATAAACGTGTCTCTGGGCATTAATGCACTGTTTGATACAAGTCGACGTATTATTTAATTCACTCGCGCATTTATCTCAAGTTCATTAACACACACAGATGCAGCCTCTGCATTATATTGTCTCATTCCCATAAAGATTGCGTGTGAAACAGTTTACACTGCATACATTTAGATCAAAGTTTTACTAACGTTATTACATGGATAACATATAAAAAGTTAATGATATAATAAATCAACTGATAAATAATACAAACAGGCGCGTGTATATTGTATAAGGGTTAAATGCTATGGTTATTGTTAACATAATTATTTATATTATATATGATATATAATTATATACTAGATATATAAACCTTTCCTTGTGGAAGACGGGTAAGTGTATATCATCATTATATACTTCGTATGGTAAATAAGGAAACTAAGAGGGAAAGAGATAGCGGGGAAGTCTGTGATTATTACTAATATACTCGCCAACTCTCACATCAAGTCACTCATATGCCAATATGACAAAATTGATGCCGAAGTCTTTGGGGATGTCCTTCATAAATGTAGGGAAGACTGACAAGAGCCCAGAGGACATCCGTCCTTAAAGTGGCAGGAAGAGAAACGAGCGCCAACGGCTTTGTAGCGGAAAGAGCGAGTTGATAAGAACGTTCTAACTTAGGGTACCTCTACCAGGCACACCGGAAGTCTAACGCTTGTATATCAAGCCATCATGCCAGACCTTGTCGAAAGCATTTGCGACGTCAATGGAAGGGCGATAGTGTCGTGGATGTTTTAGGACCGAAACCAGATAGGGCATGCGGGTACAACTAAAAAGTTTTCTTTCAAATAAACTAAAAACAATATGATACAGCCAATTTTAAGTTACCATGCCACAAACAATTAAGTACACTACTTTAATATGTATAATCTGTTTGCACTGTTATTAAAGAAGGAATGTTCTCGTCGAATATAAGCTTTTCAGAAGTGGGGATGCTGTCGTATGTTTCAGATCGCTCGAAGTCAGTTTGTCTCCGTTGCTCAAGTCCTTGAGAGAGCAAACTACAAATGTAGGCTGATGACAACCGTCATGCAAACGAAGGTTGCATTTTGCGGACACATTCATACAGGATCCTTTTATGAGTTCCGGGTGATAACGCTTGAAAGCAGCGTTTCCGGAAAACTTGCTCCTGATAGAAACCCCAAGAAAGTGTTTTACCATATAAAGACTTTCCTTTATATCGTCAAACAATTTCTTGGTCGATCAACTTGGAGTTGTCGGTACAGTCATCATCACGATATGCCTTCTACAAACTAAAACTTGGAAGTCTGATTGAGGAAACTAATCTGGGTTCCTTCTGATGATATTCAAACCCGACCCTGGTCCTATGATTATACCGACAATCCCAAGTTGATACCATACCAATGTGGAATTAGCGATTTTCTTTTGTACCTTGTATTGTAGGATAATGTAATGGTCAGAGATAATTAAATGAAAATCATGAAAAATTAATGAATCCAGCTCTGATTTGACATTAGTCTATTCGAAGTAGACACGATTAAGTTTATATTTAAAGCGATTGCCGGCGGAAACGCGGGCCAGTTGTTGTGCAGCGGTTGCACGAGCACGATGTCCCGAGGAGACCTCACCATGTTCGTCTTCAGGAAAATCGTCGTGGACGGATTTTTGTTTTGCGCTTGTAAG